>JAKFHU010002169.1:0-2400000 GCA_023783475.1 Daubentonia madagascariensis | reverse complement strand
AGCTCTGAAGAAGGTAATCAAAGACAGACTCACAAGAGCAAAGCAGATTGGGTAACCAACTGGGTAATCTTATAGAAATCTTTGGTGAGAAGTCATTTAAATAGAATTCTAATTCATTAGAAGATCCACTGTAAGAGATTATTATTATTATTTGTGGACCTCACAAGATCTACATATTCAGTTAACAGAGTATATTGGAAAATAGTTCAAATTTGTAGTCAGATAATTTGAGTTAAATATTAGGTCTGTCACTTACTAGCTTTATAAGCTTCAGCAAAATATCAAACCTTCCTTAGCCTCAGTTACTATATTTGAAAACCAGGCTAGTAACATTTATGTCATAGAAATATTTTCAACATGAATTAAATGAGATCATGTGGAATGCATGTGCTTAAAATCATTTATCATTGTTGTTCAGGGCATAAGCTGCTAGTTTATTAAAATAAAAATGTCCTCCAGGGAACTGTTGAGTACAGATCAATACTCCCAGGAAAATTACCTATGTGGTCTTTATTGTGTTAATCTTGGCATTTGTAACTTCAACCTTGCAATATTTACTCCTTCCTGGTACTTTGGCTACTGCAAGAGATTCCTTTTGGGCATAGGAAACATGTCTTCTCTGCGGGGGGAAAAAAACTGGTCTAGGGTGGATTTTCTCAAAACAACATGTAGAAATACTTCATCTTTAGTATTGCTAAGAATGCACGTTCAAGAACAAGCAATTTGCAAAATATCTACCTATTGTGGCCATGTAACTTGTAATCAATGAACTCTACTTGTTCAACATTCTGAATTAAAAAATTGAGGAAGAAAAATCTGGCCAGTTACTAATGAAATTTGACCATGATTGATTAAACTAAGAAGAACATGGCATCCACTTTGACATTTTCTTGTTTACACCTATGTGCTGAGATCAGATCACAGATGCAGCAGGTTAGTTAGGTGGTTCAGAGAATGGTAATGAATTTTAATATTGAATAACAGTACCTAGAATTTACAGAACACCTGATATTCAAGTACTTCTCAGACATCATCTCATTAATTTTCAAGCCCATCCTGTGAAGCAGATGTTGTTTTTGGTATACTAATGGGAAAAACAAGTCTCCAAAAGGTCAAAAGACAGGATAAAACAAGTTAGAGATACAGCTAAGGATTAGAATCCAGGCCTATGATTCCCACTTGATTCATTTTATTGCTTTTTGAAATGTCAGAGGTGATAACTTAGGTCAAAGAGCTGTTCTTTCAACTACATCAAGTTAAGAAGAGGATAGTCATTGTGATGTCTCACATTTGGGCATTTGTTTGTTTGTTTGTTGCTTGTAGACACTGTGGTGCCTACTATAGCATAAAATTCAGAACTGTATTCAAGGGGCTTTATGACTTTTTATACCTAAGATCACCAGAAAGTTCTTACTATAACTGTCTCCCAGGTATGCTCCCCAAATTTTTTCATGTATTACATCTCTCCAAAATAAATACATCAATGCTCAAATATAAAGGAAGACAATATTAAATAGATAGCTGAATCCCTAGCCTTTTAGCTCTAGATCTTTGATTTGGCCACAATTCAATAAATAATAACCAAAATATTTTTTTTCCTATTTACCATATCATAGTTCTCTTGTACTTAATTTCCCACATGAAATAAGTTAGTGGTCATGTCTTGATACAATTTCAATCAAGTTGTACCCACACCAGCAAGCCACAATCACTAGTTGGTGTTTGGTAAAGCTCTCAATAACTAATGGACAAAGATTCTAAGATTCTTGATATTAAAAGTGGTTTTGGAGTCTTAGATGCTATTAATATTTTCTCCTTTCAAAATTGTCCGCTTATATAGCAAGCAGGAAACCTATTGAAATTGTGTCAAAAGACTGGAAAACTAATGGAGTAATTGATTTGTTTCCTAACTCCAAAGATTAGAAAATAATACCTCATTCTTTAAGTGTATTTATCTATTGGCTGATATTTGATTAGACAATATGGCCTCTTCTATAGACTATCTATTACAGAAAAATCATCAAGGGTGTTCTTAAATTCTTCTGTTCTTGATAATAAAGATTAAAGAAAGATGATTCCATGTTTCAGCAGTCTTGATTTTTTCCCCAAAATTAGTTAGTAATGTTAATTATGTTCTGCTTCTTACTCATTAGCTTAAATCACAAGGGAAAGTAGAGCAGTTGATTTGGGGAGACACGATGTTTTCAGGCATTGTGCCATGATTACCAGATTTCATTAAGGAAATGAAAGGAATTTATTTTTATCAATAAAATGAATTGTAGGAATGGGATATGGAGTCTGTCATCTATGGGAAGTGAGGTTTTCTCTTCTTTCTCCATGGATTTCTAGCATTTCTCAAAGTTATTATTTTGCTTGGGAAATGATGTGGTTTTCTTTTGCATTATATTCAGCATCTCAGTGTTTATATTTTACCTAGGGGTCTTTCCTTTTTCGTAATATCTCATTCACAAACACATACACTCCTCTAGTACTTTGGGACCTTTTAAAAGTCAAGAAGTGAATCTCTCTAATTCACTCTAGTATTTCTAATTCTCACTAATATTGGGGTCAACTCATTACATCAAAAAGTTACCAAGATTTCAAGGGTTTTACATTTAAAACACAAAATCATCCTTGTTATTTTCAGTTCAGCAGCCATTTATTGAGCCATTCTATTAGGCCAAACACTGCTAGGCATTGGGATAGAAGGATGAAAAGATGTAGTTGCTGCCCTAACGATGCTTACAAGCTGATGGAGGAAACAGACATGGAAATATTTAACTTCTAAACAAATGTGGTAAGTACAGAGGTACGCAAAGTTTGTTAGGAGAGCAGTCTCTTATTCCAGGTGAGAATCTGTTATGCAACCCAATCTATTTTTCCAACATCTACCACAAAATAATAATCATAATAACTTCTGATACCCTAGGAGATTGTTTAAGCAAAGCCTCTATTACTCCACTTCAAATCACCCTCCTCCAATACCTCTGCCTGTTAGATGTTGCTATATTTTGTTTGGTAACTACAGTTTCTCTTCCTTTTATCCTGCTTGAAAGACTAATTTTAAGGGTCAAGCCCTAATTTGGATATACCTGTTTATTTCAGAAAGGAGGGTTATATAGTTTTTGTTTTTCCCCCTTGTGAGATGGGTGTTATTATCAGTACATTTCATGGTGGATGAAACTGAGACTCAATGAGGAAGATTTGCCCAAAGCCACACAGCTGGTGAGTGGCAGTGTGGGGCAATAAGACATGGGTGAGTTCTTAACCACAACACAAATGTTTCCCAACCTTTGGTCTTTTGAGTACCACTTTCATGATTTTGATATCTCTATGTTAACGTCTATTATTTACTTAATTTAAAAAACTGACCCCTCTCCTTTTTAGAAACCTTAATCTTATCCTAGGCAATATAGTCTGAGTAATCACAATTTTCTAGTGCTAGGTATGTATATGTATGAGTGTGTTTGTGTATACCCATAAAATGAAATCAATATATAAATATTAACATAAAATTATTAGTCCATGTACCACCTAAAGTAATCTCACATATTACAAATAGTATGCATGTCATACTTTGGACACTGCTGTACATTATACTATTTGTATAGTTAATTTATAATGATTGCATGCAAATTTGGTAGTGGATATATGTGATTAAAACTTGGGTAGTTATGTGCTGCCTTCTTTTATCTTCTCCAGAAGAGATTAAATTAATTTATAAATCAATAAAGACTATCTGTAGAAGTGACTATGGCTCAGATATGAGAGAAGGTGATAGGTGATTGGTAGAACAATAACCAGGGGGATGCCTTTTAAGAAGAACAATATCTTGTTAAGAAGAAAATTTGGACTACGGAGAGAACAATCTTCACTGGCAAGTGGCTAAGGAGAGGAAGCTAGGATGAAATTACTGAGAAAATAGGCAGTATTGAGGGACTCGGACTTTTGTACCAGTGATTGTAACATGTAAATGGGTCGGGTTAGTGTTGCTCTCGTGATCAACTGTAAAACAATGTGAGCCTCTTTCACTCCAGTGTTATCATAACTTACTTTGAGGAAATGTGTGTAAAATCAGGAGCTTCAGTGTTTCTGACACCATTGCCACTTCACTTGAGAGACTCTCAGGACCTCAGTTGTGGGCAGTGTAGACAAAGAGTAAGCGGTCAGCTGGTTGCCTGGCGGTTCCAATAGCCAACAGAACAGTTTGTGTGTGTGAGCAGGCTTGAGTTGTTATCATCTCTGTCTCCCTGGGATAAGGCAATGATTATAGATATTAATGAGGAGTGCTTGCTTGAGCACTGGTGGACTCTATTCAGCTTAAACATGAGTTGTTGCTGTTGTTGTTTTCAATTTGTACCATTAACAGAAAACATTTAAGAGGAAACCATAAGATTAAGGATGAAACCAGAAGGCTTGTGGTGAAACCCAATAAGGTAGTATCCCCATTTTGTGCTAATTGGTTTTAACTAGCAATCAAAGAGTCCAGATGGCCTCCTCTGGGAAGAAGAGCACTACATTTTAGGGAAATATATGCTTATCCTTCTTCATGAATATTCGTACTCTTGTTCTTGCCAACATCATCATTTTTCATTTTATCTTTTCAGTAACAACCCAGATTTCATTTGCATGTTTTAAGAATATGTGATAGGTATTAAAATATCAATCTGTGGAATATTTTTTTCATTAAGATACCAGTTTTATTAACCCTAATTTTGGTGTACTTTTATAAATTGGGAAAATGTCACTCTTTGGGATATATTCAGGACAATTTAGAAACAAACTCCAGAAATTGACAATAAGATAGTAAGTTTGTTTTTGAGACCTGGAGCCATTTCCAGCAAAATCTCTGGAGTAAGAACTGATAAATTAAATGTCATATGTAGAGCTAGTCAACAGGGTAGGATTTGGGTGGGTCTGGAAAGGCTTGAGAATTGAGGGAGAAAAGTGGAGTCATTTGTAGCATGAGAGTTAGGCACAAACTATCAGACTGAGTTTTAAGTTTCAATGTGTAGTTCTGTTCTTATGCTCAAAAAATTAGATTAATCTTTCCATCTTCCAGGGTCTTCTCTATTTTCTCCCATTTGGTTTGTGTTAAAAGCTAATTTTGGCAGTATGCCATCATCCATTCTATATGTTCCCTCTATATGTTGCAAGTTTTTTTCTATTATACTATGTTCTGTTTAAAGCAGCCCAAATGAGATTTACTACTATTTACATGCTTAGATCATAAATACCAGACTCAAGAGAACATGCATCCATATTGATTATCAATCTAAAATATTCATTTAAGTATCAACTCTTTCCAAGGCACCAAATAGGACCATAGATAGGACTACAAAGAATCCACAGTCCCACGTTTTTAGTACTTACAATCTAGCCAGACCGACAAGAAATCAATCCATGAAAAGGCAACTAGTATACACTCTAAAATACAGTCTATGCTTTAAAAAATATTTCAAACAAATATATCAGAACTTAGAAAAATGATTCTCACAGCTTTTAACTGGTACTCTTGGTGTTTATAAACTTATTCCAAAGTGGCTACCATTGTTCAAAAGAATCTTTGGAAACCCTGTTTGACATTGCCTTCAGAGCCTGTGATCCATTCTATGGAATTTCCTCAGGGCCCAAAAATATTTCTACTGTGAAGGTGAAATTGACTTCAGGGAACAGTTAAGAGTCATTTGTTGCCAAGACAGATGAGTAAGAAAGCCAAACCAGATGAGTAATGCCACAGTGGGGTTAAATTGAGGTATGCCTACAAATCAATAAGGCTAGTTTTCTTGGGTGGTTTGGAAATTGATTTTGAAAGCAGTTTCCCTATATGAGCTCCCAAGTTTGTTTTTTCTAATGGTGATGTCATTCAAATAGGTAGACAACCTTCTAGATATCAACAGGCAGTTCCCAATCTGTGTACTATGATTTAGAGAAAACAGAGTTTTCCCATAGAAACAATGTCATAAGTGGTGAATTGATCTCCAGATCTAATCACAAAAACCTATTTATCCCTGTAGTACAGCTGATGAGGGTAATAACGCTCCTGCCTGAATGCTTTCAAACTGTGACTTAGCTTTTTCCTGTATATATGAATGGTCTCTGACTTCCAATGGTTTGACAACAATTTTTTGACTAGAATGGTGCAAAAGTGATATGCATTCAGTAGAAACTGTACTTCAAATATACATACAACCATTCTGTTTTTCACTTTCAGTACAGTATTCAATAAATTACGTGAGATATTCAACACTTTCTTATAAAATAGGTTTTGTGTTAGATGATTTTGCCCAACTGTAGGCTAATGTAAGTGTTCTGAGTATATTTAAGTAGGCTAACCTAAGCTATGATGTTTGGTAGGTTAGATGTATTAAATTCATTTTCAAATTATGATATTTTCAACTTGCAATGAGTTCATTGGGATGTAACCCCATCATAAGTCAAGGAGCATTTGTCTGTCTATCTACCTATCTATCTATCTAAAATAAAGAATTAGCTCATGAGATTATGGAGGCCGACAAGTCCCCAGATCTGCAGGGTAAATCAGCAAGCTGGAGACCCAGGAGAGCCAATGGTATAATTCCAATCTGAAGGCCAGTACACTGGAGACCCAGTAAAAGCTGATGTTTCACTTTGAGTCCAAAAGCAGGAGAAAGCTGATGTCCTAGAAAGGCAATCAGGTAGCAGCAATTCTGTCTTACTTGCAAAAGGGCAATCATTTTTATTTTATTCAGGCCTTCAATTGATTGGACGAGGGCCACCCACATTAGGGAGGGCAATCTGCTTTACTCAGTCTACCAATTTAAATGATAATCCCATCCAAAAAGGCCCTCATGGAAACACCCAGAATAATGTTTGACAATATATCTGGGCACCCCATGGCCCTGTCAGGCTAACACACAAAATTAACCCAGCATGGAAAGTAAACCTGAGAGAACTTAAAATAGAGAACTTAAAATTCTTCTGAAAGCTCAAATTCAAAGCTACCTATGATGAGCAAGTTACAAATTGAACTGAAGGTATAAAAGCCACAAAAGACAGTACGATACTAGGGCAAATAATTTTAATGCTATACTATGTAAAACTGAGTCTTTCATTTTTATAGTTCTGAAAAGCCTTCATTTTTCACCACTTCCTCCATCACCTTATCTCAGTGTCCACACCTGAACATGGCTACCTCTACTCTTAAGAGATGATGGGGTTGGCCATGACTATTATTACTTTTTCTCTCTTGATGTTCTTGTAAATATTAGAAGTAGCTGATAAAATTTTTCTTAAAAGATCTTCATAGTCAAGCTACCATTCAACATGACTTAAAACCTATTTCAGAGATGTGGATGATTATGAACAGTGTCAGTCACTCATTTCAAATACAAAGTAACTAGAAGACCATGTGACCCTACTGATAGAACTACTATTTATTGCTAAAATTATTGCTTACAATCTCTAGTAGCATCTGAACAAATGGAATTTTTAAAAATATTTTCCAATATGATTCAACCTCTAGCTTGGCTTTAAAATACCATTCTTTATTTCATGAAAAATCTTCTCCAAATAACTACTCATTAGAGTATTTCTATACTCCAGGGCTGGGTTTTACTACTTCTTTTAATGTTGATTATGCTTTCTAGTGTTAACCAACAGTATAAATTGCTGAGGTCATTCCTAATTCACTGACTGACTGTACATTCTTTAGTGTCGTATTATTGGGAGATATGCGTGCATTTGAAAACTACATTTCAGAAAGTATGGCTTATCAAGTGTTCAATTATTGGTGATGTGGAAGCATAGCAAGTAAAAACTGCTCATGAATTTAAGCTATCATGTTGTGGACCAGTCACAATTAGCCAAATTGACAGGATAAGAAGATATCTTAATATTTTATATGGTTTCCAGGCTGAGTCTGGAAAGTATTGCGGAGTTACAGGGGCATAGCTGTAGCCAGGACAAAGCAATCAGGAGGATCCTGCTCATACTTTTCCCTTAACTCCAGTCCAAAGAGGGAACACCAATCTTGGCCTAACTCTCCAAATTTCCTTGCAAGTCCAGGATCAGGGGGCTCAGAATCCATAGAGAATACTTGTGAATTCTTTGTTTACATGTTGTTGCTCACAAAAGTATCTTTCTTGGTTTAACTTAAGTATTATAATTTATGAAACCTTCCAAAGCTCTTCATAGCTTATCTTTAACTAGATGCAGCATACTTGGCTCTTGTCTGGATCCTAATGTGGGATTTTTCACAGTTACTTGACCACTCACTGAAAGATACCCTATACCAAGATGATATAGGCCAGACCAGTCTGGACCATCTGATCGTCTTATTTTTAATCTACTTATTAAACAAGTTTTGTTTTTAATTTTCACTCATGGCTAACATTTTGCATAATATCTGTTGCAAAGATATCCAATATGTTTCCAGAAAGTAACCAACATAGGAGTGAAGCTAGAATCACTAAAATATTTGGTCTTGGATGTGCACTTCTTCATCAAAGCCTATAGAGTAACCTGTGTCCCATTATGATCATTTAGATTTGGGTGTAAAGATCCCTAAGTGCTTCTATGTACCTTGTCTTCTGTGCTCTCCACAAAAGGTATTCTTTGCAAACATCAAAGGCAGCAGTGATGAATGACGTGTACCTAATGCATAAAATCCCACTCCCACATCTATTTGAAGGCAGCCTGCTTTTCTTTCATGAAATCACACTATATCAATCTGGACAATTCAGACTGAAAACAACCACATAACAATCCATGGTAATTCATGTAAAAGCAGAAGCTTTTTGACTAAATTACCCAGGTAATGGTAGATGTGTAAAGAGGGTGCTAGGGACATTTCTTTTGGGAGAGAAACAATTAGATTATCCAATTTTATTGACTTTACTGGTGTCATTAGAAATATGGTATACTTAATTGTCAAAGATGATTAAACATCCTTCTCTTTTATCTGTAAGAGGCCAGCCTTCAGATTTCAACTTCCTGGAAAGGTAGCTGAACTCTAGAATTTAGAGGAAATGTTTAGATGAGGAAAAAAACAGAGATAATAATTGTTGCTTCTGGAAAATAGAGGGCAAAATGGAGTGCTTCTCATGATGTCATAATGCTATAGATGTAAGTCAACATTTGTCATGTAAAACATTGTGAGGACCAAAAATATGCTATTTAGAGCCAAATGCTTCCAAAACTTATATATTTTAAAAGCCAAAGACTGAACCAAGGGCAATGCTCTAAATAAGAAAATAATAGGAAATTAATTAATTCATTTTTTTCACATTTTGTTTCTATTACCCCAGGGAAGTTGTCTGAGTAGAGCTTTCTATTCTGATCAACACTGTGAATAACTAAAAGTGTGAGCCTGGTGTTTTAGTGTAAAATGTAAAACTTGTGTTATATGGATATACTTGAATTTCTAATATCCTGCTGGATATCTCTGCAATTGTCTGTCAGACTGTAAAACTCAATATGTTTAAAAAGAAAGAGGCAACCTGCCGCTCTCTCCCTCCTTCTTCCCACCCACTGATTTTACCTTATTATATTGAGTTCAGAGGATCTACAACTAGTTTATTAGAACAGAATTTTGCTTTATTGAAGCTTTTTCTAAGACTTATATTCCTACTCTAGTCTGCAGATACCAGAGATAAAAGCCAGTCTCTATATTGAGTTAGCAAGTGAAAAAAATCTTGTGAAGCCAGAAGAGAAATGTGGGAATTATTATGTATACAACATCCATCTTAGGATTTGTTTTGTTTGATTTCAGTGGTTTGCGAGGCTAGGTTTGGAGTGTGTGTGTGTGTGTGTATGTGTGATTTAGTGGGGGTTTGGGAAATATTTTAAGAATGCCAGGATAAGAGTAATTGAATGGAAATTTCTGCTTGATGCCAGTACAAGTGAGCATTAAAGAGCCTACTTCCAGTTTAGTTTAACTCTCTTCCTTTTACGAACATAGTGCGAAAGAGCACAGGATCAGGTATTTTTTACTATAGAAAGAGACTGTCACATGTACAAATAGGGGGAATAAGTGTCTTTGTGTACAGAGTCATCATCGTAGAGAATTTATAAAACCAAGTGATAAACAAAACAATATTACCATGAGTCATCTATCTGGGCCCGGAAATGGTTCTGTTATGCTACATGTTTCCTAATAGTGGCATTTTTCCTGTAGAAGCCTTTACTTAAAGAAATAAAGAATAACATTACTTATTGAAAGCTAAACAGAATTGCTCATCGTTCTTTTCTCCCATCACTTACCTATGCACGTTATCTTTTCTATTTAAAGACAGCCTCCTATAGTATTGCCGCAGAGTCTGGCTGAAGAGTGAAAGAGTGGTTAAGAGATTGACATGTAATCAGATGGTCTGAGAAAGCAGTACATATATGCAGACTTCCATTTACTTTGCAATTCCATGAAAGGAACCAAGTAGGCTCCTACAAGTTGGAATTGCCTGTTGCATGGGGATAGACTAGAAACATATTCTGAGGACAGGTGTTGACGGTAGGATTTATGAGTTAATCACTGATTTTCTCCAGAAGTGAAAGAAAGGGAAGGATACACTTTCAAAAACAGAGACATTTTTAGGCAGGATTTGAAAAGGGAGAGGGAGGATTAGATAGATGGACAAAGGTTTAGCAAAAGATCAAGACAAGAATCTCCCAAATAACAGTGACATCCTAAACTAACAAAGGAAAGTGGCAGTATGAGTTTGTCTAGAGAAATATCTCCTTGAGCCTGTGACAGAACTAGCTTCCCCTTGGATCCTAGTGCTAGGACTTTCTATTGAGAAAACAGAGGCCGACAAGTACATTCAGCTCACAGCCCTGGACTGCACATGTCACATCCTGGGCCAATCCTTGTGAGAGGAGAAAAAAAAAGAGATGGAGACAAAGTGATGTGACAGTGAGCTTTTCAGATAAGGATAATAAGGTTCCATTCTTGATAGCAAGCAATTTGGGACTCAGTGCAGAGGTCTGAAGAGGGAATACATAAGGTGGCCATGGTAACAAGAATGAAGAATTTTAGCAGAAACATATTGAGCCATTTTGGAGACAGAAGATGAGCAGATATGAAGGAGAACAAAACACAGTAGTGAAGAAGTGATTAAAATATAGATAATGGTTTTAGCTGTTTAGATGAAGAAGCAATGGAGGTTAGGGAAACTGTGAAGGAAGATATTTAGATTTTGCAATGGCTTAAATCTTAGTTGTGCTTTAGTTGTGCTGTATTGATCATAGAACAGGATGAGGTTCATTAGGACTACTCACTCTTTCTTTCCATCCCGAGGAAAATTTAAAACAGAGGTTCTGAAGCTGGGGCCCATGGATTCCCCCAAAAAGTCCATAAATATAATTCAGGGGGCCTATAACTTTGTAAGGAAAATATTTACATCTTCATTTTCACTAATCTCTTATTGAAATGTAACATTTCCTTTAATTAGGAATGTAGGCAACAAAGTACAGTAGTATTAACCATATCTGTAATTTGTTTCCAGTAATAATCACAGATATTTGCATATTATACCTGTTACAGATATTTTGAAGTACAGTTTATATTCATCACTATTTTTAAATTATAGCACTTATCAGGTTTGTCACTGTATCTTACCATTTAATGCATTAATAAAGAAATATATTTATCACAGGTATGATTTAAAAATAATTTTAGAACTGTACTTCAATATAATTGGAGTATGATAGCCTGAGTAGCTTCGCTGACCCTTTCCCCAATTAAAATGGTAAAAATTATACATAAAATAGATAACAATTATTTAAAGCCTCTGGAAATGGTCATAAGGGCAAACAGAAAATAAAGAAAAAATTATTCAAGAAAATCAATGGAAATTTGCTAAGAAAGTCTGTGCTGTCTAAATCAAGACTGCTCTCTCCCTCTCTCCCTCTCAGCTCAGCAAGGGAAGACTCTATTCCAAATAACTGCAGCCAAGAATACAAAGCTCCCGCTCCCCACAGCTCTCAGCTGGAGGGCTTACTTCCCAAGAGCAGGATGTCAGTTTTCTCATTCTGCCTCAGTGGCCTGTTTCTGAGGCCAAGTCCTGGGTGGTGTGGTGAAGAGGTGGGGGCTCTCTTCTTTTGCTCAACCCCCACTTGTGGAACAGATGCTCTACCTTGGACAAGGTATGCTGCGAATACTGGGGCCTTGAAAGCTTTTGCCACAATTCATGAGGTGGAGATTCCACACCAGGAGAGGTAAGCCAAGAGGACCTCAGTTACTGCTACCCTCCTGCACTGAACACTGAGCACTCAGCTCTTAGAATGAGGGTGTCACTCAAAGAGAAGCTTACTACTGTTCACACCCCCAGCTCAAGCACTCATGCTCAGAGATTTTCCTGGGGAGCAGAAAGAAGCAGGTCATAAAATAGATAGCTCCTAATCTCTTCCCAAAGGAACTGGCTTCCTTTGCAACAGAGCATGGAGAAAGTTAAACCTAAAAACAGTGGAAGTTGTAGTGAAAAGAATTGGAAGATTTGTGGATCTAGTTTTGGTGCAGCCTAGACTGTAGGTCAGCTAGTTTTCAGGAGACATCTGGGAAATAAGACAGCTGGGAGGAACCATAACAGGATCAGAACTAATAGCAAACACTGATCTCAGAAATTATTCCAATTAGGTTAGTCCTAAAGGAATTCATGCCCTGGAGCATTGTTGTAAACAATAGGACAGTCAACAGGCAATGAGTGGAGCTTAACATCTGGGTGTGGTCTGCAAAAGAGTAGACTAGAGCCCTACCATAATACTGATTGCAACTGTGAGCATACTCAAAGTTGTGCCTCCCTGAGGAGCAATATCAAAGACTTAACACTTAACTGTGGAGTCAGAGAACAGACTTCACTAAAGTAATCCAGTCAGTAACTAAACAAATATGCAAGCAAATAACAATAGTAAGTTCTGGATGGGAGGGGATTACCCAGAGTTGCTACAATATTTTATCTGAAATGTCCAGTTTCCAACAAAAAATTATGAGGCGTGCATGCAAAGAAACAACAAAAGATGACCCATGTACCATAAAAAAGCAGGCAACAGAAACTGCCTGTGAGAGTGACCTGATGTTGATTTAATGGGAAAAGAGTTCAAAATTGCCATTATAAATATCTTTACAGAACTAAAGGAAAATGTGATTAAAGAAGTAAAGAAAGATGTAATGATAATGTCACATCAAATAAAGAATATCAATAAAGAGATTGAAGTTTTCCAGAAGAATCAAATGGAAATTCTGGAGTTGAAAAGTAGAATAACTAAAATAAAAACAAACTCACTAAATGGGCTCTATAGTATATTTGAACAGTCAGAATAAGAAATTTGTAAGCTTCAAAATCAAAGATAGATCAATGGTAATTATGGAAGCCAAAGAACAGACAGAAAAGTGAGAAAAATAAACAAAACCTCACAGAAATGCAGGATACTGTGAAGCATAGCAACACACACACATAATGAGAATACCAAAAGGAGAGGAGAAAGAGAAAGGAGAAAAATATTTGAAGAAATAATGGCTGAGAACTTGTCAAATTTATCGAAAAGCAATAACTTACACATCCGTGAAGCTCAATGAACTCAAAGTAGGATAAATGCTAAAAGACCCACAAACAGACATAGCATAGTACAAATGCTGAAAGTCAAAGAAAAGGGAATCTTGAAAGCAGCAAGAGACAATCAACACATCATTTACAAAAGAGATGAACAGCTGACTTCTCAGCAGAAACAATGGAGGCCTGAAGACAGTGGGATAACATATTCAATGTGCTCAAAGAAAAAAAAAACTGTCAACCAATATTCCTATATTCAGCAAAGCTATCATTCAAAAAGGAAGGTGAAATAAAAACCTTCCCAGATAAACAAAAACTGAGAAAATTTGTTGCTAGCAGAATTGCCTTACAAGAAATACTAAAGGAAGGAAAAAAGCTTCCTTTCTTTAGTAAGAAAGCTTACTTTAGGAAGAAATACCTCAGGCTGAAAGCAAGTGACCCCAGATAGTAATCAGAATCCACATGAGCAAACAAAGAACACCAGTAAAGTTAATTATGTAATTATAAAAGATACTATTAATGCATATTTTCTCCTTTCTTCTCTTAACTGATTTAAAAAGCAATTGTATAGAATAATATGTATATAATGTTTTCTTGAGCGTATAACATATAGAAATGTTATATATTTACTAATAATGGCTCAATGGAGGTGAGTGGGAGAAAAGCTGTAATTGGCTATAGGAATGACAACAGATGGCAAAGTAATGATTATAACAATGTACAGTTAGGTTTGTAACATTGATAGATACTATAACAGCAATACCATAAGAATGGATACAATGGAGTAGAGCTACATAGGTGTAACATTTCTATATGTTACTAGAATTAAGCTAGTATATATTGGAAACTGATTCTGATAAGATGCATATAGCAAACCCTAGAGCAACCAATAAAAAATACAAAAAATAGTGAAAGTATCATTCATGAAATCAAAATGCTACACTAAAAAATATTTACTCAGTGAAAAAGTAAGCAGTAAATTAGGAATAGAGGGGGGAAAAGGACATTAGACAAAAAGTAAGATGGCAAACCTAAATCCACTCTACCAATAACAACATTAAAGGTAAATAAATTAAACAATTTAATAAAAATACAGACATTGTCAAACTGAATTTTTAAAAAATGATCCAAATACATGATGTCACATGAGATGCACTTCAGATTCAAAGGCAAAATAGGTTGAAAGTAAAAGTATGGAAAAGATATATAATGCAAATAGTAACCACAACAAAACTAGAGCAGCTATACTAATATCAGAAAAAAATAGACTTTAAAACAAGAAAAAATGGTATTAGAGATAAAGAGGGACATTTTATAATGATGAAAGTGTCAATCCATCAGGAAGATATAACAATTATAAACATATGTGCACAAATAATAGAGCACCAAAATAAATGAAGCAAAAACAGACAGAAATGAAGGGAGAAATTGACAATTCAACGATAATAGTTGGACACTTCAATGCCCCACTTTCAATAATGGATAGAACAACTAGACAGAAGATCAAGGAAATAGAAGACTTGAACACACTCTAAACCAACTAGACCTAACAGATACCTACAGACCACTCCCCTAAACAATAACATAAAATATATTCTTCTAAAATGCACAGGGAATATTTTCCAGAATAAACCATATGCCAGGCCATAAAACAAACATGAATAAATATAAAATGATAGAAATAATATAAAGTATGTTCTCTGACCATAGTGGAATGGAATTGGGAGTCAATAAAAGGAAAATTTTGGAAACTCAAATATATATAGAAATCAACAGCACATTCCTAAACAACCAATGGGTCAATGAAAAAATCAAAAGAGAAATAAGAAAATTTTTGACATAAATAAAAATAAAACACAACATACCAAAATTTGAGATGTGGTTAAAGCAGTTCTTAGGGGAAAATATTTACAGCTATAAATGTCTATATTAAGAAAGAAAACAAAATCTCAAATCTAACCTACTGAGAAAAGAGAAGCAAACTAAGCCTAAAGCAAACAGGAGGAAAGAAATAGAAAGATTACCACAGAAATTAATAAAATATAGAATTTAAAATACAGAAAATTAATGAAACCAAAAACTTGTTCTTTGAAAAGCTCAACAAAATTGACAAAACTTTAGCTGGTTTGAACAAGAAAAAAAAAAGAAGGCTCAAATCACTAGTATCAGTAATGAAAAAGGGGACGTTACTATCAACCTTACAGAAATAACATAGATTATAAAGGAATACTATGAACAATTTTAGGCCAACAAATTGGACACCTTAGATGAAATGGACAAACTCCTAGAGAGACACAAACTATTGAAACTAACTCAAGAAAAATAGACAATCTGAATACATAAGTGGCAAGTGAAGGGATTGATTGCTAATCAAAAGATTACTCACAAAGAAAAACCCAAGACCAGATGGCTTCACCACTAAATTCTATAAAACATTCAAATAAAAATTAATACCAATTCTTCACAAACTTTTCCAACAAATAGAAGAAGAAGGAACACTTACTAAGTCCTTCTAAGAGGCCAGTATTACCCTGACTTCAATGCCAGAAAAAGACATCACAAAAAAAAAACTACCATTCAAATTATCTCACAAATATAGATATAAAGTCCTTAGCAAAATACTAGTAAACTGAACCCAACAACATATAAAAAGAATTTTACACCATGACCAAGTAGAATATATCCCAGGGATGCAAGGTTGGTTTAACACCCAAAAATCAATTAATGAAATACATCATATAAAAATATCACACAGTTATTGCAGTAGACACAAAAAAGCATTTGACAAAATCCAACACCATTTCATGATAAAATCAACAAACTAGGAAAAGAAGGAAACTTCTTCCATTTTTTTGCTCCACTTGTATTCTGGCTTTCGGAAACAAACGCATTTCCCACCCTGAAGCCATCTTTGTTGCTGCAGATTCTTAAATGGACCCTTCAGTTCTCCTAGGGCTATTTTGGTTTCTGGATAGCTGTTTCGATTTGTTTTTTTCCGGGGGGATGGAGGCTAGTATGCCCTATTCCACAATCTTCGTTACATCTCAACCGAAGGGAACTTCCTTAACCTGATAAAGACTACGAAAAATCCACAGCTAACATCATACTTAATGGTGAAAGACTGGATGGTTTCTTCCTAAGAACAGGAGTAAGACAAGGATGTTTGCTCTTGCCACTTATATTCAACATTATACTGGAGGTTCTAGCTAGGGCAATTAGGCAAGAAAAAGATATAAAAGGCATTAAAATTGGAAGGGAAGAGGTAAAACTATGTCTATTTGCAGATGATATGATGACATGATCTTGTATATAGAAAATCTTAAGAAATCCACTAAAAAACTATTACAACTAATAAATGAGTTCATCAAGGATACCCAATTAGTAGTGAACAACCCAAAAATGAAATTAAGAAAGCAATTTCTTTCATAATAGTATCAAAAAGAATAAATTTAACAAAAGTGGTACATAACTTATACACTGAAAACTACAAAGCAAATTTCACCTATGTTGAAATACCTGGCAGCTCTTAAATTAGGATTGCAGGATTCCCTCAGTCTGTTTGGATACCTGAGGTTGAATGCAAATTAGAAAATGAATATAAAGTGTCATTAATAGGAGGAAAAAGATTTTAATCATGCTCATATTGTTTGGTTTACAACTGTAGGTGTAACAACAGCAGCAGCTACAATAACACAACTGTACAATTTAGCTAAGATTTAAGGAAAAAGCTGTCACTGGCTTGTCTGACTGCCAGCCTTAAACTTGTATTCCGGCTTTCAGAAACAAATGCATTTCCCACTTTGAAGCCAACTTGTAGATACATTTTCCAGCTCTCCTTTTCTTTTTTACCCTGAAATGTACTCCTTGACATACATCTCAATTTATAAGTATTGGAAGTAGCTAAATATGAAAGTAAAGTTAGGAACAAATTTGGCAATATAAAGAAATTGCATCATTACAAGCTTCCAACAAGAAATGCTTATAGTGCATTTATCACTGTCATTTGGCTTACACTAACCTCTTCTTACCAACAGACATTTTCCTGTGAAAGAGTAACATGAGGAAATTTTTTAGCAGGTTTTCAACTAACAACACAAATGCCTGTTCAGACAAGTCATGATGACCTTTAACAGTGATTTAATACATGACTTCAGAGACGGACCACCAATGAGAGTCAGACATTTTGTTAGTGCCAAAACAGTTTTTAATTTTACTATTTTGTTCTTCTTTTTAAAAAGAGAATAGGAAAAGACATATTAATCATGTATTTTTTTCTACTTGCAAGATGTCATTCTGAATTTCATGATTTGAAATAACTTTACTGATTTATTTCTGTCACAGCTGCTTCTAATATTGCTTCACATAATACTCTGGTCATAAAGAAGATGTATAAAGAAGTGATTCTCATCTATAACAAAGAAAGTAATGGTGGGACTGAACCTAACGTGCATCGAGCATTTGAGTAAGTATCTTCATTAACCTCCCCCTCTTTATATCTTGAAAAAATTATTTGCAATAAAGTGCATAAAATGCGCTAGTCTTAAATGTATAGCTCAGTGATTTTTTTCCATATGTCTACACCCATGTAACTACCACCTAGATCAGGGGTCACAAACTTTTTGTATAAAGGCCAGAGAGCAAATATTTTAGGCTTTGCAGGCCATATGGTCTCTGTCACGACTACTCAACTTTGCTGCGGTAGTATAAAAGCAGCCATAGACAATATGTAAACAAATAGGTGTGGCTGTGTGCCAGTAAATATTCATATAGGACACTGAAATTTGAATTTCATGTAATTTTTAAGTGTCATGAAATATTATTCTATTTTTTTTCCCAACCATTTAAAATGTAGAAATTATCCTTAGCTCCCAGCCATACAATAGTAGGTGGTGGCCCAATTTAGCCCTCAGTCTGTAGTGTGTTGACCCTTGACCTAGATCAAAGTATAAAATATTTCCAGCACCAAAAAGCCCTTAAACCTCTTCTCAGTTAATACCCTTCTTGCAGAGGTAACCATCATTCTGACTTCTATTACTGTTGAATAGATTTGACTATTCTTGAACTTCATATAAATGGAATCATACAGTCTCTACTCCTTTGTGTTTGGCTTTCACTCATTCCTGTCTGTAAGATTCAGCCATGTTTTTGTGTGTATCGGTAATTCATTTATTACTTCTGTGTAGTATTCTACTGTATGACTATATAATTAATTATCCATTATTTATTTGTCGTACTTGTGGTTATTGGGGCTGTTTCTAGTTTAGAGCCATTAAGAATACAGCTGCTATGAGCACTCTTGTGCACATTTTTTGGTAGACATAAGCATTCATTTATCTTGAACCAATGTGTGTGTATGTGTGAAAAGTGCCTCTAAACTATTAGATCGGATTGTTAGCCAGAACTACTTATGGTGTGCATGGACTTGTGAGACTGAGCCTCTCTTTTAAAAATTCTTACTTGGAAACTGTCAAGCTTCCAGTGTTAGATGGCAGTGGGAAGGTTCCTGGTAGAATAGGTAAGATGGAGACTTCCCTGCTACAGTAGGCACCACTACCCCCCGAGAGCACACAGAAGATCCCAAGACTGCAATGAGTGGCAGGCACACAGACACTGAAAATGGGGTACATCCAGCCCATGTGTCTGCCTTACATGGGGCATAAGCCCAGAAAGCACATAGCACTGCAGGGCTGCTGAGAACTATGAATGTTTGACATTGGAGGTCTATAAAGCTGCTGGTCATTTCATCATGTGATTCCCAAACAATTGAATTTGGTAAAAAGAAAAAAAATAATTGAAAAAGATAACATTTTTCTACAGTCATTAAAAAAAATTTTCTGAGCAGTTTGCCTCTGAATATGAGATATTAAAATTTAATTTCCAAGTTATATGGACACAAAAGAAACAGACATTGAAGGCTTTCAATGGGGAAAAAAAGAATAGGAGTGATTTTTCTCTTCGCCATCACTATGATTTTCTCTTTTTTGGTCTCAGTTTTTCTCTTTAGTCTCTTCCTCTGTGTCTCTGTGTATACCTGTCCCTCACTCTGTGTGTGTCTCTCTCAATCTCAAATCTTCTTTTCTCTCAGTTTCCCTCTGTATGTATGTCTGTTTATACGTATGTGTCACTGTTTCTCTCTTTCTCTTGCTGTCTCTTCACTCACTTTCTGTCACTGTCACTCACTATCTCTCCTGTTTCTCTGTGTGTGAATATGTATCTCTCTCCATACATTTCTGTGTGGCTCTTTGTGTCTCTATATGTGAGTGTGTATCTCTTTGTGTCAGTGTTTGTGTCTTTGTGTATGTGTCTCTTTCCGTGGGTGTTTCTGTCTCCCTCTCACACCACACTTACTCACTCACTCAAACACACATACACGCAGGCCTGTCTCCTAGCCATAGAGGAAACAAAGCAAAGTATTCTGGAACATTGCACCTATTCAGAAAGAAGTGCAATAAAATGGAAGCCCACTAAATAAGAGCGGGAGCACCTTTCACCCTCATTCTGCTTGTTCAACTCTCAAGACCGAAATGGTCTAAATGTAAATTCCTATTGAGGATTTTTTCCAAGGCCACTCTTTTTAAATAAGCCAGCAGACATAGCCTGAAATGTTGGACAAATATGAGGATGCCTACAAAGTGTGATTTGAGGAAGCCCACACAGCAAAATTTGCCACAATGCTGTCATGCCATCTTACTGACTCATTTCATTAGCTTCAGCGTTGCCTTCTTCCCCCTTTTTTCTTTGGAAATGCAAATATTCAAAATGAGATTTTAGTGCTTTATAAGAGGCAGGAGAAACTCCTTCTGGCTACCTGGAGTGGAGTGTGTGTGTGTGTGTGTGTGTATGTGTGTGTGTTGTTTTATTGGAGGTGAAAGGGGGTAGAAAATAGAAATGAAGAAGATGAAAGAAAAATTAGGAGACCCGCTACCACTTCTTGGGCGAACTTGGCCACGTCACTTAGTTTCTACAGATTTCAGTCAGAAAATGTGGGGAGAGGACTGGTAAGGGAGTGGACAGGCTTCAGGCCCCTTGACACCTACTTTAATTAGACACTCTCCCTTTATAACAGGTCTCTATATTGGGCTTTCAAGCAAGATTTTGATTAAAGAAATTGGAAGAAAATAAGTTTGATAAAAATTACTGGACTGGATAATCTCTAAGGTCCCTTTCTCCTCTGAATGTCTTTGATTTTAATCTTTCTAAAGCCCATGGATGTAGAACTACTTCCAGGAATAGGTACACCTCACGTTAAAATTTGATCCCCAGTGTTTGAGGTGGGGCTTAATGAGAGATGTTTGGGTAATGGGGTTGAATCCCTCATGAATAGATTAATGTTCTCCCTTGGGGGGGGTAGAGTTTTTTTCTTTTTCTTAAGAGACAGGGTCTTGCTCTGTCACCCAGGCTAAAGTGCAGTGGCCCAATCATAGCTCACTGCAGCCTTGAATTCTGGGCTCAAGGGATCCTCCTGCCTCAGCCTCCTGAGTAGCTGGGACTACAGGCACATACCACCATGCCCGATTAATTTTTTTTTATTTTTTGTAGAGATGGGGTCTTGCTCTGTTGCCCAACTGGTCTCAAACTCCTGGGCTCAAGCAATCCTCCCACCTTGGCCTCCCAAAGCACTGAGATTACAGGCATGAGCCACCGTGCCTGGCCAGAGGGGGATGGCTTGAATGAGTTCTCTCTCTATTAATTCCCATAAGACTTCCCCCAAAAGCTGTTTGTTACAAGGATCCCGGCACTCTCTCTCTCTCTCTCTCTCTCTCCCCGCCCCCCTTCTCTCACCACGTGATCTCTGCACAGCTAGCTCTGCTTTACCTTCTGCCATGAGCGAAAGGAGCCTGAAGCCTTCACCAGAAGCAGATGCTGATGCCATGTTTCTTGTACAGTCTTCAGAACTGTGGGCCAAATAAACCTCTTTTCTTTATAAATTTCCCAGCCTCGGGTATTCCTTTATAGCAACACAAATGGACTAAAACAGAAAATTGGTACCAAGGAATGGGGTGTTGCTATAAAGATACCTGAAAATGTGCAAGTGGCTTTGGAACTAGGTGATGGACAGAGGTTAGAAGCATTTAGAGGGCTCAGAAGAAGACAGGAAGATGAGGGAAAGTTTGGAACTTACTAGACAATAGTTAAATGGTTGTGACCAAAATGCTGGTAGAAATACAAAATGTAAAGACCATGCTGATGATGTCTCAGGTGGAAACGAAGAACTGATTAGGAACTGAAGCAAAAATCACCCTTGTGGCTTTAGCAAGGAACTTGGCTATGTTGTGTCCATGCACTAGGGCTTTGTGGAAGGCTGAACTTAAGAGTGATGACCTAGGTTATCTGGCAGAAGAAATTCCTAAGCAGCAAAGCATTCAAGCAGTGGTGTGGTTGCTTTTAACAGCTTGTGATCAGATGTGGCAGCAAAGGAATGACCTAAAGGAGGAATTTATAATTTAAAAAGAAGCAGAGCATAAAAGTTTGGAAAATTCACAACCTGGCCACGTGGTAGAGAAGGAAAGAACATTTTCAGGAGAGGAATCCAAGGGTGCTGTAGAGCAACTACCTTCTAGAGAGATTAGCATTGTTAAAAGGGAGCCAGGTACTAATAGTCAAGTAAATGGGGAAAAGGCCCCAAAGGCATTTCAGACATTTTTAAGGCGGCCCCTCCCATCACAGACTCAGAGACCTAGGAGGACAGAATGGTTTGGGGGGACAGGCCCAGGGCACCACTGCATCCATGCCATTTTGGCTCCAGCTGAGGTACAAAATGGCCTCAGGTACTGCTTGGGCTGCCATTCCAGAGGGTGCAAGCCATAAGCCTTGGTGGCTCCCACATAGTGTTAAGTCTGCAGGTGCCCAGAATACAAGAGCGGTGGAGACTTGGCAGCTTCCACTTAGATTTCAGAGGATATATTGGAAAGCCTGGGTGCCCAGGCAGAAGCCTGTCACAGGAGTGGAGCCACAGCAAAGTCCCTACCAGGGTACTGCCTAGTGGAGCTATGGAAGCAGGCTGCTGCCCTCCAGACCCCAGAATTACAGAACCACTGGCAGCATGCAACCTTAGCTTGGAAAAGCTGCAGGCATCAGACTCCAGCCCAGGACAGCAGTCACATGGGCTATGCCCAACAAAGCCATGCGAATGGAGCTGCCTGAGGCCGTGGGGGCTCACCCCTTCCATCAGTGCCAGGGATGTAGATCATGGAGTCAAGAGAGATCATTTTGGAGGTTTAAGATTTAATGTCTTTTCTGCTGGGTTTCAAATTTGTGTGGGGCCTGTCGCCCATTTCTGTTGGCCAATTTCTCTCTTGGAATGGGAATACTTACCCAATGCCTGTACCACCATTGTATCTTGGAAGTAAATAACTTGTTTTTGAGTTTGCAGGCTCACAGTTGTAAGGAACTTGCCTTGAGTCTCAAATGACACTTCAGACTTTGGACTTCTGAATTGATATTGGAACAAGTTTGGGGACTATTGGGATAGAATAATTGCACTTTGCATGTGAGAAGGACATGAGATTTGGGGGGCCAGGGGTGGAATGCTATAGTTTGGATGTTTGACCCCTCCAAATCTCATGGTGAAATTTGATCCCCAGTGTTGGAGGTGGGGCTTAATGGGAGGTGTTTGGGTCATGGGGGCAGTTCCCTCATGAATAGATGAATGCCCTCCCTGGGAGGGGGCAGACTGAGTGAGTTCTCACTCTATTAGTTCCCATGAGACTTCCCCCCTTCCCAGAGCTGGTTGTTACAAAGAGCCTGGCACCTCCCCCTCTGCTTCTTTTCTCCTTATGTGATCTCTGTACAGCCAGCTCCACTTCACCTTCCACCATGAATGGAAGCAGCCTGAAGTCCTTACCTGAAGCAGATACCAGTGTCATGCTTCTTGTACAGTCTGCTGAACCATGAGCCAAATAAACTTCTTTTCTTCATAAATTACCCAGCCTCAGGTATTCTTTTGTAGCAACATGAATGGACTAAGACATGCTTTAGTTAAGGAAATGTATACTGAAAGGGATGCCAAATAATTTCATTAGTCAGTAATTCTTCAATTTGTATACTTGACTATTTTTGTTGTATTCTTTAAAACTTCCCTTGGTCATTTGACAGATATATCCATGCAGTCTTGTAAGTAGAAATGTCTAAACAAAATCCCATTTTCCCATTGATTTACATTCTAATGTCAAAAGTGTATATACCTGTAGAAAAGATTAGAACCCCAATATGAACAAAAGCACACTTTGAATGCAGCCCAGTTTCCTTTTAAAACACAAAACATAAGAGCAAATATTTTTCTGAAAAATATTGGTTTGTATCCATATCACAGATAATTTGATTGTGCTACCATTAAAATATCACATTAATTTGGCATTTGGGGGAATAGAAGGGCACATGAGCCTTTTCATCTTCCTAAATTCCAAGATATATGTCATCATATTCTCACCTCCAGCAGTCCCTAGAACATTTCCCTTTGAAATTTGAAAGCAATGGCTTTCCTCTGACTTTGCCTTCAAAGTTGCCCAGTATGGGTCACTATTCTTGAATCCAGTAGCCTCACCGCATTAAGTAGACTCTGCTAATGGAAAATCCTTGTTGCTCCTTCCCACACATGGTGTTTGTACAAGCTGCAAAGCACAAAAATTCAGAATAGTTTGAAGTTGCCCCATGACCCTGTTCAACATTTCTATGACTTTCAAAAGTTAATCCCTTTAAATTCACTTCTAATGGTTTATAAATAAAAGCTGCTCCTTCATCTCCCTAGCTTTGGCCTGCTGAAAATTTTAAGGAACCCTTCCGTGAATCCTTCGAGTTAAACCTGAAGAATCTTATAATTGTAAGAAATAGTCCCTCATTTCTGGCTTTTAGGAAAAGTAGTTTCGCATCAATTGACTCCCCTAATAGCTGAAGAAAATCTCCAAAAATTCATATTATTTTTCCATAAGGAGGCATATCTCTATTCTGAGTACCAGAGAAGACCTCTAAGACTGCAGGTTATACTGGAATGTTCCTTTTTACCAGTTACCCGTATACCTCCACGTGGTCAGGGATGGAGGGCCAGGATACATGAGAATTTAGGGATCCAGGCCTCCTAATGATTCAGAAAGACCTTGGTAGAACTCAGCCCCTATTTGTTCCCAGAGATAAAATATTACTGAGCTATTAGAAAAGTAGGATGGGGAAAGGCTAGTTCAAATTGATGGAAAGCGTTAATTATAAGCTATTCATAAAGAAAATAGGTATTTTAAAATTTTTATACATAATAAGGTGAAATAGGCTAGAAAAGGGCTTCCTAATAAGACTTCCTCTAGGGAACTGCTTCCAGAAATTGGTAGGAAGTTCAGCTAATTACCTTAACAATTACGCATAAAGGAAGGGAGTATGTTTAAAGTATTGAACAATGCAGGGAAAGTTGGTGTTTTAAGGAATTTTATAAATCTTTGCAGGAATATTTTGTTTACCATTGTAATTAGCTTAGCAAATTGACTTCTTAGAGTGTAAAAATAAAGTAGGTGGATTCCTTCACTTTCACCAATTCTAAATTAGTGGATTGTAAACTAAGACCACTTGACTGCACGCTGCTCCACTGAGGCTTGGCTCTGCTTGTGTCCGTTCAGTTCTTTCTCCTACATCTCCTCATCCCCGCACCCAAATAATGTGACAGGGTAATTTTTCATTGATAGTAACTCTTACATAGAAGGGAACCAGAGAAATGAGTATTTGTTGTTGTTCACCATTGCTCCTTCTGGAAATTGAACAAAACACTCTTCCTATAGGCCGTGTGACATAAAAAAGTGGGTCTGAAATACTTGCCCCTTCTAATGAGATTGTACCTGTATCTATGATGAAAGCGCTGTCTTCACAAACTAATCGTGTAAACAAGAGAAATATTAGCCTACTTCAGTGTGAAGACCTCAGCAGCAGCATTTTTATCCCCAAACGGAATGTCCTAATTATAAATGAGCCGTGCCTATTTGTCAAACCGCTTACAGATCTCTGAGACGTATAGCTTTGCCTTTTATCTCTTGTCTCAGTCATTGGGATTACTTTATGTACTTGAAAGTAATGAGATTGCATTTTCCTCCCCAAATATCCTATCACTCATACTTTTCATTTAAGGCAGACTGACCTTTGCCCCCAATTAGAACAAATTAGTGACGTTTTACTTCATCTCAAAACCACTGAGCTATTGTAAGGGCAGACTCGATGGTGGGGCCCTGATGGGGCCTTGAAAACTGAGCAGGAAAGAAAGGAACAGAGAGAGCAGAAGGAGTAAAGGAAGTGGGGGTGGGGGTGCAAGGGAGGGCGACAGAGGGCGGGGTGGTGGGGGCAGTGGTTAAGACTCAAAGGAAAGTAATGGGAATGAGAGCGGGGTGGCTTGGAGATAAGCAGGAAAAGCCCAGGGATTTGCAGAGGGGGCAGGGTGTTAAGACTGAAAAAAGATAAAGAAACAGCAAGGGACAGGTGTGAGGTGCTTTGAGCCACAGAATGGGGAGGAACACGGAGAGCGGTGAAGGGGGCTGCCGCATCCGCTTTTAACTGACTCCCTTGCTTCCGCTCTGTACGGAGGAAGAGCTCTAGCTTGCTGAGCGGCTCTCCATCTTTCTCTCTGTCTCAGGGCCCTTTCTCTTTCATAAAGATAGGAATACATTAGGATAAAGAGGTAGATAAGAGGTTGCTCAAGGTAGAATGCTTTTGTAAAAAGAGGATGGCACTGGAGGCAGACAGTTTTATATTCAGTTCATTGTGAGGGCCAACAAGCTATCTAATTCCTTAGAACTTCCCTATCCATATTCAAAATTAAGGGCAAAAATACTATTCTCTAAAGTTGTGGCTAGTATAAAATTAAATAGTGTGTAAGCAAGTGCCCAGCACATGGTCTGGCATGTAGTAAGGGCTCAGTAAGTTAGCCATGGATCCTCACACCAACATTTATAGATATATAGAGCCATTTGTAGCCTTTTATTTGTACTGTCAAAAAAATTATAGGAGGCCATTGTTTTGGACTAGGCTTCTGCGCTAGGCCCCAACAGATCAGACTAAAAAGCAAAATAGAGTCACCCAAGCTAAATTTCCACATCAGCAAACCCAAACTAAGTTGTTGTCAGACTTTCAGAAGAGATAACAGCCAATTTCCCAAACAGGACAGCTTAAATCTTCAATTGGCATGATAATGAAGTTCTTTCTGCTTTAATCCCTACACAAAAAAAGGTAGCTTGAAGTAACCTGATGTTAACTAATCGGTTATTTTTCTCTGGTCTGAGTCTGTCTCCCTGTCCTCGCCTTAAAAGAAAGTATCTCTGAAAGGGCTAATATGCTTTTTGTTCTTTGCTTCTGTTTTCTTCAGCCCTTCTCTGTCTATAAAGCCAACCTCTTTCTTCTGTTCAGCTCATTTGAACACTTATTCCCTTTTATGGAGTAAAGCATTGCCTGATTATAAGATCACAAATAAAGTAAATTGAGATCTTTAAACTAAATTTAGTGTAATTTTGCCTTTTGACAGATCTGGTGGCCATGAAGGGATGTGAAGGAGGCTGCAGATGAACCTGAGACCCCTTGAAAAATATAGGAAAAGGCACTGCTGACCCTTTTGTTTTGGGGGGAGGGTACCCTGTTTTCCTCGTGGAGCCCCGAGAGTCATAAGTCCCTCTCAGGTCTAAGCTCTGCTCTCTTTTGCATTTGAGCACCCTTATATCTTTGGGTTTTGGGGTACCAAGATTAGTTTGTGCTGTGAGAGAGCATTTGACTTTGGGGTACCTGGGGTTAGTGTGTGCTGTGGCAGTGCATATGACTTTTGGGTTTGTGGTGGCTGACAAGTCACTGGCAAGGGCTGCATTTTTTTGCTCCTTTTTGGAGATGTCTCATGTATGGTTCCATAAAAGGCTTGAGTCAACGCCCACAAGAATATGGATGGACAGAAATGTGGGTTGCACCCCTTTTGTGGCTAGCATATGGCCAGACAGAAATGGGGGTTGCATTTCATTTGCTGCTACCATAAAGGGCTGCAGTTTTAAAGGTAACTGACAGCAGCTGCAGTAAGTGGTTATGACCATAGTGGGGGGGGGGGTGAATTCCAGCTTTCAGAATTTGCAGGTATGTGGGTTCTTTTTTGCATGCTTAGGTAAAGAAGGCCTCAGGTGTCTGACTGAGTCGGACAGAAACTGGAAAAACATTGGCTAAGTTGGTCAAGTAGATCTAGGAGACAAAGCCATCTTAGCTCTGAGAGACTCAAGATCCAACATAAAATGAGATCAGAATACTTCACCTTCCAGTAGACCTGCCTTTTTTGAGTATAAGATTTCAGGCCCCAGAAGCTCCAAATATTAACAAAAGTGGCACAATCTTACAAAAGATAATTCAGAGTTACAATAGCTATTATGTGGAGTGTTCCAGATGAACGAGACCATGCACCTAGGAAGAGCATTTGAATTCCAAGCTTTCCAAATTAGTCAGAGAGAACAGGATTCTTATTGGCATTCAGGAGGCTCAAAAAGACAACAGGATTCTAAAATAGCTTTTTAAAAATGATTCATTGCAAAAAGCTAAGGAAAAGCTAAACATGCAAGATAGTTCCCATATCAAGGATAATAGAACTGACATGACTACTACCTCTCTGCTCTATCCTACTTTGTCTGAATATTCACAGTACACTAATCTCTGTCTGCATTACCTTTCTTCTCTGAAAAAAGTTAAAATTTTTTTTATGAGATAGAAACACCCAAAAATTCGGGAGATAATCCTTGAGTAATGTGACCTACCCTCCCTGGACAAAAACGGAGCTCAGGACCATAGTTTTAAAAAATTCCCAAACCTAGGAAAGAAATTCAAAAGTTTTCTGAATAATAATAAATTTTTTTATACCACTTTGCAGTTCTCCTGAAAAACGTCTCCCAATAAATGCTTGGTGCATGCCCTTCGAGAGCCCCACAGCCAAGTATATACAAAATTAGGTAGACTTCTACAATGAACTCCTAACACCCAGCTTCAATACTTATTTATCTCATTGCCAGTCTTGTTTCATCTGTTCTCCTGCCATCTTCCCTCCTGTACTATTTTGAAGCAAATATCAGGCATCATATCACTTTATCTGTAAATATTTCAGTAAGTTTCTCCAAAAGATAAGGACCTTTTAAAAAAAGAAAATAACTGTAATACCACTATCATACCTACAAAAAATGAACACAATTCTTTGATATCACCAAATCTCTAGTAAAATGTTCATATTCTAATTGCATTATACTTTTAATGATTTTTAAAAATAAATTTTGTCTTAAAACAAACAAACAAACAAACAAGTTTTCTGAAGAATTCAGAATCTTGATTATAACTTATGACCCCAGGATACTTGCCCTCTACCAACTAATACACATGGTGGACCAGAGGAGGCCCCAAAATGGATAAAAGAGGCAAAATAGCATTCTGCTGAGAATGATATCAAGACCCACTTGGTCTACTTATGGGCCAGGCAAAGTCCCAAAGATCGCAAATGACCATTTGGAAGCCTTTTCCAAAGTGTTTCAGTTCCATGACAACAGTTACTCTACAAAGACATCGAGGCTTGCCCCAGGGCACTTTTTCAATAAATGACTCCTAAAACAGCAGTTTCCAAAAATTTGTCGCCATTTGTATCATACCAACAACTAGTGCATCGGAAAAAGAACTGCCCCCAAGGATTTCAAGGAAAGTCCCTAAAAATAAGCTGCCCACCCTCTGATAATAATCTTCATGTTAACAACCAGGATGAAGGGGCTCCATGGGAAGCTCCAGTAAGTTTCTACCAGTTATTCTTTGCCCTATTCATTAAGGGGCTCTGCCCTGAAGTCTAATGAAGAAACAGCAAAGTTGAAAAGACTACCTAGCAAATTCCATGGTCTCCAAAATACAACTTTCTGACATTAAGCTAGCTATTTTGAAACTCTTTGTGAAAGAAATTTACATCTCTATAGGAAATCTCCATTTGTAAGGGCATCCTCCCCCTCTGTAGCTAAACCATTAGAAACTTTTACAATAGGGAAGATGTTGACTCAAAGTTTACTGGATAACAAACCTTATCTTTGTTTAAGGTACTTTTCCAGACCATCTTGTCTTAACTGGGCCTTTACTTATGCCTTTCTTTATTTTGACAAATAATAGTGTGTAGATCTAAGTTCTATAAATAGTTTACTTTGTTTCATCTGGGAGTCATCCCTTCGGAAGTCCAAATTTAGGGTTTCTTTGCTAGCAATTTCTTGGGGCAATGAAACAGGTCATTGGAGGATTGATGGCCTAATGGGGGGAGAGAAGTTATTTGAAAACTGGCAAATGAAGAATCTTAATTAAAGCTATAAGATCTGCTTCTTTGTGCATCCGAATGTTCATATGTCTATATGTGTTGCTTGCATGTGAGATTTCTCTATCAAAATATATTAAAGATTTCTGACAAACGAGCTTAAAGAAAAAGTAAGGGCTTATATCAAATATTTTATCAGAAAGATAGAACCTAACTCCAATGCCTTTTAGGTCATGTGACTTGGGTACCTTTTTGGTAAATAAGACCATTTGGAAAATAGCTGTGTTTTCCAATCAGCAAAAATACCTATGTATTTAACTTTAGGGTTTTTGCTTAGGTGGTGAATATCTAATATTTGCATGTTGTAAAAATGGTTAACAGGGAAATAACTTGAGATGATGGCTAGTTTTGTTAAATGTCTCATAGAATTTTTATGAACGGTTGAAACATGGTTGTTAAAAATGAGTAAATTATGCATAAGTGTTTATAAATTAACTCTTCATAGTTTCAAAAATCTTTTTGGTAACTTGAAACCTTAAAGTGAAATTAAGTAATAAATACTTATTAAATGTCCAGGTCATTTCTAAATAAGTTAAAATACTAAATATTAATTATTAAACATAAGTTTAAATTTACATACTTTGGTATCTTGTTTTTATATGGTATACAGAAGCAAAATATATTTGGGTTTGTTAGTAAACATTATTTTTTTCCATGAGGAAGTACATGTTTCTAGAAATTATGAAATGTATATTCATAAAATGTTGGTATGTGGCAAACAGTTCAAATTGCTTACTTTCTAGGTTTTCCCAAAAAATTAAGGTTACTGAGTGTTTAAAATTCTAATTAACATAGGTAATTAAAATTACTAGAAATAAGAAAAATAATTCTGTATGCAAAGTATACAAGGAAAGTAAGATGCATTTTTGGTGAAAAAATTGTAAAAAGACATGAGGATATATATTTTTTAAAAGAGCAATTCTGTCTAATTTGGAGGCTATTTAAAGATTGTTTCAAAATATGGATTTAGAAAGGCAATAGAAACAAGACAGGAAGGAACGGGTAAATAGGAGAAATGGGAAAAAAATTTAGTATGAGGATGTGCTTTTGGTAAAGAAAGTTAAAAAGGGAGAGGAATTTTTTTTCTGTTGCTTGTGAGAGAACTTTGTGTGCTCAAAATGATAAGGGGAAAAAGAAAGTAAATTTTTGTCCTTAAGGTAGAGGCCAAAATAAAAAAAGGAAGTATAGGACAAAAAGAAAGTTTAAACAAGTAGAAGGTTTATGGACGATTAATCTCACAAAAGGAATTTTATGTGTGATCACATTGGCTAAAATTATAAGGGAATTATTTATAAGTTTTTCTAGAAATTGAGCATTGGTATCAAAAGTACACTGATTCAAGGCAAGAGTCTGGGCCCCGTGTTGGAATAACAGGATTTTCTCAGAGCATCAATCTGCTCTTAACAGAAAATCATGAGAGGTTTTTCTTTACCTTTTAGGTAACTGGCATAGGAAACAGAAATTTCCTGTTTTGTCAAGATATTTTATTGTGCTTGTGCCTTCAAAATCTTTTGTCATTTTGGTTTTATTTCATAGTTACTTGTGATCCCATTTTGATCAAGTGTTTTAAACCCTTGATGCTTAACAAACGTCTCAAAAATCAAAATTAAATCTTTCTGAACTCAAAGTAACTTTGGGATGCTCCAGAGGGCCCTGGAATTTCTCAAAGTAATATAGGGATAAGGCAGAAAAGGAAGGTCAAGAGAGCCTGAGTGCAGCCATTTTGACCGATACCAGACCCTAACCACCCTGAACAAGGAAGTCACCAGCAATTCGCTGGCCTGGGACCCCCTGAAGATGGAGGAATTGCTAAGCCAGATGCCTTACAGACTGTTTGTGCTTACCTTTCTATGACAGCAGTTTATGATTAACCTTTATGGCCTGACCACAAGACAATACTGGTCACATACAGCTGTTTCCCAACAGGGGTTTCTGAGCACTTAAAAACATTACCATTGCCCCATAAGGGGTCCCCCTCCTGCTCAGGAGAGGACCCCTTCTCTGTCTGTGGAGCAGGATCTATCTGTCTCCCTCAGTAAACCTTCCTGTCACTAGTTAGCTTGCTCTTGAATTCATTCCTGTGTGAAGGCAAGAATCCACTTGGTGAGTTCAGGGTCTTTCCTTGGGACACCCCATGCATCAAAAAGACCTGTAAAAGAGAGACATTAAGCCAACTGAGTTTATCTGATATGTTAAATTGTATGAGAATGATCATTAACCATCATTGAGTTATATTTCTATGGATATGTTATTAATGTGTGTTCCAAAATTGTACAAAGTTCCTAGAAATTGGATATGTCTTATTATAAACTCTATCAGTCATAATTTTGGTTATTTTAAATTGTTGTATGCCACAGAAATAATAAGATTTTCTTGTCAGTTGCATAACTCTCATCAGGTTTTTAACCACGGTCATTTCAAGTCTTGATGTCTGCGGTAATTGCTTTATTGTAATGCCTTTCTGAAAGCTTCTTGCAAGCAATTATAATACTAAAGTGTTATGTCTTCAAGGAAGTTCATGGAAAGAATGAAAAGAACTCTGATGAGAACATGTTTCTAATGCCTTCGAGTTCATACCATTGGACTGAATTTCCAAAACTCTAATAAAGAAACTGATGGGTTTGAGAAACTGCTAACCAAGATCACAGAAAGAATTAATTACATGAGATGGAATGAACTGATAAAAAAGAATTATGGAGTTTTAAGGCTTCATTATTTGAAACATTGCTAGTTCTCTTAATATCTTGTTTTGCAGATTTAAGGAAACCTTTTTTCCTTTTAAGCTATCTATGGCTTATAGCAATTTGGGAAAGCATTCTTTTGTAAACAAAAATTAAAACATTTGTTTTTCTTCCCTACCTGATGCCTCCAGAATTTAGAAACTATTTTTGAGTGTTCTTATTTTTATGGCAATATGATTATTTGCATAGATTCTATAAGAATCTATTCTCTTTCGACAGGATACAATTGTAAACATTGGTTATATTACCAAGGCTTTGAGTGGAATGTCATATTTTAAAATGTGCATAGAATGCCTGGCTTCAAGGGTTCCTAGTCTTATAGCAAGTGAGTAAAAACTTGTCACTTCGTGGCAGGCCCAAGAACCTCAAGATACCAGATATAGCAGGCAAAGTCTAATGTCTGCCTTGGTTTGGCTTCCTAGCATCGAGAGGTTTTTAAAACACTAATCTGAGATTCCTTGTCAAAATTTATGTGGTTATTCTTGCTATACTTATGTAAATAATCAGGCAAATTGGTCTTACCGTGATTATCTTGGGTAGAAATGAGGGTTACTGTAGAGAGAAAAATTATGTTTCAAAGGAAAACTATAGTATATCAGTTATTAGATTGTAGCCCTGTTCATTGTTTTTGAGTTTTTATTATCTACCTGTAGACTGGACTGGATTCTGAGTTCTTCTGGTTTTCTCTAATATCTGGCTACAACTCTCCAATGAAGAATGAAAACTGCTCAGTTCCTGAAGCCCCATAAGCCGAAGCGGGACAACTTGATGTAAATTTTGAGGCATAAGTCTCATGCCTGATGCGTGGGCCACATAGAGAGTTCACCAGAACACCTGATGCTACAACCAGAGACATTCAAACTGCAAACCAGGATGAGAAGTTGCTAACTTTACGCTGTGGACAGCTTTTCCCAAGACTGTCAGAACAAGACTACCTATCATGATAAGACTCTTAGCCCTCTTAATTTTTCCTTATGGCTACCTCTTTAACTTGGCAGAATAATGCTGTAGTTAAAATTTCACTATCAGTAGCTTCCACAGGTAAATTGTACTCCCTACTTTAATTTAACCCAGTAATGGGCTGTTGGGTTACCTACTAACTAAACAGGGAGGAATCTGTGCAGTCGATGGCACTTCTTATTGCACATAGATAAATATGTTGGGTATTATAGAGCAGACTATTTGTTAAAATGAGTAGACTGCTTGCCTGGCTGTTTGATTTTAGTTGGTTTGATTCATGGGGACCTTGGCTAATGAGCATACTCTAAACTCTTGGTATTATCCTCCAATAGTCATAATAGTAGTCTCCCTGGTTCACTGTATCCACTCAAAAAGTTTTAAATGTTTCCATACAGCCATCTGTCAAACATCAAATGGTCTCTCTCTAGCTGGAACAAAAAAATTCAAAAAGACACATGATAATGAGGAGGACACCATAATCTTTAAATGGCATGCTGAGTCCTGAAACTCAAAATGAGTTTCTGAGAGTAGCATTGATGCTTTAAGTTTTGGTCACACTCTCCCTAAATGAGAGCTTGACCAAAAGGAAGGAATTGTGAAATAAAAATTCTAGGAGGCCATTGTTTGGACAGGAGGAATTAACCAGGGCTAAGAGGAGAGCTCAGAGCTGATCTGAGACTAACCAGATACAACAGGAAAAAAATACTTTATGATCTCATTCATCCCTTGGGAAAGCCAGTGTGGAAATCCACTACCTGGCAGTTTTATGTGTTGGGAAAACTGTGTGAAAAAAAATAAAAGAATATATATTATATATGTATACACAAATATTTTAAGGTATGTATATATATTACCTAAAGAGATAAACATCTGGAAAACGAGTACCAATCTATTTGCATTATGTAATTACATTGGATATCTTGGATATTTGTGGGGGTCATGGTGAGGGGATCTTATGGATGAAAGATACAGAATTATATCATTTTCTAAGTATACATTTTTAGTGTTTAATATTTTGTGATTAGGCAGGTTTGTTGAGAAATACTTGAAAGTATCTAATAACCAATTGACAAACAAGTTCACATATATTTACCATCTTAGTATGTTCATACTGTTATAATAAAATAGAATAGTAGAAATTTATTTCTCAAAGTACTGAAGGCTGGAAAGTACAAGAACAAGGTACCCCCAGGTTTGGTGTCTGGTGGAAGCTTGCTCTCTGTGTCATTGTTGGTGCCTTTGCTGCATCCACACATGGCAGAAAGGGTAAAAAAGGATGAATATGCACCCTCAAGCCCTTTTATAAGGGCACTAATCCCTTCTATGAGGGTGGAGCTCTCATGGCCTAATCACCTCCTAAAGGTCCCACCTCTTAATACTGTGGCATTGGAGATTAAGTTTCAACATAAATTTTGGAGGAACACAAGCATTCAAACCACAGCATTTACCATTTTATAAAAATGTTCCATGATATTGTTTTATAAAAATAAAAAGTAAAGATTTCAACTCCTGATTTGATAGTTTGTCTGTGTAGGTGTGTACTTTTCTGTCTGATTTTTTCAGGACTCATTTTCTTTTTCTTTTTCCTTCTTTCTTTCTTTCTTTTTTTTTTTAAGATAAGGCCTTGCTCTGTCACCCTGGCTAGGATGCAGTGGCATAATCATAGCTCACTGCAACCTCAAACTCCTGGGCTCAAGTGATCCTCCTGCCTCAGCCTCCTGAGTTGCTGGGACTACAGGCATGTGCCACCACACTCAGCTAATTTTTCTATTTTTTGTAGAGATGGTCTCACTTTTGCTGAGGCTGGTATTGAACTCCTGGCTTCAAACAATCCTCCTGGCTTGGCCTCCCAAAGTGCTAGGATTACAGGTGTGAACCACTGTGCCTGGCAAGTCTTACACTTCTTTCATCCAAAATGTTCTTCTGCACTAGTCCTCAACAAACCAGACTAAAAATCAAAATGGAGTCACTCATGCTAAAGTTTCACATTAGCAAACCCAAACTAAGTTGTTATCTGACTTTCTAAGAAATCAGGAGAAAGAGGTACCAGCCAATTTCCCAAATAGGCCAGTTTAAATCTTGAAGCAGCATGATAATGAAGTTCCCTATGCTGTAATCCTCACACAAAAAAGGTAGCTAGACTAACCTGATGTTAACTAATCACTTATTTTTCTACTGTTCTTTCTTCCTGTTCCTACCTTACAAGAAAAGTATGTTTGAAACAACGAATACATTCTTTGTTACTTGCTTCTGCTTTCTTCAGCCCTCCTTTGTCCATAAAGCCAAACTTTTCTGTTCAGTTCACTGGAACACTTATTCTATTTTATGGAACAAAGTGTTGCCTGATTCGAGAATCACAAATAAAACTAAATGAGTTATTTATACTAAATTTGTTGTAATTTTGTCTTTTGACAGTACAGAGTAGACAAACCACTTCATGGTATTATTTGAGAGACCCAAGGAAGGTTTGCCTTTGGAAGGTTTCTTCTCCTTGTCAAACCTGTCAAAGTCCCCCAAATGGCATACTTAGGGAGTCATTCTTATGGTTTAAAGTACTATTTGCAGACACTTAACTTTCAAATCTAACCATCTTACCTTGGACAGCAAGGAAATTTTTTATGAAAGATTTATTTAGTTTCTACTTTGTTTCATACACTTTATATTTGACTCCATTCTTCTTAAACAGTGAAAACTTAACTCTTAAAGAAAGGGAAAGCAACAGAATTGCCTTTTAGGAGCTTTAGTTTTACTGGCAGATTTAGGAGAAAGCAATGAAGTAATTTACTGCATAACTAAAACATTGTTATTATATTCAAACAAATACAAATATACCATGAAATAGAAAGTAATTTGAGTAAAATTTTAAAGATAGAGCATGAACATGAGACTTCAAAGTTATTTTCCACTGAGAGCAATTTGAGCTGTGCCCTCAGATCCCCAAGAAATACAAGATCAATCTTGTTATAGTTAGAGAGGCTAACCCACCATAACAAATAGACCCAAAATTAAAATGCCTCAGCTACAAGAGAAGTTTATTTTTTGTTTACATTAGAATATAAGGTAGGTGTTCCTGGTCAGCTGGTGGCTTTCCACCATGTGGTGATCAAAGGATCTAGGCTGGCTCCAGTTCATGACTCTATTATACCCTATGCCAGTGTTTCTCAAATTTTAATGTGCATTTCGATTACCTGTGTATCTTTTTAAAATGCAGACTGTGATTCAGTAACTCTGGGGTGGAGGCTGAGATTCTGCATTTCTAATGAGTTCCCAGGGGATCAGATGCTGCTAATCTCAGAAAGGCACTTTGAGAATCAAGGCCAGATGCAATGGTTATCAAACCTGACTGTGCATTACAATGGCCTGGTGAATCTTTTTAAAAAGTCAGTTTTGCTGAATTATAATTTATAAACAATAAACTTCACCCATTTAAAATGTGCATGCCCATGAGTTTTGAAAAGTGTAATTACCCTGTAATTGTTATCATAATCAAGATACAAATCATTTCTATGATCGCAAAAGGTGCTCTGGTGCCCCTCTGCAGTAAATGCTCCTCACCCACATCCACAGAAAATAATTGATGTGCTTTCTACCATTATAGATTACTTTGAATTTTCTAGAATTTTACATTAGTAGAGTCATATATTCCTGGCTTCATTCACTCAGCATAATGTTTTTGAGATCTATCCATGTCATTGTATGTATCAGTAATATGTTCTTTTTCTTAACTGAGTAGTATTTCAGTATATAGATATGCCACAATTTATTTATCTACACGCCTAATGACGGACATTTGAGTTGTTTACAGTTTTGTGTGATTGTGAATAAAGCTGATATGAACATTTATGTACAATAGTTTGGGTGAACATGTTTTCTTTTTCTTCAATAATTATCTAGAAGTGGACTTGTTAGGCTATATGGTAAATGTATGTTTAGCTTTAAAGTTAAGCCATTTTTTTCCCAAAGTGGTTGTACCATTTTACCTTCCCACTGGCAATGCAGGAGAGTTTTGGTGGCTCTGTATCCTTACCAACATTTGGAACTCTCATGATTTATAATTTTAGGCATTGTAATGGTTGTGTAGTAGTATATCATTGTGGTTTTAATTTGCATTTCCCTAATAACTGATGATGCTAAACATATTTTTATGTGCTTATTGATATTGGTCACTTGAATACATGCCTGTATAAAATGTCTGTTCAAATATTTTCCCTTTTTAAATGTGTGGTTTATCTTATTATTGACTCTTAAACGTTCTTAATATATCCTAGATAGAGTTTGTTTGTCAGATGTATGTGCTGTGAATATTTTTGTTAGATATAGGTATCATGAATACTATGGCTTCATATTCTTTTTATGTCTTTTCATGAGCATCAGTTTTAACTTTTAATGAAGTCTAATTTATAAATATTTTTGTTTGTTCTTATTGTTCTCTATGTCTAAGAAACCTTTGCCTCTACCCAGGTTGTGAAGATAGTCTATATTTTCTTGTAGGAATTTTATACTTTTAGCTTTTATATTTTGGTCTATGACCCACTTTAATTTTTGTGTGTATTGTGAGGTAAGGATCAATGTTCATTTTTTCCGTGTGGATATCCATTTTCTCCAGCACCCTTTGTTGAAAAGAATTTTCATTCCCCATTAAGTTACCCTGTCACCTTTGGTAAAAACTGATCTACCATATGTGGGAGTTGATTTCTATATTTTCTATTCTTTTCCTTTGATCCATGTATCAATCCTTATGTCAATACCACATTGTGTTGTTTATAACAGCTTATGATAAGTTTCAAAATCAGGTACTGTAGTCCTCCAATTTTGTTCTCCTATTCCACATTTGCTTTGACTATTCTAGATTGTTTCCAATTTTATATAGATTTTAGAATGAGCTTATCAATTTCTACAGAAAAACTTGCTGGGAGTATGATTTGAATCATATTGACTATAAAGATCAGTTTGTGGATAATTGACCTCTTACTTTTATTGAGAATATTTGACAATTAGAAATTTTTATATATTTTCAGTGTGAAGTCACCTCTTTGGTTAAGTTTATTCCTAAGTGTTTTATTCTTTTTGTTGCTATTGGGAATGGGATAGTTTTCTTAATTTCCTTTTTGGATTGTTCATTGTTAGTGTTTAGAAATTCCACTGATTTTTATATGTCAGTTTTGTATCATGCAACTTTACCAAATTCATTTATTAGTTCTAACAGTTTTTTAGTGCTTTATGGTTTTCTATATATATGATCATCTTATCTGCACAGAGGGACAATTTGACTGCCTCCTTTACTATTTGGATGCCTTTTGTTTCTTTCTCTTGCCTAATTGCTATGTCTAGGACTTCCAGTACTATGTTGAAGAGAAGTGGTAAAAATTCACATTTTTGTCTTCTTCAAGATCTTAGAGAAAATTTTTCAACTTTTCCCCTTTTAGTATGATTTAAGCTGTGGATTTGTCATAGATGGACTTTATTGTGCTGAGGTACACATCTTCTATACTTAATTTGTTGAGAGTTTTTATCATGAGGAGATGTTGAATTTTGTCAAATGCTTTTTCTGTATCTATTGAGGTGATCATATAGTTTTTGTCCTTCTGTCTCTTAATATGAAGTATTACGTTTATTGATTTGTGTATTTTAAGCCATCTTTTCATCACTGGGATGAACTTCACCTGATTATAGTGAATGATCTTTTTTCTTTCTAGTTGAGATGGTGTCTTGCTCTGTCGCCCCAGGTTGAGTGCAGTGGCATGATCATAACTCACTGCAACCTCAAACTCCCAGGCTTAAGTGATCTTCCTGCCTCAGCCTCCTGAGTAGCTGGGACTACTGGTGCACACCACCACGCCCAGCTAATTTTTTCCATTTTTAGTAGAGACGGGGTCTCGCTTTTGCTCAGGCTGGTCTCGAATTCCTGAGCTCAAGTGATCTTCCTGCCTCAGCCTCCCAGAGTGCTAGGATTACAGGCATAAGCCACCACACCCATCCATGAATGATCTTTTTAATGTGCTGTTGAATTCTGTTTGCTAATATTTATTTGATAATTTTTGCATCTATGTTCATCAAGAATATTGACCTGTAGTTTTCTTTGTTTGTTATGCCCTTATCTGGTTTTAGTGTCAGGGTAATGCTGGCTCCATGGAATACATTTGGAAGTATTCCTTTTATTTTTATTTTTTTTTTAATTTCTGGAATAGTTTGAGAAGAATTGGTACTAGTTCTTCTTTATATGTTTGGTAGAATTCAACAGTGAAGCCATCAGGTCCTGGGCTTTACTTTGATGGGAAACTTTTTGTTACTAATTCAATTTCCTCACTCATTGGTCTGTTCAGATTTTCTATTTCTTCATAAGTAATTCTTGGTAGGTTGCATTTCTTCTAGGTTATACAGTTAGTTGGCATATAGTTGTTCATAATAGTTTCTCATGGTCCTTTGTATTTCTGTGGCATCAGTTCCAAAATGTCTCTTTTTTCAACTATAATTTCATTTATTTGAGTCATCTCTCTTTATTTTAGTTAGTTTAGCTAAGGTATGTCAATTTTGTTTATATTTTCCAAAAACCAAATCTTCATTTTGTTGATCTTTTTATTGATTTTGTAGTCTTTATTTCATTTATTTCTAGTCTGATCTTTATTATTTCTTTCCTTCTACTAATTTTGGATTTAATTTGTTTTTGTTTTTATATTTCCTTGAAGTGCAATATCAGGTTGTTCATTTGAGACCTTTCAAGTTTTTTGATATAGGCATTTACTGCTGTAACCTTTCCTCTTAGAACTACTTTGCTGTATCCATAGATTTTGGTATGCTGTGTTTCCATTTTCATTCATCTCAAAAGTATTTTTAATTTTCCTTTTAATTTCTTCATTAACCCATTGGTTATTCAGGAGCATGTTGTTTAATTTCCATGTATTTGTAAAGTTTCTGTAGTTCCTCCTGTAATTCATTTCCTCTGTAATTAATTTTGTACTTTTGCAGTCAGAAAAGATACTTGAAATGATCTCTATCTTCTTAAATTTGTTAAAACTTGTTTTGGGGCCTAAAATATGGTCTATCATAGAGATTGTTCCATGTGAAGTTGAAAAGAATGTGTATCCTGAAGCTGTTGGGTGGAAAGTTCTGTAAGTGTCTAGACCAAATAGGTTTATTTGGTCTAGAGTGTAATTTAAATCCACTATTTCATTGTTGATTTTCTGTCTAGATGATCTGTCCATTGCTGAAAATGGGGTGCTGAAGTCTCCTACTATTATTGTATTTCAGTCTTTCTCTCCCTTTAGATCTAATAATATTTGCTTTATATACATACACCCAACACTGGAACACCAGTTGGGTGCATGTATATTTACAATTGTTATATCCTCTTGCTGAATAGATCCCTTTATCATGGTAAAATTACCCTTTTTGTCTCTTTTCATAGTTTTTGACTTGAAGTCTATTTTATTTGGTATAAGTATAGCTACTCCTGCTTGCTTTTGTTTTTTGTTTACATGGAATACCCTTTTCCATCCTTTCACTTTCAGTCTATGTGCATCCTTACAGGTGAAGTGAGTCTGTTGTAGGCAGCATATAGTTGGGTCTTACTTTTTCCTCCATTTATCCACTCTATATATTTTAATTGAGGAATTAATTCATTTACACTCAAAGTATTAGGTTATTAACTATGAAATGTCCGATTTCCTTAACTACTAAGTTTGACCATTGGTATCTCTGACATTTCACTTTGACACTTCCTGTTTTACTTTTATTGTGAAGGTACATCTTCAGTCTTTCAAATGCATGTTTTGGCTTGTGATTATCTTTCACATTTTTTTTAGAGCAATTTTTGTGAAACCATGGATAAGTTAAAAATTTGTGTTATTTTTGAATATGAGTTCCGTCATGGAACCAGTGCAGCACAGACAGCTCGAAATATCAACAAAGTGTTTGGGAAGGATGTGGCTAAAGAACACACAGTACATGGATGGCTTGAGAAGTTCCATTCTGGTGATTTTAATCCTGAAAATGAGCCACGTGGGCGACCTGAGACCAAGGTGGATAATTATGAGCTGAAAGCTGTAATGGAAGCGAATCCATCTCAACCTAAGCGTGAATTAGCAGCAAGGTTTGACGTTACTATTCCAACAATATTGGACCATTTGAAACAAATGAGCAAGGTAAAGAAGCTGGATAGATGGGTTCTGCATGAATCAAACAAGTGTCAGAAGAGAAATCGTCTCAAAGCTAGCCTTTCTTTGCTGTCATGACATAAAGGTGAACCATTTCTACACAGTATTGTTATGTGTGATGAAAAATGGATTCTTTTGACAATTGCAAGCATTCAGCACAATGGTTGGATGAAGATGAAGTGCCAAAACACAGTCCAAAACTGAATATTCATCAGAAAAAGCTAATGGTGTGTGTTTAGTGGTCTAGCACTGGCATTACCCACTACAGCTTCATGAAACCTGGTCAGTTGATTACAGCAGATGTCTACTGCAACCAATAAGATGAAATGACGAGGATGCTTGCAATTAAGCAGCCGAAATTGGTCAACAGAGACAGGCCAATCCTCCTGCAAGACAATGCTCAACCACACATCACACAAACAACAGAAGCTGAACTTGGAAGCCCTCTGTCATTCACCGTATTCACCACACTTTCCACCAACTGACTACCACTTCTTCCAGGCTTTGGACCACTTCTTGCAAGGAAAAATATTCAATTCTCAAAAAGCTATGGAAAACGCCTTTCATGATTTCATCATCACTCACTCTCCAGGCTTCTTCGCTGCTGGCATAAACAAGCTACCTTTAAGATGGCAAAACTGTGTCAACAGTTTGGGCACATACTTTGATTAATTGTACTGCTTCTTGTTTGAGATATAATAAACTACACTTTTGATTCAAAATCAGACATTTCATATTTAATGGCCATGTAATTATTGATAGATAAGGAGTTACTCCTGCCATTTTTTCATTGTTTTCTGGTTGTTTTGTAGATCCTTTGTTTCTTTTTTCCTCTCTGCTGTCTTTCTTTGTGATTTGATTACTTTTATAGTGATATATTTTTATTTCTTTCTATTAATTTTTTATGTATCTACTACAGGTTTTTCCTTTGTGATTACTATGGGATGAACACGAATAATTTTGTAGTTATAATAGATTATTTTAAGCTGATAACAACTTAACTTTGGTTGCATAAAAATGCACCAGACTTTTACCCTTCCCCTTCACACATACAATTTATATTTTGTTGCCTTAATTTACATCTTTATATATTGTGTGTTCCTTACAAACTAATACAGCTGTAGTTAATTTTGACCATTTTGACTTTTAACCTTCTTAGTAGAGGTTTGAAGATTTACATAGCACCATTACAGTACTGGAATATTCTGAGTTTAATTATGAAATTCTTTCTACTAGTGAGTTTTATACTTTCATATGTTTTCATGATAGTAATTATCATCCTTTTGTTTCCAGTTGTAGCACTTTCTTAAGCATTTCTTGTAGGGCTGGTCTAGTGGTAATGAATTTTCTCAGCTTTTGGTTGTCTGGGAAGAACTTTATTTCCCCTTCACTTTTGATGGATAGACTTACTGAGTATAGGATTATTGTCCAACAGGTTTTTTTTTTCTTTTAGCACTTTGAATATATCATCCCATCCTCTCCTTGCCTGCTAGGCTTCTGCTGAGAAATATGCTGATAGTCCAATGAGTTTTCCCTTATATGTGACTTGGTGCTTTCCTCTTGCTGCTTTTAGTATTCTTTCTTTGTCTTTGACTATTTACCTACTATAATATGCCTAGGAGAGGAATTTTATAAGTTGAATCTATTTGGGGACTTTTTAGCTTCCTGGGTCTGGATGTCCATATTTCTCCCAAGACTTTAGAAGTTTTCAGCTATTATTTCATTACACATGTTATCTCTTCCTTTCTCCATCTCTTCTCTCTCTGAAATTCCCATAATGTTAATATTTGATCACTTAATGGTGTCCCGTAATTTATATAGACTTTTTTCATTCTTTGTTCTTTTTATTTTTTTCCTCTCATTAGGTTATTTCAAGAGACTTGTGTTCAAGTTTAGAAATTCTTTCTTCTGCTTGATCTACTCTGTATTGAAGCTCTCAGTTGTATTTTTTATTTCATTTAATAAACTCAATTCCAAGATTTCTGTTTGGTTCTTTTTCAATAACATCTATCTCTTTGTTAAATTTCTCATTCAAATCACAAATTGTTTACTTGACTTTATTGAATTCTTTAACTGTATTCTCTTGAATCTCAGTTTCCTTAAGATCATTATTTTCAATTTATTTTCAGGCATTTTGTAAATTTCCTTTTATTTGGGGTCTATTATTGGAGAATTATTATTTCCTTTGGAGGAGTCATGCTTCATTTCTTTTTCATGTTTCTTGTGGTCCTGCATTGATATTTGCAGATCTGGTGGAACAGTCACCTCTTTCAATTTTATAGAGTAGCTTTCATAGGGAGAGTTTTTCCTGTAGATGAGTCCTAAGGTATAAGTTTGTTCTGAGTAGATGCAGTAGTGTAGTCTCTGTGTAGTTACCTCAGCTGAATTCCATGTCAACAATGTCTGCAAGTGCCTCGGTGGCCTAGGCTGTGGGAGTTTGTGGTTGTGATGTGTGTGTTTGCTGAGGGTGGGGCTCCAGATTGGTTCTCAGGCTGGGGGTATGCTCATGTGTCAGCTGGGCCAACAAACAGTTGGCTTTCCTGCTTTGCAGGACTGTCTGTTTCTTGGGGGACAGGGTGCTGCATTGGCTTGGGCACTGGAGCTGTGGTTATTCTGCTAGGCTTTGGCTCTGAATAGCCAGGGTCTTGGTGCTGCAGTTACTCATTTGATCATGGTAGAATGATGGCAGAGCCTCAGGGATGAAGAGATTTAGTAGCTACTAGACCCCAGAGCACTCTAGAAGTGGCTCTAGCTTCAAGATGGCATTGTTCTTGGGTGATGGAGAATGAGGTGTGCACAATGAAGCTCCTACTCTAAAGCAATGCAGCCATGTGAATTCCAGGCAGCTCCCTAAACTAGGCTCAGGGCCTGTGAGAACTGTGCAATTCTCCTGAAGCAAGAACTGTAGATGCCTATAGTTGTACTGGGGGCTGCCAAGGGCCTCCTGCTTACCTTTTTCTGCAAAGGGAGGTTCTTGTGAGCTCTGAGCCAATCTTGGCAGGGGTGACAAAGTGGCAGAGGCAGTCAGTCTCTCTATGTTCTCTCTTTATGCTGCCATCCTTGGTTTCTGTGCTCCATAGGAATTTAACCAGTTCCTTTCTGTACTCCAGTGCTCTCCTTCAGACACTCTAGCTCAATTTTAGTTGTTTATTCAAGGTTTTGTCCTTTCTTATAGGGGAGGATGAGTTCCAAGTGCCTCTAGTCAGTCATCATGGTGATGTCACCAACAAATGAATTTTTGTCCATTTTTCTATCCCCATTGTTGTAAGGAGTTAGTTTCTTTAGTTAATTTGTTTTAGATTTGGATTTAGTTGATTTTATGTGCTTGTATATTTTGTTATTCAGTTGCTTGCTTTTTTAAAATACATAGTTCCATATCCTGGAACTTAATAAGAAGCCAGTAGCAGAGGATGTGAGAGACAGAAACATCTCCATTGTTTTTGGCCCTTACTTCTCCTGCCAAATCAAGATAGATGATAAGCATGAACTTTACCCCCCCAAGCCAAAGCATCTGTGATTCTGTTTCCTGACCCTGTCATCCATCAACTTGATGCAAGTTCAGTAATTCCAAAACTAAATATGCCACAACTCTCTTCTGAATGCCTTTAAATGGGCTGGGAGTAGGTTAAACAGCAGAAGAATTGAAAGGATAGGGAAGTAAAAAAGGGTTAGAAGAAGAGATAGATGGAGTAGGTAGTTGTCATCCAATTTTCCTAGATCATATCTGCATTTTAAAGAAAGAAATTCTCTTGCAAAATAATTTTAAGTCCGCATCTAATGTCATTTTCAATCCATTTTCATTTTGTCATATTAGTGGAAAGTAACTTGGTGCATTTGTGGACTCTCTGGAATCCCATAAGAATAAGATTACTTAGTACAATGGCAACCCACCAAGTACAACTTGTTATAATACTCCTTGATACTGGGAAGTCTCATTATCAACCAAAGTACAACTTCAACCAGTCATGAGGCAAGTTAGACTATTGATTAGCCACATCATGAATTAGCCCATCTGAGCTGTGGCTGCTCAGATATTCTCCATCATGGTGAATACACTCTATCCTTTTTACCTATATGTAAGCCATGAATATTTTTAATGGGTTCAAACAGTGGACCAATACAGTCGAGCCATGGTACTTCCATAACAAATGTTATTACTTACTTTTGCCTCATTTTTTAACAATCACAGAAAAGAATTACAGTGTGGACTATAGTAGCCACATGAATTGAATCTGGCAAGTATAGTAGAAACTAAATTATGATTATTCATCCATTAAAGTTACTGATTAAAAATGAATGAAACAAATAGTGTTTCTCTCTCTGTCTCTCTCTCTCTCTCTCATTCTCTCTCTCCCCATTTGGCTTTTCTAGATGAATACATTCAACATAGTTTGCTGCAAACATACAGCAGAAGGCAGTAGTACAAGAACACTAGACATAAGAATTCTCCTCATTTGAAACTTTTTACCTGAGAAAAAAGACTTTTGAAGATACACAGAACTATTGTCTCAACATAATTTTAGATACAAAAGAATGGGATTAAATGACTTGACCATCTGACCTTGTTGCTAAGGCAGTAAAACAATTAAAGAGACTTTTTTAATTTCTCAAGGCTTGAAGAGTGGAAATGAGGATAAGAAAGAAACATTTGTTTTTGGACATTGAACAACAGGAAGTACAGTATTGCGGCTCCTAATAGAAGGGAAACAAATAACATGAGCCTTGACTTTGTGCCTAGAGGCACTTTCAGGACCATGATGCAGCAAAGGGAAATCCAAGTAGAGTGTAGTGGTCTCACCAAGTTGGGAACACAGAGATAAATATTCAGGCTGCTTAGGTAAGTTGGGAGGAGGTACCTACACAGATAATGAGCTCTCAAAATCTATCCAGAAGTCTCCTGGAGTCTGTTGCTATATAATAAGCTCTGCATGCATTAGGTGAAACTCTATGAGGCTGACAATACATGACCAGAAAACTGTTAGTTAAGCAATTCTCAGAGTTCACAGAGGACTGAAAGACATTAAAGTTTCTACCAGCCAGAGTAAAAAGGCCTCAGCACCCAGAGTACAATACTGGATAGTAGGGAGACAATAATAGTCATTATTAATAGAACTAAATAAGCCAAGAGTAAAAACTATTCTAGGACTAACATCAGGAAGAGAATGGAAAAGGAGCTGTCTACCATCATCTCCCTGCAAAAGCATCAATTTTGGTAACTACCAACAAGATTATCTTTATGCAAGTACAGGAGGTCAACAGAGACGTTCCAACACTGTTGGAGCAAAAAACATGAGAATAGATGAATCAAACAGTGTAAGAAAAACAGTTATACATTACTCATGTCACTCATCCCCCCAGATGGCACAGCTCAGTGCCAATGGAGACCCACTCAGCCTGTGATCACTCTAGCAGGGAAAAAAAAGAGCATAGTGAGTGAACACCCAGTTCCCCCAGTCATGCAGGATGCTGCCAAAGAGGTTCAATTCTTTCTCACCCTACCCAGAATACTGAGGTGATTGGTATGGTTGATTGCCAATCAGCATGGTGATTAGTGGTTCAGAGAGCCTGGGAGAAGGGAAGAGAGGCCAAAGACCTTATTAACTGCTCTTTGGACTTTATCAGGAAGACCACTCACAAGACGATTATGACATTTGTCCTGTGGACCCCCCAACTGGCACCCCAAACTCTCCATGCACCTCACCCTACCTTTCCCTTAAGTCAGATCTCTGAATGCATGCCTGCAGGCAGTGAGTGCAGATGTTTCATGCAGACAGCTGTCTTGACACTGCAGGTCTGGGAGAAGGCACACAAATTTGAGTATTTCAGGGCACTTCCCTGGAGAAAACAAACAGGAGACTCTAGTCACCTGTCCTGGTTTGTGAAATCAAAAAAAGACATACAATCTTAAAAATTTTACCTGGCTTACATCTATAATCCCAGTACTTGAGAGGCCAAGGCGGAAAGACAACTTGAGGCTAGGAGTTCAAGACCAGCTTAGACAACATAGCAAGATTTTGTCTTTACAAAAAAAAATGTTTCTAAGTAGCCAGGCATGGCAGTGCATGGCTGTATTCTTAGCTACTCAGGAGGCTAAGGCAGGAGGATCCCTTGAGCCCAGGAATTTGAGGCTACAGTGAGCTATGATTGTGCCATTGCACTCCAGCCTGGGTAACAGAGTGAGCCCCTGCCTCTAAAAAGAAATAAGTGGAAAAAAAGGGCTGGAGGAGGTGATTATTTCTTCAAATGCTAAGTGTGTAATGCAAAACCTCAAGGAACATGAAAACCAAGGAATCATGACACCACAAAATAAATACAATAATTTTCCAGCAACTGACCACAAGGAAATGGAGATCTACAAATTGTGTGACAAAGAATAAAAAAATAATTGTTTAAAGAAAGTGCAGTGAGCTAAAATGAAACAGAGATAGACAATTCAAGGAAAACAATACAAGAACAAAAAAGGAAGTTCAAAAGAGAGACATAACCAATTTTTTAAAACCCCAGAAATTCCGGAGCTGAAAAATACAATACATAAAATGAAAAATGAAATAGAGTGTTTGAGCATCAGACTTGATTAAGCAGAGAAAAGAATCTGTGAGCTAAAGACAGGTCATTTGAAATTATCCAGTCAGAGGAGAAAAAAATAAAAAAAAGAATGAAAATAAATCAAGAAACTTTACATGATTTATGGGACAGTAACAAGTAAAATAATATATGCATTATGGAAGTTTGAGAAGGAGAAGATAGAGAGAAATGGGCAGAAAGCTTATTTGAAGACATAATAGCTGAAAACATCACAAATCTTGGGAGAGATACAGATATCCAGTTATATGAGGCTCAGAAGTCCTCAAATAGGTTCAACCCAATGAAGACTTCATCAAAACACATTACAATCAAATTGTCCAAGAATTTTAAAAGCAGCAAGAGAAAAGGGGTTCATCACATACAAAAGAACCTCTCCCCGCCACCACCAGACTATCAGCAATTTCTCAGCAGAAACCTTACAGGCCAGGAGAGTGGGATGATATGTTCAAAGTGCTGAAAGAAAAAAAGCTGCCAACACAGAATATTTACCTGTCAAAGCTTCAGAAATGAAGGAGAGATAAACACTTTCCCAGAGAATAAAAGCTGAGGAAGTTCATTACCACTTGACCTGAATTAGAAGAAATGCTAAAGGAATTTCTTCAAGCCAAAACAAATGAACAGTAATTAGTAACATAAAAACCAATGAAATATAAAATGCACACATCATGGTAAATATATATGAAAATTCAGAATACTTTAGTACTGTAATGATGGTGTATAAATCATTTTAACTCTAGTATAAAGTTTAAAAGACAAAAATGTTAAAAATTACTATAGCTATAATAATTTGTTAATGGAGACAAAATATATTAAGCAAATTTTGACATCAAAAACTTAAAATGTGGGAGATGGGTGTGTAAAAGTGTAGAAATTTTGTATGTGGTTGAAGTTAAGTTGCTATCAGCTTAAATTAGTCTGTTAAAACTATAAAGTGTTTTATATAAGCTCCATGGTAATCCACAGAGCAAAAGCCTATAGTAGATACAAGAGAAAGAGAAAGAAAACAAATCATTCCACTGAAGAAAATCATCAAATCACAAAGGAAGACAGTAAGAGAAGAATAAAGGAACAAAGTAATTACAAAACAGCCAGAAAGCAATTAACAAAGAAAAGTAATAGTAAGGACTTATCTATCAATAATTACTTTAAATGTAATTGGACTAAATTCTCCAATCAAAAAACATAGAGTGGCTGAATGCATTAACAAAAATAAGACCCAACTATGTGTTGTCTACAAGGGATTCAATTTAGCTTTAAGGACACATATAGGCTAAAAGTGAAGAAATGGAAAAAAAGACATTTTATGCAATTAGTGACCAAAGAAGAGCATGGGAAACTATATTTATATCAGGCACCTGGCCAAAAGCAGTTCTAAGAGGGAAGTTTATAGTAATAAATACTTACTTTGAGAAAAGGGAACATATTTCAAATAAATAACCTAAGTTTGCACCTCAAGGAACTAGATAAAGAACAAACTAAACCAAAAGGTAGCAGAAGGAAGAAAATAACAAAGATCAGAGCACAAATAAACAAAATATAGACAAGAAAAACAAAAGGAAAGATCAACCAAAACAAGAGCTGGTTTTTGAAAAGGTAAGCAAAATTGAAAGCTTTTACCTAGACCAACTAAGAAAAGAAGATAAAAGACTCAAGTAGATACAATTAGAAATGAAAAAGGAGACATTACAACTGATATCACAGAAATACAGAGGGTCATAAGAGGCTACCATGTACAATTATATGCAAATTGGATTACTGGGAAGAAGTAGATTAATTCCTAGAAATATACAACATACCACTATGGTTTGGATATAGTTTGTTTGGCCTCGCCAAGTCTCATGTTGAAATTTGATCCCCAAAGTTGGAGGTGGGGTATAATGGGAGAATGGGAGGTGTTTGGATCATGGGGGTGTATCCTTCATGAATGACTTGGTACCATCCTTGACATAATAAGCGAGTTCTTGCTCTATTAGTTCCCATGAACATTCCCCTGAGAGCTGATTGTTCAAAAGAGCCTGGCACCTCCTTTCACTTTTTCTCTCTTTCTCTTGCTTTCTCTCTCACCATGTGATTTCTGCATGCTGGCTTCCTTTTGTCTTCCACCGTGAGTAGAAGCAGCCTTAAGCCCTCACAGAAACAAATGCGGGTGCCATGCTTCTTGTATAGCCTGCAGAACTGTGAGCCAAATAAACCTTTTTGCTTTATAAATTACCCAGCCTCAGGTATTCCTTTATAACAACACAAGTGCACTAAGACACCTACCAAGACAGACTCATGAAGAAATAGAAAATCTGAACAGACAAATAATGAGTAAGGGGATTGAATCAGTAATCAAAAATCTTCCATTTTCTTTAAAAGCCCCGGACCTGACTGCATCACAAGTGAATTCAACCAAACATTTAAGGAAGAGGAAATATGAATCCTTCTCAAATTCTTCCAAAAATTGAAGAAAAGGAAATGATTACAAACTTATTTTATGAGGCCAGCATTACCCTGATATCAAAGCCAGACAGGGACACTACAAGAAAAGTAAATTATAGGGCAATATCCCTGATGAACATAGATGCAAAAATTCTCAATAAAATACTAGCAAAGTAAATTCAACATCACCTTCAGAGGATCATTCACCATTATCAAGTGGGATTTATCCCTGGGATGAAAGCATGGTTTGATATATGCAAATTAATAAATATGATATACATTAACAGAATGAAGGATAAAAATCATGTGGTCATCTCAATAGATGCAAAAAAATCATTTGACAAAATTCAATATTTTTTCATGATTAAAAATTCTCAATGAATTGGGTATAGAAGGAATGCACCTCAACAAAATAAAGGCCATATATCATAAGCCCACTACTAACACCATACTCAACAGTGAAAAGTTGAGGCTTGAAGACTCAGAGTCAAGACTCTAAAATTAGTAACTAGATGCTCTTCCCACTTTTAGTCAACATAGTACTGGAACTACTAGCCATGAGTGATTAGGCAAGTGAAAGAAATAAAAGAAAAATAAAAGAAAGAAAGAAAATGCATCCAAATCAAAAAAGAAGAAATAAAATTGTCTCAATTGCAGATGTCATGATTTATATACAGGAAACCCTAAAGATTCCACCAAGAAACTGAGATCTACTAAAAAAATTCACCAAAGTTGCGGGATACAAAATAAACATACAAAAATAAGTTGCATTTCTATATGCTAATAACAAACTATCCAAAAATAAATTAAGAAAACAGTCTCATCTCCAATAGCATCAAAAAGAATAAAATACTTAGAAATAAATGTAACCAAAAAGGTGAAAAGTTTGTACACAGAAAGCTACAAAGCATTGATAAAAGAAGTTGAAGAAGACAAATAAATGGAATGATAAACAGTGTTCATTGATTGAAACAATCAATATTGTCAAAATATCCATACTGCCCAAAGCAACCTACAGATTCAATGCAATCCCTACCAAAATTCCAACAATATCTTTCAAAGAAATAGAAAAAAATAATCCTAAAATTTGTGTGGAACCACAAAACACCCCAAATAGCTAAAGCAATCTTGAGCGAGCAGAATAAACTGGAGGCGTCACACTTCTTCATTTCAAATTTTATTACAAAGCTATAATAATCAGAACAGTATGGCACTGGCATAGAAACAGACACATAGACCAATGGAACAGAATAGAAAGTCCACAAATAGAGACAAGCATATAAGGTCTACTAGTCTTCCACAAAGTCACCATGAATACACAATGGGGAAATAATAGTCTCCTCAATAAATGGTGCTGAGAAAACTAGATATCCACATGCAAAACAATCAAATTGAATTCTTATCTTCCAACCTACACAAAAATCAACTCAAAATGGATTAAAGAGATAACCTTAAGACCTAAAATCTTATAATTCCTAGAATAAAACATAGGGGAAAAACTCCCTGACATTGGTCTTGGCAATGTTTTCTTGGATATGACACCAATAAATAAGTTGAACTACATTAACCTAGAAAGTTTCTACACAACAAGGGAAACAATTAATAAAATTAAAGGGCAACCTACAGAAAGGAAGAAAATATTTGTAAACCATATATCTGATAATGAGTTAATATCTAAAATACATAAGGAACTCATACAACTCAAGGGAACAAGTAAATAACCCAATTTTTTAAATGAGGTAAGGACCTAAATAGACATTTTCCCAAAGAAGATACAACAAATGGCCAACAGGTATATGAAAAGGTGCTCAACATCATTAATCATCAGGGAAATGCAAATCAAAACCATAATGAGATATCACCTATTAGGATGGCTATTATCAAAAAGTTAAAAGATAGCAAGTGTTGGCAAGGATGTATGAAATAGGGAAAACTTGTACTTTCTTGATGGTAATGTAAATTGATATAGCCATTATGGAAAACAGTGTGGAGATTCGTCAACAAATTAAGAACAAAACTACTATATGATCCAGCAATCTTACTTCTGGTATATATCCAAAGGAAATAAAATCACTATTTCCAAGAAATATCTGCACTCCCATGTTCATTTCAGCATTATTCACAATAGCCAAGACCTGGAAACAACCAAAGCATCTGTCAATAGATGAGTGGATATAGAAAAGAAAATGCACATACATATATATACACACACACACATACACACACTCAAAGGAAATATTATACAACCTTTAAAAAGGAAATCTTGCCATTTGCAACAGCATAGATAAAACTGGAGGACATTATGCTAAGCGAAATAAGTCAGACACAGAAAAACAATTACTACATGTTCTCACTTTTATGTGGAATCTAAAAAATTCAAATTCATAGAAGTAGAGAGTAGAATGGTGGTTGCCAGGGGTTGGGAGGATGGGGACAGGTTGATTAAAGTGTACAAACTTTCAGTGTTAAGATGAATAAATACTGTAGACCCAGTATACAGCATAGTGTATATAGTTAATGTATTATATGCTTGAAATTTGCTAAGAAAGTAGACCTTAAATATTCTCACCCCTAAAAAGGTAATTATGTGAGACGATGGATATGTTAATTAGCTTGATTGTTGTAATCATGTCACAATGTATACATATATATCTCAAAACATCATGTTATATACCTTAAACATATGCATTTTTTATCTGTCAATCACTTCTGAATAAAGCTGGAAAAAAAGGCTATTTGAGACCGATTTCACAAACTTAAAGTCTTGAAAGGATCAAGCTGATATGCAAGTAGTTCAACCATCTTCCATAAAAATGTGCAGCAGTCTTTAAAGAAAGACAAGAAAATCCAGTGCTCAACTATGTAATACCACAATCCCAGCCTCCAATTAAAAAAAAAAAACAGATATACAAAGTAGCTGGAAAATGCAGCCAATAGCTATAAGAAAAAAATCAGTCCATAGAGTCAGACTCAGAAATGACAGAGGTGATGGAATTAACAAAGAAGAAATGTAAAGCAATTGTTATACATATGTTCAAAGGTTTAGAGGAACACATGAACATAATGAAAAAGTAAATGGAATAATAGTTAAACAAAGAAACAAATGGAAATTCTATTGCTGAAAAATTTAATATCTGAAAAATTCATTGGATTTAAGTAAGACCATATTAGGACTACAAAAGAAAAGTAATGAACCTGAAGATATAGCAATAGAAACTTTTCAAAATGAAGCACATAGAAAAGAAAGATTGAAATAGAATAAAGAAGAGTTCATAGATGATTAGGTCAAAGGAAATGTATAAGCAAATGGCAGAGTGGCTTTAATTACGAGCATGAAGTGTTTGGAGAATGGCAATAGTTCAACATCGTTAGAAAATAAAGTGTAGGGAAAGTGATGGATAATGAGGTTCTAAAGTTAGGTTAGAGTTTACCAACAAAGATCTTGCATGCTATGCTAAGGATTTTGAAACTTATGCCATGGACAATGGAAAGCAATTTAAGCTTTTGGAGTGAGTACTTAGTATAATCAGTTGTGTTTTTGAAGAGTAAATTTGGATTGATTGTAGGCAGGAGATATCAAAGTCAGGGAGATAATCCATGAGGCTTTTGTAGAAGTTGGGGTGAAATAAGACAAGAGCCAAATTTGGGCAATGGATAAAAAGAAGGCAAATTCATAAAATTTTCAAATAGAACTGACATGCTTTTTTGCTAGGATTTTGAGGAATATAAAAAGAGGGAGAGTGAAGATGTTGAAGAAGAGGAGAATGATTTCCAGGTTTCTGCCTTGAGCAAACAGGGAAATATTGATACTATTCTCTGAGACAGAGAATGCTGGAGGAACACCAACTTGGGGATGCCGTTTTGGACATATTGACTTTGATGTTTCTGTGAAACATCTAGGCAGAAGAAAGCACTAGAGATAAGATGGATGGAATTGGGCATCATCCACAAACAGAAGTGGTTGAAGGCATAAAAATAGATGAAGAGGGAGGTGGAAAATGTCTAGATTCATATGAGAAGAGAATCAAAGGAGGAAAGATTGAAAACACCAACATGTAATGATCAGATAGAGAAAGAGAATCAGTCATAGAGGTCAAAGAAATATGAGAGAGTAAAATTGTGGAAACCAAGAGAGAGACTTTCCAGAGGAGAGTGGTAAAGAGTGCTGGAAGGTCAAGGAGTTTATCCTACTTGAGGAAAAGAGGTCATTTGATCTGGTTTAATTATTCATTGGTGCCTCTAGTGAGAATGGTTTCAGTATAGATAAAAACAGACACCACATTGCAGTGGATTGAATAATAAGTCACAGACAAAGAAATAGAGCCACTGAGTGCAAACTCTTTCGAGAAGTTTAGCTGTGAAGAAAATGAAGGGAATAGGGTGTTAGCTTGAAGGATAGGCACTCTCGAGGGTAGCTGATTTATTTAAGATAGAGGATTTGATCATTTTATGGGCAAAGGGGGAAAAGCTAGTGGAAAAAGAAGGGGTAAAGACATAACTAGGTGAGAGCAGCTAAAAAATGAAGTAATGACTCTGTGGAGGCAAAGCGTGAGTGGAATGTTTTGTCTTAGAAAAGGAAAGGACATCTCTTTCTCTATGACAAGAGGAAAGAAAATAAATACGAGAAAGTTAGTTTAGGGCACTTCAAATGGCTTTTAATTTCTCTGTAAAGGAGGCAAGATGATCTACTGAGAAGTGCATATTTAGGAATTTTGAGAAGAGTGGGAGAAATGGCTGTGACAGATATTAGAGACAAATGAAAAAAAAAAAAAAAAGGAACCGATTAGGAAGAAAGCAAAAGTGTTGGTTAGCAATTTTGAGAGTCCATGTGAACTTAGAAACCTTAACTCTGGAAATGGTGCCCGTCAGTGTGCTCATGCCATTTTCTGTAGTATCACTTTGTAACCTAAGATTAAAAGTAAAGAAAAGGGATCTTTATATTCATCTGGTGTTGGAAATTTGCAGAGCAGAGGTGGTGGAAAGATAAGTAGGTAAGGAAATTAAAGGTGAAGGCATAAGAAACGAGTGTTAATTATGCCCCAGATTCACATCAAACAACATGAGGCCAGCAAGGACTGAGAGACTTTGAGAATAGAGAAGTGTCAAGGATTTGGAAGTCTTGGTGATATTAAAGAACAAATTTAGTGGGAGTGAGAAAATTTGAGAGGAGGAATATCAGCATGCTTTCATCAGAGAGTGGAGTATTGGAATTAAAGTTTCTGGAGGTAGAATAGTTGTATAAGATGACAGGTCTAGGATGTGGTTATTGAGTTGCTAAAGCGGAGTAGCAGTGATATTTATTGGAATTGAGTGAGCTCAAGAAACTATAAGGCTATGTTGTTGAAGTTATTCAGTGAATTAGCCAGGATAATTAATGCTAGCTGTAGCAACAGATAAACTCCAAAATATCAGCAGACTAACACACAAAGGTTTGTTTTTGCACTCATGTAGAATCAGGCACAGGTTAGGAAGGGTTCTCATCCATCCAGTAACTTAGGATCTGGGCTCCTTCCATCTTGAAATTCTGCCAATTCAACACATAGTTTCCAAGGCTGCTGCAGCACAGGAAGAGAAGACATGGAGTAGACAGGCATACTGACTCTTAACTGCTTCAGCTCAGAAGTAACATATGTCGTTTCAGCTCACAGTTCACTGGTCAGCACAATTTAAATGGCTTCATTCTAATTTCAAGAACAGCTAGGAAATACAAGGGAGCCAGGGGACTATTTGGTGAATGCTAACTCTCAGCCACATTCAGGAGAGACAGCAGGACTTGGGGTAGTGAGGAGCACTGTGGGTCAAGTGTCAAAGTTCTAGATGAACATGTGTATGGCGCATCTTGGAAGGGAGAAGAGGTAACCCAAAGGATAGGGAAGTGGTGTGTCCAGAATGGTTTTGGAAAAGAAGAGAATTTTGAGTAAGGGTTAAAGAGATGTAATCTAGAAATTTCTGTGGGGAATTTAAGAAAATGCTATACTATGTCCAAGTCCCACACTCTGGATAGGAAAATAGTTTGGGATATGGCTGGAAATGTGAATTGGGACCAGACTGTAGTAGGAATTAAAACCATATTAAGGTTGTTGGCCTTCATCCTGGAGCAAAAGGATAAAATGGCATGACAAAAAGTGCAGTATAGGAAGATTATTTTGGCAATGGCTTTCTGAATGCATTGGAGGGGGTAGATACTGGAGGCAAGAAAAGCAACAAGGAGGCATGGGCTAATGGGGGCCTGACCAATGGTGGTCACAGTGGGAATCCAATGTCACATGCAGAAGACACTAAGGTAGTAAGATCAGCAAGCTTTGATAACAAACAGTTGCTGCATATTTTATATGCCTCCAGCATGGATCCACCAGATTGACCTTGGAATGGGATGGGAGATAAAAGAGAGATAGATATTTATAAAAGATGTAACAAAGGTAGACTAATGGGCAGAAAGATTAAAGGTTAAGGAAATAAATGAAGGAAGAGCCTGTAGAAAATGACTCACTGGGCCCCAGGCACGCATGACCTCTAAGTTGGGAGGCAAAAGGCAATGGTGATTAGCAGTAGCTGACTGCCACACACTGGGTCTTCTAGCATCTAAGCCAGGGGTTGGAAACCTTTCAGAATTGGCTTGCCAAGTCAGCATTTATTCACTCTTAATTTCAGGCTTTAATTTCTTAATGAAATTAAAGCCTGAATTTAAATTTCACTCTTAATTTCATGCCAATAATATATTTCTCCACTTAGAAACTTTTTATATAACTAAACTGTTGTTGCATGTGAAGTTATTTTTAAAAATGTTTAAAGACTAAGAAGTTGCTTTTAAAATGAAATTATAAAGCAGATTTTATGAGGCTCACTTATACTTTTCGTTGCTTTGACCTGTTAAGTTCCTCCAAGTTCCTGTGCATATTTGTATACTCAAAGCTATGGAGAAATCTGTCTCAAACTACTCCTGCCCCAGCCCCAGTCCTACTAGCTCCAGAATTGTTATCACCACCACCTGCTGATTACAGCTCAAGAAGCCTGAGGCAGGGCCAAAAGAGGCCAGAGCTCACTTACTGCTGAGTCTGAGGCTGCTTGAGGGCAGAGGCACAAACGGTAGAGGAAGTGCTGTGAGAACACAAAGCAGGGACTCCTGAACCAGTCTGTGACTCAGGAAAAGGCCTCCATGAGATGTGAAGGGTGCATAAGACATAGTGTGGAGGCTGAGAGCTGAAAAAGAGTGTGATGTGTTAAAAAAACTGAACAAAATCCAGGGCAACTAGAGTATAGAGAGCTGGACAGTGGTGCGAGTGAGGCTGGAGAGGTGAGCAAGGCTCGGAGCTTGGGAGGGAAGGCACAAAGAAGACATCCTTTTTAATGGTATAAAATGCCAGCAGAACAATTTAAATTATATATCATTTTGGCTAATGATAAACCAGATACTGTTCTGAGGGTTTTTTTTTTTTAACAGATATTAGCTCATTTAGCTCTTATTCCTACCCTATGAGATAGGTCCTATCATTACCCCCATTCTAGAAGTGAGGAAACGGGAGCATGAAGAGGTTAAGTAACTTTCCCAAGATTGCACAGTAGCAGAACTGGGACTCAATCCCAAGGTGTACGGTTCCAGAATTTGTGCTCCTGAGCACTCCACAGTACTGCTTTATGCCAATGTAATGTGTCTTCTTGGGACAGGTAAACAAGCTTTTCTTTAGAATTGTTTGTGGGAATAATTCAGAGATAAATTTTTCAGTATAAAGTTGCTGGACCTCAAGATACTCTAAGAAAATTCACTGAAAGAAAAAAGGTATATGCATACACGCACGCACACACACACACACACACACATAAAGTTTTATTATAGGAGACACTTGATTACTTATGATCCTGGCAAAATGGAGTAGACTTACTTCCCTTTGTTCCTTCCACTTAAGTACAAGTAAAATACCTGAACATTACACAGATGCTCCTCGACCTATGATGGGGTTACATTCTGATAAACCCATCTCAAGTTGAAAATATTGTAAGTAAAAAATGCATGGCTGACTGGCAGCTATGGCTCACTGCCACTGCCGAGCATAATGACAGAAGTATGGTTTCTCCTGAATGCATATCACTTCTACACCATTGTAAAGTCAAAAAATCGTAAGTGGAAACTTCCTAAGTCGGGAAACATCTGTATATGAAACAAGAGAAGATTCTGAAAGGTAGTGAGAAGGCTGACTGACTAGTGACCTTGGGACCCAAAGAATGACATAATGGTGAGTTCCTTGGGTTTTCTTTTTGCCTCATATACCCCACACATGGAACTAAAGATGCCTTCAACCAGGAAACACCAACAAGTAGAAACAAAAATGTTCCTAACAAAAGCCTGTTCTCTCTAGCTAAATGACCAGGAAAGGGACAACCTAGCAAGCCAGAAAACTTTTAGATATTAATTGCTCTACTCCAGCCAAATACCACAGAAAATTCTGTGGCCTCACCCCACGCATGCAAGTAAAAGACAAGTAGGGATCCCACTACCCTTTCAGGGCTGTAACCACGCAGTATAACACCCTCACCAGGTTGGTGTCAGAGAAGGCCAAGTAAGGAACTGGGACTTCTATCACTGCCAGCTGGTAATAAGATCATACCCCACAACGCCCACATCATCAGTGAAGACTACACAGGAAATCTGGACTTCCACCTGCACCCAGCAGTAATGAAATACCCCTACTCCTTTCTGCTGCAGTGGTGTCAAGGGAAGCCAAGTGGAGAATTAGAGCTTTCCCTATTGACCAACAGTAATAAGGCCACCCCATGTTTGCCACCCCATGGAGTCATTAGATGCCATATGGAGAGGAGTAATGAGACACTGTTACCTCTCTTGGCCAGAGAGGTTTCAGTGGAAGCCTAATAGGGAGCTGGAAATCCCACTCTGTCCAACAATAACTAAGAGCCCATGCACTTAAGTGTCAAAGGAAGCTGAATGGGGAAATTGAACTTCTACCCCCACCTGGCATTAACAAGGTGCACCCCTCTTCTTTGCCAGAGAAGTGTTGGAAGAAGCCAGTTAAGGCAGAAGGTGTAAATAAGATCCAGAGTCCCATATAATAACACCCAATATGTCTAGGCTTCAATAAAAAAATCACTCATCATACCAAGAACCAAGAAGATCTCAAACTAAATGAAAAAAAGACAACCAATAGGTGCCAACACCAAGATGATAGAGATATTAGAATTATCTGACAAATATTTTAAAGAATCCCCATAAAAATGTGTCAACCCAATTACTCACATGCTTGAAACAAATGAAAACAGAGTGTCTTAGCAAAAAAATAAAAATTAAAATAAAGCCTCAGCAAGAAATAGAAGATATAAAGAAGAATCAAATGTAAATCTGAGAACTGAAAAATACAATAACAACAACAAAAAACTACATGAGTGGCCTCAACAGCAGAATGGAGGGACAGAGGAAAGAATTAGTGAGCCTGAAGAGGGAATAATAAAAAGTGCCCAATCTGAACAATAAAGAGAACATGGCCTAGAAAAGGAAAAGTGACCAGAGTCTCAGATCCAACATACAAGTCACTCAAGTCTCAGAGGAGAGAATTAAGAGGGAAAGTTAGAAAAAGTACTCAAAGAAATAATGGCTGAAACTTGCCAGATTTGGCAAAAGACAGAAAACTACAGATTCAAGAAGTTGAATGAACCCCAAACAAGAAAAAGCAACAAACAAACAAACAAACAAAAAACACAAACAACTCCTTAGCAGGACACATCATAATCAAACTTTTGAAAATGTAAAGACAAAGAAAGCATATTGATATAATGAGATAAATGACACCTTACTTACAGGGGACAAACAATTTGAATGACACAGATTTTTAATAAGAAATCACGGAGACCAAAAGGAAGAGACACAGTATTTTTCAAGCACTAAAAGAAAAGAACTGTCAATCCAGATTCCTATGTCCATTGAAAATATCCTTCAGGAATCAAGGGGAAATTGAAACATTGTCATATGAAAGAAAACTAACAGAATTTGTTGCCAGCAGACCTACCCTAAAAGAATGACTAAAAGAAGCTCTCTAAACAGAAAGAAAACAATAAAAGAATGAATCTTTAAACTTCAGGGAGAAAAAAAATCCAAGGAGCAAAAATATGGACAAATGCAATAGGCTTTCCTTCTCATCTTGATTTTCTGATTATGTTTGACATTTGAAGCAAAATTGTAACACTGTTTGATGCAGTTCTAAATGTATATTCCAATAATCCATAGTAAGGCAGGGAAAGGAAAATGCAAAAAGGAAAAACAGAACAAACAGAAAACAAAAAGTAAATAAGCAGGCATAGCCCTAATATATCAATAATTATACTAATTGTAAATAACCTAAGCACACCAATTTAAAGACAGATAGTGGAAAACTGAATTAAAAACCACAATCCAACCATAGACTGTCAAAAACAAAAAACCTCCTGTAAATTAAAGCAATATAGGCAAGCTGAAAGCAGAAGAATGGAAAAACATACATCATGCTAACATTAATCTAAGGAAAGCAAGAGTACTTATATTAATGTAAGGTCATACACAGTAGACTTTAGAACAAATAAAATTACCAAGGACAGAGAGGGACATTATGTAATGATAAAAAGGTCAATCTATCAAGAAGATATTGATCTTAAATGTATATGCATTAAACAACACAGCTGCAAAATACATGAAGCAAAAACTGACAGAACTAAAGGGAGAAATAGACAAATGCAGTTATAGTTAGAGACTTTAACACTCCTCCCAACAATTGTTAGAACAATTAGACTGAAAATCAGCAAGGTTATAGAGGAATTCAACAACACGATCAACAGGATCTAATTGATATTCATAGAGCACACCATCCACCAGCAGCAAAATGCATATTCTAAATAAATATTATTTTCAAGATTCCATGGAACATTCACCAAATTAGACCATATCCAGGGCCATTTTCCAAACCCTTGGAAACTAAACAAAACACTTCAAAATAATCTATGGGTCAAAGAGGAAGCTGGAAGGAAATTTTAAAATATGTCAAACTGGCTCCATAACTCAGGGGTTAGAGCACTGGTCTTGTAAAATACATTGAACTGAATGAAAATGAAAACATAACATGTCAAAATCTGCGGGACATGGCTAACACAATACTGAGAGAATTTACAGCACTAAATGCTTAAATTTGCAAAGAGGCAAAGTCTCTTATTAATAATATAAGTCTCACCTCAAAAACCTAGAAAAAGAAGAGCAAAATAAACACAAAACAAGCAGAAGGAAATAAGCATGAAAGTAGAAATCAATAAAATTGAAAACAGAAAAACAATAGAGAAAATCAGTGAAACAAAGGCCTGGTTCTTTGAAATATTAATAAAATTGACAAACCTCTAGCAAGATTGCCAAAGAACAAAAGAGAGAAGATACAACTTACTGATATCAGGAATGAAACAGGAGCTATCACTGTAGACTCTGCAGTCTTCCAAGGGATGATGAGGGAATGCTATGAAAAGCACTACACCTTTAGAGGAAATGGACCAATTCATCTAAAACTAAAAACTACCACAACTCACTCAATATGGAAAAGAGAATTTGAATAGCCCTATAAACTGTTAAGTAAATTGAATTCTTAGTTTTAAAGCATCCCAAAAGAAATATACAGACCAAAATGGTTTCACTGGAGAATTCTACCAAACACGTAAAAAATTAGCACCAGTTCTTCACAATCTCTTACAGAAAATAGAGGCTACAAAGCTACTATTACTCTGATACCCAAACCAGACAAAGACAGTACAAAAATAAAAAACTATAGACAATATCCATCATGACTATAGATGCACAAATCCTTAACAAAATATTAAGAATAGAATTCAGCAATATATAATGAGAATTATACACCATAACCAAGTGGAGTTTGTTCCAGGAATGCAAATCTAATTTATATTTGAAAATTAATCAGTGTAATCCACCATATTAATAGCCAAATGAAGAAAAATCACAAGATCATATTAATCGGTGCAGGAAAAGAATTTGACTAAATTCAACATCTATTTATGATAATAACTCTCAGAAAAATAGGAGTAGAAGGGAACTTCATCAATATGAAAAGCATCTACAAAAACCTGGATCAAATAATGCACTGAACTGTGAAAGAATGACTGCTTTCCCCCAAGATCATGGCCAGAATGTCCATTCTCATCACTCTTATTAAACATATTAATACTTCTGGGAGTCCTATCCAGTGTAATAAAGCAAGAAAATTATATAAAAAGCATATGCATTGGAAAAAATAAAATTTTCCCTTTTTGCACATGACTTGATTGTCTACATAGAAATGTCCTATAAATCTAAATATCTCCTAGAACTAATAAGTAAATTCATCAAGATCATGAGATACAAAAATACTAAATATATTAAAATCAGACAATCCAATTAGGAAATGATCAAAAGACATGAAGAGACATTTAACAAAAGAGGATATACAGATGGAATATAAAGACACAAAAAGATGTTCAATATCATTAGCCATTAGGAAAATGAAAATTAAAACTGCAATGAGATATCACAACAGACCTACGATAATGGCTAAAATAGAAAATAGCAATAACACCAATGCTGTTGAAGACACAGAGAAGCTGGATCATGCTTATACATTGCTTATGGGAATGTAAGGTGGTACGGCCATTCTGGAAAACAGCTGGGCAGTTTCTTAAAAAAAAAACATGCAACTACTATCCAACCGAGGAATCACTCCTTGGCTTTTAGCCCAGAAAAATGAAAACTTATGTGCACACAAATCCTGTACACAAATGCTCACAGAAGCTTTATTTATAAAAGCCAAAAACTGGAAACAATCCAGATGTCCTTCAGTGGGGTGAATGGTTAAACTAACTGTGATACCATAGAATACTACTCAGCAATAAAAAGGATCAAACTATTAATATACACAACTTGAACAGACCTCCAGATAATTATGCTGAGTGAAAAAATCAGTCCCAAAAGGTTACATACTGTAAGATTCCATTTACATATTCTTGAAATGACAAAATTATATAAGTGGAGAATAGATTAGTAGTAGTTGGGGTTATATAAGGGGTAGGATAGGAGATGGTAATAAAAGTGGATGTGGCAATAAAAGGGCAATATGAGGGATCCTTGTGGTGATAGAAATGTTCTGTATCTTGCCTGTATCAATGTCAGTATCCTGTGATATTGTGCTATAGTTTTGCAAGATGTTACCATTGAAGAAAACTGGATAAAGTGTACTTTGGATCTCTCTGTATTATTTCTTATAGCTGTATGATAATCTATAATTATCTCAAAATAAAAAGTTTAATTAAAAACAGAGATATTCTAATTGTTACATGACCATTAAGAACAAACAAATAAAAGGCAAGTATTAGGAATATCAAAATGTATTACAAAAATACAACAAATATTTAAAATTTTTTTATTGCCATTGATGTTATGATCACTCTGTGATCTTCAAGGTTGTTACCTCTTATTACTTTTCTTTTGAAATTCTAAGAAGCTGATTAACCACTGTTATAAGTCTTTAAATCTTCCTTATCTTTAGATCTTCAATTTCCTAAAAAAATAGCCACATAAGAGCACAATTTTCTCTAGGGTGTAGCAATAGGGATCAGAAAAATATTCCCTTGAGAGCTAAATATAATGAAAAGAAGGGGTGGACCCAGGGCTTAAGAAACTGCATCTACTCCAAGTTCTATCACTAATTGACAGAGTAATCTAGGAAAATTTAGTTATTCTCTCCAGGTGTCAGTCACCTCATCTGTAAGAGAATAATCTCTAAGGAAGCCATTAGCTCTGACGTTCTGGGAAATCAAAGTCAGGCTGCCCTAGGGAAGAGAACTTTTCCCACCCTAAGCTAATTGGACCAGCTGTGTGAATGCCATTCCGGTTCTTAGATGCCTGCAATGACCACTTCCTCTCCAGAAGTCACTGTGGTTTCAGGTCCTGTTCTATCTGCTGGAAACAGTGGAACTGAAGTTGCAGATACGCTATTTTGTGCAAATGTCAGGGAAAAAACAACTTGAACATCCCAGAAAAGGCAGTGGGGTGAGATAAGAATTTCATGCCAGGCACACTTGTTGTTGACTCTGAGCTCTGTGCCAATCACGATGGGAAGCTCAAATCAGTGGCACTTGGAAAGAGGCTAGGTGCCAAGAACCAAAAGAAAAGTTTTCTGTGTGCTAAGACCAAGAAATGCCTATTGAGTGGTGATTTCAACCTGAGGCTGCTGAAATTGGACCTAAAACCCAAACAGATAAGGATCTTTTTTCATCAGTGGCCCAGGGAATAGAGAAGTAAGTGGTGTATGTGTGTGTGTGTAGAGAGAGGGAAATCAACACAGCACAAAGGTTATACATAATATACTCCAACAGCCTTCTGAGTGACCTCTCCAATCTCTCCTTACTTCAATCCAGTTTCCATACTACTATCAAATTCATTTCCCTTCATGTGTCCACAGACACGGGTGGAGTCTATATCTTGGCTATTGTGAATAATGGGAGTGCAGATATCTATTCAAAATAGTGATACTATTTCCTTCAGATATATACCTAGAAGTGAGATTGCTGAATCATATAGTAGTTTTATTCTTAATTTTTTGAGGAAACTCCATACAGTTTTCCATAATGGCTGCACTAATTCATATTCCCACCAACAGTGTGCAAGTGTTCCCTTTTGTCCATAGCCTTGCCAACACTTGTTATGCTTCATCTTTTGATAAGACCGTTCTGAGAGGTGTGAGGTGATATCTCATTGTGATTTTAATTTGCATTTTCCTGATATTTAATGATGTTGAATATTTTTTCATATGCCTGCTGGCAATTTGTATGTCTTTTTTTGAGAAATGTCTGTTCAGGTTCTTTGCTCATTTTAAAAAATTTCAACATGTTTAGGGGGTGCAAATGTAGTTTTGTTACATGGATATATTGTGAGATCTGGCTTTCAGTGTACCCATCACCTGAATAGTATACATTGTACCCAATAGGTAATTTTTCATCCCTCACCCCCTCCTACCCTCCCACCTGTGGAGTCTTCACTGTCTATTATCTTACTCTGCGTGCCCATGCATACCCCTAGTTTACCTCCCACTTATAAGTGAGAACATGCAATATTAGATTTTCCTTTCCTGAGTTACTTCACTTAGCATCATTTTTTAAATTGGGTTGTTTTCTTGCTATTGATTTGTTTTAATTCCTTATAGATTTTGGATATTAACCCCTTATCAGATGTATGGCTTGCAAATATTTTCTCCCAATCTATAGGTTGTCTCCTCACTCTGTTAATTGTTTCCTTTGCTGTGAAGAAGCAGCTTTTTAGTTTGATGTAATCCCATTGGCCTATTTTTGCTTCTGATGCCTAAAATTTTGGGTCCAAATCCAAAAAAGCATTGCCCAGGCCAATGTTTTTCCCTTGTGTTTTCTGCTAGTAGTTTAACAGGCAACAGTTCTTATGCTTAAGTATTTAATCCATTTTGAGTTGATTCTTGTATATTGTGTGAGATAAGGGTCCAATTTCATTCTTCTATATGTGGATGTCCAATCTTTCCAATACCATCTATTGAAGAAGCTGTCCTTTTCCTACTGTGTGTTCTTGGAACATTTGTTGAAAATTGATTGATGGTAAATGTGTAGATTTGTTTCTAGTCTCTCTATTCTGTTCCAGTGGTCAATGTATCTATTTTTATGCTAGCATCATGCTGTTTTAATTACTAAAGCTTTGCAATAGAATTTGAAATAAGGAAGTATTATGCCTCCAGCTTTCTTCTTCTTATTCAAGATTGCTTTAGCTATTTTCACCATTGAGTATAATGTTATAATAGCTGTGGGCTAGTCATATGTGACCTTTATGTGGTGAGGTACATTCCTTCTATGCCTAATTTATTGAGAGTTTTATCATGAAGGGGTGTTCAATTTTGTCAAATGCTCTTTCTACATTTAATGAGATTATCATATGGTTATTGTTTTTTGTTCTGTTAATGTGATGTATCACATTTGTTGATTTGTGTATGTTGAACTATCCTTGCATCCCAGGGATAAATCTCACTCGATCATGATAAAAGATACTTTTAATGTGCTGTTGAATTCAGTTTGCTAGTATTTTATTGATGATTTTTACATCTATGTTCATCAAGGGTATTTCCCTATAATTTTCTTTTTGTGTAGTGTCCTTATCTGGCTTTGGGGTTAGGGTAATGTTGGCCTTGTAAAATGACTATAGAAGTGTTCCTTCCTCTTCAATTATTTGGAAGAGTTTGAGAAAGATAGGTATTAATTATTCATTAAATGTTTTATGGAATTAAAAATGAAGGCATCAGGTCCTGGGCTTTTCTTTGTTGGGATATTTTTGATTACAGACTCATTATCCTTACACCGAAACAGACTGTTCAAATTTTTTATTTTCATGATTCAGTCTTGGTATGTTGTTTGTTTCTAGGGATCTATCAATTTCTTTTAGGTTATCTAATTTGTTGGCATAAAATTGTTCATAGTGGTCTCTTATGATCCTTTTTATTTCTGTGGTATTATTTATAAGTCTCTTCTTTCATTTTTTATTTAATTTATTTGAGTCTTTTCTCTTTTTGCCTTAGTCTAACTAAAGGCTTGCCTATTTTGTTTATCTTTTTAAAAACCAGCTCTTAGTTTCATTAACCTTTTCTATTATTTTTTTCTTACTATTTTGTTTATTTCTGCTGAGTTTGTGCTTAGTTTGTTATTCTTTTTCTGGTTCTTTGAATATCCCATGTTTACTTGAGTGGAATATATATTTTGCTGCTGTTGGATGGCATGTTCTCTATATGTCTGTTAGGTTCATTTGGTCTCTGGTGTAGTTCATGTGTGTTGTTTCCTTGATGATTTCATGTCTGGATGATCTAGCCATTGTTGAAAGTGGGGTGTTGAAGTCCCCTAATATTATTGTGTTGCTGTCAATTTCTGCTTGTCAATATCTGTTAATATTTACTTTATGCATTTAGGTGCTCCAATGTTGGGTGCATATATGTTTTAAAATGTTATGTTCTCTTAATCAATTGACTCTTTTATCATTATATAATGACCTTCTTGGTCCCTTGCCACAGTTTTTGACTTACAATCTGTTTTGTCTGATATAAGTATAGTTCCCATGCTCTCTTTTAGTTTTCATTTGTGTAAGATATCTTTTTCCACCCCTTCACTTTCATCCTGTGTTACTAACATTAAAGTGAGTCTCTTGAAGGCAGCAAATGGCTGGATCTTGTTTGTTTGTTTGTTTTTAATGCATTCAGCCACCGTATGTTTTTTGACCAGAGAATTTAGTCCACTTACATTTAAAGTAATTATTCATAGCCAGGGACTGACTATTGTCATTTTGTTAATTGTTTTCTGAATGTTTTATAGTTCCTTTGTTCATTTCTTCATCTTTTACTGTCTTCCTTTGTGTATTGATGATTTTTTGGTAGTGGTATGACTTGATTCCTTTCTCTTTCTCTTTTGTGTGTCTACTATAGGTTTTGCTTTCTGGTTACCATGAGCCTTAAATAAAATATCTTCCAGTTTTAAAAGTCTATTTTAAGCTAAAAGCAACTTATCTTTAATTACATTAAAAAAAACCTCTGCACTTTTAGCCCTCTTCCCCACTTTTAAGCATCTCCCAGCCACTCAACTGTGCTGATCCCCCTAGTATTCTATGTGGGGCAAGAAAGAGATGGGCCTCAGGGTAGCATCCCACACAGCTGGAAATGCTTGGTGCCCACTCACTACACTCTCACTTTCTCCCACTGGAGGAATCATGGGTTGAGGGGGTCTCTCTTGGCACTAAGCTGTGCTGCCTTGGGGGAGGGGTGACATGGATAAAGTAAAAATGTTCTTCTTACCCTCTTTAATGTGTCTATCCTCAGATTTTTACTCCAACAGTGCACTGGAACTTCTCTACTGGACTCTTGGACTTCCACAAAAGTACTCTTGTCCATCTATCTCTTAACCATCTATCCCACACCACTCTCTCACCCAGCCACTTGCCATTCCACCAACAAAGCATTTGGCACTCCCAACCTATGCCTTGTTGTCATCACATATTTCCTCCCCTACCACAGATATTCCAACCCCTTTCTTTATTAAGTTGTACTTGACTGCTCTAGTTGGTATGTTTTCCTTCCCTCCCCTTAAGCCCTGTAGTACTAAGCATCTACTTTGGAAGGAGAAGAATTAATCATCACAACTAGCTTGAAACAGCTTCCCATCTCACACATTATTATTTTCCAGACTCATTGCTCCACAGTGAAATTTTTGTTTTTCTTGACTTTTTCCAGGGGAGTATGTACTGGCTTATCAAACCGTAAAGACAGAGGCAGATCTTCATACTATTTTGCATGCACCACAATGGTAACAATGCCAAGCACTTAAGGGGCCCTCAAATTTTGGTGATTTAATGTTGCTGAATAACTGTTAATGGGTCCTTTCCTCTCCATTCTCTTTAGCTCAAGCTCTCCTCACTTCTGTCAGGAACCTCTGCAACAGCCTTTTCAATCATTTCCACTGGGCTGATTTGGCTTTCTAAAATGCAAATAAGCTCTCATTCCTCCCCCAAAATATACTCACCAATGGCTCATCATCCCCTAAAGAAAAGGTTCAAGGCCTTTAAGACAGCATGAAAAGAAAACCCACTAGAGCTTTTTAAAGGAATAATACCATGTATTATTTGTTCTTGTATCTGACTCCCTTACCACACCCCTACTTAGTGCAGTGTCTGGCACATGGCACATACTCAGTAAATATTTGATGACTGAATAAATATGTAAATGAATTAAAAAATCACTGAATATCAGAAATAGAAGGAACTTTAGAGACTGTGATTGTGAAGATGTAGTTCAACTCTATTGATTTACAAATTAGGAAAATGAGGCTCAGGGAGTTTAACTCTAAGTCAATGTTCATCCCAACACTGTACTGCATTGAACTTTTGTACAGAAAAGAATGAGTCTCCTAAAGTGGAATGTAACGCTCATTCTTTCAACAACTTTAATATAGAAAGCATGAATGGGCCAAGGATGGAACTCATTGGTCTTGGATAATTCTAGAAAATTTTACAACTTGGCAAAGCACAGGGTAAAAAAGCAGTGGTATTTAGCCCCTTTTTAGTAAAACTTTTTAAAGGCCCAGAAACATTTTTCCCAAATCTACTTACCAAATGTAATCAAGGAAAAAAAGACCAGGTAAGAAAGGAGCAAAAAATGGCTCAAAATGATAGCTGCAGAGGCCTCATGCCTGCATGGGTTTTCTAGAATGCCCAGCTTTGAGGGAACCCCACTCCAAACATAAGAGTAACTGTGTCCTTCACTTTTCAGTCAACAGCTAGCTATCCCAATGTCAGGGGGTCTTCAGATGCCCTCCTCTCCAGAAGCATCAGGAATATTTGGAGAGTAGCCTACATCTTTTTGGGTGCTCAGGGGACAGGAATATCTTTGGAAGAAAGGGATATTCTTTTGCCTAGATACACTAAGCCTTGGTGGCCACCCTTCTCCCTAGGGATACTGCACAGAGCACTGTGTGTGCCTTGAAACCATGACCACAAAGACTTCTCAAGGTGAAGTAACCAGTGATTTAACAATTTCAAAAGGTATACAGGAAACAGGTAGAAACCTTGATCATAGGAGGATGAGAAGACTTCTTTAGATTAATTTTAAATTTTAAATTAAAATTTTAAAAACATTAAACAAATATGCTTTTCTGTGCCCCCAAATTCATTTTGTATGATATCAAAATTCAGTTGTTTATAGAAGAAGTCCAGGAAAGGACTTTCTGCATTAACCATACCTTTGCAGCTTATTACATATCAAAAATGACAAGGATTTTTTGCTTCAACATCAACAGGGTGTGACACCACTTTTTTGTGTCCTGAAGAAACGTGTTCTAAAGTGGTTGTACAGAAGAAATCACTTTGGAGCTTGAGTATTTGTGAACAGAATTTGGTGTTGTGATCAAATGCATCTTTTAATTAAATTAGTCTGATGTATATTGAATCATTTGCACAGAAATAACTGTGCTTTATACTCAACAGGAGGCATACATTGGGAAGTCAATGTAAATGACTAACTCCTTGAACTTTGACACATAGCTAGATGAAATGTTTTGTTTTTCTTTTTGTCCCCAGGCTGTGGGCTGAGGCACCTGGCATTTGCTACCCCTTCTTCATGTTTTCTCATAACCCTGGGCTTCCCCACCTGATGACTCTTTGAAGAGTCAGCTTCTCCTAAAGGACCAGCCCTGTGTATCCAAGGGACTCCTAGCAGCACAAATTCTAGGCCATATGGTTCAGTCAGATTGGTTAGGGTTGGAAGATGTGTGGTACATATATAGGGCTAAACAAAGCTGGATAGTTAAAGAGGTGAAAACCAAGGTGGAGTTTTCAATGAACTCTGGATCCCCAGGATCTTCATTCATGTTTTCAAGCAGACCAAGAGCCAGGGTTCTGATAAAGACTGTGAATTCAGGCAAGAGCCAGAGAGGCAGGAAAAGCTCCTGTTTCCCAGGCATTTTGTCTCCCAGCAGTTCCAGGGAATAAGTAAGCAGGCACTGCCTTAGTCCCTGTAAGAGAGTTGTTGACACTGAAGGATAGCAAACTCATATCTGATCTACTTTTTTTCTAATAGGGGGAATGAGAAAGAGAGCAGAAGGACACTGGAGCATGGAAAACAAACATTGCTCTTTACGCTTGGATGTTGTTTGGATGTTGTTTTGTCCTATTTACCACTAGACCTTTTTAAGGGCTAAGACTGTGTCTTATTCACTTTTGTATCTGACACCCCTGCCTAGTGCAGTGTGTGGGATATGGTAGATGCTCAGTAAATATTTGCAAGCAAACAAAAGCTGAAGATGTACAGAACTGAGTTGCTAGGGGGCAGTGGAGATAGGGGAAGTGTTTGAGGTTCTGTCCAGCCCTGGAAAACATGGCTGGGTCACGACCTTTACTTGTTATATTTTCCCAAAGGGAAAGAGCAGCAGTGGTTTGAGACTTTAAAAACACTACTTACTAACTACTGCTTGAGCTGTATGGGTTACTGCTTGAATCAGACTATGGAGGCTGTACAAATTCCAGCTACACATATCAGCAATTTAATTATTTTCTTTTGTTATTCTTTCTTTTGTGTTATTGTTTTAATAGCTTTATTCAGGTATAACTGACATACAATAAACTGCAGTGTGTTTGTGTATATATATGCAATACATATATATACACACACATATATATATTCTCCATGAAACTGTCACAACAATGAAGATAGTGAACATATCCATCATCCCCAAAAGTTTCCTCTTGTGCCTTTGTGATCCCTTGTTCTTGCTCCTTCCTGATAAACAACCATTGACCTTCTTTCTGTTGCTTCATATTAGTTTTCATTTTCTAAAATTTTATGTAAATGGAATCATTTATATAAATTTTATATAAATTTATATTTTGTCCTATTTACCACTAGAGCTTTTTAAGGGCTAGGACTATGCATATTTTATATATAAATATAAATTTTTTATATAGAAAAGTGCTATGATTTGAATGTCCCCTCCAAAACTCATGTTAAAATTAATTGCCATTGTGACAGTATTAAGAGGTGGGACTGTTAAGAAGTGATTAGGCCATAAGAGTTTCACCCTTATGAATGGATTAATGTCATTATCTTGGAAGTGCGTTCCTGATTAAAGGGTGAGTTCCACCCCCACGCTCACTCTCACTCTTTTGCCCTTCTACCTTCTGCCATGGGATGACGCAGCAAGAAGGCTTGCACCAGATGTGGGACCCTCAAACTTGGACTTCTCAACCTTGAGAACTGTAAGAAATATTTTTTTTCTTTATAAATTACCCAGTTAATATTCCTTTATAGCAACATAAAACAGACTAAGACATACAGTATACACTCTTTGTGGTTTGGCTTCTTTTGTGCAGCATAATTATTTTGAGATTCAAACATGTTGTGGCAAGTATCAATAGTTCATTCATTTTTATTGTTATGTAGCATTCCATCGTATAGATATACCATATTTTGCTTTTCTATTTACCTGCTGATGGACACTTCTGAGTTTTGGGTTATTAACAACAATGCTGCTATAAGCATATTCATATATAAGTCTTTGCATGGACATAGGCTTTCATTTCTCATGGGTAAATGCTGAGGAGGGAATGATTGGATCATAAGGTATGTATACACTTAACTTTTTAAGAAACTACCCAGCTGTTTTCCAAAGTGGTTGGAGCATTTTACATTCCCAGCAGGAGTATATAAAAGTTCCAGTTCCTCCACAGCCTTATCAACAATTGTTGTAGTCCTTTCATATATATATATATAATTTTAATCTCTCTGTTAAATTTCTCATGTTGGTTGTTTATTGTTTCCCTGATTTTATTAAATTGTTTCTCTGCCTTTTGTTGAAGTTCACTGAGCTTCCTTAAAACAATTACTTTGAATTCCTTGTCAAATAGTTCATAAATCTCCATTTCTTTAGGGTCAATTTCTGTTGCTTTATTTTGTTCTGTTGGTGGTGTCATGTTGGTAGTATCATGTTTCCCTGATTGTTCTTGATCCTTGTGGGCATGGGCTGATGTCTGCATGTTTGAAGTAGTGGGGACTTATTCCAGTCTTTGCATGCTGGCTTTGTCTGAGAAATCTCTTCACCAGTGAGCCCATCCAGAGATTCTGGGCAGGTTAACTCTCTTGGTCCGTGGGTGGGCTTGCTGCTGCAGTCCTCAGGCAGGCTGGCTTTGTGCCTGGGTCAGCAGGTTGGGCCTGGGACCAGCATCAACTGGGGTGGATCCATTGATTGGGTCCACAGGAGTGGGCCTGGAGTCGGAGTCCAGAGGAGCTGGACTGGTGCTGTGGTAGGCCTTAAGCCTGAGTACATGGAGGCTGACCTAGCACTGGGGTGAGTCTAGAGCCTGAGTCTTCAGGGGCAAGTTTGGGTCCTGAGTCCACTGAGGATGACCTAGTGCCTGGGTCTGTGGGGGTGGTTCTGGATCCTCAGTCTGTATGGACTGGCCTGGCACCAGTGTCTACTGGAGTGGGCCTAAACCCTGGGCCTGCTGGAAACAGGCCTGGACCCTGAGCATACTAGAACCAGGGGCCACTGGCACTGACCTGGAGTCTGGGCACAGCCTTTTGTTGGGGTAAGCATGGAGCCTGGGTATGCAGGGACCCATTTGAAGCCTAGGATCATGGGTGTTGGCTTGACATCTGGAGATACAGAGGCTGGCCTAGAGCCTGGGGCAATGGGGACTCACCTAGGTCCTGGGGCTGTGAAGGCTGGCTTGTACCCTGGGTCTGCTGGAGTATGGGGCCCTAGAAACTGGCCTGGAACTAGGCAGACTCAGAGCCTATGTCTGTGGTTGCCAGCCTGGTGCCTGAGGCCAGGGATGTTGACCTGGTACTGGAGTGGTCTGGAACCAGGGGCAGGGCTGGGTCCTGGAGCCACAGGAGCTGGCCAAGAGGCTGGACCCACAGGTGCCAGCCTAATGAGTAGGGCTGTGAGGGCAAGCCTGGTGCTGGGGGCATGCCTGAAGCCTGGGGTTGTAGGGGCTAGCCCAGTGCTGTGGGCAGTCCAGAGCCTCAGGCTGCTGGGGCAAAACTGGAGCCTGAATTTGTGGGGATTGTCCTGGTGCTGAGGTGGTCTGGAACCTGGGTCAGGCTTGGAGCCTGAGGCCACAGGATCCAGCTTATAGGCTGGGCCCACAGGTACTGCTCTGAAGACTATGGCTGCTGGAGCCAGCTTGGTGCTGGGGCTGGTCCAGAGCCTGGGGCTACTGGCATTGTCCTAGAGGAGGGATAGGCTCAGAGGCTGAGTCTTCAGGGCAGGTGTAGAGCCTGGGTCTGAGAGATCTGGCCTGGCCCCAGGGAAGGCTGGGAGGCTCAGTCTGAGGACACCAGCCTAGAGTCTAGGATCACAGGGGCCTACCCAATGCTGAGTTTTACTGGGCTTGGCCTGGTGTTGGGGTTTGAGAGAAAGTCCAGTGCTTATTTCCCTCTCCTTTTTCTAAGTGGATGGTATCTCTCTTCACGCTGGGATGCCTAGGTTTGGGGGCAATGTGGGTAATGGAAAACTGTCCTTTCTACCTTCTTCAATGCATCTTTTCTTATTCTTGTGCTACACCCAGGTGCTATAATCTCTCACTTGGTTTTCTTAGGTCTTATGCAGGTATTTTCATGCATGGTAGTTGTTCAAATTGGTGTTTCTGTGGGTGGGGAGGAGTCATGGAAAGTCCTATTCCACCATCTTGCTGATGTCCAAACTGTAGTTTGTTTCTAAAATTTTAACCATCCTAGTATTGTGTAGTGGTATCTCATTGTGATTTTATTTGCATTTACCTAATGACTAATGAAGATGAGCATCATTTCATGTGCTTATTTCCTACCACATGTCTTCTTTGGTGAAATGTCTGTTCAGACCTTTGCCCATTTTTGAGTTGCTTATTTTCTTATTGTTATTGTTAACTTTTGAAAGTTCTTTATATATTCTGGATACAAGTCCTTTATCAGATATATGCATCACAAAGATTTTCTCCCTGTTGGTGGCTTGTCTTTTCATTCTCTTAACAGTGTCTTTGGCAGAGCAGAAGTTTTCAATTTTGATGAAGTCCAATTTATCAAGTTGTTCTTTTATAGATTGTGCTTATGGTGTCATATCTAAGAAATATTTGCATAACCCAAGGACACAATGATTTTATCCTATGTAATGTCTAATGGTTTTATAGATTTAGCTTTTACATTTAGGTCTATGATTCATTTTCAGTTAATTTTTATAAACAGTGCAAGGTATGACTCAAAGTTCTTATTTTTGAAAAGTCTCTTTTCTCCAACAAATCTCTTTTGAAATTTTGTCAAAAATCAGTTGTCTCTATATGTATGTGTCTATTTCCAGATTCCCAATTCTGTTATATTAATTTGTTGTCCATCATTATACCAACTCCAAACTGTCTTAATTATGGTAGCTTTATAATAAATCTTGAAATCAGGTAGTGCTTGCCCCCCAGCTTTGTTCTTCTATTTAAAAGTTGTTTTAGCTATTCTAGGCCACTTTCTTTTCCATATGAATTTTATTTTTGGAATCAGCTTGTCAACTTCTACATAAAAGACTGCTGGAATTTTGGTTGGGAATTGCATTGAATCTATAGGTCAATTTGGGGAGGATTGACATCTTAACAGTGTTGAGCCCTCTGACCTTGTGAACAAAGTGTATTTTTCCATTTATTTAGGTCTTTAATTTCTCTCAGCAATGTTTTGTGATTTTCAGAGTACAGGTCTAGTACATCTTATATCAGCTTTATCACAAAGTATTTAATATTTTATTTTACTATAAACTCTATTTTTTATACTTTAATTTCCTATTCACCACTGCTAACATATAAAAATGCAACTTTTTAAAAAATTTTGATCTTGTGCATACACTAAAAGTCCAGAATTCACCACTATACAATATAAACATGTGACAGAATTCAACTAGTACCCCCAAATCTATTGAAATAAAAAAAAATTGGTCTCATATCCTGCAACCTGGCTGAATTCATTTATGAATTCTAATAGTTTGTTCACGGATTCCTTAGGATTTTCTGTATAGATCATGTCATCTGTGAATTGAAAGAAAGTTACTTCTTCTATTTCAATCCAAATACTTTTTATTCTTTTTCTTGTTTGATTACACTAGTTAGAACATCCTTTCAATGCTAAGTGGTAGTGGTGAGAGCAAACGCCCATGTCTTATTCCTTACCTTAGGGGAAAAGCATTGTCTCTTTGTACCATTAAATGTTGTTATTAGCTGTGGATTTTTCATGAAAGCCATTTATCAGGTTGAGAAAGTTTCCTCCTATCCCTATCTTGTTGAGTGATTTTATCAAGAATGAGTGCCAGATTTTGTCAAATGATTTTTCTGTGTCTGTTGATTGTCATGTGGCTTTTTTTCTGTATCCTATTATCATGATGTATTACATGGATTAATTTTTGTGTGTTGATTCAACCTTGCTTTGCTAGGATAAATTCCATTTGTCATGGTGTGTAGTTATTTTTATATGTTGCTGGATTTGGTTTGCTAGTATTTTGTTGGAGATGTTTGTATCTATATTCATAAGGAATATTGGTCTGTAGTTTTCTTATGATGTCTTTGTCTGGTTTTTGTATCAATATAACACTGGACCCATAAAATAGGTTGAAAAGTGTTCCTTCCTCTTTAATTTTTTAGAAGAGTTTGTGAAGAATTGGTATTAATCTTACATTGAATATGTGATAAATTCACCAGCGAAGATATATGGGCCTGAAGTTTTCTTTCTGGAAAGGGGTTTAACTACAAATTCAATTTCTTTAATAGCTATAGGGCTACTCATGTTATCTATTTCTTTTTTATTAAGCTTTGTTAGGTTGTATCTTCCAAATAATTTTTTTATTTTATTAAGTTGTCAAATTTACTGACATAAAGTTGTTAATATTCCATTAATATCTTTCTATATATCTATATAATCTGTAATGATGGTACTATTCCCATTCCTGATATTGGTGATTTATTTTGTCTTTCATTTTTCCTGATGAAGTGGGCTAGAGGTTTCTCAGTTTTATTGATTTTGTCAAAGACTTAGCTTTTAGTTTCATTGATTTTTCTCTTTTATTTTTTTAATTTTTATTTATTTTTATTTTTTTAATTTATTCATTTTTTAAATTTCAGAATATTATGGGGGTACAACACTTTGGTTATATATATTGCCCATACACTGCCTGTGTCAGAGCCACAATCGTGGTCATCCCCCAAACTGTGCTCCCCGCATCCATTCAGTGAGAGTTTTTCCCATCCCCTCCACCCCCCTCCCGCCTGCCCGCCTCCTGATGAATATTATTGCCCTGTGTGATGTAAGTGTTGATCAGTTAGTACCAATTTGATGGTGAGTACCAGTGGTGCTTGTTTTTCCATTCCTGTGACACTTCACTTCAAAGAATGGGTTCTAGCTCCAACCAGGATAATACCAGCTGTGTTAATTCACTACTGTTTTTTATTGCTGAGTAATACTCCATGGTATACATATACCACATTTTATTAATCCACTTGTGTATTGATGGGCACCTGGGTTGTTTCCAAATCTTTGCAATTGTGAATTGTGCTGCTATGAACATTCACGAGCAGATGTCTTTATTATAAAATGTCTTTTTTTCCTTTGGGTAAATACCCAGTAGTGGGATTGCTGGGTCAAATGGTAATTCTACTTTTAATTCTTTGAGGTATCTCCATATTCTTTTCCATAGAGGTTGTACTAATTTGCAGTCCCACCAGCAGTGTGTGAGTGTTCCTATCTGTCCACATCCCCGTCAACATTTGTTGTTTGGGGATTTTTCGATATGAGCCAATCTCACTGGAGTTAAGTGATATCTCATTGTAGTTTTGATTTGCATTTCCCTAATGATTAGAGAAGTTGAGCACTTTTTTATATGTTTGCTGGCCATTATTCTGTCTTCTTTTGAAAAGTTTCTGTTCATGTCCTTTGCCCATTTTTTAATAGGGTTGTTTGATTTTTTCTTGTTGATTTTCCTAAGTTCTATATAGATTCTGGTTATCAGCCCTTTATCAGAGGTGTAGCATGCAAATATTTTCTCCCATTCTGTAGGTTGTCTGTTCACCCTAGTGATAATTTCCTTGGCTGTGCAGAGCTTTTTAATTTCATCAGGTCCCATGTATTTATTTTTGTTGCTGCTGTAATTGCTTTGGGGGTCTTCTTCATAAATTCTTTGCCTAGGCCAATGTCCATAAGAGTTTTTCCAATGTTTTCTTCAAGAATTCTTATGGTTTCATGTCTTAGGTTTAGATCTGTTATCCATTGTGAGTTGATTTTTGTGAGAGGTGAGAGGTGTGGGTCCAGTTTCAGTCTTCTACATATGGCCATCCAGTTTTCCTAGCACCATTTGTTGAATAGGGAATCTTTTCCCCAGTGTACATTTTTCTGGAATTTGTCAAAGATCAGGTGACTGTATGAGGTTGGTTTTATATTTGGGTTCTCAGTCCTGTTCCATTGGTCTACGTGTCTGTTCTTGTGCCAATACCATGCAGTTTTGGTTACTATAGCCTTGTAGTATAGTTTGAAGTCTGGTAGATAGATGCCTCCCAATTTGTTCTTTTTGCTTAAGATTACTTTGGCTACATGGGGTCTTCTCTGGTTCCACACGAAGCATAGAATTATTTTTTCTAGATCGGCAAAAAATGATGTTGGTATTTTGATAGGGACTGCATTGATTCTGTAAAGCAATTTAGGTAGCAAAGCCATTTTTACTATGTTGACTCTGCCTATCCAAGAGCATGGTAGAGTTTTCCATCTATTTACATCCTCTGCAATTTCTTTTCTCAGTGTTTTGTAATTATCTCTATATAGGTCTTTGACCTCCTTAGTTAGGTATGTTCCTAAATATTTAATTTTCTTTGGTGCTATTGTGAAAGGTATAGCATCTTTAATTTGTTTCTCAGCTTGATTGTTATTAGCATATATGAAGGCTATGGATTTGTGTGTATTAATTTTGTATCCTGAGACTTTGCTGAATTCATTTATCAATTCCAGTAATCTCTTGGTTGAATCTTTGGGGTTTTCTATGTATAATATCATATTGTCTGCGAATAGTGAAAGTTTGACCTCTTCTGCTCCCATATGGATGCCCCTGATTCCTCTGTCTTGTCTAATTGCTGTGGCCAGGACTTCCAGCACTATGTTGAAAAGAAGTGGAGATAGTGGGCACCCTTGTCTAGTTCCTGTTTTCAGGGGAAATGCTTTCAATTTTTCCCCATTCAGTATGATATTGGCTGTGGGTTTATTGTATATGGTTTTAATAGTTTCGAGGTATGAGCCATCTATACCTATATTGTTAAGAGTTCTTATCATAAAAGGATGCTGGATTTTGTCAAAAGCCTTTTATGCATCTATTGAAAGGATCATATAATCTTTGTTGTTGCTTTTATTTATATGGTGAATTACATTTATAGATTTGTGTATGTTGAACCATCCCTGCATCTCAGGAATAAAGCCCACCTGATCATGATGAATTATTTTTTTCATGCACATTTGAATTTGGTTTGCAAGGATTTTATTGAGAATTTTTGCATCTATATTCATAAGGGATATTGGTCTATAGTTTTCTTTTTTTGTTGTGTCCTTTCCTGGCTTTGGTATCAAGGTGATATTGGCTTCATAGAATGAGGTTGGAGGATTCCATCCTTCTGGATATTTTCAAATAATTTCTACAGTATAGGCACCAGTTCTTCTTTGCAGGCTTGGTAGAATTCAGGTGTGAACCCATCTGGTCCAGGACTTTTTTTTGTGGGAAGATTTTTTATTACTGCTTCAATTTCGGTGCTTGATATTGGTCTGTTTAGAAATTCTGTTTCTTCCTGGTTGAGCCTAGGGAGGTAGTATGTTTCTAAGAATTTGTCTATTTCCTCCACGTTTTTGTGTTTGTGGGCATAGAGATTTTTGTAGTATTAGGAGATGATGTTTTGTATTTCCATGGTATCAGTTGTGACCTCTCCTTTTTCATTTCTAATTGAGCTTATTAGAGTCCTTTCCTTTCTGCTTCTGGTCAACCTGGCAAGTGGCCTGTCTATTTTGTTTATCTTTTCAAAGAACCATCTTTTTGTTTTATTATCTTCTGTATTGTTCTTTTGTTCTCGATTTCATTTAATTCTGCTCTGATCTTGGTTATTTCTTTTCTTCTGCTGGCTTTAGGATTGCTTTGCTCTTCCTTTTCCATTTCCTTAAGATGATTCATTAGTTTACTGATTTGTGATGTTTCTGTCTTTTGGATGTGGGCATTTAAGGCGATAAGTTTTCCTCTCAGGACTGCTTTTGCTGTATCCCACAGATTTTGATAACTTGTGTCCCCATTATCGTTTAGTTCAAAGAATTTTTTGATTTTCATTTGAATCTCTTTCTTGACCCAATAGTCGTTCAGCAACGATTGTTTAGTTTCCAAGTTTTTGGATGAAGATGTGAGTTTCTGTTGGAATTGATTTCTAATTTTATTCCACTGTGGTCTGAAAAGATACATGGTATGATTTCTATTTTTTTGAATTTGTTTAGATCTGTTTTGTGGCCTAGGATGTAGTCAATTTTAGAGAAAGTTCCATGAGCTGATGAGAAGAATGTATATTCAGTGTTATTTGGGTGGAGTGTTCTGTAGATATCTGTTAGGCTCAAATGTTCTAGAGTCCTGTTTAGGTCCTTTGTTTCTTTGTTTATTTTTTGTTTGGAGGATCTGTCCAGTTCCGTCAGTGGGGTGTTGAAGTCCCCTGCTATTATGGCATTGCTGTTTATTATGTTGTCTAGATCTAGCAGTATTTGCTTTATGTACCTGGGCACTCATGTGTTGGGTGCATAAATGTTTAGGATTGTTAAATCCTCTTGTAAGATTTTTCCCTTCACCACTATATAGTGTCCATTTTTGTCCTTCTTTACTTTTGTTGCTTTAAAGTTTATATCATCTGAAATAAGGATGGCTACTCTGGATTTCTTTTGGTTTCCATTAGCCTGGAAAATTGTATTCCATCCCTTCACCTTGAATCTGAATGCGTCTTTGTGTGTAAGGTGTGTTTCCTGAATACAACAGATACTTGGCTTGTATTTTTTAATCCATTCAGCCAGCTTATGCCTCTTCAATGGTCAATTCAACCATTCACATTTATTGAGAGAATTGATATTTGGGGTGAATTTCTGATTATTCTATTGGGTGGTGTCTTTTGTTTTACCTCTTGCGTCATTGTGGAATCTGGTTTCTGGGGTTTTAGCTTTTGTGTAGTTTTACATAGGTGGGTGTCTATTGCGCTGGTTAGTGTATAATGCAGGTCTAAGCACTTCTTGCAAGGCCAGTCTGGATTTCACATTTCTCTTTTATTTTTGTTTTCTATTCTATTGATTTCTGTTTTGGTACTTCTTATTTCCTTTCTTCTGCTTACTTTGCTCTTCTTTTTATAAGAATAATTTGTGGTCATTGATTTAAGGACTTGCTTATTTTCTAATGTTGGCATTTAGTGCTATAGATTTCACCCTAAGTACTGCTTTAGTGGCATTCCACAAATTCTGATATGTTGTGTTTTTATTTTCATTCAGTTCAAAAATTTTTTTAAATTTCCCTTTTGATTTCTTTTTTGACCCTTTGTTTACTTAGAAGTATGTTGTTTAGTTTTTCATATATTTGGGGGATTTCACAAAGATCATTTTGTTATTGACTTCTAATTTAATTCTGTTGTTGAAAAAATTATATACTTGGTATGATTTAAGTTATTTTAAATATATTGAGATTTGTGTTGTGGCCCAGAATATGGTGCATCTTGGTAAATGTTCAGTGAATATTTGTACTTAAAAAAAATGTGTATTCTGCTGCTGTTGTGTGGAATGTTCTATAAATGTTAATCAGGTCAAGTTGGTTGATAGTTTTGTTTGAGTCTATTATATCCTTTCTGATTTTCTGCTTATTTATTATATCAATTATTGAGCAAAAGGTGTTAAAATCTTAGGCTATAATTGTGGATTTGTCTATTTTTCCTTGCAGTTCTATTTTTTTTTCACCTTATGTACTTTGAGGCTGTTACTAGGGACATAAACATTTGGAATGTTATGTGCTCTTGATGAATTGATGTCCTTATCATTACCAAATAGCCTTTATTTCTGATAAATTGTAGTCACTATTTCCTCAAATACTCATCTCCCATTCTGTAATTACATGTATATTAGGACACGTTATGTAGTACCACAAATCACTGATGCTCTTTTCATTTTGATTTTTAATTCTCTTTTCTCTTTGAGTTTTATTTTTGTTAGTTTCTATTGCTGTGTCTTTGAGTTCACTAATCTTTTTTTCTGCAATATCTAATCTGCTATTAATCTCATCCAGTATATTTTTCATCTCAGACATGGTAGCTTTATAAATTTCATTTGTGATTTTTCTATATCTACTTATCTTTTTGAACATCTGTGGTATACTTGCAATAATGGAATATAGTTGCAATAAGCTATTTTAATGTCCTTGTTCACTAATTCTAACATCTATATAAATTCTGGATATGTTTTGATTGATTGATTTTTCTTATTATTATGAATTGTATTTTCCTGCTTCTTTGTATGCCTAATAACTATTTTATTGAGTGCCAGATGTGAATTTTACTGTATTTTGCTCTGGATATTTTTGTATTTCAATAAGTATTCTTGAGCTTGGTTCTGGAATGCAATTAATTTACTTGGAAATGTTTGATTTTTGGGGGTCTTGATTTTGAGATTTGTTAGGCTGGTCCCAGAGCAGTCAGTGTTTAGTCTAGAACTAATTATTTTTCACTACTAAGAAAAGACCCTCCTAAGAACTCTAAACAATGCCCCATGGATTATGAAATTTTCCAGTCTTGCTGGTGAAAATAAGCATTATTCCCAGCCTTGTGTAAGTGCTGGATACTGTTCCTTCTGATCTGAGATAGTTCTTTCCACCAGAGTCTGGTAGTTTCCTCACATTCACATGCTGACCAGTTCTCTGCTGAATATTAGAGAATAACTCTCTGTAGATTTCTAGACTTGCCTTTTTGTACAGCTTTTCCCTGTCTGGTACTCTATCCTGAAAACTCTTGGTCTCCCTGGACTCTCAGCCATCTCCTTAATTCAGGAAGTCTGATAGCTCCACCTGGGTTCTCTCTCCCTGTGCTGCAACCTAGAAACTCTTTCAATCGGTAAGCTGAGGCAATCTTCATGCTCATTTCTTGCATCTCCTATTTCTCAGGTATCACTATCCTTCACTACCTGATGTTCAATTTCTTGAAACTATTATTTCATATATTTTATCTGGTCTTCCAGTTTTTTTTTTGGCAGGAGGTATGTGAAGTCTGGTCTCTGTTGTACCTTCTTGGCTGGAAGTATAAGTTTAATCACTTTCTGATACCAAATATTTTTTATGTAAAAGAAGACTCATTTTTAACATTTATCTGCTTAAATTTGCCCTTAACGTAGTGTAGAGGTTAAAAGCATGGGCTCTGTAGCTCAACTTCCTGGATTCAAATCTCTTTGTGCCATTTGCTACCTGGCTAACCTCATACAACTCACTTAACTCTTTTGTGTCTTAGCTTCCTCATCTGTAAAATTGAAATGATAATGGTACATATCTCAGAAAATCACTGTGATAATTAAACGAGCTATTAATATGGGTAAAGTGCTTACAATAGTCAGTGGTTGGCCCAGAGTAAGCACTCAATAACTGTTAGCTGTTGTGGTTCTTGTTATGGTCATTGTTGTATGAGAATTAATCAAATCAACACATGCTGTCAAAACATGGAATTCACAATTTAGCTAGGAAGATAAAACAATGAACTGCTTCAAGAATAATTGAGCGCTAAATAGAGTTGAACTGACTATGTGCAAAGAAAATAGAGGTCATTATGGGTCAGAGTAGACAGAGAAGAAGATATAAATTTGTGTGAGTTTCCTGTGGTTGCTGTAACAAATTATTGTCATGCATCACTTAATGATACGATCTGAGAAGTATATCATTAGGCAATTTTGTGGTAGTGTGAACATCACAGAGTGTACTTACACAAACCTAGATAGTATAGCCTACTACACACCTAGGCTATATGATATAGCCTATTGCTCCTAGGCTACAAACCTGTGCGGTGTGTGACTGTACTGAATACTGTAGGCAATTGTAACACAATGGTATTTGTGTATCTAAACATAGAAAAGGTATAGTAAAAATACAGTTTAGAAGACAAAAAATGGTACACTTGTATAGGGCACTTACCATGAATGGAACTTGCAGGACTGGAAGTTGCTCTGGGTAGTCAGTGAGTGAGTGGTGAGGGAATGTGAAGGCCTAGGATATAACTGTACACTACTGTAGACTTTAGAAACTCTGTACACTTAGGATACACTAAATTTATTTAAAATTTTTTTTCTTTCTTCAATAATAAATTAACCTTAGGTTACTGTAACTTTTTTACTTTAAAAACTTTTTAATTTTTTAACTTTTTGACTCTTTTGTATTATAATAACACTTAGCTTAAAACACAAACACATTGTACGGCTATACAAATTATTTTTTTCTTTATATCCTTATTATATGAGCTTTTTCTATTTTTAAACTTTTTAAATTTTTTTTTTACTTTTTAAACATTTTTTGTTGAAAACTAAGACACAAGCATACACATTAGCCTTGGCTTACATAGGATCAGGATCACCCATATCACTGTCTTCCATCTCCATATCTTGTTCAACTGGAATGTCTTCAGGGACGAAAACACAAGTGGAGCTGTCCTCTCCTATGATAACAATGCCTTCTTCTGGAATACCTCCTGAAGGTCCTGCCTGAGGCTGTTTTACAGTTAACTTTTTTTCTAAGTAGAAGTAGTACACTCTAAAATAACAATAAATAGTGTAGTATAGTAAATACATTAACCAGTAACATAGTCATATATTATCATTATCAAGTATTATTCACACCTAATGGGTGCGGAGCACACTGTCTGGGAGATGAGCACGCTTGTAGGTCTCATTTGGGCAGTGCAAAGGCAATACATGTAACCAAAGTGTTTGTACCCCCATAATATTCTGAAATTTAAAAATTAAAAAGTATTATTTACTGTACATAATTGTATGTGCCATACTTTTATACAGCTGGCAACACAGTAAGTTTGTTTACACAGCATCACCACAAAGACGTGAGGAATGCATTGCACTATGACATTAGGACTTCTACCACATCACAATGGCTACAATGTCACTAGGTGATAGGAGTTTTCCAGCTCCATTATAATCTTATGGGACCACTGTTTTATATGCAGCCCTACATTGACTGAAATGTCATTAATGTGGTGCATGACTATACCACAAACTTTGTTGCTTAAAATAATACAAAATTAATGTCTTACTATTCTGGAGATCAGAAGTCTAAAATGGGGCTCAGTGGGCTAAAATCAAGGTGTTGGCAGGGCTGTGTTCCTCTTCCACCTTCTAGAAGCCACCTGCATTCTTTGACTCACGGCCTCCTTTATCTCATCTTCAAAGGCAGCAATGGACAGTCAAGTCATTCTCATATCACATCTGCCTCCCTCTTCCACATTTAAGGACACTTGGAATTACATTGGACCCACCCAGATACTCCAGGATAACCTCCCCATTTTAAGGTTAACCTTAATTCCATCTGCTACCTTAATTCCCCTTTGTCATATAAAGTAACATATTCACAAGTTCTGGGGATTAGGATAAAAAGCATCTTTGGGAGGCCATTATTCTGCCTACCATAAGGTCCAACTGAGCTGGACTTGAAAGAGGACCAATACACTGGAGCTGTGGGTATTTCTCTTCATGACTTGCCCCTTCACCACCCGTCCAAGGCTCCATTTTGGACCCTTTACCTCTACACTCTTGTGAGGTAACTCAGTAACTCACATGATTAACCACCTGGAATTAACACAGACCCCACAAGTCTAGGGCAAAGTCCCTCAATTCTGACACTAACTACCTGGAGGACTCAGTCCTCACTTCAGATGCCAGCCACAAATGTCAGTGTCCCCAAGTTACTCACACTTCTGCCTGGCCAACTACAAATTCAGGGGTTCCCATGATCCCCCTTTACATTTAATAATTCACTAGAAAGCACTATACTTGTGAATATCATTTTGTTATAAATGATACAAATGAACAGCCAAGTGAAGAGATACATATGGCAAGGTCTTGGGGGTGGGAGAGGTGCAAAGCTTCCATGTCCTTTCCTAGTGGAATCCAGGCATGTCATTTTCCCAGCACATTGATGTGTTCACCAACCTTGAAGTTCTCTGAGCCTCACAATTCCAGGATTTTTATGTGGGATTTCATTATGTACTCATGATTGATCAAATCATCAGCCAAGTGATTGAACTTGATCTCCAGCCTCCCTGAAGCCATCTAGTTCTACCCCCTGCGAGTCACATCATTAGTGTAACAAAGACAATCCTATCACCCAGGAAATTCCAAGTCCAGATATATTTTTTATTATACCACACCCTCTATGCTAGTGACATGAGAAGACTTCATTTTCTCTGGTAGTCACTAAGATAGCTTCACATAATAAGACATCCAATTTCCAAGCTCAGTGCGGCTAGAATCAGGTGGCATGTCTGTCCCGAGTTCTTTCTTGATTTCTTGGACTGTAGTAAGTATTCAAAAAAAATTGGTGAAAGAAAGAATGAAAGAAAGAAAGAAATTATCCTCAAGGACAAAGATATTATCCTCAAGGAGCTCTAAATCTAGTAGAGAAAACAGATGCATGAAAAAAGTCATTTCCATCCAGTCTGGGGAGACCAGGGAAACCTTCGCGGAGGATAGATTAAGTCAAGAAGGAAGAGGGTGAGACAAATAAAGAAAGTTAAGAAGTGGCTTCATGGCAGAGGACACATCTTGAGTAAAGATGTGATTAAATAAAACAGCAGGCTTCCTTGGTGTCAGCCACTTCTTTACTTATCCCTTCTTCCCAGTTCTTTTCCTGTGGCATCTATCCCCTTACCATCCAGTTCCCTACGGGTTGGGCTATTGCAGAGCCTCACAGACAGCTCCCTGCCTCCAAGTGTCCTTTAACTTCCACCTCACCTCCCTCCAATGCAGTGTGCACAGGTCAGCCAGAATCTCAATTGCCTTTCATAGAAAGTCCAAACTTTTTATGTGTCAAAGCCCTCTCGAGCCACCCCCTCCTTGTTGAACTTCCTTCAGTTTTTGCTGCTGTCTGACTCGAACTCTGTTCCATCCACTTTATTTCCTGACTGAGAAAATGTGACTTGCTCGCTTGTCTCTGAACTATCCATAGGCCAGGAATCCCTCTCTTTCCCTTCCCCTCATCCCTGAACACAGCTCTGGCAGGAGATCAGACTGATGACTAAAATAGAGCCCATTGTGGTAAGCAAAATTCGAGTTAACTCCCTGCAGACCTAGAACACGCAGAACAATTTTGTGTGGACACTTGGGTCTCCAATCAGCAATTCTGGGCCAGCTCTGATCCACAGATCCCCTGAGGACTCCTGGGAGAGAGAATTCATGCAGTTCAGATCTCATGAGGTTAGGCTCAAGGTACCAAGGCTGCTCCCCCAAAAATGAGAGGTGATAAAGCTTATCTTTAGAGGTTCCACTGGCCCCACTGTCTTCTTTTATATTTTTCCTCTTTTAAATCCTGCACCTGTCACTGTCATTTCCCTTCATCCTGGCAAGAAGAAAAGGGAAGCCCATAATCTTATTCATATTACAGTGTTAGGGACTGAATCTGCTATGTCTCGTGGGACGATGTCAGGAGGTTGAAAGGGACCTCTGCCACTTACTGGCTATGTGATCTTGGGCAAAGGGCTTGGCTGCTCTGTGCCTCAGTTTTCTTATCTATAAAATGGGGACACTAAGAATACCTATATTACTGTTAGCTATTATTATTATTTTTGTCTGTCAATCCCCTGTACAGCAACCCTGCCTAGAAGTTAGCCAGCTTGTGCTTTAGTGTCTACAATGATGGAAGCACTATGCCTCCTAGGACAGTCCATTTATTTTGTTATTAAAAAGATGTATAAAAAAGAAGGGGTGGTATTTGCAGAAGAGGAATGGATCCTTCTCAGAGTTCTAGAACAAAGCTTGTCTACTGTGGATTTTGTGAGGCTGGTTCACTCCTCCTGAGACCAATGTTTACATAATTGTAATTGCTGTATTTATATTAATAATAATAGTAATTCGTCTATTGAGCATTTACTATGTGCAGGCATTATGCTAAGTGTTTTATATGCATTATCTAAATTGATCCTTGTAATAATCCTAATTATTATTATTAGTTGCTAAAATTTAGAAGGTGCCTATTATGAGCCAGGCACTCTTCTGAGTGTTTTACTTATATTAACTAATTAAATTCCACAACAACCCTAAGAGGTAGGTACTATTATTTGCTCATTTTACAGATGCAAAAACTGTGGCACTGACAGGTTAAGTAACTTGCTCCAGGTCATACGGCTGATAAGTGGCAGAACTTGATTTTGAACCTAAGCAGTCTGGCTGCAGAAATCACTCCTTAACCACTGTCACATTGCATCCCTTATGATGTGGCAATTCTAATCTACACAGTCTCAGAGAGAAAAACAACTGCCAACATTCTCTTGTACTTGTGGCCCCCGCCTTCGTGTCTCCCTCGCCATGGGGAAACTCTGCTTTGCTGTTCATTTTACCTCAGATGTCCTCTTAGGGATTATCCCCACCTTCCCATCTTTGCTAGCAAGACAGATTTGTCTTATTGTGAGACATAAGACAAATTTCACCTCAATGTTTACTGTCTCCCCACCCATACCACCACAGCAACCCACCCATACTATAGCTGGCAGCCATAAGCCAAATCCACCCTCAGCCCTTTCACAGCAATCACCTTGAACTCACTCACTTTGCTGCTGCTGCTCTGGCTCCTCATTCCCTCTGGACTGGTCCCTAGAGGTACATGCTTCCTGACCTTGGCTATGTATCCTGTGTCTGTCTTCGCGCTGATCTCACAGACTTGATCATCTCAAGTCTTCTTATTTGGATCCTCACTGCTTCCTAGGCAAAGGTTTGCATTTGCCTTCTGGTTCTGCCTATTCTTGGCTGTCCAGCCTTCCCTCTCGGCAAGTCCCAGCCTACTTCTCATGATCCACCTGGCCACTTGGCCAAGGTGCCATCAAATTAACCTTCTGCCTAGTACAGTTTTGGCATCAACTGACTGCATACATATTCAATTACCTGTAAGTTTCACCAAGTGCTTAAGTTACCAATCGATTCCTTCAGGAGTTTCCTACATCTAGAATGCACCCTTAACCCAATCATTACAATGACAATTTCCATCCTTGCCACTTTTCTGCATTACTAAGCACCATCTTAACCCCTGTAGATTCCAAGCACTTGGGGAGACAATTCAGATAGTAGATTCTGTCCAGCTTTCTTCCCAATAAAATAAGCACTAGTACTTATTAAAAATTTACTGTATGCCAGGCACAGTGCTAAGTAGTTTACATGCATTCTTTCACTTAAACTGTCCAACAATCTTATGTGACAAATATTATTATCTGTATTTTCCAACTGTGGAAACTAAGGCACAGAAAGGTTGAGTGACTCGCCTGGTATCACACAGCCACAACATGGCACAGCTGGGATCTTAATTTGGTTCTGTATTCTTGTAAAACCCACACTTCTAACCACTGTACACTATTGCCTCCCAATTTACATCATATCCACCCTACTACGTGCTTGAAGACCTTGCTGGGCCTATTTACAGTTCAAGAAATTGTGAAATTCTTTGTCTGCTCTTTCCTACTAACCCTGTCCATGCAGTGGGTAGGTGGCTTCCAGCACTCTTGGTTAAGCCCAGCCTACCCGTATCCTTCCCCATGGCCCCATGCCAACTGGAGGCTGGGGGAAGAGCAGGTGCTGAAACTCTCAGTTCCACGGTGGCCAGTTGCAGGAGCTGGTATAAGAGGAAGGCTGTGGATTGGCAGAGTACTGGTGAGAACCAGCTTCCCACCTCAAGAATGCTCTCAAGCAAGTCACAACTTCTCACTGGGCAAACCGGGGAAGTCCCGGCCCCATGCCATTATAGTGGGCCAACTCACCCACACACTATGCGGCAGGCAGCCAAAGAAAATGAGTCATAGCCCTCAGGGTCTCATTTGAGGCAACTGCCTTGAGCCCTATCACTTCATTCCTACCCTTGCTCTTCACTTCCTTCTTTGTTCCTTTGCATACCTGGCTCCCGTCCTTCTTGGAACTGTCTCCTGTTTGTGGCCCTGCATTCACCCCTTAGGCTTGCCACACTCAGCTTTTGACCCTCTCAGTGCTCTCTAAGAACAGGCTTGCCCTCATCCTCTGGCTCTTCCTGCTCCTTAAAGTCCTAGAGCACTCCCCTGACCAATTTAACCTCCCACCCCCAGAAATCCTACCCTGGTACTGGCCCACCCAACAGGGCTCCAGGAAGTGGAGGGTTGGGGGAACAGAGAGTAGGATCAGAAAGTGATGAGAAATCAATGAGACAGATGCCTAGACGGTGCCCCTACCTAGCATAAATGCCTCCTTTATGGTATACTGAACTCTAGTCCCCTTTCACTATTTAGCAACTTCCTGTGGCCCACCTATTCATCCCGCAAAATAGACATGACACAGGGAGCTGAAAATGCATACAGCTACCATATTATCTCAACTATAAATAAGAACATGTGAACTGATACTATGAATGTGCTTATGATGAAAACACAATAGAATATTTGAATTCATGACTGCTCTGGAAAATCTTTGATGTACCATCACCGTGCTTATATAGTATGATGGAAGGGTGCCACACACGTTTGTGTGTGTGAAAAGATTCCCGCTATCCTGACATGTTGACCATACCTTCTCACATACTGTTCATCCCTTGCATTCTGGCCATACTTACCTCCCTTCAGTTCTTCACATCTGTCCTACTCTGTCCTACTACAAGGTACAAGCTATTTCCTTTTCTGGCAAGCTCTTTCTCTCTCCTTGAGAATTAACTCCCTATCTTTCTCTAGATCCTACCTCCATCATCACTTCTTTAAGGGAGTTTTCCATGCCTCCCTCATTCTTAGTACCATGATCCTGTCCATTAGATCCATTGTAGCACTTGTTGCAATTGCAATTTACATTTATTTGTGTGATAATATGATTAATGCCTGCCTCCACCATCAGAATGAAAGGTCCATGAGAACAGGAGCCATGTATTATTGTTCACTACTATCTCCTCAGCACCTTGCATGGTCTACACCAAGTAGGTGTTTTGTTTGTTTGGCTGGTTGTTTTGTTTGTTTGTTTAATTGTACAATGAATGAGTGGCCTGAAATGCCCACCAACCAAGTCTTCCAAAGATCTTTGACTAAATGCATGAACCCCATGTAAAGCAAAGGAGAGTCCTGGGGTGCAGCTGGGTTGGTTCCCTCCTATCGGCAAGTTGGTACCTAGGAGTTTAACAGGAGAGTAATGTACTAACCCTTGGCAAGAGTGACACAGACTATATACCTTTCTAGAATAGAGTCACTGTGATAGCTGGGACACAGAGAGATAAGCAACATGCCCAAGCTCACTTAGCTAATAGTTAGCAGAGCCAGGATTCAAACCCCAGTGGTCTGGCTCTACTTGATTAGCTTTGCTGATCTTTAGTAGTTTTCTCATCTATAAATGGGAGCAATGGTGCCAGCTTGCAGAGTCATTATAAGAATTAAATGAGATGATGTATTGAAATCACTTGTACATATTAAGTATTCATTGTATGGTACCATTCATTGTATGTTATTATTTTCTCTGAAGGTGAAGGGAAGTCAGAGAAGCTATATGCTAGGACCTAGAGAAATGCCTGCCCTTCCATAGGGATTCTCCCATCTTTGCCATGTTTCTCTCTCTCTCTCTCTCTCCCTCCCCACCACTCCCCTCTGTCTCTCTTTCTTCCCTTCCTTTCACCCCCTCCAGCTGTCATCTCCAGAAAGAGATGTTTTTAGGGGTTAAGAAAGGAAGACAGAAGTTAGGAAGAAAGGGGCTGAAAATGACACTGGAAGGAGGAAGTAACAGAAGAAAGGCAGGAAAGGGGACAGCACGTGTAGCATGGTTACATCTTTGCTTTACCAAATAAAATGAAAAATATGGCTGCATACAACTTTACTACAGGATTTTCTTTTCCTTTTTAAAAAGAGATGGGGAGTGAAGGAGCATAGAGACATAGGCTTAGAAGAGTACTGGCTAAGAGTGCCCTTGAGGTTATGGCCAGCCCTGCCCCAAATTGCCTGGAAAAAACAGAAGGCCTAGAAAAAACACCCCAATTTGTGTAGCTTTAACACACACATACACACACGCACACACCACCATTCAATGCTGTCCATTTTGGCATTTCCCGGTCATTTGTTCATGTTTGTATGTCTGTTGGCTGAGCGTGTCCCTGGCTTTCACAGAACAGGAGCCCCAGGAGTCCAGGGAATGTGTCTTTTCCTCTGCAACCAAATGCTTAATGTTTGCTTGGAATTGTGATGAGAGATGGATGAGGGGAACAGCTCTTCTGATGGTGGTAACCTAGGCAGCTCTCCATTCCCTGCTGGGTTTGTTTAGCTACGCCTCAGATACCAGCATACCTGGGCCTCTTAGAAGACAAGGACCCAATTGAATAGATCCCCTGGACGTCCAAGGGGCACAGCACAGTGGGAGAAGTGATTCTTGGGAGATTGCTAGGCTAACTTGGCAGATTGGAGACTTGGGAAACCTCTGGGGTACATATCCAAACCAAACTTGTAAAATACTGGCTCATCCCCAGGTCCTCTGCTAGGGCCTTTGGGGAGAGTCCTAAATGTAAGCCAGTCAAGTTGAACATTACACTATTTATAATTACAAGACAGAAAAAAAAAGACAGAAAAAAGGGAGGAGGGACAGAAAGCAGGAACATAATTAAGGCTTGGCTAGCAACATCTTGGATACAGTGTCATTAGAAATAAAGCATGCTTCTATAAATTAATGAATGCAAGCTTTTAAAAAATTTTTGTTTTCAAGAAAAAAAATGAATGTGCAAAAGGAACCATTGTCGTACTTAGCATTTCATAAAATGAAAAAGATACTTGTATTCAAAGGGAAATGTGCCATGGAAACACTTAAGAGATGAGATGTTGCAGGATCTTAATCATGAACATATGCAAAGTATTATTATAATTAGCATTGTTACAACTCTATATGAAGTTCTTAGTTGGGGTATGCATGTGTGTGAGGGGGAACTTTGTGTGTGATGAGTAACCGTAATGCTACTTCTCTATTCCTGCTTATGGTCCTGACCATCTCTAGATTAGTAAAATGCAAAGCTGTCAAACAAACGTAATTTCATTTCTCATCACTGTAGTCTGAGGAATAAAAGCAGAGAAACAGGAGTTAGAATACTTGAGTTATGTTCTCACCTTCCTCCTCATCCTACTGTAGAAGCTCAATAAGTCACTTCACCTCTCTGGATTTCAAACACTCCATTGGTCATTTAGGATTTACTACATGTTATAGATGGTACTTGCTTTTGTTGAAATGGAATTTTCTCCCTACATGTATCATGGCTGTAGTCCAGATACAATGTGATTTGGGAAGTCCTGAAGATCAATACACATCTGTGTTTTTAGGCCCTCTCTCCAAGAAATCTGTATGGGTTGAATGGAAATTAGGCAATGGTTTTCAAAGAATGTGACTTCCTTCTCCCTTTCAATTCAGGGAGCCTTTCTTGAGCGCCTATTCTGGGTGCTGCCTTACAGGAAGTTAAAGTACACATGTAGAATTTGGAGAGCAGTAAACTTTCTGGAGAACTCACACAAGGGTCTCCTACTCTAACTGCACGCACTGACTCCTACTACCTCTTTATCACTCCTCCAACTGTTAGGACTCTGCTTTGTCCAGGAGGCCCAAAAGACTCTGGCCCCTTTCTCCTGGTCCTGCTAGATGTGAGTTTCAGCAGAACAGAACTCTTGGATGAAAGAAGTCAACTGAGCCTCAAAGACCCAAGGTACCTTTGAGTCTCAGGGAAATGCCTGACTTTTGAAACATCTATGGCAAATTGTTTTCTACCTATTACTTCAATCTCTAGGAGGAGAGAGAAGAGGTTAGAGACAGGAAGTCTTGCTCTCCACAGCCCCTTCCCCAGTGGCCCTTCAGTTACAAAGGATGGTATGGTTCCCCTAATCTCCCATAATCCACAAGGAGGTGACTCTTGGGGCAAAAACACCACCCCACCACTACTCCACACCAGCCAGCACATGCAATTGAGGCAGAAGTCTGTCTTCTTTCTCCTCTCTCCCTCAACTCACAGCCACTCCTATTCTTCTTATACATACAAAAACAATTTGGTAGATTGAGAGGGCTGAGTCCCCAGTATGACTTCATATTCCAGTTCACTCTCCACAAGGGGCTGGGCTCTGAATTCTCTAGGAAAAGCCTTGGGTGCCTACATTCTCTTGGAAGGGAATGGAAGGAAAAGGTTGATGCTGAGGAGAAGGAAGGGGCTGGTAGGTAAAATGAGATTTCTTTTGTGCTCCCATCCTCTTTGTTGGGATTGCTCTGAAAGGTGCATCCTATGCTGGAGAAGTCCTTATAGACCACCAGTGGGGGTAAAAGGAAACAGTCTGGACACCAAAGAGAAGCAGAGACATTCCAACAGGTCACTGAGAGCCATACAAATTGTTCCTCCAAATCCACTTGGACCAGATCCCGAGACAGTGATCAGCTACTGGGGCTCCCTGTGCATCTCTGGAAAAACAAAGCATTCAGCTGCTCACCATTAATGATGAGCTATAATTAACACTGTTTATGTAGACTTTGGGCCCACTATGCAACTTTATTCGTGAAAACAATGTCTGCCAACAGCCTCTTGGGTCCCGAGGGACACCAGTTGTGACTAGGATGGGGCCAGAGGCAACACCAGATTAAAAAGGACCACTGGCATCCTTGAAATCCAGGCAAGGGAGAAGTCAGAGAGAGGCAGGAAGTCCTACAAGAATAGGAGCAAGTGAAGAGACAAAGTTGGGGGAGAGGAAGAAGAGAAGGACACCAGAGGAGAGGAAACAAGCAAAGCATTTCTCAGAGTGCCCCAGCCTAAGGCCTTATATGCCATGGAGCTTGCCATCCCCCCGCCCCTGCCTCTCACTGCCCACTCACACTGCACCTTTATTCTTATTCCCTCTACCCTACTCTCGCTCCATAATCATCATCAGGGTATCTAAACTCACACATCTACAAACAGCAAAATATGTCAAATCCTTTTTTGCTTAAAAGCCACCACCTAAATTTTACTGGCTGGTGAAGATGCCAAATTGCAAGTAGATCTCCTTTGTTGCCAGATCTCTTGTTGCCATGCTGTTCTCTATAGTCAATATCACTCAGCCTCTCTTGGGTGAGCTAAGAGGCCATAAGGGTCCATTTTCAAAGATTCTCCTCTGAGCTCAAGTACTACTACATCAGGGCTGACTGTCTTTGGCATCTTTTCTCTGTCCTTTTAGCACCATCATCGTCCTTGATCTTAATTCCCTTTGGCAAGCCCCCTGTTCAAGATTTCTCTACCACATTTCAATGTCCTAGTCCTTCAGGAACCTACTTTTCCTTCTGCTATACAGCAAATGAACTCTCCCAAAGGTGTTAAATATAGTTGGTGGCTTGATGTGCCACTTTTCCTTGTATCATTGTTACATTTTCATAGGGGTTAACCCCCCAAAATAGCCCTCAGATGATGGAATAACAAGCATGACTATAAATAAGAGAAATTTTGGAACAGGAGACCTCTCTTTACTGGTTCTGGAAAAGGCTAATCTTGGGGATGGGGATAACACTATCAGGTCACCAGGGGGTATTTGCCAAAGCTGAAAACTTGCCCCCTGACTTTCTTAAGTTGGTTAGGGGACAGGGGCAAGCAGAGCCAGTGGAAATGAGTCTTACTTCCTACCCTATTGTTCAAATTCTCAAGAGCTCTTACCTTCAGGAGCTCCATGCAATGACTATCTCATGCCATGGCATTTGTTTAACTGAATAACTTTTCTGCAGGTATATTAATGAGGATGTCAACAGTAGAAAAGATAGATTCTCTTGGGCCCTGGGTTCCTCCCCAGAATCATGCATAACCCATGGTTACTTCCAAACTGCTATGGTCTGAATGTCCCCCCAAATTCATGTGTTGAAACTTAATCCCCATTGTGGTGGTATTAAGAGATGGGCTTTTTGGGAAGTGATTAAATCATGAGGGAGGAGCCCTCATGAATAGATTAGTGCCTTGTGAAAGAGCTGAAGGGAACTAGCTTAGGCCCTCTTGCTCTTCTGCCATGTAAGGACACAGTGTCCTTTCTGCATTTTAACAAGATCCATAAGCAATTCAAATACACATTAAAATTTGAGAAACACAGGTGCTATGGTTTCAATGTTTTTGTCCCCTTCAAAATTCATGTTGAAACTTAATCCGCAATGCAACAGTGTTGGGAAGTGTGGCCTTTGAGAGATGATTGAATCATGAGGGTTCCACCCTCACGAATGGGATTAGGTGCCCTTATAAAAAAGCTTGACAGAGGGAGTTCATCCCTTTTTGTCCTTCTGCCTTCTCCCAGGTGAGGACACAGCACTCCTCCCCTCCAGAGAATACAGCAACAAGGCACCATTTTGGAAGTGGACACTAGGCCCTCACCAGACACCAAACCTGCTAATGCCTTGATCTTGGACTCCTAGCCTCCAAAACTGTGAGTAATAAATTTCTGTTGTTGATAAATTACCACTTTCAGGTATTTTACTATAGCAGCACAAACGGACTAAGACAGAAATTGGCACCAGAGAATTGGAGGTGTTGCTATAACAAATACCTGAAAATGTGGAAGCAGCCTTGAAACTGGGTAATGGGTAGACACTGGAACAGTTTTGAAGTGTGTGCTAGAAAAAGCCTAGATTGCTGTGGACAGAGCATAAAGGGAAATTCTGGTGAGGGCTCAGAAGAGGACAGCTATAGAGAAAGCCTAAGTCTAAGTGGTCATGAACAGAATGTTGGTAGAAATACGGACAGTAAAGGCAATTCTGATGAGGTCTCAGACAGAAATGAAGAACAAGGTATTGGAAACTGGAAAAAAGGCCATCCTTGTTACAAAGTGGCAAAGAACTTGGCTGAGATGTGTCTGTGCCCTAGAATATTGTGGAAGGCTGAACTTAAGAGCAATGAACTAGGATATTTGGCAGAAGAAATCTGTAAGCAACAGTGTTCAGGGCACAGTTTCTCTTAACTGCTTATACTAAAATGCAAGAAGAGAGAAACAATTTAAAGACAGAATTTATAATTAAAAGGAATGTAAAACATAAAGATTTGGAAAATCCTTAGCCTGGCCATGTAAAGAATTTTAAAAAGTGTTTAGGAGAGAAAACCAAGGGGGTGGCCAAGCTACCTTTTGGTAAGGAGATTAATAGGAATGAAAGGAAGCCAGGTATTTTCATCAAGACAATAAAAGAATGACCCCAAAGCCATTTTGGAGATCTTTGAGGTTACCACTCCCATTATAAGCCCCCCAGAGTGCCAGGGCCATGAGGGGAGAAGAGTTTCAAAGAAGTGGTCTAAAAGGCCCATGGGACTTCAGATCTTGCTGCCCAGGGCCACCTCAAGTCTCTGTTCCCCAAATTCTGATGCAGTACTCCTTGGCCATCCCAGCTGTGGTTTAAGTGGGCCTATGCTTGGGCTTTGGCCAGGACTCTGGAGGGCACAAGCAGTAAGCCTTGATGATATTCACATGGTACTAACTCTGTAGGTACACAGGGGGCATGAGCTGTGGAGGCATGGCTAATTCCACCTAGATTTCAAAGAATGCCACAGAGAGCACCCACAAAGGTAATGCCCAGCAGATCTGTGGGATGGGGGCCGCCACAGACAGTTCTCACTAGGACAATGCCTAGTAGAGCCATAGGAACATGGCTGCCACAGAGAGCTTCTATTAGTTCAATGCCATGGGGGTGGGGCTATCCCCAAGACCCCAGAACTGTAGACCCACCATGTGCAACTCTAGCCTGAGAGCTGGACTCCAACCCCTGAGAGCTACTGTGTGGTTTGTGCCAGCAAAGCTGTAGGGATGGGGTCCCCTTCAGGCTTGGAGACCCAAACCCTTCCCCAGTGTGTCCAGAAGGCAGCACATGGAGTCAAAGATTATTCTCAAGCATCAAGATTTAATGTCATTTGCCTTGTTGGGTTTTGGAGTTACTTGGGCTCTGTTACCCACTTCTTGTTTATTTCTTCCTTTTGGAATGGGAATTTCTACCCTATGCCTGTCACACCATTGTATTTTGGAACTATGTAACTTGTTTGATTTCATGGGCTCACAGTTGAAGGGGAATTTGCCTTAGGATGAAACCCACCTTTGAGCCTCATTCATATCTGATTTAAATGTGACTCTGGACTTTAGATTTTGAGTTGATGCTAACATGAGTTAAGCCTTTTGGGCTGTTGGGATGGAATGAATGCATTTTGCATGTGAAAATGACATAAATTTGGGGGTCTGGAGCAGAAAGCTATGGTCTGAATGTTCTCCAAAATTAATATGTTGAAACTTAATCAATATTAAGAGGTGTGGGATTAGGTGCCTTTGCAAAAGAGCTTGACAGAGGGAGTTTGTCCCTATTTGACCCTTCCATCTCTTCCACCATGTGAGGACACAGCATTCGTCCCCTCTGGAGGATGCAGCAACAAGGTGCCATCTTGGAAGTAGATACCGGGCTCTGTAACAGACACCAAAATTGCTGTCACCTTGACCTTGGGGACTCTCAGCCTCCAAAAGTGTGAGAAATAAATTTCTGTTCTTTATAAATTACCCAGTTTACAGTATTTTATTATAGCAGCGTGAATGGACTAAGATACAAACTATGCTCATTATTCAACTTACAGACTAACTGGGAAAAGCAAGGTGATTTACAGGATGGCCAACATTCACAGAGGTGGAGATAGAGGACTGCAGTGAAAGTCCACTCCACTCCACCCCGTGCTAGTCATGTTGGCCTGCCTCTGCATTTTGTGGTCCCACATCTCATGTGCCTTTTGTTCCACTGAGCTCTGAACCAGGCCAGAAAGGCAAGTCTATTACTTCTTCCAAGTGCCATGGCAGAGTTCCAAGTGCAGGAAGGAAGCAATCTTATCAGACCTCTGGCCCATTGATAAAACCACAGAAGGAAGTCATTGAGTTTTAAATTGAGAAAGGGAAGTCTTAGATAAAACTGAGAATTGCCTGGGAGTTTCCATTTTAAAGTCACTTTTGCCACATCAATAGAAAAGCTTTTTATCATAGCTAGGGTAATTTATTTGTGGTCTTAGAGCAGAAGTGCTGCCTGCCTGTTTAGAGCTGTTTATAAGGTCTTCAGTAATGACTAGCCCTTCCCACCCCCAAAAGACTGCCATTCTTTTCCCCACCCCACTTCCTTTTTTGATTCATCAGGTCTTGTCCTAAAGGCCCACAGTTCTTTTTTCAGATACTCTCTGAGGCTTCCCAGTACTCTATTTAGGTTTCACAATAAAAGAAACTGCCAGATGAGGGAAGGAGACTGACTGCCTGGACAACCTATCAAAAGAAATTATGGAATTGCTTTCATTCTAGAAATATTACTATAATGGGTTGTCTACTATCTGTCTGTCTCTGTCTAGAATATACTCCTCCATTTTAAGATCCTTTCCAAGACTTTGAAAATTCTGCATGGCAGAATTTTCTGCCATGGGTTTTTTGGTTCGTCAGTCAGTCAGCTTGCTAATTTATTTTTGTGTTCAATGATATTATCCTTCAACCACCCTCAGGAAGAGACCAGAAACACTGAGGAGAGTGGTCTGGAGGAGGAGGTAAATATACAAACATACAAATGAACACTGAGGCCAGACAGACTTTCAGACAGACATACAATTTCAATGGAACCTTTTTGCTAAGCAGCCTTCTTTGTTAACTTTAAGACTTATGCTAAATTCCTAAGGGGAAGTGACCTAAAGGCCTTTTTGGGAGTTAAGGAAGAGTGGAAAACCCAATAAAGAATAGAAATCTCTCGAATTTTTCTCTCTTTTTTCAAGTTTGGGAAACAATGCAATGCAGGCTGTTATGTCTTTTATAAATTTATTTTTAATAGCTTTATCGAAATATAGTTTACATATTATGCAATTTACTCATTTGAAGTGTACACTTTAATGGCTTTTAGCATATTCACAGAGATGTGCAACCATCAACACTATATAATTTTAGAACAATTTCATCACTCCCCAAAAACCCATATTCATTAGCAGTCACTCCCCATTCCCTCCAAATCCTTCCCCTAATCCTTGGGCAATCACTAATGTACTTTCTATCTTGACAGATTTGCCTATTCTGGACATTTCATATAAATGAATTCATACAACATGTCTTCGTCTGGCTTCTTTCTCCTAAAATAACATTTTCAAGGATCATCCATGTTCTAGTATGTATCAGTACTTTATTCCTTTTTATAGCTAAATAATATTTCCTTGAATATACCACATTTTATTTATCCTTTTGTCTGTTGATGGACATTGGCATTGTTTTTACTTTTTGGCTAGTATGAATAATGCTGCTATTAATATTCATGTACATGTTTTTATGTGAACGTCTATTTTCATTTTTCCTAAGTGTATACCTAGGAATAGAATTGCTGTATAGTAGCTGTATGTTTACCCTTTTGAGGAGCTGCCAGACTGTTCTCCAAGTTGCTATATCATTATACATTGCCACCAGCAAAGAATGAAGATTCCAGTTTCTCCACATCCTCAGTGACACTGATTATTCTCTTTTTTATTATTGCCATCCTAGTGAGTGTGAAGTGGTCTGTCATTGTGGTTTTGCTTTGCATTTCCCCAATGTCTAACAATGTTGAGTATCTTTCCATGTACTTATTGGCCATTTGAAAATCTTCCTTGGAGAAATGTCTATGCAAATCATTGGTCCATTTTCAAATTGAATTATTTTTCTTTTTATTACTGAGTTGTAATTGTCCTAGATACAGGTCCCTTAGTAATTTCACTTTGGGAAGGGGAGTGAGGAGTAAAAATCTACCTGTCAGGTACAATGTACACTATTCTGGTGACAGGTACACTGAAAGCCCTGACTTCAGCATTCTACAATTCATCCATGTAACAAAAAACACTTGTGTCCCCTAAATCTATTGAAATAAAAAAAATAAAAAAGCATACCTCTTTAAAATTATCCAAAAAATAAAAAATAAATAAATAAGCATTCTGCTGGATCACTGCTTTATTTTCCACATTCCCTACCAACACCTAACATGGTTGGGTAATTCTCCTAATGCCTTTATCACTTCTAGGCTACTGCCTCCATTTCAGAGAGACACTAATATCTCTAGCCACCACTGATCCTTTGCAGTGGATGGCAGGCCCTACTGTTGGTATCTTGAGATACTTGAGACACCTTACCTAAGACACTGGATGTCGTCACTGTCTTCTCTATTTGCCAACTAAAAACTGATAACAATTCAACCCTAAACTACAAACAAACAAACAAACATGAAACAACACGGCACCACCACTCCTGTACCCAAATCACTGAATAACTAAAGAAGAACATGTCAACCTTCAGCTAGGCTGATGGCTGACACCACAATGGTTCCAGTTCTTTTCAAACATTAGTCAAATGAGCCATATAGACCTTTCAGCACCTTGAGTCACCTCAGGAAAAATGTCTTGCCCTGCTTTCTTTGCCATCTCTCCAAGAAGATGGTATTTTCTTCAAAGAAAACAAAGAGCCATCCACTATAATTACCTAAACTAGCAGTCATAAATGGAAATGTTTACAAGAGCTAGTCAGGTAACCTGACAGGTGAAGCTGCCCAAGTGTAGATTGTGGTGGAGACTCTGGGAAACTAGAAGGCAAATACCCAATGTACATGCAAGTTGACTCTAGCTGATTTTGCCATGCAGGATTGCAGGCCCTATGTTGCCATACCTTCTGATTTTGGGGGAGAAAAAGCTGGAAACCAGGATTTTTATATGAAAAATTCTTTTTTTAAATACTGGCAACTAACTTGATATTTTTTAAAAATACTGTATAGGCCAAGCAAAACATGTGTGCTGGCTAGATCTGGCCAAGAAGCCACCAGTTTACAATCTATGTTCAAAACACTACTTAATTCTTCCTTTTCTGTTCCCTGTCATTAGCAGCACCAACCTGGGATCCCATGCTGTTCACGTTCTTAAGTCTTCCTTCTTCGGACTGTTAGCCTTTTTTTAAACACTATTTTCTTCTAGCTCTTTCTTTTCCATGTGCATGCTCAGATACACCCATCCATAAAGAGTAGCTTAATATACTAATGAAGACCATAAACTTTGGAGTCAGTGAGCTCTACGTTCAATCCTAGCTCTGCCAATTACTAGCTGCGTGTCTTTGGGCAAGTTACTTTACCTCTCTGAGCCTTGGTTTCTTCATCATTAAAATGGGTGCAATAACCTCTAGTTCATAGGCTTGTTTTGAAGCAATATATTAAAGAACCTAACACATAATAGGTGCTTAATAAATATTATGGGTCATTCTTCATCCTTACTTTTTAACTAATATTATCTAACATTTGACTCATTGGCACCCTTAACTCCATCTCTTTTTTTCCTTTTAACTTTAAGTTCTTGTGGTAACACTGTTTGTACTCACAGTGTGAAATACACAAGCCTCAGCATTTATCTGGACCCTGTGCTATGTCATTTGAATACCCCCATCCCTTCCCCAAGCTCTATCCCAGATTATGTGCAATTTTCCTATGTATTTTTTCGTTGTTAAATCTGAATAACATTGTGTATTTTCATAATTGTTAATCTCTTTGAGGCTTCTGCTAGAACAAACCCCATATACCTTACCAGGCTCTCTGAATGGGCTTCCAGGGTAACAGTCCTAACCTGGTTTGCCTCAGACATCTTGAACCACCCAATGACATCTATCTATTCCGTTTTGTATCATACCAGCTCCTCTGACAAGTCTCTTGCATTTGTCTGTATCCATTAAGACCTAGATGGAATTCATCTGGTCACATGGACTCTATTTCATAAAGCATAAAAGATTTTCATGTAATTCCATTTAGTTCTCCATATGCAAACAAATTCTGGCAAGATGGTCCACCATCAACTCAAGGTAATCATGGAAAAGAAATGAGGGAGTTAGACCTGGGGGAAGATTCTAGGGCCATATGAGTCTTACCACCCTTAATCAAGTAAGATGGCTCCATTTACCTTATTGGTATAAAAAGGACCTCTTTAGCCTCCCAAGTAATCATCAGAGGTGACAGTTAAGAAGCCATGATTCTTAGTCCAAGCTTCAAACCTCTCCTATATCCTTGTAATTCTTTCCACCTTCTGTCTTAAATGAATGGATATAGTTTGCACATTTGGATCTGAAGGCTAAGCCAGAAGAGAATTTTCAAAGGTACGTTTTAAAGGAGAATTTAAGAACATAGCTTCCCAAGATGTCTTCTTTGAAGAGGACAATAATTATTGAGATATAAAGTTCTAATATGTTTGTATAGAAAGAAGTCACATTCATCACTTTATGGTTATACTTCATGTGTGAAGACACATCTGCCTCAGGTTCTCTGCAGGCACATCCCATTTCTGCCTCTAAACCTTTTCCAAAACAGTATATTCTGCCTGGAATATACTTTCCCTTCAGGTAGCCAAATGGTCTTTCCTGTCATTTAAACAGCTTTTGAAATCCCATCACTCTTCTAGTCTTCTAAGATTGATTGTCCAGCTGACAAGATTTTTCTGGCTCAGCCTGGACATGGAAAACCTGTAGCTACTCTCCCCTCCCTGATCATGTATTTAGCCCTCATTACCTCACCACTACTAAAGTACATTTACCCTTTCTTTATGTTGGTAGAATTTGTTCCAGTCATAAATTAAACAGAGAATAAGATCTCCTTAAAAAAGGAATAGTTTATAAACCCAAGACTCAGAATTCTACCCATGATGCTATTGTACAATACAGTGAGTTAGTAGCTTAAGAAAATCCTAGGTTTTGGTTACAGGTATTAGTGTGTAAAAGTTGGCAGAGCCTAGGTTCCTACTGTGAAATACACATGCAAAAAATAAATAAATAAATAATATTCTTAATATAGAAAACAAAAAAATTTAAATGCATATATGTGAATTAGAATGCAGTAACACTTACTAGTATTTACTAATGACCTTAATGAATGCAGAATAATGTGGCAAAAATTAATAACACCTAACAATATAAGTGTGGCTAGGGCTCACATATTGATCATTAGTTTTTTTCTATTGTATACATTAAATGGAGAGCAGCAAAGTAGTTCAATGAGCATACTGGAGTCACATGGACCTGAGTTTGAACACTAGTTCTACCACTTACCATCTGTTTGATCTTGGTCAAGTTAATTAACTTCTCTGAGCCTCAGTTTCATAATCTTTAAAACAAAAGTAATAATAGTACCTACCTTACAGGGTAGTGGCAAAATTATTGACAATAGATAAAATTTATTGACCAACTACTTGGAATCAGGCATTGTTTTAAGCCCTTTAAATGGATTATCTCATGTAATCCTTCCCATCACACTATGAGACAGGTACTTTTATCGTCTCCAGGCTATAGGGCGCCCTAAGCAAAAGGAGGTTAAGTAACTTGCCTGAAGTCACACAGCTAGCAAGTGGTGGCACTAGAATGTGAATCTAGAAACTCTGTTTCTTGACCACAATCCTGCAATATTTCCAAAGAGTAGATGATATAATGCCTGCAAAGCACTTAATACAGTGCCAAGCACATAGCAAGTGCTCAATAAATGCAAACTACTAGTAGTATTATTATGACTTATTAAGAATAACTTCTCACATTTTGGTTCAGTGTATTCACCCAGGTTCATAATTCATATAAATACATCCTCCTCAGGGTTTTCAACCTTAGAGTCTTATCTCTCAGAAGCCAGGTCCTGTGGCGATGCGGCTCCCTTTGTAGATGACCATGTGGAATTACGTCCTTAACTGCTTTCTGAAGTAGAGTAGGAGGAAAAGAAGAGGAAAAGGAAAAAGAGAGAAAGGTTCTTAACATTTGTGGAAATGGTTTCAATCATCACATACAGGTTGGTGGGGCTAGGTTAGGCTTCTACTATGAGAGTTTCAGGGTTCAGGTTGGTGGCTGTGGATTAGAATAGGGATGATTTCCTGCCACCCCACTCAAGCATGCCTCCAGGGTGATCCATATCCTTCTATGGAGCCTAGCAGCCCTTTCTGTTGGGGGAAAGCCTTCTCTCCCATCTCTTTACCAAGCTGAACTTGGAAGGAAGAGCAGGAGGCAGACAGGTGGGCAGAGGGATGTAGAGAGGGATTTTAAGCACAAGAAAGTACTTGAGGTAAGCTTCTGGAAGTCTTGAAACAGGGCGCTGAATTGGAGGGACTCCAGAGCCGTGGGGGAGTTGAAAGAAAGGGTTTGTGTCTGGGACGGGGCACCAGGGGAGGCCCCAGAGGTGGGGGGGCTGGATGCTATCCTGGAAACCTGGTGGAGCCTCTGTGGGCTTTTATTTTTTATTATTATTATTATTTTAGAGACAGGATCTTGCTCTGTCGCCCAGGCTGCAGTGCAGTGGCTGTGAGGCTTGCTGAAAACAAAAGCCAGCACCAGAAGAACTGGACAAATTTCAGCATTTTATGAGCACTGAGAATAAAACATCAATTGCTTATATGCTGCATCTTGAGAGGGCCAGAAAGCCTTAAGGTCCCCAGATTTCTGCTAAAATTCTACCATTTGAGAGTTGTCTATTTTTAACAAGATCCCTTTAAAAATGCACATTTATTTCGGAAAATAAACACATTAAGCCAGATGTCATTCACACCTTAAGTCAAGTTAATTTAATCAGAATCCTTCCTCCCTAGCAAATAGATGTGCGCTACTGTGGAAGAAATGGGAGATTGGCTTGAGCAAGAGACACAGAGAAGGTCAATTTTAAAATGTAGGGGCACTACTTAAGTGTGGGCAGGAATGTACAAAGCTGTTCCCAGGCCCTCTTTTAAAATGCCAAAATTCGTGGGAAAGTGTAACTAAAATAGTTCTGCACTAGTCTATCTGATCTGCTTTGCTCCTAGCAGGAATGAGGACCTAGGTGTACAAGGTAGATGGGGGGAAGAAGAAAGAGAGGGCATTTTTGTGCCTAGTCCCCATAACCAACCTAGGGCCTTCATGTTCTCCGTGCTTGATAATGGGATGTTCATTTGAAATCAGGGAAAGGCAGAAAGGGGAAAGTGAGGAGCCTACGGGGTTGGTCCCAACCAAATTGTTTGCCCCAAGTGCCTCCCTCACCTCAGTGACAATTCAAGCCCCAGAAGAATGTTCCTAGAGGTTCTCAAGAATCTTTAGAACTTGAGAATGTGGGCTCATTGAGTGGAACAGTGCCTTGGCACTCTATAATGTAACAGGGGTGTCCCAAAGCTGGCCATTGCAGCTGTGTCCACAACACAGGGAAAAGTCTCAGCCATACAAAGGACCTAATGGTGGACTTTCAGGTGCTACAGCAGGCCAGTGTGAGGACAATATACAGATGAAGAAGCCTTCTTGGTTATTCTAAAATTATATCACAAAGGTGAGCATCTACTTCTAAATTCGGCTGTGGTGATTTTCTAACCTGTACATTCGTCTTCTTATATGTGAATTTGCCTGTCCATCACACAGGGACACAAATTTGAGCTCACATTGAATGGGCTCACAATTTGTTTCAGAGCCAAAGGTTGCTTCCCCACCCACTTCAGAAGTTCTTCCCCTGCTGTTAGTGAAGTGAAAAGCCAGTGAGGTTGTAGACAAAGAAGGAAAATGGAGGGAGGAGAAGTTACTTGAGGGCAGGGGCAATAAAGGAAACAGGAGAAAGGAAGTGGCTATTTGTGGGCTAAGGAGGTGTTGGTTCCAAAACACAAACACACACACACACAAATTCATAAAAGGAAGAAACGCAATCAAACCATCTCTACTACCTAGGCTACCTATAAAAGGATGAAATCAACGAATTTAGGTATTGTTGGAAATAGAGGAGTCATGCTCAATGTGGTCTTCGCAGCCCAGTTTGAGATCATGAATTACAGAACGCACAGGGATATACATACATTCATGCAGGCATAGCTTATCTCGCCTTCATACACAGACTCTCGCCCAATATATGCATAGATCTAGCTGCATACCAAGACTTCCGCACTCACACAAAGATGTATATGTTGCCAAACACCAAAATGAACATCTATATACCCACGTAAGTACGTAGATACAAAGTCAAATATGAATACGTGGAAAATATATACATGGAGGTACACACAAGAAAACACAATTATAAACAAGGTGGCTATGTAAGTTGTAATAGCTACCATTCATCAGGAGTCTACTATATGCCCAGCACTTTACATATGTGGGCTCATTAATCCTCACAAACACTCCTCTGAGAGGAATATCATTAACCTCATTTTACAAATGGAGAACTAAAACTTAGAGGAGATAACAACTTGCCAAGAGTCATGAGGCCAGTATGGCTTATAATAGAGCAGGAATTCAAAACCAGGCCAGTCTCCAAAGCTGAAACTCTCCAATACCTGTACATTGCAGACTCTCATGGCAGTTCAGAGATATCCATTAACAGATGCACACCCATTTTTAGGTACTCATGCTTCCTAGCCAAAGGAATTTTAAAATATGATTAGCATAATTTTGGGTCTGTTGTCATCCTAATCATTTATTTGAACAAAACAATCCAGAATTCCTTTGAGTCATTAGTACCGTCAGTAAATTTAAATTTGTTTAAATTGCCTCTAGAGTATTTAAATATAAATACTCTTGTATCTTGGAACAGGGCCAGCCAATATTTTAAAATAATAACACTATAATTAAAGCTTAGGGTAAGCTTAGGATCTCATTCAAGTTAACAAAAGATTACCCTTCACAGCAGAATTAAAAACAAGACTCTAATTAATTAATGTGCTAATTGTTCTTCCTTTTTGCAATCAGGGCAGCAATTTCATCTGAGAAGATGCTGCACAGATATCCACATGGAAACCCCAGCTGACACCCTGGCTGGATGGGCTGCCCAGAAAGTTGTCTCATTTCACTGTGCTGTCCTGGGCAACTGTGGGGCACTCCTGTGATGCCAAACATGGGCTTAGAGTAGGGTCCTCTACTGTGAATCCATATCCTCAAGTTTTGGAGAGCTTCAGCTACCTCCAGAATAGGGAACCCAGCCACCTTGATTTGCCCAGGACAGTACTCCTGTTGTCTTGATTTAGTTGTTAAGAGTACTCTAAAGAGTGTCGTGATTTGGATGATAACTTACCTGGTCACTCTACTTCAGATCATTCATGGAGCCATGAATCTTTCTAGCAGAGAAGGAGACAGGATGGGAAAGAAAGAGATGAGCAGATATAGAATGTTGACTTTCTCCCTGGGCCAAGACTCCTACTAGCGTTGGTGTTCGGGCCATGGTATGGATATCCTGTCATGGTCCCCTAGTTTATACAATAATAACCACATACAGTCCCAGTTAGTAGGGGCTCCCCACTCCTGCCAGCACAGCCCAAATTATAGTGTTTCCTGAGATCTTGGGCTTTTTCTTTCTTCATGGTGCATACAAATTCCTGTACCTTATAACAATGGTGATGGTGCTGCAGAATGGGCATGGGTAGAACCTTCAAAAAACAGTTCCACAGTGCTTCACAATTTTGTCTGGCCAGAAATAGGAAGATTACAACTCAATGTAACACATAGACCTTACAGAGGAAAGAAAGGATTTGGAGAAAATTTCCAACGAAGTATTCAGGGGAAGAAGCGTACTCTGTTCAGAAGATTGGAAACACTAAACAAAAACACATGGGGTGTGTCATGGGGAGCAATCCTGCCTGAACAAGCAAGGGGTTGACTGCTCTGCTGGACATTTTTCAAGTCTAACTTCTAAGGACTTTTCTCCTGAAGAGACTGAAAAGAGAACAATGGGGGTCAAACTGCAAAACATACAGCCAGCAAAAGCAAATCTTTTTCACGGGATCTGTAAAAGACAGTGAAAAACAGTAACACCTTGGATCCGTCCAACATCTTTCTTTTGAAAAGCTTATGGATCTTTAACATGCTTTATTATATTCTTTTGACACTTATAGAATGTAGGCATGGAGAAATAGAGGGAATTTCCCTAAGTCTCACAAGACAGTGGTAGAGCCAGAATCAGACTTAGCTTTCCTCACTTCAAGCCTAGGAGAGTTTTTTATTTTTTTTTAATTGAAAAATTAAATAACTGTACTCTGTGCCTATGGTGAGACTATTTTAGTGTAGTGGCTAAATGCAGGGACTCGTGAACTTGATTGCCGATGTTTGAATCCTGGCACTACCATTTATGAGCTGCATGACCTTGGGCAAGATACTTCACCTCTCTGTGCCTCAGTTTCTTCATCTATAAAATGGGATAATAGTACTTCCTTCAGAGGACTGTTAGGAGGATTATATGAGATATTACATATAGAACCCTTAGAGCAAAGTTTGGCACATAGCAAGCACTCAATAAATGTTAGCTGCTATCTATAAAACAATTATAACGACCATTTGTGGATCCTTTACTAAGCAATTGGTTGTATAGCTACACAGCTGAATAAATCTCATAATAGGCATCAAATGATTAAATCATGTTTGGGGTAACCAATGAAGGAAATCAGATTAATTGTGTGACCATCAATTTGGTGATTGGTCCCTGTGATACAATTACATTTTAGTCAGTTCTGTTTAATCACAGGTCTCTGAGCTCTTTAGGTACCAAGAAAGGAGTCTCCATATTTACCAGAGTTTGCTGCAAGTTCCTTTCTAGAGAATTAAACAGGAAAGGGGTCTTCTTTAAAAAGTTTTTGGTGACTCAGGAATGAAACTTACCCTGAACTAAATTATAGAGAAAAAACATCAAAACATGATAAGAGGCATATGATGTGGCTGAGCTTTCCTCCTGGGAATTTTTAAGTATATGGCATTTTACACTCAATTCTAATGCAACCATCATGGTCTATTGTTTCAGACAAGCCTTCCCTACAGCCTTAACATTAGCTTCCCAAACCTACCATTTTGATGCCATCTGTAGTGCCAAATATTTGCATTCTCCAGTCAATACCACTTTACTTTCTGTAACAGCCCTTCTCTGTATTGGCCAAGGCAAAAGTGAGGACAGCCAGCAACAGCGTTTACAGGTGAGTTGTCCAGAAAAGGGCGCCTAAAGTGGAGATATGGTATACATTTTGCAACATGCCAAACCTTTTCCAAGATGGCTGCCCTTTGTTAAGGTTGGTTTTGTTAGGGTGACATTAAGCCTTAATATTCTTTGAGGTGTGCGAAAGCTGCTTCTTTGGCACTGACATTTTGTTCTTCATGGTCCTTCCAGCTCTAAAGTTTATTGTTGTGAACCTGAGGCTGTCCTTATGGTTCTGATACTACACATGATGCCAAATATATTTATTTCACAGCCAGCCAAGCTGTGGTCACTCATCTCTGTTTTGGCTGAGCCAAAAGAAGCAAAGTCTAGAGAAGTGTGATGAAAGCAGAGCTACAGTGCTCATTTCACAATAGCCTAAAGCACTGCCAAGATGTCCATCCTTTGTTCAGGTGGGCTGTGTAAGTATGGAGGCAAACCCCGACATTCCATGAGGTTGGAGAGAGCGGCTTCTTCGACTCTAAGGTTTATTCTTCACTTTCTCACCACAGGGCTGGATATATATGGTTTTGTAGGCAAAGCACTGTTGGATGAAGAACAAACACTGATTTAATGTTCCCTTTCTTTCTTCCCTCCATATGGAGGGAACCATGCAGGATCTGAAAGAGGTTTCTCTGTCTTCCAAGCAGGATATGAACTCTGCCGTTGTTCCAGGTCACCAGATGAACATCCGACAAGTCTGCCAGGATACAATTCAGGTCAGGCACTCAGAAACCCCTGTAGTGGCCCCTGCTATTTCCATGGCCACTCTTTTTGTACTCCCTGATACCTCTTTCCCAAGAAGCAGGTTGGAGAGGCAGGACAGTATGTAAGCAGTACTCTCCCTCTCTTTCCCAATACTTGTCAGTCCCAGAGGCCCTAGGTCTCAAGCCTTTGGGCTGTGTAGGCCAGTCATGCAAATGCAGTGGGCGGTGTGCTGGAGTTTGCTTGCACAAGCTCCTAAGGGCTGATTGTGTTCATCTCTTTCCAACTCCATATTTAGTGACATCATGCTGCTAGCTCGCAATCAACCATGGTGGGAGTATTATCACTATGGAAATTAGCAAAGGCTACAGATCAGGGATCCCCCCTCCCTTAACAGAGAAAGTTGTTAAACATTTACCAGCACATCCTTGGGCAGGATGAACTGGCATTGTGTCAGATGCAGCTCCCTTATGTGGTCAGGTGAGGTGAGACCCTTTTGGCCCTTAACAAACATTAAGAGCCTTTAACCAGCTTAAGAGCTTCACTGAATTAGGACTGGACCACTTTGGCTTAATTTCTCACTTTAGGACTCTTTGCTGTGGCAGTCCTAACAACACGTCCCCAGAGAGCACTGGATTACCCAGCCTCCCTACACATAAGAGGTCTCACCCCATCAGAGGGGAATTTGGGGCCCAAGATGCTGGACATTACCCTAAAGAGCAAATCCAAAACAAGGTAAATGGGAGGAAACTGAATTAAATGACAGGAGTAGTAACTAGACTGCTTTCAAGTTTCCGATCATCATTTTGGAGAGTGAGATCTATTCCATTATCAAAGAAAGAAGGGGATTGTACACAAAGCCAGGAACCAATTTGAACTTTAATGACCAAAACAGAGAGAATTGGTTTAAAGCCAACTTATAGGACCGATGAAACGGTTGGAAGTTGAAACAATACAGGCACAGAACAAACAGACTTTAGGCCATGTGTAAATGTAGGCAAATACAAAACACATGGTACGGTCTCAGAGCACAGGCATTGCTCTCTGCCTCTCCCTCCCCCTACACCACTTCACTTAAAAGTGGTTGGTCACAACTTGGTAATGCTGGAACAAGAGAAAGGTATCTATTGGTACTCTGCCTGTGTTAGATTCCAAAGGAGAAAGCAAGGCCCCAGCTTACCCTCTTAGAATAAGGTCAACATCCACTTCTGTCTCTGGTGCTACCACAGAATTGCCAAATCTGAGTGTTAGAAGAATATTGCCTAGTTTAGTCCCCCCCTTTAACAACTTTGGAAACTGAGGCCCAGAGAAGTGAATTCCCTGAAGTCTCAAAGATAATTAATGGCAGATCTGGGCCAAAAACTCAGGACTTATATGTTACTGTGAAGCACAAGTCAAGTGTTCCTTAAAGGTTCCCTCATAAATATACCTGTAGAAATGGGGTATGTCCTTGTGAAGCTGGGAAGACCCTGATATTCTAGTTGTTGGTCTTAGCTTTCCTACTGCAGCCCAAAGTCTACAGCTCTTCTTCCAGATCACAGAAGTATTTATAAATTTGATTCTCACGCAGTCCAGAAATCTTGGTTTTTAATAGTTATTGACAGCAAATGCTTAGCACAAGAGCATCTGTGAACCAGGTGAAATTCTGTCATGTATAGGGGAGAAATCATGGCTGGCGTGGCTTTGCTGTATTCATAGTCAACAATCTTTCACCTCCTAGTGGCACTTTTTCTGTCCTCAGAAATAATACTGGCTCGAAATGACTGAGTACTTGGAAGAGAATTTGCCTCTGGATTGCAGAATTCTATTACTTGGGACTTCCTCTTTGCTCTTCAACTATTTCTCTCAGTTGCCTTGCTATATAGTCACCTTGAGGCAGCAAATCCCTTTGTACAGAATACCAACATGTCTGCAGAACATTCTACTAAGGGCATTTAGGCTCACTCCAACCTTTTTGACTCACATAATTTCTTTTTATACCAACTCAACATGATGCCCCACTTCAACAGTTGGCTGACCATTGCTATCCTTGGGCTTCTTTGAATATTGAGGATTTTCCTGTTTTCAACATCACAGGGTCAACTTATAGATATCACTTTGCAATTCTGCTGCTGTGAGGGAAAAGTAAAGGGAATAAAGAGTGATAGGCTGCTGTGAGCTGACAGGCTAGATGGCCTGCAGCCTGGGGAATCATCCCCTTTCCACAAGGCTCAGGGAAAAGGGGAGTCCTAAATCTGCTGGACAAGAGAGACCTAATATTTGTTGAAGACTTTCCATGTAATAGGGAAGTTAACTTTGAGTCTTTCCCCAAAATTCCATGCAGTATGGGGAAACTGAGTCTCATAGAAGTCGAGTCACTCGGGTAGTAAGTAGCGGAACCAGAATGAGACTCCAGGTCTGTTGGACTTCAAAGTCCATGCTCTTTCTGTAAGATCAGTCTGCCTGCACAAAGGGATGGAGGAACATCTGAGCTGAGTCCTGACTGACCTCTTCTCACACCCCCTCCTTGAAGAATGGGATCCCCCTAGCCGTGTTTATAGGCTCATCTGCTCAAGTCCGAGTTTGACAGCTGCCAGCCCAGAAATGGAATCAAACGCAGTGGGAGGTGGAAGCAGCAGCCCTCCAGGTACAGAACCCAGGCTGAACCCAAAGCCTCGCCGCCTTGGAGCATTCCCACCTGCTGACCCAGAGGAATGCAGGCCAAAAGGATAGCTCCTTCCAGACCTGGCTGTCCTCACTGTACTTCCCAACCACAAACACCACTTGCCTCGGAAAAAAATGTTCTAATTATTCACACTACGGAGTGGGTAGTTGCACCTTGTGCAAACTGTTGCTAACATTTGTGGAAGGGGATGTAAGCAGGAAACCATTTCACCTGCCCATGGTTTTCTTTGCTGAGAGCACCAAATCTCAGCATTCATTAATTCACTTATGCAACCTACAAATAATGAGTTCCAACTATGTGCCAATTATTGTGCTAGGCTCTGGGGATACAAATACAAATGGCATAGCCCCTTCCCTGAAAGAGTTCCTAATTCTTAGTATGACTGCAAGCAAGCTCTGAGAGGCAGTCTGGTTTGGTGGTTAATCGACTGGGCCCTAGAATCAAACAGCCAGGATTAACTCCTGATTCCACCACTTACTAACTGTGTGACCTTGGACAGGTGACTTAAGCTTTCTGTTCCTGGGTTTCCTCATCTGTGAAATAAGGTTGGGAGGACAAGTTAGCCCATGGAAAGCACTTATAAAAATGTCTGACACATTGTAGGTTCTCAATAAATATCATCATTATAAGCCAAAATGAATTCTTCTAAAGCCTGCCCTACCAGAATGGGACAGTGAATGAGGTAACTTTAGCTTTTTGGAAAATTACCCTCAATATGGGGGTAGAAATAGAATCCAGGTGGAGTAGTCTTCAAATGAGGGAAGAATGAGTCTCTCCTTACCTAGTTTATTTTGAGAATGTGTGCCAATTAGAAGCAGGTAGTACTACTGACATTTTATAAACAATTAATTACCCTAACGGCCCCAGATATGTGGAGAATTTCCTTAAAACAACACAGCTTGGGCTGGACACTTCCCCTTTGTAGGCCTTGATTTCTCTATCTGTGGGTTGAAAGGGTTAGATTGAATTGATTACTGAAGGCCCTTTGGGCTCTGACACACAACATTTCTTTTATTCTCAGTGCCCACTTGTTATTTTCAGAGAAATAAAATTGAGTAAAATCTTGAAAGGTTTGTTGGAAAAGTTCCTGTTTTGTCAAAGAGTTTTGGCTAGGGAAGAAAATTCTAATTTCCTGGCTACTGATCACTGATGAAAATATATGACTTTATTATAATTATATACCAGAATCATATAAAGCAGTGTAAAAGTTTGAAGAGATTAAATTAGATCATCTAGCACAGGGTTTCTCAACCTTGGTGATGTTGACATTTGGGGCCAGATAATTCTTTGCTGTGGGGGTCTGTCCTGTGCATTATAGAATGCTTGGCAGTATCCCCGGCATTTGTTCACTAGTTGCCAGTAACACCCACACCAGTTGTAACAACCAAAAATATATCCAGACATTGCTAAATGTCCCCTGGGGATAATATTGACAGATTTAGCAAATGTATTTTATCTGTCAACCCTACCTGTGGCCAAAATTATCCCCAGTGGAGAACTGCTGATCTAGCCCCTTGCTACTCAAATATCAGCGTGGGCATCACCTTGGAACTTGTTAGAAAAACTGAATCTCAGGCCCCAACCAAGACCTACGGAGGAAAGGACAGGCATTTTTTAACAACAACCCTAGGTGATCTGTATGCACATTAAAGGCTGAGAAACCCTGATTTAGTCATAACCCTGTTTGTAAATCAGAATTACCAGTGATGCTTTTAAAAATACAGATGCCTACCATGATACATTCTAATTCAGTAGGTCTGGGGTTAGGCTGCAGAATCAGTATTTTTAATTCTTACTGCTGCTTCTGCCTAATGTTCTTAGGTGCAGCCAAGCTTAGGAACACTGATCTAGTCCAACCCCTTCATTTCACAAATGAAACTGAGTCCCAAAATGAGGCAAGTGACTTGCTCAGATCACAAAGATTCAGTTGAAGAACCATACTTAAGCCTCAGAATTAGACCCCAGCTCCACTGATTTCTCATCTAGTACTCTTCTTACTTTCCACTGCTTCTTCCATTGTAATTAAAATTGTCTGTCAAAAGTTATCTCCTCTTAAGAGGAGATAAAGGGAGCAGAGGTATTGCAAAATCATAGACTCACAACTCCAAAAATGTTAGGAGTTACTGGTATTGAAGATGGATAGCACCCTGGGAGGAATGCTGATTCTGTTTTCTACCATCAGTTGTGAGGAATGCTGCAATTAGAGACAGCCAACCTAGGGGAAATCCATGTCTCAACTCAGTTCAGCAGGGAATATTGCAGGCAAAAGAGCAAGAGACTCATTGATTTGGGTGCATTTTGAAGTGAAATGAGGGGCAAGCAGAGAATATTCTAAACACTATGGCAATGAGCCTGTATTCTACTTTAGGTCACTTGCAGCACTGAGAGCCACATGGCTGACCAGTGCCACCAGTGGGGAACCATCCCTGAGTAGGCAGCCCTCTACATCCCAAGATGTAGAGGCATATCTTCTGGGTAGAATATGAGAGTTCAGTGCAAGGTGCCCTGGGAGCCAGCAGTTATCTCAGAAGAGGTTAGGAAGTACCTCATTTCCTAGATGGCATTAGAGTACTCTGGAATGAAGCAGTCTCAGCTGGGGTGTGCGTCTCCCAGAAGCTGTTGAAATTGGTGGGGGCTGGGAGTAAACCAGTGTGTTCTTGAAGCAAGGACTGGAGAATTTGCTGCCTCCAATAATCACCTTGAATTCTAATTTCTTCATATTCCAGAAAGAATGCAACATCCACCTCTTAGAAGAAGAAATCTGGAAAGGGCAAAGCATAAAGCAATCTTTGCAGGCTTCCCACTCCACCCCACCCTACATAGCCCAGGGCAGAGGCAGATGGAAAAATTAATGTGTTCATTTGACAACCCCCCGCAAAGGGTAGATTCCGTGATTCATTTTTCTAGGCCCCTAAGTTATTCATTAGCAAGTGTGAAGCGTGCCCAAGGGACACTGCTGGATCAAATTTACCTTTATAGTTAAAATGATTTGTTAGGATTTATGAGCAATTTCTTTAACACCAGTTAATTATTGGGTTTTCTTTACAAAAATCTCATTTCCAACTTCTTATGCTTGCCAATTTCCCCACCTGGAACTAATCAACAAGTGGTACAATATTTTGAGCACCTACTACGCACCTTGTAGTGTGCTAGGCATGATAGAAAATAAGGATGAAAAAAATAGGATATCATCCTCACTCTTGAAGAATTTACTAACAAAAGTTAAATACGCAGAACAAGAGCAGTTACACATTCAGCTGCATGCGGTTGGAGTTTAGTGAGTTCAGTGAAGTAATGGAGTTGCCTGAGAAGAAAGGTTTCATGGATGAGGTAGAACTTGAGTGAGACTGTGCAGGATGGGGGTGCCTTTGTGCCTTCCCAAATCACAAGTCATTTTTAAAACAAGCAGTAATCTATATGAGATCATTGGTTCAAAATATGGTGTCCAATCACTTATTTGGGATTTACATAGTTTTTTCAAACTTTGTGACATCCATCTGTTCAACAAATATTTATTGAGCCCCTACTATGTGTCAGATATTGTTCTAGGAGCTGGAGATATACATATAAACAAGGAAGGAATGTCTCTGCCCTCAAGGAGAGTCCTTTCTAATTGGGGGAAGAGACAATAAGCATATATTCAAATAATTATAAAGCAGGATGAGAGAATAAAGAGTGATGGAGAGTGTGATTTTGTACAAAGAGAGCCAAGGATAGCCTTTCTAAGAAGGTGGCATTTAAGCTGAAACCTTAGTGGAGTGAGGGAGAGGGCCAGATGGATATCTGGGGCAGGTGGGAGGAATGAGTATAGACTCATTTCCCTGGTCAATCTTGCCTTGTGTGGGCCATCAGCAAGCCTTTGTAACAACCCGTTCCCAAACTATACTGTACTATACTTTTTAGTATAGTATACTAAACTTTCATTGTCATGAAAGATGGCAGACTTCTTTCTGTTCCTGTAGTCCAGTGCACCTGCTTCTGAGCTAAAAAATGTTCCATTACTTCTTTGAGCAGATGGCTTCTGGTTACCAGTAAGCATGCTGGAAAGTTTGGTGGGAGTTAGGTGATCATTTCAACTGGTGTCGACTGTAGAGTAAGGCTAAAAGAGATAAATGACTTAGTTTTGACCCAGACAGTTTCATAACCACTGGACTCTATTTCTGCCAATCATTAAAAAATCAGACCTAAGGCTATTTTAGACACTATTATTAATCCAACTATATTATTAGTCTGACAATTCCTTTTATGAAAACAAATGGAAAATGTTTGCTAAACTTAAACTCAAAAAAGCCTTCTAACTTCTGTTTTGATCTTGATAGTTTATTTTTAAGAGCACATTATATCTACTTTGTTCTGTAAGTCTTATGAAGGTTTCAGACCAAAAGCAGTAAAATTTTGAACTGACCTAAATGCCTTTCCCCCCACCTATCCAACTGCTTTTTTATGCCAAATCCTCACAATTCCATGAAGGCTGCTAAAACAGCCTCATATGAAGTTTGCCTTCTATTAGCTGTTTCATGATGGGAACTATGTCTTATACAGCGTATGTACATCTCTACTGTACCTAGAAAACTGCTTTGTCTCTAGGTACTCTAAATACTTGCTTGTTGATCAATTAAATGTAGGCATTAATTGAGGTAAGCCTGGACAGAAGACACAATGCTGCAGAAACTATGTTTCCAAGCCCTTTGTTGGTGAATTCGGTTAGTGATGTGCTCTCTGATAGCTGGAGTCCTTGGAATAAGGGGAATGACCGACCCCATCCATCAACAAGGGTGGCTTCCTGGTCAGACACTGAGTCACTGTGTGGTAATCTCTTTGCCTTGATCTGCAACACAGGAAACCAAGTCATCTCTTGCATGCATGGGTCACTGCAGAGACATTTGACTTTCTCTCCTGGGGAACGCAGAGCCACATGTCTGTGAGGGAAATGGAATGAACATTCCAATATCTTATCTTTAAAACACAATGCAGTGCATACCTGACTCTTCAGAGAAGAATGTCTAAAATTACTTGAAAAATCAAATAGAACTATTTATCATGAATGGAGAAAAAATTTTGCTTAGACTAGGCTGACAGAAGAGGCTATGGAGTTGATGAGACACATGCAGAAGACATTTTGAAATAACAGATTAAGTAACTCATAGGCTATGGGTGTAAGGCATATGTTAACATTTCTAATATGGGAAGCAAAAAGGCCACCAGAGCATGCATCTCTTCTCAAGTTACTACCATCTCCTCTGAGAGGGCTGCATTTAATGACTCCTCTTCCATCCTTCTGTTTATTTGCTTGAAAGTTAAGCCTGTTTAGTTATCATTGATTCGTTGTGAGGCTGTCAGGTCTGATTTATCAGAAGCTTGCTCATGGTGACCTTTAAAATACAGCCATGTTTTTGCAGCCATGTCATTTTCTCAGTATCAGAGAAATGATCCAATTGACATGGTCATGCTCTTTTACAACTTACTAACTGTATATGATGCTTGGCTCTTTCCGTCTGGCTCTATTTCATTGGAACTTGGTAACATATCAGGTAGGTATTGATTATCACTTAGCCTTGAAAGTTAATTTGAACATTTTAGTTGCTCAAAATATCTTTACTCACATCTCCGCAACAAGGCTACAGTAAATGATATGAGCATGACTATTGGAAAAGGTGGCAAGTTGCTATTTGCAAAGATGGTTTTAATCTTTCAGGCTAGTCTGCTTTGTTCTTAAAGGCAACTACTTCTTGGATGAGGAATCTAATTTAGTAATGTGATTTCCTTTTCTGGTATTTGCTTTTGAGACCATGTTAACTTTTGTTCTTAAAAGTGATAGTGTTTTTCTTATGTGCGGGAAGTATTTTCTTGAAGAATATCTTGAAAAACAGCTTAATAAAGGGCCCACTGGGGCTTAAATAGTAGACCAGAAGAATGCCATAGCTTTGTGGTGCCTGCCAGAAGATGTGATCTTCATCTCGAATGGGTTCAAATTAGAATTTTCCCAAGAAACTTCTGACATGGTTCCAGAGATCTAAGATAATTCAGGAACAGTGTAAGCAAATTGGTCCTTTTACAGAGAGCAAATTGTTGATGATGTGATATTATTTTTAACCTATCATATTGGCAAAAAATTAAAAGATTGATAAAAAGCAGTGGCGGTAAAGGTATGGGGTAATAAGCACCTAATACACCATTTATAGGAGTATATATTACCTTTTGGAGAATAATTTGACAAGAAATTAAAAATTGTAAATGCAAGTACCATTTGATCCAGTAACTCCTCATCTGGCACTTTGACTACAGATATATGTGTACCATTGGCAAAAGTATAGGTACAACTATATTCACTGTGCCATTATTAATTTATTACCAGAAAAACTAGAAGCAACTTAGTTTCCATCAACTAGTTGAATAAACAATGGTATATCTGTAATACAGAATGCCATGGTGCTGTTACAAATAATAGGGTAAATCTGTATGTACTGCTTTGAAACATCCCCAAGATATATTGTTATGATCCACAGTCAGCAAACTCGAGACTCAGGAGAGCTGATGGTGTAGTTCCAGTGTGAATCTGAAGGCCTGAGAACCTGGAGAGCTGATGGTATAAGTCTAAAAGCCAGTAGACTTGAGACCCAAAAAAAGAAATAAGATGATGTCAGCAAGATTGCAGAATAGGAAGTTCCTGTCTCTAGTCTTCTTCACAGAAATACTGATTAGAAACTATCCACAGATGTGAATGTCTATGAAAATTCCAGAACCTAGCAGTGAGGCTGATGAATCTCTTGGAGCATAAACACTGAGAAAAGATGCATTAGAAGAGTAAGAGGAGTGGTTTCACTTTGACTGCATCTCCTCTCCTCTAGACCAGCAGAATTCCACACAGAAAGGGACTACCTGGGCCTACAGTTTCTCCAGTGAGGAAAAGAGAGCCTGAGGAAGACATCTAGCTTCCTCAGTGGTCCTGGGGAACTTCCTTGGAGGCCCACTTCTGTCTTGCCTCATGAGGAACACTGGGTAAATTGTCAAAGCTGTTCTTGGAGTCAGCCAGGAACAAAGAAAGGTGCAGGGCTAATAGTGACCAGTGTGTAGATCTTGGCAGTGGCATCACATCCCTGCTGGGAGCCTCACTGACCAGAAAGCACAACCAGCAAGCCAGCCAGCAGACCCACCCAATTTCAGAGGATAAGCAGTGGCCCTGGCTGACCAAAGGCTCTGGTAGCAAGATGATTAAAAATTGTAAATGCATTTACCATTTCATCCAGAAACTTTGGATCATCTGCCTGCAGATGTTACCAACTGACCTGTCCATAACCCCAGGATGGGCTGACTGGTTAATTTTTTAGCCAACGAAAGCCTACAAAGACTAGAAGAGGTGACCCCTTCCTCAAATATGCAGACATCAACACAAGGATATAAGGATCATGAAGATTCAAGGACACATGAAACCACCAAAGTAAACTAATAAAGATCCAATATCCAACTCTAAAAAATAGAGATTATGAAATCACTTACAAAGAACTCAGAATAATTCTTTTAAGGAAATTCAGTTAACTATAAGAAAATACAGATACACAACTAAATGAAATTAGGAAGACAATATGTGAACAAAATTAGAAGTTCAATAAAGAAATAAAAACCATTAAAAAATCAAATCCTAGAGCTGAAGAACATAATGACCAAAATAAAAATTCAATAGAGAGCTTAAACAGCAGATTTGATCAAATAGAAGAAAGAATCTGTGAACTCAGAGCCAGTTCATTTATAATTATCCAAAGAAGAAAAAAGAAAAAGAATGAGAAAGAATGAAGAAAGCCTGTGGGAATTATGGTATATTACCAAGTGAAACAGTATATACATTATAGAAGTCCTAGAAGGAGAAGGCAGAGAAAGGAACAGGAAGTCTATTTAAAGAAATAATGGATGAGACTTCTTAAATCTTGGGAGAGAAATGGGCATTCAGATTCATGAATTCTAATGATCCCTAAATATGTTGAACCTGAAGAGGTCTACAGCAAGACACACTATAATTAAATTGTCAAATGTTACAGACAAAAAGAGAATTCTGAAAACAGCAAGAGGAAAGACTCATCACATACAAGGAAGTCTCCTTAAGACTATAAGTGGATTTCTCAGTAAAAACCTTGTAGGCCAGGACAGAGTGAGGTGATATATTCAAAATATTGAAAGAAAAAAACTGCAAGAATACTATACCCAGCAAAGCTGCCCTTCAGAAATGAAGGAGAGATAGAGGATTTCCCAAACAAACAAAAGCTAAGAGAGTTCATCACCACAAGACCTGCATTACAAGAAATCTTAGAGTTCTTCAAGCAGAAAGGAAAGGACACTAATAAGCAACTTAAATGCATACGAATGTACAAAACTCACTGATAAAGGTAAATATATCCTCAAATTCAGAATTCCCAAATATTTTAATGGTCATATGTAAATCATATTCAACACTAACATAAAAATTAAAAGAAAAACATATTTAAAATAACTAAAACTACAGTAATTTTAATAGATACACAATATAAATAAAAAAGATGTAAGTTGTCACATTAATTACCTAAAATGTAAGGGGGAGAAATAAAAGTAAAGTGTTTTTCTATACCATTAGAGTTAATTTGTTATCAGCTTAAATTATGATATTATAACTATAAGATATTTTGTGTAAGCCTCATCAGAACCACAAAGGAAAAACCTGTAGTAAACACACAAAAGACTAAGAGAAAGGAATTAAAGCATACAACCACAAAAAGTCATCAAATCACAAAGGAAGACAGCAAGAGTGGAATAAAGGAACAAAAGATAACACAAAACCGTCAGAAAACAACTTAAAAATGGCAATAGTAAGTCCTTACCTATGAATAGTTACTTTAAATGTAAATGGATCGGATACTGCAATAAAAAGAGATAGAGTAGTTGAATGACTAAAACAAAAAACCCTTATGCTGCTTACAAGAGACTCATTTAACTTTAAAGACACACATGGGCTAAAAATAAAGGGGTAAAAAAATTCCATTCAAATGGAAAAGAGAGCAGGGGTGGCTATACTTTTATTGGACAAAACACACTTTAACTCAAAAGCTGTCACAAGAGACCAAGAAGGTCATTATATAATGAAAAAGGGTCAATTTATCAATAAGATATAAAAATTATAAATACTTATGCACCCAACATCAGAAAACCTAAATATATAAAGCAAATATTAACAGATATGAAAGGAAAAATAAACATCAATACAATAATAGTAGGGGAGTTTAATACTCCACTTTCAACAATGGATAGGTCATTCAGACAGAAAATTAGTGAGGAAACAGCAGACTTGAACAATACTATAGACTAAATAGATCTAAAAGACATATACAGAACATTCTATCCAGCACATTCTTTTGAAGTGCACGTGAAACATTCTCCAGGAGAGATCATACATTAGGCCACAAAACAAGTATTTACAAATTCAAGAACAATAAAATCATATTAAGTATCTTTTCCAACCACAATAGTATGAAGCTAGAAATCAATAATAGGAGGAATATTGGAAAATTCACAAATAGGTAGGAAATAAACAACACAATTCTGAACAACCAATGGGTCAAAGAAGAAATCAAAATCTTGAGATAAACAAGCATGGAAACACAATATACCAAAACCTGTGGGATGCAGCATAAGCATTTCTAACAGGAAAGTTTATAGCAATAAATGTGTACATTAAGAAAATAGAAAGATGTCAAACAACCTAAAGTTACACCTCAAGGAATTAGAAAAAGAAGAATAAACTAAGCCCAAAGTTAGCGTAAGGAAGGAAATAACACAGACCAGAGGAGAAATAAATGACATAGAAACTAGAAAAAATTAGAAAAAAAGAAATGTAACTCAAGGTTGTTTTTTAGAAAAGATTTTAAAACTTGATAAACCTTTAGCTAGACTAACAAAAAAAGAAAGGACTCAAATAAAATTATAAATTAAGGAGGAGACATTACAACTGTACCACAGAAATACAAAGGATCATAAAGACTACTATGAACAATTATATTCCAACAAATTGGATAATCTAGAAGAAATGGATGTATTCCTAAAAACACACAACCTACCAAGACTGAATCATGAAGAAATAGATCTTTTTTATTGATGAACAGAACAAAAATAACATAGATATTTATTCTATATTTACATAATAATCTCTCTCACACATTGTTATTCCTATGAGATATCACATCACTACATTTTGCTTTTTAAAGAAATGTCTCATGGGAACTAATGCCAAACAACTACAATATTGATTTTTAAGAAATGATGATTTTTTTAGAATTAAGAATATTCTATTAAACATCATACTCTGAATATTTTGATTTATTGAATAGATGAGTAAAAGAATATTAACTTGATTCACGGAAGTGCCAAGACTAAAACATACTTGAATTACTTAACTATAATGACTATAGTTCATGGTTTTGCTTTTTATTTCAAAATATTAAAGGGGTACACATGTTTTTGTTACATCAATGAATTGAATAATGCTGAAGTCAGGGCTTTTACTGTGCCTGTCAGAAGAGTAGTGAACATTGTACCTGATAGGTACATTTTTATCCCTCACCCTCCCAACTCTCCCCCCTTATTAGTTTCCAGTCTCCTTTATACCACTATATGACCCATCATTTAGCTCCCATTTAGTAGTGGGAATATGTGGTGCTTGTTTTTCCATTCCTGGGATACTTTGCTTAGGATAATGTTCTCTAGTTCCATCCAAGTTGTTGCAAAAGGTATTATTTCATTCCTTTCTATGGCTAAGTAGTACTCCATGGTGTGTGTGTGTGTATACACACCATATTTTCTTTATCCACTCATCAATTGATGGGCACTTAGGTTGATTCCATATCTTTGCAATTGTGAATTGTGCTGTGATAAACATTTGGGTGCAGGTGTCTTTTTGATATAATGACTTCTTTTCCTTTGGGTGAACACCCAGTAGAAGGATTGCTGGATCAAATGGTAGGTCTATTTTTAGTTCTTTGAGGGATCTCCATACTGTTTTCCACAGAGGTTGTACTAATTTACAGTCCCACCAACACTGTATAAGCGTTCCTTGTTCACTGCATCCACATCAACATTTATTGTTTTTTGACTTTTAAATATGGCCATTCTGATAAGGGTAAGGTGGTATCTCATTGTGTTTTTAATTTGCATTTCCCTGATGATTAGTGATGGTCATTATATAATGATAAAGGGAGCAATACAGCAAGAAGACATAACAATCATAAATGTGTATGCACCTAACACAGGAGCTCCCAGATTCATAAAATAAATTCTACTAGATTTAAGCAAAGAAAGAAACAATAGTATCATAATAGCCAGGGACTTCAACACTCCACTAACAGAATTAGACAGATCATCAGGGCAAAATAAACAAAGAAATGACTTAGTCAGGACATTAGAACAGATGGACCTAACAGACATTTATAGAACATTCTACCCAGAAACTACTGAATATACATTCTTCTCATCAGCTCATGAGACATCTTCCAAGATAGATCAGATGTTAGGCCACAAAACAAGTCTCAGCAAATTCAGAAAAATTGAAATCATACTATGTATCTTCTCAGACCACAGTGGAATAAAACTAGAAATCAATTATAAGAAGAACTCTCAAATCTACACAAAGTCATGGAAATTAAACAAACAACCTGCTGCTGAACAATCCTTGGGTCAATGATGAAATTAAGATGGACATCAAAAGATTTTTCAGACTGTATGACAAAGAAGACACAAGTTTCCAAAATCTATGAGATACCGAAAAAGCAGTCCTAAGGGGGAAATTCATAGCCTTAAGTGCTTATTTCAAAAAGACAGAAAGATCACAAATTAACAACCTAATGTCACACCTCAAGGAACTAGAAATAGAAGAATGAACAAAACACAAAGCTAGCAGAAGAAAAGAAGTTACAAATCTCAGAGCAGAACTAAATGAAAAGGAAACAAAAAAATACAAAGGATAAATGAAATAAAAGGTTGGTTCTTTGAATAGATAAACAAAATTGATAGACCATTAGCTAGATTAACCAGAAATAGAAGAGAAAGGACTCAAATAAGCCCAATCAGAAATGAAAAAGGAGACATTACAACTCATACCACAGAAAGACAAAATATCATCCATAACTACTATAAAAACCTCTACACACACAAACTAGCAATCCTAGAGAAAATGGATGAAGTTTTGGAAATGCACAACCTCCCAAGCCTGAATCAGGAAGAAATGGAAATCCTGAACAGACAAATAACAAGTAGTGAGATTTAAACTGTAATAAAAAAAATCTCCCAACAATAAAAAAAAAGTCCCAGACCAGATGGATACACAGCCAAATTCTACCAGACTTACAAAGAAGAACTGGCACCAATTTGACTGAAAGTGTTCCATAACATTGACAAGGAAGGAGCCCTCCCTAACTCATTCTAGGAAACCAGTATCACCTTGATACCAAAGCCAGGAAAAGACACACACAAAAAAGAAAACTATAGACCAATATCCCTGATGAACATAGATGAAAAAATCCTCAACAAAATACTAGCAAACTACATCCAACAGCACATCAAAAAGATAATTCAAGTGGGTTTTATCCCAGTGATGCAAGGATGGTTCAATATATGCAAATCAATAAATATGAATCACCACATAAACAGAAGTAAAAGAGATCTAAACAAACCAATAATGTATAAGGAGATTCAAGCAGTGATCAAAAAACTCCCAAAAAAGAAAAGCCCAGGTACAGATGGCTTCATGGGTGAATCCAACCAAGTATTTAAAGAAAAATTAACATCAATTCTTCTCAAACACTTCCAAATAATTGAAGAAGAGGAAACACTTCCAAACTCATATTACAGGCCAGAATTACCCTGATACCAAAGTCAGACAAGGACACTACAAGAAAAAAAAAAAAAACAGGCCAGTAACTTTGATGAATGTAGGTCCAAAAATATTCAACAAGATACCAGCAAACCAAGTTCAGCAGCACATTCAAAGGCTCACACACCATGACCAAGTGAGATTTATCCCTGGGGTGCAAGGATGGTTCAACATATGCAAATTAATACACGTAATACACCACATTAACAGAATGAATTATAAAAATCATATGGTCATTTCATTAGATGCAGAAAAAGCATTTGACAAAATTCCACATCATTTTGTAACAAAAATTTTCAACAAATTGTGTATAGAAAGAATATATCTCAACACAACAAAGGGCATATATGACAAGCCCACACCTAGCATTATACTCAGTGGTGAAAAGCCAAAACATTTTTCTCTCAGATTGGGAATAGGACAAGGATTCCCATTCTTACCACTTCTATATGGTATAGTTTGGATGTTTGTCCCCTCCAAGTCTCATGTTGAAATTTGATCCTCAATGTTGGAAGTGTGGCCTAATGGTAGGTATTTGGGTCATGGGGGCAGATCCCTCATGAACAGATTAATGCCCTTCCTGGATGGCAGGGGGTGATTGAGTCCTTGCTCTATTAGTTCCTGTGGGAGCTAATTGTTAAAAAGAGGCTGGCACTCACCCCCCTCTATCTCCTGCTTCCTCTTTCTCCAGTGATTTCTGCACATGCCAGCTCCCCTTCACCTTCTGCCATGAATGGAAACAGCCTGTGACCCTTGTCAGATGCAGATGCCCAATTCTGAACTTTTCCATACATCAGAATCATGAGCCAAATAATTTTTTTTCTTTATAAATTACCCAGCATCACGTATTCTTTTATAGCAACACAGATGGACTAACTCAAAACAGTACTGGAGGTTTCAGCCAGAACAATTAGACAAGAAAAAGAAATAAAAGGTATCCAAATCAGGAAGGAAGACATAAAATTGCCTCTGTTTACATATGACATGATTTACATAGAGAAAATGCTAAGGATTCCACCAAAATACTGTTAGAACTAATAAATAAATTCAAATTCAGTAAAGCTGCAGAATACAAAATCAATATACAAAAGTCAGCTGAATTTCTATATGCTGTCATTGAACCATCTGAAAAAAAAGTAAAGAAAAGAATTCCATTTATAATAGTGTCAAAAATAATAAAATACTTAGAAATAAGTTAACTGAGGAGGTGAAAGATTTGTACACTGAAAGCTATAATACAGTGATGAAAGAAATGGAAGAAGACACAAATAAATGGACAGATATCATGTTCATGGATCAAAAGAATTAATATTATTACAATGTCTATACTACCCAAAATGATCTACAGATTCAATGGAATCCCTATTAAAATTCTAATGGCATTTTTCACAGAAATAGGAAAGGCAATTCTAAAATTTGTATGGAACCACAGAAGACCACCAATAGCCAAAGTAATCTTTAGAAAGAAAAACGAAGCTGGAGGCATCACATTTCCTAATTTCACACTATGTTACAAAGCTATAGTAATCAAAACAATGTGGTAATGGCTTAAAAAAAAAGACACATAGACCAATGGAATAGAATAGAGAACCCAGAAATAAACCCACACCTATACAGCCAACTAATATTTGACAAGGGTGCCAAGAATACACAATGGGGAAAGGATAGTCTCTTTAAGAAATGGTTGGGAGAACTGTATATACACATGCAAAAGAATGGAATTGGACCCCTATCTTTTTTCTTTTTTTGCAACAGACTCTCTGTTACCCTGGGTAGAGTGCAGTGGTGCCATTGTAGCTCACTGCAACCTCAAACTCCTGGGCTCAAGCGAGCCTCCTGCCTCAGCCTCCCAAGTAGCTGGGACTACAGGCATGTGCCAGCACACTCAGCTAATTTTTTCTGGTTTTGGTGGAGATAGGGTTTCACTCTTGCTCAGGCTGGTCTCAAATTCCTGACCTCAAGTGATCCTCCCACCTCAGCCTCCCAGAGTGCTAGGATTATAGGCATGAGCCACCACACCCAGCCTCAGACCCTTATCTTATACCACTCACAAAAATCAACTCTAAATGGATTAAAGATGTAAAAATAAGACCTGAAACTGCAAAACTCCTTGACATTGGTCTTGGCAATGATTTTTTGGATGTGACACCAAAAGCACAGTCAACAAAAGCAAAAATAAACAAATGGGATTATATCAAACTAAAAAGCTTCTGCACAGCAAAGGAAACAATCAACACAATGAAAAGGCCACCTACAGAATGGGAAAATATATTTGCAAAGCATATATCTGATAAGGGGTTAAGTGCAAAATATATCAGGAATACATACAACTCAATAGCAAAAAATTGCAAATAATCTGATTTTAAAATAAGCAAAGGACCTGAAAAGAGATTTTTTTCCAAAAAGGCCATGCAAATGGCCAACAGGTACATGAAAATGTGCTCAACTAACCAATCATAAGAGCAATGCAAATCAAAACCACAGCAAGATATCACCTCATACATGTTAAGATTGCTATTATCAAAATGTCAAAAGATAACAAGTATTGGCAAAGATATGGAGAAAAGGGAACGCTTGTACCATATTGGTGGGAATTTAAATTGGAATAGCCATTATGCAAAACAGTATGGAGGTTCTTCAAAAATTTAAAATGGAACTACCACACAATTCAGCAATCCCACTTCAGAAAAGAAAAGAAATGAGTAGTTCAAAGAGGTATCTGCACTCCCATGTTCATTGCAGCATTATTCATAATAGTCAAAACTTTGAAATAACAATTGATGGATGAATGGATAAAGAAAATGTAATATTTGTATACAATGTATTATTCAGCTGTATAAAAAGAAGGAACTCTTGCCATTTTTGACAACATGGATGAACCTAAAGGGTGTTATGCTAAGTGAAAAATAAGTGACTCAGAGAAAGACAAATACTGTATGATCTCACTTTTATATGGAATCTCAAAAAGAAAATCCATAGAAAAAAAGAATAGAAGAGTGGTAGCCAGGGGCTGGAGATTGGGGGAAATGGAGAGATGTTGGTCAAAGGGTACAAACTTTTAGTTATAAGATGATAAGTTCTGGGGATCTAAAGTACAACTAGTGACTATGGCTAATAAAATTGTACTGTATACTTGAAGTTTGCTAAGAAATTATATCTTAAGTACTCTCATCACAAAAAAAAGTGACAGTGAGGTGATGGACATGTTAACTAAGTTGATCATGGTAATCATTTCACAATGTATATGTATATCAAATAATCACCCTGTAAACCTTAAATATATACAATATTATTTGTCAATTATACCTCAATAAAACTGGAAAATGGTAAGATACAGTAAGTAGTATTTGTGTTAATGGTGCTTATGATTTTATATATGGTGAAACTTGTTATTATTAGTTCTTGCATGATTTCTTTGTATGAAATTAATGGAAGAAATTATATCATTATCATTTTTAGAAAAAGCATAAACTGTTATTCAGATTATACTTTTTCTATTACTTTTTACAATCTGTGAAAATTCATATTCATTTCTTATTTTTTCACTGCTGCAATTTATCAACTGCTTTGGCAGAATATACTGTGAATGGGAAGTTCCAAAAGAATTGACTTTCTGTATTAGAAAAGAGGAGGAGAGATATATTTTCAAAGGGTCTAGAATAATTCTAAAGATAAAAGTTTGAAACAAACAAAAAAGACCCAAGAAGAACTGATGTTTCAGCTCAAGTACAAAGGCAGGAAAAGCTCAATGTCCCAGCTCATACAGTTAGGAAGGAAGAGTTCCCTCTTACTTGTGGAAGGGTATCTTAGTCCATTTGTGCTGCTATAACTAATACCTATAAGAACAGAAATTTATTTCTCACAGTTCTGGGGGCTGGGAAGTCCAAGATCAGGGTGCCGGCAGGTTTGGTGTCTGGTGATGGCTGCTCTTTACTTCCAAGATGGCACCTTGTTGCTACATTATCTGGAGGGGATGAAGACTGTGTCCTCACATGGAAGAAGGGACAGAAGGGATGAATGTTCTGCCTTAAGCTCTTTTATAAGTTGCTAATTCATGTATGAGGGCAAAGACCTCATGGACTAATCACCTCCTGAAGGCTCCACTTCTTAATACTATTGCATTGGAAATTAAGTTTCAGCATGAATTTTGGAGGGAACACAAACATTCAAACCATAGAAAAAGGTCAGTCTTCTTGCTCTTTTCAGACCTTCAGTGGATTGGATGAGGGCCACCCACACTAGGGAGGGGAATCTGCTTTACTCAGTCTACCAATTTAAATGTTAATCTCATCCAAAAACAACCTTACAGACACACCTACAATAATGCTTGACCAAATATCTGGGCACCCAGCAGCCCAGTCAAGTTGACACATAAAATTAACCATCACATTATGTAGGTTGTAATCTTATTTTGTACCAAAAAACCCAAATATTTGCATAGACAGAAGGAAATATTAACAGCAGCCACCTCTAGGGAAGAGGGCCTGAGGTTTGGGGTATGGATTAGGGTGTGGATTTCACCTTGTACTCTTCTTTACAGTTTTGTTTCTAGTTGATTTTTTTACACCATAGCTTGGATTTTATTGCCTTCTTACTTTAAAAAAACTAGTTAATAATAAAAGGTAAGATGGAAGTCCCTCTAGCTAAGCCCCACTGGAATGGTTGTAAGGGATTGGGGTACAAGGGAAAAATCGATCCAAAACTACTAGCTATTGAAAAGTTGTAAGGACAGCATACTCTTCCACTTGCCCTTCCTTATCTCCTCTTTCTAATCCCTTATTTCTGTGGTGTACCCACAGACCCTCATGCCTTGTGGTTCAGCACTTCTAAGTGCGAGAATCCCCCCTCCCACCCATGGCTCTTGTCTTCAAACAACTTTGTGCTCCACCTCTTTACTTTATCTCTTTCTCTTAGCCTGGTGATCCCAAAAGAGGGCAGAGCCCAGCTGATTGTCCCACTGGAATAAGCTTATACATGAATTAATCAGTAGATGCTACTAACTGGCAATTACTTCATTTACTTATTCAACAAACATGTAATGTGTAGTGTCTATGTGTGCATCATTGTGCTAGAGAATAGGCAGTTCTACCTGGGGGAAGTGGTGTGTTGGGCTTAGGAAAGGCTTAGTAGAGGTGATGTGGAAGGTGGGGCATAATATTCCAGGCAGAGGGAACAACTTCTGTCAGGATTTGGAGATATGAAATCCCATGACCTCTAAGAAAAACTGTGTGTTGTTTGATATGGCTGGATATGTGATGTGAAGAGAGCACACAGTGAGAAATGAGGATGGAAAGATCAAAAGGAGATATCAGCAAGACAATTTTTATTATGTGAGATTGTCTTTCTCTTTGCAGAATATTTGGCATCCCTGTTTTTTTTCCCACTAAATGCCAGAAGTTGCCCCCCGTCATTGTAATGATCAAAAACACCACGCCATACATACTCACACCTTTTTAAAAACTCAACCCTTCTTGGTTGAGAACCACTGGGGCTTGATCGAGGATGACATTTTATGCTCTGCTAATTAATTTGGACTTGTTCCTGTAGGGCCTGAGCTTCTCAAACTGCAGTAGGAGATGATGTATAAAAGGATACTTAAATTCCTAAGACACCTATGGTTAATCTTCTTGAAGCATAAATTTTATTCAAATACTTTTTAAATTAATTGAAGTATAACAGTATATTATTTTATATTAAAACAAACACAGATATAACATGGAGTAGAATGCTCAATGACTATGAATTCTTAAGTTAAAATAACAGAAAGTTTCCACTTGCACCGGGTAGCTTCTAACTATACCCCAAACTCCTGGGGATATTTCAGTTGGAAAGTTTGAGAAGCAATGGACATTGTGTCAATGAAGTGTTTGAAACAAGGAAGAAATGTGATCAGATTTGTGTTTTAGATAAATCAATTTATCTGCTATTGGGAAATGCATTGGAAGAAAGTGAGACATGTAGACAGACCAGTTTGGAATAATAACCCAGGAACAAAATAACAAGGTGCTATACTATGGAGGTGAGGGATGGATATGAGAGATATTCAGGAAGTAGAATTGACATGGCTCAATGAATGAGTGGATGTGCAGAATGAAAGAAATGAAGCTATTGAGTATGCCAACCAGGTTTCTGGCTTGAGCAGCTAGTGATTGATATGAGAGAATTCAAAGGATTAACAGAATAGGGGACAGAAAGGGAAAAGTTAGTTCAAGTTTTTGAACAAGTTGAGTTTGAGTTGGCTATAGATTTCCAGTAGATATGTCTAGTAAGTAATAGTAAATATGCACCTCCAGCACAGAGAAGAGATATGAGTTGGTGATCTAACTTTTGAAATTATAATTATGTTGGCAGTTGTTGTAGCCATGGGCATGGATGAGTTAGCCCAAGGAAAGTGAGCAGAGTGATAAAAAGAAGAGTGCTGAAAACACAACCCTGGGAAACAATGACATTCAAAGGTTTCATAAAGGAAGAGAAGCCAGCAAAAAAGACTGAGAAAGAGCAATTTGAAGGATGGGGAAAAAACAGGAGGGAATACTGCCATGGAAGTTATGAAAGAAAGAAATTTTAAGTAGAAGGAAGTGGCCTACTGTATCAAATGACACAGAAAATAAAATTAGGTAGTAATTGAGATGAATACACTGAATTTGATAATTACAAGATTATTTCAAAGTATGTTCAGCCAGATTGCAACAGCTTGTTATGGGTAGAGGAGTGAGTTCTCACTGCAGTGAGATAGTGAAATGCATAGGATGATAGCTGAAGAAGATATTTTTGAGGGTTTTTTGTTTATTTCTTTGTTATTAAAATAAGACTTGATGATTTTTAAATTCTGAGGGGAACAAACTAGGAGACTGGGAAAGATTAAAGGCAGAGTTGTGTAAAAGGAAAACTCGTGAAGAAAGCTCTCAAAGCATGTATGAAGTGGTGAGATCCAGAGCACAGGTAAAAGGGAGAATACAATGATGGGTACAGATGTAGGTATATTTTATGACCATGTCAAGGTAGAAAGTTTGGGGTGCTCCCCTCCTGTATGGCCTCTATTTCCTTGGTGATAGAAAAATCAAAGCAACCTACTGTAAGAATAAGGGGTAGGTGAAATGGAGAAGGAGTCTGAGAAAAGAGGTTAAAGTTTGGAATAGGCATTAAAAGAATGGGGAATGTTACTGACTGAGGCAATACAGAGGTGCTTCTGGGTCATGTTGTGGTTTCAGCTACTGAAGACCAAGCTTTTGTAAGAACCCCAGTGTGGTTGTATGATTTTCTCTTTCTGGGCTGAGCAACCTGGACATAGAAGGAGAAATATAATGGCCTGAAATACAACTTTGTTCAATGAATAAAATTTAGAGACTGTTGGGGAGTGATGAAATCTCATAGCTCAACCCAATTCTGATCATTAAAAATGGTATAATTCAATCACTATTGATGATTACCCCAACTATGTCATCTACATGGATGATTCCACCCATGAAAAGTTTAACAGCACGGTCAAAGCTGAGAAAGGGAAGCTTGTCAATGATAGGAAGCCCATCTTCCATTTTCCAGGAGTGAGATATTGCCAACAACAGGTGGGATGATACTGGTGTTGAAAATGTTGTGCAATCCACTAGTCTCTTCCCTCTCTCCGAGAAGGCTGGAGCTCACTTGAGGAATGGAGACTCATCATCTCTTCCCCTTCTGCTGATGTCCCCATGTTTGTGATGAAAGTGAACCATGAGAAGTATGACCATTACCTCAAGATTATCAGCATTGTCTCCTGTACCACAAACTGGCCCCCAACCAAGTTTATCCATCCATGACAACTTTGGATCATGGAGAGACTCATGGTCACAGGTCACATCATCACTTCCACCCTGAAAAATGTGGACAGCCCCCCTGCAACACCATGGTATGTTGATCATGGTGCTGTCCAGATCATCATCTGTGCACACAAGGCTGTGGGCAAGGTCATTCCTTAGCTGAATGGGAAGTTCACTGGCATAGTCGTCTGTCTCTCTGTCTCCAACATGTCTGTCATGGATCTGACCTGCATCCTGGAGAAAATAAATACAGTAACATCAAGACAGTGTTGAGTCAGGCATTGGAGGACCCCTTAAAGGACATCCTGGCCTATACTAAAGAACAGACTGTCTTCTGTGACTTTAACCATGACACCTATTCTTCCATCTTTGATGCTTGGGCCAGCACTGCTCTCAGTGATGATATTGTCAACTGTATTTACTGGTAGGACAATAAGTTTAGCTATAGGAACCAAACTGCAGACTCCATGGATCATGTGTCCTCTAGAGCAGCAGTCCCCAACCTTTTTCACACCAAGGACTGGTTTCACAGAAGACAATTTTTCCACGGACCAGGGGTGGGGGCATGGTTCCAGGATGATTCAAGCATTACATTTATTGTGCGGTCAAACCTCTTTGCTAGTGATAATCTTTATTTGCAGCTGCTCCCCAGCACGAGCATCACTACCTCAGCTCCACCTCAGATCATCAGGCATGAGATTCTCGTAAGGCATGTGCATCCTAGATCCCTTGCATGTGCAGTTTACAGTAGGGTTTGTGCTTCTATGAGAATCTAGTGCTGCTGCTGATCTGACAGGAGGCAGAGCTTATGTGGTGATGCAAGCACGGGGAGCAGCTGTAAATACGGATGAAGCTTCACCGGCTCGCCTGCTGCTCACCTCCTGCTGTGCAGCGTGGTTCCTAACAGGCCATGGACCGGTACTGGTCTGCGGCCCAGGGGTTGGGGACCACAGCTCTAGAGAGTAACAGCCCTGGACCAGTACTCCCAACAACAGCACAAGAGAAAGAGAGAGTCCTTCAGCTCTGGAGAGTCTCGTCTCAAATCTAACCCTCAATACATTGAGAAGCTCTATCCTCAAAATGATTCCCATCCCAGGCCCCCTGTAAGAAGAATACCATCAATAACACTAAACCCAGCAGGGGAAAAATGAGGTGGTTTTCTATGAGCAAAATCTTTAAGCAAACTACCAGTCAAAGAGCATGAGGCATTGCAAATAATGGCTTTTGTGCAGACACCATTTTGACATGGAGTAGAAATGGGTCTTAGCTCATGGTCTCTAGGCATGGCTGTTTAGGCCCTGTGAAATATATTGAAACTTCTTCCCCTATCCTTCTCTGTACCATTCTGAGCTTTATTTTTTTTTCTCCAGTTGTATATTTCTCTTTAGCCACTAGCACACTGCAGCTGTGACACCATCGTGAATGTCGCCTTTCAACCTAGAAGATCGTGATAAGTGTCAAAAGGTACAAAATCTAGTTACTCAAACCCACTTAATAGAGGCTGTTGGCCCATTTGGGCAGGGGGAGGATATCTCCCCTGTGGGCCCTCTGTGTGATAGGGGAGGCTCTTTGTCACGTATGTGTATATATAGAGGGAGGGGGCTTCCTATGAGCTCCAATGGTAGTCCTGAAGTCAGGGACCCTTCAGGCCATATTTCTGCCCATGCTTTCATTTGTGCATCCATCAAGAGCAGATATTAGTATGACCTAAGAACAGCTGTTCCTAAGTCCTTTGCCAGGCATTTGGCTCTGTGAGAGGTCTATAGCCAAACACAAAAACTATTTACCAAGATGGAGTTGTAGGGACTCTGTGAGTGTAAGATGGGAGCCTGAAGAAATGTGGATCTCACATAGAAGTTTTAGAGTTAGTCACCCTGGCCATGTGCTCTGTGGATCATGTGGAAGATCTTTAAGTACCCATATAGCTCCCCATTGAATTATGCCATCAAGATCCATTCTTTTGAGTTAAGCATGACTCTCTTTTTTAGGGTGTTGGAGGAAATGCTCTTTAAAAACATACAGCTAGAAGAAAAAAGAACTAAGTGGGAGTGTTGGAAGTTTGGGAGAGAGCCAGAAAATGTAAGTTTGGGCTGATGAGGTCAAAACTCCCAACTCTGGGAAGGGCTGGCTCAGAGCTTGCTTCCTTGCTTGCTTGCTTTCTTGTACTCAGTGTGAGGGCTTGGGCCAGGGAGCATCTGTCAGATTCAAGAAGGCATAGAACCACAAATGCCATTATACTTGTCTCTTTAGGATGAAGCTGGATATTTGTTGAGCAGGAAGCAGTGTGGCACATAGAAAGAAGTGATCTGGGACTCCACTGAGGGAAGAAGACAAGACCTAGGTAAGCCATGGGCTCATGCTGGCCTGAATTTCAAGTATTTGGGGGCTTTTAGCACTGTGAAAAGGGGGAAGCTCCTGAGAGGGGACTAAGGGAAGAAAGCGGAGATCATATGTTGTTAATTAGAAGGGAAGGAATGAGAAGAATGCTAGGCTTTAGCTTCAGCTCTCCTTGTAGGTTGATGACAAGCCACATATAAAGTTTAAGATGGGTATTTTAAAACTCATCCTTCTGCCCCACTGAAGCAGCTCCAGCTGTATGGTAAAGAAACAGATGTGGCAAAAGAACAGGATATTTCAAGCGTTTAGTTTCAAAGGGCCAAATGGAAGCAGAGATCTGGTCCTTTGGTCTTCTGTTCACTGAAGGTTGAAGGGTTTGTGACTCTCCGGGGCTGTATTTCTCACCCTGAGTAGGGGCCCTGTTTTTTCAGGTGTGTGATTACAGGAGGAAAAAAAAAAAGAGCAATCAGGTTAAGTAGGCCCTGTGAGGGAAGAATATGGGATTTCTCAGGTACAATGGCAGAGATAAGTGGCCACTTCTGGCTCTGCCAAGAATCCTTGAGTATTTCCCTAAAACTGTCACTCAAGGTTCCCAAATGAAACAATCTGTAAGTCTTCAAACAGACAGAAGGTGTCTTCCCTGGATTGAAGGCTTCTGGATACCTAGATCTCCTCTGGATAAAAAGAAGAAGGGAGACGCTTGACTGGATATGCCTTTGCCTGGGGAGAATATAAGGAATTTTAATGATTTCCTGTGTAAAGTCTTGAGGGGCCTTGGGTAGCCAGTATAAACAGGAGGCATTTCAGTTGATTGGATTTATGTTCCTGAAATCAGGAAACAGGCCAACATGGGCCTCTGTTTAGCTCCATTCCATGGGATTGGAAGTTGGAATGCAAGGAGATGCCACCTCAGATTTCATCCTGTAATCAGTGGCCACTCTGTCTTTTTGGCTTTTGTCTCAGCTACTTAAAAGTCACGCATACACACACACACACACACACACACATAAGCTGCCTCCTTTCTCAGAGAAGATAGGGGTTGAAAGAGGGTCTAGTTTCCATGGATGGGAAGACTGAGTCACAAAAGGACCTCCTTCAAGCCTGGGACAATATTTCTGCAAGATACAGGGATTGTACTACATGGTCTTGAACACTCATTTCAGAAGATCCCTTGTGTAAAAAGCACAAAGGATATGCAGGAGCTTCCATTCTTCATTTGCTATTCAAGTCTGTAGGGTCCAGATCACTTTATGTCACACTCATTTTTACCCTGTCTTATGCAAAGAATCTCACACTGTTAGACAGCTCTGGAATCCAGCTTGGGCTTGGCCACTAGCTAGTTGTCTAAACTAAACAATTCACTAAGTAAGAGGAGCCACCACTGATTGCTTACTTACTATATCAGCCCAATGCTCAGTGTCTTACATGGATGGTCACATTTTATCCTCACGACAACCCTGGGAGGTAAGGACTATTACTATCCTCACTCAAGGGGGATAATATTCCTCAGTTGAGAAAACTTAAGTTTAGTAATTGACTCAACATAAATGGCTAATCAGTGGCAAAGTCTGAGTTGGAATAGAGAACTGTCTCCAAAGCCCATGGTCTTATTACAGTGGACTGCTTCTACCCATACACTTTGTACTCTTTGTATCCTGGATCCTTGTAACACGGGAATAACACCTTGAGTAATGCCTAGTCTGCCTTCTTTATGAGGATGTTTTGAGGACAAAATGAGAAGAAAGCTATCCCATTCCATGAACATTTAAGGAGTGTTATGGATGAGGCATTATTCTGGGGTCTGAGTATTCAAAAATTAATAAAATGGGTTTCCTTCCCTCCAGATTACCATCTGGATAATCTGCCTTGAAATATTACCATCTGCAAAACTGCCTTGAAAAACAAAGCACTATACAAGGGCCTATTTCCTATGATACTGTTTTATTGCATGTACAGTGAAGGGAAACTAACAGCTATAGGTACAGAACAAGCTGGGGTAAAAATCCCACGTGGCTTTCAGCTGCTCCCTACAAAACTTGGCAACCAGCTGTTGCCAATCCCCAGTGAGAATGAAAGGAGAGGAAACAGGCAATAATTTGAAGTGTGACTATAATGTGATGTGACTGCTGCTTTTTCGCAAGACATGCACATCCAAAGGAGTGGTGTCCCCTTCAGACTAGCACCTTGGAAGGCTAAATCCCTGTACATTTATTGCAATAATGTTGCCATTGCTCAAAACGTTTTTTGGTGTTTTTTTTTTTGGAGCTCCTCTTTAGTAATTGAGTTCGGAGCCTGTGGCACATCCTTTTGAATAACGACAGTGGTGATAAATCTTTGTCCTTTGAGGGTGGATTTGATGTTAGCAAAGAGCCAAAAGTCATTCAGAGCCATGTCTATAGAATAAGGTGGGTGATCAAGCTCAGTAATGCAGTTTTTAATTTAAAAATACAGCCCACTTCCTCTCTTCTCTATTCCTTTCCCCACCCTACATCACTCTACTTACCCCTCCCCTCCTCTCTCCCACTCTCCCTTCCAAGTATGACTGTGAGCCATTAAGCCCATTAGTCTCATGTGGTTCATAACCTAGTGCAAACAGAGATTAAATGACTATTGACCAAGGTCACAAGACTAGATAAGAGGGCAGGTAGAATAAGACCCTGTCTTCTGCAAATCACAGCACTAAAAACTTCAGCTAGCAAAGAAGCTTCATGATGACAAAAAAGAAATGCCTAAGTAATGGAAATAGATGAGCAGAGGACTATGGTTTCTTCATCTCTAAAGGTCCTTCTATATCCTTCACAGAGGACACATGTATAGCACTGCTTGATGTCAACAGGAATGCCCTGTGACTTGGTCCTTATTTCCAGACAAATCCAACTGGGGATAGGCCAACATCTCTGAAAACTGACTTTCCAAATAGGTTATAAGTAGGAGATAAGAACTCTACTTCTCTACCCTGTCTGGAAACAAAACAACAATACTGTAGGACAGCCAGGGCTTTCCCTGAGCAAAATTATGAAGGGACAGAAATATATGTCTTTGGCAACCACTATTCCAGATCTGCCCTCCTCCCCACCATCACCACCTTCTCCCTATTTCCCTATTCTCCAGTTAAGGAGAAGAGTGGTTTGATTAGTGCATTCACATTAAGAGGTTACACAGACCATCTGCATTTTAAAAGAGGACATGGAGCTATAATTAACCCAAAGGAAAGGAGACAAGACTAGCAGAGGATGTTGATACATCAGTGAAGAGATACTTTTAGACAAGGCAAGGGTACCCCAACTCACCCAAGAGAGATAATAGCTACCACTCTAGTGCATAAAATTATCCCTAGAGTAAGTTCTATCACAGGCTATTTTCCCTCAAGGTCTGGCTTCTGTTTTAAGAGCTGTACTTTGAACCACAGAATTTCAGAGCTGCCAAAGCCTGTAGAGAAGAGGCCATTCCCTCATTTTAAATATTGGGGCCCAGGGTGGGTGTGAGGGAGAAGCAGGGGGAGGAATAGCCTACTCCCAGATCACACAAGGAATTAATGGCCCTGCTGGGGCTACAGCCCAGGTCCCTGGCTTCCCACCACACTGATTGCTTTTCTCTAGGCCAACAGTTGTTTGTAGAAATGCCCAGCTCTAAAGGCTTTTTGAAGTGGGTCACAGTTCCCATGCTAGTTTCCTCTTGCTATTGATACAAGAAGCTCTTGTGTTTCTCAGGGGAGGACAGAATGAGAGAAATGTCAGAGTTTTTTGCCTTTCCCAGAGGCCCAATAGCTTCTCTGTTCTGAGGACAAGCAATCCCCTTAGGAACCCAGGAGCATTGCCTTTGAGCCCAGGCAGCCAGCATCACTCCCCAAACAATTCAAGTTTGTATGTGCTGTTGAATCCTCAAGATGAACTATTGGAGAAAGTATTCTACCAATTATGATTCCATGGGGCCCAGAGCACATGGTCTTGATTAGAATGTGCAAGAGCAAAGCAGATTTCCCCCTGTGAAGGTCTGAAAGCAACTTGAAGTCCAGCCAATATTGTTCCAGCAGCCAATGCCTGGCTTCCAGCTGCTGCTTGGTGAAAATTCAAAGCTCAAAGAAACGACACCTGGAGGGGTAGGTAGAGGTGCAGAAGACCAAGCTGGGGAAAAGAACCACAGCAGGACAGCAGTTAAAAGAGTGCTAGGTTATGGCTTCCCCCAGATTCCCCTCTGTCCCCACTCCAAACCTCAGTACACCCAGGCAGAGCTGATTGCCAGCCCATCCCAGAATGAGGCTTCATGGTGAGACTCTGGACATTAGATCGACTCCTACCTCCTGTACAAAGTCTTTCCAGACTACTCTAGCTCACCAAGGAACCCTCATGGGTTCTCTCAGCTCTTTTAGCAAGAATACAGTTGCTCGCCAACAAGTACATCTCTCCACTATTATATCCGACTTTTCAGCCTCTAGTGGGTGTGTTAGCTTCTTCCTTCTCAGCTATATTGTGAGATTCTTGAGATCAGAAACTATCTCCTCCTTTTCTGCATATCCCACAGTGCCTCACTTAATTAAGCCCTCACAGGTAACTGACCACAGAGGAGAGTTTGGACAAGGCACAGAAGCATAAATGTTCCTCTCAGCTTTGGCTGGCCTTTCCGTGCACGTTGCCACTCTAACCTGCACAGCTATGCTAGACAGGAAAAACTGCAGGAAAGGCCAGCTCCTACAGAAACCACCAGAGATAAGGCAGGTGGAGGATAAGTGAGTGCTCCAGTGGGGTGAGGCAGTGAGGCCAGGAAAGTTTAGCATAGGGCAGGCAGAAAGACATTAAGAGGAGGAACGTAACCCCCTCCCCATTTTTATCTAGGGGTTACCTTGCCTGGAGGAATATCTGTAGGAGAGGGGGGATTTCAGAAGAATCTAACTTCTTTAATCCTAATGTTGGCTAATCCAGATTTGAGCCTTATAGTTCTTATTTGGCTACATCTAGGAGGCCAAGCTTCGCTGGTAAAGCTGTTTATGTAGGGGGGGAGGGGGACTAGCGAGGGGAGGTTAGAAGAGCCAAGAACTTTACAGAAGCATGTGTGTGTGCGCACCTGCCTGTGTGTGCCTATATATTTGCACCTTCTTTTATTTTTCACACTGTGTCCCAGCTTGGATGCTACTAGACAGACTAATGCCTCTGCCACCCCTTCTCTGAAATGTCACTAACACATCCCAATCCGCACAAATCCACCGCCAATAAGATGGCGTAAGAATAATAGGTTGACTGCCACATGCTAAGTGGAAACACATGACCTATCAATCAAACAGGAATCAGTTTTTCCTCAAAGATGCAGAGCCTTAGCAGAAAAGGAGCCCCAAGCTAGACACTGAGAACTGGAAATAACTTCTCTACAGATAAGCTGGAGAAAGAAGTTGGTTTGGTTTTTCTTTAATTATGTCATGAATCTCTAAAGCACCCAGGAAATTAAGAAGTGCTCTGACTCTTGAAGATTTCTGTAGGATTGCTCAGAAACAGAAAGGGCAAAGATGGTTCTGGACATTTCTTGGGCAAGTGTCACACAGCTCAAAGGAATTCCCTTGTTAGCTTGTATCAGCCTGGCCTGTCTTGGCCAGCAACCTATGTTATGTCATTCCTTCAGGCTGGGGCTCTGAGCTACCCAAAATGCATTCAGGCTCTCTATAATGTATTCTTAGAGAGGGCCACAAGATGTTGGGGCCCAGAACCTATCTTTTCCTCCTTTGTATACCCCAAAGTGCCCCACTCAAGACTGCCCATTCATCACAACCTACATCATCTGCAAACCAGGAAGTAATGAACTTGTAGCAGCATAGCGAATAAAAGTCAGACAAAAAGGAGCACTTACACATCACAATTAAGGGAGTTTCTCAAGAAATGTTTTAAATGAGGGCGCTGTGGCCTCTGTATGGGATGGTTTAAGCTGCTCCTGAAAATCCCTTCTTGTCCCAGGATTTTGTCATCTCGATGTCCTCCCTCTTAGAAGCCCAGAGGGAAAACAACTTTAATCCGGGAGCCACGTGGCCTGCCCTCATTGCCCCTCTTTCTCTCAGGCTGTTTCTGCTCCCTGCTTGTTTCAGACACACGTTTCAGCCCTGACGGCTTTGTTGAAATGTGCTCGTGCTTGTCGAAGGTGGGAGGCAATATTAGGCGTAATTCCAAGTGTGGGCTGGTGGGTACCCTGGTGTCAGGAATTCCTGGAGTTTGAGCCTATCTTGGCAGGCTAGTTGAGGTGGGCTGAGGGCAGGGGTAGGGGGACTGCCTTTGGGTGAGTCTCTATATCCCTTTAGGTATCTTTTTTCTTTGGAAAGAAAACACACACACACACACACACACACACATGCATACACACACACATATGCATACACACAGCCTTTCCAGACAGACTACAGGGAAGCTGAATGATAGAACTACACCCTTATCATTGAGGACAAGGGAGCCAAGTTTAATGTTTTCTAAATAAAATAGTTTTAAAATGACGGTACTAATTACAAGATCTTGGAGCTAATAAGGAATCTAGAAGAAAAAAATCTCTTCTGGCACCCCTGCCCTCAAATCTTCAGAGAATGTGTTTATTTCTTGTCTGTATCTGCAACCTCCTTTTGGTGACACCAGAACCAACACAGTCGCTTGGATTGTTGGTCTTAATGTCTCCCCTGCTGTGTTGAGCATAATGAGCACTGGGCCTGGTGTTTCACCTGAAATCCTAATGAGGTATCAGAGCTCCACAAGCTGCTGCAAGAGGGAGATTCCTACTGGCTCCAAGGTGGAGCCAGGTAGCAGTTTTGGCCAATAGGTAACACAGTGAGACATAAGAAGTCTAGTGGCCCATCCCCATACTGGGGCACTTCAGCTGTATGAGGAAGATTACCTAAGAACTTCTGTAAATCTACTGGGACTGTAATACTTCACATCTGCTATGCTTTCTTGGAATCGTGCTAAAGTCCTTCTGGGTATGTTTAGATAGCAGGATGAGGCATACCAGGGCAAGGGAGGGCCTCCTGGTTCTTAAGTTCCTGCCATAATCCCAGTGCTCTGACTTTATCAGGCACACACATTCTGGTTGTGTAGCTATGTGCAAATAGGATCTCAACACGGCTCATTGTCGTGGATCAAGAACACTCAGTGGCAAAGTTTGCTTCCTTTTATTTCACCTTCCTCCCTCCCTCCCCCCTTCCCTCTCTCCTTCTTTCCCCCTCTCCCTTACTTCCTTCTTTCCTCCCTCCCTCTCTCCCCACTCCTTCCTTCTTTCTTTTGTGTTTTCTTTCTCTCTCTTTATTTCTTTTCAACATCTTTTTTAGGATCAGAAACTGAAGGCAGTTCCTGGAAGTCTGTGCTGCATTCAGCATGGCTGGGTGGAAACAAGTGTGCTAACTTGGCTGTAGGGACTCCTGCATGGCACAGAGTTGACTGGGCTTGAGGACTAGCCAGGCCTGACTTGTAGGTCAGGGAAGCCCTGCTGTTCTTGCACTCTGCCCTCCATTGCTCTGGCTCTGCTCAAGGCAGAGCGCAGGGCTGACCCTGTGTACTTTGGCAAGGCGGCGCTGCTGTAATGGGCCAGGATGAGGTTTTCCTCAAGCCACTGTACAGTCCCCTGGGAGACTGTGGATGGCCCAACCTAGCTGCGAATTCACTTCCTCTTAAGACTTCATCAAGAAATTGTAAAATGCTCAATGACTTCCTTAGAGATTGGAAGGAATACAGCTGCTGTCAGGCCTGGAATACTCACCAAGGGAGGCTTTCCAAAAAGGAAAGAGTTCCTAAGTTAATGAAAGGCGGTTAGCTCAGCAGCCTAGGGAAGAAGCAAAGCTGGGTGGAGGCAGTTAGCCAGGATGGATAATAGGCATTCCTCATTTCTACTGACAACAGCGCAAGAGGAAATGCCCTTAAACTGTAGCATATGAGCTTTTGGGGAACTTTAAAGGACAGTCTGAGCTGCTGGCAGGCAATGGCCCAGGCTTAGAGGAAGACAGGGACAGCAGTTCCAGAGTAGATCTTTGCCAGGTTGGGGCTAGATGTTCATACCTTACATGGAATGCAGAGACTCCTCTCCAATATAATATTTGGCACCTCTGATCAACAGGGGAACCTACTCTTAGGACAAAAAATAGGAAAATTCTTTTCTGCTAGGGAAGATATAAGAAAAAGTAAACTAAATGAGGTGCAATATTGTTTTTGTCTCAAAGGGTTGTTGGATATCAGCATCTGCTCAATCAGGATGCACTTAATACATGAGCCTGATCTAAGACACTGGGAGTTTCTCTCTCAGCATTGCTTTGTCCTTCTAGATGGGGGAGCAACTTCAGTGAGAGCTAAAGATGAGGTTTCTTCTTGCTTGAAGGAGGAAACATAGAGTACCAGGCATCTTGGAGTTGTTCTGATCATCAGTCCACAAAATGTCTGCACTGGCTTCCCGACCTATGTTCCTCCTATCCATTTTGTCATTCATTTATTCCCCCACCCCTGACCTTCCAAATTGTTTTCTCTGCCATTTCTCTCTTTAGAGTACAGTACCCTTATCTGTGGTCTCACTTTCCACAGTTTCAGTTATCTGTGGTCAACCTCAGTCTGAAAATATTAAATGGAAAATTCCAGAAATAAATAATTCATAAGTTTTAAACTGCATGCCATTCTGAGTAGCCTGATGAAATCCTGCACCATCCTGCTCCATCACACCTGGGATGTGAATCATCCCTTTATCCAGCATCTCCATGCAGTCTATACTCCCCACCATTAGGTCACTTAGTAGCCATCTTGGTTATCAGATCGCAAAAGCATAGTATATATACAGGCGTACCTCATTTTATTTTGTTTCACTTTATTGTACTTTGCAAATATTGTGTTTTTTACAAATTGAACGTTTGTGGCAACCCTACATTGAGCAAGTCCTTTGGTGCCATTTCCCAACAGCATGTGCTCACTTTCTGTCTCTGTGTCAGCATTTCTTAGCAAGAAAGTACTTTTTAATTAAGGTGTGTACCTTTTCTTCCAGACATAATGCTGTTGCACACTTAATAGACTACAGTATAGTGTAGGCAGAACTTTTATATGCACTGGAAAACCAAAAAATTTGTGTGACTAGCCTTATTGCAATATTCACTTTATTGTGATGGTCTGGAACTGAACCCTCAATATCTTTGAGGTATGCTGTATAGGGTTTGGTACTATCTATCGCAGGCAGCCACTGGGAGTCTTGGAACATATCATCCGAGGATAAGAGGGGACTAATGTATGTATGTATTTCTAACTATATATGACTGGTATATGCATTAGTCAGAATAAGATAGGCTGTGTTACAATAACAAATAGGCTTGAACCTAAGTGATCTTGCACAACTAAAGTTTCTTTCATATACACATAAAATCTGATGAGGGTTATCAGGGGCTTTCCTCCAAATTGGGTGACCCCAGGATGCAGGCACTTTATATTCTGTGATGGCACCATCTCAACATGAGGCTCCAAGCTCTCTGCAGCAGGGGAAGAGAGGGCTGATGATTCCTGTGAAATATTTTAAGGGCCAGGCTGGGGAGTAGCTTACATCATTTCTTCTACATCCCATTGGCAATAATGTAGTCACATGGGCCCCGTATAATTGCAAGGAAGGGTGAGAAATATAACTTTCCTGTGAGCCCAGGAAGATGAAAACACAGGACTTGGTGAACATATAACATTGTCTCCACCAGAGTGTGTGCCTGTGGTTTTGTGCCTCCTTTTTCATCTTGGTGTCAGTCCCTTGGGGGAGTTTGTTACCTCCCAACCCATACACACAGAAGGGTGGGTAGAACAAGATAGCAGTGGACATGAACGTTACCCCAGAGCTAAACTAATTAATAGGTAGAGTGTGGCACCCCCAAGGCCACAGTAGCATGTGAATCTAATTTGTGCCTCTTTCTTCAACAGTAAAATGAGGATGTAATGCTTATCTTACAGTTTTGCCAAAGTTATAAATACCGTATGCCAGACACACATAGGAAAGGGACACAATTGGGGAAAATCTTTACTTTGCCCCGTGAAGATTCATGGCCCTCATAGTGGTTCCAGAAGCTTTCAGGCCGTCTTCTCCAGGATGTAGCGAGGCTTGGAGCATCTTACAATGAGCTAGTCCCTGATGTGAGGGATGAAGATGGCTTCCTGACTGTCACTGTCAGTCTGGGTGTATATGTTTCACCCTTTTGAAGAAACTGGCCTGTTTTTTGATAAGCATGCCTCGCTGGGGAGATTTTCCAGCTCTGCCCAGTGGGGCAGTAAGGGCTTCATTATACAGAGAGTTCACATGGCTGTTTTAAGGAATTGCAATAGCTGCCATTTATTGAATGTTTGATATATGCTAACTACTTTATATTTTTATCTAATATGCATAAAAACTGTCCCAACTTTACAAATGGGGAAGTGAAGCTCAGAGAGGTTAAGAAAATTGCCTAAAATGGTGCAGCTAATAAGTAACAGAGCAAGGCGTGAATTCAGGTCTATTGGCCTTTAGTGCCCCTCTGGGGATATCAAGTGAGGGGAAAGGAGTACTTGGAAGAGTGGGCTCTTCTGCTTCGACTATATTATTTTTCCTTTCCTGTGCTTCAGCTCCTTCCTCTGTTTGAACTCCCCTTCTCTCTATTTCTCCTTGTCTGGAGAGCACAGATCCAGCAATATCTAATGGAGGACAACAATTTGGCTTAGAAACAGCCTAGAAACACCATAGAAACATCCACTCAGAGAGGGTTTCTGGACCAAAAGCAATCACCTATCATAAATGGACAAATTGGTCTATTAGAGAAATAGAATATAACTAGAGATCCACGGACAATTAGTGAAGTGACCTTGGGTCCTCAGCTCACAGACCCCAGCATGAGGCACCCTTTTGGTGATATAATGCACAGCTGTAGGGCAAACACTGTCCTGAGCTGACCTTGCTGAACTTGTAATGGGGCATGAGAAGAGGAAGAACAGGGTTAGGAAAACTACCACCAATCCAACAGAGACCAGATAAGAAACGTGCTGATAAACAAAAAGTGGGCTGCCAGGGAAGCCTTCACCAGCCCCAAATGAAGCAGTGGCCAGGGAATGAACTAAGGCCAGCTTGACAACTAAGACAAGGGTGGGGTGGGGTGGGGAGGATGTCAGAGCTACATGGGCCTGAAGATGTCTAGTTCAATTCCCTCATTATGCCAGTGAGGAAACCAAGGCTCAGGAAGGGGAGAGAACTTGCCAGAAATCACACTAGTGCCAGAACCAAGACTGGAACTTGGGTATTTGGACTCCAAGTAGAAGGCTCTTTTCACCCTGTTAATACATAATGAAGGCAACCAGTATTAGGAAAAGAAGGGGTATCCTATGTAAGTGTGCATGTTTGGAGGGGTGGGGGAGGGACCATGCTGTGGGAAGTCTTCTGGTGCTTCTTTGCTCTATTCTGGAGTTGCACCAGATTGTTGCTGGAAAACCCTCTATTTGTCTGTCCATAGGACATTTCTGCTTTTAGTATACCCTCCTGTCTTAGGATAGTGGAAAGAACCATTCTTCTGTCTTCTTGCCTTTTTGACTCAGAACCTTCCTATACTATGTCCTCACGTCTGACTGTTTTTCTGAACTAACCACTGTCACCCCAGACCAGCCAGTAGATGCCTCCATAAGGCTGAGATTGTTAGCGCGCATGCAGACCAGAACTTTCCAAAAGGCAATGTGTATACCAGTTTCAGTTTGTGACCATGTTTCCACTGGTCTGTGTTGAAAGTAAAATGAATTAGGGCAATGCAGTGTGTTTTTTATGAATTAAATTTACTCCAAATCTATTCTGTCCTTTCTACCTTTTTGGAGCTAAGATGTCATTTTTAAATGTAACAATGGTATACATATGCCACATTTTATTAATCCACTCATGAATTGATGGGCACTTGGGTTGATTCCACATCTTTGCAATTGTGAATTGTGCTGCAATAAACATTCGAGTGCAGTGTCTTTTTGATGAAAAGTCTTCTTTTCCTTTGGGTAATCTAAAACATTTGTACCCCCTTAATATTTTGAAATAAAAAAAAGAAAAAAATGAAATGATGGAGATGTTTACTTATAGAGGTTTTTTGTTTGTTTAACAAAATAAAATCTAGTCACCCTATGCCATTCCAAAATTAAGTGATTTTTACTCTTCTATAAAACTCTAAACTCTGAAGAGCACTGGAGTAAGCTACCCATCCTGTCTCCAACAATGTATCTGCCACCTCTCTGGGCCTTATTATCTTTACTTGCTGGTTATATACTCAATTTTGCTTCCTGTCCTGAAAGGTAAATCTTTAGATACAAGGAACGTAGCCCGTGTCAGGTCTTAGTGATGATAATGCTAATCACTGCTCTATCAAATGCTTAATGAGGTGCCTAGGGGAAGGCACACACACCATGTGTGTTTGTTAATGGTAATGTGGGTAGCCACAGCATTATTAATAAATTAATTGCCTCGTGATGTGAACCTCACACACCCCTCAGGCTCATCTTGCCTAGTCATTGCCAAGATTAAAAGAAATAATTTGTTCCACTGGGGACACCCCAAGGGAATTTTACAATGGTAAGGGGGAGTTAGAAAGTTGCTCAGGTATGGCAAAACATCATGCTATGTACCTTAAATATATACAATTTCAATTAAAAAGTTTTTCGAAATAGAAAGTTGATCAGGGTTTTTATGATCATTGTCATATTCCCACCTCAATGTTTTAGTTTGTATAAAGATAATTTCTTCTCACGGTAGAGCTGGGAAGCAAGACAAATACAAAGCCCTTAGAAAACTGGGACATGAAAGCTGCAAGGCAAAAGGACTACTGCCATGACCCAAAGCCACTTGATCTCTGACAAGGCAGTGGCAGCCACATAAGAGGATGAATGACATACTCATGTTCTGATAAGATAGAAACAGCGGTATGTGCCCTGGTGTTTTCTGGGTTAGGGTAAAATTAGGGGTATTGACTATATGATTTTAGCCCCTTCCAGCTTTGCCATTCTGTGGGTCCGTGCATTATAGGCTGCCCATTACAGTGATCTTTAGACCTTCTGATTAGGCTAGGTCCTTTCTGAACAAGGCAGCATATTTCATAAATTAGTGAGTATTATAACTTCCTGAGTTTTACAAACCCGAAATACAACCCTGATGGGTTGCTTGGTGGTCATTCAGTTTGGAGAAGGAGGTGTGGCGTTCCCCCAAGGAACACTTCTCACCGTGCAGCAATTTTAAAGTAGAATAGAAAAGCCGAGATTCGTAACTTCCTCAGGTCCTTGGTAAAATACAAGGAGGAATGAATGAGTGAATGCTTGCAAGCTTGCAAATAATCTGACTCTATTGACCCCAGTTCTGAGAAGCAGAGGTCAGGGAATGAAACTCCCGGCTACTGCTAGGCTTTCAGTTCCTTCTCTTATTGCTGGGGTTTCCATTGTCCTGATCAGAGGCCAAATGCCTGACCTCCACTCTTACACTGCGTCTTCACTGACGACCCAAGGAGAACAACTTAAGTCATAGCTTATGACATTTGTGCAGAGATGGCAAGGAAAGGTAATTAATGATGCAAGGCTAGAGAGTGCTCTGGATGGAAGAGTAAATGTAAAGATCTTATACATTCCATAAATCTTTGAATCACAGTTCTTCATCCCTTCAGAAGCAAACTGCCTTGGTTAACCCCTAAGCCATGAATCCACCATATGTGTATGTTATTTTCCTTGGTTGCATCTGGGACTCTTCTACTAAGAGCTTTTGATTGACTAAGTTGACAAACTTGACTAAGGTTTTTTGTTTCTGGGAGAGAAACCAGAGTAAAGCAAGCAGCAGGGTAGAAAGATGCTCAGGAAAAGTCAAATTTTCATCAAAGACCTTGGCCTTTTACCTTCACCAAGACATCTTATCTCTCAGCCTGGCATGAATGTTTGGCTTCAGCCACGACCCAGAGATTGCCAGGGAAGCTAAGAACGTTCATCCTGGATCCAGACTGCTTCAGTACAGTTTGCTGGGGTCGAGGTGTCTCACATATGTCTCACCAAGCACCCCAATGGTGGGCAGCCAACTCATTATCTAACACATGCATTGCAACCCACCAGCAGGGGCCTCGAGGAGTCATGCCACCCAAGGCTTTTTCACCTTCCCTAATTGTCCTGTGGTCTGCAGCATCCAGCATTATCAAGATTCAAAATTGACTTGCCCTGGAATTTTTAATGATCTGGCTGAATTGCCTGAGCATACAGTATACAGAAAATTGTCTGGAACTATATATACCAAACCATGTATAGCATTAACTCCTGGGATGGAAATTGGGGGATTAAGGGGCATCTTTCAAATTTTAGTTTATATGTGTATGTATTGTTGAAAATTTATCAATAAATATGCATGACTTTTGTAATTTAAAATATTTTAATAAGTTAACCTGTGAATGTTGATTTGGTGCCAGTTTAAACTGGTTGAAGAGAGGGCAAGCTAAGACCATAAGATACCTGAGAAGAAGAGGTGCCAAGAGCACTTAGATCCCAGAGGCAGGGGTTGGTGTGGTCAGCTTGAAGAAAAGCAGTAAGGATTCCTTCCAGGTTGGGCAAGGAGTAGGGGTTGCAGTTTACTCCTAGGGGTACTAATGGATGAATTTGCTTCACCATCACCACCTCACCCTCCACCCCTAGAAACAAAAGATCAAAGTGGTGGATGGCCAAGGCAGAGGTGGAATGGGGTGGGTTGTGAACAGGGAGACTGAGAAAGTCTATTTCCTGCCCCCTCTTCCCTGTCTCAAAACCTACTCTTAAGTTATCTTAGACTCACAGGCCTTAGGGGACAGAGGTCTCTTTAGGTGTTCCTTTTTATTTCTTCTTTATTCACAGGGCAGCCTCAGCTTCTACCTACCACCACTCTAACACCTTTAAAGCTCAGGATCCTTCTCGCAATGTGGAGTAGTCAGTCTCATTTGGGGAGTTAGCCAATGGCTGTGAAGTCAATTCATTTGAAACTTTGGGGCAAAACAGATTTGTTTATATATTTCATCAAAGTAACCATGCCAGCCTGCAATCCCTAAAGGCATGCCCAGGTGATGGATGGAAAATGAATAAGAATCTTTGTATGTACGGACTATAGCACCTTTCACATAAATTTAATTCAGAGACTTTATCAACAGCTTGTTGTTTAGCTATATTGGATTTGGGCTTGGGGTGGGTGGACACCCGCCAGACACCAAGATATCTGGTGACTTCTGATGACTTGTTTGGTGTATGTCTGTGGCAAGCCAGAGGAGGGCAGAACAGGATACTAGGAAAGAGGTCAACTGCTTATTTCCATGGATCTAGTGGTCCTAGGGCATTTGAGAGACTGACAACTGACCAAATCCTGAAGGACTGAGGGGCCTCTAGCTTGATTCATGAGGTAGCTGAATCCAATGGGTGATTGGTCTGAGTCCCTGTCTCAAATGTGCAGCTCATTCCCAGGACCAGTGCAAGTTTTGGCTAAGAGAATCAGTTAAGATTCTTGCTCCAGTTATACTGGCTTTTTGACCTTTAGGCACACTCTTCCAAGGGGTGAGATTGGCCAGGCCCATTGACAAGTAGCTTATTTGCTTTTGGTCCCCAGGGGCTTATCTTAATTTAGGAATATGAGAAGACAACATGATGTTTACATGAGGTTAAGCCAATGAAAATGCTTTCTATCATAACACCTGGCCTCAGTGGTCTTGTAGGAAACATACATAAATCTAGTACCTTCTTTTCTAAGGACTTCCAAATATATTATCTCTTTTGACTCTCACATGATACAAGTAAAGAAAAAATAAACAGTCTCATTTGATCAGTGAGGAAACTGAACCCCAGAGAAGGGACATGATTTGTCCCAGACTACAAGTTAATCACAGAGCTTGCAATAAATCTGAGATCTCCTAACTCCCAAAGCTATGTTCTTTGGACTATGCCAAATTATCTTATCTTATGACATGCTTTCCTTTTTTTCCAAATATTTATTGAGCACTTACCACATGGCAAGCATTATTCTAAAAACTGGGGATAGGGCAGTGAACAAAACAGTCCTTGCTCTCATACAGCTTACATTCTGGTGGAGGGGGGAGACAGTCAATAAACAACTAAACATAAAGGTCATGGTGTTGGGTGCTATAAAAAAGAAAAGGAGAAAAACTGAGGTGGGTGCTGTTTTTAATAAGATAATCACAGAAAGCATTCTCTATTAAGGTGACATTTGAGCAGAGACCTGAAAGAAGGGAGTGAGCAAATTAAGTGTTGGCAAAGTATTTCAGGCACAGGGAATGGCTATGCAAAGGCTGAGGGAGGGGTACGCCTGGTGTGTTTGAGGAATAGAAGGGAAGCCAGTGCACATTTTATAGTGACATCCACACACATCCTATTGTATTTGAAAGCAGACAACATTCTTCCACCTTAGTCTGCTGCTGACGCTCTCTCAGAACACGCATGTGTTTGTGGGTAATATGACCCACAGTCTTCAGACAGTGTGTCTAAATTGCTCAGTCAAGGCAGAGGTGGGCTCTCCAAACACAAAGAAGGGCTCTAACTCTGGGATCTCACTGGCCCCATTAATCAAAGACTGAAATTCACTGGACTACATGTATATCAATTCAGTTCAGGTTCAATATTAAGATTATTTTGAAGTTCTGTGTTAGTTTGGGTTCAATCACTTTAGAAAATACACAACGTCGGTTCCTGTTTGAATCATTTCACTGTATGTTAAGAAAAAAAAACAATAACAACAAACATTGGTTCAGGTCACAGTTCAGTGAGAATATTTGGCTTCAGTTGGTCTGGGGTTAAGGCTGTTAAGCAATAGAGTGTGGCTAGTTCTAGTGTTTGATTCCTGGTTTGGTTCCATTCAAATTCCAGTCAGTATTCAATATCCACCAGAGGCCCCTTCTGTAAGCAGAGGTAGACCTTCTTGAAGCACTGATGGTATCAGTGATGTGAAACTTTTTTTTAATTGATTCAGTAGATAGTTTTCCCTTTGTCAAATGTTTTGAAACAAAACTTCTTTAAAAGACCAAAACTTCAGTTCACAGCAATGTGATTTAATGGTTTGCTTTTGCTTATTTCATTTTAAAATTAGAGGGAACTTACTTCCACCTACCATGTCAGACGAAACCCAGAGAGCACATGCTCTGACTCTGGTTGCTGAATATTCTTGCCGCCCCCCACCCTTGTGTTCTTCAGCAGCAGATACATCCATCAAGTATCTGTTGAACCAAGCCTCAAAGCTAGGAAGCTGTTTCCTCAAGTGGGAAATAAATTCCCACAATTCAGAATTCCAAGTAGTCCAGTGCCTTGCAAAGTCTACAGTGAAAATGTTATTTTGGTCTCCTTGGATGATTTTATATCATGTGACTATAATAGAATGAGAATGGGCTTTGGAATCAAGATGAATATGGTTGTGATTCTGCTGGCCACTTATCACCTTTGTGGCCTTGAGCAATTTGCTTAACTTCTCTGAGCCTCAGTTTTTTGGTTTGTAAATTGGGGTTCATAATAGTACCTACCTCCCTGGACTGTTGTAAGGATTAGAAAAGATTGCACATGTAGCTTTTGCCACATAGTAGGTATACAGTGATAGCTTTAGTGATGATGATGAGATTTTCTACTAAAGGGAATAGATTAGCAATTTCCTGATTTGAAACTGACATGTTGTTAACTGACTCTTCAGAAAATTAATTAGCCACATTGATGTTTATTCCAAGGATGATAAGCTAAAAAGGAAATGAAGATTTGGAAATTCCACAGTTACTTGATTTCTTATAGATAGACAATCCAGATCATTTCAGCACCCCTACTGCAAACAAAAATCCACTTTGGAGACCACTTATCTGGTTTGGCTTCTTCTCTGGATCTGATTAACAGGGTATTTGCCAGATATCTTCGCCATATGTGTCAGCCTTGCCTTGATTCCTTGGCTCTTGACATGGGATACGCAGAAAAGAAACTCCAACTCTTGCCCATCTGGCATTGCCTCTCTGACATTGTGATTTTAAAAAATGACTAGAGAAACTTCCAAGCATATGCCAAGGATTGCCAGGTTGTATGAATACCCAACTAGTCTCACAGAATGCAGAATAACCAAAAAGTAACTCCAATGAGTAACAACTTGGACAGAATCTAGAAGATAGCCTATTCCAAATTGTCATAGTGCAGTCAGTTAGGGGGATGGTACATTAGATCTCTGGCTAATAGTCTGTTTTACTGGTTAACATTCAACATATTGAATCATCCTTCCAGAAACTAAGCTTATCTCTATGTAACTGGCCAGAAAGAGAAACAGGTAGAATAGGTTAGAACTAAAGTTCCACTAAAGTTAATGTTTTCGTTGCCTACAACTGACTTTGAATACATTCAATTCTTTCTTTCCCAAGATAGAGGATACCACTCCAGTGAGCATCACAATTGAGTGAATTAGCACTCACTGATATAAATACAACATGGAATTTTAAAATCAGTTAACCTAATATCACAAAAGCGTTATTTTAATAAGTTAAACTGAAAAAAAATATTATCTAGTAGATTTGGCAGTTCTTAGTAGATACTTGTCCTAGTTATAACTTTTCACAGTCAAAAGATTTGAGTCATTGAGCAAGACTCTGTCTCAAAGAAAGAAAAAAGATTTGAGTCAGAGGACTTGGAAACTAGTTGGTCGATATGTAATCCTAAACTGATCCATAGATTGGCAATTTCAAGCCTCTCTCCCATGGGGGAAGAGAAAGTTGAATAAATACATTATTTACATAAGCATGTGAATAATATGCTTACTTCCTTGTGAGGTCTAAAGACTAAGTCCATTTAGAAAGTATAAATTCTTAGCAGCGTAGACTAAATAATCAAAAGTTGAGAACTTTCCTTTCCACTGATGTGATATAACTAACCAACTGAGCTCATCCAAAAATTAGTTTGTGTGGCTTTTTCAATCGATGCCAAAGAGGAAGGGAGAGAATGTAAAATCATGGATCAGGATAGAAATGATAGTGTGACACAAAGGCCTAATTAATCACTAATGATTTATCAGCTTCATAATGGAAAGGGATAAGAATATATTGAACTGAATTGCCAAAGTTATTAAGGACTCTTGGTGCATTTTCAATAGTGTATATTCTGCCGGCAGCCAGTGTTTGAATTTAACAGCAACTATGCACCTGAAACAGGGAGAAAGGAAGTTCTAGTCCCAGTTCTGCCACTAGCCAGCTGTGCAAACTTTGAGAGGGTACTTTCTTTTCTGGGATTAGTTTCCCAGTCTGTGAAATAAGAAAGTTGAACCAAATAATCTTTGAGGTCCCTTCCAGCTTTGAAATTCTATGAATCTATTTATTGGGACCATAAAAGGGAACAATGAGGTACAAAAACTGAATATTTGAAGGTCTTTGGGTGGGACATTTGGGTAGATGACTAAGGATGTGTATCATTGTCATCAGCCACTAAGCTTGACCTGCTTTTTTATTAATACATGCTAGAGCCTTTACTAAGTGCTTGAGACATTGTGCCAACACTACTACGAATCATTGAGTTATTCTCATTGCTGTGTTTATGCAAACTACTGCTCTCCACATCTATAGTCAGAGTGTATATCCCATCTGGTTTCAGCATCTCATTCCTTACATGAAATAGTAAGGTTACAATGACCACTAAAGTGATTTACGTTGTTAATCTGTGAGGAATCTTAAAAAGACCTAAAAATTTAGGCATGGTATATATTTCTTTACATTTTCTCCAATGTTAAGAAACTGGCATTTCTTTAAGTTTAAAGTTAGTATTTTAGGACCATAAATGACAGAATAAAAATGTTATCCCACATCTTTAAAGTGCTTTCAATTCAATTTTCTCTCTTAACCAAAATTCTTGTCAACCGAGAAGAACGGTATGATCAGTTATTGAAATATTTACATTTGGCTTTACAATTTTGGGTTGGATTTTTATTTGAAAAGGTGTTTCTAATGCTTGGGGACTTCACTCCATAAACCAAATCGACTTATGCATTGCTTAACGATGGGGCTACATTCTGAGAAATGCAGTTAGGTGATTTTGTCATTGTGCAAACACAGAGTGTACTTATACAACCCTAGATGGTATAGCCTACTACACACCTAAGCTATATGGCATAGCCTATTGCTCCTGGGCTACAAAACTGTATGGCATGTTACTGTACTGAATACAGCAGACAATTGTAACACAATGGTAAGTATAGTTGACCTTTGAACAATGCAGACGTTAGGGGTACCAACCTCTCTGCAGTCAAAAATTCCCACATAACTATTGGCTATCCCCAAACATAACTACTAATAGCCTACTGTTGACCAGAAGGCTTACCGATAACATAAAAAGTCAATTAACACATATTTTGGATGTTATATGTATTATATGCTTTATTCTTACAATAAAGCTAGAGAAAAGAAAATGTTATTAAGAAAATCATAAGAAAGAGAAAATACTATTCATTAAGTGGAAGTGGATCATCACAGAGGTCTTCATTTTCATCACCTTCACATTGAGTAGGCTGAGGAGGAGGAGGAGGAAAAGGAGAGGTTGGTCTTGCTGTCTCAGTGATGGCAGAGGCGGAAGAGGTAGAAGGGGAGGCAGGAGAAGCAGGCACACTCAGTGTAACTTTTATTGAAAAAAATCTGCGTATAAATGGACCCAAGCAGCTCCAACCCATGCTGTTCAAGGGTTAACTGTATTTGAGTATCTAAACATGTCCAAACATAGAAAAAGCACAGTAAAAATACAGTATTTTAATCCTATGGGACCACCATTGTATATGTGGTCCGTTGTTGACTGAAATGTCGTTATGCAGCACGTGATTGTATTGAAGCTGCACTATAGAGGGAGGACTTAGGGAAGCATTGGGAAGTCCAGCCAGCCCCTCCTTGCTCCCTCTCTGCATGCTGAAGATGGTATCTCTCAGGAGTCCCAGCCCTTCCACCAGGCTTGCTACCTTTTCTGACCACACTTACCACCAAGTTTTGCTATAATTAACTATTTGTTTTCAAAGGTCTTTATTTCCAATTCTTGTGGAAAAACCTAGTCTATAAATTGGAGTGAAAAAGAAGATAAATTGATTTAATAATAAAAGGGGGTGAAATTGAGTGATTCAAGTAATCCATCTGTCCATAATGAAGAACAGACTAAACTTCCATGTCATAGTGTGATGGGGTAAAAGTTATTAATGTATATATATTCACAGCCTTCTGCCTCCTCCATTGCATCAAGGAGAAGTCGGTTTTGGTTTTCTCAGATTCTCACCATTACAACTTCTCCCTCCTATCTTTGGCAACATTGATCTTTGGTTTTTTGTAATGCAGAATCAAGAAGAGAGAATAAGAACACATGAGAGGCAAAGGGAAAGGATGTAGGCTACTATCTAAGCCAATATACATAATAAAGTGCTCAGAGAGAGGGGAGTATTGAGAAAAGTGAATTGTTTAACCTGGAGGTCCAGAAAAAGTTGGGGGATGGTGATGAATTGAAGAGAGATGCACTGGAAACCTGTGGAATATGATGCAAAAAAAAAAAAAAAAGAACAGTAGAGCAAAGGGAATTTTAATGAGTTATTCTGAATTCACTTCATGGCTTTTGATTAGTGCAAGAATTTGAATTATTTTGAAATTACTTTTGGTTGCTAGACTATGTCCTTGACCAAAACACTACTCTGACACTGGTCAAGGAGGGTCCTTACTCTATAAAAATTTCATTAATTTCATAAAATCATCTTTCTCTGAGGTTGAGTGCCTTGCCCCTGTAGATATGCAATGACACTTCATAGCAGATCTGACAAATTGGCTTTTCCCAATAGCTAACCACCAAAACCCTCCCGAGGCCGGAGCCCTGGTGAGATACAGTCTGGTGGCAGTAGCACTATCCCTCATCCCTGACATTTGGTTAGAAATTGTAACTTTCCCCAACGCTTTGACATCAATTTTCTCTTCTTCTATCCTCATGGCATCCTTATGAGGTAGGTAGAACCAGGATGCATATTTCTATTGTTCTTTGCCCACAAGTAATTGGCAGAGACCAAAAATTCTCCTTGAGACAACCCTCAGAGAATTCTACAATGAACTGTCTGTGATCCAAAAGGATCACTTGATACAGATGATACTTGAGAGTAGACAAAGGTCATGCTAACTGTCCATTCTTCTAGGTTCTCTGTGCCTAGTCTCTATAGTAAGCCAGATCAACAGAAAACAACTTATCTGAACCACAATACCTAAGCTTCCTGGGGGGAAAAGACTCTTAGTGGCTTAAGATTTGATATTTTGTAGTCTTTTATTTCTTTTTGAAGAGGAAGAAAAGACATTTCAATTTGAAGATTATGTGTATATCTTTTGTCAAACCACATTGTTCATTATAATAAACAATATCTATTATACAAGGACTTACATGATAAATTCCTCCTGGAATTCAGTGGCAGGAAAAAGAGATCTGTCTGGGTAAATGAACTCATAGGTATTTTTTACTCGACAGAGAACCATGCAACTCAGTTTTGTTGTTTTCTTCCCTTTTTGCTTTAACTGCCAAGAAACTCAGAGTGAGATTTAGTGGTCAGATACAGTGATATATCATGGGGCTGTCTGAAGCTTCTAGTTCTGTCTCTTATAACTTTTTTCTTTTTTTTGTTTGAATTGACCTGTTTTGATGTGTTCTTAACATTTGACAACCACTTAAGTCTGTTTTAAGAAGGCATGTAAGGGAATCGTAGAACAAAAAACTCTCAGAGTGGGAAGGGATTTTAAAATACCATTTATCACAACTCCCCACACAATGCTCAAAATATCATCTAGTCTCTTCCCATTACATGGTCATTTAGTCTCTGTTTGAATACCCCTAATAACAGAGAACTCACTATATCTGAGGCACAAACATTCATTTTTGGACAGCTCTGGCTAGTAGAAAGTTCTTCTGTATGTTGACCTTATGTCCCTAGCTTCCATTATTTGATGCAGACTCTATCTTCTGAAGCAACATAAAACCAAGCAAGACCTTGTTCCCCACAGTATCTCTTCATACAGATCAAGAGAGCTATCCTGCCCCTCCTTTGTCCTTTAGTGTTCATTTCTTCATTTCTCTTGGTTAAATATTATGATTCATAAAATTGGCTCCCTCACTGCCACAGATGAAAGCCATGGTAAACAATAACTGGACTCTTTTCAATGCACAAATGGGGAATGTTTTCGCTATCAAAGGTCAGTGACCATTAAGAAAAAAAAAAGTTAACCAACTATGACATAATAAAAATGTGACTTAATTTAGCTCTTTAGAATTTTATGAGGGGAATATAAAAGCACTCTACTACTTTTCAGATAGAAAACAAGGTATTTAACCTCTAATAAACATGACAAATACAAAATATACTTTGTTTTAAAATAATGGCTATGAAATGAAATATATATATATATATATATATATATGATGAGAAAGGTGTTGATGGTAGGTAGATGGGTGGATGGGCATACAGTAAAAACATTGAGTGAAAAAGGAAAAAAATGAAAATGCACAGAGGAAAGATACATATACAGGGAGACACAGAAATATTCATTATTTATTTAATAAATATTTATTGGGTGCCTCTTGTATGTACCAGGCACTGTGCAGAGTACAAAGATGAATCAACCTGGTTCCTGCCCTAAAGAAACTTGTAACATTTTTTTTCTCTAGATTAAAGTATAGCAGGAACAATAAGACAAATATACAAACAGCTATAAAACAAGTTAATATTACATAACCATTAAAGAAGTACAGGTAAATTATTATAGGATTTCAGAAATATGGGCATATGGTTAGCAGGAAAAAGGGAGGCTTTATGTAGGAAGTAATATTTGATAGACTTCGAAGGATGAGTAAAATTTGGACATGTGATGGTGGGAGACAGAGAAGGAATTTCAGGTGGAAGAAACAGCATGATTAAAGGCATGGAATCAGAAAAGGTCAAGGAAAGAGCAAGTAATAGGTCTGGGCTAGAGAATAAACTGTAAGAAGTAGGGTAGGGAAAGCTAAATTGGAACCTAACAAAGGAATTTATAAAAATAGAGGAACATTGAAGTTTTTAAAACAGCAAAATGACAAGATCTGAACTGTGATCCCAGAAAAATATACTTAAATACAAACAAAGATATGCCCACATAGGAAAAAAGATTACTTCTCTGGAGTAACATAACCATCTTGTGACATGCTTTTGGAATACTATCACTAAAAACCATTAAAGTAGTGTTGCACTTTCAAATTATAGGCATAAATGGGGATATTTCATGTTAATGTTTGTCCTCTGGGGTCAGTGACTAAGTCAACCCAAATCTGACCAATGAGGCAGGTTCTACAGAGTCACAACCATCTTTTCTCTCTCTCTCTTTGTCTTTACTATGATGTCAGTACAGTCACCTATCTTAAAACACCCTGAATCAGAGTATTCCTGCCAAGCTTGTGCTTGTACAAACAGTTAGGGATCTTACCTCAGGATTTCTAAGAAGTAGTATTCCCAAGGGTCAGGGGTCCAGGGTTTACCTTGATAATTCAGATCTCTTTCTTGACTTGGTAAAAGTAGGTGCTCATCTACTAACGAGATGGTGACTTTAAGAAGATGGCTTCTCCTCTCTGAACCCCCATATTTCTCCTCCATACTGTGATAAGGTTGATAGTCTCCAAAGGCCCTTCTGACTCTATAATTCTATGTGTATATTCATTTGCTTGGAATTAGTCACCTTTTAAAAATCTTTAGTGACATCTGGAGCCACTCCAATTTGCAGTGAGCCAAAATGAGTATATAGATTAATGGTCACCTCTGCTCTCAGTCTCTCTTTGAAAGAGATCCATGATTGTTTGACCTACAGCAAATCAAAACTAGAAGAGAGGTAAGATAGTAGGGTTTTTACAAACCAATCCAGGAGAAACCCAAACAACACACAAATAACAGATGTGTCATGTTTTGTAAAAGGTAACTTGTGTTTATGTCTTTGATAGACCTATCAATCATCTTGACCTGAGAAGGCATGGACCAGAGAAGGGGTGAGAGAGGATTCTATTGCACAGACTCCATTATTTTAATAGGCTACAATCAACCAGCCAGCTGGGAAATGAGCTTGATTGGGTCCATCAGCTTTGGCTTGAGAAGAGGTTAAAGTACAATGGTCAATCCATTGTGGCCTTTCAGCTAATTAATGCTTACTTGATTCAACTGAGCGCTTAAGTTACTTTCAATTGTTTGATGTCACATAGATGTGACCACCCACTGCATGAAGTATTACTGTTTGGCTGTTTGCCACCTCCCACTCTTTGCAAGTTGATTCTATTTGGATTAAGGACAGGAATGTGATTAAATGAGTAGCTTAGTAATAAAGTTGTTTATACTAAGTCTAAGTCAAGGTAGGCAGAATGGGAGTCCTTGGAACAATACTTCTTGGTAGAGTAGCTTTATGTAGTAAACCAAGTTATGGCCCTCTGATGAGGTAGATAGCCATCTGCTATCTCCTCCTGCTTCGCTATGCCAAGTGAAATAAAGAACGAGTGGATCACTGACAGCTGCCCACAATCTAAACAGATTCAGCCTCTATCATCAAAAAGATGAATAACACTGCCAATAATAAAATAAAATAAAAGCAAAGTGTGCTAATTTGAGAATCAGCTGACTTAAGGTATTCTTTGGCTGGGTGGATGCTATAATAACATGCAATAATTTATGAAGTGAACCCAAACAGGAAAGATAGAATAAAAGGTCTAAAGGGATTTTGAGCAATTCTAACTTCCTTTGTGCCTTTCTGTGTTTTCTAAATTTTCAACAAGGAGCATATATTGTTGTTGAGATCAGTAGGGAAAAAAAATCTAAAGAAAAGGACTTAAATAATTTCCCATGGGATGACCATTTTGTTCAGTTACATTTGTAAAGTACAGTAAAACCTCAAATAAGCATAAACCCAACTTGCAGTTCAATTGCATCTGGTTTCCTTTTTCCAATAGTCCATTTTAAAAAGACACAAATTGCAGGAAAACAAGCAGATATAAGGGATGTGATGAAACTAATTTAAATATGTTTGGAAACTTTGTTTAAATTGTTTTCTAAATATTTCATTTTGTGCAGGGAATATAAGCTACTTAAGAAAACAGCTGTGAAGAAATCATTTTGGTCCCTCTTAACTACCAACTCAAGACACTGTGCTTAGTAGCAACAGGCTAATAGAGAAATAACCAGTTGTATGTAAGAATCAAATAGTACCTGAGAGTAGGGAGTGTTTATCTTGTGCTCAAATAATTAAAACACTAAGGCAAATGAAGAAAACTTAGTTTTGATCAATGCAGAAGGTCTTAATGAAAAAGAATCCAAGAATGGATGGAGTGGTTTTACATAAGGGCTCATGATAAAATCAGGCAAAGGAAGATGTGACCATGAACAAGACAGGATTAGTAGGCTAGACAAGGTATACTTGGTCGACATGGTGGACTAGAGAAATACCAAGGAGGGAAACTGGGAATAGGATTACATGCAGACCTAGGGATCACTCTCAGTGGGTCTTGTTGCTCAGTAAATATTTTGGCTGAGCAGTCCTTATTTTCCAGGTCCAATCCTGGGGCTATAGTTCCTAGGGCTAAAGAACTGGACTGTGTCTGAGAGAATACTGATCCCAGGTTCCTTGTAGCTGCAGCCCCGATCCCTCTACTTTGCCCCCAACTATCTTTCCATACTCATACAAGAGGACAGTGCTAACTCCTCTGGGAGAAGTGAAGGCCTCTTTCTTTGAAACGACCCTTAGGGTCTTGCCTCTCTAGAAGTTAAGTCTTAAAAGCTCAGCCTTTGACTGAGACCTTGACACAAGTAGAGGATGATATTCTATGTCTCCTTCTCCCCTGCCATGTCTAGAAAAAGGAATAGAAACTCAGCTCAATAAAGTTGAAAGGCAACTTCAGCCTTTTCTACATCCTCTTGAACAGCTTTGGCATAGTAAATAGACTACCCCAGGCTGAGAGATGTTAGCTTCTGTTAAGAGATAAGTAGTCCAAGGGGCTTTGACTGAAGGTTGAAGGAAAACTGCTGGGAAGAGCTTTTGACTCTAAGCTCAGAATCAGGGTGAGTTGATAATGGAAAAATTAAATATTAGTGAGAAAGGTATCAAATTATGCCTTAGGCATTTCTTTCTTTAAAAAGGGTTGTTCTAAAAGAATTAACTGCTTTACTGGCTGATATGTTTGGGCTCAGCTGTTTTAATAAAGAGATTATTTTTTATAATAAAAGAAAGGAAAGGCTTGCTTAACTATTTTAAACATGCCTGTGACTTAAGCCTTATTGCTTTGGTCCATGTGACTGTGGCAAGCCACTGCCAATAACCCCTTGAAAATGGAATCTGGAAAACTAAAAGCATAAAGTAAAAACAAATGTTCAAAGGGATCTATTTTAGGGGAAGCGGTAGGGGATTGAGAGGCAGGGTGGGCAGAGGAAGGAAGGGAAAGCACAAAACTTGAAGGGAATTGCTCAATTCATCTATGACTTTTATATCTTTTACCCCAACAATATCTTTTACATTCATACCATCATGTTCAGAATATGACCCTGAGGCTCAGTGAGATACTCACCTAGCAAGGGCGATTCAATTATGTTGCCTAACTTAGACAGGAAAAGAGACCATGACAGTTCTGGAAAGATTTTGAACAACAAGCCATAAGAAAAAAAAGAAAGTTCTTAGCCCTCAGTTATCCAAACAACACAATTAACCAGACTCTTCTCCCCCCCTATTCCCTATGCATTCCAGCCAACTGAGGTCACAGCGTACTGGGATTCAGATGTATGTTTGCTGGAAGATTTTTTTCCTGGCACTAATCTCATAGTATCTGAGTTATAAATTACGCTCATTAAATACTTTCTAGAGATTCAAACAAAATGAGAAAGAAAACAAAGTGCCTCCTACTTTTTTCTGTGAAAATAGAGACCTTCTTATCTTAGTCCAAGTTGGGCCTGCTATTTTGGAATGACTAAACTTGGAGGTGGTTCTCTACCCTTCCTTAGGGTTCACATCCATTGCAGTTTACATTCAAATGGCCTTTTTGGTGATAGCTTGGTAATAATAAGCAAAGTTTATAAAAGTTACTTCCCAGGGGCCTGCTTACACTGGAATTAGGCTTGAATAACTCTGGAGATTGGTCATCCTCAGAGGTGTAGTCATTCACTTATTTCTTGCACAGGCACAACAATTTGTTGAACTGGAGTGAGCTTTTCCATTGCCTCACCAAGAGAAGATTCAAATCTTGGAACCCTTTGCTTCTGGGTGGGAGAAAGAGAAAACAGTAGGCATACCTTCTCTATCTTAGGCCTTTCACAAGATTTCAATATGAATGATTCTAGGCCCCACACCACCACTCTACTCCATGAACACCTTGCAAATTGCTAAAATTTCCTGGATTGTTGAACAAATAAATGTTATTACATGTGTCAGGTTTGCATAATTAGACGTTGCTATTTACAAGGGTTTTTAAAATTTTAACAAAAAAAAAAGGCATGTTAATATGCAGGTGGTCCTCAACTTACTAACGAAGTATGTTCTAAACATTTATAAGTCGATGATTTGGAACTTGGAATGCCTTCCTCCATGGTAACAGTGCTATATGTGTGGTGGTCAGGTTTCTAGCCAGTCCACAAAGGCTGATTTAACCCACATGGAGCAGAGTTATATTAGAGCTCTGGCAGGGGCCCTGGGTCCTAAGAGCAGAAGGAAAAATGTGCTTTCTCCCCATACTTTGAGTCCAAGGAAAACTCAAAGAAAAGGTTTAAAAGAGGTGGAATCCAAAGTGACTTTTCCACCTTAATACTTGTTTTCACCCTTCTCCCACCTCCCAGGGATCCATCGCTTTTGTGTTCTCCCAAGCCCGCCACTGTGACCCTCCATTCTTCAAAACTGCCAGCTTCCTCATTGCTCCTTGTGCCAATCAAAATGAAACTGCCAAGTCCTCCGGAACAGCTAACTCGGTTCACTTTCATTATGATATGGGTGATTAATTGCTCCTCACCCTCCAAAAGGCACATCTATGATTAAAAGAGGGGGCTAGTCAGCCCAAAATTCATAGCAGTTGGTGAAATTTTAGGGAAAGTAACCAGATGAAGGGAAAACCAGGTTTGAGAAGTGGTGGATATTTGGGGACACAAAGTGGGAGCTACCAACAGTAGGGCCCTGCCTGAGAGGTGGCCCCTGTAATCAGTTCACCAAAGCTGTGGTCCCTTTCACAGCGTCTTTTATCTTCCTCCCTGTCTGACCCCATGGGGCTCTCTAAAGGTTTCAAGTTTTTCCCCAACATCTCCCATGAGCAAGTCACAGGCATTCATAGGTATTGTAGGTCTTTTGTAAGTTGTGTCCCAGTAAGTGTCAGCCTCTAAATTCACAAAAAGTAGGAAACATTCTGGAATAGGTGGTGTTGCTGTGCGATATTGGCATAGGACATTTAATGAAAGATAAGTGAGGTGTCTGGGAGCTCTTGGATTTAGGACAAGCCTTCTGAAATTTGTCAAGGGTGCTCTTCTTGGGGACTTTTGTGATTTGCACAGGCCACCAAGGTCATTGTGGTCAATTAACATGCTGATTAAAATACAAGTGCTAATGAGGCCAGGACCAGAAGTAGAATCCTCTCTTGGGCCAGTAACTTCAATCTGTTCCATAGACCTACAGCCCACAGAAGCTGGTCCTCTGTCAAGGGGATCCAGATGCGTGAATTTGTAAATGACCTAAGCTACATCCATCTGCATGCCAGGAAAGCTACCAAGCACATAGTCAGTGATAGTGTATCAGTTGCAGTATCTTCTGCTACAAACTCCCACGTGTTCTTAGGAATGAATGGGTTCTTGTACAGTGTCTCCAATGCTTGCATTACCCTGCCAAAGGGAAAATCCTTCAAGAGCTTCCAAACCCTTTCCTGCAGAGAGAGAAAGAGAGAGAGAGAGAGAGAGAGAGAGAGAGAGAGAGAGAGAGAGAGAGAGAGAGACTGTGTGTCTGGATCTCTGGATCTGTGTGTGTGTGTCTGTGTTGGAGGATGTCCCTGTGTTTCCCTACCCACAGGAAAGAATGTTCCTGGAAACTGGATGACTGTGTGTCCCATCTGCTTATTTGCTTGTATTGGTCATCATGAAAGAACCAAGCCAGGCTCCAGGTGGCAGGGAACCAGGGGGTGATGCAGGAGGCTGCAGAGTTGCTGCATGCTCATCACAGAAGCCTTCCTGATACATAAATGTTTATGATGAGTACAGGCCACCTGTGATTGTTGTAGAAATGAAGATGCACTGGGTTTCCTTCAGACAGAAACAGTCACAGAGTTGACAAAGTCATCAGAAGCTAGTGGGAGAATAGAGAGTATGTGGATGCCTTTGGTAGTTACTGCTAGAATTGTGATTATTCTAGAACATGCTAGAGAACAAGGGAACTAGAGTGTGTGGATATTCCCTAATGTTTACCTTAGAACCTTGTGATTTCCTAGGATATGTGGAGGGAGCAAGGGGTTTCAGGGTCAAATTTTCCATGGAAGAAAGAATAAGAAAACAAGATAAAGAAGTAAAGAGATACTGAGAACAGCCCAAGAAAGCAATGGATTCCTCAGAGATGAATACATGGGGAGAATTCTTGTTGCTGCTTCAGAATTATACCATCCTAGTAGGGGAGGAGGGATGCGAGAAATTGTCCTGAATCCAAGCCAGGCAGTCAAGGAGTAGCCAGTCTTATTTTGGTTGGCAATGCTGACCTTGGAAGGGATCAGACAGCACCACCAGAGGAAATCACATAAGCATCCACTCTGAGATGGTCTTGCCAATAGATCCCAGGAAAAGGGGTTAGTCACAATATTACTGTGCTGCCTAGATAGATGTAAGTATCTAAAGATCTCATGTGGTTCACCATGTGGCCCAAGTGCGTGACAATGAAAGACACAGGTGCACCTACCTGACAATTGAATAGCAGGGCCAGCCTTGTTAGCACTCAAATGTGTTATCAGCGCAAGAGGCAAGGGTCTCTCTCAGGCCAGGGCGGCCAACTTCCCTCAGGTGCAGCTCACTCTGCAACAGGCCTCCCCAAAACAAGATTTTTGCCCACCTCAGTGGAGCTTGGAAATCCTCCAGCTCCATCACACTCAGCCAACAGGGTGTAGGCTGAGATTGGCATGCATGCCAAAGGGAGCCCCAGATTTGAAAATTTGCCAAGCTCCTGTGCTCTGTTTTCCTCCTGGCCATTACCTTATGGCTTGTTTCTCACCAACTGCCTTTCTGCTTTTCTTCTTTGGAAGGCTGCAATCTCCATTGGTTGTAGGCCATGGCCCAATTGCCTGCAGGGCAGAGGAGACACCAAAATTGCTAGTGAAGAGCGTGGCAGAGTGGGGCATAGGAAGATTCCAATTAAGTGTGAACTCCACTTACCCATCTTTGCCCACTGGTGGGGGCACAGGAAGGGGCTTCGTGAAGCCTTTTTTTCCAACCAGCCAGAAGGTCTCCTCTGTGCCTTTGCCCTTATTATAGAAAATATGGAAAATCTTAAGCATGTTATAATAAATTTTCCAAAAGAAGTCCTTCTGGTCAATAGGATTACAGGCATTGTGGCTGGCTCAGAAATTGCCTCTGCTTTCCCCTTGTCACCTCTCCCTGAATTTTTCCTTCCTACAGGGCTTCCTTACCATAGGTACCTGAGGCTCAGGCAAGCTCCATAGGCTGCCAGAGCAGCCAAGTAAAAAGTGAACACTTTTGCAGATGTTTTGTCTACTGTCACCACACAGCTCCATCTTTGGGAATATGTGGATGTTTGGCTTCACAGCAACCAAACATCTGGATGCTCAATTGAAGATTTTGTTTGTCCTGACCTTTTGGCATTAGGCAAGCCATTGTCTTTTGTATTTAGGGTACATATATTCAGAGTCTACTTACCCCCACACCCTGTCATCCAACAGCTCTCACAAAACCCAAAAAGGGAAAAGAAATGGAAAACAGGCTGTGAAACTTTGTTTTTAAACCCAGGGCATCCTGACTGCCTTGAGACATCTACATTCCTGCAGTGTTCTTTTCTTCCTGCCAAGGGATTCTTACAGGTAGGGTGAGACCCCAAGGAGGCCCCCATCTATAGCCAAGTTAGCTGGGTGTCAAGATCCATAGGTCTGAGAAGCCAAAGGGAGTGGAAACTCAAGCTGGTCCCCCCAGAGCCTGAGTGATGACCTCAGAGGAGCCAAGTTTTCTGCCTCTGTTCTGCCCTCCCCTCTTTCCAGTAAACTTTCCTTTCAACATGCTCCTCTCTTCTTCTTTCAATTCTCTTTTGTCTGTCCTCTCATTTCTTCCATTCCATAAGAAAAAAAAATGTGTTTACTAAGGTGGAGAAAAGTAATAGGATGTGTTTCTAACTCATTAATCTGAAATATGGTCTCACGCTCAGCAGCTCTCATTTGGAACAATTCAAAATTGTCTAACTTAGAAATTCCAATTAGATTCACCCCCTTTAAATATCAAAACCACTGTTCTCTATTTTACATTATGTATATTTATCCCTTAATAATAATGACAACAACCATAATAATAATTAGCACATTTAATTGGAGAATCTCAGAGCACTTTGCGAATATTCCGTTCAAGGCACTGAACAAGCCCTCCCTGAGGCAAGTAGGAAGAGCATACCACTATAGCCCAACCTCCATTAACTGGCAACCAACTCTCCCTAAACCTCAAATAATTGGACTATTTGGGGCCACTCTGTTTTCAGAAGAGGTGGACAACTTGAAAATACATTCTATCACCCACTCGTCCATTTATTCCACTCTTCCTGTACCAGGGCTGGGAATACAGAGATGGCTCTGTCCTTAAGGAGCTCACAGTGTAGTTAAACCAAAACAACTATCAGGCCATTTCTTGGGTTCTGAACACATTAAGCCCAAGTCCTCTGCTTCCAAAGCTCTTTCTTTTTTTTTATAGGACCTAGTGCCGTATCTTAATCAGACAGTTGCTTGGTAAATAATCAGACTGTTCTATTAACTGGAATTCTCAACCTTTGTGCACTTGGAATACTCAAGGCATCATTGGATTTCATTTTGGTAAAACATACTGTTAAAGTTTAAACTTAGAGGGTCCCCAGCCTCATCCATAGTTGACTGTTTGTCTTGAGATCTAGAGGCTATCACAATAGCATGCAATCCCAAGGGAGCTTTGTGGATGCCAGGATTGTCCAGAGATTTGGGTGGGTCTTGGGACACACTGGGATGCCAAAACTAATCGTTTCAAAAGAGGACAGGAGTATTATGGGCTTAGGCAAGTTTCCAAATCAAAGAGTATGCAGGGGAGCTCCAGGGGCTCTCTGAGGTTTTGGAGCTCATCCAAGAGAATTCTTAGAATCCTAGTTCTCTATTTACCCAATCCACTTCCATGATTCTGCTGAAGGGAGGGAAAACAAGTATGGCAACAACTAAAGCCTAAAACAAACTCTTTAACCCAATGTCAATCCCTGGGCGGTCCCAAGTATCCCCCAAATAATAGCATCTTACTTTGGCATGACATTTTTAAGACACTTTGGCATCTCCTCTCTTATTTAATCCTCACAAAAGTTCTGGAAGGTAGGTTTATTATTAATCTCGTTCTGTGAATGGGGACACTGAGGTTCATGGAGATTAAATGACTTGTCAATAGGCAAGCACAGCTGGGACTTGAACCCAACTTTTCTACACTCCAAACTTTAAATGCTCTTCCCTCCACATCACATAGCTTCTCCAACACACTAGAGTCAAAAGGCAGGTCTAGAGGCCAAAAAGCAACTGTTGGGAATTTTAAAGCTTGTGAGATTAATGAGCTTCCTGATAACCACAAGTCAGAAGAGGCCTCTATGTGGACAAACAAAAGCTCAGAGAGAGGATGAAGTTACTTGCCCAATGTCATACATTGAGTCACTGATGGGGCAAGAATTACAGACCAGACCTTCTGACCTTCATGAATCTGTCAATACAACCTCATTATTTCTTATCTCAATTGCTGATGTGTGTGTGTGTGCATTTGTGCACTCATGTGCATGCACGAATGCTCCTCTGTGTGTTAGGGGTTGGGAGTAGGGGTGGAAGAGATTGAGGGAAATAAAACAAAGACTAATGCTTAGGGAACTGAGAACAAAATACTATTTAACCCCAGAATTCAGAGACAAGGTCAGAAAGTGTTCACCTATAGAATGTAAATTAGTACAGTTATTATGGAAAATAGTACGGAGGTTCCTCAAAAAACTAAAAATAGAATTACCATATGATCCAGCAATCCCACTTCTGGGTATTTGCCCAAAGACTTGAAATCAATTTGTCAAAGAGATGTCTGCTCTCCCACGTTCATTGCAGCACTATTCACAACAGCCAAGTTATGGAATCAACTTAGGTGTCCATCAACAAGTGAATGGATAAAGAAAATGTAGTATATATATATACAATGGAATACTATTCAGCCTTTAAAAAGAAGGAAATTCTGTCACTTGTGACAACATGGATGGAATTGGAGAATATTATGCTAAGTGAAATTAGCCAGGCACAGAAAGACAAATACCAGATGTTCTCACTTATATGTGAAATCTAAAACAATTAAACTCATAGAAGGAGAGAGTAGAATGGTGATTACAGAGGCTGGAGGTGGGGAGAATGGGGGGATGATGGTCAAAAAGTACAAAATCTCAGTTAGACAGGAGGAATATAGCTTTTTTTGAGATCTATTACATAACATGGTAAATATAGTTAATAATAGAGTATTGTACATTTCAAAATGGCTAAGAGAGTACATTTCAAATGTCGCCACCACAAAAAATGTTAAGCATTTGTGGTGATGGATATGTTAACTAGCTTGATTTCATTAATCCACATGATTGAAAAATCATAACATCACTTTATACCCCATAGATATACATAATTATAAATTGTCAGTTTACATAAGAATATTTTTTCCTTTTTTCTCTTTTCTTTTTTTCTACCTAATTTTTCTTTTATTCCATAAGCTGTGACATTTTTACCAAAAAAAAGTATTTTTGAAAAATTTTTAAAGTGTCCACCTCTGGCAATGACAATATAAACGGGCTGAGAACAATCATTTGAGAAAGCCTTTCCAGAATATAAATCTACCTAAAAGTCCCTGGTAAATCCAACTGATAAGCTTAGATACATACAAAAATCTCAGCAAGCAAAGAGCTTCAAACTTGGCAGGAAAATAGTGACTGAAACAGGACTCATGTAAGAGAAGAGGTAATAAAATAACTTACCACTCACTAGCCCATCAGGAGAGAAACGTCGAGAAGAGAGAATTGGCCAGTTAGGCACTGGTAATTTGTTGCCAGTGTAGGACAAATGGAGGTTGCAGTGGGCAGAGAGGCCCAGCTTCTCCTCTCTAAATGAGTCCTCCCCCAAGCCACCTCTGCTTCCTAATATCAGTCTCTTTCTTTGTACCCCCAATCCACCCAGTTACTCAACTGCCCTATGTTCTCTTCTCTCACCAAATCCACATCTTTGATTCCACTAAGGAAAACAACTTAAAATGTCATCACTCCAGTGAAGGAGATGGGGCAGGGGGAAGAGTGTTGTTACTGGATCCAAACCTAGAGCTCAAGGGAAAAGGCTTTTATAGAGGAATTTCAAGCATCAGGCAGCTGGGTGTAAAGGAGGTTTCTAGGCATCAACTTTGAGATCACACCTGGCTGGCCATTAAATGTGGTCTTTCTGCCCAGTGTACTTGAACAACTCTTGCTTCCAGCAGCAGAGTGGGTGAGGGGTGAAAATGTTGAATCAGAATTTCTGAAGTGTGCTGGTGATATGGTCTTCTTATTGGGGAAATACTACATGTCCCCATCCCCAATGGACTAGAAACTTCTTGTCCCCCAACCCCTACTACACAGTGTGCAATACCTGCTTCTGGTGGAGAGGTAGAGGGTACAGAGACAAAGAATCTCCTCTCCTCTCCTGTCCTTTCTTTGGGTCTTACTTTCTCTCCACTTCCTTCTTCTCATTGTCCCTTCCGTTCCTCTGGGGCTCTCTCTCCTCTTCTCTATCAGTCTCTCCCTCTCAATTTCTCTTCCCTGTCCCAACAACCAAGACCCAATATGGCATTAGGGAAAGGCTCTTCCTCCAACTTGCTGCAACATGTTCCCAAATTCCCTGAAGTAGGGGAAACCATGAAGCTGCAAAGGGCTCTTTTGAAGTAAGTCCTGTTTTTGTACTTGAAACATCCAAAGATGTGAGTGCTCCTGAATGGAATTGGCGGGGCAATAAAAACCATGGGGTTAGTGGCATATTTTTTCTTTTTCAGTTTTGAAAGTGGCACTTCCTCAGCTTTTAAATGAAGAATCTGTGCCCAGCAATACAGAGGAAAGTGCTTCAGAAACCAAGCTGCATTTGTCTTCCTCTGCTGAAAAGTGACAGAATGTATAGAGGAATCACAAAAGCCTTGGGCAATTTGATTCACTGCCCAAGTACTATCCCTACCCCCATCATCTCACTGTCTGAGTTCTCTGCAGAGGTGGGAAAGGAGCCTATGTCCCCTTGTAAGTGACTCATCCCACTTGCTAAAAGATATTAAGAATATATTAGAAAAGACAAACTAGGACTAGTCAGAAAAGGAAGTGATCAACTTAAGAATAAAGCCTTCCAACCTTTAACTTCTGAAATCTAGTTACGTGTGAATTGCTACCATTTATAGAAGGCATGCCAATGACAGAAACAAATAGTGCATCACTCACTGCCCGACTTTGCCTTGCCCAAAAATAATCACTGAGAAAATCATGCAGTATGGTGTCATGGAAAGGGCACTAAACAGGAAGTTAGACTTCCTGAGTCTTGGCCTGATTCTGCTATCAATTGACCCTGCTCAAATTACTTTACCTCTCTGGGCATTGGTTCTTCATCTGAAAATGAGGGAGTTAAATTACTAGGTCCCTGGGGTCTCTTACAACTAGGTCATCCAGTGGTCTTGGGGTCATTCAGAAAAAGATAGGGACAATCCAGTGGAAATGGCAAAAAAAAAAAAAAAAAAGAGAGAGAGAGAAAATTACTCTAATCCTGAATCCCAGATCAAGTGATAGCCCTAACAGAGAGAAAAGGTGCTACAAAATGTTTGTCTTTCATAGAAATTGACTTTGTTCCTCCTGGTTCTGTAAATAGTGAGCCAATGGCGTGGATTAAAAGTCAGAAAGGGTGACCCCTGAGCAGGTGAATAGAAAACCGGAATTCACCAATCCTGTGACTTATTGAGCAATGTCTGGGACTGCCAAAGACTAAAACAAAATGGAAATTATAAAATGTAAATAATACTGCAGCTCACTGGAAAGCCAAATTCCGGGCAGCTCTTCAGGAGAAAAAGATGCTACTCATAGTCTGAAAAATGCAGGAGGAACCTCAACAACCCTCCCCACTGTAGCTGTATTTTAAAGAGAAGAAAACGGAGGCAAAAGGATACAATGTTTTGGGAGTCCCAAATGGGACTGGAGATCTGCCCAAATTACAGCTCTGAGTCTCAGACACCCAGGTAAACTCTCTCAGCAGACCATGACCTCTCCAGAAGCAGGTGTGCCCAAGTAGTTCGATTCAAAAAACAAAAGGATAGTATACCTTGAGCTCTGTTCTTCCTCGAAGCTCCACTTCATAGCCCTCACTCAGAGTGTGAAGAATTGTAACAGTGCTGAGGCTGACATGAATGCGGTAAGCTGTAAAAGAAGGCGAGGCATGACTTTGGCTTCATGTCAATGTAATAAATGTCCCCACTTCTAAATGAACTAGACCCTAAGCCAAGTCCTGAGAAAGAGCCTTAGTTAGGGTTTCACAGGAGGAGGATGGGGAGTGATGGCCTTCCTCACCCTGCCCAAATAAGGTGCTAGCTGCAGCACCTATGAGCCTCCTAGGTACTATCTCAGATGAAAGGCCGTGCAACAGAAAGGTGTTAATTTAACTCGAAGGTTGAGATGGAGAAACCAGTAACCACAAGTGTACTCTCAGCTGAAACGTGACTTCCTCTGAGGGAAGTTTGGCTCCAGCAGCTTCTCTTACAGGCTGCTACTAGGGTTGAACTCCCAAGCTTCACATAATCTTACTTAAGAGGCAGAAGGGTATCTTTTCCATATGCGTCCTTACAACTACCTCTCAATATTGCTGTACTTAAAATTGAACATCAATGAGAAACATCCCAAGACCTCTGTCAACAAACATTTTGTGGAAACTGTACACAGAGCTGACCTTTGGATGGGTGCATCTAGCTGTGCATGCACATGAATGTATTATTTTCCAACCAATGATCCCAACCTGGCATAAGAGCTTTATATAGGGAACTACCACTTTAAAATTTTATTTAGAACCTAAGTGTAATTCTTTGACGAAGAACAATCACTTGTTGACTGAGGTAAGATCCTTGACCTTCCTGAAAACTGTCATCCTATGAAGTGAGACTGTCTTAAGGTTGAGTCTTAAATAAAAATCCAAGACTTGTTTTCACACACGCTTGAGAAAATCATTCTTTTAGAAGCTGATTGCAATCTGAGAAGGAAGGCATGGCTGAAAAGAACTAGAAGAAATTTCTGGTATGTATACTCACAATGACTTTCCTTCTCTCGACAGCTCAGTACTGTTGTTTGTGTCTTTCTCATTAACTCGTAGTCACCCAAAATCCCTGCTCAAAAAGGGTTGTCCTATTCCTGAAAGCCACATGCGTGGCCAGTGTATCTCTAGCCAGCCCTATGTGTGCCATGCCACCAGCATCTGGTGTTCACGGAGCCTTTCAGTAGAGTAACCTTGCCAGGAGGGAACACACAGCTCAAAAGAGAGATAGCTCATTCCAACCATCATCCAGTTGTGTGGTAAGAAGGATCATTCCAGGGCTGGGTCACCAGTCACTTCCATTCCAGAATCTCAGTGAAGTTAACTGGGCACAAGGGAGATACTGATGAAATTGATTTTTTGTTAATGCACTTGTGACGTGTCCTGATCTCATATCCAACATGAGGTCACAGGCTACCTCTTTACAGATCTTCAATCAGTTGTGGAGTTTAACGCCATATTTGGGTCACAAGTCATTAGCTTTTAGAAAAGCACACTAACCAGCTCCTTTCATGCAGAGATCATGTGTGTATGCTTCTTTGTATCCCTCACAATGCCTTCCTTGCACAGTCAGTGCTTAATAAACACCTGCTGTGGGTGACTCACTCCATTTTATTTGTCCTAGCTGATCACTGGACAAGGTGCTGCCTAAATCTCAAAATTCAATTTCTGCTCTCAACTCTGTGTTTCCAATGTGAAATGTGTAGAGTTTTCCCTGGTGCAGACCAAAATATGACTTCAGCCTTCTACAAGCTTACATCAGTCCAGAGTACTGTGCCAAATCTGCATTGCGGTTCCATGATCAATTTCACTTCATCTTGGGTTGCACTTCAAGAGCAAAGTCATATGCAAAGTCATATTCATGCAGCAGTTCCTGGATGACTACTTCCATGGCCTCTGCCATATCTGTGGAGTTGGAAGACTTTCCCAGATGTCAGAAAATTTACTCTGACAGCAGCTTCTAAGTTCCATGCTGCCTCCTTAATCATGGCTGCACAGGCTAGATTGACTAAGACTGGGCCCATTGTGTAAGCCTGTTTCTACACATGAGTGATGGGGAGTGAGGTCAGACAGGGCACCACCCACTGTGATATAGGCCACCATATCATCAGGGACCAGTCTGAGTATATTGCTGAAGTTTGGGAAGAGCTTGTTTTGCCTAGTAGCTGCCAAGGCCAGGACTGCTAAGGGTTTAAGTGGTTTCTTTTCTTCTTTTCCTTTTTTTTACACTACAAAATTCATGAAAACTGTATATACAATTTAATGTTGTTGTCTATGCTTTTCCTATAATAGCATGAAAAAATTGCTTTGCTCAACCATGATATAAGTAAAAGGCACATTGTGATTCTGACATTGCCTCAGTAGTGTCAGTAAATAACCAAGCAAGAGTTGAGCCAGCATCTTGCCAGCAACAGACAAATGTCATAATGGTTTGTACCATATTTTTCTCAAAGAAGTGGGGAAGGAATGGTATCTTTGATACTATGCTTGTTTTGATAGAAGCTAAGGCTTTTATATACAGGCAAGTTGGAATTAATTATTTAAGAATTCCAAGCTCCTTAGATTGAGGGATTATTGCTAGCTAAATTCTAGGGGGCTATTTGATGAAGCCAGAACTCCTGGGGTCCTAACTAGTTCAAAAAGAGGACTAGAGCAGCGAATAGCAGCTGATTGGGAGGCAGCTGGCTTGAGTGTGTCTCCACAAACTAGTTGAAGGACCGAAAATGTCAGTCCCTTACCTAGTTCTTTTCTCAACATGACTCCCACAAACCCGCCAGCCTGGCCAATTTTTTCCTTTACCCAAAAGACATTTTTAGTTGTTTTGATCAGATTGACTGGCTGTTTCAGTGTTACTTAGCTAGTTTCATTTCTATAACAAGAAAGGTACATGTTCAGTCCAACATCACCCCCTACTGGTTTGCCATTAGAGACCAGGAAAATGTGTAATAAATCTTAATCTCAAATTATCTTTTATTTTTCTTTAAAACATTAAACCATCAAGTACCTTGCTGCCTTTCACCTCTCTTGAGGAAGAATCACTTTCTAAAATGTAGGAGGGTACCCCATTCCATCCATCCCTCTATAGGTACTCACGTAAGCCTGTTGATTCCATTCGAGAAGCTGTGTTCACAGTGTCTCCAAACAAGCAGTATCTGGGCATGGTGAGGCCCACCACTCCAGCAACAACCGGCCCTGTAGAGTAGCAGGGGATTGGAATTACAGTCAACAAGTATGCACCCAATGCTAATAGAGGAATGCTGCAAAGGGGAAGGAATGTAGCTTTGTAAAAGAATAAAAAATTGCAATCAAATAGCTATGGGAATCTGAAGGAAGATTTATAATGAGTAATGAACTCTTTGCCCTACAAGAAAGCAAATTTATAACAATTCAGACATGACTACCCGTCTGATTTACACCTTTGTTCCAAGTAACAGTTACACCCAAGATGCTTATATCTGTCAACAGGGACAAACAAACATGAACCCAAACCAGAAAAGCCTGGGCAGGGACTCAGGATACAAATATGTTTGTTGCAAGGAAAAAAATGTGACTCTTTCTTGTGCCTTAGGGTTGGAAGAAAGGATCTCATAGGTCTATCTGTCTCCCAACTGTGTATAGCAAGAGAATTATTGCTAAGACAGTTGAAAAATCTGAATACAAATAGAGTCGACTTTCCATTATCTGCGTTAGGGGTGTGGAAAAGCAGTACATATAGACAATCCAAGAATGCTTTCTATTTCCTTTGGGAATGTTTTTTGTTCTTACATTTTAATATGGCTATGTTAGGTGTTCAGGGTAATTGAAAAAATTTTAGCAGCCATACTGAATAGTCAGTTTGGGAGTATCTAGAAAGTTCTTCAGCTTCACCTTTCTGGTCTCTGCTCTGTTTCTATGTTTAAATTTTTCAGCATTATCTTTTTGCTATTTCCTGAGTTAAACAAAGTAATTAAGTATTTTGCTTCAAAAAGTTATTTTTGCGGAGAATAAAAATAAGATCTATACAACTGATATTCTCATTCTAATTCACTTCTCACTCATTCAGAAGCATTCATTGAGCACTGATCTAGGCACCAAGGGGAGTAAAAAAGAAATGCAACACATGGTCTCAGCTCTCCAGGAGGTCCTAGTCTAATTGAAGAGAAGAGATTACCAAACAGGAAGCAATTAAGCAACATCCCAAGACAATATATGGCTGAGGCAAGATAAATAGTACAGAGAGAAGTGCTGTAATAGTTTAGGAAATGGGGGGAAGTGTTTATTAGGATCTGACTCAATCAAGACGGGTCCAATGGAGAAGGTAGGATTTGATCAGGGTCTTGATGGGTGAATAGGATTTGAATAGGTCAAAAAGGGACATAAATCAAAGGCTCATGGTTGGGATTGAGCACGGAATTTTGGTAAACTCTCAGAGAAAGCAGTCTGCCTAGTTCACGTGGCTGGAGAGAAACTGGAGACAAGGTTGGATTAAGTAGGTTGCACAAGATGGAGGGCCTTGAACCACTAGAGAATTTTGAGCAGGGAATTACATAATGAAAAGGATTTTTTTCTTCTTTTATTTTTTTCTCAGATTGGTGTATAGAGTGCATTGAAAGGCAAAAAAAATATAATAATACCAAGGAAACCCTTTAGATGGCTGTTGCAGTAATCCAAGCACAAGGTACTGGGAAGGAGGTGACGATGGGAAGTGGGTGGCCAAAAAGAGGTGATAAAAGAGACATTATGAAAGAGAATATTATGAGACATTACGAAAGGAGAACTAACAGACTTGGCTGTCTGACTGACAATCATGAGAAAATTGGCATAAGCTTATGAGCTTATGCTGGTTTGTGGGAAAAGATGACTTAAAGTTTTAAATATGTTAAATTTTAAATAATAGTAAATCATGCAAGAAGAGGTACGCTGAAGGGGGTTGGAGATGTGAAACTGGAGTGTGAATGAGAGATGAGGACTAGTCTTTAAAAGAAAAATATTGAACACCTGCTGTGTGCTAAGCACTCTGGATACAAACATGATCCAGATATGATTCCTGCCACCAAGGAGCTTAAAGTCTAGTTTAAGGAAAGACAAGAAAACATAGATGATGCTGATGACTATGAAAAGGATGGGTGGAAAGAGGCAAGAGTAGAAGCAAGAAGATGCTATTACAGTGATCCAGGCAAGAGATACTGGTGTCCCAGGCTTGGGTTGTGAGAGTGAAGGAGAGACAAGAAAGATTCTAGAAATATTTAAAAGGTAAAACATTCAAGACTTAGTAATTGATTGAACGTTGAAGGTCAGAGTGAGGGAGGAGTCAAAAAGAATGACTTTCAAGACTGACTGGAGTAACTGAGTCGATGGTGGTACCACCAACTGAAGTAGAGAATAAATACAGGAAGAGGAGGAAGTTTGTACAGGAAGAAAATAATTCCGTTTTGGATGTGTTGAGTCTGAGATCCATGTGGAACATTCAGGCGGAAATGTCAGCAGGAAGTTTGATATATAAGGCTGAAGTTGAAGGAAGAAGACTGTGCTGAAGCTGTGGAGCTGGAAGTCATCAGCATACAAGTGGTAGTTAAACCACAGACATGAATGAAATCACCCAGGAGAGTATATAGGGGAGAAAACCAGTGATTGGGACAGAACCCTGGGAAATACCAATATAAGGAACAGATAGAAACAAAAGGAATTATTAGACAATGGTAGAAAATGAAAGCCAGGTTGGAGTGGGATTAGAAATACATTAGAGGTGAGGACATGCAGAGAGCAAGGAGATCACCAGACTGAGAGCTTTGTAGAAAATGTTAGAGAACAGGAACACCTAAGAGAACCAGTCAACGAAGCCAAGAAGCAGCATTCAGAGAGCGAGGAGCACGTCATGAAAGCCAACTGAGGGACGTTTTAAGGAAGCGTGTCATGAATGTCAAATGCTGCAGAGAGGTAAGGGCAGAGAAGGACTGGGGAAAGTGGTGAGGACTGAAGCCAGATTGCAAATGGACTAAGGCAGGCGTGGATAGAAAAGAAACGGCATAGTGAGTGCCATTCTTTTAAGAAGTTTGGTAGGAAAGGGATGAAAAGGACAGGGGAAGAAAAGGAGCCTAGAAGAGCACAGCAAAGAGAAAGAGATGGGGAGTGGAGAAGGAAGCAAGAGGAGCTAGTAGGTGACATGTCTGCCACATGGTGAGATGTCTGTCAAGATACTAGTGAATGCGTGAGGCTAGATGGAAAGAATACAATGAAGGAGGGAAGCTTGAAGATAATCAAGCAAGAGGGGATAAGTGTGGGAGAAAAATGCTTCAGAAGTTGGGATTTTAACTAATTAAATGAATTATCCTAAATACAACATATACCTGTTGCTCTTGCAACATAGTCAAATGTGGAAGTGTTGGCTCTAACCAGAATAGAAGACTGAAAGGGTTTAATACCTAGAAAATGAGCTGCTGCCCACCGTGGTGGTGCAGGTGCTGGTAAGACAGTAACCGTGGGTAGACATAAAGGAGTCATGCAGCCCTGGACACGTAGATAATCAGTGGCCAGGAATCAAGGGAGAGCAACCTTTTCTTCCTTCCTTTTCTAGTCTTCCTCGAGGCTCATGGGATGTTTTCTCTTGCTTTAACTGGTTGTTGTTACCTGAGTGCAGGCCAATTCGAATTCGGACTGGCACCTCTGGCATGTGCCGCATCTTGAAGGTGCCCACGGAGCTCAGGATATCCAGGGACATGTTTGCAATCTCAGCTGCATGCCTACTGCCATTCCTCTTTGGGAGGCCTGAGGCCACCATGTAGGCATCTCCGATGGTCTCTACCTGGGAATCAGGGGAAATAGAATTAGCAAGTAACTTCTTTGTGTTTCTTTTCTTTCTTTTTTTTTTCCACAGAGCTTTAAGGGTATGATGGAGGCCAGATTGTCTTCCTGTAAAGTGAGGAAAGAGAGAGGGGCTGTCAGTGGTTCATAGGCCTGGCTGCGCGTTAGAATCACTTAAGGAGCTTTATTAAAAATATCAATGTCTCAGCCCCACAACTAAAGATTCTGAAATAAGTGTTGCTACTTCATAGGTTCCTGACTCACCTTAGAAAAATATCAGGCTCTGAGGAATTCTTGGGGAAAGTGAAAGGGGAGATTTCTGGGACTGTCCCTAGTATGTCCCTGGGGGAGCACCCTAGGAGAAGGTGCCTACGATGCTCCCCCAGCCAGCATTTCTCTAGAGGGTTTTGGGTGAATAAGCAAGGGCAGCCTTAAGGTGAGTATAGGGAAAGGGAAAAGAAGAACAAGGAAGAGCCTGTTCCCTTTGCTGCTTTGCCTTGCTAATGTGATGAAGTTACTTCGCAGGCCTATCGGGTATGAGAACCGGGTCTTTTCCCACCAGTTACCACCTCCTCTCCCACTGCTAACTCCCTGAGGGGCAGCAGTACTGGCCCTCAACTGCTTGCCAGGGGGAAGTTAGAGCTAGACACCTGGAAATAAAGGCAAATCTGTGTTCCTCATCTTCCCCACAGAAGTGTGCTCACTCTTTTAGATGACCAGTGAGTTGAAGCTTTTCAGGTAAATCCAAAAGATAAGTAAGCCGAAAAGACTTTTATGAAATTTGCCAGTCAGACCGTGCTACTCCAAGTTTGGATCCAGTTAAATTTCATGTTTTCCTAGAGAACTGCACTCACAGAATGCAATAGTTAAGCGCATGAGACTCTGAAATCATACTGCCTTGATTAGAATCCCAGATCCAACACTTACAAGCCGTATGTACGGCCACGGGCAAGTCACTTAATCTCTGTGCTTCCGCATGCTCATCTGTAAAACAGGGATAATGGCAGTACCTACCTCATAGGCTTTTCTAAGGACTAAATAACTTAATATATGTCAAAGCACTTAAAAGCCGTGTAGTGGATGATAGCATATATTAAATGCAAGCTATCACCGTCATCATCATCATCACCAAATGAGTATATCTTGAAACCGGCCTTGGGACTGTGGATATGATTCAGCCCCAGAGAAAGAAGTTTAGCAGTCGGCAATAGGCTCCTCATCACCCTCACCACGGCTTTCTATACAGCCAATAGCAATGACCCCTTACACCTATAGGACTTTGTCCCTCAACATGCTTCCATCCAGGGTCTCCCTTACCTGGTGCAACTTGAGGAAAGGATTCCCGCCCTCAAATAAGCATGCCAGCTTGCATAGAGGAAGGAAGGGTTACCATGCAAATGCTATATGGGAGGAGAAAGTGAATGGCTGGCCATTATCAGAGACCAGTGGTTGATCCTTCAGCTTTGATGAGTCAGTCACCCAGGAAACCGCAAGGATATGGATGAGGAGACTAGAAGAGCAGGGAACATGGGCATACATGGCCTTGGTGTGTAGGCTGCTGTGGGGAATTGTGGGTTGCATCAGCCAGCATTAGGACAATGAAAGGGAAGAGGAAGTTTAGAAAGGGGTCTGTTTGAGATGGGGGTGGTGGCAGAGAACTGAAACTGAAAACAAATCACAAACTTCATAATTCTGCAGCAGCCTTCTCACTTCCATTTCAGATTATCAAGTGCCAGGGGAGGTGATTCCAATTTTACAGGTAAAGAAAATGAAAATACAAACGGGTTTGGTCATTCACTGCTGGTTCAATTTTTATTTCCTTTGCACTGTCTTGTTTTTAATAAACAAGACTGAAAAATTAGATTCCATATTTGGATTCATATAGCCCTGCTCTGTCGTGGGAACAGCCCACTAACTCCTCACTGCAACCAAGAAGTACCAAAATATCTAATGGCCTCATTCCTAAAATCCCCAACAATTATCTGAACAGAATCAGCTGGATTGATTAAACCAGTAGCTGTGTTACTGCCCATGCTGAATCATCTTTGATTCTAGTTTCAACTGAATTGGCTTTCAATGATTTGTTTTTCTCTTCAGGCTGCTTGATTTCAACAAGTTAGGACAGGTAGTTTGATTCCATGGATTTTTCCTTCACCGTGGTTTCCATGTATGCCTCTTGATTAGCTTGCAACTCCTGCTGATTGACAGGTATGATGTCTATTTCTGAACCCTATTTAGGTGGCTTGGCCTAGCCCTGAGGCTCTCTACCTGACCTGAAAGGGCCCTGTCTAATCTGAGATAAACACATTTCCCCGTGTGTGATTTGAGAGCTGGAAAATTTCAGACTACTGTGAAGGAGCCAATGAATGGAGCTACTCATTCTCCAGCTCTACCTTGAGTCCTGGGACAGAGGAGCTGTCTAAAGTTTTGGATGCCTGGGGCATCTCTCTCCATCAATAAGACAAGTATCCATGATGCAGACAACGTGGAAATGCCCCTGCACTGCTATGAGATTTTTAGTCATTTTTGCCTAGAGACAAGACAACATACAAAAACAAGAGTAAGGAAGCATGATACCAAAATGAGTGAATGTAGTCACCTATTCTCTACTCATCTTCTGCAACCTTTGACAGAAAGAGTGGAAATTTACAGGCTGGAGGAGTGGGGGCAGGGGCTTGCTCATAATTAATCACTTCCCTAGACCTTAGACCAATAGGTGGGCCTTTGGTTACGCTGTAGCAATCCCAAAGAGACTCAGGTCTAATAGCTCGCTGGTGTAATACCACGTTCCTTCCTGTCTAAAAACAGTACCTAAGGGAGGAGAACAAATTTTAATAGCATATATTAGCTCCACAAATACTTTACCAAGAAAAACTCTGTAGCAGTCACCAACTATGGGAAAAACACCATTACTTCTTCTTTATCCCCTTCAGTGCCTAGCCATGACACTGCCTACACTATGGGTACTCAGCCACTGACATGCAATAACTCTCCTGGCCTCAACCTCTTCTTGGTCCCAATTCTAGAAAAAAATCTCAAAAGAAAGCTGACTAGCAATCTTTTGCTGGATTCAGAGTCGTTATTTTGTAAAGTAGGAAATTATATGCATTCTATCTGGCCTTCGTTTCCAATGGGATACCAATGAAAGTGAGGTACCATTTAAACTTTTATTCCTAGATAACAACATTCTATAAAATTGTAATCTTCAATTTTGGAATACACATAGATGAGCCTGATATAAAAATTTCACTCTGTTACATATTTCCCTGCTAATTAACCTACCTTGTAGACATCATGACTGCCAATGATCGCATCAAAGAGTGTGTACAGGTCATTCAGAAGATCCACCACCTCAATGGGCTCACTCATGGCTGAGATGGTGGTGAAGCCCACAATATCACTGAAGTACAAGGTGACCAGGTCAAAGCCCTCAGGTTCGACTGTGCAGCCCTTTTTGAGAGATTCAGCAACTGATCTGAAAAGCAGACATAGCTATTCCAGAGGACACCAGCCTCCCTTCATGCCATATACACCTGCTAGAACATAATTATTCTAAAAATCACAGCCAAGTAAATGATGAGGAAGGAAATGTCACCTAGATGAAAACATTAATTTGTTCATTTACTCTGCAAACATATTCTGAGTGCTTACAATGTGCCAGGCATTGTGCCAAGGTGCTAGAATACAGCACTGAACAGACAGACAAGGTCTGTGCCTTTGTGGAGTTTTTTCAATTCTCTATACTTCTACCTCAGCCCCCTGGGGAATGTTCCCAGGTGGTTGCCTTTTCCTGAGACTAGTTTGCTTAATTACCTCCAAGACGATCATGTCACAACATAATAAGGTGCCCTGGAAAATTTGGAAATCATAGCAACAGATAAGGCTTTCAACTAAGGGAGGAAAAGACCAGGAAAAACAACCTTGCTACTTTCTTCTAGGTACTCAAAGAACTGCCTTCTTTTAATTGGTCAACCTCCTGGCAAAGTCACAAAGTAACATATAGAAAAACCAAGACACCAAAAATTTAAATAACCAGCATGATCCACAGGTAGTGGAAAATTAGGATGTGTGCTCTGCTCCCTTGGTTTCCAATTCTACTTTGATTTGTAGGTGTGACTCAAACCCACCAGAAGGAGAGAGGGTGCAGGACAGGGGGAGGGAGCAGTTAGTTGATGGGTAATTTTTTTTCCTTTTTTTAATAGAACACACTGTTATAAGGATTCACACTCCTCAGGTGTTCACACATACGGTGGTAGCATCTGTGTTAGAAGCTTTTCCGTTTTCTGTTTTTCAATTTCCAGCTCTTCAGTCCGCTCCCGGATCAAATCTTCTAAGTTGCTAGAATATTGCTCCAACATCCGAAGCATAGAATCAATTATATTGGTCTTCTTCCCTTTGTTGAAAGTTTTAAACTGGAAGTAAAACAGAAAAAGGAACCAGGGAATGCTTACTCCCCAGACTCAGAGATGATGGAGCAAGCCCCCTTACCACAAATCCTTTCCTCTAAAATGCCAGTGCAGGGAAGGTGAAACCACATATAAATAGGAAAAGTCACCACCCACCCTCATTGTCACCCTGGCCCATTCACAGGGCTCTTCCTCACAACAGCCCCAATAGTTCTTCCTCTGCCCTTCTGGTTCTTTGAAGTCTGCAAAGGTGCTCTGGGCAGTCTCCTTCAGTTCTAAGATGCTATCGCATGAATAGTAGTCACTTCATAGGCAACAGAATTTGGTCTTGAGCCCAGGCAGGTTGTGGGTGGGGTAAGGGAAAACAGGGCAGAAAGTGCTGCTTTACTCTTCTAGATCATCAGCCTACTGAATCATCCTTATCCTCAAATGCTGCTGTGTTGCCAGTTCTTGGACAATGGGTGGTTCCTTGACCTCTTATAGAGGGCTCAAGATCCACATGATAAGATCTACCCCTATTCCTTACTATGGGGTCCAAGAATAATGGTGTTACCTAGTACCTGCCCTTCGGGTCAGTCAGGGTTATGTGGAAATATTCAACTGGTTTTGACCTATTCTATGCCCTGATCCATTAGAGGTGGCCACATGCCACAAATTTCCAATACACCTTCTTGGGACTTTGTCCATCTATAGAAACAACGAGCTTGGCATAGCATTAGAATCATGAGTGGCAACCTCTCCGTGCCACTGTATTCAGCATGCGCATGGCTGTGTTGACAAAAATAAAAGACTGGTGCTGGTTTTGCTAAGCAGACAGCTAGGGCTCTGACCCAATGAACCCTCTTATACAGGGGGGCCACACATGCTCCACTTAGCACCCAATGCCCCGAGGCCAACACTAAGAGTTTCCTTCTGAGCTTGGTTCATGTCTACATGCCCACCAAAGACTTGGGGATAAATTCAGTAGCCAGTTCAGATCCTTTGGGCTCCCCCCGGAAACCTCCCACTCCTCCTCCTGTCACTTAAGCTTTATTAACTGTAGAAAGTTGGGAGGCTAGCTTTGTCATCAGACAGTCTAAACTTCCACTGAAGCATTCTAGTGAGGGCAGCCCCAGCGATGACTTGTTTGAAAGTCGCATGATGTGCACTCCTATCTATCACCAGCTTCTCTGCTGCCTTCTGAAATAACATCTCTAGCATCAACACAAGGGCAAATGCTTTTTCTCCTGCCTCATGGTAAGTTTTCAGAAATCTGACCTTCATGGTTCTTTGCCTTTTCCATACTATTGAACACCTGTTCAAGTGTCCTCAAGAAACTCAGCCGGGCTGGCTAATGGAGGCATTGTTAGCTGGGGACATGGATGACTTCATAAGCAGGGCCCCTCAGGCTTTCAGTCCAACTCTGTCTCTTTTCCGCCTCAGATACCTGCCACTCATAAAGCATCTCAGTGCTGTACTCCAGCCAGGTTCAAAAGCCTCTGTGCCAGAGCTGACACAGCACTCATGGAGAGCACCCTCAATTTCAGTGTCCTGTCATTTCAAGAAAGCTCTAAATTGCATGCTCCAACATAGGAACTGCACCCTAGCTTCCTTAGCAGGGCTCATTCTGTCCTTTCTTCCATTCCCCCCTTCCAATCTCCACCTGTAAGAAAAAAATCAACCTCTTTAGAAATTCAATATCTTAAGGAGAGAGGTTATCACTTTTCATGTACCCCACTGCCTCAAGTAGTTCCCTGGGAACCTAAGGAATCTCCTGATTTTGCACTCCACGTTTGCACTTTCTTTCATTTTGAACATTCTTTCAAACATCCCATATTTTTCCTGACCGTCCAAAAACAACCTGGTGTCACCTAAATGGTACACTCATCAGAGTTCCCTGGGATCTCAGCAAACACAGCTCTTTGAGGAGCTGCATCTATCCCATGACACCCATCTTTTAACCATCTCAATACCACTGCCTTGCAAATGACAGGTGGTTCAATTCCATCTTTGAAAAGTTGGATAGGCCAGATTGCAGATGGTCCGGAACAGAGGTTCAGACACAGAAGAGCACCAGAACCAACACTTGGACTCTTGGATGATGTGCTGGTGGTGCTCTAGCACCAAGGGCTTCAAAGTAGCCACCCTCAGGCTGCTTCTCCAAGATGCATGTCCTTACCCCTTGCAAGAGGTTCCTTCCACATTATGGCAAGGATCTAAGGAGTTAGCCTTAGGTAGGCTGGTTTTAGGATGGCTTCTGAGCAATAAGATTCAGAGTCCTTACCTGGTTAAATATTTCATCGAAAGTCGGTCGTTGTTCTGCAGCCTCAGCCCAGCACTGCTTCATCAGCTGGAGACATTCTGGAGGAGCATGCTCAGGAGGAACCACTGGTCTATACACAGGAGGAGGCTTCTTAAGTCTGTGTATGATTTCTGTCCAGATGCAATAAGAGAAAAGCTCACAAATCATGGGAAAAGCACCAAGATTCAGCACAGATAACTGAGTTTTAGGGAAGAAAGGGGTGGGTCAGGAGAAAACACAGAAGGGCCATCTCCTTTGCTTTCTCCTTACATGGCCTGAATTGATTGTATCTGGGCAAAGGCTGCATCAGGCTATTGGGGAGGGGGTGAGAAATTAATCAGTTGAACTCTTGATATCATTTAGGCACAGCTTTACCCTGCTTCTGCTAGGTTTTAGATGCAGCCTATATGATGTCAATTCTAATGCTGTAACTTCAATGACCTGGCTCCCCTCAGCTACCCCCAAATCATCTAAGCCTTCCAATCCCCACAATAGATCCACTTAGCTCTCCCTGTAGGCCTAGGCCCAGCCCAGGTCCAAGCTTTGGGCCCTGCCTGGCCTCTAGGCAAAGGGAATTAAGAATTGCAGTAAACAGTTCAAGGCCTCATCATGATCCTCCTGGTTGCTGGTCTATGAACTCCATTTTTAGTGGAACATTTACTATATACTAGACTATGGGCTGAACACTTTGCATACATTATTTCCTTGGATTCTCACTACAGAGGGAGTCTCACTACAGACAGAGGGGGTAGGCACTTTTATTTTCATTTTAAAACTGGGAAAACTGAGGCCCAGAGAAAGTAACTTGCCCGAAGTCACAAGTGACAGAGTTCGAATTTGAACCCAGACAGTCTCAATCTGCTACATTGTCCTGCTTCCAAATGTCTCAGACCTCAACCTAGGAGTTCCCAAGCTCCCTGTTCAGACCCAACAGCCATGAGTGACCAAAGTTCTAGATCAGCCAGACTAACCTTTTTATAAAGGGAGAAAACTCCCCGGCAGTGGGAGGAAATCGTTATCCCTCAATATCCCCAGCAGCCCGCACTGGGCCTCCAACCGATCTCTCTGCTTCCAGCCTAGCCATGTCCAAACCATTCTGAAAACACAAACTTGGCCACATGACTTTCTTGCTCAAAAGGCTTTTATGACTCCCCGCTACCTGTGGAATAAGATCCAAGCTCTTTAACACGGCCCTCGACTGATTTCTCATCCTCATTCCCCTCCCCACCTCCGCAATTCTCACCTCCGCGTCTTCACCCAAGCCTCGCTTGCCCTACCGGTGTGCTCGTCCCACCCCTGCTTTGGCTGTAACACTCCAACAGTGCCGCTTCATACTCTAATAAGTGCGCCGTTGCCTCCACAAAGGAATTTCAACTGTTGCCTCTGACTTCTCAGCTCCTTGTGACATCCCACCTTCTGCCCCTTTGACCCAGGTTGGCCTGTACCAGTAATGGTTTCTCCATTGCAGCATCCTGCTCTTGGTGCGATAGATTCCATGGGAATGAATCCCTCGGAACATGACTGACATCAATTCTCTGGCAGAGAGAGTCCTTGTCCCTTTCTCAGAACACCATCAACTTGAATGGGTCACCTCTCTGCCTAGGCACAGCATGGTTCATGCCTTTAAGGATCTCACAGTCCAATCGAGATAAACAATGGCAAACAATATAAGTGCTCTAGTGGAGACAGGCACAGGTGAGCACAGAGTGGGCACCTGACCCACACTGAAGAAGTCAGAGAAGGCTTCCCAGAGGAAGTGACATGAGTTGGATGAGGCAAGGTGGAGAAAAGGTGAGGGAATTTTAGTTATTATGAACAGCACGTATGAAGGCACAGAGGTAGAAGAGACCATGGTGCTTTCAGGGCACTGCCAATCACAGGGTTTAGCTGGAGTGTGGGGAGTGATAGATGACAAGCCTAGAGAACGTGGCTAGGGGCCAGACTGTGAAGAGCCTTGTACATCATGTGAGGAGTCTCAGCTTCATTTAACAAGTGACGGGGAAGAGTTGGAGGGCTTTAAGTAGAAGAGTGATGTGGGACCCTGAGTGGGGCAAAGGATAGCTAAGTGGTTTTTGTTTTTCTTTCTTTTTCATTTTTAAAAGCTTATATTTTAAAATAAATTTAGACTTCCAGGATAGTTGTAAAAATAGCACAATTGCCTGGATATCCTTCACTCAGCTTTCCCTAGTGTTAGTAACTTACAGAACCATAGTGAAAAGGAAATCAGCGTTTGTATAACGCTACTACTACAGTTCCTGGATGCCATTTCCATTTCATCAGTTTTCCCCTAATGTCCTTTTTCTGTTCCACAATCCAAGTCAAGCTCCCATATTGCATGTAATTGTTTCCTCTTGTTCTTTTCCAATCTATTATACTTCCTCATTCTTTTCCTGTCTTTCATGAGTTAGATACTTTGGATGAGTACTGGCCAATTATTCTGTAGAATGTCTCTCAACTGGGGTTAGTCTGAAGTTTTCTCATGATTAGATTGAGGTTATGCATTTTTTTCTTGGTGAGAATACCACAGAGGTGATGTTGTGCCCTTCTTAGTGCATCATGTCAAGGGGGTACATGATGATGAGATGCCTTATTACTGGTAATACCTTATCACTGGCAACCTTGATCACTTGGTTAAGGTGGTGTCCACAGAATCCTCCACTTGTAAACTTACTATTTTTCCATTTGTAATTAGTAAGTATCTTGTTGGTTCACATTTTGAGAATATGCAGATATCCTGTTTCCCCTCAAACTTTTGCCCACTGATTTTACCATCCATTGGTGGTTCTTTCCTGATAGCCAAGTGTCTTGATGGGAGATGAGGATGGAAGTCTGTGGCATGTCACAGGGAAGGAGTGGGAGGACTTTGGCATCCAGGAGCATCAGGAGGGGTGTTAAAATACTTGGCAGGGAGTGTCTCAAAAGCATAAAGGAGCTATAACAAAAAAAAAAAAAGCGGAGGGATTGATACAGGTCCTATAGGCCTTTGGCTTATGTCACAGTTTAAAAAAGGACCAGCTTCTTGGGCGGGGGTAATTTCTTCCAGATGCCTTAAGCTTTCTGGCTCCGAGTCCCACCTGGACACAACATGGACTGCTTGCAGACTAGCAAGCTGTTAGCACAAACACTCTTCTGGCAAATCACGACAGCCTGAGTTGGCCTGATGATCTGGGTCATGGTGGGCCCCCAGGGCACTTTTCTCACCTCCCGCTTACCTTCGGCAGGCAGATCCATCATGCAGAATGGGGTGCCTCGAACCATCACTTCTTGCATGATGATGGCAAAGCTATAGACATCTCCTGCAAAAGAACCTAACCTGCTGCCCCCCGGGGCTCTCAACAGTTCAGGGGCCGTCCACAGCAACTCTGAAAAGAAAGCATTGTGCAATGAATGCAGGGGGGATTAACTGACAACATCTGCAACGCCCTTAAGGGCTCTGAAGGTGCTGTATTATTGACTGCTTTATATTTTTATTAGACAGACTGGCATGCTAGTGCCCCCCTGGGGTCTCAATCTATTCATCTAAGGAATTACATACAGAGAAAACATACTACTCTCTCCACCCCAGGACTACGCAGGCAGACACAGCAGAGGTGTGGGGAAGGGCAGAGAAGCTTGAAGTAGAGAAACTGGTGCTTGCTTTCTTGCTCTCTTGAGCCTGCAAGGAGCAGTTGGCAGGTTTCCAGAGAAAGGCAAGTGCGCTGCCAGACTGGTTGCCATGGATTTGCTGTTTACTGAGATCTATATGTGTCTGGTAATTTGATTGTGCCGGGGCTCAGGGATTCACAGCTTGCTTTCTCCAGGTCTACTCTAGCAGCGGTCCCCAACCTTTTTGGCACCATGGACCGGTTTCATGGAAGACAATTTTTCCATGGACCAAGGTGGGGTGGATGGCGAGCAATGGGGAGCGGCTGTAAATACAGATGAAGCTTTGCTCGCTTGCCCACCGCTCACCTTCTGCCATGCAACCTGGTTCCTAATAGGCCACGGACCAGTACTGATCTGCTGTCTGGGGGTTGGGGACCATAGGACTAGAGGATCCCCAGGCCTCCTCTCTTCCTTGCAGTGCAAAAGGTGCAGCAATTCCTTCAACTCAGTTCTGCAAATATTTATTGAGGGTCTGCTATGTACCAGGCACTGTGCTATATACGGGGAGGTACCAGAGATGAATCAGACCTCACCTTTGCCCTTGAGGAGTTCACAGACCAGTGGGCAAGACAGACATGTGCGCCCCTAACTACAATACAGGAGAGATAATGATGCGGGCTGCTATATAGTGCAGGGAAAGGAATCTATTAAAACCCAAAATTGAACACCCACTGTGTGCTCTGCTGCATTTCAGGCCCCATGGGGAACAAAAGATTATCTCTGCTTTCAGAGCTTATGGCAGTCAGAATGTCAGAAATTTTTCAGGGGGGGTATCTTAAGCAATATATGAAGAAATATACTTTAACAATATAAATAGAGTGGTCAAAAGTCAGGGGAAGGCATTTTAGGTTGAATCATATGAAATTGCCATTTCTGTGGGTCAAAAATGGTTGGATATTGGCAGCTTCATCAGGTTCAAACTAATAAAAAACTGAGCTGATCAAATTAATCCAGGAAGGCTTCCTGGAAAAAAACCTTAAATGTGTTTGTTAAGAAGGTCAAGGATGCAGCTTTCTGGAGCTGAGAGGGTAAGGGCTTTGCAGGGAGAAAGAACAGTATGTGCAAAAGAATAAGAGGCAGAAAGGAGCAAATTGCAGGCGGGAGGGGTGGTAAGCAGATTAACTTGGCTGAAGAGAAGGGCTCTGTTAAGGAATAATGAGAAAGGAGAAACGAGGTTGATGAAGTGGGGGAGGGGGTGGCTGGAAGAATGGGGGGCAGAAGGTGAGAAGCCCTGAGAGCCAAATGAAGGCATTTGGAGTGAATACAAAAGGCTGTAGGGGTGCTGGAGCTGGGGAGGGATTTGATGAAAGCTGTGTTGGGGAAGATTAATCTGGCAACCTGCACAAGCTGGATTGAAGGACAGAGGCTGGAGTCAGGGAGACCAGCTAGGAAGTTATTGTAGTAAGAGCGGCAGCGAGGTGAAAGGGGCCTGAATGGGGGCGGGGGCGGCAGCAGCAGGACCAGGAACCAGATACACTGGAAGGCTACAATGGAGAAGGAAGTGACAGGGCTGGGGACAGGCTCACTGTGCCTTGTGAAGGAGAGGGAGTTGGAGGAAACAACAGGGTGATGTCCAGATAGGGAGGCTGGAGAAGAATGTCTGCTAAGGGTGAGGGTGGCAGAGGGAAAGCGATGGCTAACTTTTCATCTTGTTAAATTTTGGGTATTGGGAAGGGAGCCCAGGGGACAAGTTCCTATGAAGCAGGAAGGAGGGTGAAAGGTCAGAGATTATTTTGATTTTTAGTGAAACCCGGGAAGGAGAGAAACCCACCCTGGAAATTCTTATTTTCAGCCAATCCTAATCAAAATGGTGGAACAAGAAATTCTAGCCTCAAACTCCCAGTCATGTACCCACCTCCTCTCTTTGCTCTCCAAGTGTCCCCTGCTTTTGTCCCCCCCACCAGGCCCCACTGACCCTCTACCCACCACCCACCCACCCACCCCCGTGAAAGTCTCTGACACACTCACTGTAGTGGTTTGTTCTCATGCCCCCCTGCCTAGGAGGACTGATATTTACAAATAAAACTGAAAAGATTGAATGATACTTTAGTCAAAGGAATACATTTCTGACTGTGAGATTTCAGGTACCATGGTTTTGGGGCAGGGGGAGAGTGCAGGGGTGGATATTTGGGAGCAGGAAAAGTGGTATGCAGCTACTTCTTCCTGGTATCCTTTCTCTCTGCACATTTAAAAGCACAAGAAGGGAAAAGAGGGCAAAACTCTCTGGTAAAAAGCTGGGTGATTAAATACAATCATTACCAAATAGTATTTTCAGAGAGCACTTACATGTATGTTGTTAATGGCTAAAATGAGGCTTTTCTCCACTATACTTATATAATTGAGAGTGGACAGTAATGAATACACTTATAACCCACCCCCGTTGCCTCATCCCCTCTCCAGAACCAAGTAAGAGCCACTAGCTACCATTAGACTTGAACTCTCAGGAAAACTAGAAAAATTACTTTGGCTTGTTTTGTGTCTGCTGGAGCCAGTACTAACTCTGAGCCTTGCTATGGTGATAAAATCGACTTTGAAGAGCCAGTGTGGTATAGTATAAAAGAATACAGAACTGGAAGTCAAGAGACCTGGACTCAAAATCTCAGCTTGGCCGCTAAATGGCCCGCCTTTCTTAACCTCAGTTTCTCTATCTGTAAAATGGAAGTTGAGCCAGATGACCTTCAAGGACCCTTCGATTATAAGATTCTATTAGCCTCGTCACCTAAGGGAGGCAAGTTCCTTTATTTCATTTTATTTCATTCATTCATTGATACTGATTCAAGAAATATTTATTCTGTTGGGTACTGTGAAAGGTGCTGAGGGAAGCAAACCTGTTCTCTGCCCTCACAGAGCTTACAGTTTGGGTAGGGGGCGAACTAAACAAGTAAGACTAACGAAGTATGGTATTACAACAAGGTTCAGGACCCTAGAGGATAATAAAGAGGGCAACTTAGCCCGGTGTAGGGGGTCATGGAAAGCCTGTTAAAGCAGTGGTACTTAAGTTGAGCCCTGAAGAAGGAGTAGAATTTAGCCAGACCCAGATGAGTGCATGACAGAATGAGAAGGGAAGAGTGTCCCAGGCAGAGGACACAGCATGTGTGAAGATCTGGAAGTAAGAGAGAGCCTGGTGTAAATAAACAACTGAAAGTAGTTCAGTATGGCTGAAGCATAGAGACAGAGGGGGACTGGTTAAGCAAGAGAGGTCGGCAAGGCCCAGACCACGCAAGGCTCAGCTCCTAAGCCATGTAAAGGAATTTGAACTTTATCCTTAGAGCAATGGGAAGGCCGCTCAATGGATTTAGGCACTGCTGTAACATGATCAGATTTGCAGTTTAGAAAGCTCCCTCTGGCTGCAGTGTGAAGAATGGACTGAATATCCGGATTGCCACTGCAATTTGGAGAGTGAAGTGAAATGATAAAGAGGGAGAGACAGACAGAGACAGTCCACCCAAAAAAAAAAAGTGAAAAAAATTTAAAAACCCCAAAACCACTGCAGCTATCCTTTATCCACTCTAAGACCAGATTTTCTCAAGTTTGAAAGTTGCTAATCAGTGAATTAAATGGAACTCTGGGAAGCTGGGTATTGTATTTTATCTTTTATAGATGAATCATTTTGACAAAATGCTAAGGACTCGCCATCTCTGCAGTATAGAGGCTAGGCTTCAGAAGACCTAAATCAAAGTCTTAGAACTGCCGCTAAGTAGCTGCATGATTTGAGCAAATCACAAGTCTCCATTTTCTCATCTACAAAATGAGAAAGTTGGGCTAGATGACTCCATAAATTTTCGTATTCCACACGTCTTGTAAAGAGCAAAGATGGTGCCAGCGATGACTGCACTGTCTGTCTCTGTGCATGTGTCTCTCTCTTTCATTCTTCTTTCCTCTCTTGAAGTAAAGTCAGCAGTTTTAAAATTTGCAATGCTAAAGATCCTTTTAAGAATATGAATAAAGGACATGAACAGAAACTTTTCAAAAGAAGACAGAATAATGGCCAGCAAACATATAAAAAATTGTTCAACTTCTCTAATCATCAGGGAAATGCAAATCAAAACCACAATGAGATATCACTTAACTCCAGTGAGATTGGCTTATATCAAAAAGTCCCAAAACAACAAATGTTGGTGGGGATGCGGAGGGATAGGAACACTCATACACTGCTGGTGGGACTGCAAATTAGTACAACCTCTATGGAAAGTTGTGTGGAGATACCTCAAAGAACTAAAAGTAGAACTACCATTTGATCCAGCAATCCCACTACTGGGTATTTACCCAAAGGAAAAAAAGACATTCTATAATAAAGACATCTGCACACGAATGTTTATAGCAGCACACTTCACAATTGCAAAGATGTGGAAACAAGCCAGGTGCCCATCAATACACGAGTGGATTAATAAAATGTGGTATATGTATAACACGAAGTATTACTCAGCAATAAAAAACAATGGTGAATTAACACATCTGGTATTATCCTGGTTGGAGCTAGAGCCCATTCTTCGAAGCAAAGTGTCATAAGAATGGAAAAACAAGCACCACTGGTACTCACCATCAAATTGGTACTAACTGATCAACACTTACATCACACAGGGCAATAATATTCCTCAGGGGGCGGGCAGGCGGGAGGGGGTGGAGGGGATGGGAAAACTCTCACTGAATGGGTGTGGGGTGCACAGTTTGGGGGATGTTCACGATTGTAGCTCTGACATGGGCAGTGCATGGGCGATATATATAACCAAAGTGTTGAACCCCCATAATATTCTGAAATTAAAAAAAGAATATGAATATATATTGTAGCTTTCTATCTCTCCCTCTGTCTTTTTTTTTGGGTTGTCTGTTTCTCTGTCTTTTTTGGTCACTATCTCTCTTCTTCACCCTTGCAATACTGGTTAAAACTTTTAACGCCCAAGTTTGTTTTCTGTGTTTAACCCTATTCATTCTCTCTCCTTTTTCCTCCTCTTTCTTCCTCTCTTCCATCCATCCATTCCCCCATGGTTCTTACTCATCCACCCCATCTCAGATTTCTCCTATTTCTTTGACCTGTTGTGACCCCTACAGGCATTGTTCAGTGCTGCCACTGGTGCACTAGACAGAAGACAAAAACACAAAATAGACATTGCAGGCATGAAAATTGATGGAATGAGTTGGAGTTATCTTGTCATACCCAATTAAATTAGAGTCAAGAGACCAGGGGGAGGAAAAAAGAGCACTTGAGGCACAAGCACCTGCCCAGGGATTATCTCGCAAGCCAGCTGCCAAAGTGACCTGCTTTAGCCTTCAGACAGGTTTTACCTAGTACCTGCTGAAACAAACTGCCTGACTCTAAGACTACTTTTACCCACTGTTGCCACTCACCAATCAGAGCTTGCCCTCTCCCAAAAACTTTCCTAGTGCCCATGAGTTTTCTTTCCAAACAACATATAACATTTCTCTTTCTAATAGAACTCCCAATCTTTCTTTGTTCTTCGAACATACCAAAAACAACCCCAGTGTGTGTGTATGCCCCGAGTTGCAATCCAGTTTTCTCAAATAAAACGTTTTCTTTAGAGATTTGTCTCTACATTTTTATTTGACTTTGACACAGGCTTGTCTACTTATTTACTAGAAGGCCACAGTTTTGTCTGAAGCCATCCCACACAACCCAAAGAGCATTTATTTGCTGAAGGCTTCCTCCTTGCTTCTTCCTCTCCGACAGAGATAGTGCCAGCATGCTTTAGTGACATCCCATTCTAGAATGTACTTTGTGGGGGTCCAGCTTCCAAATTACCCTCCATTCAATTTGACAAGTATTTATTGAGCACCTACTGTGTGCCTAGTGCCCAGCAAGCTTTTCCAGGGACTGCTGGGGTCTCCAAACAATACAGCCTAATCCTGCCACAGCAGGAACTGAACACTATTACACCGGCTTTGTTCAGAAGGCCAGGCTGGGCCCAGGTTACAACAGGCAGATTTCATTCATGTCCCTTGGCTTGGAAATAAGGCTGGATTTTCAACAAAAGTAGGGTGTTGAAATCAGCCCCAGGCTTTAATTCAGTGCATATTTTCATTTGAACTTTGGAGTTACTTTGTGTGCATCAGAAGGGTACAATTCATTGCTTACCTTCCGCAGAAGGTTCCTCTTCGGAGAGTTTCAGCATTTCTAAGATTTCATTAAAGCCATAATCTGTCACCTTTAGTACAAAACGCCCATCTACCACACAGTTTCGAGACTTTAGCCTCCCATGAGTAAACTCTCTGTGGTGTAAGTACTTCATGCCCTGCAGATGATACAACAGGATTTACTTAGCAACTTATTTAACTATTTTATGCTTTTAGTGCCACTTTCTGAGATTGTTAATGGCATAAGCTATCATGATCCAGAATTCAGCCTTTTTCTCTTATATGCAGGCAAAGCAAACCTTTGACAACACGAATTGGTTTTCAGGTCCCTTCTAGCTCTAAAATTTTATGCTTCGATGAAGAATCATATCCTGTGTGTATAGAGAATTGTGTTACTGGGAGATTTATTGACATTTCAGAAACAGAATGGATCCATACACATATAATTGCCAGGAATTTGGAGATTCTGATTTTCCCCAAAAGGTCTAACCCACTCTCATCTATTATTGGCAGGCATGGAAACTGGTACAAACTTTTGGGTGGGCAATTTGGCAATACCTATCAAAATTTAAAATATGCATACTCTGTGACCCAGGGATTCTACTTCTCCTCCAGAGAAATGCTTGCATATATGCACAAAGAGACAAATAGAAGAACGTTCATTGTAGCTTTACTTTTATAACAGTATATAATTGGAAATACACTAAATATCAAGATAGGACTGACACAATCCATGGTATGGAATATTCTGCAGCACTTAAAAAAATAAGATAGATCTGTATGTACTGACATGGAAACAACTCTAAGCCATAAAGTGAGTGAAAAATAGTAAGTCGCAGAACTATGTAACAGCACTTATATTTTTTAAAAAGTCGTCTATAATGTATGTAAATACACATGAAATGAATTACAAGGCTAGTAACCAAATTGTTAGCAGTAGTTAACTTTGGTGGGGGAGTATGAAGAAAGAGGGTTAATTAAATGTCAGTATTTTTCCAATATATATTTGTATCATTTGATTTTTAAATTTAATTTAATATATTATTTTTGTAATTAAAAATAGACAACGAAAAAGAAGAAGAAAGCCAAGTACTACTGTTCTCTGTGCTTGTTTGGCAGCCTTCATATGACACTCAAATGTGATCTACTGGGACTCTTGATCAGCTAGGTTTAATCATTCTTCATATAAATACATCCATATTCTAGAGCAGTCATTTCAGAACTGTTTATGTTAAGAGTCCTTTTAAGTATCTGGCTCTTTTTTGTGGCCTGACACCCCTTTGTTTTTGGATGCTTTACATCTTGTGCTCTCAGATAGTCTGCACTCTCTAGTACTTCTAAGCAGAGTCTACAGTGGGCAAGATTTCCCCCAGGTTGTCTAATGCTTGGATTTCATTCATCATGGGCCTAAGAGGACTGTCATTCAGAGGCTTTTTCATTAACTCACTGGGCTTTGCTTATAGGATGAGTAGAAAGAGTACTAGCATAGGAATCAGGAGATTTAGATTCTATTATCAGCTCTGCCACTTAATAATTGGCTAATAAATATTTACTGAGTACCTACTATGTGTGCCAGACACTGTATAACAACGTGTACTTCATTTAGCCTCTCTGAGTCTCTGTAAAAGGAGGCTAATCACACCCATCTTAACAGGGAATTGGAATGACATAACGTCTTTTCCTTTCAAGCCCTCTGGAAAAGGGTTAGGCCAGCAGACAGAAGTCAAGACTGTGATCAATGTGCAAGAAGCTCGTGGCTGGAAATTCTGGAGTTGAAAAGTACAAAAACTGGGTGCAGTGGCTCACACCTATAATCCCAGCACTTTGGGAGGCTGAGACGAGAGGCTCACTTGAGACCAAGAGTTTGAGACCAGCCTGGGCAACATAGCGAGACCCTGTCACTACAAAAAATAAAAAAAAAAAACATAGTGGCACATGCCTGTAGTCCCAACTACTCAGGAGGCTGAGGCAGGAGGATCACTTGAGCTCAGGAGTTCAAGATTGCCGTGAGCTATGATTGTCCCACTGCACTCCAGCCTGGGTGACAGAGCGAGACTCTGTCTCAAAGGAAAAAAAAAGTTCAAGAAGTCATTTATTACCCAGATCAGCTCCATAGAAAAGGACATATACATGATTTGTATATAATTCTATGGAGTCCATGGGCTCCCCAGAAGCCTATTCATGGACTCATCCATGAATCCCCTTGGCTGTCAGTAGTCTTTAACTCAGAGAATGGAGTTGCTGTCTGATAGAACCAATAGTCTTTCCAGTGGTGCTGAGTTCCACATTCACATCTATAGTATGCAAAGACCCAGCACCCAGTTCTAGACTGAGCCACCTTTTAGAAGATGAAAGCTAGGAGGTAGAGTTAAGCAGCACCAAAGAATCTGGGAATGAGCACTTTCCCACATCCACAAAGCAGAGAAATGGGATGGAAGAAAGGATAGCTTAAGGCAAAAGAGTGCTCAGTGGCAACAGGAAGTTAAAAAAAAACCTGGCCTTCAAATTGGGGGTTGCGGGGGAGGCAAACCTTTTTCATATCCGTATCTTATAGCAGATATGGACAAAAGGACTGTGGGGGGGCAGCAAACCCTGGGAAGGAAGGTAGAGGAGTGAAATGATCACAATGATCTGAGAAAAAAAATCCCAAAACATTAAAGTTCTAATCTACAGGGAAAATCCAAGATTTCCTCAGCTTTTCCATTAACCTTGATGAGATCCAGCAGGAGTGAGGATTTAAACATCCAGTCGAGTTTCACATCCTGATTTGTCAGTATGTCTTCTAGGCTCCTTCGGGAACAGAATTCTGTCACAATGGCAAACATCCCCGAATCATAGAAGAAGCCCAATAAAGGGTTAATGTTTTCATGACGGAGGTCCTTCATCTGGAAATGGGAGGGAGAGAGGAGAGTCACAGTCATCCTGTCTCAATTGGGGGACCAAAGTTGAGGGCACATAACCTTCTCTTCACTCTTCTTATGATTGGTGTCTGTGGTCGGCAGAATTTTGATTCCCATGATCTCCAACCCCTAGCGGTACTCCTGAGATTGTGTTATGTTATATGGCAAAAAGGAGATTATCAGGGTGAGTTCCATATTATTACAAGAGCCCTTAAAAGTGGAAGAGGAGAGCAGAAGATGAAGTCAGAGAAATTCAGAGTATGAGCACTCAACATGCTATTGTTGGCTTTGAAGATGGAGGTAGGGGGCTACGAGCCAAGGAATGTGGCCAGCCTCTATAAGCTGGCAACCACCCTCAGCTGACATCCAGCAAGGAAATGGGGACCTCAATGCTACAAATGCACTGAACTCAATTCTGCTGAAAACCTGAATGAGCCTGGAAATGGTTTCCCCCCACCAAGCCTTCAGATAAGAGCCCAGCGTAACTAACACCTTGACTTCAGACTTGTGAGATGCTAAGCAGAACACCCAGCTGAGTCTACATAGACTTCTGATCTACAGAACTGTGAGATAATAAATTGGGGTTGTTTTAAGCCACTAAGTTTGTGCTAATTTGTTATAGCAGCAATAGAAAACAAATGTGATGGCCAAAAAGGGAAATTTCAGAGAGCGAGATCTCTTTTGGCATACTTAGAGTGAATGCTGGAGCTGCAGCCTTCTCCCTAATTCCTTTGGGACTTTCTAGAATGGAGCTCAGTGACCCAAGAGGGCTAAAGAGGATTAGTACAGTAAAAGGTAGGATAGGTTGTCTTTCTGTGAATATTCATGTACCCACACCTATTAAAATAACTTCTCTATATAAACATCAAGCCAGAGCTTACAAAATTTGTTTCAGAAGAAACATCTAGAATTTTGGCTACACTTTCCCTTTATATCCATTCATTTTTTTCACTAACGTGAGAAGCTTTTAGTATGTGCCCACAATGTCCAATGCACTGGCCTGCATGCTGGAGAAGCAGAGACAAACAAGATGAAATCACTGTCCTGAAAGAGCTCACATTCAATGAGGAGTGATAAACAAGTAATCTGACAATTATATGTTACTGTGAAATGTGTTCTGAAGAAAGGAGGCATGGGATGCTGAGAAGGCTCAGATGTTAAGTATCTAATTCAGCCTGGGGTGGTCAAAGAAGGCTTCCCCAAGGAGGTAATATCTGGACTGTCTTGAAGGACAAGTAAGAGTTGATTAGGTAGAGGTGACATGATGAGAGGGGCTGACAGTGAGAGCGTGTTATGTTGAAGCTGCAACAGGTTTATGGCAGCCAGAAGAGAGTGCAAGGAAGAGATGTGAAACACCAGGCTGGAGAAGTGGACAGGAGCCACATCCCATGGGCCTTTGAGAACCATGCTATAGAATTTGAAATTTATATTATGGACACTCAATAATTGTCCTCTATTATTATTATTAGGGGGATGAGAGAGAAAAAAGACTCCATAATCACTTCCACATTTCTACTTGGATTCCTGGGCAGGTGGTGATGCTATACATGAATATAGGGAATTCAAGTATGATGTAGTAGTGGATGTGTTGGTGTCCCACCCATATTCCCCCTTTTACCATGCATCCCCAACCATTATGAATGTTGGCTGATATTTCACAGTTACTCCATTTTCAGGAAAACTGTTCTAGAGCCCAGGCCAAAGGCAAGACACCTTACTTGACAGGCTAGTCCCCACCCACAGACCTCAGGCAATAATTGATTCACTGGGGATGGTACAAAAGTCCAGCTCCCCGGCCTCAAGGTGGGACTCATGGTATAACTTGTGCTCCGGCATTTCCCCATGAGATCATACTGTTGCTAGTCTCCAGCTGAGATCAAATACTTGCTTAGCTTTTACCCCTGCCCTATCCTGCTTTCCTCACTCTTTTCTCTTGAGCGCATTCTCTCAATAAGTAATTTGAACAAGAATTTCCATCTCGGGCTCGGCTTTTAGGGAATCTGACCTAAGAGAGTTAGGAAAGCAAATTTGATGGTGAGGAAGACTGATGATAAATTCAGTTTGGAACATACTGAGAATGAGTACCTATAGAGCATCAAGGTGGAACTATTTCAAAGACAGTTGTATATTCAGGGTCTGGAGCTCAGGAAAGAGGAATGAACAGGGTAAATAGATGTGGGAATTGTAAACATGTAAATTGTATATGAAATCAATGGGAATGGATGAGATTACCCAAGGAAAACATATAGAATAAAGAGAAAAAGGAAATAGCAGCATTTAGAAGATGGGAAAAGGAAGAACAGCCTGCATAAAGACTTACAAGGGAGGCCAGGGAAATGGAGGAAAGCCTATTTAGAACAACATCATTAATACCACAGGACAAGTTTCAAGAAAGTGAGATAAATGCCAGAGAGAATTTCAGGAAAGTGTGATAAATACCAGAGAGGTCAGGTAAGATAAAGAAAAGTGTCTGGTGAATTTGACCATTAAGAAACTATTAATTACAGAAACCTACCATACAAATATATTTACACAGATATATATATATATGTATATGTGTGTGTGTGTGTGAATATATATATGTGTGTGTGTGTGCGTGTGAATATGTTTTTATATATATATGTCTAGAATGGTAACAGTGTGAATGAACAGAAACAAGCAGATCTGAGGGTATATTTTGGAGCTATAAATCATGTGACTTGTTGGTGTGGGGAGTGAAGGAAAGAATGAAATCAAGGATTATTCTATTTTGAGCATTGAGAGGATTATGGGCCATTTATTGATATGGAGTACACTGGGGGACTTAGAGTATGAGTTTGCTTCTCCAACAAGGTGATCCAAGCCAAGGTTAAGTTACCCCTGGCGGGAATGGCAGCTACTGACCACCGAGGTTGCCTTCTAAGCATAAAAGCCTGGCACCCACAACAATTCTCTTAGCCCACTGCAACCTAAACCAGTTAAGACAGACATAGAAACTCAGTCCACACACAGCAAAGTAGGCATCTTCTTCTAAGGTTCTATTCTCTTATCAACCAAGAAGCTAAAACTACTAGGCTCTGGAACTCTGTTGGAAGATAGAGTATGAAGTGGTTATACCAGAGACTGCTAGCTGTTCAACACAAATCGATTTCCTTTTCTTATTGGGCAAAGAACTAATTCACATTTTCCAGCTTTTCTTGGACCAAAGTGTAGCCTATGCATCAATGGAATTTGAGAGGAAGTGATATGTGCCATTTCTAGGCTAAGGCTTTTAAGAACCAAATATACTTCCTCCCCCATTATTTTCTCACTTCTGTGGATGAATGTAGATGATGACAAGGCCCTAAGACATGGAAGAGTCAAAAGATGGTCATAGCCTGGGTCCCTGAATCATCATATTGGAGGAGAGTCACCTGACAAGAAAGAATACCCACTTTGTACTCTTATTTAGGTGAGAATTAAACTTCTGCTGTGTTCGAGACATCAAATATTTGGAGGTCTATTTGTTACAATATCTAGCATTACACTAGAAGTCCTAGCATGGGAAAATTTCAGGTCTAGATCCTTGCCAGATCTTTACAGTCATCTGTCTTCAGCTATAACCAATATAGAAGATCCCATATAGGAAGCAGGTAGATACCTACATTCAGTCATGTCTACTAAGATTCTGGACAACCACAGGATGCAGAGAATGTTTGGAACACCTGCTTTAGTGAGATGCTTTAGGAAGATGAACATTTACTGGGTAGACATGTACTTTATCTCTTCCATAATACCTTCCTAGCTGGCTACCATCAAATGTTCAAGAGTCCTGTCTCTCAAGATTTTTTGTTAGCCTCCTATCTGGCATGAAACCTTTAAGCATATAATCACCAGAGACACCTGCTCCTGAGTCAAACACTGGCCTAGGTTATCTTAAAGATGCTTTTACCCATTTGAAAATGTTCCTGGGACGTCACAACACCATAATTAATCTCTACATGCCCCTTTCCACAGCAGCTGCAACACCATCCTAGGGGCAGGTATGGACACCCTTATGAAAATGTCATTCTTCACATCAGTGCCCACCCCCAACAATGTCAGCCATTGCTACCTATTTTGGCAACAAGATTTTCTACCTCCATGGACTAATTGGTTATTCATGTCTGTTTCCTGTATTTTATTTTGTTTTGTTTTGCCATAAAGAGCTATTGTTCAAGACCTCCTATCACTGTATCAATCAACCCACTGTCTACCACCCAGAGGTCAATAGTCATATAGAACATATTAACCAGGTACTAGTGGAATACTTCTGATCCTATATTTCTCACCAGCAATATTTTATTCATTTAGCAAATAGTTTTTTAGTACTTACTAAGTGCCAGGCCCTGAGCTAAGGGCTGGGGACAAATGGTGAACAAAATATTATATGGCTCCTGACTTCTTATTTTAATCAGGTGATTACACAAATAAATATACACTTGAAACTCTGATAAGTCCAATGGAGGGAGGTATGTAATGTGAGATGTATAATTGGGGCTTTGACTAATCAAAGTAGTTGGGACAGGGTTCCGGGGAAGTGACAATTGAGCTGGGAGTTAAATGATGAGTGGAGTTAACCATGCAAAGAAGGGAAAGAAAAGTATTTCAGGGGTTGGAATAGAATGTGAAAAGGCTCTTTGCTGGGAGCATATCACAACCCAGAGACTAAATAAAAGCTGTTGTGGTTAGAGAAGAGTAGTTGAAGGAAATATGGTGGTGACATAACACTGAAGAGGCAGGGAAAAGCCAGATCATGCAGGATCTGATAGGCCATTTTAAGTAGCTATTTCTTTATCTTAAAAATAATTATAGGGACTTCCAATACCAAGTAGGATGTAGTAGGTTATGGCAGACCACCATTCCTGATGCCACAACTTTTAAAAACCAGAGAAATTGCAAAAATATATCTTAAGAAACATTTGGGGAGACATGGAAGAAAAAAAGAACCTCCAATCCAAAGAGGGAAAAGTCCTTCTAAGATAAACAGGCTGTTACCAGTCATTTTCTTCCCCAAAGGCATTTGCTGATTCTTAGCACAAGCTAAAGATTGGGCTTAGCTTAGCAGAAGGGCTTTGCTGGGGAAAAGCAAAAATCAGAAATGCTTTTGGCAATTGTGGAGGACAGGCATCACAATTAATAAACCTCAGCAGACCTAAATGTGAGCTGGTTTTCCCCCACAGCATATTTTCTGAGTCGGGGGGCTATAGAGGAGACTAGAAAGCTTCTATACGATGGGCTGAAATCTCCTGTAGTCTCCCAATATTTAGGAGACAAAGTCTCACTGGAGGAATAGGGCCTGCCACAAACATACAGCTGGTCTCTTCCTCAAAATATTTGCCAAATTTGGAAGTAGTATGGGTTGAGAGCAGAGGCAAAAGAACAAAGACCAAAGGCTCTAAAATGTGGTCTGAATATCCCAATATTTCAAAGTGGAGGATATAGAGACCTGCAGGCTCTTAGAGGGATATACCTGAGAAACAGAGTAGAATTAGAGGTGAGTTGAGTCTAACTAAAACTGCAACACAGCTTCAATCCAGCTCAACCTCTGAATAGATTATTGTGATTAGTCCCTTACCCAGTCCACCTAACAGATAAAAAGAGAACACCCTCTCTGGTAGAACATATTACCTATAGCTTCTTTATATAAAATGTCTAGCATACAATAAAAAATTACTATATATTTGAAGAGACAGAAAAAAGGAAGTCAGGAGACAATGGAACAATATCTTTGAATAATCAACAGACAAAAAAATCTATAAAATATGGACTAAATTTTAAAAAAAACATTTGAAGGCAGTGGAGAGTGACCAAAAGCAGAAATGGAGGTAAAGCTGTATTTGAAAGACAACTAAAATGGGTAAAATTTGTGTAATTTTTCAGAGCAACACAACAGAATTCAGAGTTTCTAAAATGTATTATTCATAATGTTCAGTAACCAACCAAAAAGCCTTAGATGTGCAAAGAAATAGGAAAATGTGACCCATACTTAGGGGGAAAAAAAAGTCATTAGAAATCAACCCTGAGATGACACAAATGTTGCAATTAGTACAAAAGTATTTTAACACAGATATTATAAATATATTTGAGGACTTAAAAGACAATATATGCAAAATGAATATAACATATGGAATATTAGCAAAGAAACAGAAATTAAAACATAAACTAAATGGGAATTCTACAGCTGAAAAATGTAATAACTGAAATGAAAAATTCATTATGTGGACTTAGGAGATGACAGAAGAGTAACGAACTTGAGGAGAGATAAATAAAAATGCCCCAATCTGAAGAACAGAAAGAAAAGGAATGGAAAAATGAATATGGTCTCAGGGATCAGTGGGACAATATCAAGCAGTCTAACACATACGTAACTTAAGTCCTGGAAAGATATAAGAGAAAATGGGGCAGAATTAAAATATTTTGCAAAATGGTGGCTAAAAACTTCATGAATTTGGTAAAAGACATCAACTTAAAAATCCAAGAAGCTCATTGGACCCCAAACAAGACAAATACAAAGAAAGCAACCTAGATACATCATACTCAAACTCCTACAATCCAAAGCCAAACTTAAAGATGCAAGAAGTTCAGTGAACCCCAAGCAGGTTAAATACCAAAAAAAAAAAAGAAAGAAAGAAAAACCAACAACAATAACACCTAGACATTTAATAGTCAAACTCCTGAAATCTGAAGATAAAGTAAACTTCTGGAGGTAGTCAGAGAACAAACAGCCCACATTACATACAGAGGAATGAATAATGGCTGACAGAAAACAATGGAATGACATCTTTAAAATGCCAGAAGAAAACAGCTGTCAACTCATAATTCTGTATCCAGTGAAAGTATCATTTGAAATTGACATTATCAAATGGACAAAAACTGAGAAAATTCATCATCAACAGACCTGCAATACAAGTAATGCATAAAGGAAGATCTTAAGGATGAAGAGAAATGATGCTATACGATAACTTGGCTCTATTAGGAAAGAATGAAAGTTATCAGAAATAGTAAGTATGTTGGTAAATATAACAGAATATATTTTTATTTCATTCTCTTAATTTCTATGAAATACATATTAATGTTTAAAATATATTTTAACATTATATCATGGGGTTTACAATAAATGTGGAGATAATATATATGACAACAATAGAGCAAAGGATAGTAGGCTAGGTAAATGGAACAGTGTTACAAATTTCCTGTATTTTAGGTAAAGTAGTACAATATTAACTCTAAGTAGACTGCGATAAATTCAAGACGCATATAGCAATTCCTAGAACAACCACTAAAAATGCAAATGGTATAGCTAAAATGCCATTAGAGGAAGCAAAATGGGATACATAAAAAATATTTTTAGCCCAAGGAAAGCAGGAAAGGAGGAACAAAGGAACAAACAGAGATATAGGTGAGTCAAATAAAGAACAAACAGCAAAATATAAGACCAAAAATCCAACTATATCAGCAAGTGCCTAAAATGTAAATGGCCTAAACATTCCAATTAGAAGACAGAGATTGCCGAATGGGGGAAAAGAGCAAGAACCAAATGTATGCTGCCTAAAAAAGATGACCATTAATCCAAAGACACAAATAGATTGAAAGTAAAAGGATAAGAAAAAATAAACCATGCAAAAACTAATCAGAAGCTAGAGTGGCTATACTATTATTGGACAAAATAAAAATCAAGAAAATAAGTATTACTGGATATAAAGAGGGGCATTTCCTAATGGCAAAAGAATCAAGATATAACAATTATAAATTTATATGCACAGTGGCGTGCTGGAGCTCGTTCATACTGGATCACAAGAAGCAGATTTTGCATATTGCTTACCAACTCTGTTCAGTGACATCACGTGGGTAGCCCAAAATCAGTCACAATGGAGGTATTTATAGCACAGAAATCAGAAAACGCTCCAAATTAAGGACTTTTATCAGAAAGCCTATTGTTAAACATTTACTAGCACACCAATATGTATGTACTTAATAATAGCACTTCAAAGTACACAAAGAAAAAAACCTACAGAATTAGAAAATAGGAAAATTTTAATAGTAATTAATAAAACATATTAATAAAAATGCAGTAAGGATATAGAAGATCTGAATGAAACTGTCAACTCTCTTGACCTAATCAATATGGATAGAACTCTACACCAAACAACCATACAATACACATTAATTTCAAATGTAGGTGAAATGTTCACCAACATAGACCACATGCTTGGCCATAAAAATTTTTTTGATAAATTTCAAAAGATTAAATTTACAGATTGTATGCTTTGATCACAACAGAGTTAAATGAGAAATCTATTAAATATATCTAGAAGAGCCCCAAATATCTGGTAATTAAGCATTGTTTCAAAATAATACATGTGCAAAAAAGAAATAACAATGTAAATCATAATTATTTTAAACTGAAGAAAAATAAAAATACAACATACCAAAATTAGTGGGATTAAGCTATAGCAGAGCTTAAAGGGAAATATGTTGTTTATATTAAAAAGGAAAGAATTCTTAAAAATCAAGGATCTCTGTTTCTCACTATGATGCTAGAAAAAGAAGAAAAATTAAACCAAAAAATAAGTAGAAAGAAGGAAATAATAACAATAAGAGCAGAGATCTTAGAACTAGAAAGCAGACAGAAAGTAGAGAAAATTAACAAAGCCAAAACTTTGTTCTTTAAAACAAAGTAATAAATTTGATAAATCTCTAGCAAGAATGATCAAGAAAAAAAAGAAAAAGTTCAAGTTATTAATGAAAGTGCAAGAATGAAAGAGATGGTATCACTACAGATCTTACAGATATCAGTAACACAGTAAAGGAATTTTTAAACATCTTTATACTGATAAAGTCAACAACTTAAAAGAAATTGACAAATTTCTTGCAAAACAGAACTTACTAAAACTGGTACAATATGAAATAACAATCCTAATAGTCCTATATTTAGCAAAGAAATTAAATTTGCTTTCAAAAACATCTCCACAAAGAAAATACTAGGACCAGATGATTTTACTGATGAAATTTATTAAAAATTTAAATAATAAATAATACCAATCTTACACAAACTCTTTCTAAAATAGAGAGACTTCCAAACTTGTTTTATGAAGTCAAATATAACCCTGATACATAAACCTGACAGACATTAAAAGAAAATTATAGACCAAGGGGGAGGAGGAGGGGGAGGGAGAGGAGGACAGAGGAACGGGAGAGGAAGAAGGAGGGGGGAGGGAGGGAAATAAAACGATAAATTGGACAACTGGACTTCCTTGAAACTAAAAATCTTGCTCATCTGAAGACATCATTAAGAAAATTAATAGACAAGCCACAAATTGAGAAAAATATTTGCAAAACAAATAGTTCAGCAAAGACTTTATCCAGGATATATAAAGAATGTCTATAATTCAAAAATTAAAAGACAAAAAAAATCCTAAGTTTTAAGAATGGGCAAAAACTTGAACAGACACTTCACAAAAGATATACAAGTAAATTATAACACACAAAAAGGTGCTTAACAACTATAGTCATCAAGAAAGTGCAAATTAAAATACAATAAAATACCATTTCACACATACTAGAAAGGCAAGTATCAAAAAAAAAAAGACAAATGTTGCTGAGAATTTAGAGCAACTGGAACATTTCTGATGGGAATGTAAAATGTTATAACCAATTTGGAGAACTATTTGCATGTTTCATATAAAGTTACACATACAGCTATTCTATAACTCAGTTATTCTATTCTTAAGTTTTTGCCCAGGAGAAGTGAAAATATATGTTCACAAAAAGGCTTGTACAAAAATCTTTATAGTTGTCTATGAAAAGATGCTCAACATCACTAATTATTAGAGAAATTCAAATCAAAACCACTCTGAGATATCACCTCACACCCATTACTATGACTACTATGGAAAAACAGAAAATAAGTGTTAGCAAGGATGTGGAGAAATTGGAACCTTTGTGAACTGTTGGTGGAATTGTAAAATGGTGCAACTACTATGGAAAACAGTATGGAAGTTCCTCAAAAAAAATTAAAAATAGAACTACCATATGAGCCAGCAATCCCACTTATGGATGCATATCCAAAAGAATTTAAAGCAGGGTCTCAAGGAGATATTTGTACACCCATATTCATAGCAGCACTATTCACAGTAACCAAGAGGTAGAAGCAACCCAAATGTTTATCAATGAATGAATGGATAACATACAATGGACTATTATCCAGCCTTTAAAAGGAAGGGAATCCTGTCACACACTACAACATGGATGAACCTTGAGGACATTATGCTAAGTGAAATAATCCAGTCACAAAAAGACAGATACTGTATGATTCCACTTATGTGAGGTATCTAAAGTAGTCAAATTCATAGGAACAGAAAGTAGAGTGGTAGTACCAGGGGCTGGGGGAAGAGGAAAAGGGGAGTTGTTTAACGGGTATAAGGCTTCAAATTTTCAAGATGAAAAAGTTCTGGAGATCTGTTTCACAACAATGTGAATATAATTAATACTACTGAACTGTACACTTAAAAATGGCTAAGATGGTAAATTTTACATTATGTGTTTTTTTACTATAATAAAAGTTTATAATTGCCTTATTCAAAAAACTATCCCAAAAAACTAGAAATAAGCCAAATGTTCATCAACAGGAGAATGATAAACAACTTCTGACATAAAATGAAATACTACTAGGCAATTAAAAAAATGAACTACTGATATATGCAAAATTATGAATTAATCTTAAAAAGTATTATATTGACAGAAAGAAGCAAGGCATAGAAGATACTGTATCATTCCATTTATATAAAATCTGAGGACAGAAGAAATTACTAATTTATGTTAATAGATATCAGAACAGTGGTTGCCTCTGGGACAGGAGAAATGACTGAAAAGGGGGACAAGGGAACTTTCTGGGGTAATGGACATATTATGTATCTTGTTTGGGGGAACAGTTATACAGATATATGCAATTGTCAAAATTCATTGAACAGAACACCTAAGATGTGTAAATTTTATTTTATGTTAATTATACCAGAGTAAAAAATGTATTTCATAAACACAATGAGATATTATGCTAAGTGAATAAGTCACAAAATGACAAATACTCTGTGATTCTACATATGTAAGATATCTGAAGTAGTCAATTCATAGAAAAAAAGATAGAATGGTGTTTACCAGGGGCTGTGGGGAGGAGGAAATGGAGAGTTGTTGAATAATGGGTACAGCGTTCCAGTTTTGCAAAGTGAAAAAGTTCTGGATATATGATGCACAACAATGTGAATATACTTAACATTCTAACTGTACATTTTAAAATACTAAGTTTTGTTATGTGTTTTTTAGCACAGTTAAAAATAAAAATTAAAAAACACAATGAGATACTTAATCCTAGTGGGAGATGATGGTAGCTTGGACCAGGATGGTAATAGTAAAAATACAGAAAGAAAAGGACATTGGGGGTTTAAAGAGAATGGAGATGCTTTGGTGTATGGGTTGTGGAAAGTGAATTAACCAATGAAGTATAATGTACTTACATGATAGTGTTAAGGGACATTTAAAGATTAGAAACCATGAATTTATAGAGGATACAACATACCTTGTTGCATGACTTTCTGCCACAATATTTGGCGGTTCAAATGGCAGCACAAAGAAAGTTAAGAGTTGGAATCATACAGAATTAGAATTTTGCAAGTGTGTCTGACCAAGAAGACAGAAATAAGAATGTGTTCAAATGATGAATTATGGAATCTAAATTGGAAAAGAAAGGCAATAAAAGAAAGGCTTGTGGGTTTGAAGAAAGTAGAGGTCAGTAGACTGGAAGACTTGATGTAGTCAAATATAGGCACAGTTGGGAAAAAAAGGATATTGTAGTCAGAGAGTGTGATGTTTGAATTTATGATTTTGGAGGTGAAGCATTTTCAGTGGCAGTTATAGATGATGCAAAAGCCCAAGGTATAATGGTAGCAGTGTCTGGCCAAAGCAGAATGGAAGAGAAGATTATTAGAGATGATATGGCAAAGAATGAAACAGCCAAGATATGCGGATGTCTACATGGACATTGATGTCACAAGCATAATGGCAGGTCTTGGAGTAGAGAGGGAGACCATGAGCCATATCCCAAAATAGTCAATAAATCAGGGGAGGAGCAGAGGACAGTAACAAGTGGTAGAGAGAGTTATAAAACAGAGTGGCATTAGCCTCAAAAGCATGTGTGTTTGCTTGTGTGTGTGTGTTTAACAAAGGGAAGGGGATCATTATTTGAGAAGCGTCACTGGTGAGTGAGGAACACAATTCCACCACATGATCCTGAGGTACTGAGGCATAATAATAGCCACGACTGGAGAAGAAATGGCCACGGGGAAGATGATAGTCTCAGTAGAGGCTGTAGATGGACCCAAAACTTTTTTTTTCACGAAGTTAACACTTGGTTTCACAGCAACAGAAGTTTCCTCCTGTTCACATTTCTTAAAGAGACAGAGAAAACCCCAAAGAATTGAGAATTGCCCAGAAAGAGTTCCAGGATACTCTCCATTTGTCTTTGAAGGAGCAGGGGGTATGCCAATCAGTTCCAGATGAAGGGAAACGACATGAGACTGAGAGATAGAGCCTGATTGTCCTGCATATATTTTTGCAGAAGTTGGGATCCTAAAAGATGTTGAAAGTTATCAGCCCTTTGGCCTTCTGACTCCAACTCTTTGCCTTTCAAGAACATCCATCTCATTGTGCACTGCTTCTTTCTATACCTGGATCACCAAGATCTGCTTTCCAGTCTGGCCCCTGGTACCCAGTCCCAACATTTCAAGATCATGAATGCACATAAATAGTCAAGACAGTGGTAATATGGTCAGATCTACCTCCAGCTTCATAAAACCATAAGAAAGGAATTAGGGGCTTCTACATGGTAAATTCTAGAAAATCCTGGCCTTTTCCCTAAGGTAGAGTTGCTTTCTATACCTGATGTGGCCACACAAGTCAATGAAGGGAACACACAAAAAGATATCATGAGGATAATGGGAGGCAGTTTCCTTACTTGTTGGAGAAGGAAGTTACAAATACAGAAAAGGAAAATACCAAAATGAACCCTGTGGCATTGGATTAGAATTACAGGCTTCAGTATGAACTTATGGTTTTAGATAGAACATAGATAGATAGATAGATAATAGATTATAGATCCTAACCAATTGAATAAAATAAAAAACCACATATGCATACTGATATAAATGAATGAATAAATAAATAAATGGGGGAGAAGGAAAGCTTTTTCCTTATAATAAAGTGCTAAAGAGTAAATGTAAAAAGAATGCTGGAAATAGAAATTCATCAATGGATGCTAAAATTAGTGGATAAAATTTTGATGAAGAAGAGGATATTTACATAGACTCAAAGTATCTCCCCAAAATTATGTATTAATCACAATGGGAGAAATACAGTAACTCTCCAGAGGAGAAACTTGGTAGATATCACCTATGCCAAGTAATCAAGTCAACATCACCAATAATGGGATGATTGACATTGTGTGCCTCCTGATACAGGGTACTGAAAAAGACACATCAATTCTGTAGTATTCTGGCTGAAGATGCATAACCTAAATCTAACCACAAGGAACACTGAGCAAACCCAAATTGAGGGACAGTCTACCAAATAACTGACCTGAATTCTTCAAAAATATGAAGGTGAAGAAAAACAAAGAAAGTCTGAGAAACTGTTTCAGATTAAAGGCAACTAAAGAGACATGACAACCAACTATAATGCATGAATCTGGATTGGAAACTGACCTGGGGGGAAATTAGTTATATTGTATTAAGACCATTGACAAAATTAGAATATGGACAGTAGTTTAGATAATAGTATTCTATCAATGTTAAATTTTCTGATTTTGATCATTATACTGTAGTTATGTACAAGAATGTCTTTGTTTTTAGGAAACACACTGAAGTATTTAGAGGCAAAAGGGCCTAGTGTCTACAACTTACACTCAAATGGTTCAGAAAAATAATATACATAAATGTGCAAACAGATAATAAAAAGCAACTAGGCAAAATGTAAACAATTGCTGAATCTGGGTAGGGTATACAAGAGTCCCTTGAATTATTCTTACAGTTTTTTGTAAATTTGAAATTATATCCAATTTTAAAAGTTACCCCCAAAAAGATGTCATGGACATAGTCTACCTCAGGTCAATAACTATCTTCATATTGCCAAACTTCTAGTGTATCAGCTTCCCCAGGGTTGGCCCTGCTTTGTTTCCATATTTTAGACCCAGCTTTCTGCTTAGCATCCTGGATCTTCAAACCAGTGTGGAATTGCCTATTTTAGCTCTGACCTTGGTCCCCTTTCTAGACTCATCTCTCATTATCTTCCCTTCACCTTCAGGCATCAAAGTCACATATAAGGAAAATATCAAATCATAATATCTCATCCTGACCCCTAGGGCACGTCCTGTCCTCAGTGGGCCACATCTCTTCCATTTCTTTTGTTTTTTCGCTTATACAGTGCTCTGGATGTAGAAGTTGCCTCATTCAGATTTGTTGGAATGATTTGAAATTGCCTGCTTCATATATGTGGAAAAATCTATGATTACCTTCTAAAATCCCACTCTCAAGAGTCTGAAGGAACCCAAAACAGTATCCACAAATCTTGTATGGACTCAAAGTTCAAGGAGGAGCCAAGATTTTAAATGGCGTGGGAGGGATCATCAGCACCCCTGCCTTATCTACGGGCTGCTTCCTTAAGTAAACCATCCAAGGACTCTTTGAACAGAATTAGTGGGATTCGGGAAATAACCACTTTTCAAATAGAAATTACCAGGTGACTTTTCCAGGTCTGGAAAATGGAGATTTTGAATGATTATGGTATATTTACTTGAAAATAATCATAATAGCTACCATTTGGTGCAGAAGTTATGTGCCAGAAAATTTGCAAGATGCTTTGCATGTATTGTCTCTTTAAATTCTCACCCCAATCTAGGAAGTAGACATAAATTTCCCCTTTTACAAATATGGAAACTAAGGCTCAGGTACTTTAGGTGACTTGCCCAAGTTAATATAGCTCTTAAGTGATAGAGCTGGGATTTGAATACTTCCTGTCTCTTTGACTCCAGAGCCCATATTTTTGCCATTGAATCACATGATCGTACCAACGCTGCAGTTGCCCTGCACTGATTTGTTAAGGGGTCTTCCTAGACAGCTGGGGTTAGTTAATTTGGAGAACAGATTGATTTTTGTGGGAATATATATAAATGAGAGTTTCTCATACCATTTCAAACACATCACTTGCACTTGATTTGATGAACTTAATGTCTCCAAAATCTCCAGGGGGGATCTTTTTCAGCCATACCCAATCACCCTAGAAAGAAAAGGTGGAGAATAGTGATGAGACTTAGTTGCCAGAAGCTTTAGAACAATGTCCCTTCCACATGAACGGTTTATAGTTACACCACCAATCCAAATAGGTTTTTTCCTCCTCTCCCACCCTCAACATCATGGACACTCTGTTTACCTCATTCTGGGCTAAATGAGGTCATACACAGAAGTTAAAATGAAAAATTCCAATTACTCAAGACAGGGAAACAATTGCAGTTGTGCAGACTTCAGAAAAGGAATGATACCACTCTCTGCAAAGCCTTCCTTAACTAACTGCAGAAAGTGCTAGGTCATTTCACTTATTCATAGCTAAATGATGTAGCAGCAGGTTCCTGCGATTAATGGTGATGGTTGGTGGTTGCAATTCCCACTGCCTTGAGGCGTCCGTGGAGGGCAATGTAAGGTGGGAGATTGGGAGATATAGTGCAGCAAATATTTCCTACATTTACCTTGATCCATTTTTCTCTTGTGGGACAGGCCATTTTTGTGTGTGGGGGGGTGCTCTTATGCTTTAATCATAAACCATTTGGCTTAAATGTAGATTAAACATTTTTATTTGAATGCACAAATGTACTACCACAGTAATATGAGTAATCTAGGCTCCTTCAAAAGTCTATTTCCTACTTATTAAGTAAAAACTGCATTTTCTAAGGCTGCTGTCAAGTCAAAAACAACAATTATTTGATTGTCTTCACTTCAACACCAGTGCCTGATAGATAATTTCCTTCTATGTGCATAGCTTCAAGGATTCATCAGTCATCAAGCTCCATTAAGTTTCTGTCCAACCCAAATTTTTTTAAAAAACAATACAAATATAGATTCCTTTTTCTCCATAATAGTAATAATGCCTTACATTTGCACAACAGTCTCTACTCTTCAAAGTGCTTTCACATCTATTACCTATAGCCTGGAGATGCCATTTCAGGCTGCACCAACTTGTCATCAAGTAGAGATAATAAAGCAGAGAGCTCTGTGCAGTCAAATTCCAAGAATAAGGAATATATCCAGCTGTGGCACTGCATCTGGAAACCTGCTGGGAGCAAAGGCTAATGGGAGCTGCAGGCTTCTGAGTTACTTGCTCGCACTTTGTGTCAGCATCTACTAGCCAAGGAGCTCAAAGCCCTTTAATTAGGAAATGCCTCTCAGAGACTTTCCACTGCTGAACAGAACTGCACTGGCCAGGCTAAGTGCTCACAGAGTTCAGAAGGGTAGTCCAGGATCAGTGCTTGCCTGCAAGCATGGTCAAAGCATTTGACCCAGCAGTTCTCCAAGTGTGGCCCTGGACTAGCTGTGTCAGCCATCACCTGGGAACTGGTTAGAAAGGCCAATTCTCACGCCCCACCCAACACTTACAGAATCAGAAATTGTGGAGGAGGGACCCAGCAATCCGTGTTTTCATAAGCCCTCCACGTGATTCTGATGCATGTTAAAGTTTGCGACCCACTGCCCCAGCCTTTGCCTTTTCCCTTTCCCCATCTCTGTGATGCTCCCCTCATTCATACCCTCTTCATTTACCTCTCACTAAGTTTCTGTGATCAAAATCTGCTCTCAGCCAGGGGTCTAAAACTCATTCATAGAAGTCAGGAGGGACTGACATAAGTGTGAAGTTCTACCCTTCAGAGAACTTTGCCCTCTAGAGGGATCAAAGCCTAAATCTTAAGCTGAAAGAATAAAAGTCTAACCGGGAATTTACAAAATCAGCCAATGTGTGGGAAATATTGGTGGACAAGAAAGCCTTCCCACCACCTTTGCAACTACGTTACTTGGCCCATGGTCACTGGTAGCTGCTATGGCACCTTTGTGCTAATTAGAAAAGGGTGTTTTCTCTCAAGTTAAAAAAACGAATTATGTGAGTATATTATTATATGGCCCGTGGCAGCCCTGTGATGCCAGGCAGCAGCCCTGGCTGCATACATAGAGGCATGTATACTGCACTCTCATTTACTGACACATCCCGCAGACACCAGGGAGCACATTCCACTAGCAGCATTGATACTCCACACATCACCAAGCTCTGCCTGCCAGATGAGGCCTCTTTGTCCCGTTTGGAGTTAGGGTGTCGGGGTGGGAGTGAGAAGCTGGAATTGGACCTCTAAAAATATTACACAGAAGAGAGAAGCAACCTCAAGGAATTTCTGGGGCACAGTCGAGATAGTGCATATCCAGCCACATGTGTGTTTGTCAATGACTGTGTATGTGCATAGTCAGGTGTGCCAGTATAGACGGAGATGTGAGAAGGCTCTTCCACCACCCTTTTCCGGGACTAGAATGGGAAACCAGAATCTCTATACCCGCTCCTGCACCACTCACATATAAGTTAGTATATGTCTACAATGTGAATAGTACCCTCTTAGATATGGTACTCCCGTGCAGTGCACAACCTGAACATCAATACTAGCAGTCCTGACTCTGCCCTACACCTGGTACTTGATACCTTCTTCCTAGAGTTCGCCCTATTGCAGACATAGGTTAGCCTTCTCTCTGGCTTATTAACTGCCATGAGCAGCTAAGCAGAGCTTTTTCTGGCCGAATCACCAAATGTGAGAGCTGCAAAGGGTCTTAGGTATCCCTAGCCCAATCCCTTCATTATTTTGATAAAGAAATTGAAGCCTGAAGAGATTAAGTGACTTGCCCAAGGTCAGAAGAGTAGGTAGTAACAGAGCCAGAAACTGACCCAAGCTCCTCCATCTCCCACTATGTTGTTCTTTCCTCTCATTGGGCTTTCTTTGGCTTGGGGAATTTGTGTGTGCTTGTTTTTAAGATTTAAATAATTCTCACAAACTTTGTAAGGAAATTTTTATTGAGTCTGTGTGCGTCCTACTTCATGAATAATGAGGAGAAGGGAGGAAGTGGGCAGGTTTTATCTTCACCACACATGCACTATTTGTTTTGGTTTTTTCTTTTAAAAGAGAATGATAAAATACTTCACTCATCACTCACTTTTTAATTAAGAGCAAGAAACATCAAACTCTATTCACTAAAGTTTTTAGAAGTAATTTAAAGTCCATCAGTTTTGAACTAAGGCCATGGTGTATTCACTAAGAGCCAAGAGAACTAGACCCTAGACCTGGCTCTGCTTCAAACTCAAGGGTGACCTTAGAACAGACGCTCAATTTGCCTGAGCCTCAGTTTGCTCACTGATAGAGCTGGACTCACTAGATGGTTTCTTTGATCCTTTTCAGCTCTGATGATCTATGATTCCATAATGACAAAGAGAAGGTGGTTGGTGGAAGGGAAAGGGGGAGAGAGAGAGAGCTATAGGGGATATAGACCGTGGGAAGACAGGAAAAAAGGCTCTGGGAAAGGGAAATGAATGGGGACAGAGAGACAGGTGAGACAAAGAGGAAAACACAAGGAAAGGCTGAGAGTCAGAGAGGCAGAAGGAGTCAGAAAATGAAGAGGGAAGATGAGTTCAGTGGGTTCTTCCTGAGTGTGTCAGAGCTACACTGCTGCCCACCTCACCCCCTCTCCCCCAAACTGTTAGGCTGTTAGGGCAGATCAAGACATGTCCCCACTACATCTGCCATTCACAGCTCTTTCTGCCCAGCAGTTGGCTCATCTGGCTTTCCTTTCACATTTCAAAGGGTATTCGTAAAATAAGGGCTGATTTTCCTGTGCAGTTCCTAAGGTTGTGCATCCGTGTGTACAGTCAAAGTGTGAATATGTGTCAGTGTAGTACAATGTTATGGCACGTCCTAGAGAAGCCTGTCCTTTGCTGTTAGGTATCTGCTACTCCAGTCACATTATCCAGAAATTCCGAGTCTTCCAATAACAATTATTAGGAATTTTTTATTTATTTTAAACAGAAACTAGATAATGAGTCTTCTTTATAACACTCCTAATAGAGGATCATTTCAGAAGGCACACTGGACTTCTTTGTTTGATCTGTTGATTCAGTTGACTTATGCTCCCTCCCAGAGTCCTTTTTAGCCCTAGCCAGGTAGTTTCTAGCCTCAGCTGCCTTCCTTCACACCCTGCCATCAGCCTAATCTTGACTTCCCATGTGGTATTATTCTCACTAACACCCTCCTTTTGTGAAGATAAAGGCCCCCTTTGGCCTACACAGTTCAGAAATACTCATGATCTGACCGACCAACAGTCATTTTCAGGACTAAGCTCTCTGCCTCCTTCCAAAATGAGAAAATATCTGACAGATTCTTAAAGGCCAGTTACATACAGATGTTTATTTTTTCTCTTCGCAATTCTACACTATAACCTTCCAACCCCACCAAATAAAACATACCACAATTAAACACATAAATTCTTCCATTGAATCAGAGAATCATAGCATATCTGAGCCAGAAAAAGCCCTAGAGTTCTCTTAAGCCAGCAATTCTCAACCCTGGCTGCACATATCAGGGAACTTAAAAAAAATACCAATACCTGGGCCCCACCTCATACCAACTGAATCAGAATTGCTGGGGGTGGGGCCTGGAAATGTGTAATTTTTTAAGTTCCCCAAGGAGATTCTAATGAGCAACCAAGATTGAGAATTAGTTCAACCCCTCATTTTACAGATTAAAAACCAAGGTTATTGAGATTTACTTCAGAATCTTAGAGGTGTCACTACATCTATAAAGCCATCAGCTCATTCCATTTGACATTCAAAAGCTGTCTGGTTACCTTATCTTAGGTCTTTGAGAGAGTAGAGCTGCATATTCTCCAATATCTCAAGTTTATATTTGAAGCAAATCTCCTCTTTGATTAAATTAAGTCCAAGGCAAGATCCGGAAGTTTCCTGCCACTAATTTAAGTCAAAGCCCTCAGGTACACTGAAACCATGCCAATCTTGGTATTGAAGGCTTGTCTGAGTCTGTTTGTGTTGTTATAACAGAGTATCTGAGACTGGGAAGTTCATAAAGAACAGAAATTAATTTTCTCATGGTTCTGGAGGCTGGGAAATCTAAGATCAAGGCACCAACAGGTTTGGTTGTCTGGTGAGGGCTGTTCCCTGCTTCCAAGATGGCGCCTTGTCACTGCATCTTCTGGCGGAAAGGCCCCACCTCTTAATACCATTACATTGGCCATTAAGTTTCAACACCTGAATTTTGTGGGAGATGCATTCAAATGATAGCATTTTACTCCTGTTCCCCCAAATTTAAGTCTTTCTCACATGCCAAATCCATTTATTGTATCCCAAAAGTCTTAACTCATTCCAGCATCAACTCAAAAGTCTAAAGTCAAAATTGTTATCTAAGTCAGATATGAGGAGACTCAAGACACAATTCATCCTGAGGCAAATTGTTCTCCAGCTGTGAGCCTGTAAAATCAAACAAGTCATATACCTCCAAAATACAATGGTGGGACAGGCACAGGACAGACATTTCTATTCCAAAAGTGAGAAACAGGCAAGAAGAAATGAGTAATAGGTCCCAAGTAAGTCCAAAACCCAACAAGGCAAACAACATTCAATCTCGAGGCTTCTCTAGTTTCATGTCCCAACTCTTGGACACACTGGGGTGGAGGTTGGGCCCCCAAGGCCACAGTGGACCCCACCCTCATGGCTTAACTGGGTGCAACCTATGTATAGCTCTCACAGCTCTCACAGGTTGGAGTCAGGTACCTATAGCTCTCCCAGGTTGGCATTGCATTCTGGTGATTCTACTGGTCTGGGGTTTTAGGGGAAGCCTTGTCCCCACAGCTCCACTAAGCATTGTCCTAGTGGAGACTCTCTGTGGTGGCCCAGACTCCACAGTCCTGCTGGGCATTGCCCTAGTGGGAACTCTCTGCAGTGTGCCTAACCCCATAGTCCCACTGGGCACCATTCTAGTGGAGACTGTCTGCAGTGGCCCTGCCCCTGTGGCAAGTTGCTGCCTGCATCCCAGGGTTATCCAAGACATCCTTTGAAACCTAGATGGAGACAGTCATGCCTCCATATCTCATATATGCAAAGTTAGTACTATGTGGATACTGCCAAGATTTATGGATTACACCTTCCTGAGAAGTGGCCCGTGCCACACCTGGGCCCAACTGAGTCACAGCTGGGGAGATCGAGGAGCACTGCACCGGAATGTGGGAAGCAGAGACTTGAGTCAGCCCTGGGCAGCAAGCCCTGAGATCCCACAGGTACCCTGGGCCCCTTCAGTACCCTGGGCCTCTCCTTTGAAACTATTAGGCCCTCAAGGCACTGTACTTCCCTTTGAAACTGTTTGGCGCTCAAGGTGCTCTGGGCCTGTGATGGGTACAGCAGCCTCGAAGATCTCCAAAATGCTTTTGGGGTCATTCTCCCATTGTCTTGAAATAGCATCTTGCTTCCCTCTATCCATACTAACCTTCTTATCAAACTTTTTTGGCCACACCCTTCGTTTTCTCTTCTAAACATGTTTTTTAATTCTTTACATGACCAGGCTGAGAATTTTCCAGATCTTTACCTTGTGCTTCCCTTGTGGTTATAAATTGTCTTTAAATCACTTCTCTCTTCTCACATTTTATTATAAGCAGTTAAGAGAAGCCATGCAGCACCCTGAATGCTTTGTTGCTTAGAGATTAATTCCACCAAATATCCTCGTTCATTGTGCACAAGTTCTGCCTTCTATAAAGTCCTTGGGCATGGACATAATTTAACCAAGCTCTTCACCAATTTATAACAAGAATGGCCTCTTTTCCAGTTTTCCAGTTTCTGATACCTTATTCCTCATTTCCACCTAAGACCTCATCAGACTGGCCTTTACCACACATATTTCTACCAACATTCTGTTCATGACCACTTAAGCAATCTCTAAGAAGAATCAGAATTTCTGTGCAGCTCTTTTCTTCTTCTGAGCCCTCACCAGAATTGCCCTTAATACTTCATTCTCAGTAATCTAAGCTTTTTTCCAGCATTCACTTCAAAACTGTTCCAGCCTCTACTCATTACCCAGTTCCAAAGCTGCTTCCACATTTTTAGGTATATGTTATCATAACACCCCACTTCTCTGCTACCAATTTCTTAGTCCATTTGTGCTGCTCTAACAGAATGCCCAAGACTAGGTAATTTATAAAGAACATAAGTTCTGATGTTAATCCCATTCATGAGGGAGGACCCTCATGGCCTAATCACCTCCTAAAGGCCCCACCTCTTAATATCATCACATTGGCCATAAAGTTTCAATATCAGAATTTTGAAGGGAACACATTGAAACCTGAGCAAGTCCCTGTTAATTATTTATCCAATGGAGGAGACTATTTACTTGGAAAATCCAATGTGGTTGACAATCTAAAATCTCATTCTGTCCTTCTTTGGACTTTCTTTGTAGTTGAGAGTGTTTGCTGCTCTTTGGAGTATCTTCAAACAAAACAAAGAAACCACACTGGGCAGGCCTTACTTAGGAGGGGCAGAAAAGCAGTCTAGCTTCTCTTTTACCCCCTGCTTAACTCTTTCCTGCTGAGAAGAAACGGCTCATCTCTCCAACTGAGGCGAGATTTGTTCTGGTTGCCAAATTCCAGTATCATAGAACAAGGCGTATGGGGTGGCCTCTTAAAGCTTGAAAGACAGCAACTTCAGTAAAATAAAAAGGATTTCTGTTCTATGCAGCAGAAAGTAACTTGTTACTCCAAGAGGCAGAATGGGCAAAGAGAAAGAAATAATGAATAATTTTTTCAATAATATCAGAGGATAACAGGTATAAAAAGAGCAACTAGAATTTGAAGAGAAGGGAACCCCAAACCCTACCCTGTACAGGCATGTCTCTAGACATCTCATCACAAACAGTAGACTCTGGAAGTCATTTCTTCTCTTATTATATATATATCTTCTGGAATGAGTGACATGTTTTAAGTGTTTGGGTCTCAAAGACTTTTTTTTAACATGCATAGTACATACATGGAGTTCAAAGATCAATGAAGTCAAAAGTAAGTAGATTAGTTGCTGAGGAAAAGAATTGTCAAAAATGTCAACCAAACAAGTCTGTAAGTGGACACAGACAAAAAACTGGAAAGACTTGCCAAAAGCCTCAACATTTTTGCCCAAAGACTGGTTTCTAAATCACTTCCTCCTTTCCTCGTTTTAAAACCCAAGAAGGCAGCTGATTAGATAGCTGTTGAATGTCTTACCTCATAAATCGCTATGTTGGAGTTTTCATAGGTAGCTGGAGTTAGACTCCCTGAAGAAAAGGAGAGCCTTGGGGACCTCCCACTTTGGACCTCTGAGGTGATCTGGAAGCTTACACTGGCACGACTTCCTCTCTGTGAAAGGATTAGGAAAGAAAGGTTATGAATGAAATACTCATGATTTAGCATAGAATATTGATCTATGGTATAGACATTGTGCTTATCGATTTTTTTCCTTTTTATTACTAAGAAAGTAGCTCCATGAGTTGAACTCTGTAAACATGAGATTGATTAATTTTCCTGTCCCTCTGAAGTTTTTTTTTTTCTTTAGTTCAGGGTTAGTACCTTGCTTAACCTCCATATACCACCAAAAAAGGTAAAGATTTGCAAGTGCTTCCATCTCCTGGAGAGGATTAGAGTCACAGAAGTGGAGGGCAAGAAAGAACAGCAGTCATAATTTAGTCTAGGACCCTCATTTTATAGACAACAACCTGAGACCAAAAAAAGGTGAAATAAGTTTCCCAATATCATACAGCTAGTCAATTATTTAGTTACAAGAACTGTTGTTTATAAAAATCTGACATTTTGAAAATATCAATAGCAAAACTAGGACAGAATCCCACTCTCCTAATTCTCAGGACTGGCTCATTTTGTTATACTCTCCTGAATGGCATCCTTCTTAGTGCAGGTAAGATTTATGGCAGAGGGTATCCCAGAAAGCAATAATATGGTAGAGGGGGAGCAGATCATCTGCCTATGATTTATGAGTCTGATGCTTAAGTAGGCCAAATTCTCTATTCCTTGATTTGTTAACTTATACACATAAGCCTGGTAAGAGAGGGCTGGGAACTGCACAGTAGAATGACAAGAAGAAGAGTTATCTGCAATCTGTGTTAACCTTTAAAATTGAACTTCTATATCTTCAACTGAACCAGCAGACTTATTTCACATGAAGATGTAATAAATCAACAGATTCCTCATATTTTTCTCCATATCTCCAAATGTGCCTTTCTTAGAATTATAGCAATTCAGAGCTAGCAGTTACATTTGGCATTGTCTAAGCCAGCACTCACCCCACCTCCAACACTCTCATTTCATAATGAGGAAACAGAGACCTAGAGGGGTACGTAAGGGCTGAAACAAGAATCTTGATGTTATATTTTCTGGTCTTGTGCCCTTTCTACCACATCATGTTCTATTTCAGTCTTGCTTGCCAATAAAAATTAGTCTTAAGTACTTTCCAACACTCTGCCCTTAATGGTCTTTGATCAAGTAAAGATCACTAGTTGACTTAGCCCTGAATTAAGCTCCTTCTACCAAGACTATTGCAGTCAAAGTTACAAGACATTAGTAAACTATACCCAGCCCCCCACGTACTGAAATCCCAACAGCTCAAAATTCACACAAGATGTAAAACTTGACTCTTCACATAACCCTTGCATCAACCTGAACTCTCCCCAACAGAGCAAGGCCAGGGAGGAATCTGTTTCCCTTTCATTCTTTATTTTCATATCTCAGCAGGAGCACCTAGATCTGTATATTGAGATGTAAGCCTCTCCATGAAGGGCAAAGGAGAAAGTGAGACAATCTGCCAAAATCCACATACGTATTTGGACTTCAGCTTCACTTTCTTCTAAAAACTTCCTTTCCTAACCTGACTTCTCCTGACCTGCCAATTTTTCTAGACTGAATTAATTTTATATTCACCAAGAGTTTACACTTTCAGACATTCCATTTGGATGGAATTCTTGGCTTGGCTTCTTGACTGATTAGACACAGCCAGCTGCAAGTTTGTGACTACACAGCAATTAAGGAAAATGTATGCTTCCCCTATCTTTTTCCATCAGAATCCCTGATACAAGCCAAATGCCAAAAGGGATCTGGAGGCCAACGGCTATGTTCTTCTAGGGTAATGCCATCCTTTTCCACTTGGGAAAAAATAGTAAAAAAAAAAAAAAATTCCCTATAAGGCCTATAAATCCCTGTTGCTGTTCATTTTTCTTACTCTTATGGCAAAAGGGGTGATGATTGTTTTTTTATTTTCATTATGTCAAAATTTACGCACAAGTGAAAAAATATCTATCATCATGAGCAAGATTTTAAAACCATAGGTACTTTGTTCATCTGAAGGTAGCACTACTCAGCTATTTATGGTGATTTTGTGAGAACTGGTATGCTTTAGTCACCCAAATACAGTTTATATCTCAGTACAAATGGGAGGAGGCATAGGTGGAAGTTTTACAGACTATACTGGACTACTGCAACATCTATACAGAGAAAAAGGCTAATTGAGTTCAAAATTGAGATATGTTTATTGTTTTGACACATTAGAGCCAAAACATTAGGCAATTGACATGAAATGTCATTCTGACATGGATACCACCAAAGAAGTACGGATTTAAAAAATAGGTTTATGGCTTTTGACCAAAACTTTATTATATATTGACCAAAACTACATTTAGACAATAACTTCTAGTCACCTACTTTTACTACCCATCACCCATTTCTGGATAAAATATCTTGTCACAGAATTGAACACATTTTTCTTAGTATTGGGTTATGTATTGAGATTGCTTCAGAGCTTATATTTCAGTATCTGTGCTTTCTACTTAATGTAGGAAATTTCAAACAAGGCATATTGAGTATGGCAAATCCAGGCAAATTCCACCACCATGAGTCCTAGGTTCCTCTGGTGGCTTCAAAAATGGAGACTAATATCAGTAAGATTTTATGGCATGGGGATGGAGTGTAGCTTCCAGCCACAGTGATAGTTTTGGCTTTCAGCAATACATTTCCAGGAACATGATATCAACCTTACAAAAGGATCTGATGATTTAAACAAGTAAGAATTAGAGTTGTAACTGAGAATTAAATCAAACAACTGAACAATTCATTTGACTCCAACTGCACAGGGTATTACCATGTAAATCCATTCTCACCAAGCCAACTAATTAAACATACTTTTCAGTGTCACATTTAAGCAAATGACAAGTTTGGTCACTGAGATAACAACTACTTCTCAAGTCTGGTGCAGTTGTGTAGCAAGAGCAAATGGCACATGGGGATAATATAATGTGTTTGCATACTCTTCCTACATCCTGCTACCACCATACTAGAATACGCAAAAATTAGTGTCTTTATTGTGGCCACATAGACTAGCACAAGGAGACATACTAGCCACCTTTGACAAAACTCTTCCCCACATAGGCTCTTCTCCAAGCTTCTGTTTATGCTGTTTCCTCTTCGTGGGATGACTATAAGGGCCAGGCAGGCAGTATAAACAGGTGAAGTTCACTGAATATAAGACAATATAGAATGATGGGAACTGTATCAAACTGCAGAGAGCATTGCTCTTCTAAAAGAGGCAACTACTACTGAGAAACAGCCAATTGCCACAATAAGACCCAAGGTTGACAGATCTTCCAACTTCTAAAGAAAACTCAGAAATCCAGATTTTTATTTGTAATTTCACAATTTCAAAATTCTAGCTACTATTTTTTATAACTGCGAAAGTCAAACAAAAAGTGGTTACCAGTTTGTGACCTGTGACCTAGACAAATCCTATCTTTAAGACCCAGCTTTGATGCTGAGTCTCTGAAAAACCTTCCTCCACTGATCTGCTTCCTCTGAAGTTTTACTGTATTTCCAGTGTCTTTGTGCAATATGGCACCTATCAACTCTCTTGTGTGGTATGATTTGTCTCTTTAACTTGATTATAATCCCCTTGAAAGCAGGGACTACATGTCATCTCTCACAAAGCCAGGGGTAGGACATAGTAGCAGGCCCTTAATGAAGATCACCAATTACAACACGATCACAACCAGAACAGAACTTTTGGTGAAACTCAACTCTATTTCACTAGTTGATTAATTCACCAAACTTTTACAAGCACATACTATACCATAAGCACCATGTCAGATGGTATGGGCTAACATTTAAAAAAATGTACCTCTGCCCTTGAGGAACTAACAATCAAATGTTGAGTCATATACAAGAACTACATGAAGTCAAAGCTAAATTATTGCCCAAAGTGCACTGCATTCACTTCCACAACACTGTTCTAAGGCAGTGCTATCTAATAAAAACATAACATGAGCCACATATGTAATTTTAAGTTTTTTAGTAGTCACATTAAAAAGCATAAAAAGAAACAGGTGAAATTAATTTTAATAATATACTTTATTTAATCCAATATATCAAAATCATCACCTTGACATGTAATTAACGTTTTTAAAATTTTAATGAGATATTTTACATGTTTTTATACTAAGTCTTCTAAACCCACTGTGTATTTTACTCTTACAGCACATCACAATTCAGACTAGCCACATGTCAAGTGCTCAATAGTCACTTGTGGCTTGTGGCTACCATATCGGACAGGGTAGCAAAAGAAGGGGCTACACATTACCTTACTGCCAAAGTGGGGATTGATAAACGTTACATCCTCCAAAGTTAGTAGAATTCTGTTGGGTCCTTTAATTAACTGGATTTTATTTATACGACGCCTGAAACAAACATGAAATCAAAAGGTCACATGGGGACTGGATGTTTTTGCAAAGCTTGGGTTAATTTGACCTTAGATAGCAGTTAAAGAATATACATGATAACTGGGAGGATAATCTCACATGAATTTTTACCATAGTATCTGCAGCAAAAGGAGGCAGCAACCCTGGCCCTCATAACTTCCGGAGTTACAAAGACCAAAAGAGAAAAATAAAAATGGTCTTAAAGAGGCATCAGAAGAGAGGGGTTAGGGTGCTACATGGGAATGGTATCTCAGACTAATAAAATGGTGATCCCACATCAAGGGCACATTCAAAACAACACCTCTGAATACTTTTAAAGAATTCAACACCCTTTCTTATATGCCACAGTATTTATCCTAATAATATCAGGGCCAAGAATCATTAATCTCTATTTTATAGACAAAAACACATTAAAGAAACAAAACAAAATTAAGCAAATTGTGTGAGATCCCCTTGCCTGAGGCAGAGTTGGAACTTGAATCCTCGGTCCCTGGCTGAGGGCCCAGATTTCTGCCCATAAGACCACTTGTCTTGCACAGTTGCATCTATGCGTTGCCAAAGCAACAGGTTGAAAAGTGGAAAAATTCAATCAGTTGGTTGCTTTGTCTACATGATTCCAAACAAGTGGGCCGACTGAGGTGTTTTTTTTTTCTTTTACTGAATTGGTCTCTTGTCTGAGCATTGCATAGACACAGTTTAAACCTGATTCTTTCCAAACATGCCCATTAATTTGCAGTGAATGTAATTATTTTCTACAAATCAATTACTAGACACATAGGAGTTTATGATGTCTACCCACACAGTCAGGTAGGTCTGACTGGGCAACTTGAAGACATGGATGGAACCCTGCATTAGTCAGTGTGGTTGCTTTGTTCTGTTTTGTCTTGGGAGTTCTGACAGCTACAGTTTGGCTTTGCTTTTTCCATAACCCCATAATGGTCACTCTGTGGAATGTATTAAAGCCAAGAGCCACAGTGGAGAAAACAACTACTGAATCAAAATGCTTTGTCAAGTTGCTCTAAGAAGTCTACCATGTCACTGTAGCTTTAAGTACCAGCAACCCAGTCAGTTTTTCTCGGTGATTTCACTGGTTTGTAAACAAACAATTAATGTGTTTCTAATTGTCTGCCAACAAATATGTCCCTTATCACTGTGGGAGCTGCTGCCCTGCAGAGGAAATTAAAAGAGCCCTGTAGTGAATTCTTGGGTAAAGCACATGAATCTTTTGGCAAAGTAAAGCATCACTCCCTAACTTATCTGTTTCATATGTGTAGTGAATTGTCTTAATGCAGGCACACCTGTAAAAATAATCATGCTACAGAGTCCACTCTAGTAGAAAGAGAACTGGACTCTCAATCGAGAGACCTGGGGTGCAGTGCAAATTCTGTCATTAATTAGCCAGGTGCAGGTGACCTTGGATAAATAATTTAACCTCTTCATGCCTCAGTGTCCTCATCTATCTAGCAGGATAATAGTCTTTGCACTACCCGCTTTATAGAGTTGTTCTGAAAATCAAATGAGATTATGTATGTGAAAGTGCTCTGAAAAGCGTGAAGCACTATGAAAGTATAAGGGCTCATTATTATCATTATGATCATTAGTATAACAAAGCAGGGAGAGCTTTATAGAAAGGCGATGCAATCTGGTTCAGAGGAGTAGGGAGAAAGGAGGAGTTCAAAGAATCCTTTGTTTTGGGGTGGTTGGGTTCTTTGCACGTCTTTCTTCCTGAAAAAAAACTTAAACAATCAAAACACACAGAAAAGGAAGGAACAAAGAGTCACTCTCCTGCAAGTAATCACCATCTATTACAGAATCTCATCAGCCGCTCAGCTCTTTTGATTGTGCCTGTGGTGGGCAGAAAGAGGGAGGAAGGCAGCAAAGAGGGGGCATCTTTTGTGCTTTGTTAGCTGAAGAACCAAGGACCAAGTGACTCTGGGAAATGATGTACCTCTCTCCCATCTCTGCATTTTCTGTGACCGCCTGAAGTACCAATTGTCTCAAACTCATTTTCCTCTCCAATCATTTTCCTCTCTAATCACGTCCCTCTCCAATCATTTTCCTCTTCAATCTTTGCCCTTCAGCCCACCAACTCCAAACAAACCCCTCCCCTCCTTTTTTTTTTTTCTTTTTTCCTTCCCTTTCCAAGAATTGCAGTCTGGGCTCACTCAAAGCCCAAAGAACCAGTCGTTCGGTGGGAAAGACCAGTGAGAACTGTCATTTGGGAGGTTGACAAGGAACATAAGCAGCTGAGTGACTCCATTTTCTACTTTGCCACTGGATGTATTGGCATTGAGTAGACAGAATCTATTACTCCTCAAATCTCTCTACAGGGAGAAGATTTTTGATTGGATGGCATTTATTTTCACTAAGTATCTAATGATGTTAATTAAATACTTTATTCTTTGGCAGCAGCTAAATTAAAGATATTAAATTTCTCTTCTTAGGAATATGTCACAGTCACAGAAATTAAAAGAAAAACTTCCTTTGAACTAATGTCTTTGTCTTTATCAAGTGTGTTCTAATGATTCATAAGCTACCTACTATGCTGTGTGGCTTTATCAAATTTCTAACACCAGGGAGACTGGATAATAGTAGTTTTTCACAGCAATGCCAACAACATGTTAAACACTAAGAGTAACACCTGTTATGGTTTCAATCCAGGGTGTCACAGACTCATTAAAATATCAGAGCTGGAAGGGCTGTTAAACATCATCTGATCCAATTCCTTCATTGTACAAATAAGAAAATTCTGCCCAAGAGAGGTTAAGTGGCTTGCCCAAGGTCACATGGCTATTTAATATACTCTAGACATTTTTTCTTGAAACTTGCCAAAATAGGCCCTCTCCATTCCCTACCAATCCATGCCATATTGTTGTCAGGATCACCCTTACAAAGAGGTGACAAAGGTGTGTTTTGTAGGGTGGAAGGGGTAAAGTGGGATGGTTGTGATTGATTTCATTTTTCACTTTCTCCCAATTGTTCCAGTATGGAAAGGGTCCAACTATTAAAATGCAAAGATCACAAGAAAAAGTGAACCTGTTAAGCCATCTCAACCACTTATCCCTGATTCTGAAATAGCTCATTAGATTATTTGGTCACCTGTTACGGGATCTGAGAGAGGAAGACAAAGACATGATGATCATGATGATGTTGATGCTTAGATAGGATAGGTTTTGTCCAAGGAAGAAAATCAGTAGAAATCTGGAATGCAATACCTTGGACAAAAGGCATGAGTGTCAAAGTGAGGATCCAGGGCTCCCCACAATCAGCAGGACAGTCCCATGTGCCTGGGAAGGGGGTAATATTTCGCATTTATTGAGCACCAACTATGAGTCAGGTACTGTTCTAGGTGCTTTACTTACTTTAGTTTATTTAATCCCCACTACAATCCTGTGAGTTAGTACCATTATTCCTAGAGGTTGGATTCTGGCCAAAGTCTGCCTAATTATTGGAACTCCTTAAAATATCCCAACTCCATTCCCTACCAGTACATACCATTTGGGGAAGGAGATGGTCATAGGAGACTCTGCCAGGGGAAAAGGGAGCGCAGATAGGAAGTAGATGGGCCCTAAAGCACTAGTTCTCTTATTTCACCATTGTGTTGAGAGCCAGATCTACTCACAAGCAACAACACTGACAACACAGCTGAGGAAGTTATTCTTGGCATCATGAAAACACTTCACTCTAAATGGGGCCGGTAGGGATGGTAAATCACTATGGAAAAAAGAAAATCAGTGGGTCATGTAATGAGGCAATTGCACTGAAACATGACTTCCTGGAAATCAATATTAACAAGGCTATTATGGGCTTGTATTTTTTATATACCAAAAGAACAAAAAAATGTACCTTATAAAGTAAGCAAATCCATTAATAGTCAGCAAGGCTACAAGCAAAGCAAGGCAGACCATCATGGCAAAGGCAGGGTCGATGCCTGCAGAGAGCAAGAGGAAGAGGAAGAATGGCATTATCAGAGAGAGGCAGTAAATAAAGGGCACCACAGAGTGACTCCTCATGCTTTCTGGTGACTCTAAAATCAAGCTGCATCTACCTAACCTAATTCCATTTTTCTATAGCACAGTCTGTCTTGTTGACTTTATGGACACAGAAAGCAATTTCACTGTTCTGAAGCAAAACCACTCACCCCTCTGACAATAACAAATCACGTGAATTAAGACTGACCAGGGTGTTTCTTTGGAAGAAAAAGTCTACGATTGGAAAACTTTGAGTACCTTAATTTAAGTTGGACAGCAATAGAGTTCTTGAGAATAAATATGTTATCTCACCTGTGAAGGGTAAGTATTATGTTGCCTTCATAAAATAAAAGACCTTTTTAATTCACCCAAGCCCACAGACCTCATGAGTTATAGATGAAAAACATAGTACTTGTCCTTCAAGGATGAGGGTGAGTCTGGTTTTGATAATTTGTGTTTTCAGCAGCATGTAAATTGGCCTCCATAAAATCTAAAATATTTGGACAGATTACTAAGATTTCAGAGGGAAATATATAATGATGTGAGTGAAGAGGTAGTTGGGTATGTCATGCTAAATCAAAATAGAAAGCAAAGCCCATTTCAAATAGACGCATTTGGTTTTGGAAGGGTGCAGTGTACACTTGCATAAGCAAAATATGGGTCCTTCCAAAGTTCCCCTCTGGCTCTCAGAGATTTGACAAAGTTTCCCATCTTCCACAAGCTAGGGGAGTTCCACCAACCAAATTGCAAGTATTTACTGGATGCCTACTGTGTTGGGCAGTCGGGGGCCATAAGTATTATTAGTTCTGGTCCCTGCCCTCAAGGAGCAATATACTTGCGAGTGGGGGTGGAGATAAAATCGATAGACAAGAAACAATTGAAAAACAATTTTGTGCTAAACTGTGAGGTACAGACTTTTACTTCAGTGGGAGTTCCAAGAAGAGAGGGTATAGACGTGGTATTTCCGTGGTGGTGAGACCTGATTAGCAGGATTTGGATGCATCAAGGGACAGATAGGTATTCTTTCTAGCAGGGGAAACAATCACAGGTCATAGCCTACAAAAGACCAAGAATAAGGCTAATGCCTTCCTTGGGAAGTAACCTCTTTGAGAAAGAGTGGGATACTTTTAAAAACGAGTGATGGGGAGGCTTTTGGAGGATTATTCAAGCTGCAAAGTACCTCTCATTGTTCTTATTGTTTTAAATTAACTAGATAGAGTGCCAAGAAGTTTATGTCACCTAAACGCAAATGAATGATTTTATGAGTGTTTCAATATTAAAATACGCCTTCTCCTAGAGAGGTTCCCTTATAACCCAAGCTGAGCCAAATTGACTACTAGTGATTTTCCATTCCTTACCTCCTCGGCAGATCTTCCCTTCTGCAAACCAGCACTTTGCATCTGCTCTAGGGGGCCTGCCACCGGGGAAGTGAATAGGTGTCCCTCCGAAATGTAGCAGCTCCGTTTCCGTGTCCACGGTATAGGTGCTATGCAGTTCCCATTCTTTCCCGTCGGTGTCCAGGACCACATATTCTGAAATTCCATTTCCGTTTGAATCTGTCCTTATCAACTGGTTGAATCCGTAGAACTGCACATTTCTGGAATGTTGAACCAGGCTGGCAGCACTAGCCTGTCCGTTTTCTTTCATAGCATTATTCATGGCTTGTGCGATAAAGTAAATTGAATTGTAGATGGTTCCAAACAACGGTGAAACCTATTTTTAAAAATTACAATTATCTTGAGCCCTAGTCGCCCTGGAGTGATCTCAGAGTATATTCCAAGCTTGTGTTCATTATTATGGGTTGCATGTCTGAGTGGAGTAGAGCTATGAAGACCCAAAGGAAAAAAAATTGTTTCTGAGGCTTGCTTGGTTTTTCCCCTGAATTTTTCCGTTTTTCTCCCCCAGGACTTCGCATCTTTAAATATATCAAATATGACAATTTTAAGAGTAAACCAAGTCATGCACAATATAGTTGTATGCTCTTAAACTAAGAAAGTGATTTAGAGTTATAAAGGGCACTTAAAAATAACTATGGAATAGACAAGGGAAGTTCAAAGAAAATATACCAGATTAAGTACTGGTGTACTATACATGGTAAAATCATTTGGCTGGCACTACTAGAATGGTAGGTATGTGTGGAAAGACTGTAAATAATGTGTCTTCACAGTCTGTATCTGTGCTCTGTCTTAGTTCAAAATGTCTATTTTTCTAGACACATGTTCCCCAGAGAAAGTGAACACTTGAATCCAGTTTTAAACATATACCTACACACACACACAAACACACATGTATACACTGCAGACATCCACACTAACACACACACACCCATCTATATAGAGCCAAAGTTTGTAGTGTATAGAGAATGTAAGATTTAGGATTTAATCCGGAAATCCTATATCCTATTGGTGTGCAAAGTGGCAGAGCTTCAGTGAGAAGCTACTGTAAAATGGTAAGACTGCTGTGGTGGATGATAGAACTACACCTGCTAAATAAATATGATAAAAGCAACAATATCTATATACTATGCCTGATGCACTGCTCATTAACCTTGTAAGTTTATTTTTGGAGCAAACCTTGTATCTTCATTCCAAAAAGGTAGAGAGGAAGAAGGGACAATTCCTCCCCTCTTTAAACCTACCCCCCTCCTCCCCCCATCCCCACACACACCCAGCCATGGCTTCATGGTTTTCCATAACATTTCACTTCTAGGATGGAGTTCAAGAAAGCTATGGGGTCATGCCATTTTACTGAACTTCAGGGAAAGCTGATACTTGCTACTCTGGTTTCACAAGGTCTAGAAAGCTAAGCTCCTGTAACAACCTTCATCTGAGAAAAAAAGGGTTTAAAATTGGGTGAATTGTTTTTGTGTTGGAAATACAAGTCAAGACGCAGAGAGGTGTAGGGGCTGGCAAGATACTGCCATGCCTTCTTAATGTAGAGCAGGGGGTTTTCAACCCTTGCTGCACACTAGAATTACCTGAAGAGTGTCAAAAATATCCATGCCAAACCCAAACCAGACCAACAAAAAGAAATACTTTAAGTATGAGACCCAGTAATTGGTATTATTAAAAGCTCCCCAAGGATTCTGATATGCACACAAGATTTAAAACCAACAGTATAGAAGACAAGACACTGTCCTGTGGTCAGTTCCCAATGCCAGGATGTTTGGGCAAGTTACTTATCACCTTTCTCTGGGCTTCAGTTTTGTCCTCTGTGAAATGATGATACAGAATCATGTATGTCTAAATCTTAGAAGTCATCTGGTCTAGCTATCTTACTTTATAGGTAGGAAAGGGAGACCCGGATAAGTTAAGTGTCTGTCAAGTTCACTCACCTAAGCATAAAATAAGGACTAAAACCCAGGTCTATTTCTTAGTTTAGCATTTTTCATTGGAGTAGATGTTCCCTGTCATCATTTGTGGTTCTAAACTCCTGTGAAAATTCCTAACTCTTGATCTACTCCAGAGACCAAATTTAGCTTGCACACATTTTGATTTGGCCTATATAAGGGTTCTTCTTCATCTCTCTGACCTCTTCACATTGGGGTGCCCCATAGCTCAGTCCTTGGTTCTCTTCTCTTTTTTTTTTTTTTTTTTGAGACAGAGTCTTGCTCTGTCGCCTGGGCTAGAGTGCTGTGGCATCAGCCTAGCTCACAGCAACCTCAAACTGCTGGGCTCAAGCGATCCTCCTGCCTCAGCCTCCTGAGTAGCTGGGACTACAGGCACGCACCACCATGCCCGGCTAACTTTTTCTATTTTTAGCAGAGATGGGGTCCCACTCTTGTTCAGGCTGATCTTGAACTCCTGACCTCAAGCAATCCTCCCCTCTCGGCTTCCCAGAGTGCTACGATTACAGGTGTGAGCCACTGTGCCCGGCCTGGTTCTCTTCTCTATCTACACTCACTCCCTTCATGATCTCTTTTGTCCTCATGGCTTTGAATACCATATCTATGCCATAACTCTCAGATTTATACTTCCAGCTCAGACCCCTCTCCTAAATTCTAGACTCATGTAGTCAACTGCCTACTTTGATATCTCTACTTGGATGTTAAATTTGAACGTACTCAAAATTGAACACCTGATCTTCAGCCCAAATTTTCTTGGTCCATCTACAATGAGTCTTCCCCAGTTTTGTTAATAGCTACTCCATTCTTCCAGTTATTCAGGCCAAAAACCTTGCCCAACATAACAGAGCTAACTACTAGCAGAGCAGAAATCAACATGTCAGTCTCCTGAGTTTTATTCCAATGATCTCCCTTTACCACCCTGCCTCAACATGCACTCTGTAGAAATAGATCATGAATGAATGACACGTGCTGCCACCAAAGCATCCACACTTAGTTGCCGAGAACACAATGAGGTCCCATGAGAAGTTTTCACTAATTCCCCCTCCTGACATTCTCGGATGTTCCCTTTGATTGTCTTTAGGATTTCTGCAAGAAACTGACTATTTTCTGGGGCTTTGGTAGGTTATGACAATAAGTGAGGGATGGAAGGTGGAGTATAAAATCAACACTAGTAAAACAAATGAGTAAAAAACCACAGGGCAGCAAGCCCCTGAAAGCTGAGAGAATGCTGGTATTCTGTTTTGAAAGGCACAGAGCCTTCTGGGAAAGAAACTGCATCTACCTACAGCCAAAAGCGAGGATTGGAACTCAAAAACAACACCCCCGCCTCTGAGTTGACCCATCACACTGGGTTTTCAGCTGGCCAAGCTGTGCTGCCCTTTGTGCTCTTGGATTAACCCGTTAGAGCTGACTGACAGCAACTTCCCAAGATGACTGAAACCTGAAGCCTGTTCTTCAGGATTCTCTTGCCTCCACCACATCTCTCTCTCTTTCTCTCTCTCTCTCACACGCACACACACACACATGCACTCACAGCCACAGAAGTATGGTAGAGGGATATAAAGCTAAGGGAAAGAGCATAGCTGTAGCAACAGCTACTGAATGTAGCAAAAGAGGGGCTGTCACAATGGCCCACTCTCACTCTGAGGGCTTGGATTTGTGTTCTAGTTGGTTTGAGTTCCTCTTTCACCCACTGTGCCCTTCAGAAATGGGAATTGTCTTTTCCCATAAGTCAAGGGCACACTCTGTTAGTATCAATCACAAAAGGTCTCTAATTGCACTTGCTGCAAATAATGAGAAAGAGAATAAATAGAGGATGGGACAAGGGAAGAAGGGACATTCTCCACAGCCCTCTGTCCTGGCTTCTCACTACAGCTCCAAAGAAGTAAGGCAGGATTGGCAGGAGCAGGTCAGACAGATGACCTTGTTGACGTCACTGCCCAGAATGGTGAGACCACTGATGACTCAGTCTATTGTTTTTGCCTACTGTATAGACCTAAATCTGAATGAGTTGTTTAATTATGAATAAATGAATGATAATTAAATCATATCATTGATTTTTATTCAATAACTTTAGGTAGGTCTACCCTAGGCTTTTTAGAGCTTTTATCCAAGAAAATAAGGTCTGGATCAAGAGCAGTGATATCTGAATTTGTTCAATTTAATGGTTCATGTTGTTGTTAAGTTGACTATCATCAGTTCAGATTTACTGTGCTTGAGAAGACACAAAACTGGCTTTCAAAGAATTCTGTCCTCAGAAGTGTACATTAAAACATGGCATGGAAACCCATCACTTGAGAAACAAAATGGCAACATCACTTTTGAACAAAAGTTCAGGCATATACAGAGATCAAGAAACCAAAGGGTAATTGAATTTCTGTTATTAAAGGTGATACCTCCAATAATGCATGATCTCAACCCTTGGACATAGTAAAGAGATGGATAATAGACCAATCTGTTTGATGTGATGCTCATGAACACAATACCCTTATTTTGTATAGAATGGGGTACAAAGACAGTTGTACACACTGTGAGCTGTAGGCAACCTTTTCTGACAACCTGTCTGGTGAGCCTCATTCTAGAATGCTCCAATCCTAACCACATCCTCTTCAGCCTAGCATCCCTCTGCCAGGCACCCATATTTAGAGTAATGGAAAACAATAGGTGTAAGGAACATAAGGTTCCCAAGCTTGCTAAGAAATTCAGAAGATTTCTTTTGCTTAATCAAATAAGGCTACATTTTGGAAAAAATATCCAAAATGTGCATTCCAGCAATATGCATTTGTAGCCAATAGAATTTCATTGAAAACAAGCACTGGGAATACAATGAAAAGGAAGAATGCAAGTATCAGAACCTAATTCAAAAGTCTAATTTGTGCCAAAATATGAAGGTACAAAGTGATAATCTTTGCCCAATCATCCTGTGACCAAATTAGGAATTTTGTCACTGGTGTCCCACCTGCTAAATCTCTCTATTCTGATTTACTGTTCTGTTTTCACAGGTCCTCATAAAGCCCTAGTACCTCCTATATCAGAGGAAAACAATCCAGTAAATCTATTCAAATCAGAGTATTAGTCACTTAGAAATGTTACTTTGCTTGAATAAAGCCTTAGCATTAGACATTATTAGCACAGTGGAATAAAACACTACAACAAGCCTAATGTGTGGTTAAATATTCAGGTTCTAGTAGCAGACTTGGGTTGGAATCCCAGCACTTCCACTTTCCAGCTGTATGACCTTGGGCAAGTTACCTTGAGCCTCAGTTTCCTCACCCATAAAATGTAGATATTAATATCTAATTTGTAGGCTTCATCTGAGGATTATTTGAGGAAATAATGGGATCATTTATGTAAACTACCTGGTACAGAGTAAACACTGAATACACAATAGCTGCTATTGTTTGCATTCCAGAAGAGGAGCACAGGGCTCTGGTAACATCATCCTGGAAGTATAGTGTCTCAAGTTCCTTATCTGAGTCTTGAACTTGTGACCAGTAAGTATTAGAGTCCTGGTTTTAGACTCAATGCCCTTAGCACCCTGAAATGATAAAACTGTCCCCCTTCATTAGGGGAAAGGTTTTGTTTCTATTTTGATCTCCATTATATCCCCTGCAGAGTGCCTGACCCACAATAATAATAACCATAACAACTTGTATTATAATAATAATAATAGCTAACACTTATTGAAGGGTTATTAGGTGCCAGGCAAGCTCTTTAGTGTGTTAATTCATTTAATTCTCACAACAGCCCTATGAGGTAGGTACTTTTATTATTCCCAATTTCAAAATGATGAAAAGAAGACATAAAGAACTTAAGTAAACTTAAGGCAGTCTGCCTTCAAAGCTCATGCTCTTAACCATCATGTTATATCTGAGCTTAATAAATACTTGCTAAATGAATGGGCTGTGGTAAATTCACCAATGAAAGAATATCACATGCATCCTTTTGTAACTTCTTTTTTCTTTCATGACTTTCCATAAACTTCCTGATTAAAAATAGTGAAATCAAGATTCTTTTATTCACTCTCTTCCTCCTCTCAAACATCAATCTCAAACGACAAGGAGAACAAAGAACAGGAACACTAAACCTCCATATCTAATGGTATTAGGAGACATCTATAACCCTGAACCACAGAATATGAAGATGGAAAGCTGCTACAGAAGTGGTAACTGATTTAGCAGAGTAGAGGGCAGTCATACCTAAGTACCTGCAGAGGGGAATATTGATAAGGAACAAGCAAGTCTGCCCCTCAGAATCCTGAAAAGGCTTAGTAATTAGAGGCACTAAGCACTATCTAAGTGGGGGAGGGGCTGAACACTAAAAGAGGGAGAGCTCTTTGAACTCGGTGTAAGGAGCAGTTAGACATCCCGCATTCACACGTCTACCGAGAAGAGCAGACCTGCAGGAAACAGGTTAAATTGATTCAGAGCAGCTCCAGAGCTAGGACATTAGACAAGAAGGAAGTTGGAAGTGAGATGAGGCACAAAACACAGTGATGAAGTTAAAGTCTTCATGCTTAATGGTGAGAATCCCAGTCTCCTTCCCTCAACATTGCTTCTAGAATACTGGCAGCTAGGATTGTGACTCCCAAGAAGGAGATTGGAGGACTCTTCTCTGAAGAAAGTGACTAGCTCAAGAGCCAAGACTTACCGATATTGACCAAGACAAACAAACAAACCAAAAACAACTGGTTAGCCAATTGCCCTATACTGAAGCCCACTGGTCAACATACCCATCATGCACATAAACCTTCAAATCTGCCTTTTAGAGCTTCATTCTCAAATATGAACAGACAGCCATGATCACCAGACACCTAAAGGAAAGTTTACAACATGAAATAGAAAGACCAAAACAAACAAACATGAAAAATTAGGAACTGGGGAAAAAAAAGAGATAAAACAGAGAGAAGAAGAAAACTTCAAAGAAACTATAATGACTATCCTCAGGGAAATAAGAGAAAATACTATATTGACAAAACAAAAGCTGGATGCTATTAAAATAAAATACTCAAACAGCAAGAATGAACTCTTAGAAATTAAAAATATGATAACTAAACTATATTTTAAAAACCAGTAAAAGAGTTAGAACACAAAGATGAGGAACTTTCCCAGGAAGGAAAGCTAAAAACAAAGATATGGACTACACAAGAGAAATAATAAGACAATTAAAAGATCAACCCAGGAAATCTTATATCTAACTAATAGTATTATTTCCAGTGAGAACAAAGACAATGTTGATGAAGAAATTATCAAATAAATAATCGAAGAGAATTTCCCAGAAGGACTGAGATTCTAGATTGAAAGGCCCCACCAAATGTACAGCATAATATATGTCAAGGACTCAGATATCATCATGAAATTTCATAGCATCAGAAATAAAGAGAAGATCTTAAAAGCTTCTGGGGGAATGGAGAGGAATGAAAATAGATTGCATCAAAAGATTAGGGATAAAAATGACATTGGCGTTCTCAACACCAACAGTAGAAATTAGAAGACATTGTGTCACGTCTTCCAAGTGCTGAGGGAAAATGATTTTTAACCTAGATTTATATACTCAGTCAAACTATCAATCAATAGTGAAGATAGAATAATGACTTTTCAGACATGCACAATCTCAAAAATTTACCTCCTTTGTAGCTTTCTCAGAAGCTGCTAGAGGATGTGCTCCACAAAAATGACAGAGTAAACCAAGAAAATGAGAGTCATGAGATTCATGAAATAGTGGACCCAGCACAGAAAGAGACAGAAAGGGAATTTCCAGGATGATGAAAATACAGATCCTAGCATAGCAGTTGTGCAGCAGCCTTAGGGAGCAACACATTCAGACTGGAATAAGAGGACAGAGAACCTCAGCAAAAACAAATGAAATTGATAAGGGATTTAACAGGCTTTACCAAGTATAAAATTGTTTTGTGAGGATTTTACAGCCTTATCAGAAAGTGTGGAAAAACTTAGAAATTCAAATTAAGGTAAGCAAATTTAAAAATAAAGTGATTATTAACTCTAGTAAAAATCAAAAGTTATATATGACACAAATTACAACCATAGTAGGTCACGTGGATCAGCAATTAATGAAACTTACATAAGCACTGTATTAAAAATACTAAATATGGATTGAGCTAAAAATTGTGACATAACCATATTGAGGGTTTGAAGGAGGGTAAGGAAGTTAAAAAAGGCTAAAAATCCTCCTCAACTATAATAGGAATTCAACAAATAATGTCCAAAATTGATGAATCAGGAGACACCAGTAGCACTATAGTATTTAGAAATGTAGAAGTAAATACCAGAATAAAGAGCTAAAAACCATGAAAGTGGTTGCTTCTGATGAAGGGTAGAAATGAGGCCTAGGGGCTGCTTTGTTGTTGATATACCATTTTTAAAACTATATGCATGCATCACTTTGATAGCTTTTTGTTTGTTTTTACTTTTTAAAGAAGCAAGGGTATAAATTAAAAGATGTTGCAAACCACTGCAATATAGCTTATATATAGAAATTTCAATTTCATTGAAAGTTATTGGGCAAGGGAGAAATATAGCCATCTTGCTAATGCATTTCCTTACTGATTTACTATCTGTCTCTCTCACTAGAATTTAAGCCCCATAAAAGGGCAGAAACAAGTGATGTGCTAATAAATGTTTAACAATTTACTATGTTTCTCCTCTATGGAGAGGAAAAAAGTTCTTATTTATAGCGTTTGCCAATTTCTGTGGTGTAAATACTACTACTATGCCTGATTTCAAGCTACCAACTCGATGTCACTAAATGCAGGCTTGGGAAAAGATGCACACAGTCAACTTTTGTGAACTGGCTCCAACACATCACCAGTAGAAACCCTGTCTGTCTTGTTTACTGTTCTATCTGGAGTTCCACATAGTACCTAGCACATCATAGGTGCTCAATAAATATTTGTTGACCTGTTGACTGAACAGGGAATAAACAACAAGAGCCCAGGGGTAGGCAAACACTGAACTACATAATTTTTGTTTTGTTTTTTCTTGTTTTTTGAGACAGGGTCTCACTTTGTTGCCTGGGCATGAGTGCAGTGGCATCATCCTAGCTCACTGCAACCTCAAACTCCTGAGCTCAAGCGATCCTCCTGCCTCAGCCTCCCAAGTAGCTTGGAATATAGGCGCACGCCACCACAGCCGGCTAATTTTTCCATTTTTTGTAGAGATGGGGTCTTGCTATGTTGCTGAGGCTGGTATTGAACTTCTGACCTCAAGCAATCCTCCTGCCTTGGCCTCGCAAAGTGCTAGAATTACAGGCATGAGCCACCACGCCCGGCGTGAACTACATAATGTGATCTGAGAAAATACCATTTAAAATTCTAAAAGCTAAATAATTTTGAAAGCTGGAAATATTGGGACACCCTCTGCCATTAATCAGAATACTTCAAGAGAGTAAGAAGCTGAAGTTAGATTGTAGCTTAAAATGCTAGGTCACCATCAACCAATAAGGTCATCCTGGCCTCAAGGGAGAAAAAGTAGAAAGAAAATAGCTGTGAGCGAGGCACTCTGCTAGTCACTTTATACATGTTACATCGTTTCATCTTCACAGTAATCCTAGAAGATATCGCTCACTAACCCATTTTACATGTGGGGAAAATGAGACTCAAAAGTCTAAGTAACTTGCCCAGGGATACACAGCTAGTAAGAATGAGAGCTGGGCTTTAAATGCAAGTTTGCCTAATTCCCTATCATATGCTCTTTCTGCTATACCAGCTGCCTTCAAAAATACCTTTGAGCAAGGTAATTTAGGGAAAAGAAGGTTTTGTTTATCAGAGACATGAAGATAATTGTCTCACCCTTCTATATCATTCTTTGGTTATGAAGGTCCAGCCTAAGCACCTGCAAAGTGGGGAGTAGAAATGCATCCAAACAGGCTTGTTTTTATAAGCTCTGAATTCTTTGTTGTAGCTCTCTCTATTCCTTGTCTAAAGCAGAGTGCAGGCTGCCTAGCAACCAAGCTAATGGCGTCTTTTTTGCCTTAATTACCTTATGTTTTCCACAAGCTCAAAGGGATTGGAGCAAATATCAAGAGTAGAAGGTCTGAGTTTTTTATATCAGTATATCTGCTCATATACATGAACAGTATACACACACATATATACATGTGTGCGTGCACACACACACACACACACACACACTCCTCCCACCTTCCCTCCATCTCATGATTAAAGTAGAAAGATGCATTACACTGTATATATGAGATACCATATCATTGGCTAAAAAGTACAAAAATTCACCATCTGGTTCCTTGCCTATAAATACAACATCAAACAACTGGCCTGACTAACCATTCTTAGCAATTTGAGGGATTCTTGCAATTCTCAACTAAATTGACCAGTTGTTTTCAGTTATATATGTGTGTGTGTCCTAAAAGAGAGTGATATTTACCATAAACTTATCAGTAGTAATAAAGTTCAAATCCAGCACTGTTAATATCTCTGCAAGCCACTTTTTTATTAGAACAAGAATCACCAAAATCTTTGCCATCAATCCTCAGGGCAGAAAGAGATATATAAACCTAAGTTTCATCTAAATCACTATTCAAACAGAGAAGCAGCTGACAGGATGAAGAAATAAAGGGAGGATAAAAAGAATAGGAGTATCAGACACAATCAGCTGCCTATCTGACAGCCTTCTTCCTTGCTAACAAAATCTCAATTTTGTTCACACTTTTCCAGCAGCTATATATTTTGTTTACACTTTTTAATCACAGTGGTCACATTTCTCTTTCCAGATTATTGCTTTAGGCATGGGTATGGGACACAATTGTGACCAAGCAGACTTCTGGAGAGACGTCTGCTTGGGGAGCTTCTGGAAAAGATTTCCTCACTCTTAAAAAGAGATACAAGAGAAGGCCATTCCCCATTTTCACCTCTGGGCATTTCCACCTGTATGTGATGTCTGGAATTTTGGCAGCCATCTTGGGACCATGAGAGAAACCAGCACATGAGGGCAAGCTAGCATGGTATGGCTTGTAAAGTGGAAAGATGAAAAGAACCTGGTTCATTGATGACATCACTGAGCTGTTGAATTAACTGACCCTAGAGCCGGGCACAGAGGCTCCTGCCCGTAATCCCAGCACTTTAGGAGGCCAAGGCAGGAGGATTGCTTGAGGCCAGGAATTCAAGACTAGTCTGCGCAACATAGTGAGACCCTGTCTCTACAAAAACATTTAAAAATCAGTTGGGCATGGTGGCACATGCCTATAGTCCCAGGTACTTGGGAGGATGAGGTGGGAGGATTGCTTGAGCCCAGGAATTCAAGGCCAGCCTGGGCAACAGAGCGAGAAGCTATCTCTAAAAACAAAAACAAAAAAGCAAACCCTAGATCACCCCTACCTTCAAATTTTGAAAAAGCATTATTACTTAGGCCATTTTGTATTGGGCTATTACTTGCAGCCAGAAGCAATATGACTAATACAGTATGCTAGCAAATGCCAGAGCTTTTAAACTTATGTATGTGTTGTTCTAAATACTTTTGAAAATGCCTACTTTCTACATCTGACTTCCGACCTATAGCAACTCCCTTTGTATTTTTTCTAATCTTATTTCTTTTGCCTCCTCGCTTTCCTCCCATATTCCTTATATTCTTTGTATTCTTCCTCTTCGTTTTTATCTTTGCTCTCCATACTTTTCTCTACTATCTTCCCCTTCCCACCCTTTTCCTTTCTCTAAGCCTTCAGTGGCTATGATTTGAAGCTGAAATATATCTATATATACATTCATCTATACATATTTAAATATTATTTCTTGTATATTAGAAGGAAGGACTTCTTCCCTATTCCAAATGATTCCTTTCATATAGAGACAGGTCTACCAGCAAAAAAAATTCCTGGCCTCTCTTCACCCACTTATTCACTCCTTCCTGCAAAGGAGGAATGACTGATCTGACTGGTTAGTTTGGAAGGAAAACTAAGTATGCGTATATTGTCTTCTTTCCCGGGAGTGGGCTACCTACAGGGAGCATGTGCTCTGCTATTTTTCTCCAGATTATACATTTTACAAAAGACCTGCTATCATGGGGCAGGACTACAGTGGTCCAGTAATGCCAGTGACCAGGTGGAGAAGTTTGTTTAATCCTCAGGTTCAGTATGGGGAAGCTTAAATTCTTCCAGGTAGAAGCCACATCCTCTAACACCAGCGTTATCAATAATAAAGGTAATAGTTTCCTGTATACCAGCTCTTTTATCTTATTATTGAACTGGTTCAGAACTTGGGTGACAAATAGGACTTCTTTTTATTAGGTCCCCTTGAACGTTACCAGTATATATTAAAGTTTTGCTTCCCTGTTCTTAAATGTATTTATTCTTCATGACTGTATGCTGTTATTGTGGGTTGCTTAAAGATAAAAAATAATTCTTCAACAATGTGTCTTTGTTTTATAAATGTATTTTGCAAACTAAAGGTGTTTTTAAATTTGCCTGTGGTTGCCTGCTATGGGTTGGGTTTCCTATGGAATAGAGGCTGTTGGAAGCAAAATTATTTACCACCCTGATGTTTTAGATTCTCGGCTTATGATAACTTGTGAGTTTGCACTTACTTGATCTGACTCCAGCTTCTCAGGAATTTCACCTCTAGCTGCTGCCTCCATATAGGCTTGATAGAAGGTCTTTTCTTGGGATTCCACTGTAATGGTCAACACAGCATCATAGGCTTCCCGAAGCTTTGGGTTCTTCCTCAGGACCTGGTAAGGGGTGTGCTTATAAGGTAAACTGTAGAGCAGGGTGTCATAGGGAACAAAGACATAGGTTCCATCAGTCATTTTCAGATCATGAGCCCATTCCAAGAGATGCATCTGAGTCTCTCCTCCAATCAAGGCTGAATGCATACACATGATGATTACTGAAACCGACAAAGCAAGGAGGTTATGGCAGCAATGTGTTAGTAAAATATAGTACCAACAACTACAGATGGGACTAATAAATAAATGTATTCTAACCAATTTATAAATTATGTATATCTTATGCCTCCAAGATAAGCAAGATGTTGAGGTCCTGAGCTGAGGCTGAGGTATGTTCAGAGACTCTGGATTGGGCATAGGGACAAGAAAGATGTGCCTATAGGCTGCAGAGCCTAATGCTAGACAGGAACAAGAACTAGTATAATAAATGGGAGGTAGCATAATGAAGAGGCTTTGGGGTTGGAAGACCTAGGTTTATATCCTGACACCACCAGTTATTACCCTTGGGTAAGTTACTTAACCTCTCTCTGCCTCACCCATAAAATAGAGGTAACACTATGTACTTCATGGGGTGGTAGTGATAATTGAAGGAAACAATTCATATTATGGGCTTAGTACATAGCACTCAATAAATAGTAGCTACTATCATACCTAAGAATAAGAAGGCTAGGAAAGGATGGGAGATATTACCATAGCCACTATTGTTTTTTATTGTCCATCTCCTACGAACATGCACTCCAATAGATTTTGACCAACTGCTCTCACCCTTACCAAGGCCATTATAGACAATGAATGGTACTAATTCACACTCACCTATAAATGCCCCTATAGGTTGAGTATCTCTTATCCAAAATGCTTGGGACCAGAAGTATTCCATATGTCAGATTTTTTTCGGATTTCAGAATATTGGCATTATACTTAATGGTTGAGCATCCCCAATCCAAAAATCTGAAATCCGAAATGCTCCAGTGAGCATTTCCTTTGAGTATCATGTTGATGCTCAAAAAGTTTCAGATTTTGGAGCATTTCGAATTTTGGATTTTCAGATTAGGGATACTCAACCTGTAATATTATGGGTGATATGTTAAACTTTTTAAAATCTAACTTCCCTGTAATTGGAATGAATTTTCACTCAGTTTAATTCTTCCTAGACTCATGAATCTATGCTGTTTGGCAAGGCTATGCTAGAATAGAGTGGATTAGAGGGGGCCACGGTTGAAGAATAGCAGCTAGATCATGAGACTGAAAGTCTTATATCCAATTTCGTCCTCGGCATGCTAAATGAGTTTAGTTTAAGCCCACTTGTGCTTCAGTGCCCACATCTTTAAAATGTAGATTCCAATGCATTTCACAGGTACGTTGAGTAGTTTAATTAGATAATGCCTGGCAAGTATTCTGAGCTCCTTGAAGAAAGGCAAAGATCCTATTGCCATTGGTAAATATTAATTATACATGCTTACACGGAACCTTTAATCTCAGGAGCTAAGTGTGCTTAACTACGTTCAATGACTGGTCTTTGGCATTTACATATTGCTTCATCTATTTTCTTTTCTTTTTTTCTTTATTTCAGAATATTACAGGGGTACAAACGTTTGGTTACGTAAATTGCTTTTGTACTGTTTAAGTCAAAGTTGTAAGTGTGCCCACCACCCAGATAGTGTGCACTGTACGTTAAGTGTGAATTTACCCATCCCCTCCTCCCCTCTCCCACCTGCTGCTTCATCTATTTTCACAAAACCTTCTTTACACTTGCTAAATACTCCCAGAAAGTTTCCCCTTTGAGCTGGAGCTGGTACCTTTCATTTTTTAAGGTGCAACTAATAAGTTATGAAATTGATTTAAACACACCACACACACACACACACAGCATAACTTGAGTTTTCAAATGACCATTAGCTTTTTCAAAATAATTACCCTAAAAGATTCTACATGCATTCTGATGTTCAAACCTGTCTTAAAATTCTTAAGGAGGAATTTCTGGAGCTAGTTCATGAGCCACACAAGGAACTCAGGCTCACTTGTTCACAATCACACATTGTATAACGGGAAAATGGAGTGCCGGAGAGGTTTGACAAGAGTTGGATTTATTATGGAAGGAGAAAATAGAACCAAAGGCCCCTCACTCTCTATTTGGCTGCACCATTAAATATGAACTGCTTTGGTCAAATTACTCCAGTCACAGGTCCATTGAGGGGAAAAAATGAGTTAAATCAGGTGCTTCAGTTAGTTGGCCAGTTTGTCCAACAGTTATCCTTGGCAAGTAGGTCAGTATTACTTAGCATCTTTCTTTTACAAAAGCAGAGATTAAATGACTTGATCAAGGTTGCCCAATAGAGATACAATTCCATTTAATTTACTTAAAAGGATATTAAAATTAGTTTACTACATGGAAAATGTTAAAAAGAACTAAGTGTTTTGTGTTGATTGAACTACAGCAAATATTTTAACATGCACTATGTGTAGTGGGTGTTATTATGATGCACCACCCAGATACACACTTCAGGACTGAAGCACTCATTCCACTATCTGCTGGGGGTTTTAGCATCTGATAGCTGATACCACTCTGAGAATTTCCCTCAGCTGAGAAGAGCCACCTCTCCCAGTGTAGTGTGCTGGGGCTGGCTCGTGCTAGTTCACAAGAGCCTGTGGTTAAATTTTCAGGGATTTTGTGAGCCAGTTAACATCATGTTGGTAGCTTGAAATTGGCCATGATGGGAGTAATTACGTAATGGAAATCAGCAAACACTACAAATCAGGGCTTTTTTTTTCCCTGAAGATCTGGCTGTTAAACAATTATTACCACACTGTACCTCTTTCTCTGGGTGAGCCTATACCTAATGATTATTCAACGTGGAGGTAGAATGGCCTAGTCTCCTTATCTCAATTTTGGACAACTCTAAAGAGTCATAGCAGGTCCAGAGCTCCCCGTGGGACTGGCCAAGGCCTTTGTTGTGACTGTACTGCAGTTCAGTTCTTCCTTCTGCCCAGTCCTACTACCTTCTCTCCCTCACAGGTGGTGTCCTTAAAAGCACTCATCCAATAAGCTTCTTACACTCAGAGCTCCATCTGACAGACTGTTTTCCAGGGAAACTGACTTGTGACACTGGGTTATAGCCCCCACCTTACCCAGAACTGACTCCTATCATGGCACTTAACAAGATCTATTGCCCTTATTTATTTATGTCAGCTTCTACTGTGAAACGGGGAGCTCCTTGAGATTAGGGACTATGTCTTACTTATCTCCATATCCTTGTACATATTATGCACACAATGAGTGTTGTTAAAAAGAATGTTTGCAAACTAATAGATTCTTCAGGAGGAGAAGTTGTACACTTGGGTATTTTTTATGTGTTCCTTGAGATGTGAGACATGAGCATATTTGGATTGTTAGGATGGATGAACAATTAGAAGTGATATTTGCTGGATAGGTAGATACTACCATGCTTGTCTTTAATGCCTAGTTCATTAACTATGCCCAAGACCTTACCCTCAACCTGAATCTCTCCTCTTTAATTTTCTTTCATTGGCCCACACTGATGACATTTCAGACAAAGGGTCCTAGCTGAGTGTGGTGGCACATGCCTGTAGTCTCAGGTACCTGGGAAGTTAAGGCAGAAGGATCTCTTGAGCTCAGGAGTTCAAGGCTGCAGTAAGCTATGATCATGCCACTCACACCAGCTTGGGCAACAGAGCAAGACCCTATCTCTATTAAAAAAGAAAACAGTAAAAAAAAAAATTTAGGACAAAGGGTCCAAATTTTTATAACTAAAAAGACCCTTCAAGACTAACTAGTCCAATGCATCCTCATTGTTTTATAGATGAAGAAATAGAAGCCTCGAGAGGCAATGATCACAGGTCCCTCTATTTTTTGTATGGCAAGAACTTGCCATTGAACATGATTAAAGTAGAAAGTATAAATACTGAATTCAAACAATAGCATCTTAATTTAATAGATTGATTGCTTCATGAACAAGGATTTATAGATGCATCTGGTCTACAAGATAATTTTACTAAATAGCTTTATCATCTTAAAATTACATTCATTAAAATGGGATTTGACTTGTATGCTGTTGTCAGGAAAGGATTATCGCACAGAAATCTTAAATCCTACCCTAGGCCCAGGTCAACAGGTAGTCACTGAATAATACTAATTTGTAAGTTTCCATCCTGTCAAGCTACTCTTTAGTCAAAACAAGGAACAAGAAATATACCCTCCTGAGATCACATCTCACTAGGATATGATACTGGCACTTTCTCTCAGCTACCTGAGCCCCACTCTAGCAGTCTGGCAGCTTTCTCTTCATACTATGGCACTGACTGTGGCAGGCTCTCTGGGACCTTCTCTTTCACCCTCAATGCCAGTGGGAGAAAATATCATGAAATTCCAGAGAAGCCAATTCCCAAGTCATTCAACTCCTATTTCTCTTCCTCTGTTTAAATACTCTATCCAATATTTCCTTGAGATAGAAGAACTGTATTTCTCAGAAGACAAACTTCACTTTTTTTCTTACAGATTATTGGCTATGGTGTCCTCCATGGAGGAAACTGGGCCCAGTCTCACACATTATGAGATGGAAATGGTTCCACCAGCTAGTGTTAAAGATGTCCTTAGGAGCCATGTTCATATTTATGAGCCTTCAATATGGCTCCCAATCCACAGAAACCCCCCTCATTCACTGTCCTTGCTCTTCATTTTAACCCTTTTGTGACATTTCCCACCACTGACAGTCATTTTAACCTATTTTGTTTTAACTGTTGTTGAGAGAGAGGGGTGGGGAGGCAGGCCATAGGAGGAGGGGGACATGCAGATTTATCCCAAGTCTCACATTCCCCCAGGACTCACCCCCATCTGGCTATATTGTGAAAGAAGTAGATTCATACTCTCTTCCTTTCAGTTTTCTCCTGACCAGTCTATAAAATGGCTGTTAGAGAAGAGGGTGGGAGGCTCTGGAATCTGTATGTTTCTCATGTCCCACCCCCAAGTGTGATTCAGTGCAGGAGGCCCTCAAAGTACACTTTAAGATCACTACACTATGTGATGCGTGGCTGTCTCTATCAGCTGAGGACATCCCACACATTTTCGGCCTTAAGTCCTGAGGCCACCACTTACTTAACTGCCACCAATGTTGAACTGGTCCAAGTAACAGCATGATGGCAGACACATTTAAGGCCTCTTAAATGCAGGAAGCCTAGATGTTTAGAGATTTCCTTTTCTGCTGAGTCTTCAGTAATTTGATCGTTACTGATAGTGGACCCATTCATGAAAGCAAATTGTCCTTTTACCATTTATATATACTCACATTTATCTATACCAAATCCTATACCAAATTCCCTATCAGCACTAAGGCTCCTAGCCATAGTATTATCAGGATCACTGCTACCACTGTAGGAAAACAGGGCCAACACCTGGTACCTTGAGGCACTTAAAAGAATTTCACCACTTGGCCCAGAAGTTAAGAAAGAAAAACAGAAGGGATGAATTATATGCCACATACAAAACACAGGATCTCAAGTGATTATGCTTCAGGAGCACACCTCAAGTGGACAGGAGGTAGTAGAGCATAGGTCTATCCTTAGACCAGTGGTTTTCAAAGTGTGGCCCCTGGACCAGCAACATCAGAATCACCTGAGAAATTATTAGAAATGCAAATTCTGGGGCCCTAGCCCAGCCTTCCTGAATCAGAAACTCTGGAGGAGGGACCCAACAATCTGTTTTAACAAGCCCTCAGGGGATTCTGGTACATACTTAGACTTGAGAGCCTCTGCTTTAGACTAACCTGAATACATATACTGGCTTTCCCATTCACTAGCTGTGTGACATTAAATAAATTATTTAACCCCTCTTAGCCTCAGAAGTCTTATCTATAAAGCGGGTAAACATTAATTGGCCTTACTTTATAGGGGTGATGCAAGAATTGAATGAAATGGTCCATGCAAAAGCCCTTGCAAAATTGCTAACATATAATAAATTCTCAATAAATATTAACTATTATCATCACTGTTATTATTATTTTTCTCATGTGTAAGAATCTTTGATAGATGAGAAGAAGTTATCCCATCCCCGGCAATACGATAGCAACCAGATATCTAATTTTGGAAGAACAAGAGAAGGCCACTATGACTATACCATATTTACTTCAGATCATATTGTAACAAAGTGTTCCCAATTTGGAAGGATTTAAAGGAAGTCCCAAATGGTCCAACATCACGGTAAGCCCAAATTGAAAGGATTTCACAATCAGCCTAGCATAGGGCTGATAGGCAAAAAGATGAGGAGGAAAGAGGAGGGCTTGGAGTAGCCATTTGAAAAATTCTCTAAAGAGCTGTCGGCAGGGCCTCCTGCTATCTTTTGCAGGAATTAGAAAAAATAATTCCTTCAGGGTGAATGCAATCCCACAGATGCTCTGCTTGGTAAGTGGATGCTCTTTTGTGCCATTGGACAAAAACCTTCAACAGGGCTCATGGTTTGAGAAGCAGAGTGGACTGGATTTTGGTCCTCAAGCCCAATCAGCTAGGTTCCCTTGTGCAGGGCAACAACCTATATAATAAGCACGTACAGCAGTCCTGACTATAAGTTGAGGCCTTTGTCTTTTATTAATATGTCTCCTACTTGACTTTGTCAGAAATAAAGATAATCAGTAATTGCTCCCAAGGCTTAAGGGAAATGAGTTGAGAATCTGAGAGAGGCCGAATCCCCCTATTCTGGGACTTTATTTACCCCGTTCTTTGGTGTTAATAATGCCTACACTTACCTACTTGTTACTGTGAGGCTCACAGGTGTCATAAAACTTGAAAGAAAACACCCATCTCCTGGATAATCCTGAGGATTAAACGAGATGATCTATGTGCAAATGCCTTGTAAACTGTAGAGAGCTGTTTACATGTAAAGTCATATCATGGTTGCTTTTATTGTCTCTATGGTAGGATTTAATAACAGCTCTGTTGTTTCCCCTCCCAAAATCCCACAGCTATTATTATTGTTATTATTACCTTTACTATTAAGTATATCGTCGCCTTGGTGTTGTGTAAGTGCAACTTAAACATGTTTCTGACACTTCTCCTAACTCCAGTAAGGCGCCAGTGATATTTCTTAATTGGAAACATTAATCTATAAGAAACAAAAGTGGCACACCAGCCAGTAATAGGCTGCTCTTCTCTCCCTTCCCTGCCCACCATCACCATCACTACCACCACCACTGCCACTGTGACATGACAATGTCATCACTGTTATCAGATCAAGCAAATCCAACCTTCCAACTATTTCTATTACTTCCAGATATTGCCAGGCCCCTTTCCACTGTATTTTGTACATCACAAAGGGTCCTTCTCTGAAGGTTTGCTTGGGGATACACAGTGTTAAGAAATAGCCTTACAGTAGGCAAAATAGGGAAGAGGTCAGGCCCTGCCTTCCTCAGCCTTTTTCAGCTGAGATCACACAAAAAGCTTAGTGCCATTTTAGTTCTTCTCAGTCAAGACAGATAACAGTCAGGACTACTTGGCAGCCTCAGTCTCACCGGTTGAGAAGAACTGGAAAATTAGCTAGTGATTTGGTCTGGTATGTGCTGTGCCTGGCAACCTTCCTCACTGCTATGTTAGCTTAATCCATACTCATTGGCTTCTGGGTCAGTTTCACACCCAGGTAACCAGTTTTCTAATGGGACCAGAGATGTGCCCCAAACCCTAAGCCACTTGGCTAGAGCCCTGATAATCTATTTTTGTTCAATCTCTGGGTCCTGCTTCTCATGTTCCCACAGGCTGGGGCACTGTTTTCAACAGATGATCAAGTGGACAACAAGGACAAGGTCTACCATACTTTAACACTCACTCCCTTTCTACAACTCCTACTGCCACAACTCACCCACCAGTTGGATGCCCTCAGATACCAACACATGGCTGTACCAAGTGTGGGTACACACTCCTTTGAACACTGCACACTTAGCTGCCTGAGGTTGTACTCAGGCCACAACCCAACAGACAGCTCAGTTTCCCAGCCCCCGCCCCCACCCACACTCTGACTCATGTCACTGAGGTCCCAGCATGCCTCATCTGAATCTGCCTATGTTTTGTCAGAAACCAGAGGAAAAGTCCTGGAGTGCACAGCTTTGTCTTCACTCCCTTTTATCTCTCTGAGTCCCTCCTCCACTTCCTGTTGCTACTCAGGGTCTTCCTTTGCTCCGTAATCAACCTCTCTAGGTTCCCGCCCACCAATCTCAAAATTTTCATTCCATTAGTGGGCTGATTCATACCGTCATAAAGAAAACAATCTGACTAAACAAATCTGACTAAACAAAGTCTATTAAGACAAAAATGACTGATAACTTAAAATGAAGTACATTTATTTGCATTTTTATTATATTAAATCAGTGGTTCTCAACTCTGGCTGTGCTTTACAAGCATCTAGGAAGCTATTTAAAATATTAAATACCTTTGCTGAGGCCCCATCACAGACCAATTCAATCAGAATCTCTGGAGGTGGCACTCTGGACATCTTGAAAAGATGTCCAGGTAGTTCCAGCACAACCAGAGTGAGAACCCTTGACCTAAAAGAGTGAATCTCTAATGGTAATAATATGTACATTGGCTGCCTCCCTGCCTCAAAGGGGTTGTGGGTGGTGAGCACTCAATCCTAATTCTTCTCAGTCTGACAGCCCAAAGAGCTTTCACGACCTGGATTTATTTAACATTTCATGGTAGAGGCCAAAATGTCATTTCAAAGTATACTACTTAGAACGGGTGGGATGTGAAACACTTATGGAATGTAAACTTGCAGGAGACACTGGGCTTCATGAAGATTTGTAACATATTATAAAGTTATGACATTAAATATGTTAGCCTGTTTTTGGCATGGTTCCTCCTTGGAAATGGTTTTATATCTTTAAAAATAATTCTGTGCTCTACTTTGAAAGTATCAAGCTCTATTATGAAGTAATCAGAGCTACACTGATTGCTTAACATTACAGGATCTTATAAACTGGAGCTGGAAGCAGGCTACTGTAGTTCTGGAATTAAAAACTCTCTTGCCCTCATCCTTCCATAATGATCATAATTAAGGTCCAATATTGGAGACACTTGAAACTGCAAATGGGCTTCTGGTTATAGGCCAGGTCTAAGCTGGACTGTTCTCTAATAAGCCCATTGTTATGTTAAGGAAATGACTGGGACCAGGACTAATCCTAGCGGTAATCAGTTTGACAAGTAGTTTCTGAGCTATCCATCCTAAAGTGGTGGAGTGGCTGCAACGGGGGAATGAGCAGTGTTCTCACAAATCACTGCCGCTTCCAGAGGAAGGTAGAGTGGAGATTTAAAAATTGGAATAGAAAAAAAACAAAACCAGGAGTCACAAGGGCCTGCCCTAAGTGTAAGTAAAAGAGACCTCATTCAAGAGGACCAGGAAGAGCCCCTTTTCCCCCCAAATCCACCCCACTCGCCTTGGGAATGGTGGCTTCAGTGAGTCAAGTCCTTTGCTTCACATTTTGTCCATAATTTCTGTAAGAATCATCTTTGAACATAAAGCTTCCCTTGGAAGGGGAAACATGTTAAAATTTAGGCAGCCTTTTCATTTTAAGATGTTTTCATTTATCAGCTAGGTGCCCTCCATATCAACTAGTGGTGTGTTGCAGAAAAAAAAAAAAAATTCCTGCTTTGTGAGGAGGGGTAGGGGTAGTCACGTTGGAGTCCGGAGAAGAAAGGTTCTAAGTGCCCCACAAGGGCACTGGGCACCTATGAAAGAAAGTACCCACAGTAAACCTCTCCTCAGTGGCTAGAACAAACAAAAATGAAACCATAAGAAGACTACCCCCGCCCCCACGTTTGGCGGGTCTGAAACTACCGGGGTCCTGAGGGCAGAGAGAGTGTGTGGCTACAGTGCTCTTGATGCCATCTTTCCACACCTAGGTGCTGAGAGCAGGCACTGGCATCCAAGGGCGTTTGAACCACAGAGTTCTTTGTACCTTTATTCAGTCCATAAAATAGGCTCTGTTGAAGCAGGACGGTCTCGGTCTCGGGGCCTGCGTGTGAGTGAAAAAGGGCAAACGCATAAAGATCTGGAAAGGAATGTGCTATCCTAGGGTGTGAGGGTAGGAGACCTTTCGGAGATTGTAATTTCTTTCGCTGAGCCACATTTAAACCTCAGCCGGGAGAAAGCACTTACTGCGAATTCGGTCTGCCTGGCGAATCCGCTGGAGAGCTTTCCGAATGCTATGGCTGTCTTGTCCTGTGGTCAGGACGACCCCTACAGGTAGGCCGTGGCTCCGAAGCGCACTTGCCACTCGATTGTACCCACTAACTCCTAGGCTAACAAAATGACCTAAGATACCCCCCCCCACGTTGCGGTCGAATACCGGCTAGGAGAGAGTGTGTCGTGCCTATCTCTTCCACTGGTGCGAGCCATGCACAAGGTTGACCAGTCTGTACTTTCTCCTAAGGCGTGGGGCTGGTCCCCCAAAGTGTCTGTTCCATCGTGAATACGGAAATGCGAACGTGCCCAAGACCAATGGATGCGCCCCCCTGGACGTAAGATTTCAGGGACCAAGTTTTAAAACAAGAACGAAACACAGCCCGGATGGGAGAAGGGAGTATCCGAGAAAAGGTGGGGTAGCTATTTTTATTGTCTAACTCATAATTCACACAAGCCCAAGAGAAAATCCCTTTGTCCGAGCTGTTTCCCAGGAGCGAGGCTGCCTCGCAGTAGCCAGGGTTGGTAGGTCCAATAAATCCTGAGGCCATCTGGTGGTACGAAATGAAACTGGAGAGGGCCTTCGAAGTCTGGCAGTCTTCGTTGAGAATCACATATTCAAAAGAGTAACCCAGGTCCAACGATGGGTCCCGGTTAATTCTCTCAATGGCTAATCGAGCAGCAACCTCAGGCAGGGCCTTTGAGAACAAGGGATCACAAACCCAAGGGCCAACCACCCCTATCTTGTAGGGGAGTGCCCACACCTGCTGCAGGAGAGACGGGAGGGCCAGGAGACACAAGCACCACAGGAGCTTGGAGGATGCAAGGCCATGGTGTCCTGGCAGTCTGCTGGGGGCCGCAAACAAGAGCATAAGTTGAGAAAAAGGCCAGGGTCCCAGGAACATAGCCCTCCTGCTTCCAGCAAGCTAAGGATGAGATACTGGAGGGTTATTCTGCTCTCCCGAGATGGACAGTGGTGTTTCCAAACGCCTGTCAATCAGAGGAAAAGGTTTGTTACCCACATTAATTCTGAAGCTTCTGGAAATATCGGTTATGAAAGAATGGCAAAGAAATGGCAGTCCCCAAACTGAAAGTTCCTTTCCCCCACCCTGACAAAACTCCTCCACTTCCTGTATTCCTTATCTCAGTAGATGGCACCTCTATCCACTGTTCACCCACTTGCTTCAGTCAGAAACCTGGGAATCACCGAGACCCCTTCTTCTCTGCACTAGTATTCAGTCTATCACCACGTCCCATTAATTCAACTTCAGTAATAGCTGCTCACCTTACAAGGTTGTGAACATTACATGGGTTAACATACAGCAAGTGCTTATAACAGGACCTGGCATGTCGTTAGTATTATATTAGTCATGTTATTATCATTATTATACTTTTAAATATATTCATTTTTTCTCCCCCATATGGCCCTCTTGGCGACAGACAGGTGTAAACATATAATGGCAATGCAGAGTAAACAGTGCTACGATTGTGGTAGCCCAGACAGAGGAAGACAGAGAGGATCACCTAAACCCAGATTTCAGGGGAGGAGAGGAAGAAGAGGGAGGTGTCTCTGGGTTGAGTATTGAAAAAAAAAGTTAGCCAAGTGAATGGAGTTGCATGGGAGGTTGTTCCTTCTCCTTCCAAGCAGCAGAGGGAACAACATGCAGAAAGACCCAGAGATAAATATATATATTTATATATAGGAGAGTTGTGGAGTAAAGAAAGAAGACAAAGGACAAAACCCCGAGAACCTGCAACACTTGAAGGTCAGAGAGAAAAGAGGTCCAGAAAACAGCAAAATCCAGGAGATAATGGTATCTTACAATCCAGGGAAGATGAAACATTGAGGACGGAAAGTGTTTCTTGGTGTCAAACTCTGCTAAGAAGTCAAGTAAGCTAAAGATAGAAAAGTGCCCATTGGATTTGGATTCAGAGGGTAAGGCTGCAAGTTGAGGGACCAAAATGAGTAAAAAATGAATGGGAATTAATGAAGTATGGTCAGCAAGTGTAGACAACCCTTATAAGATGATATATCAAAAGCCTTTCTCAGTCTGGCCTTTGCCTTTGTCTACAAGCCCATCTCCCACTGTATGCTTTAGTAAATTTCTTTTAGTTCTGTCACATCATCTGTCAAGCCTAGGATTTGGAAAATGTTATACCCTCTGCCTGGAATGTCCTCCTTTCTTTTCCCATGCTCCCTTTCTGGGTTCTTCTGAAGAACTTTACCTTCAAGACCCAATTGAAGTGTTCTCTACTCTGTGCAGCATTAGTTAATACCCTCAGCTTCAGTTCATTGTTTCTCCATCTGTGCCTCATACTTATGCCCATTACAGAAAGTATCACTCGGATTCTTCTCTATTTCTGGTGTCTGTTGTGACAAAGATAGGGAAATGTCTGATATTTCTGTACTTATAGGACCTCATACTTTTGACCACAAGGAGTGGTCAACAATGAGGACAACTCTTTATGGAGAACAGAACACACTGGACTAGGAGCTCTTAGAGGTCCTACTTACAGCTGTAATATTAGCCTAGTCAATTGTCTAACACATAGTAGATATCAGATAAATGTTTGTGAAATTAATGAATAACACATTAAAGTTGGCCTAAGGTCAGGAATAACCTCTCTAGACATAATGAGAAGAATTAGTTGCTTGGGAGAGATGTTAATGAGGAAAACCCTTAGTATATCCTTAATTCTAATCAAAGATCAAAATAACATCATGGCTCTCTTCAGGGCTGATAATCAGCACTGGTGTGCACTGGTCAGGCCCAACTGGTTGTTTATTGCCAGCAACGATTCTACCTGTGCCAGCCCTGTTGGTTATCATCTTTGATTCTCACACCAATTTTATGAGAAACCTTGACTCCTCAAGAGACCCATCTAAAGCACACCTAGTTGGTGGGTCTTAAAGACTCACCACGATAGTATGCCCCAACGTTTGTACATAGGTGGAAGCTGGTTTAAACGAGAGTCTAGAAAGACTTGGGGAGGAAACACCTCACAAAGCAACATGAACCAGGGACTGAGGGTTGTGTGGGCTGTGCAGGGGGTGGATTTCCAACTTTGCTTTAGGGGTAGTGGAAAGATGGCTCTGGGCTGATTATATGCATAAGAACCTCAAATTTATTCTAGACCCTCAAAGATAATCTAGTCCAGCCTCTCTCCCCAAAATAGATCCATTCTATGCCCTGACTACATTGAAGGTATGAGAGTAAGATATAGGATAGATAAAGTGTGACTGTGGACTCAGCCTTCAGAGAGCTCCCAACTCAGTACTACAAGCTGAGCTCTAGTCAAGAGTCACATGATTCTCTTCCCACCTTCCCCCACCCCCAATATTTGGTCTTTCATAAAAATTTTGAGAGCCAGTGCACTCTAGGAGAAACTCCTTCTCTCAAGTAGTATGGGAGAGGGTCCCTATTTCTGGTCTGTATTGTGACAAGGATATTGAACTCTATGATATCTCTGTCCTTATAAGACCTCACTCTTTCAGCCACTAGGAGTGGGCAACAGTGCGGACAGCTCTATATGGGGAACAGAACCCTACTCACAGTGACAGGGCAAGGAAGCCAAACAACTGCCTCTTCTCCCCCAAACCCACTAGTTTGATGGGTTCTTTCCCAGGAGCTGGACGTTTAATCCAGAAATTAGCACTTGGAAGAACATAGGCTAAGATTTACTGAGTTCTTGCTATGTGTCAAACACTAGGCTACATTCTTTACATGTATTACCTTATTTTAAAAACTGAATTTAAAAAACTCATCACAGCCCTTTGAGGTAGGTATTATCACCATTATTTACAGATGATAAAACTGAGGTTCAGAAAGGGTAAGTAACTTGCCTGAGGGTGGCACACCGTGGTAGACTGGGGATTTGCCTATCAGTTGATTGGGCACTGTACTAGCAGGCCTGCAGACAGCCCCTAATGTATGAAGTCAAAGAGACCACAATTAATATAACTTTTATGCAACTCCAATTGAGTTTGAATGATTCATTTGTAGTTTAAGGAAATTCTAGTTCCCCGTGAAAGAATAAGTTAGATAAAGTGGGGGAGGGGCAAAGTAAATTGGGAGGAGTGACCAGAAATTCATTATCCAACCGGAAGGAATTTACCACTAGTGTTTAAGCCCAGCCCTGGGACTGCCCACTTACCTCTCACTCAGGGCACAGTGTGCCCTGGGGGTGGGACACACCAGTCACATTGTATTCTCTATAACGCTAATCCTAATCTTCCAGAATGGAAGTCTCAGGAGTACACTCTTTGGCATATTAGCTCTGATTCTCAACTTTCTAGTCTGTAAACGGGGGCAAATTTAATTTAATACTTTTGAGATAAAGGATTAAGTAAATTAGAATGTGAAGCACTCAGTTGTCTTTCAATAAATACTGGCTCTTCCTTGCTGTTTAGAAAAAGGACTGTGTTGGGAATCAGAAGGCCAGGGTCCTGGACCCAGTTCTGCCACTGACTCCCCATGTGACCTTGGACAAATTGTTCTCCCCTCAAGGTCTCTCTTCCTCCCCAACCCCCAGCTGGACTAGAGGATCTGCAAGTCTCTTTCTTTTGTGACGTACATTGATCCTGGGATTCTGTACTTCGTCCAGGCACTTAGTTTTCTAAACCTCTGCACTGTTAAACTGCTTTCTGAGTTCATTCAACATTCTCTAGCCTTTGCTGCTCTAACTAGCTTCTTGCTGGAGTTGGATTCCCCCAAGTGGTTTGCACTTACCTCCATCTGGCAGATCCACTTCCTGATCATTTTTAATTTTGGCCTAGAATCCTTTATCGAGCACCTACGATGTGAAGACCTCTCTCCCCTACAACACTGGAGTTAATGCCACACTGAAACCATTGATTATCTTGTCATCATTATTAACAAACACACATTGAGAACCTTGTCTGTCCTATGACTGTAACTACAAAAAACAAAAAAAAATGGGAGTGTATAGAGGCCTGGTCAAGAAATCTCACCAAGTAAAACAATCACGTACTCAGGAGGGACAGAGCAATAATGTCCACCAACATGGTTCATATGTAAGGCCATGTTTATAAGTTCTCTGCATGCTTTTGCTCACCATTGTATCTCCAGTGCCCTGCACAGTGCCTGACACATAGTAGGTGCTCAACAAATATTTGTTGAGTGAATAGTGGATAGGAGACATGGAGCACAAATGAAATACGTTATATTACTATGTTCTTAAAAAGGCTCTATTTTAGGCCTTGGTCAGGACCCACCTTTGGCAAAACTACCCAATAGGTAAAGTTTATCTTCAGACTTCCAGCCCAACTCTCTCTGCCCTCTCCATTAATGGAGAGAAAAACTACTCTAGAGAAAGAAGCTCTTTGAATAATTTGTACTAATATGTAAAATAATGATAATATTTGATACTTTCCTCTATTCCTTCCTAATCAATGGCATTTGTTTTCTAATAGGAGGTGAGGAAAAGTTCATGCCAAAAAAATGAATCTCCAATATTATCATTTCAATTACAAGCATTAGTTGTGAGTAGGTAAAGGGAGTGATCAGCTGTCTATTCTAGGTGTAAGGCTGGTATTTTTATGATATAATTCAGGTCATTCCTCCTGAGCACAATGCCTGCCCCATCCCATGTTCTAAAAAGTTGGCTTTTTTCTTAGCATTTCTCAGGATTATACATTTATAACATGGGTCCTTCCACAAGCCACATGTCAGAAAATACCCCTTACCATTTGTTCTTGCCTGTTGTTGCTCTTTTCTCTTTGTTAACTGCAAGATAAACAACCCCAAAGCTGAAGGTCTGCCCTTACATTCTTTCTGGTGTCTATGTCACGCATTGGGTGGTATTTCTAACTCTGCTAGAACTCCCCGGAGAACCAGAAATTTCTATGTTGCTGTAGGATTTAGTCTTGATCTCCCAACTCAAGACTTTACAGAAAGAAACTTATTCTTTAAAAAGAAAAAAGAAGGAAGACAAGGAAGAAGGAAGGAAGGTAAGAAAAAAGGGTGGGAAGGAAGGAGGGAGGATGCCCTAAGCCTTCACCTGTTGATTTGGGTTTAAAGAAAAAATTAATAAAGCTCTTGTATAAAAGACATTGTCTATTGTCTTCAAAACAAGCCAGCCTATGGCTTCCCTGAGGTTAGCAGGAAATGTGAGCATAACTAAAATAAAGTTTGAAGGTATGAAATTTTGGAAATAGAATACTACTAACCCGCAGTTGTTCTGGGGCCGTTGCCTGGGTAACTCAGGTACTAACACCTGCCTGGGATCAGGCTTCTGTGGAAAGCGGCTAGAGCATAGGGATGCATCACTTCATTTCAGGTAGCTTTCACAATCTGGGGTGAAGCCTGGTTTCACAAGGAAAATGGCTGTTCTTTAAACATGTACAAAGAAAGACCATGACAAATAGCTCTGAGGGAAATGGTTCCTCATCCTAGCTTGTCAAGTTGAGGACTTCAATGAATGATTGACTGATCTTTGCAGTTACAGCCTGAATCAAGTTAACAGCTTGTATAAGACAACATCAGGAAGAAATAAAAAGAATCATGATAGAAACTAAATGAAAGTTTGGATGAGACTTTGAGCCCGAATCTTGACTTCAAGTGTCTTGAAGGCTCTCTGTCCTCCTCCTTTCCTTCTTTCTTCCTCTCTTTCATTCGTTTCTTTAATTTTTTTTTACTACATATTGCAGTAAAACTAATGTATCTCAGTCAGAGTCTGAGGTCACAAGTGGGCTCTGTTTTTTCCCCATCACGATCTTTTTTATAAACAAGAGCTGTCAACTTACTCACCATGTAACTCACCATGTAATTCACCGCTCAAATGTCTTCAATTTCCCGCCTGCGCATGCAAATTTCTGGTATGACTACCTCAGTGTGTCCATTTCCATGCATCCTCTGTGCGTTCATAATCCTGCCAAGGACTCCAGCCTGTTGATAAATTCCATTAATGGGGTAAATAATTGAGAGCGATAGTAAACCTTTTTTCAATCACTCTTCAGCATCCCCAGACCAAGACCTGGATTAGGATTTAAAATGACACTTCTAATCCTTTAAATTGATCCCACCTGTAGCAGAGTTAGTGCTGACCTAAATGCAATGACCCAGAGATTAACAGTTAGAATCCTCTAGATAAAAGAGTTGTCCACAGACTACTGCCTTCTCCTACCTTTTAAAGTCAGACTCACATACCCTTGGATTTTGCCTCTGTGTTCTTCCTTTTTCCCATCTGTCTAATAACCACAAATCACCCTTTCTTCAGGACAGCTCTAATGCCAGAACCTTCATCAGCTGTGATTCCAGCCCAGGATATGATTCCAGCCCATCTTTCATATGATTCAGGCTGGCTCCCTGCAAAACTCAAAGTAGGTGAAGTTTGCCTCCTTCTTCTATCCCCCTTAATTGCCTTCACTGACTTTCCTTCCAAGAGAGAACCCCTCCATCCTCCCACACCTCTGCACACACACATTGACACCCCCCCATACTTTAGATCTAGCCTTTTGCCTTTATTACTCCCTCTCTGTTCCAGGCACCATTTACTCAGGACCCTGTTCTAAATTCCCAAGGTGAGAACTGAGATCTTAAGGGCTAAAAACGACTTCTATTAAATGAAGGTTACTGTATGACGGACACTTTTTAAAATAACAGCTTTACTGAGATATATTTCATCTACCATAAAATTCATCCTTTTTACGTGTACAATTTAAGGACTGTTCTTTAAGTATATTCACAAGGTTGTGCAACCAACACCATTTTCCAATTCCAGAACAATTTCATTATCCCCACAAGAAATTCTGTACTTGTTTAAAAGTCACTCCCCATTCCTCCCCTCCTCCCAGCCCCAGGCAACCACTAATCTGCTTTCTGTCTATGTGTACTTTTCTATTCTGGACATTTCATATAAATAGAAGCATACAATATGTGGTCTTTTGTGACTGGCTTCTTTTACTTAGCGTACTGTTTCCAAGGTTCATCCATATTGTAGCATGAATCAGAATGTCATTGCTTTTTATAGACAAGTAATATTCTACTTTATTGGATATGCCACTTTTGTTTACCTATTTATCAGTTGATGGACATTGGGGTTGTTTCTGCTTTTTGGCTATTATAAATAATGCTTCTATTAACTTTGTGTAAAGGTTTTCATATGGACATATTATTTTCATTTCTCTTAAGTATCTACCTAGGGAACTGCTGGGTTATGTGATAACTCTATGTTTAACACTTTTAGAACTGACAAACTGTTTCCCAAAGTATCTGCACCATTTTACATTCCCACCAGCAATATATGAGGATTCGTGTTTCCCCACATCCTTGTCAACACTTGTATCTGTCTCTTTATTTTAGTATGGTAGGCATTTTTCTTTGTATATTATCTCACTTTAGATTCATAACAACGATGAAGATAGATATTATTCTTCCCATTTTGTAAATGAGGATACCAAGACTGAGACAAATTAGGCAATAATAATATTTACTGAGTGCTGATGATGGGACAGGTATTTTTGAAAGCCCTATCTCCTGTGATCCTCACAGTGACTTAACAACATTTTCTGGAGATAGATGCTATTTGAATTCCCAGATGTCCAGAGAAGTTAAAGTAACTTACCCAAAGTCACACAGCCACTAGTCAGTAGAGCCAGAATTTGAATTTAGATGGTCTGATTCTAGTAAGTGGTAAAGTCAGAATTCAAACTCAGGGCTATTTGGCTCCAACAAAGCCCATGCTTATCCTTGATACATTCCACTAATGCACTCCTTGGGCTATCTCGCCAAAGACTGCTTACATTTTAACAGGGACTCTGGGAAAACACAATGACTACCTAAAGGAAACAATCCCTAATTGTGGAATTTCAGGTGACCTGATGGAAATACTGGTGTAAATAAGGGCCTCCTAAACCTTCTCTGCCTACTGGTGCCTGGTGCCATGAGTGACCCCGCAGGTATTTCACAAGAAGGCTCTGATGAGTACTAGGATGCTCAAGGGACCATCATTCAAAGAATGCTCCAAAATCCTGAATAGACAGACCTGAGATTCCAAATTTATAGGTAGTAGTAGCTGGGAATTAGCATACAAATAAAACTTCTAAAGTGAATTTGTTTCCACAAACACTTGTCTCTCTCTGTATTATTAATAATAGCTAACAAGTATTGAGGGTTTACCATGTGCACTGCTTTATGGGCTTTACATGTACTAATTTATAGAATCATCACAACAGTCCCATGGGGTAGGCATTATCATCACCCACATTTTCTAATGAGGAAAACTGAGGCAGAGGAAGATTTGGTAACTTGCCCAAGGGCACACAGCTACTCTGTGGTAGAGCCAGACTATGAAAATAAGTGGTCTAGCTTAAGAGTCAAAGCTTTTAACCACTGCCTCTTAAAAGAAATCACAGGGTGGGACACATTAGATTTGTCCATACACTCAAAAATTCCCATTGGTTCTCTAAGTTTCAGTTACAGTATACAATTGTCCCTTGAACAACACGAGGGTTAGGAACACCGATGCCCCGCACAATCAAAAATTCTAATATAAGTTTTGACTTTCCCAAAACCTAACTACTAATAGCTTACTTTTGGCTGGAAGCTTTACTGATAACATAAATAGTCGATTAACACATATTTTGTATGTTCTATGTATTATATACTGTCTTCTTAAAATAAAGTTAGAGACAAGCAAATGTTATCAAGAAAATCGTAAGGAAGAGAAAGTGTATTTACTATTCGTTAAGTGGAAGTAGATCATCAATAAGGTCTTCATCCTCACGCCTTCGCATTGAGTAGGCTGAGGAGGAAGAGGAAGAAGAAGAGGGGTTGGTCTTGCTGTCTCAGGGGTGGCAGAAGTGAAAGAAAATTTGCATATAAGTGGGCCCACTCAGTTCAAACCCAGGTTGTTTAAGGATCAACTGTAATTAATGATGATTTTAGAACAGAAATTCAAAACCATTTGGAGTCCTTATAAGTCTAAAAATATACAGATACTTCAAATCCGTTCATGAGTACAAACTTAGGGATCATTCCTACAGGCCTTTTAGAACAGCTGTGTTGGAAACATCAGCTGCATTATTTTCCCTCAGTGTTCTCATTGACCTATAGCACCACAATGTTCATGGGATTCTACTAAATTTTGTTGAAACTGGTATCATTTCCTGCTCTACGTTCTCAATATCAAAGCCTAACAATTTACAGAACTCAGGCATCTCTGGATGATCTTTACTTCCTAAGGTGCCATGGAATGAAAGGATCCAAAATGGTACCTTCTCCCTCCACAAAACTGTAAAGTCACACATCGCTCTAGCTTCCCTCTTAACTTCAAATGCAAAGACAACTATGTGGTCCCTTTACATTTAACAATTTTTTCTTACTGCTAAGCACTACCAGGAACCCCCAATTACACACATCATTGGAAAGTTGCAAAGGCCTTACATGACATTAGCCTGGGATCTTTGTATTCCTTTTGAGACTGAGACACAGGGGTATGGCATGGGCTATAAAAATAGGTTCAGAATAGTGTGTTCCTAGTTAATCATCCAGCACAAGGTTTGGACAAGTAGCTCCTTGCGTGTGAGAACCTGGGGAGCAAGAAAGGCGGGCAGAGACAAGTGAGAGTAAGAAAGGAAAACTACAAGAAAGGATGTTACACAAACTTCCACATTTTGCCTGATTCCAATGAGGGCTCTGAACTGCAATTCTCAATCTTCCTTTAATTGTTTAATATAACACTACCTGACTGAAAGCTCTTTTGTGAATTCAGTAGTAATGGCAACGTTCTCTCTCTAGTGCTTATAATGCTCAACAAGATATATATTGGTTCTTAAAAGTAGGATAGCCCTGGGCAAAAGGCAATATAATAATTTCCAATTATTGGGCATCTCCTCTCAACTGGCACTATAAGTGTATTATTTCATTTATTTCTCACAGCAACCCTAAGAGGTAGGGACAATTCTTATCCTTTACAGATGGAGAAAAAGATAACACCCAGAGAGGTTATATGCCTTGGTCAAGGTCACACAGCTGGTAAGTGTAGAGCCATGACTCCAATTCAGGCAGCATGGTTCCAGGGCCTGGCACGTAATAACTTTGCTTCAGATGCAAAGAAGTATTTAAGGGTATTTTGTGTGTGTGTGTGTGTGTGTGTGTGTGTGTGTATATATGTTTACATATATGTATGTATATTTATGGCTTTATAAATGGGTTTGTTTTTCTCCAGTTTTGTGTGGAGAGGTGGAATCCTGACCCAGCTTTCTGACATATTCAGCCCAGAAAACTTGACTAGAATAAAGTTCAATGCTGCCCTCTACTAGTCAGCTCCCAAACTGAAGATTGTAATGACCCCACATAGCCATAGGATGTCACTATTATACCATTATCATCAAACTCCTCTAAGATCAATTAAAAAAAAAATTAATACAAGTGTTGCATGATCGTTGTAAAAATATTTTAGAAAATACAGAACAATAAAAAGCAGAAAAATATTTTGTTTTCATTGACTACTGTATTTTTTTCAAAATTATAGTCAAACCAGGTATACAATTTTGGAAACTTTTTTTTTTAATTGGACATTAAAACAGCTCATTAAGGGTACAGGATTTGGAGTCAAACTCACTTGCCTTCAAACCTCAGCTCTACCTTTCCTAACTATGTGACCTGAAGTTAGTTGCTTAAGTTCCCTAAAGCCTAGGTTTCCTCAAATGAAAGAAATTATGACAAACTGAACTACTTTCAGCGCCATTGTGGGGATTAAAGGGTATGATGCATGTTAAGTGTCTAGCACACGCTGAGCACTCAAAACATGGCATTTCTTAACCAGACCATTTTAAGATCATGCTAAACCCGTGGCACTCTTATTTTTGAAGGCCCCACTTCACATCTTATCATATATACTTTGACATGTACCCACCCCATATCCTATGTTAAATATATTTTTGCTAAAAATTTGAGGTAATTTTAAAGTTTAGCTTTTGAAATTTATTATTAGTTAAACCTCTTAGCAGAGATTATATATACTCAAGAATTCTTATAAGCTGATACAATCTAACCAACCATTTTTCCAATGTGTTGAAGTTGTTCTGAATGCAAAATGTAATGATCTATAAAACTGATGTATTACATTTTTCAACATTTACTTTTATGGAATTTGATTTTGCAGTTATCTTCATATTTTGAAGCCAATAACTTTTTTCAAGCTTCAAAGCCCTTTGCAGGTCCTTGAAAAGTTCATAGGCCTTAGGCACGGTGCCTATAGTGCTTTAATGGATTAAAATAAAAACCCCTGACTAACATTATTATCACAACATTATTTCACTTATGCATTATTTTTATGGATGCAGAATATTTAATTTTGTGTATGTTCCAAAATGTACTCAACCATTCCTCTATTATAATATAATGAGGGTTTTTTTCCAATTTTTCCCTGCTATAAATGATGCTACAATACATATCTTTAAATATAAACCTCTTTTCAGTATATTAAGATTATTACTTTAGGATAGATTCCCAGAAGTGGAATTACTAGGTCAGAGTGTATGAATATCAATAATGGTGCTTAATGTATATGGTCTAATTACTTTCCAAAATATTGGGACCAATTTATGCTCTCACCAATAGTCAATAAAATAAATGTGCTCATTTTATTGCCCTTTCACCAGCTTTGGGTTGGCTTGAATTTATATTTGTCAATTTCACAGGCCAAAAATTGATATTTGATATTAATATCCATTTTTGGATTACTAGGGAGTAATTTAAAAATTCTTTTCTCATAATTTTGTAAGCCGTATGCATTTTCTGTTTTGTGAATCATCTCTTTGTCTCTTTCCCTGCTTCTAAGGTCCAGTGATAGGCAGAGAATATCCCAAATGTAGTTTTTCACAAAGCCTTATGCAGAAGTGGGTAATTAGTAATATTGTGCAATACTTATAGACCGTGGTAATACTATGTATTGGTTTACTCCACTTCCTTTCTACCTTGGAATCTCCTGCAGCTAAAATTTTTCACGTGTATTAGATACCACCAAGTAGATGCACTTATGTGAAGTTTGGCAGGTAAAAGTGGGCTGACAAACTAGAAAGAGCAGTCCTATCTGTACATATGAGAATTTTCTGCAGTGTTCATTTTTCACCTTCCTAGGTATAAAGAGGAATTGAGGTGCTACCCCAGCAAAGGCAGCAACAGTAGCTTCTTGATCTGGTTTCTAATCGCTGGATCACAGCTGTTAGATGCTCTTTGTCTAACTCCCTGGGTATTCAGAAACAGCTGCAGCAGCTACAGAGGTGAAAATGTCAGGTTCTTGATTCTGGCTGAGCTCTAGGGGTAACATCAAAGGCAGTAGCTCCCCTGAGGTTTCAGTTCTGTGTTTTTCTGGAGCTATGCTTGTAAAATAGTTCCAACCTATACTCCACTCCTTTAGACCTTCCAGCAATCTTGTAAGTACTCGATTCCCTGTTTTAAATTTCTTCCTGTAAATTGTTATGAACTTTTTTCAAAGTAATCTAACTGCGTATATTATAGTTTAAAAATATAAATTGACTTTTACCCCGCAATCTCACTTGGAAAATCTTATTGCATAGAAATAAAAGCACTAGTACTCATTATCACAAAGACATTTATTGCGGTGTTATTTTTAGTGGCAGAAACAACCTGGAGACAATCTGAATGCTGACAAATAGGGGGACGGTTAAATTCATTACAGAGCATCTACACTACGGAATATTATAGATCAAACTAAAAAAAAAAAGGCTGTGCATTTATTGACCTGAAAGTATGTCATGATATATTTTTAAAAACAGGTTGTATAATTCCATTTTTGTAATTAAAGAGGCAAGGGGCATTGCAACCTGCTTATGATACTTAGAGTGGCTTCTATTTTCTGCCCTGAACCCTGACTGATAGACACACTGTCGTCATCATCATCATTAGGCATTATATACCTGAGGTGTTGCAAACATCTGGTTTCTAATCCAGTTATGGGCCATATAAATGAGATAAACATATAAGAAAATTCCTGGAAGCTCAATACTTATTAAAATATTGTACCACACAAGGGACTTCTGCTTTGAGATGGACTAACTTGTAGCAGACCAATGTTGTTGCTGAGAACAACTAGAAAAATCAGGTGAAATACTCCCCCCAAAAAATTCCTTTTTGAAGGCATCAGGGAGCCAGAACTTGAGAGGTGAGGACCCAAAAAGAAGGGAAGCTCATCTAAGTAATCCCAACTTTCTGCATGTTGTTTTTCCCTTGGGATATTTGTCAATTCTTGGTCCAGATTCTGGGTAGAGGGTGGCTGCTAAAAAGCAGAGAAGCTAAATACAGCGTTAGGTAATATCACAAGACTCAGGGGACAAAAATTTGAGTTTAAAGTCTGCCAAGGCCAGCTAGGATTTAAGTAACCACGATCCTGGAGAGAGAGGAAGCACAGAAAAGTGAGCCTGACACTCAGTGCAGGTTTTCCCCTCCAGGAAATTGCCAATTAAGTTGCACAAGGCAAAAGATTAGAAGCCAAGTAGAGTGGCTAAAAAGTAGAGTGGAGTTTGGGGAAGTTTCACAGAGATGAAGAAACAAATTTCAGAATTTCTCAAGGAGGAATGTCCCTAGGCAATATCTACCCCTGGTTCTCACTTGGGACTCCTGGAGAGCTATATCCTAGAAATGGGTAAACTAAAAATAGGTTGAGTCTAGCAAACACTGCAAACCAGCCTCAAGTCAGCTCAGTGGCTGAATGGATTAAGATAATTTGTCCTGCTGCTGCCTGGCAGATAATAGGGTGAATCCTCTCTGGAGGGACATAAGATCATGTAGAGTCTATATACTTTTTCAGGCACAGAGTCTGGCACACAGTAAAAAATTAACTGAGGTACCAACAAATAGCACCAAGAAGAAAAAAAAAATCAGGCAACAGAAACAGACTCATAGTGACCAAATTATTGCAGTTATATGACATGGACTATACATATTTAAGAAAACAAAGGACAACATGGAGAATTTCACCAGAAAACTAGAATCTATAAGAAGGAATCAAATGGAAATTCTGAAATTGACAAACACAATAACCAAAATTAACAATTCGATAGATGGACCACATAAAGCCTAAGGTTTACTGCTACTTTGTAGGATATGCCAAGCACCAGCTGTGTTATTCCCTGTGGAAGACTCCCCTACCCCACTATGTGTAACATTTGGAGACTGCCAATCAATATGCCCTGCCCTCCTTTGGTCAAGAAAGAGGTGGGCACAAGATCCAAGCCAAGTCAATTGGATTCTCCTAGGAATTTGAATCTTGAGCTGAGCAATTCAAAGACAGAAAACAGAGCTGATTCATAGTGCCAGTAATGCCCTGGAAAAGTAGCCCATTAGTTTTCTCCATCTAGATCCTGGAAAATGCCTTGATTTCCATCTTTTCTGAGACCTGGTTGTTTAATTTTTCCTTCTGTGAGCTAACTCATTGCCTCCCAAATAAATTTCTTGGCTAGTCAGTATATTAGTATGGGTAAGTAATACAACCACCTCCAAATCTCAGAGGCTTAAAAATATAAATCTGTTTATCATTCATGTCCTATCCAAAGTGAGTTAGCAGGAGGACAGCTATATTCCATAATTACTCAGGGACTCAGGCTCTTTCCAATCTTTGGCTTTGCTCTCCTCTAGGTCTTACAAGTCCTTTGCATCATTCAACTGGCAGAATCAAATGAGGGTTTTTTTTTTAAGGTAGTAGCACATATCCCTTCTGCTCTCATTCTATTGCCCAGCACTCAGGTACATGGCCACACCTTGCTGCAAGGTGGACTGGGGAATGCCATCTAGATGGGTGTCCAGAAAGAGGAGGAGAACATTGATATTGATGAGCACCTGTAGTCTATACCACAGCCAAGGTCAGTTCTATTGATTGCTAACAAAGGACCATAATCAATACAGATAGGATTTTAACAGAGCTTAAAGAGGAGGGCAAGTCAGAGAGAGGAACTAGTATAAACAAAGAGAACAGAGCATCATCTGGTTTGGGTGGAGTATTGAATGCATGATTGGGAGCAGTGGGAGGCCAGGTTGGAAGAGGTAAACAGGGTCCTGAATGCCAAACTGAATTCTGTAGGCCAGGAGTTGACAAACTATGGCCCATGGGATAAATCCAGCCTGCTCCCTATTTTTGTAAGTAAAGTTTTGTTGGAACACATTCACACTCATTTAATTATGTATTGTCTATGGATGCTTTTGCTATACAATGGCAGATCTGAGTAGTTGCAACAGAGAACATATGGCCCACAAAGCCTAAGAATTTTTAGTATCTGGATTTTTATGGAAAAAGTTTGCCAACCCTTGCTGTAGACAATTGGGAACCACTGAAGCGTATTGAGCAGGTGAGTAGTATGTAAGATTACCATGGCACCATTGCACAGAGGTAGATTGGAATGTGTGAGCCGGTGGTTTGGTTTGGGTTGAGGAGGTAGCTGGAGATGGAGGGGTCGAGTATACTAGTTAGGAAACTATTGCAATAGCCTAAGAAATAATAATAGCACCTACCATTAATCAAATGACTACTACTTGACAGGCACTGTGATATGTATTTTACAAGCATTATAAGATTTAATCTTCACAACAACCCTGTGAACCACGTTATTTTTATTTCCATTTTACAGATGAGAAAACTGAAGATCGTGGAAGTTACATTACTTCTCAGTCTCTTTCGCTGGCTCTTCCTCCTCTCCCCACTCTTTGGGGGCAGTATTCTGCAGGCTAGTTAAGACCATGGCTTCCAAAACAAGATTGCCTAAGTCCAAATCCCAGTTTTACTATTTGCTTCCTATCTGACCTTGGGCAGTTATTTAACCTCTCTGTGCCTCAGTTTCCTCATTAGTAAAATGGTGGTAAAGATCCAACACTAATCTTAGGATTGGTAGGATTAAGATTGTATGTCGCACTTAGGACAGTGCCGCCTTTAGTTAGTTCCAAACACATTCCTTATTATCCCACTCTAATCTTGCATTCCCCAGAGTTTGGTCCGGACCCCCTTTTTTTTCATCGGTATCTACACTTCCTTTTATTGCCCTATCTAAGGTTTCTTCTCCATGACATCTACTTCCCCCACTTTGTTGTTCATCGTAATCGAATACTATTTATGTTTTTAATGGTTATCTATTCCCATGACGAAGCTCAGAAGCAGGACTGGCTGTTTACTGTTGAATTCTAAGGGACTAGAACAGTACCTGGCACAAAGTTGATGCCCAATAAATATTCACTGAATGAGGGGATGAACTTACCCAAGTAAGTAGCAGCTGTAGAATTGAAACCCAGGTCTGACTGAGGCCAATGCCTATGCCCTTCATCACCAGGCTGTACAGTATAGTAGCCATTAAAATAAAGAGAAGAGGGTAAATTAAAGAAACACTTAAGAGGTAGAATTGACATAACAGCAACTGATTTGATGGCAGTGGAGGCGGGAGTGGGAGAGGGTTGTGAGTCAAATATGATTTTGAGATTTAGGCCTAGATGACAATAACAGTGGTATTTTAAAATGTCCTTTCTCTGAGTATAATTGACTCTTTTACTCATGAGAAGGGGGCCCTTATCCCTGACATATTTTAGAACTGAATTAGAGACACAGCAGGAGGCTCACAAGTTTGGGGAGAAGGGGACAAATTCCATTTTTGGCAATGTTAACTTTTAAGTGGTACAGTAGGGAGATGCAAAGGCAGAGTTGAAGCTGAGAAGAAAAATCTGGGCTACAGCTACAGATTTGGATTTCATTGGCTTAGAGGTAAGAGTTGAAATCCTGATACTGGACTCTAAGTAAGCACCCGCAGTTAAGGGAATCGAGGGGGAAAGGGGCAACGTAGAGTGAGGGGAAACAAAGAGAAGGGCCATAGTAGGGTCCCAGCAGGAAGCAGATGACACATTCAAAATGAGAAAATTCAAGAAGGGTTTTAACAAAGGAATTGTTTACAAAGAGGTGGGCAGGGTGTAGCAAAACCACAAAGGATAACACTGTATACTGGAGATGTTAAAATCTCTAGGTTGGAAGGAATGAGGGCAGGCAGTGAGTCCCAGAATTCAAAAAAAGTCATGTAGAAAGGACCCCTCTGAAAAGAACTATGATGGACACAACCAGCTCCAGATAACCCTACAAGAAAGGAGCTAGGTAAAATAAATAGCCCAGTCTCGCTCTTTTCTCTCTTTGTAACATCCTGCTATGCTCCTCATGGACAAACCTAACTAGAAACTAACTAAAGGACAAGGGGGCCTGTGGATGTCATCCATAAATTAGGTCACCCTCTCAGGGATGAAAGTAGAGTAAAAAAAGGTAGTGAGTGGATCTTGAGGAGCAAGTGGTAGACATCTAACACAGTCCACCCTTTATGCCCCCCAGTGTCCACTCTTGTCCTTCATCTAGATGAACAATTTGTTTCCCGAGCACAGGATCACACAAAGACCCACCCGCTACTGTGTGATCACAGGATGATGTCAATTCAGTTGTATTCCCACCTGAAACCTAAAACAACAGTCACCACTAGTGCTTTTCACATAAGGCAGAGGGGACAAAAATAGGATTTAAAAAAGTAACATAAAACATAACTGATATAATATCTGTTTTTGTAACTTGCTTAAGTAATCAAAGCTGCCTTCTTCCACCACCCATTTCATATTCCCCTTACCTTCTGCCAGAATCCAGGCTAGATAGGGCTCTTAAACTAGTGGGGAAAATGAACTCTCAGTAGAATATGAATTCTTTGTTGTCATACGTATGTTACTGGGTTGCCCCATTGTTTGTATGACCAGTATTATTGAGCATACAATCCAGTGAATCCCCTGGGTTCCAAACATAGTTTCCTTTCTCCCATTGTGTAGCAGCAACCCAATTCTCCCCTAGCAATTGGAATCAGTCACCCCGGCCAATACACTGACCCCTCTTCTTCTTATTGGTTCAATTGCATGGTGTGTCCAAAATAACCAGGTGATAACTCAGCTCCCAATTAATTGAAAACATAACCATGTATCCTGGTGCAGGCACTACTCTCTTAGGCACTAGGACTCCAATCACACCACATTCAAGCTTGGAGATATAGAAAGAGAACATTTTTTAAGTGAGTTACTGGATATTATAAGAAGGGCCACTCCCAGCTCCACTTCTTGGTTCTCATGCCTATACATACTGGCCATGGATTGCTGCTTTTAAGCATAAACTGTCTCATAGGACAACACTCCAACCTCACAAGGTATTGTCTCTCAGATGCTGCCATAACTGAGCCTTCAACAGGCAATTCACATTCTATCAAGGAAGCTATTTCCAGATAATGGGGTATGTGGTAAGACCAGTGAATTCCGTGTGTGTGAGCCCACTTTGTTACATCCTTTGTCATAAAGTGGATTTCTGGTCAAAGCAATGTGGGGTAGGTGTAATAGTCAGGATTCTCTAGAGAAACAGAACCAACAGGATTTGTATATATAGACAGGGAAAGATTTATTTTAATGGAATTGGCTCATATGGCTGTGGAGGTACAAGTCCAAAATCTGCAGGGTAGGCCAGCAGGCTGGAGACCCAGAGAAGAGTTGCAGTCCAAGTCTAAAGACAATCTGCTGGCAGAATTCCTTCTCGCTCTGGGGAGGTCAGTCTTGTTTTATTAAGGCTTTCAACTGATTGAATGAGGCCCACCCATATCGTGGAGAGTAAGGTGATATACTTAAAGTCCACCAATTTACATGTTAATCTTACCCACAGAAAGTTTCACAGAAACATCCAAAATAATGTTTGACCAAATATCTGGGCACCATGGCCCAGCTAAGTTGACATATAAAATTTACCATCACAATGGGTTACCCTGGCATAGTGTAATCATTCTCTAAATCTATGAATGATGGTGGCTGGGCAGAAACCCTGTGAATATTAAAGACAAATCTATAGTGGAAGACATGTCTGTCCCTGTGAGGATGAAATACTATCCCCTTCATAATGGGAGAGGTCTGATGTTATCAACCTGCCACCAGGTAGCCAGCTGGTACTCCCAGGGAATAGTGCCATATCAGGAACTCAATACTGGTTTACGCTCTTGGCAAGATGGATGCCCAGCAGTGGCAGTAGCTAGAATCAGCCTTAATGAGCCTTATGCTGCTGAGCCCAGGATCAACCCCTATCCCTGCCTACATGGTCATTTTGTTCATGGGTCCATTGTGCAAGCACTGGAGTGGCTGAAGAGAGAGACTTCCACAGCCTGGGTCATCTTTCTCACCTGAGCACTGAGAATCTTCTCCAGACTAGGTGCCCTCTGGTGGGCATTTAAATAGGACATAGTTATGTTCACACTCTGTGCCCATTCCAGGAGGTCCATCTATGTATCTTTCCCCAGATCTCCTGTCATCAATTGTCCACATATGTTCTTTTCAAGTCCCTGACCGGCAAATACATACCTCAGGCTCTCTTTCTTTCCACACGAAGTGGACAACTAGATGCTCCACCTGAAGTTCAGTTCACTGGAAAAAATTTCCTTATCCACTGTCTTTCAGGACCACCCAGAGGGGCTTGCAGTGCAGTGGCCATCCACTTCCAGCTGGTGATGGCCTATTGTGCAGATCCATGCCTAAATCAGGCCTGTATAACTCTTTCCTCCCTTAACTGATATCTTAGTCCATTTTGCGCTGCTATATCAGAATACCACAGACTGGATAATTTATAAAGAACAGAAATTTATTCTCTCACAGTTCTGTAGGCTAAGTCCAAGATCAAGGCACCAGAAAATCAGGCCTGTACTCTCTGTTTCCAAGATGGTACTTTGAATGCTACATCCTCTGGAAGGGAGGAACACCATGTCCAAGAGCAGGAGAGAGAACCCACTCCCACCAGCCCTTTTTATAGAAGCATTAATCCATTCATGAGGGTGAAGCCCTCATGACCGAAACATCTCCTATTAGGCCCCACTTCCCAACACTGTTGCATTGGGGATTTCCAACACATGAGTTTTAGAGGGGACAAAAGCATTCAAAGCATAGCATTCCACCCCTGGCCTCCCAAAATTCATGCCCTTCCTACAAACAAATACATTCATTTCATCCCAATAGCCTCAAAAGTCTTAACTTGTTCCAACATTGAGTCAAAAGTCTAAAATCCAGAGCCTCATCTAAATCAGATGATATGGTTTGGGTGTTTGGCCTCTCCAAATCTCGTGATGAAATTTGATCCCCAGTGTTGGAGCTGGGGCCTGGTAGGAGGCGTTTGGGTCATGGGGGTGGATCCCTCATGACTGGCTTGGTGCCCTCCTCATGGTAATGGGTGAGTTCTCTATTAGTTCATTCAAGAGCTGGTTGTTTAAAGGAGCCTGGCACCATCTCCTCTCTCTCTTGCTCCTTCTCCCACCTTCTTCCTTGATTGGAAGCTCCCTGAAGCCCTCACCAGAAGCAGGTGCTACTGTGATGCTTCTTGTACAGTCTGCAGAACCATGAGCCAAATAAACCTCTTCTCTTTATAAATTGACCAGTCTCAGTTATTCCTTATAGCAATGCAAAATGGACTAACACATCAAACATGAGTGAGACTCAAAGCATGATTCATCCTGAAGCAAATTTCCCTCCAGCTGTGAGCCTTTTCAATCAAACAAGTTGTGTGCTTCTAAAACACAATGGTGGGACAGGCATACGAAAGATGTTCTCATTCCAAAAGGGAACAAGAGGAAAGGGGGAAGGAGTAACAGGTCCCAAGTAAAACCAAAACCCAGCAGGGTGAACAGCATTAGATCTTAAGGCTTGAGAATATTAATCTTTGACTCCATGTCCTGCCATTTGAACATACTAGGGTGGGGTAGGGCCCTCAAGGATCCTGGGGCCCCCACCTCCACAGCTTTGCTAGGTGCTGCCTACATTGCTCTCATGGGTTAGAGTCAGGTGCTTGCAGTTCTCCCAGGCTGGTGTTACACACTGTTGGCTCTACAGTTATGGGGTCTTGAGGGCAGCCCTGCCCCCACAGCTCCACTAAGTATTGTCCTAGTGGGGATTATCTGTGGCCTTTCCACCACTGCAGCAAGTCTCTGCAGTGGTCTTGAGGCTGTTCAAGCCATTCTTTGAAATCTGAGTGAAGGAAGCTTGCCTCCACAGCTTGTGCACTTTGTGCCCCTACAGAATTGGTACCACATGGGCACCGCTGAGGCTCACCACCTGCACCTTTCAGAGCAGTGGCCTGAGCTGCTCCTGGATCCATGTGAGCCACGGCTGGGGTGGCTGAAGAGTGCTGCAACAGAATGCAGGGAGCAGAGACCCTAGGTGGTCCTGACCACCCTCCTCTTTCTCTTTCAGCCTTTCTACCCTCAAGGCCCTGGCACTCTGGGCCAGTGGTGGGTTGTGGCAGCCTCGAAGATCTCTGAAATATCTTTGGGATTGTTCTCCCATTGTCTTTATGAATAGTACCTGGCTTCTGCCTATCTGTACTAATCTCCTTATTAAGCAGTAGTCCAGCCATACCCTTGGTTTTCTCTCCTAAATACACTTTTTTATTCTTTACATGGCCAGGCTGAGAGTTTTCCAAATCTTTATGTTCTGCTTCCCATTTAATTGTAAATTTCATCTTTAAATTGTTTCTCCCTTCTCCCATTTTACTATAAGCAGTTAAGAGAAGCCATGCGGCAGCTTCAACAAATCTCTGCTTAGAGGTTTCTTTTGCCAGATGTCCTGGTTCATCACTCTTAATTCTGCTTTCCACAAAACCTTCAGGTATGGATACAATTCGGCCAAATTCTTTACCACTTTATGATAAGGATGATCCTTCCTCCAGTTTCCAGTAAGATATTCCTCATTTCTGTCTGAGATCTCATCAGAATGGCCTTTACTGTCCATATTTCTACCAACATTCTGTTCATGACCACTTAGATAATCTCTAAGACTGAGGCTCTCTGTACAGCTCTCTTCTTCTCCTGAGCCCTCACCAGAACCACCTGTAATGCTCTGTTCATGGCAATATATGCTTTTCCCAGCATTCACTCCAAAACTGTTCTATACTCTACCCATTACTCAGTTCCAAAGTCACTTTCACATTTTTAGGTATTTGTTATAGCAACACCCCATTTCTCTGGTACCAATTCCTATCTTATTTCATCTTGTGCTGCTATAACAGAATACCACAGACTGGGTAATTTATAAAGAACAGAAATTTATTCTCTCACAGTTCTGGAGACCAAGAAGTCCAAGATCAAGGCACCAGTAGGTTAGGGTCTGAAACTCTCTGCTTCCAAGATGGTGCCTTGAATGTTGCATCCTCTGGAGGGGAGGAACACTGTGTCCTCACATGGCAGAAGAGCAAGAGAGAGAACTCACTCATACAAGCCTGTTTTATAGCAGCATGAATCCTTTCATGAGGATGGAGCCCCCACAACCTGAACACCTCACATTAGGCACCACCTCCCAACACTGTTGCATTAGGGATTACATTTCCAACACATGAGTTTTGGAGGGGACAAAAACATTCAAACCATAGCAAATTCTCATAGAGAAATCTCCATGAGTCCATGGGATTATATTACATGAGAGATGGTGAAGTAGTAAGAGCAAGTACCATGGAAGTGTCAAATTACCTGCTTAAGCAGATGCCTTTCAGATCTGCTTGTGCCCAATGTTGTATTATATATACCACTTCAATTTTATAGCAGAATGCTGATGAATATATTCATATTATTATTCAGTGAATCAGTTAACAAATCCAATTTATGATGGGAAGTTCAAGTCATGTAGTCTCCTTATGACCCATAGTCAGGAATTCAGTCCTTGCCAGGGCCTAATAGCAAGCTAGGAGCTGCTTTTCAAATGGAGAGTTGCAGTCAGTCAAGGAGTGTGTGAAAATAAGTAATTCAAAATCTAAGCTGTTGGAACTCTCAATTATTTTGAGCCTTAAAGGAATATGAATTACGGGCCCTGAGTCACATGACAGACAGCTATAACCTAGGCAGCTGCAAATTTTTGTTTCTGCCATTACAGATTAAGCCTTTTCCCTTACCTGCATTGTTTTGTAAAATATTGTAAATGGCCTGTAGGGTGCCAGGCCAGGGAAGACCCCTTTCCTGGCCAATGTTAACTTTCATTATAGATTAACCTCCCTCTTACCTTTCTCACACAAAGATTTCATGGCTATCACATTGCCGTAAGATGGAATGTTAAATACACTCTTTTAAATTGGAAAGGAAATGAAAACCAGCTATAAAGAAAAGAAAACAAGCCCCACGGAAAAGAAAACAAACTGTAACTAATTTATTTGTTGTAACTGGTAAATCACCCTTGTATGGAAAATGATGCAATACTGTTAAATTTCTTTTTCTTTTTCTTTTTCCTATATAAACAAGAACTTAGCTTTAAACTTCAGAGCACTGACCCCATTTCTCTGGAGTTTGTGCATGCTGGAATGGCCATTCCCAGCTTTTTGCTTGAATAAACTCTTTAAAACTAGATTCTGACCCTTTTGATTATTTCAGGTTGACAAGTGCATGGACTTACTACAAATTTTTAGAGTCTGCAATATGATATTTTTATTGGTGATTTCCAGAGACTTCATTCAGAAACTTTTCCACAGACCCTTCCTTATGATCCTTCTACTAGTCATAAGGCCAAAGTGGCAGGACAGCTTGCCCCACAGTCTGGACTTTTCTGCTCTCCACCTTTCCCCAAAATGGCATCTGACTAAACATGCTCAAATGTAGTGTATATGCCTTCAAAATCCAAACAGGCCCACCAAGCACTGAGCCTTTTTCTTTAAGGTGGGCAGTGGAAAGTACAGCAACTTTTTTTTCCTTTTAGAAGGATATCTCAAGATGCTTCAAACTGGATCCATAGAAACTTCACCTACATGGCAGGATCCTAAACTATCTTCCACCATATACATGAATATGTCTTATTAAGGTATCCAGTTTTATTTCTACTTCCTAATTGTTGAACCTAATTAGTATAATATCATCAATTTAATGGAACAGAGTGATGTTCTGTGGGATATCAAGATGGTCAAGGTCCCTCCAAACTATATTATTACAGAGAACAGGAAAATTAAAATAGCTCTGGGAACAAATAAAGATACACAGTCATTACTACTTTTGATTTTCATTACTGAGAGGAATAGGAGGGGGAAGCATTTTCTAAGGCAACAGCTGCATAAAATGAGCCAGGAACTGTGCTAATTTGCCTTAGTAAAAATACCATATCCAAAACTACAGCTGTGGTTGGCATCATCACCAATCACAGCTGCAGTTTGTACAGATTAAGTTTGTAGAAATTTTCTGTCATTATCCACAACCTATCTTACTTTTCTACAAGTTAATCAGATAAGTAAAATGGAGATGTACTAGAAGTTATCACCCCTGCATCTCTCCAGTCTTATCTCTGCAATTCCTGGAGAGATATGATATTGCCTTTAGTTTATTGTCTTGGTGTGGAATGAAGGGAATTTCCAAGGGCTTCTATTTGGTCACTCCCTGCCATAAGAAACTTCATCCCTCAGGTCAGTGAACCAAGGTGGGGATGCTGTAAGTCACTAAATGTATCTATTTATAGTATATATCCTGTGGCTATGGAAATAACCACAGAATAGATCTCTTGTCCCAATGTATCAGAGCCAGTATTTAATAGATAATCAAAAATTCTGGTATGGTTTCTTTCCCCACTGCACAGTCACCTTGATACATGACTGAAGGCCCCTCTGGGGAAGGCCTAGGGAAAGATTGACAGTATATACCTGTGCCTGTGTTGCAGGGTACTTCTTCCAAGGGATCCAACCACCTCCCCAGTGAAGAAACTCCAGGTCTATTAAACAAGCTTAAGTCTAAGAACTGGATAAGAGGTTATGAATCCCCACGGTAGTGACTAAAGTTAGATTTTTGTCCAGCAGACCTAAAATTTTTCCACATATATAGAACAAGCACTATTTTATTAGGCTGCCCATATATTTCATTTTGAGGGATTCTCTTACCACTTAGCCACCTCCACAGTTCTCTTCATTCCAAAATACTCTGGTTGCCATTCTACCCATGTGGCATATTGTGATAATTGTATTCCCTTTGTTTTTGATAGTTAAGTGCCACCACCTGGGTTCTACCATTCCTAGAACCCATTATTCCCAATGTGATAAGGAATCTAATTCCATTGCAGCATGGACTCCTTCCGCTACAGTGCATCAAGGAAGTTCAAATATTTATGTCTTCTTAACTAGGCCATCATTGACACACTGAGACCGAGCTTTGATTAGCCATCCTAGTGGACTACTAATGCCAATCCCAAGTACAGACATGCAACATGTAACAATGGGCATACATTCTGAGAAATCTGTCATTAGGCAATTTCATTATTGTGCAAACATCACTGTGGCCAAGTTGTGAGGAGGCTCCCTCCACTGCCACATAACTCTGTCTGGACTGACCAGGGAACTGCCTAGAGTCTGTGCAGAGTCATAGCACCAAAGAACCTGGTTTGAGCAAATTCCCACAGCCCAGGCACGCATGATCACTGCCTAGATAGCCTCACCCAACTGCCACTGTCACCTCTACAGGGAGACCCCAGGCAGAGCAATACCCACAACACCAGCCTCCACGGAAAGGGTCTCACCCAGCCCCCAACTTCAACTTCCTACAATGATCTGGGGAGCAACCCACCACCCTGCACAAAGAACATCCAACACAAGCTTGAACTGAGGCAATCACAGGTGAACAGGACAAAAAAGAACAGCTGCACTACAGCTTTTTAGTGCACACCTTCTTCCCCTACTGCATCAACATTTCAGAGTAGAAAAAATCATGCCATTTAATTAAGCAGGAGAGTTCCCAACAAAGGAGAACAGGTGCCCTGCAAACCCATTAGCCCTGAGCTGAGCAAAGAGGATTCAGATAAGGAGAAACCACCAAAAGAACCCTGGAAACATGAAAAAACAACAGTTTGACACACCCAAGGGATCACAATGGAGCTACAGTAATGGACTCCAACCACAAGGAAATTGCCAAAGTGACAGAAATGGAATTCAGAATATGGATGGCAAATAAGATGAATGGAATTGAAGAGAAGGTTGAAAACCAACAAAAAGAAGCCAAAAACAAATTTCAGGAAATCAGTGAAAAATTTGCTGAAGAGCTAGACAACACAAGAAAGGATATGCTAGAACTTAAAGAAATGAAAGTCACTTAGGGAACTTAAAAACACAGCAGAAACCTTCAACAACAGACTAAACCAAGGAGAAGAAAGACTCTCAGAGCTTGAAGACAAGGCTATCAACCAAACCAAGTCATTCAAAGAGGCAGAGAAGAGAATAAAAAAGACTGAGCAATCACTAAGAGAAATATGGAATTGTGTGAAGTGAACCAACATAGGAATTATAGGTATCCCTGAGGGAGAGGAAGAAAGAACTAAAAGCATAGAAAATCTTTTCAGGGGAATTACTGAGGAAAACTTCCCTGGTATCACCAGAGACCCAAACATCCAGATACAAAATGGTCATCGAACACCAGGACGATTCATAGAAAATAGGACATCTCCAAGACACATAGTAATCAACATGGCCAAAATCAAAATGAAGGAGAATATTCTACAAGCAGCAAGATGAAAACTGAAAACAAAAACTAACCTAAAAAGGAAAACCCATCAGGCTAACTTCAGACTTCTCAGTGGAAGCCTTACAAGCCAGATGGGATTGGGGTCCCATCTTCAGTCTTCTTAAACAGAACAACTTCCAGCCTAGGATGTTGTATCCTGCAAAACTAAGTTTCACAATTGATGAAGAAATTAAGTATTTTCCAGACAAGCAAACACTGAGCTAATTTTCCATGACCAGACCTGCCACGCAGGAAATACTCAGAACTGCATTATACATGAATCAGCACAATAGATACCCAAAAAAGCTAAAGCTCACGAATCTTATAAAACAATATCAAAATAGGGGGAAAAAAGCGATAAGGTACTACCCAATATGATGAACAGAACAGCATCCTGCATCAATTCTATCACTCAACATTAGTGGTCTGAATGCTCCATTCAAAAGACATAGGCTGGCTGAATGGATGAAAAAACACAACCCAAGTATCTGCTGTCTCCAGGAAAAATATCTAAACCACAAGGACACACACAGACTCAAAATGAAAGGATGGGAAAAATATTCCATGTAAACAGAAACTGAAGGAGAGCAGGTGTAGCCATTCTCATATCAGATAAAATTGACATTAAATCAACAATGGTAAAAGAAAGAAAAAGATAGTCATTATATAATGGTAAAGGGAGCAATTCAACAAGCAGACATAACAATCTTAAATATATATGCACCTAACACAGGAGCTCCCAGATACATAAAGCAAATTCTGCCAGTGCTAAGCAAGGAAATAAATAGTAGCATTGTAATTTCCCAGGACTTCAACAACCCACTGTCAGAGCTGGACAAATCATCAAAGCAGAAAATAAATAAAGAAACACTGGACTTAAATAGCACTCTAAAAAAAATGGACCTAACAAACATTTACAGAACATTCTACCCAAAAAGTACTGAATATACATTCTTTATATCAGCACATGGGACACTCTTCAAGATTGATCATATCTTAGGCCACAAAACAGGTCTCAACTAATTGAAAAAAATTGAAATTATACCATGTATCCTCTCAGACCACAGTGGAATAAAACTCAAATCCACACAAGGTCATGGAAACTAAACAACCTGCTGCTGAAAGATTATTGGGTCAATAATGAAATTAAGGTGGAAATCAAAAGATTCCTTGAGCTGCATGACAAAGGGGACACAAGCTATCAAAATCCACTGGATTCAGAAAAAGCATTCCTAAGGGGAAAATGAATAGCCTTAAATGCCCACATCAAAAAGACAGAAAGGTCACAAATTAACAACCCAATGTCACATTTCAAGGAACTAGAAAAGGAAGAACAAACCAAACCCAAAGCCAGCAGAAGGAAACAAAGGTCAGAGGAGAACTAAATGAAATGGAAAAAAAATAATACAAAGGATTAATGAAACAAAATGTTGGTTCCTTGAAAAGATAAACAACATTGACAGACCTCTTGTTAGATTAACCAGGAATAAAAGAGAAAGGACCCAAATAAGTCAATCATAAATGAAAAAGGAGATATTACAACTGATACCACAGAAATACAAAATTCATCTGTGAATACTATGAAAATCTCTATGCACATTAACTAGAAAACATAGAGGAAATGGACAAATTCCTGGAAACACACAACCTCCCAAGACTCAATCAGGAAGAAATAGAACTCCTGAACAGACCAATAACAAGCAGTGAGATTGAAGCAATAATAAAAAATTTTCCAACAAAAAAAAATCCCTGGACCAGATGTATTCACAGCCAAATTCTTCCAGACCTACAAAGAAGAGCTGGTACTCATACAACAGAAATTATTCCATAACATTGAGAAGGCAGGAATCATCCCCAACTCATTCTATGAAGCCAGTATCACCTTGATACCAAAGCTAGGAAAGGACACAATAAAAAAAGAAAACTACAATACAATGGAGTGAGTAGAGATGCAAAAATCCTCAATAAAATACTAGCAAACCAAATTCAACAGCACATCAAAAAAATAATCCACCATGACCAAGTGGGCTTAATCCCAGGGCTGCAAGGATAGTTCAACATACGTAAATTAATAAATGTAATTCACCACATAAAGAGAAGCAAAAACAAAGATCATATGATCATCTCAATAGATTCAGAAAAAGCATTTGACAAAATCCAGCACACTTTCATGATAAAAACCTTCAACAAACTAGGCATAGAAGGAGGATATCTCTAAATTATAAAAGCCATATATGACAAACCCACAACCATCATCATACCGAATAGGGAAAAGTTAAAAGCATTCCCACTAAGAACTGGAACAAGACAAGTGTTCCCACTGTCACCACTTCTCTTCAAAATAGTGCTGGAAGTCCTACTGAGAGCAATCACACAAGAGAAAGAAATAAATGGTATCCAAATCAGGAAAGAGGAGGTCAAACTATTGCTTTTCTCTGATGATATGATCTTATATCTAGAAAACCCCAAAGATTCCACCAAGAGTCTTCTGGAATTGATAAATAAATTCAGTAAAGTCTTGGGTTATAAAATCAATGTACACAAATCAGTGGCATTTCTGTATACCAATAACAGTCAAACTGAAAGTCAAATCAAAGACTCAATACCATTCATAATAGTTACAAAGAAAATAAAATACCTAGGAATATACTTAACCAAGGAGGTGAAAGATCTCTACAAGGAGAACTACGAAACCCTGAGGAAAGAAATTGCAAATGACATAAACAAATGGAAAAACATATCATCCTCATGGATAGATAGAATCAATATTGTTAAAATGTCCATACTGACCAAAGTAATTTGCAGTTTTGATGTAATCCCCATCAAAATACCAATGTCATTTCACAGATCTAGGGAAAAAAAATTATATGTTTCGTTTGGAACCAGAAAAGAGCCTGAATAGCTAAGCAATCTTAAGCAAAAAGAACAAATCTGGAGACATCACATTACCAGACTTCAAACTATACTACAAGGCTATAGTAACCAAAAGAGCATGGTATTGGTACAAAAATAGAGACATACACCAATGGAACAGAACAGAGAACCCAGGTATAAAACCACCTACCTACAACCAACTGATTTTCAACAAAGCACACAACAACATACACTGGGGAAAAGAAGCCCTATTCAATAAATGGTGCTGGGAAATCTCGATAGCCACATGCAGAAGAATGAAACAGGACCCCTATCTCTCACCACTTACAAATATTAATTCAAGATGGACAAAAAACTTAAATGTAAGGGACAAAACCATATAAATTCTAGGAGAAAATGTAGGAAAAACTCTTCTAGATATTGGCCTAGGCAAAGTATTTATGACTAAGACCCCAAAGGCATTTACAGCAACAACAAAAATAAATAAATTGGACTTGATTAAATTTAAAAAGCTTCTGCACAGCAAAGGAAATAATCAACAGAGCAAATAGACAACCTACAGAATGGGAGAATATATTTGCAAACTATACATCTGATAAAGGGCTAAGTTCCAGAATCTACAAAGAACTCAAACAAATCAGCAAGAAAAAAATCAAACAACCCTATTAAAAAGTGGGCAAAAGACATGGAAAACTGTTCAAAAGAAGATAGAAAAATGGCCAGAAAACACATGAAAAAATGCTCAGCATCACTAATCATCAGGTAAATGCAAATTTAAACCACAATGAGATATCACCTTACCCCTTTTAGAATGGCTCTTATTAAAAGTCCAAAAAGAATATATGCTGGTGTGGATGCAGAGAGAAAGGAACACTTACACACTGTTGGTGGGACTGCAAATTAGTACAACCTCTATGGAAAACAGTATGGAGATTCCTCAAGAAATGAATATAGACTTACCATTTGACCCAGCAATCCCACTACTGGGTATCTACCCAAAGGAAAAGAAGTCATTTTATCAAAAGGACACCTGCAGTCTAACGTTTATTGCATCACAATTCACAATTGCAAAGATGTGGAATCAAACTAAGTGCCCATCAATTCATGAGTGGATTAACAAAATGTGGTTTATATATACCATGGAGTACTACTCAGCCATAAAAAAGAATGAGTTAATGTCTTTTGCAGCAATTTGGATGGAACTGGAGACCATTATCCTAAGTGAAGTATCTCAAGAATGGAAAAACAAACACCACATGTACTAAAAATTTGGAACTAATTGCTGAGCACACATGGGCTCAGAAAAATTAAAAATCATTGGAAATCAAGCAGGGAGTTGTGGGAGAGGAAGAAAGGGGTAAAAACCTACCTAACAGGTGCAATCAACATTATTCAGGTGATGGGTACACTTATAGCCCTGACTAAAGCATTGCAAAGCTATCCATATAACAAAAACATTTGTACTCCCTTAATATTTTGAAATTTAAAAATTTTTTTAAAAAGTTTGTTGGGAAAAAACAGACAAATTGTACACCTGTATAGGGCACTTACCATGAATGGAGCTTTCAGGACTGGAAGTTGCTCTGGGTGAGTCAGTGAGTGAGTGGTGAGTGAATGTGAAAGCCTAGGACATTATTGTTCACTACTGTAGACTTTATAAACACTGTACACTTAGGCTACACTAAATTTATTTTTAAAAAAGGAATGGTGCTATAACATTATGATAGCTATGACATCACTAGGCAATAGGAATTTTTCAGCTCCATTATAATCTTATGGGACCACCACCATATATGTAGTCCATCATTGACCAAAATGTGGTTATGAGGTGCATGACTATACTTGAGTCCCACCACATTCAATCCTGAATCCTGGGAGAGTGCAGCTCTGACAATGGATCTTACATTTCCTCCCCTTGATCTAACACATTTAGAAAGTGGTAAATACATGAGGGAGCTAAAATAAACATTGTGTATAATAATAATATCTAATTTTGGAGGTCAAAAATATAGAACAAAATGCTGGACAATAAATAAATATATGTCAGAACAGAATGATCAGAAATAAAATGTTCTATGGTCCTTGTATTGTTTGGGAGTTTGATAAATATACTGACTTACTTTAAACTTTATTAAATACACATGACAACATTTCTAGAATTACAAAAAGAGCATATGACTAAAAGAATAGAAACAGAGCATATAACTTCTAAATAGAAAAGGAAAAAATGGTTGGAGAGAAACAGACACATATATTAAAATATCAATCCAAAAGGAAGCAAGAAATGAAGTACAAGAAGAGAAACAGAAAAAGAAGGACAATGAGAAAGACCAAAATGAAATTTTCAATAAAATAAAATAAATCCAAATATATCAGTAAACTGCAATGAACATAGTAGACTAACCTCTTCATTTAAAGTGAAAAACTGTATGGGAAAGAAGAATTCTAGTTGTAACCACAAAGAAGTCTTTTATCTGACTAATTCTCCTGAAAATAATTATAAAAATTATACAACATGTATTTTTAAACAGAAGTGCAGATATTGAAAAACAACCAACATAGGCAGGACATGTTATGCTACTTTCCTTGATAGAAGAAATGCACATAGGTGAGCTTTACATTTATCCAGTCATTTCCCAGAGGACATTTTTCCAATGTGAGGAATGGGGAAATAAATGCCAAATAGAAATTATCAATATTTCTGGGCTGAGGAGACAGAGGTCAGAGTTCAGGGCTACCAAATGGCTGAAAGCTGAGGGAAAAAAATCATAGAAAGAAGGAAATCACAGAGAAATTAGCTCCAAAATATCCATACAAATCTCCCTTACATTGCTGGGAGACTTCTAAGCTACATATGCGCAGGGTGAGACTTTAAGAAACCAGTTCTTTGTTGGAACCAACTTGCAACAGGTCACTAAAAGTGACTATGCATATCTCTTCCCAATTTCACATTCAAAGATGTAACATTGGTATCCTGAAATTGTCCATTGTGGATTATCTACACTAAAAATCAGCACATACTAGAAGTCAGGGCTTTTTCCACCCCCTCTAAAGAGCTGGCTTACAAGAAGACCTCCTAGGAGAAATACTCCTGGATTTCTGTTAAAATACAGAAAGGCCACACTCTAGGAGTAAGGGCTATAGCCTAGAAGTAAGGATAAAAGTGAAATAAAACAACCCTACCAAAGCCTAAAACCAGCCCTTTATCTGCCAGTAATTCTATCTGCCTCCAGAAGAAAACATAACATTATTTGGAGGATAGCAATATCATCTAGATTTCTAAAACCTCAACAGTTTTTTTATTCACAATATCTACTGTGTATTCAAAAATCATGAGTCATGTTAAAAATTAGAACCAAATATCAAAAGAAAAAATAGACCATGAAAACAGATCCAAAGGTATTTTTAGATATTAGTTACCAGACAGGAACTTTTAAATAATAAAATTAATATATTAAAGAAAATAGAAGAAAAGATGGAAATTTTACCAGACACCTAGAATCTATAAAAAAGGACCAAATGGACTCCAAGTAGGCTGAACCCAATGAGTTCCCACACCAAGACACATTATAATCAAACTGTCAAAATTCAAAGACAAATAGAGAATCTTGAAAGAAGCAAGAGAAAAACAACTTATTATGTACAAGACAGCTCCCATAAGACTGTTGGAAGATTTCTCAGAATAAATATCACAGGCCAGAAGGGAGTGGTATGATATATCCAGAGTGCTGAAAGAAAAAGCTGCCAACCAAGAATACTATATCCAGAAAAATCATCGTTCAAAAATGAGGGAGAAATAAAGACTTTCCTGGATAAACATATCCTTCCTGGATAAACGTTGAGAGAGTTCATCACCACTAGATTTGCCTTACAAGAATTGCTAAAGAGAGTACTCCAAGTTGAAACAAAAGGATGCTAGACAGCAACATGAAAGTATATAAAAATATAAAGCTCTAAAAAAATAAAAAAATAAAAATATAAAGCTCTCCAGTAAAAAGACAAATACAGAATACAGTATACAGACAAATACAGAATCTTCTAATACTGTAATGGTGGTACATATATCATTTTTAATCTAGGTATAGAATTTAAAAAAAAAACATAAAAATAAATATAACAAAACTATGTTAATGGATACAAAACATAAAAAAGATGTAATTTGAAGCATCAATAACATAAAGTGGGAGAGGAAGATGTAAAAGAATAGTTTTTGTATGGAATTGAATTTAAGTTGTCATCAGTTTAAAATAGATTGTTATAGCATGTTTTATGTAATCCCCTTGGTAACCACAAAGAAAAGACCTATCGAAGATGCAAAAAAGAAAATGAGAAAGTAATCAAAGCACGTCACTATAAAAAATTGACAAAACACTAAGGAAGGAGCAAGAGAGGAAATAAGAGACAAAATAACTATAAGACATACAGAAAATGATTCACAAAATGGCAATAGTAAGTCCTTCCTTATCAGTAATCACTTTATTTTTTTTTAGTAATCACTTTAAATCTTAATGGATTCAACTCCCCAATCAAAAGAAATACAGTGGCTGAATGGATATTTAAAAAGAAGATCTAACTATATACTGTCCATAAGAGAATTACTTTATCCAGACACCTGGAATAAGGACGTAAACAGGCTGAATGTGAAAGGATTGAAAAAGATATTTCATAAAAATAGTGACCAAAAGAGAGCAGGGAAATCATACTTATATTAGACAGAGTAGACTTTAAGTTAAAAATTGTCACAAGAGACAAAGAAGGACATTATATAATGATGGAAGGGTTGATTCAATAGGAAGATACAACAATTGTAATATATATGGCCCCTGAAAGCAGAGCACTCAAATATAAGGAGCAAACACAGACAGAATTGAACAGAAAAATACACATTAACACAGTAATAGTAGGATATTTCAATAACCCACTTTCAATAAGGGATAGAAACCAACCCAGAGGATCAGTAAGGAAACAGAGCACTTGAACAACACTATAAAACTAATGGACCTAACAGACGTATACAGAACATTCAACTTGACAACAGCAAAATACATATTCTTCACAAACATGCACAGAACATTCTCCAGGATAGATCACATGTGAGGCCACAAAACAAGTCTATAAATTTAAGAAGATTGAAATCATACCAAGTATCCTTTGTGATCATAATGGAATGAAACTAGAAATCAGTAGCCAAAGGAAAACTGGAAAATTCCAAATATTTGGAAATTAAACAGTACACTCTTGAACAACCAATAAATGAAAGAAGAACTCACAAAAGAAATTAGTAAATATTTTAAGACAAATGAAAATAGAAACACAGCATATCAAAACATATGGGATGCAGCAAAAGCAGTACTAAGAGGGAAATCTACAGCACTAAAAACATACATTAAAAAAGAAGAAAGATCTCAAATCAACAACTTAACTTTACACTTCACAGAACTAGAAAAAAAGAACAAACTAAACCCAAAGTTAGCAGAAGAAAAAAATAATAATAAAGATTAGAGCAGATATAAACCAAACAGAGAATAGAAAACCAATAAAAAAATAAATAAAACTAACAGACGGCTTTTTGAAGAGATCAACAAAAGAAAGAACCATTAGCTAAACTGATGGAAAAAAGGGGAAAAGACTCAAATAACAAAAATCAGAAATAAAAGAAGGGACATTACAACTGATGGCACAGAAATGAAAATGATCATAGAGATTACTATGAACAATTATACACCACAAAATTGGATAACCTAGAATAAATGGATAAATTTCTAGAAACATACAACCTACCAAGACTGAGTCATGAAGAAATAAAAAGTCTGAACAAGCCCACAGCTAGTAACGACATTGAATCATAACCAAAAACCTCTCAACAACACCAACAACAAAAGCCCAGTGGTGAATTCACTGATGAATTCTACCAAACCTTTAAAGATTTCACATCAATTCTTCTCAAACTCTTCCAAAAAATTGAAGAGAAGGAAACACTCCCAAACTCATTCTCTGAGGCCAGCATTACCCTGATACCAAAATCAGAAAAAGATACCACAAGAAAAGAAAACTACAGACCAATATCCCTGATGAATATTGATGCAAAAATCCTCAAAAAAAAAACCCTGAAAATTGAATTCAACAGCACATTAAAAGAATTATACATCATGACCAAATGGGACTGTTTTCTGGAATGCAAGGATGCTTAAACATACAGAAATCATTCAAAGTACTACATCACATTAATATAATGAAAGACAAAAACTACATGATTATCTCAATTGATGCAGAAAAAGCATTTGATAAAAGCCAACACCTTTTCATAATAAAAACCACTCAACAAACTAGGAATATAAGGGATTTGCCTCAACATAATAAAGGCCATATAAGAAAAGCCCACAGCTAACATCAGACTCTATGATGGGAAACTGAAAGCTTTCCTTCTAAGATCAGGAACAATGCAAGGATGCCCACTCTAGCCACTTCCATTCAAAATAATACTGAAGTCCTAGGCAAAGCAATCAGGCAAGAAAAAGAGATAAAAGGCATCCAAATAGGAAAGGAAGAAGTAAAATTATCCTTGTGCACAGATGACATGATCTTGTATGTAGGGAACCCTAAAGATGCCATTTTCAAAAACCGTTAGAACTAATAAATGAATTCAACAGAGTTTCAGAATACAAACTCAACACACAATCAGTTGCATTTCTATACACTAACAATGAACAACACGAACGGAAATTAATAAAACAATCCCATTTACAGTATCATCAAAAAGAATAAATTACTTAGGAATAACCTTACCCAAGAAGGCCAAGAATTTTTATATTGAAAACTACAAAACATTGCTGTAAGAAATTTCAAAAATGCAAATAAACGGAAAGACATTCCATGTTCATGGATTGGAAGACTTAGTCTTGTTAAAATGTCCATACTGCCCAAGGTGATCTACAGATTAATGCAATCCCTATCAAAACCACAACAACATTTTTTTTGGAAATAGGAATAAAATCCTAAAATTCATATGGAATCTCAAAGGAGTCCAAATAGCCAAAGCAATCCTGAGAAAGAAAAGCAACGCTGGTGGCTTCACACTTCCTGACTTCAAAACATATCATAAAGCTACAGCTACATGGATCTAGGGGCAGAGCCAGATGGCTGAATAGAAACTCCCAGTGATTGGCCCTCCACATAAACACCAAATTCAACAACTATCCATACAAGAAAGTACCTTCAGAAGAACTAAAAATCACATAAGTAATCATATTACTTGATTTTAACATTATATCAAGGAAAGAGGCATTGAAAAGGGAAGAAAAGACAGTCTTGCACTACCTATGCCACCCTCCCACATCCCCTGGCATTGCCATGCCAGCGTGCAGAGTGGAGAGAGAATCTGTGTGCCCACAGGAGGGAGAGTGAAGTGATTGTGGGATTTTACATTGGAACTCAGGGCCACCCAGTCACAGGGGAATACAACACAGGGCAGAATTCTGCCGGCGCCCATGGAGGGAACATTTAGACCAGCCCAGCCAAAGGGAAATCCTCTACCCCAGTGGTAGAAACGTGAGTTCCAGCTAGCCCCAGTGGTAGAAACGTGAGTTCACCAGCTGACAAAAAGCAGCCTGTGGCCTAGAATAAATCTGTGAGGTAGTCAGACCACAAAGACTATAGTCCTTGGGCAATTCCTGTGGCTGTGCTGGCTCAGAGCCAGTGGCATTGGGGTACATGTGAACCAGTGAGACACCGGCAGTGGCAGCCAAGCCAGTGCCTGTATCACCCCTCCCCCAACTCCAGGCAGTGCATCTCAGAGAGACGCTTCTTCCACTTGGGTAAAGGAAAGGGAAGAGTTCAAAGGACTTGGTTTTGAAATTTGGGTACCAGCTTTGCCACAGTAAAATAAAGTACCAAGCAGACTCCTGAAGCCCCTGAGTTCAGGCCTTAGTTCCTGGATGGCATTTCTAGACCCACTCTGGGCCAGAAGGAAACCTGCTGCCCTGAAGGGAAGGACTCAGTCCTGGTGGAATTCACTACCTGCTGACAAAAGAGCCCTTGGGCTTTGAATAAACATCAGATGTAACCAGGCAGCAGTCACCATGAGCTTTGAGTGGGACTGGGCTGGCTTCAGGTGTGACTTGGTGCTGATGGCCACAAGGGAGTGCCCGTGTCACTCCTCCCCCACCTCCAGCAGCTCAGCACAGATAGTGAGGGAAGATAGTGAGAGACTTTGCCTGGTAATCCAGGGAATTCTCCCATATCTTACCCAAGTCCACCAAGGCAGTACCACCAGGAGTCTGTAAGAGTCACAGCATTACTGGGCTTGGGGCACCCCCAGTGCTGATATGGCTGCAGTGACCAAAGACTTAGATCACAACACTCAATTCCCTTTGAATATCTGGAAAGCCTTCTCAAGAAGTATGAGTTCAAACAAGCCCAGACTATGAAGATTAAAATAAATACCTAACTCTTCAATGCCTTGATATTGATGAATATCCACAAGTATCAAGAACATTCAGGAAAACATGACCTCACCAAATGAACTAAATAAGGCACCAGTGATCAATCCCAGAGTGACTGAGATATGGGACCTTTCAGATAGCTGTTCTGAAGAAGCTCAAAGAACTTCAAGACAACACAGAGAAGGAATTCAGATGTTCATCAGAGAAATTTAACAAAGAGATTGAAATAATTTTTAAAAATCAAGCAGAAGTTCTGGAGATGAAAAATTCAAATGACAAACTGAAAAATGTATCAGAGTCTCTCAACAACAGAATTGATCAAGCAGAAAAATTAGTGAGCTTGGAGAAGGCTATTTGAAAATACAGAGTCAGAAGAGAAAAAAGAAAAAAAAAGAATGAAGCATGCCTACAAGATCTAGAAAATAACCTCAAAAGGGCAAATCTAAGAGTTGTTGGCCTTAAGGAAGAGGCAGAGAGAGAGACTGGGGTAGAAAGTTTATTCAAAGAAATAATAACAGAGAACTTTCCAAACCCAGAGAAAGATATCAATACTCAGGTATAAGAAGGTCATAGAACACCGAGCAGATTTAACTCAAAAAAGACTACCTCAAGGCATTTGATAATCAAGCTCTCAAAGGTCACAGATAAAGGAAAGGTCCTAAGGGAAGCAATAAAAAAGAAAAAAATGACATATAAAGGACTTCCAATACGTCTGGCAGCAGTGGACATCTTACAGGACAGGAGAGAGTGGCATGACATATTCAAAGTGCTGAAGGAAAAGACCTTAATCCTAGAATATTATATCCTGCAAAAATATCCTTCAAACATGAAGGAGAAATAAAGACTTTCCCAGACAAACAAAAGCTGATGGATTTCATCAACACCATACCTGTCCTATAAGAAATGCTAAAAGGAGTTCTTCAATCTGAAAGAAAAGGACATTAATGAACAACAAGAAATCATCTGATGGTACAAAACTCACTGGTCACAGTAAGTACACAAATAAAGAATACTCTATTGCTGTAATTGTGGTGTATGAACCATTTATATCTTGAGTGGGAAGACTAAAAGATAAACCTACCAAAAATAATAACTACAAATTTTTAAGAGACAGTATAAAAAGATAAATGTAAACAACAAAAAGTCAAAAAGCAGGGGGTGAGGAATGGAGTTCAAGTGCAGAGTTTCTTTTAGATTTCTGTTTGTTTGTTTGTTTTCTATAAGTAGAGTTAAGTTGTCATATGTTTAAAATAATTTATTATAAAATGGTTTTTGCAAGCTGTGTTAGTCCTTTTGAATTGCTATAAATAAAATACCTGAATCTGGGTAATTTATAAAGAAAGAGGTTTATTTGGCTCATGGTTCTTCAGACTTTACCAGGAGCATGTTGCCAGCATCTGCTTCTGGTGAGGGTTTCAGGGAGCTTCCAGTCAAGGTAGAAGGTGAAAGGGGAGCAGGCGTGTCACATGGTGAGCTCAGGAGCAAAGAGAAGGAGGTGATGCCAGGCTCTTTTAAACAACCAGCTCTTACATGAACTAGTAAAGTGAGAACCCACTCATTACTGCAGGGAGCGCACCAAGCCATTCATGAGGGATCTGCCCCCATTACCTCCAACCAGGCCCCACATTCAACACTGGAGATCAAATTTCAACATGAGATATGGAGGGGCCAAACATCCAAACCATATCACAAGCCTAATGGTAACCTCAAATCAAAAAACCTACAACAGACACACGAAAAATAAAAAGCAAGAAATATAAAGCTATAGTAATCAAAACAGTATAATAGCAGCAAAAATACGGACATATAGACCATTGAAATAGAATAGAGAACTCAGAAATAAACCCTCATGCATATGGTCAAACAAATCTTTGACAAAAGTGCCAATGCTACATAATGGGGAGAGGATAGTTTCTTAACAAATGGTGCTGGGAAAACTGGATATCCATATGCAAAAGAATAAAGTTAGACCCTTACCTTGCACCATACCCAAAAATTAACTCAAAATGGATTAAATACCTAAATATAAGACCCAAAACTATGAAACTCCTAAAAGAAAATATAGGTGAAAACTTCATGACATTGGATTTAGCAACGATCTCTTGGTTATGACACCATAAGCACAGGCAACAAAAGCAAAAATAGACAAATGGGCTTACCTCAAACTTAAAAACTTATGTAGAGCCAAGAATGCAATCAACAAAAAGGCAACCCACAAAATAAAACATTTGCAAACCATATATTTGATAAGAGGTTAATATCCAGAATACATAAAGAACTCCTACAACTCAACAACAAAAAACAAACAATCCAATTTAAAAATGGGCAAAGGACTTTTACAGACATTTCTCCAAAGAAGATATAAAAATGGCCAAAAAGCATATGAAAAGATGCTCAACAGCATTAATCATTAGGGAAACGCAAATGAAAAGCACAATGAGATATTACTCCACATCCATTAGGATGGCCATTATTAAAAGGAAAAAAAAAACAGAAAATAAGAAGTGTTGGAGAGCATGTCGAGAAATTGAACCTTTGTTTACTGTTGGTAAGAATGTGGAATTTTGCAGTCTGTATGGAAAACAGTATGGTGGTTCCTCAAAAAATTGACAGGTAGAATTACCCTATGATCCAGCAATCTCCTTTTCTGGATATATATCCAAAAGAATTGAAAACAGGATTCAAAAGAGATATTTGGACACCCATGTTCACTTTAGCATTATTCACAATAGCCAAGAGGTGGAAGCAACCTAAATGTCCATCAACAGATGAATGGATAAAGAAAATGCAGTATATACATACAAGGATATATTATTCAGCCTTTAAAAAGAAGGAAATCCTGTCATATGCTACAACCTGGATGAAACTTGAGGACATTATGCTAAGTGAAATAAGCCAGTCACAAAAGGACAAATACTGCATGATTCCACTTATTTGTGGTATCTAAAATAGTCAAACTTTTAAAAACAGAAAGTAGAATGGTGGTTGCCAGGGGCTGGGAGGGGAGAGGGAAAAGGTGAATTGTTATTGAATGAATATAGAGTTTTACTTTTGCAAGATAAAAAAAAGTTCTAGAGATCTGTTTTACAACAATGTGCATACAGTTTACTGTAATATACTCTAAAATGGTTAAGATGGGAATTTTTATGTTATGTGTTTTTGACCACAATTTAAAAAACGGGTAAAATGAAAATTCTAGAAGTATAGTTAAGAATTAACTAGATGGGCTTAACAGCACATTAGGCACAGAAGAACAGAGGATTAGTGAACAAAAAAACAGATTACAGTTGACTCTTGAACAATGCAAAGTTAGGAGTGCAAACCCCCTGAGCAGTCAAAAATCCAAATAACTATCACTTTTGATTCTCCCAAAACGTGACTACTAATAGCCTACTGTTGACCAAAGCCTTCCTGATAACATAAACAGTCAATTAACCCATATTTTGTATGTTTATGTATTATATACTATATTCTTACAATAAAGTAAGCTAGAAAGAAGAAAATGTTAAGAAAATCATAAGGAAGGGAAAATATATTTACTACTCATTAAGGGGGAGTGGATCATCAGTGAAGTCTTCATCCTCATTGCGTCCACATCAAGTAGGTTAAGGAGGAGGAGGAAGATGAGAGGTCAATCTTGGTCTCGCTGTCTCAGGGTGGCAGAGGCAGAGGAGAATCCACATACACATGGACCCATGCAGTTCAAACCCATGTTGTTCAAGGGTCAACTGTAGTAGAAAATACCCATATTGAACCTATAGAGAGAAAAAGATGAAATTACAGAAAGAGGGCATTTGAGATGTTAGGAACGTTTTATATACATGTAATCGAGTCAGAGGAGAGGAAGATGACAGTGGGAGGAAGAAATACTGGCCACATTTTTTCCAAAGCTGATGGAAGACATGAAACCATAGACAACAAGCCCTATGAAACCCAAGCAGGACAAACCCAAATAAAACTACACCAAGATACACCAGAATCAAAGTTTTGAAAATTAAAAAGAATATCTGAAAAGTAGCTGGAGTGGGGGGAAAAACCTACCTTACCTCCAAAGGAGTGCTAAGTATTTTACTTTTCCACAGAAATGATACCAGACAGAAGACAACAGAATGACACCTTCAATGTACTGAATGAAAAAACCCTGACAAACATATCCACCTAGCAAAAAAGATCCTTGAAAACAAAGGTGAGGAGTGCCTGCCCCGGAAAAATGGTGAAATAGGCAGTCCCAAGGGCCCATTCCCTCCCTCCTCCTACACACACACAGAAACATTGAAAAATTAGGCAAAAACTGTTAGAATCAAGTTTGTCAGAACTACAGAAAACAAAGGTTTATGGCAACCCAGTGAATGCTGAATCAAGAAAAATGCAACTTAAAGTGGTAGGAAAGTTTGGTGGCATTTTTATTCATCAGGGTCCCAGCCCTTTCCTGGCTTGGTAGATCTCTTGAAAACAGCAGCCCATATTCCCAGTGTGGAATCCAGGTCCCCGTTTCTGGAGGGAAAAGAACAGACCTTATTTGCAAAGACTTGTGTTTGTCTGTTCTAACCTGTCTGGGGGCTACCTGAAGCACTGATGCAAGGTGCTGATCTTTGTTTCACCTAACTTTGGAACTCACCCATGGTGGAAAAGTGGTGGGCATTTCTTGAAAATATTGCAAGGGAAATAAACAACATACATCTGCCTGAGGTGAAAGATTGTGGTTGAGACTTACAATATTGCATTGAAAGCCTGAAATCAGAAGTTGAGTAGAGAATTTCTTTGGGAAAGTAGAACATTCAAAAGGGTCAATTCATCAAAAAGATATATCAACTATAAACATATGCATGAACAGAGCCCCAAACTATATAAAGCAAAAATTGTCAGAATTAAAGGGAGAAACAAGAGTTGGACACTTGAATACCTCATTTTTACTAATGGATAGAACATGTAGACAGAAAATCAGTAAGAAAATATAGAACTACATCAACACTATAAACCAAATAGACCTAATAGGCACAAATAGAACACTCTACCCTACAATAGCAGAGTAAATATTCATTTCAAGTGCACATAGAACATTCTCCATGTTAGATAACATGTTAGGCCACCAGAAAAAGTCTCAATAAATTTAAATAAATGTATATCATACAAAGTATCTTCTCTGATCATCATACAATGAAGGTACAAATCAATAACAGAAGGAAAATTGGAAAATTCACAAATATATGAAAATTAAAGAGAATGCTCTTAAAAAACCAATGAGTTAAAGAAGAAATCACAAGGGAAATTTAAAAATACTTAGAAACAAATAAAAACAAACCCACAACATACCAAAACATATGGGATACAGTGAAAGCAGTGCTAAGAGGAAAATTTATAGCAGTAAATGTCCACATTAAAAAAGAAAGATCTGAAATCAATAACATAACTTTACATGTTAAGGAATTAGAAAAAGAAGAGCAAAGTAAACTTACAGCCAGCAGAAGGAAGGAAATAATAAAGACTAGGGTGTGTTTTAGTCCGTTTGCATGGCTACAAAGGAATACCTGAAGCTGGGTAATTAATGAAGAAAAGAGGTTTATTTGGCTCATGGTTCTGCAAACTGTACAAGAAGCACAGTGCTGGCATCTGCTTCTGGTGAAGTCCTCAGGCTGCTTCCACTCATGGGCAGAAGGTGAAGGGGAGCTGGTGTGTGCTGAGATGACATGGTGAGAGAGAAGAAGCAAGAAAGAGTGGAGGGAGGTGCCAGACTCTTTTAAACAACCAGCTCTCACAGGAACTTACAGAGGGAGAATTTAGTCGTTACTACAAGGACAGCACCAAGCCATTCATGCGAGATCTGCCCCATGACCCATACACCTCCTATTAGACCCCACCTCCAAAATTGGGAATCAATTTCAACATAAGATTTGAAGGGGTCAAATATCCAAACCTTAGCAGAGTGAAAATAAATGAAATAGAGAATAAAATCAATAGAGAAAATCAACAAAATCAAAAGTTGATTCTTTGAAACAATTAACAAAATTGGCAAAACTTTAGCAAGACTGACAAAGAAAAAAGAGAGAAAATGCAAATAGCTAAAATCAGAAATGAAAGTGGGGACATTATTACTGACTTTACAGAAATAAAAAGGAGGATAAAAGAATACTATGAACAATTGTAGGCCAACAAATTACATAACCTAGATAAAATAGACAAATTCCTGTAAACATTTAAATTGCCAAAACCAACTCAGGAAGAAATAGAAAATCTGAACAGACCAACAAAAAGTTAAGAGATTTAATCAGTAATCAAAAGTCTTCCAACAAAGAAAGTCCTGGACCAAATGGCTTCACTAGTGAAGTCTACCAAAAATTTAAAGAAGAATTAATACCAATCCTTCACAAACTCTCCCCACAAAATTGAAGAGCTAGGAACACTTCCTTACTTATTCCATGAGGCCATTATTATCCTGACACCAACACCAAAGACACCACAATAAAATAAAACTACATCCTATACCCACAAGAATTGAAAACAAGTACTAAAAAAATACATGTGCATTCATGTTCATAGCAGCATAATTCAGAATAGCTAAGAGGTGGAAACAATCCAAATGTCCATCAACAGATGAATAGATAAATAAAATTGTGTATCTATACAATAAAATATCATTTAGTCATAAAAAGGAATGAAGTACTGACACAAAATGAACCTTGAAAACATTATAGTAAGTGAAAGAAGCCAGACACAAAAGGTTACATATTGTATGATCCACTTTATGAAATATCAAAAATAGGTAAATCCATAGAGACAGAAAGAAGACTGGCGTTTACTTGGAGCTGGAAGGAGGGGGAAACTAGGAGTAACTGCTTAATGAATATAGGCTTTCCTTTTGAAATGATGAACATGTTTTGGAACTAGATAGAGGTGCCAGTTGCACAACATTATGAATATATTAAATGCCACTGAATTGTTCACTTCAAAGTGGTTAATTTTATGCCACGTTATTTCACCTCAATAAAATAAAACAAAACAAAAGATGTTTTCCAACAGATAAAAGTTGATTTTTTTTTTACCAGCAGATGCACACTACAAGAAATATGAAAGATGCTATTTTGGGCTGAAGGAAAATGATCACAGATGGAAGCCTGAAAATGCAGGAAGAAATAAACAGCACTAACTGTTTAAAACAATGATAAGATAAATTTCCTATATTTTTCATTGTAGTAAAATATACATAATTTAAAATTTACTTCCTGTATGGTTTTAAGCATACATAAAAATAAAATACCTAGTAACAATTGCACAAAATATTAGAGGTCAGTAAATGGAATGAAACTGTTATATATCACATGTTCAGGACGTGGTAAAAGTATTAATTTAAGATGGACTGGAATAAGTCAAGGATGCCTTTCATAACATAAAATATAGCCAAAAAAGGAATTATAAAAGAATATATAACTAAGAATTAATAGAGGAGAAAATGGCGTAACAAATATACTTGAATAATAAAACAAAAGTCAAGAAAGGAAAAATAAATGAAGAAGAGATAGGACAAATACAGAACATGTAGCAAGATGATAGCTATTAAACCAAGTATATTCAATAATTACATGTAAATGTACTAAACGCTCCAATTAAAATACTAAGATTGTCAGACTGCTGCTGCTTTTATAGAAAACAAAATGGAACTGGACCCACGAATTGGCGTGGCTCTCGACGTGCGCCACGTCTGGGTCCTCCAGCATCTCTGCTATGAAGAAAATGGTTCAACAGCTCTGGCTATATGCCGGGTTCAATCGAGTTAAAATTTCCCAGGCAGCTGCAGACTTGAAAAAATTCTGTCTACAGAATGTTCAACATGATCCTCTGCTGACAGGAGTATCTTCAAGTACAATTCCCTTCAGACACCAGAAAGTTTGTTCCTTTTCGTAGTATTAATAAAATGAATCTTTCAAAGGTTTCCCAAACCATTTCTCGTGAACCAGTGAGTATTCAAAATAGAGCTAAATTCGAAGCCTGTGCAAAAGCTTATCCCTATAATACATGTGCCATAATATACAAACTTCTACTGTTGTCAGTACTTAACATCTATGTCTCTGAATTTTCATGAATTTCTATTTCACAAGGGTGATTGTCTTATATACACTGGCAGCATACAATAAAATACTTAGCATAAAAACAAAAAAGAAAACAAAATGCAGCTACATGCTTCTTAAAAGAGGCTCACATTAAATAAAAGGATACATAAAGTCAAAAGTAAAAAGGATGGGGATATATATCATGCAAACACGAGGGAAAAAAGCTGATTTGGCTATATTTGATGAGACCAGCAAAACCCTGATACCAAAACCTAACAAGGATATAAGAAGAAAGGAAAAATTTCAGGCCAGTATCCGTCATGAACACAGATGCAAAAATCCTAAACAAAATATTAGCTAAATGAATCCAGTAATATATAAAATGAATGATAACTGAGTGAGGTTTATACCAGTAATGGATCTTGGTTTAATCTTTGAAAGTCAACCAATGTATTTCATTATATTAACTGAATAAAGGAGAAAGCCACTAATAGATGCAGAAATGGCATATGATAAAATTCAATATCTATTTTTGATTTTTAAAAAACAAACATACCAAACTAGGAATAGAAAAGGAAATTCTCTCACCTAAGGTATTTTTAAAAAGCAAACATCATACTTAATGGTGTAATATCAAACTCTTCCTGTGAAATCAGAATCAAAACAAAAATGATCATTATTACCATTTCTATTAAAAATTGTATCAGAAACCCTAGTTAATTCAATAAGACAAGAAAAATAAATTTTATAATGTAAAGATTGCAAAAGAAGAAGTAACCTCTATTCAGATAACATGAATATATACATGGAATATCCAAAAGACTCTACAAATTATTAGAAATATTTAAGTAAATTTAACAAAGTCTCTGGACAAAGATAAATACACAAGAATCAATTGTATATCTATATAAATAACAGCAAACAATTAGAAATTTTTTAAGGGCAATACCATTTACAATAGCATAAAATATGGTTACCTAGCAGTAAATCTAATGAAAGATGTTTAAGGCCTCTCGAAGCATTGCTGAATGAAATCAAAGAAGACCTAAATAAACAGAGAGATACATCACGTACATTGATTTGGAACGTCAATATTGTCAAGATTTCAATTCTCTACAAATTGATCTAAGATTTAATGCAATCCAAATCAAAATACCTGAAGGGTATCTTTGTGTAGAAATTGAAAAGTTAAATCTAAAATTTACATGGAAATGCAAAAGACCAAAAATAGGCAAGACAATATTGGGGAAAAAAAAGACCAAAATTTGTAGACTTTATACTCTCAGTTTTCAAGACCTATTTTCAAACTCCAGTAATTAAGACACTGTGATGCTGATGGAAAAACAGACAAATGAAATGAGTGGAACAGAACAGAGAGTCAAGAAATGTATTAACAATTATCTGAATTACAATAAAGCCTCCACTGCAATTAAGTGAGGGAAAGGATGGTCTTTTCAATAAATGGTTCTGGGTCACCAGATCTATGCTTCACACCACACCTAAAAATTTATTCAAGATGGATTATAGATATTATGCGAAAGACAGAGTGATAAAGCATAAGAGAATATCTTAATGACATTTAGGCAAAGGTTTCCTAGGCCAGGATACAAAAAGCACTACCTTAAAAGGAAAAAATTGACAGATTGTACTTAATAAAAATTTAAAACTTCTGTTCATCAAAAGACACCAATAAGAAAATAAAAAAGCAAGCCACAGACTTAGAGAAGACATTCACAATGCATATATCTGACAAAAGACTCATATCCAGAATATTAAAAAACTCCCTACAAATCAATGTTTTAAAAAAGACAGACTACTCATTATTTTAAAAAATGGGTAAAACACTCAAACTACAGAGGACACACAAATGGCCAATAAGCATAGTATAAGGAGCTCAACTCATTACCTATCAGAATATGCAAATTAAAACTAGGATGAGATACAAGCACACGTCCACCAAAATAGCTGAAAATAAAAGTGTAACAGCAAAAGCCAGAGTCACGTTGCCGAAGGAAACACCGAGAGGTACACGAGGATGCAGAGAGATCAGGTTTATTAACACCGGCGGGCTCAGAGGGGATCTTCTGCCAAAATCTGAGCACCCCTGGTCAGGGGGACTTGTCTTTTATACTTCAAGAGCAAGGAGGTGGTACAGAGGGCTTATAACAGGAATTGTACACATACGGAAGTTACTATAATGTACAAGGTAGCTGCTGCAAGGGGGAGCTGTTTACAGGAGCATGAGTTGCAGGCATTAGTCAATTTCAATTTCTTTCTTTGTAACATCAGTTTCACAAACATTCCTGTGGGTGTGGGGACAAGCAGTCTTACAGAAACAGACTAAGCAATTAACATACATTGGGTTACAGCTTGTCCGTTTCAGGGTAAAAGGTTTTTAGTGAATTTCCATTTTTCCCTCACATTCCCCCCTTTCAATACTCAGACTGAATCTTCACCTGAGTAGTTATTGTTTTCATATTGTGATACCTGTTGGTACGGATGGCGTAGTACCATCTGTAACTTTACTCTGTCTATTTGTCTACATATTAGGGAGGTCAGATATTTGAGTATGCACAGGGCTATGGTTAGTAAAAGTATTAGTCCCAGTAGGGGCCTGAGTAGGGGTGTAATCCAGGGGGTCCAATCCTGGAACAGATTCCATCATGGGGATTGGCTTTCTCTTTCTTTTATCCGGTTCTGGATCCTAGCCCATAGTTGGCTTAAATTTTCTTGCACTATCCCAGAACGGTTGGCATAAAAACAACATTGTTCTTTCAGGTATAGGCAGGTTCCTCCCTGACTTGCTGTTAACATGTCTAGGGCCCTCCGGTTCTGGAGTACCACCTCTGCTAGGGAGTCTACTTTTTCTTGGAGGGTTGATAGTGCCTTTTCTACCGAGCTGAGGTCAATATCTACTTGTGAGGCTAGTTGTTTAACCTGATGGGATGTTACCCCTAGGGCAGTTCCTCCGGTGGCCAGCCCCCCTAGGAGACCTATAGTAGCCAATATTGGAACCAGAACCAGGACTCGCTTGGTCCAGTGTGGCTCAGGAGGGGAGAGGTAAGCAACATCTGATCCTGGTGTAACAGTTATGTCTGGAATAAGGATTACAATTGCACATAGGCTACAACTTAACCCATTCAACCTCTTGTATACCCCGTCTGCACATGAGAAATATGTACTGTTTGGAGGCCGATATGCTTGATCTTCCAATTGTGTTATGTCCAGGCAATCAGTAGTTATATTTGGCCTGTTGCCTTTTCCCAAGACACATGAGGCCTTTCCAAGGGTTTGGATAGGACTCAGGACTGGCAAGGCTGGTTCCCGGATAGTATTGGCAAGTTTGATGGGGGTGGAATCATTGACCCCAATGGCAGTATATGTCCATGAGGTCACCGGGGCACACAGCCAGTAGTCAGCAGCTAGCTGCTGGTTAGTAAGATTGAGGATCTGGTGTGTGGCATTTATCAAACCTTTCAGCCAGATCCGGGGAATTTCCCATTGATATCTATATCCTTGTGGGAGGGCAGTGTCCTTACCTAATATTCGGACAGAAGTCAGGGGTGTTGATGGCTTGTAATATTTTACTTGGGGCTTGTAGACCTTTATCACCTTTATGATTGTTCCAGGATCTCTGCCTCTACCATCTACCCTGATGCCACCTATCCTGTCTGTCCACTTGTTGGGGTTATTGATCCTGTATGTAACGGGGTTGCAGGTTCCCAATCCACAGTTATTAGGGTCCCTCAGTTTCTCTAGAAGACTACCTGGGTTACCCGTATACCATGGGTGCGTACCCAGTTGCCACAGTAAAATTCAGCCACAGCATGACATGGCTGATGCCAATAGTTTGGGTTAAAATCAGGTTTGAGGCAAAGATATTTGTGGTTGGTAGTATACTCTCTCTCCCAACTCAATCCTCCACAGTTAGTTTTGGAATTAGGATCCATGGCCCCACATACATCAAACTGGATGATAACTGAAGGGGACTGTCTGTCCCACTGGGTGGAGTTAATGACTCTTTCATCTCCCCAAGTGTGCCTCACTTGAAACTCCCAGGGCCCTATGGTAATGTCCACTGCCCCACAGGTGGCCCAAATTGACATCACTAATACATAAGTAACAAACAGTACAGTATGGTTACCATGCCCCAGTAGAGCAGGACCATTCCTGCTCTCTGGATCCATGTCCACTCTTTTGGTGTCACAGCCCCAAGTCCTATACCCAAGGTCAGGGTCAATAACCCGACAAGTCCGAGTTCAAACTGTTTGATGTTAATGTCTGACTCAGGCTGACTCATTCGTTCTCAGCAGTCTGGAGACTCCCTGTGTCCCGTGTCACTGCGGATCTCTGATGCAGGCACAGCTTGAGTGGATTGTCCCAGTCCAGCCGTGCTACCCACGAGTACTGCTGGCTCTCCGGACTTGCCCTCTTTGCTCAGGTATGATGAATCCATGGGGCGATTCCTGCAACTTTGACAGCAGTGGGTGTGACCAATACTACAGTAAAGGGCCCTGTCCAGGAGGGTTCTAAGGGGGTTTTCTTCCAATCTTTTACCCACACTAAGTCCCCTGGTTTTTGGGGGTGTACTGGGGCCCCCAGGGCCAAGGGGGCCCGTTCTAATACAGTCTGTCTAATCTGCTGTAGCATCTTTGACAGCTGTATAAGCTTACCTTGTAAGTTCATTTCTCCTACCTGCCTAACATCCCCTTTGTGGCCTCTGGTGATGGGGGGGGGGGTCTCCCGTATAAGCTGTCAAAGGGAGAGTACCCTGTTGGCCCTGGTGTGCATCTGGCCTTAAGAAGTGCTAAGCTGAGCATGTCTATTCATGGTAGGTTGTCTCCTGACATAGCTTGGCCAGGGTGTTCTTAAGGGTTCAGTTCATATGTTCTACTTTCCCTGAACTCTGTGGCCTGTATGCAACATGAAATTTCCATTTTATTCCAAGTGTCTTGGCTACAGTTTGAATTATTTCTGCTATGAAACTAGGTCCATTGTCACTTCCAAATGAGAGGGGTAGGCCATACTGAGGAATTATTTCTCTTAGGAGAGCCTTTACTACCTCCCGAGCCTTCTCTGTTCTGTGGGGGACAGCCTCTACCCACCCTGAGTAAGTGCAGATCATTACCAGCAAATACTTGTATCCCCGACAGGGCTTCACTTCTGTGAAATCTATTTCAACATCTTCAAAGGGTGTGGCCCCTGAGTACTGAACACCGGGTACAGGCTTCGACTGTGTTGTGGCGTTATTTCGGGCACATGTGTCACATCGGGCGCATACCGTTGCAGCTAGAGTTGGGAGTTTGGCTATGTAATAGACCTTGGCAAGTAGGTGGGCAAATGCAGTTTTCCCCATGTGGCCTAACTTATGGTGTTGGGTAACGACCGAATAGGCTATGTTTCCTGGGATGAAGGTCCTGTTATCTTGTAAATGCCACCACCCATCGTAACTCTTTCTGGCCTGCTCTTGTCTTGCCCACTGGTCCTCTTCAGCTGTATAACACAGCCTGTCCAGCCACTCTGGGGCTAGGAGGATTTTACTAGAGACTAACAGCTCACCCTTAGTCTCTTGTTCCTGGGTTGCTGCTTGTTCAGCTGCTTGGTCTGCTAGACGATTTCCTGTAGCTATTGCAGTTGTTCCTTTCTGGTGCCCTCAGCAATGAATGACTGCCACTTTTCTGGGTTCCCACACGGCTTCTAACAACTGAAGGATTTCTTCCTGGTTCTTTATCCCTTTACCCCCTGCAGTCAGCAGTCCTCTTTCCTTGTAAATGGCCCTGTGAACATGTATGGTGGCAAAAGCGTATTTGGAATCAGTGTAGATATTTACTTTCTTGTCCTTAGCTATTCTGAGGGCTTGGATTAAGGCCCAAAGTTCAGCTCTCTGTGCGGACCACCCGTGAGGAAAGGTCCTGCTAGGATGACTTCACTGGCTGTGGTAACTACATAACCTGCAAACCATTTCCCATTCTGAATATAACTGCTGCCATCCATGAACAGTTCCAGGTCCGGGGTCATCAGAGGTTTGTCTGTCAGGTCTGGTCTACTGGCGTAGACCTCTTCCATCACCTCTATACACTCATGATCCGGTGGCCCTGGCTCAACAGGTAGGAGGGTGGCAGGATTCGGGGTTCACACAGTCTCTAGAGTAACCTGGGGTTTCTCACACAACAACCCCTGGTACTGAGCCAGCCTACTGTTAGAGAGCCACCAATGTCCCATGCTATTAAGGAGGTGCAGAACCACATGTGGTACACGTACAGAGAGCTTTTGGCCATATGTGAGTTTATCTGCCTCTTTGATCAGCAGGACTGTGGCTGCCAGCGCTCATAGACAGGGGGGCCATCCAGAGGCTACTGGGTCCAGTTGCTTAGACAGATAGGCCACAGGTCTCTGCCTGGGTCCCACAGTCTGGGTTAGAACCCCCACTGCAACATGTCTTTCATGTACAAAGAGATTAAAGTCTTTGGTCAGGTCTGGCAGTCCCAGTGCAGGGGCCTTTTGTAGCAGGTCATTTATGGCTTTGAATGCCTCTTCTCGGTCTGTCCATTCAATTGACTGCCCCTCAGGTCCCCGCAAGACTTCATACAATGGTTTGGCTATCAACGAGAATCCTGGGATCCAGATCAGGCAGAACCCTGCTGCTCCCAGGAATTCTCTGAGTTGTCTCTTGCCCTCAGGTCATGGTATTGTGCAGATAGCAGGTTTACATTCATGGCCCAGTGCTCAGTGCCCTCAGGATATGTGGAAGCCCAAGTATCTGACGCATTGTTTGCAAATTTGGGCCTTCTTCCAGGACACTTTGTACCCAGAATCTGTGAGCAGTTGGAGTAGGGCTCGAGTGCCTGAGAGACAGTCTCCCTGAGTGGGTGCTGCCAGGAGTAAGTCATCTACATACTGGAGGAGAGTGCAGCGGTCTTGTGAGTAAGTTGCAAGATCTGAGGCCAGCACTTCCCCGAACAGCATTGGTGAGTTCTTGAATCTTTGGGGCAATCACGTCCAGGTGAGTTGCATTTTCCTCCCGGTTTGGGGTTCTTCCCACTCAAAGGCAAAGAGGGGCTGACTTTGTGGGGCCAGTTTCAAACAGAAGAAGGCATCCTTTAAATCCAGACAGGTGAACCAGGCGGCATCTGGGGGGAGGAGGCTTAGAAGAGTGCACGGGTTAGGCACTACCGGGTGGAGAGTTTCAGCAACCTCATTAACAAGCCGCAAGTCCTGGACCGGGCGGTAACGCCCGTCAGGTTTCTTGACCGGTAGCAGTGGGGTGTTCCGGGGGACTGGCATTCTACCAATATGCCCTCTTTCTGGAACCTATCCAGGTGTTTCTGAATTCCTTCCCGGGCCTCCTTCGGGATCAGATACTGTCGCTTTCTGACAGGCTGGGTCCCTGAGTTTAAGTCTATTATTAGGGGCGCATGTTGGTGCGCCAGACCTGGGGGGTCGTCTTCCGCCCATACTGTTGGAAAGTCCTGCCGGAGGTCAGGCGTATCTTGATTTTCTTCCACCTCCGCAAACAGCTGCCACTCAGCCTCCCGCAGGACGGTGACTGCTAGTATGAGCGGCCTTGTGGGTTTCAGTGTGAGATTTGCTGACCCTTCCTCACGGAAGGTGATCTGGGCCCCTAGTTTATGCAGGAGGTCTTGCCAGAGCAGGGGAATAGGGCAGTCTGGGATGTACAGGAGCTCATGTTGCACCTTGTGGCCTCCCATCTGGCAGGTCCGTGCTTGGCAAAAGCGGCGTGCTTGTTGGTTTCCAGTTGCCCCTATGATGGTGGTCTCCCGGTGAGTCAAGGGGGCCACTGGTGTTGTGACCACTGAACGCTCAGCTCCTGTGTCTACCATAAAAGTCACTGGTTGGCCCCCTACTTCCATGACAACTGCAGGTTCCCAGGGGCCGAGGTCAAAGGAACCCGGCTGGGCCTAGTCGGTACCAGCCCCAGCTAGGCCTATAAGGTCCTGAGTTTCAGGCTCTAGCTGGTATCTCTGGGGTGGATTCCTTTTCCCATTGTACGACTTTCAATTTGGGCATTCATTTTTCCAATGCCTGGTCCCCTTACAGTATGCACACTGGTCTGGTCACAAGAGCCGTCGCCCCCGTCAGCCTCCATCAGGGTGATTTTTGGGTCCTGGGGGTGGAGGGGGGTTCCCTAGTGCTGCCGCCAGGAGTGCTGCCTTCTGCTTCATTTTCCATTCTCCTTCCCGCTGAGTGGCCCGGTCCTGGTTTCTATATACCTTCTGTGCCACTTCCATCAATTGGGAAATGTTCATGCCCACAAAGCCTTCAAGCTTCTCCAATTTCCACTGTATATTGGAATAAGCTTGTCCTACAAAGGCTGCATTCACCATGCATTGGTTCTCTGGAGCTTCAGGGTCAAAGGGTGTGTAGATCCAATATGCTTCACAGAGGCGCTCGTAGAAGTCGCTCGGCGCCTCGTCAGCCCTCTGAACAGTCTGGGCAACCTTGTTCATGTTGGTAGGCTTTTTGGCACCCTTTCGGATGCCACTCAGGAGGGCCTCTCAGTACCAGATCAGTAAGTCTCGACCTCCAGGAGTGTTGAAGTCCCAGGCTGGTGTGCTGTCGGGAACGGCTCACTGGGCCCATTGTTCAACATCCAAGATCCCTCCGGGAGCATGTTCTTGGGCCCAGTGGCAGGCTCCCGAGAGGATCCTGCACCACTCCTCTGTATTGAAGAGTGTCAGGAGGAAGTGGTGGTAGTCCTCCCAAGTTGGCTGGTGGGTCTGAAAAATACTCTTGGGGAGGTCAATCATGGCTTGAGGTTTCTCAGAGTAAGGAGGGGTGTGTTGTCTCCAATTCAAGAGGTCTGTAGTTGAGAAGGGTTGACAATACAGGACTGGCTGCCTGGGATGAATGGTGCCATCTTCTGCAGCACAGGTCTGGCCTCGGACCTCACGGATGGGCATCAATAGGGCTGGTTCCTGGGTCTGTGCCGAGTGGAGATGGTGAGCCACCGGGGTGCCCGGGGCAGGTTCCAGGGATTACTGGGGTGGCGAGGCAGATGAGGGTGGCGTGTCGGGAACTGGTGGATCAGAACTCGGGATGGCTGGATTATAGGGTGGCAGCAGCAGCAGTTCTTCCTCCTGTGGCTCTTGGTGGATAGGGGCTGGTGACTCCCTGGGTCCCGGTTTCGTGGGCTTGTGGGCCAGAAGAATCCTACTCTTTCCCTTTCCTGAATAGAACCGGACCCATGGGGGCAAGGTCTGGGCTACCTCAAGCCAAGAATCAATGTAGGGGAACTGGTCTGGATGGCCTGGGATCCCTGTAATAACATTCCAGACTGCTCTGACAAGTTGGACATCTAAGGTGCCTGTGTCTGGCCAACCTACTTCAAAAGACAGCCACTCTACCTCACATAAGGTGCACAGGTGACTTGGAGTCATCCACACCCCATAGTCACTTGAGAAACCCTTTTTAAATTTCTTTAGCATACATCCTAACACTGTTGGCTTGGACTCAGACCCTCCCATTGTGTGAGATTGTATGGTGCCGCACAAGGGATGGGGTAAACTTTCAGGCGTCCGTCTGGCTGCTCCCCTCGTGGGGACTTAGGACACGACTTGGCTAAGGTGTGCCCATATAAGTCCCAGAGCAGGTCACCCCCCTTTCGGGAAAGTGAGTCACCGTTATGCCGTATGTCGTTGCCACAGAACTGCAGATTAGGACTCAGTCAGATCCTGCAGCTGGAGCTGTGGAACCATTAACAGTCACTCACCACACACACACACACACACAGCCAGAGAGGTTAAACATTCCCACCTGGGGAAACCTCTGCCTGTAGGAGGTGATCAGTCTCCTCTTCCGTCCGTGGGGACAGGCCTGACTGGGATGGGTCCCAGGACCTTACCGTGTCTGAGGTCTTCAGATGATTCCTGGCTGTCCGTCTGCATCCTCACCGTGTCCAGCTGGGTTACAGGTCAGTGGCTGGCAGAGCCCCACCGAGCACTGAAGATGATTGATCCGAACTCGGACCTGGCGTGCCTGACTTCCATGGTCAGGAGGGTCGGTCGGCCAGTGCCCCATCCCACACCAGTGGCAACAAAGGGCCAACGCAGTTGGGTTTCCCAGTCAGGGAATCAAAAATGTAATGGCAAAAGCTGGAGTCACATTGCTGAAGGAAACACCGAGAGGTACACGGGGATGCAGAGAGATCAGGTTTATTAACACCGGCGGGCTCAGAGGGGATCTTCCGCCAAAATCTGAGCACCCCTGGTCAGGGGGACTTGTCTTTTATACTTCAAGAGCAAGGAGGTGGTACAGAGCAGCTTATACCAGAAAGTGTACACATATGGAAGTTACTGTAACTTACAAGGTAGCTGCTGCAAGGGGGAGCTGTTTACAGGAGCATGAGTTGCAGGCATTAGTCAATTTCAATTTCTTTCTTTATAACATCAGTTTCACAAACATTCCTGTGGGTGTGGCGACAAGCAGTCTTACAGAAGCAGACTAAGCAATTAACATACATTGGGTTACAGCTTGTCCATTTCAGGGTAAAAGGTTTTTAGTGAATTTCCATTTTTCCCTCACAGAAGGACTGACAATACCAAGTGCTGGTGAGAATGTGGAGTAACTGGAAGTTTCATAGGTTGCTGATGAAGGTGTCAGTTGGAAAACCATCTGCCAAAATCTATTAGAGCTGATCACGAGTAGCCTATAATACAGCAGTTTCACTCCTATGTATATGCTCAAAAGTAATGAGTGCTCTTGTCCACCTTTAAGACACATACAAGAATATCCATAGTATCTTTATTTAAAATAACCCCAAACCAAAAACAATGCGAAGGTCAGTCAATGGGAGAACACACAAACTGTGATAGATTCATACAAACACTTCACAGCAGTGAAAAAGAAGGAACTACAAAGTAACAACATGGGTAAAGCTCACACTAATGTTGTGTGAAAGAAGCCAGATGTCCCAAGATCTAATGCACAGCAGGTAACCACAGTTAATAATAATGTATTATTTCAAAATTGCTAAAAGAATAGATTTTAAATGTTCTCTACAAAAAGTGATAAGTGTGTGAAGTGATGGGTTTGTTAATTAGCTTGATATAATTATTCCACAATATATACATATATCAAAACATCACACTGTACCCCAAAAATATAGTTATTATTTGTCAATTAAAATAAAAATTTAAATTTCAAAGAATCCAGATGTTAAAGAGTACATACTATATCATACCATTTATGATATGAAATTCAAGAAATGACAAAAACTATTTATGATCATAAAGATCACTATAGTGGTTACCTTTGGGGAATATTGAGTGGGAGGGGACAGGAAGAAGCTTTCTGGGGCACTGGAAATATTCTGTTTTGATGTACTTAGTGGTTACATGAGTGTATACTTCTGTAAAATTCATCCAGCAGTACACTTAAACTTTATAAACATTACTGCATGTAAATTATACATCATGTTTTTTAAAAGACGTATTGTCAGGCCAAAAGAACAAGATCCAGCTGTGTTCAATTTACAAAGGACACACATCAACATAAGGATTCAAAAAGCTTGAAAGTAAAATAACAAAAAAAAGTTATATCAGGCAAATAGTAACTATAAAAATGTTAGTAAATCAATGTTAATATCAGGAAAAAATATACTTAAAGGTAATAGAGAAAAATGTCACTACATTAAGCCCCTAACAACATTTTCTTTCTTTTTGAGGGGGGGAATTGCTTGGGTCACTTTTGGTTTGTCTATTTTTTGTTTTATTTTTACTGAGTTCATGGGCATGAGAAGTTTGGGCCTAGATGGGAGGGAGAAGGTAAGAAAGAAATAGGTGTTTAGTATGAAGAAGACTTCTCAGGTAGTAGCAAGTAAGATAAGAAAACTCGTAGATTTTAGTTCATCTTGCTAAATGTATGTCTTTGCCTGAACCTTTAATGATGATGTCTTGACAATCATATTTCACATTTTTCTAAGAAATCTGCAGACTGGGTAAGTCAGAGTCTTAGAGGGACTTCCCAAAACCTGAGAGCTCAGCCAATACAAAAGCCTTATTATACATTTTGCTTCTGAAAATAATTACTGGAAGAAAAATAAGTTTCCAGCAGGGAGTTGAAAGAATTGTTCTCCCTTGAAGATAAGACTTGTGGATACCCCATAGAGGAGGCAATTGAAAAGTAATGAGGTGAAAATGGATTATACTCTCACTTCTATGTCACAAGAAGAAAAGGTTTCCTTTATAGGAAATTAATTCACACCTTTACTTCCTTTGGAATGGATTCAAAAAGGGTATAAAGACAAGCTAAAAGAAGGAGGAAACTTTATCTGGTCACTCAAGTTTTAACCATCTACTTTGTGTAAAGTTTTTACTCAACGTCAGTGGTTTGGGTAAGTGTTTAATATATAAAAAATATGTAACTTTATGTTCATAAACTTAAAATCTAGTACAGAATATAAGTATATAAATAATAAAAGGCAAACTATAATAATGTCTTTTCAAAATAATTTTTATTGTACATATTTGAGGTATACAACATGATGTTGTGAGATACGTATATAGTAAAATGGTTACTATAGTGAATCAAATTAACATATCCATCATCTCACATAGTTACCCATTTTTCCCCCTGTGGCAAGAGCAGCTATAATCTACTCATTTAGCAAAAATCCTGAATACAATACACTATTGTTAACTATAGTCCTCAGGTTATACATTAGATGTTTAGACTTGTTTGTCCTACATATCTGCTGCTTTGTATCCTTTGACCTACATCTCCTCATTTCCTCTCCCTCCCTAACCCCCACCCCTGTAATCACGGTTTTATTCTCTATCTCTATATTACTTTCTTTTTAGGTTCCACATATAAGTGAAATCATGCAATGTTTTTTTTTTTTCTGGCTTACTTCACTTAGCATAATGTCCTTGAGTTCATCCATGTTGTGGCAAATGGCAGGATCTCCTCCTTTTATAAGGTTGAATGATATTTCATTGTATACGTATGCTGCAGTTTCTTTATCCATTCATCCTTGGATGGACACCTAGGTTGTTTCCATATCTTGGCTATTGTGAATACTGCTGCTATATACCCCAAGGAAATGAAATCACCACCTTGTAAAGATATCTGCACTCTCATGTTAATTGCAGCATTATTTATAATAATTTCTTTTTAAAGATGTACAAAAGTACTACCTAGGCAGAACTTCTGAAATGGTAGAGCGAGGATTTCTGTAAATATACCCCTCCATAAAAGCAATGAAAACACTGACAAAATGGTTAAAATCAACTTTTGCAGAACTCTGGAAGTTAAGTAAATACTTGTCTGAGGAGCATTTATTCAAGAACTGCTGAATATCCACAAGGACAGCAGGGTTTGTAGTGTTGTAACTTGACCTACTCACCTACTCCAATACCCCTCTCCACAGCTCCACAATAATGAAAAGATAACCCACAGAATGAGACAAAATATCTGCAAATCATATATCTGATCAGAAACTTGTATCTAGATATATAAAGAACACAATAATAAAAGGCAAAATAACCCAATTTTTAAAGTGGACAAAGGATCAGAATAGACATTTCTCCAAAGAAGATATACAAATGACCAATAAGCTCAGGAAAAGATGCTCAACATCATTAGGCATCAGGGAAATGCAAATCAAAACCACAATGAGGTACTTCATATTCACTAAGATGGCTGTAATCACAAAGAGAGACAATAACAAGTATTGGCAAGCATTTCAAGAAGTTGCAATGCTCATGCATTTCTGGGGGGAATGTAAAATGTTATAGCTGCTGTGAAAATTAAGCTGGAAGTTCCTTAAAACATTAAACATAAGTTACCATATGAACGAGCAATTCCACTTCCAGGTATGTAGGATATGTCCACACAAAAACTTGGACACAAATGTTCATAGAAACATTATTAATAATAGCCAAAAATTAGAAACCATCCAAATATTTATCAATGGATGAATGGATAAATAATATGTTCTATACCCATACAGTGGAATATTATTCTGCAATTAAAAGGAATGAAGTACTGATACATGCTACAACATGGATGAGCCTTGAAAATATTCTGCTAAGTGAAAGAAGCCAGACACAAAGGACCACATATTGTGCAATTCCATTTATATGAAATGTCCAAAATAGGCAAATCCATAGGGACAGGAAGTAGATTTGGTGGCTGCCAGGAGCTGGAATGAAAAGGGAATGAGAATTGACTGCTAATTGGAAAAGGGTTTCTTTACAGGGTGTTAAAAATGTTCTCAAATTGTGTGATGATGCTTGAATAACTCTTTAAATATACTAAAAACCACTGGGTTGTATACTTTAAATGGGTGAATCATATGGTATGTGAATTATATGTCAATAAAGCTGTTTTTTAAAAAGCACTATTTGATGTGAACAGGATAGTTGCCAATTAGAGATATGAAAGGAAGGGGTTGACTGCTCAAATCACTCCCCTGGTTGTTCTAGATTAGTTCTGCTCAAGTCCTGAGCAAGGAAAAGATTCAGACAGGGATGCTGGCAACTCCCAACAACTTTAATTCTATTAGGTCCACACTTGACCAGAGAGCTAGCTGCACGTCACAACCACAAACTATCTTAAGACCCAATTTATTGCTCCTACAGTTTGTTATCCCAGGGTCCCCAACCCTCTCCTGAACTGTACTGATGTCTTTCAAGACCCCAAAAGTTATCTAATCTGTCCTAACTTTATACTTTCAAATAAGTGAATGCCTAATCTCCTCTGTCATGGGTAGGAACATAATGCTCCACAAGCAGGAACTATACGATGGGCACTGACTCATTTAATTCCCACAACAATGCTATAAAATACATACTAATGTTATTTCCATTTTACAGATTGGGACACTGAGTCATTTGGCCAAGGTCACATAGCTAGTCAGTGGCATGGGATCAGGATTTGAACACAGACTGGTGCCAACAACAATGTACTTAACCAAAATGTTATGCTGTGTTCCAAGAAAAGCCCTTTCACACCCTTCCTAGTCACTCTCCCCAATTTTTACACACATGCAGTTATCTAGTAAAGAGCAATTCTGTGTCTCATTCACCTGGTTCCCATTTGTCCCCCACCCACCCAACATACTTTTCATATGGTTTTAAATTCACTGCTCTGAGGGACCAGAGCCCAACACTGGTTTCTATATTATCAGTTTAGCCAGCCTCCCACCTTTGTAGCACATTAATGTAGCAATTCCTACTTTGTAGCACAAAATTCTGTGCAAAAATTCACTGCAAAACGCTGAGCTCTGCCTCCACCTCTAACTCAGCTGTCCCTTTCCAATACCAAGCATTCCTTTGCTCCTTAGCGCTATTGCCCACGCCAATAGCCACCCTCATAGCCGTAGGAGAGGTCACATCCGTTGGGGTTCAGGGGACAGGAAATGAGGGAAGGCTTCATAGAGAAGACTTCGTTTGCCTTGGTCCCTGAAGGGCAGGTAGAAATGGAGGGAAAAAGCATTCCAAAGTAAGAATAGTATAAACAAATGCATGAATAGCAAAGTGTCTAAGAGCAAAGACTTTGGGATCAGTTTGCAGTTGAAATCCTAGGTCCAGTAGATGTGCCATCTTGGCCACTTTATTTAACTTCTTTGAATTTCAGTTTAAACTCTTAAACATTGGGATAATAACGTTCCCCTCTCTGGGGGTTGTGAGGATTGAATGAAGTCATATAAAACTGTGGTCCCCAACCCCCGGGCCACAGACCATTCTGTGGCCTATTAGGGACTCCACCGGCCCCCCCTGCACCTCGCCTCCTCCCCTTCCAGGGAAAAATTGTCTTCCATGAAACCGAGGAGCCGCATAGCAGGAGGTGAGTGGCAGGCAAGCAAGTGTATTTACATCACTCCCCATTGCTCACATCGCTGCCTGACCTCCCCACCTCCACCCCCACCCAGTCAGTGGAAAAATTGTCTTTCATGAAACCTGGTCCCTGGTGCCAAAAAGGTTGGGGACCGCTGATATAAAATAACAGCTCTCAAGAAAAAAAAAATCACCAATAAAGCAGTAAACATGAGTCATTTTGGGCAAACAGTAGTAGTTAACTTTGCCATTGTTGGTGAATTTGGGAGAGAAGTCTGGAAGAGTAAATTGAGACCATACCAAGGCAGGTCTTTAAATATTAGGAGAATTTTGATGGAAAAAAGAGAATAGAGTGATGAAAGTCAAAGTTTGTATATAGAAGAAAAAAAAAGAGGAGGGAGAAGGGAGGGGGGGAGGGAGGACGGGAGGAGGAGAGAGAGCAGGAGCGGAGGAGAGAGGAAGGAAGGGGAGGGAGAGAGGAAGGAAGGGGAGGGAGAGAGGGAGAGGGAGGAGAGGGAGTGGGGGTTGTTTTAGGGAACCGGCAGAACTAGAGAAGTTACTTAGAATTCTCTTGTAACTCATTAATGTTTTGTTTCTTGTCTAGCACTCCCTTAAAACTGTGAGCTTCATAAGGACATGGGTCGTATCTATTTTGTTCACCACTCTATAGCCAGAGACTTGAACAATGCCTGGAACATAGTAAATAATAAATATTTGTTGAATGAACAGGAATTATTAATTATGACAATGAGGAGAGGGCAACCAAAAAAAAAAAAGATTCCAAGAATTCAGGCATAGATGACTGAGAGAATACAGAAGATTGGACGTGCAGAGGAAATAATGAGTTTAAATTTTGGACTTATGAGCTTGAGAAGCCTGTAGTGCATGCCAGTGTTCATATTTAGCAAAATCCACATGTGTAATTGGAGCTCAGAGAAGCAGGGGGGCCTGGAGGTAGGTTCTTGAGACTCATTATCATATGAGTAGCAATCGAGGTCACGTGGAAGGAGGGAGGCTTTAAAAGTGGGAGACATCCAGGAAGTGACCTCATTCAGAAGCGACGAGAGGAGGGAAGAGGTTACGTTGAGAAGCAGTTGCAGTTAGACCTGGACTGAAGGGAAGAGAGCCAGAAAAACAGATTTGAAAAAAGAAAAAAGATTGAAAGTATGAGAAAATTCAGAAAAGACTGGTCTCAGGGAGACAGAGGAAGACACCAAGGAAGGAGTGACTATTATCATGAGGAGCCACAAACCAGCCACTCATGGTAAGACCGCAACATCTAATTAATTTGACAATCAAGTAAGAGTCATTCGTGGCTTTGAGATGAGCGGGTTTTAAGGGATGGTGGGGCGCGTAGTCAGATTGCCATGGTAGTTGTATTGCTTGAACTGTTAGCTCAACTACTTTGTGATCCTAGGCAGGTTCACTGTGTCTTAGCTGTAAAAGGGAGAGAGTAAAATAATAGCAATTACCTCAGTGTTATTATAAATAAGTGAAAATATGTAAATCTGCTTAGAAAAGTACCTTACAGGTGGTCACCACGCAACATTTTAGTTGAGTACTTTAAGGGATAACTAAGTAGCCGTTAAAAGGTAGAGAATAGCACTGCAAACTAATTTTTGTTTGGGGTCTGCAAGATTTAAAAATGCACTCCAGAATGAACTGGATGAGACTTTTCTGTTGAATATGGCTAGTGTAAAACCAAATAGTGAATAATTTTAGCCATACTGTGGAGACATCAAACTTTGGTTCAGTGACATCCGTTTCTTCGAGAATGTTCCAGAAAGCTAAACCATTCTCTACTAGTCATGCGCAATATCATTGCGCGCCTTTTCCCAAGCTCCACCCCCTTTTCCTATAGCTTACGGATCTAGTAGGTCTCCTCGCGTTTCTCATTGGTTTTCAGTGGGCTTTGGCTCCGCCTCCTGGAGCAAAGAAATCCCAATTGGACCCTTTCGTTTTAGCTTGTCCGGGGCGCGATGTTGGAAAAGTGGGTTACTTTGGTTTTGAGTATCCTGTTTGCCAAGGCAAACTGTTTTTTTTTTCTTTTAAACTAAGTTAATAAATATCAAACAACTAGATAAATAAGGCGGATGGGAGGGATCAGTCGGAACTGAAAGAAGGTGGGACTTAAGGTTGGAGCATCGGGGTGCTTTTAACAACGGACCGAGCTACTTCCGGGAGAGAATGGGCGGGTAGAAAATTCTGTGCGTTTGGCGGGTTTCGCTCTCTTCCTAAATATTTGGTCATTCCGCAGCCGAGGGAGCCGGACACGTGAGGACGTAGTGACGCCGCCACTGCCGGAACAGGCTGCTTCGGGTTCCCCGATGGCTACGTCTGTGGTGAGTGCCTCGGTCGCGGCAGGGCGGCTGGGCGCCAGAGCTTGGGCGGCTGAGGGGAGGGGCGCCGGGGCGGGCTGCTGCTGGTCACGTGGGCAGGTGGCGAATCAGGGCCTGGCTGGCCAGGCACCGGGGCGGGGCCCACACTCTGCTGCCCGCCTCGTCGCCCCCGCCTCCCGTCGGGTGTGCGATTGCTTTCGGTCCCAGAGAGGACCGTGAGGGGGGAGAAGCGAGGGGCTGGGTGTTGGGGTCTGTTGTTTATGGCTTTCAATCTCTTTCTCTTGATTATCTTCCTCTCTAAAAATCACTTTCCATCACCTGAGAAAGAAATTAAACTGGCGATTCGTTCTTCTTAATTCAAATAATAGACCGGGCCAGTAAATGGGGGAGAAGGTACTTAATTATTTCTGAATCCTCCTGCACGAACCCCAACAGCATTGCTTTTCTTCGGTCTTACAATTCTTTTACAAACATCGGTGACTGTTTACGTAATGTGAGCAAGTTTCCTAAGTGGAGCTGCCTAGTTTTTCAAGTAGTTGAACTTATTTCATATTATTTTTATTTTCCTTTTGACAACTTTGGAGTTTGGTTGTCACTTCTTGTTTGAAAAGAAAACTCAACACTTTCCTAGCTTGCTCAGTGGTAATTTTCTCCACTCCTTCCCCCCTTTTTAAGGTCGAGATGGCTCATTTTTACTGAGGTGAATGTTTTGTAAAATATTGAAAGTCTAAAGTAGTTGGCTGCCAAGCAAAGATTATAAATTTATATGTGAAATGTGGAAAAAAAATAAAATTCACTGAGATGATTATGCCTTAAAGACATGAACCTAAAAATAGTGGAAATTGAAAAAATTGGAATCTTTTGAGCCTTAAACTTTAAAATGTCCAAATTTGTATGTAAGAATGTGGACTATGTAAATACAGTGGTTGAAATAAATCATCAGCTTCTGTTGGTGGTTTTGTGTTTGTGAGGGGTTGGAGGGGTGGTAATCTACATTTCTGAAATTTTTCTTGTAGGATTTTAAAACTTATGTAGATCAGGCATGTAGAGCTGCTGAGGAATTTGTCAATATTTACTATGAGACAATGGATAAAAGAAGACGGGTGAGTGTTATAGACTCTACTACTCTTTATTAAATACCAGTTCTTGTTTTGAGCCAGCCATTCTTCTAACTTGCATATGTGGTAACTGTGGACTTGTTCTTTAAAAGCAAATTGCTTAGGGAAAGGTTGGTATGTTATTAGTGGGAGTGTGGGCTCTGGTTTACCTTTACCTAGTTCCTTGTCCTGGGGCAAGTTGCTAACTTCTCTTAACCTTATTTTATTTTTGGGGTGATAAGTAAGAATTAATTTAAATACTTCACTTAACATGAGGTACAGCATGTATGTACTTAAATATTTAAATATGTTACCTTTTCTTAGTCCCATCACTTAACCAATGTGGTTAAAGGTAGTATTAGTGCTAATGAAGGAGTCAGCCATTGTAAGAAATGTTTCCTGATTTGCTCTATTTCATATATTTATAAATAATTTCTGATTAAGGCTCACAACTATAGCTGGCATTCACAAAGAATATCCACGTAGCTTGGATACTTTTAGTCTTCAGTAGACCAAGTTCTCATTTCATCAGCTTTTTCTTTGTGATTTATCCCTGAGACATATCTTCTAAGTAATTTTTTCAGTATGTTGTCAAGTGAGTCTTCCTTAGGTCTCTTATCAGCATAGGACTGTGTTTTAGAGAACTTCTTTTATCCTGCAGGTGCAAAAGTTAATACCCTATCTCTAAAAACCTAGTTTTTAAGGCAGAAGATAAAAGAAGTTCCTTGTACTGATGTTTGTTGACAGGGACAAAAGATGTAACAATGAATGTTTATTGTATCTTGTCTTGAATAGGTATCGTGTTTATTTCGCCTTACTGTTTTCAAAAATAATGTAGCAAATAAAAGCAGCATAGTTCATTACCAGAGACAAGATATGTATTGGTCTTTTAACCCAAGTTAAATTTTAGAATTAAGCAAATAGTGTGTCCTGTGACCCCAAAGAGTTAACTGCTGAATGTTTGCCTCATTTGGGCCTTAACTTAATGGACTTACCAAAAGCTCTGCTTTAGCAAGTACTCACAATTCTTTTGAATTAAGTATGCTAATAGATAAGTATGCTAATAGAGTAGTAAGAAAAGGAAATAATTCTTCCTAATACATTCAAATATTAAATGATTAATATGTGTATAACCACAAGGATTAAAGTGTACAGGTAGGGCTCAATGACAGCTTTATTCTCAGAATTAGAGAAGGAAGAGAGATTCAAACTGGTTTGGGGCTATATGTGCTTGGAATCTGTGATCATTTAATTCATTTTAATACAGAAAGCAAGACTTTAAAACTCTCAGTTTGGATGCGTGGTTTTCTCGTGGCTAAAATAAAATATGAAAAAATATATTTTACTGCCTAGTTTATGAAGAGTAAGATAATATCTATTTAAGGCCAAGATTATAAGACAGATACCTTATTCACATTGGTTTCTAGTAGAAAGAGGGGTGAAAGGGAGTGGAAATGGCGGTAGAACCATGAAAATGTTTATATACCATCTGCAATCTTTTAATTCATTTCTATAAAATACTTACCTGCAAACAAAATTCTTTCCCTTTTTAAAATTTTTCTTTCTTGTTAGGCACTAACCAGGCTGTATCTGGACAAGGCCACTTTAATATGGAATGGAAATGTTGTTACAGGGCTGGAAGCCCTAACTAATTTTTTTGAGATGTTGCCTTCTAGTGAGTTCCAGGTCAATATGTTAGATTGCCAACCAGTTCATGGTAAGACCATGGTCTTTCAAGGTATTTCCTTTGTTTTCCTTTGGTAAGCACTGAGCTTTTACATCAAAAGCAGCAAGCAGCTTTTAGTGATAGAAATACTTACTTGAGCAAATTAAATATTATGAAAAATTCAACTGTCTAATCAAACTTTTGGTCTTCCTTTAGATACTTCTCACTCCAGAGAACCACGATTAGGTTTTGATGGACTGTGTGATTATGGCTTATTAAAAGTTGTATGAGAAATTGAGACTAAATGTGATTTTTGTTAATGGAGAGGAAAAATTATCTATTTTCCCCAAATAGATGGTTGGTTGCCTGTTGGGCCCTTAAATGTCTCCAGAAAAAAATATACCATATCTCTGATTTATGTATTTATCTTACAACGTATTAAAATTTCAGAAATTTTAATCTGTTATGTGAAAGGACGACTTTTGGCAAGACAGAATTTGATTTAAGATAGGTTGATGCAGTTTATAATATTAACCTCTAGGTGGGGCCCTAGGTTTCTTAAGTTATGGTTTAGGGTAATTTTTTTTCCCTTTATAGTTCTTGAAAAGAAGGATAACTTAAGCAAAACACGAATAAGCTCTGTTAGAAAGCCAATGAAATATTAATACATACAGGAAACAAATAGTCCTCTGCTACATATAAGCTCCTCATTTTGCAACTGTATAGTACTCCACATATTTCTGGACTGAAAATAGTTTTAGGGTCGTTGAATGAGTATTTAGTTTTCTGGCTTTGGATATGCATACTTAAGATGATGCTCAAAGTAAAGAAAGCTTACGAACTATTTTTTAGCATTAGGTCATAAGCGAGGTATGTTAAGCCTGAAAAACTGCTTATTTAAAGATAGATAGAAACTGACCTCTTCTCTTTTTGTTTGTGGATAAAGAGCAAGCTACCCAGTCCCAGACTACAGTTCTTGTTGTGACCAGTGGAACTGTGAAGTTTGATGGAAACAAACAACACTACTTCAACCAGAACTTCCTGCTGACTGCTCAGTCCACTCCTAACAACACTGTGTGGAAGATCGCGAGTGATTGCTTCCGTTTTCAAGACTGGGCTAGTACTTAAGGGAGGGAAAGTCCATTCTCCTTTGGTCCATTAGTTCCAGCAACAGAAATTTATGTGAAATTCTTCATTTCATTGTAGAAGCACTATAAACTAGTATGTGCTGAGACAAAATTTCTTTAATAATTTTTTATTCTTAGCAGCACCTTTTCTAGCAGCTGCCAGTTTGAATCGTTGCCCTTAAGAGCTTTAATGCTAGTTTTTTACATGCCTTATATACATTCCACTAATGACGTTCTTATAGTAATATCAAACACATGATCTTGGTACTAACTTACTCACTGTGAACCCAGCCTATTGCAAAAATAAAATCCTTTTATAATACTATCTGTGGGAGATCAGCACAACATAACTTTGGGAGGAAGTGGAGTTTTTTTTGGTTATTAGGTTAATTTTGTAGTTTTTTAAAACACATGCCTGTTTTCAGTTAACACTGGTAATGCAGTTTTAATATATGGCTTTTTCAAATCAGTTCAATGAAAACAGTACAAATTTAGGTTTGCGTAACTACTCTGACATGTCGGAATTACATGTAGAGATGTTCAGTAGTCTTTTGTCATATTAAATTTTTTATGTTGGCATGTTTTCTTACGAAGTGAATTAAATCAACTAGAGAGGTATAGAACGTTTTCAGTTGATACATGAGTATTGGGTACATTTGGTGGTTTAAAAGCAAGTCATCTTAAAAAGATTTTTCTTGGCAGCTCTAGGTCTATAAATTTAGGTAATGAGTGGTAGGAGAACTAATAGCTTTAACAGGAGAATGGGGAATGAGAAATACAGAAGTCCAAGGTTGAGGCCAAAAGTGACTGGGGTGGCCAAATGGTAAATTTTTGGTACTTATTTTCTACCTCCTAAAAATGTAAGTTATTTTTAGGATTTAAATCACTAAGTTAATAGGTATCCTTGCCAAGTTGTCATGAGTGTCACTTTCGTTCTAAGAATTATTTTTTAAGGTCTTTCTGCTTCACCTGATACTTAACACCAATATATGTCTCAATTTATTCAAGAACTTACTGGGGGTAAAATGTCAGCAATAAACCTAATCTTGTAACAGGGTCTAACATAAAAGTTGGAAACAAAGCCATTGCTGTCTCTTTGTGACACCCTTAACATTTAAGTCTTCCATGTGAACTTTAGGCCCAAAGTCTCCTATGTATTATCTACCCCCAAAATAAGTGGGTTTTTTCCGCTGTGTTTTGTACTGTCAACTGCATTATCTTTTCCTTAATTATTTAGAGTAATTATTTAATTTTATGATTTGTCCTTCCATAAGGCATTGAGCAAATAGATCTGTTTTAAGACATGTTCCTGCTATGTGGCTAACTCACAGTTTCTTTAAAGAGAAAATAGAGAACAGCAGATCTTCATGATAAACTTCAGAAGAACAAAGTGATTAATTTTATGTTTCAACTTCTAAAGATAAAAAGGCTAGCTTTGGTTTTGCTTAAACTTTGAATGTCTTATTTTCCATTTTTTAATGTTCTTAAGCTAGATACGCCAGCTTTGTTGCTACATTGCAACCAACAGTTAATGTTTCTTACTACTTAATTTTAAAACCAGTAATTCATTTACTCTTGCACAACTCTATACACTATATTTCTGATATACTAACAAAATAGAATTAAAGTAAGAGAAAGGCGAAACTGAAATTTAGGCCACACCTTCTTGTAGCACTGATCAAAACTTACACATTACATTCGACTCAAAGTGAGCTTATTCTTTATCTTGGATAAAACCACAGCTTTAGCAGCAACAATCAGAATGCCCAAACACTGCCCTTTCCCTTGTGGAGAACAATCTCAAGTAAAAGCTGCCTATAACTAGCAATAATTGAATTGAATGGTGGTTGTGCATTGTTTCACGATTGTTGTGTGTTTTAAGACTTGTATATGAACTGCTTTTTTCCAAACTCTGTATAACTTTTAAATGGCTGGAACTACTCTTATTTGGACTAGACTGTATTTTTGACATGCTCATATTTTTATAACTTGAAAAAATAAAATTTGCCTTGTGACAAGTTTTCTCAAGCTTGTTTTAAGGTCTTTTGATTTTTTTTAAGGATTCAGAACAGGTATTGTTTCTTTACAGTGAAGTTTTTCAAATGAAAACATGTTAGAATGTTAAAAACAGGGTTTGGCAACTTGGACTTTTTCTTTGTCGTTTCTGTAGCCCGACCTATTTTTCCTTTTCTTACCAAGTATTCACATTCCTGAGATCACTTGTTTGAGGTGGCAGTGAAGTTTTTGATAAGGAGTTAGAAATCTTAACCTTGAGAAACCAGCCAAAATGCTATATTCAGTAGGCAGTAAAACCCAAATATAATTGATTTCCAGAAAGAATAGTCCCATTAACTTTAGTTCTACATTAAAAATATGTTAACAGATACTTTAGAGAGGAGTGAGAAGAGACAATAGCCCTTAAAATCAAATATATTTAATCTCTTCAAAGATACATGTATTTTACATATTTTAACATCCCTGAAGTTGCTATGCATCATAAAGTGATGCCATATCATAGTTTAATCAGCGCTTTTCCCATTTCTCAGTGGTACATAAAATAATGACAAATCTTACAAACAATGGCATCTTTGATGAAATACAGTAATGAGTTTTGCCTAGATAAAAAATGGTTAGGACTCTACTTAGGTTTAAATTTGTAGGCATTAGTGGAAGTGAAAAGCTGTAAGCTTAAGAGGCTGGTAACTCATGACTCAAACTCTGTCACCATGTCATTTATATTTCATGACTATCCCATATGGCTGGAGGGGCCACAGACTTTAATCATGCACGTACCTCGGTGAATTTGAGTCATGATAACATTTTCCTAGTTTTTGAAAGTTACCTAGTAACGTATGGTGTGTCTAAAACAATAGTTTCAACAAGGTTAAAGGATAAGCACAGTGAGAAAAGAGCAAGAAGTTAAATAAAAGCTAAGACGGTACTGTGAGTTCTTTTCTGCAATTTTGCTAGATTAACTATTGCTTGAAATTAGGAAATTTGGTAGAAGGGGATTTCATTTGCTGATTGTTGTAATACAATTAATATAGGGTGGAAAGGATAAGCGTGCTTTATCCTTTCTATGTGTGTGCTAACATAAGCACACATACTAAAAAATGGTAGGGCATGTTAGGCTTTTTGATTTTACAGTTCTATATGATAAAGTTATCTCATCAAAACACTTGTTATCAAACTGCTATACTCTATTAATATACTTGCCATTTGCCAAATGCAGCTTTCTGTACAAAATAGTTCTTGGTGACTCTCAGTGGGCTATGTATGTCAGTCTGATTTTCTAGAGAAACACTAAAAGGTAGAAAAATGTAGCGTATTGTTGGAGTAATGTGTCAAATGGAGGGTCTTAGGATACAGCATAAATCTGAGAGAAGGTATATGCAGCCTTTAGATAGGTGGCTTTCAAAATTTTACTATGACCCATAGTAAGAAGTATATTTGACATCACAACCCAGTATACAGATGCATAAATAAACCAATAAAAGATATATACAAAATAAAACTCAAGCTTACCTTGCAGTGTGTTCTTGACATTTTATGTTTCATTCTATTAACTTTTTGAAAATGCTAGTCATAACCTGCTCAATTGATTTTTACAGCAAGCAACTTGAAAAACACAAAAATAGAGCAAGTGTATTTACACTATCACTTTCTAGTAGGGGTATAGGGCTGGCTTCCAAAAAGTAGTGTCCTATGTCAGTGATGTCACCCTGACTTAGAAGTGATCAAAAACGTCTTTCTCCTCTCAGGCTTGTCATATTTGTCGAGGGCGATGAAGGGCAGCACTGTTTGCCTCCCAATTCTTGGCTTGCACCAGAAGTTCAGAGCTAAGAAAGCATATGTTTAGGTTAATCTTTAGGCAGAACCTGGGAGTAGGATGAGTGGCAATGAAAAGGAGTTGAAACAGAGGAGGCTGCCCTGTTTTAGACATCCAAGAAAAGAACTGAGCAGGCATTCCAGCAGAACTACTTTTCAACATGGTTTGATATTACATAAGCTGTATTTTGATAAATTTTAAGTCAATTGCATGTATTTTTTCCTTACCCTCCCTCCTTGAACACCACAGATGTCTACATATCAACTCCTTTGGTTTGACAAGGGCTGTGGTGGTCTCTAAGACGTAAATCCTGGTCCCAGACCGAAAGGAGACTTGTACTCTAAGGCCATTCTGCCCCTGGTGTGTTCTGTGACCATAGGCGATTCACTTACTGTGGGCCTCCGTCTTCGACTATTGAATGGAGGTACTATTTGCCCTATTTGGTCCACCACGTGGTTGTGAGGACCAAATAAGACAACAAATGTGAAAATATTTGAAAAGTACCATGTGCTGCACAAATACAATGTTTTTTGGCTTGGTGATTATCTTTCTCCCCTCCCTAAATTCTGTTTCTTTTAGGGTAAAATCAGTTGAGAGTTACTGTTGTCCACAAGCAGACACTCATTCGAGGCCTTGCCACTGCATTTACAAGACTGTTGTTATTCCAGCTCCACAAAATGTCTAAGACTAGATGGATAGAAATGGCTATTATACTGTAAAAAAAGATTCATGGCCTGAAAGGGATGCAATGATAGCAATTTGCAAATATATTTTTGAGAAGTCTTTCTGTAATCAGGAAAAAAACCCTGTAACATTATTCATTCCAATTCTCTTGCTCAAGGGCAAGAAATCAGCAAGAGAAGCCTGCAACACTTACCAAGCCCAAGTGCCAAGGTCTGCCTTGGAGCCCTGAGCTGCCTGAGGTGGCCATAATGCATTTTGTTCTCCTGACCCTTTTGTGTTGTGTCTGAAAGAGCCTCCGGGAGTGATTTCTCTAATATGCTAATCTGTCCATCTATAGCACCCAGGATTCCCAGTGGTCTGGGCCCAAACTCAGAGCTGATAATTCGGCTTTGGATATTGCTGGAGAGAAAAAGCAAGCCTGGGTGGAAGGACCAAAGGAGAAACTAACTGGGGGCATGGTGAGGGGGTGGGTAGGGACAGTTGGGGAGATATTCCTTTCCAAACAACTGAAAATAAAAGGAGAGGAAGAGGGAGGAGACAAACCAGAAAAAAACAGCCTCCCCTGGACAGGTAATTTGTGATAACTCTGGGAGGAAAGGCATGGTGGTTAAGGAAGACCTCACATCTGAGAATAAGAACTGCAGCTAAAACATATACACTTACAAATCCCCGAGAGGCCAGTGATAAAATTAGGAACTAAGGGGCCTCCTACCTCCATGCCCCTTTCTCCCATCCTTCTGGGGCTCTATATTGATATACTTTCCAAGGCCCCCACTGTTGCAGACACTAGACCTATCCTGCCCTCCCCTCAAATACCCCTTTGCCATCCCATCCAAACTTTTTTGCCCTGAGAGTATTCCCTTAGGCCTCAACCTATACAGTTGATTAGCTTTTGTGTCAGGGTTTTTGCGTTTTAGCTGGAAGCAGCTGGAACTATACCATAACCCAAAGGAGTGTCTCACTAATCTTAGCACTTCAGACTTATATTTTGTGTGTGAGGGGTAGGAGGAATTTGAGGATCAAAGGGATCTTTGGTATCTCTCAAACTGTACCTTGCAGGAGGCAAACTACTATATATCATTTACCATGAAATATAAATTAGCCCAACATATAGCCACTTAAATATCTTACTGATTATGCGTTCACTGACAAATGGCTTGCATCCCACTACTGCCCTCTCACCTAGCTGTTAGTGGGCTGAGAACACCCCTAAACCCTGTTTCTGCCTCATGCTGCTTATTAGGCTACAGAGTTCCTTTGGCAGCAGCCTCGGAAAACTCTAGGAAGTAGTGTAGTATGGGATAATGGATCTGGGCTCTGCAGTCAAAGAGACCTGGAGGTGAATTTCAGACCTGCCAATTGCAAGCTGTGTGATCCATTAGCAAGTCACTAATCTTCTACTGGAGCGTCTGTTTCCTAATCTACAAAAGGGTGATGACCTCACAGCAACCTTAGGAAATAGGTACTGTTATGACCATTTTGCAAATGAGGAAATCAAGGCTCAGAGAGGTAATCACTTGTTCAAGGTCACTCAGTGGCAGAAGCAGGATTCAAAATCAGACCTTTCTGATTCTTAACCACTTGATATTAGAAGTACAGGCAGTTCACAAGTGGTAGTGATTGCTATAATTGTTGTGTTGTATATGATTAGAGCCAAGCCTGAGGGAGACTTAGCTGCCCATACACCCTGTGTTCACTCATTGTATGTCTTGTCAGTGTTGTTGAAACTGTAAGGTTTCAGCCTAGGTCTAGTTGCTCAGTGCACAAAAATCCAATTATTGAGACAATGAGGATTGCCAAGGAAGGAAGGGATTTTTTTAATATGACCCACATCTTGTCAGGAGAATGGGAGAAGCTGCCTTAAGTCTGTCTCCCTTACTAACAGAGATCATGGGCTTTTAGAGGAGGGGCCACTTGACTTGGGGCAGGTCATCATGTAACTACCAAGGGGCTATGTGCATTGGGGGCAGGTTGTGGGGAATGGTGAATCTTAGTCAGGAAGTCTGCCCAGGGGCCTTCAGAATCTCAGCTCCTTTGTCTTGCAGAAAATCCACCATTTCTGGGAAACAACTCAAAAGATCAAGTAGTTAGTTAAGGGAGAGGATTATTAAAAAAAAAAATGCAGGGGTCATTGAAATTTGTTCAGAGAGCTGGTTACAATTGTCTCCTTCTTTTTAGTTCATTTCTCAATCTTGGGGAATCAGAACATCAATTGATCTATCTAGCTGCTTCCTGCTGAAATGGGACATAGTTGGGGTGTGAGGAAGAAAAAAATGTTGGGCTTGTTGCCGAAACTTTTTAGTATATGTTGAGTTGCCACCCTCTCCCCACCAAGGCAGTAAAGTATATCAAAAGAAGTACCCATCCCTGTCTGGGATCCCTCCCAGGAAATATTGGCCCAATTTTCCCCAGATGGAATCTCCACCTTAAAATTTCCCTAGTCATTCGTGAAAAGAGTTTTAGGTAGCTAATCCAGCTGTGAAATAGGTTAGTGGAAGAAGCAATAGATTGAGAGATCTTAACTAAAGGGTTGTCTTGCCAGGCAAATGAAAATTCCCAAAGGACAAGCTAGACATACAGGGTACATGTTTTCAGACATCCCAGGGAGTAGGACTTGTGCCTAAATTACCTTTTGGCCAGTAACCACAGCATACCCAGCTTTGCATTGTCTCTGTTCTATAATGCTGCTTCTATCTGTAAAGAGCTCCTCATCTAGGTCTGACAGGGGTTGATCAGTCAAACCCTGGAGACTAGAATACACTTTGTCAATAATCTGAATGTAATCATAGAATGAGGAATGAGAGTCCATTGGCAGCAAGGTGGCTGGATTAAGGGTGGACACCACCTTCTGAGTTACATTAGTCCTGATATTTAGCCATCTGGCCATTGGCCATTAACCAAAAGCCTCCCTTATGTTCTAGTAGGGGTAATATATAATGCATGGGATGAACAGTCACCAGTTGTCCAAGGGTAAACTTATCAGCTTCCTGTAAAGTATCATAAGTAGCAGCTACTGCTCTCAGACAAGTGGGCCATCCTTTTGTTACCACATCCAATTTCTTAGAGAAATAAGGTACAGGTTTCTTAAGATTCCCCCAAAGTTTGTGTCAACACCCTGAGTCCAATTCCTTGTCTTTCCTGAATGAAAAAATCAAAAGGCTTATATAACTCCAGAGGCCCAATGCGAGGGCAGTCATCAATTTTTTTAATAGTCAAGAAAGCCTTGTTGCATTCCCTGGTCCAAGGAAGTAGTTCTTTTTCTTTCCCTTTTAAGGCTTTATAGAGAGGTTTTGCTATTAGCCTGAAGTAAGGAATCTAAATCCAGCAAAACCCAGTCATATCCAAGAATCCTTATAACTCCTTATGAATTGTATGGACTACTGTTCGATTTACATCCTCTCTCCAATCTGAAAGGAGTTTCCAAGTTTCAAGAGACAATTCAAACCCCAAGTATTTGACAGTGGAGTGGGAAGTGAGATCTGAGCTTTTTCTGAGACGCTTTATATCCTTTGTCAACTAGTAAATTTAATACAATTATGGCATGTTGCCTTGATTCAGCTTCAATCTCACTGGCTATCAGGGTATCATCTACATACCGTAAAATCATTCCCTTGCCTAAAACTATTACCCTCAAATCTCTGGCCAGAATTTTTCTGAAAATTGTTGGGGAGTTTTTTAAACCCCTGAAGAAGGACAGTCCAGCAGTACTGGCATTTGGCTTTAGATTTTAATTCTTCCAATTCAAAAGCAAATAGTACTCGTGATTTGGGAGCAAGAGGAATGTAAAAGAAAGCATATTTTAAATATATTACTGAAAATCAGGTAAAATTTCCAGATAAAACAGTAAGGAAGGTGTAAGGATTAGGTACTATAGGAAGAATATCCCCCACTATTTGGTTTATTGCCCTTAGATTTTGAACAAACTGGTATGCCTGGCTTCCAGTTTTTCTCTTCTTTTTGCTTGGCAGAATGGGAGTATAATGAAGTGTGTCCAACTTCCCTTCCCTTCATGGCCTGGAACTCAGTTTTAAGGTTTGTTAGGGGGTCCCCTTGGCCAAGAGGAGGTCTGTTTAATCAGCAGGGGAGAGGGGCCTAGGGTTTACATTTCTCCCCTTTTGGCCAAGATTTGCCAGAGGCATCATTGATGGCCAAACTTTTATTTTGTCCCATCATTGCCATGGTGGTGTGGTTACCTGCCCCAGTTCCATCCTGTCCCTCAGTAGGACCTTGTGGCCAGTGGGCTTAAAGTGAAAAGACATATAGCCAATTAAATGCTTTAGGCCATATGGGAATGGAAGTGGACAGGCATTTATCAACCTTTAAAACCTTTTAAGCAACATAAGAGCAGAGAAACCACATGCCAAAAGCAAGATTATAAAATTAACTTATTTATACAGAACATAAGCAATTGTTAAAACCATGTAAGCTAAGGATTTAGAGACTCTTGTATCAGAATGAACAAACAGCATTGTAAACGAAAAGGTTGTAAGTCCTGCCTAGCTCGGAAAATGACAGGAAAACGGAAGCTTACAGGTAGCTAAGATGTTAAAAGGCTGAAAACATTTGATCAAATCAGAATCACAAGTTGTGAAATAATAACAATTCACTTAACCAAGAGTGATACTCAAGAGACTTTAAAGGCTATACAGAAAAAAAAACAACTTTAACTTTTTAAAGCTCAGTTTTCCCAAGTAATCAAAAACCTAGTAAGGACAACATAGGAATTATCTTGATAAAACAAAAAATCTTTGTTTCTTAGGCCAGTTGCCAAAAGGTAAGGAAAAACCTTCTTTAGTACGATTGCTTTTTCTTATGGGAAACTGTAACCGAGGGAATGGACTGAAAAAATGGCAAAAATATTTTCTGTCTCTTTAAAACATCCTCCACTCCTTTTTGAGAACTAAAACCTGCATCCCTGTCTCGGGCCAGTGCTTGGGAGGGGCAGGGTAAGTCTTTTGTTATTTGTGCTAAAGGAGATGGCCCTGGTAAAGGGAGGTCCTGGGTGGAGGGCAGGAGGGATTGTCTTCAGCAGAGATGGAACAATCAGAATCATCAACTGTATTTGAAACAGTAATTGCCTGAAGCTGAGAACCCATCCTTTAAAAGTTCTATATTTCTGTTATTAGAAGGACAATGGCATTTTAGACAGGAGTCTCCATCCTCCCTCCCCTTTGCTGGCAAAGTAATAAAAGTTCTCTTTCCTTCCTCCCCAGACCACTTGTCCTTGCTCTTCTGATTTGGCCTCCTGGACAAGTGCCGAGCTTTCGGTAACAAAACCCATTTAGATGACTTGGAAGTCAAACCTCATGAAAGGTTACCAGAATTTATAATTCATAAGAAGACTGTGTCTAGAGTCAGGAGTAAATATTATATTATAAAGGAAACAAGAAACTAGAAAACTAGTACCTTGAGAAGGGGAATCTACAACTCTTACTAACAGCATAGGAAGATTTTTGACCATGTTGAGCAATTGAGACATATCAAGAAGCTAACAAAAAACATTGCTTTTCAGATGTTTAAAGTAATCATTTCAGCCTCAGGCCTTAACAGCAGACTTAGAACCAGAGAGGGAAAAAAGTTACAGGAACCAATGAAAAGGTTGAAGGAGAGGGTTATCATCTCAGGCCATCTCAAGGGGAGGAAAATATGAAAGCAGTAAGACACAGCAAAAGCTGAATTTCTGAGATACAGATCTGAGAAGTTTCAAAAGAAGCAGGTTATAGAAAACCTTTTGCAACTTTGTCACATGTATCTCATTTACTTTTGCCTAATTTATTTTAACAGTTTACTTAACCATTTTGATAGCCTGTGAATACTAAATATACAACCAATGTGATTAATTGTGCCCTCTGAGAAGATGAAATACAAGACCACCTCCTGACCTCTTTCCACACTCAGACATCAATCAACATTTCCCCTAGCACTTCCCTCTCGAAAGGTGAAGTTTCTAAATCTGACAATTCCTCTTCAAGATAGACATCTGCTCCTGTCAAGATAACCATCCATTCTCCACCGAGAATTGCAAAACAGCCAAAAGTCTCTACCCCCTCAAGCCCCGTAACACCCCTCCAAAAGCCCTTAAAGCCCCTCAGCCTGTAAGAGCCCGGGGTCTCCATCATTTTGGCCAGAGGCCCTTCTCAGGTTTCATCATTAAAACCTGTCTTTGCTGGCTGAAGCCGTCTCTTGTCTCTATTCTTTTCTCCCTCTACGTGACACCCTCAACAAAGTCATTTATGTCTAAATAAATTTATTATCTAAACATATTTTCATAAACAAAATTGGGAAATGAATTTTAAAACACAGACCAAGAAACAATTACAAAATATAGTTTTAACTATTACTTTTAAACTTAAAAAATAACCTACCAAAATAACGAACGTAAGTATTCTAGTAAGACTTCCTATTCTGTAACATCTTGACATCTTGCAGTGTTCTATAATAAATACAGTAGAAGTTTTAGAACACATCCTGCTTAAAGACATCAACTAGTTTGATCTTCCTAAAATACCAATATCCCAAAGTAAAACTTATTGACATGACATCACCTGACTGTAGACTGAATAAACTTCTAACATGAATCCTTAGTATTTCAAATAATGGCACAAAGCCATAACATTTCTTTTTACATAAGGATCAAGATCAAGCTATTTTAAAAACAATCTAACTAGTCTCAAAACATTTTTCTACTTAAGTGCAAATTCAATTACATGTAATACTTCCAAAGAATAAGTTTGTTTTGAGATACTCTTTGGATTCTAAGAATAACCATTTTGTTCATTTTGAAATAAATTACTATACAGATATTAACAGTTCAAGGATTCTCTCTTTTTAAAAATTTTTCTAGCTGAAGGCCTTTGCTATGGCAACACAAAGTACACATAACAGGTTAGCCTGCAATCAGTACTCAGAAAGAGTGAGTCAGAAACAGATTTTGTGTGTAACTTTCCACAGACAGTAAAGTCAATGGAAGAGACTGCATCTGAAACTAGGATTAAGAGACCAAAATCAAAATATCTTCATAAATTTTTGACCATAAGTTTCTGTTTTTGTGCTGTCATTTACTTAGAGTTTTATTTATTCTAATTTACTGACACCTATTTTTGTTTAGGCATGTCTACATTTTTACCTGAGTAAGAATCTTAAAGTTAAATATGGGTATTTTTGCCAATAACTCAGGAGATTTAGCTGTTTTTATTAAACCAACAATATTAAATTAGATCATACAAACACAGATCATTTTGTTTTGGCTGGGTTTTTAGTTTTGTAACCTCTGTGTCAAACCCTGATATCTTCAAATATAAAAGTAACCAGTAAACCAAGGTAAAAATGTATACTGACAATTTTGAAGACATTTTTAGTGCTCTTTTATCAATAATTTTTTAAAAACCAGCTTGTTTACCAAAGATTATTAAATTCACATGGACATGAAAAGCATTTGGGCTTATTTATTTAATTTTTGAGAGCTCCTTTTATTTATAAGCCAATTTTGGTACCATGTAGACATATAATACATGTACACATACAAAACACATGTAAACACATACACATGCATACAAAGTTTCAATAGCTTTTATCTCAGAACTCTAGCTATGAGATCCTCTGAAGGTCCACATAAACCTGTATACATTGTTTCCATTCCTCTTTCCCTGTCCAACAGTGGGCATCCCTGCATCTCAGCCAGGTTGCCTCCATGGACAGAGATGTCTTTCAATCTCCTAGACCTAAGGACAGAAATGTCTTCTAATCTCCCAGACCTTAGGGCAGAGGTTTCTTTTAACTTTTCAGAACTTAGAACCTGCCACAAGAGAAACTACCATCACAGATGTCTTTCAACCTCCCAGACCTTGGACTGTGGTTATAATATCATCAGTAGCAAAAAGAAAATAGAGACAAAGAGCTTAACAGACTCCACATTTACATGCCAAACACCAATACAGATAAACACTCAACATAAAGAGAAATTCAAGAAGTTCCAAACAAACTGCAATTTCACCTAACAAGCCCTGAGAATGTCAAATCAAAACAGTTTTGTTCCCACTCTCACAAATGGTTGGGAGCTTATCCAGCCCGAAACAAATGGGAATTCCCTCAGAATTCCCCAAACTGACAGGGGCATCCCCCACTGTGTGGTGCCTTCAAATAGCACTCACTTGCCCAGATGCAAATGTCAAAATCCAGAGGTCCTTTCTTCAGAGGCAATCACCAATGCATTGGAGGCTAGTAACAGCAGAGCTGGTGGGAGAGTTCAAAGCTGCCCTCCAGCAAATATGGCCAGGTAGCTGCTAAGGGAAGCTTTCGGTCTCTCCCTGCTCCACAGCCACCAAACCACAAGCAGTGCTATCCCAGAAAAAAAAACCATATTTGTTGTCCAAACCATAAGGAGGTTGCGGCCTAGGTCCAGTTGTTTGTCACACAAAAATCCAATTATTGAGACAATGAGGATCGCCAAGGAAGAAAGGAATTTTTTAATACAACAGACATCTTGTTGGGAGAATGGGAGAAGCTGCCTCAAATCTGTCTCCACGACTAACGGAGATCATGGGCTTTTAAAGGAGGGGCCACATGTTTTGGGGCAGGTCGTGGTGTAACTCAAAAGGGGCTATGAGCATTGGGGGCATTTTGTGGGGGATGGTGAAACTTGGTCAGGAAGTTTGCCCAGGGGCCTTCAGAATCTCAGCTCCTTTGTCTTACAGAAAATCCATTTCAAACAACTCAAAAGGTCAAGTAGTTAGTTAAGGGAAAGGATTATAAAAAAACATATAGGGATCATTGAAATTTGTTCATAGAACTGGTTACATCAGCATCTTATTTCCTTACCTCCCTGGCTGGAAGGCTCCCAGAGCCAAGAGTAAACATGCAGAAGATATATATCTACATCTATATCTATATATAACACTGAGGGTGAAGCTTGGGCTGATGTCTGGAGAAAAAAACACAACAGCACAGGTGAGAGCCTCTCTCACTGTCACTCCTTGAAGGGCAGAGGCAACTAGACCAAGTTGCACACCTTGTCATAGAAGTGTCACAAGGGGATACCTTGCAGTAATTATGATCCGCCTAGATACAGCCACGCTGGGCATTTTCTTCCTTGGTGGTTAGAAAGGGTTAGAGGTTGTGGCAGCTATGGACACTGCTCAATTTTCCCTTTGAGAAAGAACTTACCTTTCAGCTGTGAGCAGGGCGGTTAGCTGAGAGCCTCCAGCTGCAGCACCTGCAGGATCTGCTGCAGTATTTGAGCCGAGGCCATGGTCTTCTGAGGCAGCCTCTAATCAAAGACTGAGCACAGCAGAGGTACTCAAGCCTGGCCATTTCAGTCCAGTGTGCGGCTTCTCTCATGGGCCATCTTTGCCCCACAGCTTCCTCTTGGATTGGCTGAGACTTTGTCAGAACCACACCACAGCCTGCCTAATTCTACTTTTGTCCTTCTTTCCTTTCACAAGTGTCAGATATACATCAAGGAATGAAGATTTTCCTGCCCAACCCGGCTTCCTCCTTCTTTATCTTTCACAGGTATTACCTAACCCCCAATAAGCCTCTTTCACTCCTAACTCCATCTCAGTATCTGCTTACTAGAGAACCAGAACCGATCCAGGGGTTTTTTTGTTGCCTGTTCTTTGCTGAATTGAAGCACTGATCAATATTGAGAGTGAGTGCCCGGTGGCTTCTCAGGCAGCTATCCTACTAGTCTGCTTGACCATTGCCATGGAAACATCCATAGGCAAGGAAAAAAAAAACCCCAGTAGACAAGGGCTCATGGCAAAACACCACATCCAGGCTATGGGAGAGGCTCCCCAGCCAACTGGGCAGAAGGACTGGGGTCATGGCCAATCGCATTTGTCCTTGTGATGGCTGGAGTTGAAGAGGGGATGGAGAGACACTTAGGCTACCCAGGCCTGGGATGAGGACAGGGGATGGAGGATGGAGAGAGGAATGCTGGGGAATGGGAGTGTATGGCGCAGATTGTACTATTAGTATTCACTAAGGGACCCCAGAATCCTCGCATCTTCACATCCTGGCAGCAAAATCTGCACTTAACCAGTACTTTCCAAACAGAAACTGACCTGCCAAAGATTTCTGTATGCCCTGGCCTTCTGCCCTGTCCTAGCTCCCACTCTTGCCTTAGTGTGTCCTTGAACATTGCTCCAGAACAAAGATTCTGAAACTGGTCTGGGGTCCATAGAACTGCTGGAGCTTCCGGAGGGTGGTCTGGGATCCCTCCAGGGAAATTTTATGAGTATTTGTCCAGGAAAAGGGGCAATAGTTTTTCATCAGCTTCTCAAAGAGGACTGTAGTGCTAAAGAGATTAGGAACTATTGGTCTAGGAAAAGTAAGTCCATTTTTATGGATTAATTAGGCAGAACTGACACATAGTAGGTACCCCAAAAATAATTATTACATGAATGAATGAATGAATGGGAAGAAGAAATAGGTAGCAAAAATTAATTTAAGTTAGATAAGTCATAAAACACTGAGCATGGTACCTGACACATAGTAAGCATTCATTAAAAATTATTGTTATTAAATGCAAATTAAAATCACAATGAGATATCACCTTATCCCAGTTAGAGTGGCATTTATTAAAAAGTCCAAAAACAATAGACACTGGCATGTATGCAGAGAGAAAGGAATGCTTATTCACTGTTTGTGAGACTGCAAATTAGTACAACCTCTACGGAAAACAGTATGGAGATTCCTCAAAGAACTAAAAGTAGACCTACCATTCAATCCAGCAATTCCACTACTGGGCATTTACCCAAAGGAAAAGAAGTCATTTTATCAAAAAGACACCTGCACATGAATATTTATTGCAGCACAATTCACAATTGCAAAGATGTGGAATCAACCCAAATGTCCATCAATTCATGAGTGGATTAGTAAAATGTGGTATATGTAGACCAGGAGTACTACTCAGCCATAAAAAAAGATGAATTAATACCTTTTGCAACAATCTGGATGGAACTGGAGACCATTCTCCTAAGTGAAGTATCTCAAGAATGGAAAAACAAACACCACATGTACTCACTATTAAATTGGAACTAACCAATGAGCACACATGCGCACAAAGGGAAGTAAAACTCAGTGGAAAGCAATGGGGGGAGGGGAGGGAAATAAACCAACCTAATGAACACTATCTGGGTGATGGGCACACCTATAGCCAGGACTCAAGCATTACAAAAATGGATCCATGTAACCTAAAACATCTGTACCCCCTTAATATTTTGAAATAAATTTTTTAAAAATTGTTATTATTATCTCTCTTTGGCATTGCTATAAAGGAATACCTTAGACTGGGTAATTTATTTAATAAAAAAGGTTTATTTGGCTCACAATTCTGTTGGCTGGAAGATTGGGCATCTGGTGAAAGCCTCAGGCTGCTTCCACTCATGATGGAATGTGAAGGGAAGCCAGCATGTGCAGAGATCACATGACCAGACAGGAAGCAAGGGGGAGGTGCCAGGCTCTTTTTAACAACCAGCTCTCATGGGAACTAATAGAGGGAAAACTCATTCACAACCCCCCCCCAGGGAGGACATTAATGTGTTGATGAGGAATCCACCCCATGACAAAAACACCTCCCATTAGGCCCCATTTCCAACATTGGAGATCAAATTTCAACATGGGGTTTTGGGGACAAACATCCAAACCATAGCATTCTTCCCCTCACTCCCAAATCTCATGTCCTTCTCACATGGCAAAATACAATCATCCCTCCCCAATAGTCCCCAAAAGTCTTAACTTGTACCAGCATCAACTCAAAAGTCCAAAGTCTCATCTGAAACTCAAGGCAAGTTCCTTCCAGCTATGAGCCAGTAAGATAAAAAACAAGTTATTTAATTTCAAGATACAATGGCTGTATAGGTGTTGGGTAAACACATTCATTCCAAAAGGAAGAAATCAGCCAAAAGAAAGGAATAAAAGGTCCCATGCAAGTCTGAAACCCATTAGGGCAGACATTAAATCTTAAAGCTCCAAAATAATTTCCACTGATGCCATCCTGGGCACACTAGTGCAAGAGGTAGGTTCCCAAAGCCTTGGGCAGCCCCATCCCCATGGCTTTGCTGGATGCAGCCCATGTGGCTGCTCTCAATGTTTGGAGTACAATGCCAGGCTAAGGGTGTATGCTGCCCGTGGCTCTATAATCCTGGAGTCTCAAGAGTGGTAGCCCTGCTCCCACAGCTCCACTAGGCACTGCCCTAGTAGAGGCCCTCTGTGGTGGTTCCAACCCTGCAGCAGGCTACTGCCTGGGAACTCAGGCTTTCCAATACACCCTCTGACATCTAAGTGGAAACCACCAAGCTTTCACCACTCTTGCTTTCTGGGTGCCTGCAGACTTAGCACCACATGGAATCCACCAAGGCTCACAGCTTGCACCCTCCAGAGGGGCAGCTCAAGCAGTACCTGGGGACGTTTGAGTTATCACTGACACTGAAGTAGCTGGGATGCAGGGAGCAGCATCCTGAGGTGGCAGAAGGCAATGGTGCCATGGGCCTGGCCCCCAAAACCGTTCTGTCTTCTTAGGGCTCTGGGCCTGTTATAAGAGAAGTGGCCTTGAATATTTCTGAATTGCCTTTTGGGCCTTTTCCCCATCTTCTTAGCTATTAGCACCTAGATCCCTTTTATCCATGCTAATCTCTCTAGCAAATAGTTGCTCTACACCACCCTTGGATTCCTCACCTGAAAAGGCTCTTACTTTCTCTACCACATGGCCAGGCTGTGAATTTTCCAAACTTTTATGCTCTGCTTTCCTTTTACTTATAAATTCCACCTTTTTGCTGCTGTATCTGATCATAAGCTGTTAAAAGCAACCACATCACTTCTTGAATGCTTTGCTGCTTAGAAATCTCTTGCACCAGATAACCTAGGTCATCACTCTGAATTTCAGTCTTCCACAAAGCCCTAGGGAATGGACATAATGCAGCCAAGTTCTTTGCTATGGTGTAACAAGTGTGACCTCTTCTCTACTCCGCAACAAGTTCCTCATTTCAATCTGAGACCTCTTCAGCATGGCCTTTACCGTCTATATTTCTATCAGCATTTTGGTCACAACCACTGAACCAATCTCTAAGACGTTCCAAACTTTTCCTTGTCTTCCTGTCTTCTTCTGAGCCCTTCAAATTCTTCCAACCTCTGACCATCACCCAGTTCCAAAACTGCTTCCCCATTCTCAGGAATCTTTATAGTAACACCCTACTCCTCAGTACCAATTTTCTGTCTTAGTCTGTTTGGTGTTGCTACAAAGGAATACCCAAGACTGGGTAATTTATAAATAAAAAAGGTTTATTTGGCTCACAATTTTGCTGGCTGGAAGATTGGGCATGTGGTGAAAGCTTCAGGCTGCTTCCACTCATGGCAGAATGTGACAGGAAGCTGGCATGTGCAGGCATTACATGGCAAGAGAAGAAGCAAGATGGGGGAGAGGTGCCAGGCTCTTTTTAACAACCAGCTCTCATGGGAACTAATACAGCAAGAACTGACTCCCCACCCCAGGAGGGCATTAATCTATTCATGGGGGACCCACCCCCAATGACCCAAACACCTTCCATTAGGCCCCACCTCCAACATTGGGGACCAAATTTCAACATGAGATTTGGGGGGACAAATATCCAAACTATAACATTCCTTCCCTGGCCCCCAAATCTCATGTCCTTCTCACATTCCAAAGTAGAATCATCCCTTCCCAATAGTCCCCAAAAGTCTTAACTTTTTTGTTCCAGTATAACTCAAAAGTCAATGTCTTCACAGCTCTGTTCTTTGTCCTGGGCTCTCCACCTAATACATAGCAATTAAAATTGTTTACTTCCTATGTTTTTCACTAGAAATTAGGGTTTCTTTGGGTCAAGACTATAGTTAATATATGTAATTAAAACTACTGGGTATAAGAGAAACAATTCTGTATACAGAGTGTATAAGAAAGGTATAATATGCTTTGGATAAGGAAGGGTATAAGAAAGACATGAGAATGTGGTTTTTGTTAAAGGAAAAGTAATTTTGTCTAGTTTAGAGGTTCTGCAATATATTCTAGAATGGTATACTTGCTTCTGCTCTTGGCTTACTAGTGTCCCTTCTTTACACATCAACCAGAGTGGTCTTCTGAAACAGTAATTCATTTTATGTTATTTCCCACACAAAACCATTGGAAGGAAAGCTTCCTGTTGTGATTAGAATAAAATCCAAATTCCCTACTGCATTAGTCAGAGTTCTTCAGAGAAACAGAACCAATAGGATATATATAGATAGATAGATAAAAAGGTATTTATCATGAGTATTGGCTCATATGATTATGGAAGCCAAGAAGTCCCTGCTTTCTGCAAATAGGGAACCAGGAAAGCCAGTGGTATAATTGGGTTGAGTCTGAAGGCCTGAGAACCTGGGGGCGGGGTGGGTAATAAGTTCTGGAGTCCAAAGGCCCAAGAACCAGGAGCTCCAATGTCCAAGGACCAGAGAAGATGAATGTCCCAGCTCAAGGGAAGAGAGTGAATTTGCCCTTCCTCCACCTGTTTGTTCTCTCTGGACCCCCAGTAGATTGGATGATGCCCACCCACATTGGTGAAGGTGTATCTTCTTTATTCAGTCTACTGACTCAAATGTTAATCTCTTCCAGAAACACCCTCACAGACACACACAGAACCCGGCTATCTGGGTATCCCTTAACACAGTCAAATTAATACATAAAATTAACCATCACACTTATTATGGCCTACAAGGTCCTGCATTATCTGGCTCTTGTGTGTTTCTCCATCATGATCCTCTCCCCCTCTCACTCTGCTGTAGCCACACTGGGCTTATTACTCTTCCTTGAATATGCTGAGGCCTTTCCTTCCTCGGGGCCTTTGTTCTACTCTCTGCCTAAACCTTTTGACCTTGAATAGCTCCTTGAATGGCTGACTTCTCAATGTTGAGAGCTTAGCTAAAATTGATACCTCCTCAGAGAGGCCTTTCCTGATCACTCTGGCTAAAGCAATCCATTCATGGCTACAGCACCCTGTTTCTTCGTAATTACACATTTGTTTATTAGTGTAACCCTAGTGTTGCAACCATGACAGACTCTTTTCAGAGTGTGTAGGCTCCATTCATGTCTATGAAGATTTTACTCTTACTCAGAGCCTTGAACACCTTCAGATTGAGAAGATGATGGGAAATTTTCATTTACTGCTTCCATTAAGCTGCCTTTTAGCTAGTACCATGTCCACAGCACATGGCCCCCTAGGAGTCCCCCTCTTTATCTTCTCCCTCTTGTCTTCCTTTTTTACCCTTTTCCCCTCATCTCAATCTGTGGTTCTCTCTCATGCTTGAGGTGGTCAGTCCTATATTTACCCCCTCTTTAAGTTGTGTGGCAAGATGATAGTTTTGAAGTAGAAATTTACATTTTTATTTTCTCTTCATTTCCCCAATTTCCCTTCTCTGCTAATTTAAGCAAGTAGTCTGCCCTCTGCCCCTATGTCGCAGGGAAAGGATGGGTTAGAGTGCTTTTTCTGACTCCCAGTGTTATGTCAGACTGCCAGGCCAATCTGCAGCCTAGAACTTGCCTTTCAATTTAGCTGCTTACAAGTGAGGCTCTCAGCCCACAGCTAGCTCCTTCTAAAACAAGGCAGTTTAGGCTTCCCTCTTAACATCAAGAAATAGTGAGTGAAGCTAGTAGCATCCCTTCTGCAAGTATGAAGTATGGGAATTCCACCAGTTACCTAGGATCCTCTGGACCGCTCCCAAATGGTCTCCTTGGTCAGAAATATTTTCTACCGAATGCATTCAGTCCATTTGTAAAATTTTTCTTGGATATCCTTGATTATTTCGGGCCAGACAAACAGTAACCCCTTAACTAGTTCCAGCATTTATTCCATCCCCCAAAACACTGTCCTTAGCACTCTTGGGCTTTACTTCTTAGGCTATAGTATCCACTTCTACAGTCCATCTAAGGAACACCATAGTATCCTACAAGTGGACTATTCATTAGTGATAGCTTTTGCCATTCCCATGAGAACTCTTTCTTATGCCAGTGGAGTAAGCTCACATCTTCCTCCCCACCAAGGCTCCTTCTTTCCTTCCCATTACTGACTACAACTCTAATATTATCCACTGAGCTCTGCACCAATTCTCAATCCCATTTGGTGAAATAGTGATCAATTTGGGATTATTTAATTAATGGTTGAAACTTTTTGCATAGCATAACCTTTCCATGATAGTACCTGTGTGTAGTATAAAAGAAATATTAGAATCCTCAAAAGTCTAAAATGTCCACTGACTAGTTGGTTCACTGGCATCATGCAGTCTACCCACACCTGGAATCTTTACACCCTTACAAATCAGTTGTATACAGGCACTGGGGTAATGTGGCAGAAACTAATAATTCCCCCCCACACCTCTCCAATATCCACTCTTCACTTTTTTCTTTAATAACAGAAACCTCAAGTTTTAGTTGGGTATTTGGCCTCCCAGCCAACGACTACATTTCTCAATCTCTCTTGCACCTAGGTTAAGGTCATGTGACTGGAATGAAAGCAGAAATGATGTGTGCAAATTTCTGAGAAGTACCTTTAAAAGGAAGAGATAGGCCAGGTGCAGTGGCTCACACCTGTAATCCTAGCACTCTGGGAGGCTAAGGCAGGAAGACGGCTTGAGGCCAGGAGTTCGAGACCAGCCGGAGCTAAAGGAGACCCCATCTCTACAAAAAATAGAAAAAATTAGCCTGGTGTGGTGGTGTGCGCCTGTAGTCCCAGCTACTAGGGAGGCTGAGGCAGGAGGATCGCTTGAGCCCAGGAGTTTTGAGGCTACAGTGAGCTATGATGACGCCACAGCACTCTAGCCCACGCAACAGAGTGAGACTCTGTATCAAAAAAAAAAGGAAAAGGAAAAGATATATGGATATGACATTAAGAGCTGGAGAAGCCATCTTAGATCATGAGATGGAAGTTGTGTCTTAGAACACTTTACTTCCATTTCGCTTTCTTTTGACTTTTGTTACTGTCGTCATGCACTTTAAATTCTACATATATTTTGAATCCCCAAGGTATTATTTTTATAGTTTTATAAGCTGATAATCATTTGGATTTATCCTTTCCATTGCTATTCATTTCTTCCTGCATTTTTATGTTTCCATTTGTGATAATTTTCCTTTTGCCAAAGAATAGCCTTTAGTATTTATTTTAGTGTGGGTCTGCTAGTGACAAATTGTCTCAGGTTTCATTTGTTTGGAAAAGTCTTTATTTCACCTTCCTTTGTGAAGGATATTTTCACGATGTATAGAATTTAGATTGATGATTATTTCTTTCAGCACTAAAGCCGACACTTTGTCTTCTGCCTTCCATTATTGCTGTTGAGAAGTCAGCCCATATCTTCTTATTGCTCCTTTGAACATAATGCGTCTTTTCCCCCTCTGGTTGCTTTTAAGATTTTCTCTTTGATTTTCTTTTTGATTAGTATGAAGAAATTAGAATATAGTATTCCTAGGTGTGGCTTTCTATGTATACTTGATGTTTGTGGTGCTCTTGAGCCTATAGTTTTGTATCTTAATATTCTCAATCATTATCTCTTCAAATATTGCTTCTGCATTAGTTTCTATTTCCCCATCCTTTTCTGGAACTTCAATTGCACATGTGTTGGACATTTTCACCATGTTCCTTATGTTTCTGACATCCTTTTAAGTCTTTCTTTTTTCCTTTCCAAGTTTCAATCTGGATATTTTCAACTGACTTGATTCACAAGTGCTCTTATCGTCTTTGTGTCCAATCTGCTATTTAAGCCCATCTATGGATTTCTTGGGTGTATATATTATACTTCTCAATTCTAGAATAGCCATTTAATTCTCTTTTTGTAGGTTCCAGCTCTTGGTGATGCTTAATACATTGCCACCTATTTTTTAGACATATAATCACATTTATTTTAAAGTCTATGTCAGATAACTCCAATGTCCAGGTCACTATGAGCCTGTTTCCATTGTCTGCCTTTTTTCTTTGGGTCCTGTTTCTTGGTATGCCTGGTAATTTGTTACTGAAATGCTGGAAATTGTGCATAAATAGTTGTAGAAGCTCTAAATTATGCTATCTTTCTCCAGAGAGAGTCTCCCTATTCTCTAATAGATACTGTGAGAGGACAGAACCTACCTTAACCCAACCAGGGACTAAGCTGACTGAAGGCTGAGTTTCAGTCTTTGTAAGGCTTAGTCTATTCCTGGTTCACTCCCATTGCTAGGGTAAAGCACTTCAATGACTTTGAGCCAGGACGTTTACTAGGGCTCTCCTCCTTGGCAGGTACTAAACCCAAAGGTTTTCCCTTCAATACAACAAAACTTCTGAAAACTGCAGTCTACTTTTTGGTGGCTTTCTACTGGGCTCCTTACCGTCTTGCCCCCTGCAGCTTAAGAATTTGGCAAATGTCTTCAGTGGAAAAAGCACTGACTGCCAGGCTAACTTCACTGTGTTTCACTTCTTTCTGGGATATTGGCCCCTTGGCTGCTCCAAACTCCAATTCTTATCTCTTTAGTTTCATGAGATTGCTGAAAGTTCTGCTGGCTTCTCTACCTCTTGAGAGAGAACTTGGTCCATATTCTCAACTTTTTGCCCCATACTAAGAGTTAGCAAATGCCTTAAGAGTTAAAGTAGTGGTTGACCTCTCTGTCATCCCCTAATCTTTAAGATTTTTAATCCTCAAGTCCTGGCTATTTTGACAGCTCTTGACACCTCCAAATAGATAGCTTTTCTAAGTGGTACTCATGCATTTTTCTGCAACAAGGCATTCCATCATAGCTAGAAGTAGAAGTTCCTAATTAATACATGTGGATGTATTATTTAGCCTTTAAAAAGAAGGAAATCTTGTCATTTTTTACAACATGTATTAACCTGGAAGACATTATGCTAAGTGAAATAAGCCAGGCAGAGGAAGACAAATACTGCGTGATCTCACTTATATATGGAATCTCAAAAAGTCGAACTCATAGATGCAGAGTAGAATGGTGGTTGACAGGGACTGGGCGGGGCAGGTGGATCAGGAGATGTTGGTTAAAGGGTACAAAGTTTCAGTTATGCAGGATGAATAAGTTCTGGAGATCTAATGTACAACATGGTGACCATAGTTAATTATACTATATTGTGTATTTGAAATTTGCTAAGACAGTACATCCTAAGTGTTCTCAACACACACACACACACACAAATAGTAGCTATGTGAGATGATGGATATGTTAATTAGCTTGGTTGTGATAATCATTTCACAATGTATATGTATATCAAAACATCCCATTGTATATCTTAAATATATACAGTTTTGATTTGTCAATTATACCTCAATAAAGCTGGAAAAATACATGTGGTTATGAAGATACTAATAAAAAGCTCCTTAACATGTCTCTGATGTATGATCTCTGACAGTCGTTCTCCTAAAATGTTCCCTAAAATGTCAAAGGACCTAGAACGTTGTTTAGAGATACTTTCTTTTCACACACACCCACCTCCCACTTGTGAAAAGCTGACATTTTCCTCCTCGTGTTTAGCTTGCCCTTCAACCTCTCTTTCCAGTCCTCAGTCACAGTAGAGGAATCTCCAAAGTTATAATTCTATTGACCTCATTCCTGGGCTCCTTTCTCCTTGGAGCTCTTGGTAAGACTTGTCAGTGACTTTCCCCTGGTGTGTCCTGTGTTTTATGAGATGGTGTGCCTTAGCACCCAGGGCAGGAGTGAAGAGAGTACAGGAGACTGCTCCCTGGCCAGTTGCTAAATCATATCTAGTCCATTCCTGAAAGACATTAGAATTAGTTCCAATTAACTCGTCCATTTCAACCAGACCTGCTGGATCTGAGCACACCTATGCCCATCACTTCACTGATGCCGACCACCAGCTTCAGGAACTTCAGGCTGGATAAACTTCCCCCAGGTATGGGAAACTCTATACTCACCCACAATACCTAATCCTCTTTGTTCTTCTAAGAGACTGACTTCTCATAAAATAACCAAAACGTAATAGTTACTGAAGATTCATTCTATGGTTCATCTCAGCATAAACCTTCTACCATTCCACCACATCAGCGGTTCTCAACCCTGGTTATACATTAGAATCATCTGGAGAGCTTTTAAAACATATCAATGGAGGACCCCTTCTCAAAGATTCTGATTCAATTGGTCTGGGCTGGACATCTTCACCTGTGGTCCCAGTAGCCTTAGGGAGCAAGAGTGGGGTAGGTGGGAGGTAGTTGGACCGCACTGAGGAATTGAGCCTATTATTTCTTGAAGCCCAGATAGCTGCAGCCTGAGAGCCCCAAGCCTGTCCCCAAACCACTCTAAATATTTATGAATGTTTTTACATGCAATTTACTAAATTTACTTTTTTGCAATAAAGGTGAAGGTGGAAAAACTGAGCTTCCCAGGAGTTCCTTCCTGGTCTTCCAACCCCACGAAGATGTTTCTGAATATAATTCTTTTTACTGCAGCCACCAAAACCTTAAAGTGCCACTCTACCATTACTCTGGCTTGACGCACTGGGACATGGGCTTGGGACTCAGATATAGTTCTCACAGTCTTATTCTTTTCCTCTCTCTTAATAACTTAGGCATTCTCCTTCCCACACTCTACATCCTTCCCTCAAACTCTTACAATTTGATAGTAAAAACAGAAAAATGGAGGGGGGTGTACAGCTCAGACCTGAGCCTGAAATTGCTTGGCAGATTCTGGCTTTCCCACGCTTCCCAGCACTTGTTTGACCTCTGCCTGTTCATACGATCCTCTCCAGTGCTCAATGGTAACATTTCTCTTGTTCTATCACCACGTTCCTCCTCTCTCTCTAAAGGGTCAAGAACCTACCATACCTTCCTCAGCATTTTCCACCCTGAACAGCAAGAAGTTGTCTTTTATTTCCCACAATCCAATCCTCTTCCCCTGGAAACTTTTGTATGCCCCCTACCCCCCAAATCCTGAGCTGTCAGTCTCTGGCATCATAGACTGCATTACTTGTCCCAAAAAGTCAGCCCAGGATCCTAGTGTGGGAAGAGCAAGATCTCATGAGAGATGATTGTGCACATCTCCTCCCAAGTCTGCATTCAGTGATATCACCTTGGTAGTTTGACACCGACCATGGTGAGAGTATTTACACCATAGAAATTGGAACATGCTACTAACCAGAGACATTTACCTAACAACCAATGGAGCCTGTTGGTTAGAAAAGGGGTGGAAACAGTGGTGTTACACACAGTTCACTCTGAGTATAAGTTACGTGAAATTTCCTGTAGTACCTTTCCTCCTAGGACTACCTTTATAAACATAGTGCAACAGGGAGTCCCAGCTTCTGGATGAAACACGGTCCCAAAAGCCCTACTACTCTGTCTGTCTCAAAATGTCTGTCTTGTCTTTAAATGGAAATGCTGTGGAAAGATGGTCCCAGCACCACACTGCGACTACCTGGATTGCTCATCTCCTCAGCACCATTTGCCTAATTGTTCTGCTGCCATGGAAGAGCATTACTGGTTCTTTTGCATAGTGGAGTTTTAAATCAGGCACTGCTAGTTGCCACCCTATACTTCAGTCCCCACAGTAACCCCCAAGGTGTTAGCCCCTACCCCCACCCCAGGGTGTCACCAAAAACCTAATCGCCCATCAAAATCTTGTTTGGAATCCAGAGGATGGTGTGCTGTTTTTCAAATGTTTTTCTTTCTATTCACTCCTGGTCCCCTCACAGGGTCCCTGGAAATCCTTTTCCAGCCCTCTTCCCTTCTCTTCACCCCACTATGACTTTATCCTGCTTTTGTCTCTTGTATTTAAGTGGAAAAATTCTGTTTTGCAGTTGCTCATTTAATTGGAGACAGCAAGTCCAATTTGCTTTTGATTCTCACATCTTTCAGAAGGGAGCTCCTGTAAAACAAACAATTCTCAGTCACGACCATTCATCACTTCTCATAGCATAACTTTGGCAGGTTAGTATTCTAGAAAACCCTTAGCACACTAGGAGTGAGGGTGATGAGGAATAGAAGGAATAAAGGGGACAGAAAACCTGTGTCTCCCATTGTACTGTAAAGTCCCTAAGGGCAAAGACCATGTCAGAAAGAAGGAGAGAGAGAGAGAGAGAAAGGGCAAAAGAAAGACAAAGGTTTGGGTAGACATTTAGAACTGAGAACTTCGAGGTAACTTCAGGCCTCATGAATAAGCTGAATTTTTGTCGTTAGGTGGAGGAGGAGAAAGGTGAGGCCATAATTGCAGCTATGTTCCAGTCTGAACTCAAGACTTGGGGACTGACACAGGAAGAACTGTGTCAAGGCAGATTGGAGTATTTGCAGCAGCTCTGAAAGTTGTGTATATGGAGATCCCAAACTCCACCTTTTGAGAAGAGGAGTTGTAGGCTCACACCTAAGTAATGTGTCCCAGCTTTTGAGGGCACCGATGTAGACAAAAAGGGCAATCACTGGCAAGCTGAATGCTCCATGGGGAATCATCCCCTGGTGCTAGAGAAGATGCACAGGAATGGTTCTGGAATCAAAGGCTTATTATGGCATAACCCAATCATAACTAGACTCGATATTACCCAGCAACTCAAGACCCATCTTCATCACCTTGAAGTTGGCTGGCAGACCCTGTCCTTACCTGGCTCCACCCGCACTTGTTTGATCCTCATCTGCTTGCTTGATCCCAATCCATTATTCTCTGCTCCACTGTCCAAATTCAGCACTTTAGACCCTATGGGTACAGAGTAGCAGCATCAATGAAGACAACCTCTTCCAGAAATTCTACACAAATCCCAAGCTGTCAATCCCTGATGTCATCTGCCACAGATGACATTGCTTTGTGTCAGAACCTTTCTGTTGTGGGAGTGAGTTTCCTAAGCAGGCCGTATGCAACAAAACTATTGTTCAAAAGTGAAGGTAAAATATGAATATTTACAGATGCAAGAAGGAAAGGTGAGCAAATAAAATGGTAAACATAAATGTAACTCCAAGTAAGTATTGGCTGCATAAAATAATAAAATGAAAGTCTCATTTTGGGGTTTATAAAAGAATCAAATTACAATGCTAGATAACAGCAATACCTAAATCAGGAAGAGTATGATCAGCTAAGGTGTTGTAAGGCCCATGTATTGATTGGAATGGGGGTAAAAATATTAATTAATTTTACATTTTGTTAAGGTAAATATGCATGACAAAATTGCAGAACTAACCACTAAAAGAACAGAAATTTAATATAAATTCCAAACCAATAGAGGAAAAATAATAGAACTTTTAAATGAACAATAATAACAATAAAATCAATACCTCCAAAATAGGTGAGAGGAGAAAAGGCAGGACAAAGTAAAACAAAAATTAAAGCTCAAATACCTGGATAATCACAATAAATACAAATGGACTTAACTCACCAGATAACAGAGATTGTCAAATTGAATTTAATGTTTAAAATGCAGCTGTATGCTATTTGCAAAAGACCCATCTAAACTAAAATAATGCAGAAAAGTTGAAGATAAAAGGTTGGTAAAATATATACTAAACAAATACAAACAAAAAGAAAACTGGAATTGCTATGTTAGTATCAGGCAAATTAGACACTAAGACAAGAATTAGTATTAGGGATACAGAGAATCACTACATAATTATAAAAGATTAAATTCCCTAGGAAGACATAGCAATCTTAAACTTGTATATATCACATTAAGCAGCCTTGAAATATAGGTAACAAAATTGATAAAAATTACAGGAAGAAATGGACAAATCCACCATCAAAGTGGAAAATTTCATCCTACCTCTCTCTCAATTATTACATCAAGAAGACAAAGAATCAGTAAAGATATAAGATTTGAAGAACACAGTTAACAAGGATAATATCAAACATATATTAGACACATGGAATGTTATAAAAATGATAATGTACAAGACATTTCTAACAACCCCACGCCACAAAATGAGTATCATGCAGATCACATTCTTTGACCAGCAAGCAATTAATTTAGAAACCAATAACAATATAAAAAAATTCCCCATTAATTTTCAAAATTAAAACAAACTTCTAGATAATTCATAGATCAAAGAAAAAGCATCATTAAATTTTAGGGAAATATATAGCAAAGTCACAATGAGATGTCACTTCACACCCATTAGGATGGCTATAATAAAAAAGACACAATAACAAGTGACAGTGAGGCTATGGAGAAATTGGAACCCTCATATTTTGCTGTTGTTGCAGCAACTTTGGAAAACAGTTTGGCAGTTTCTCAAAATGTCATCATAGAGTTACCACCTGACTCAGTAATTCCACTCTTACATGTGCGCATAGGAGAATTGAAAATATGTCCACACAAAAACTTGTACACAAATCTTCATAGCAGCATTATTCATAATAGCCAAAGGTTGGAAACAGCCCAAATGTCCATCGACTGATGAATGGATAAATAAAATGTTGTATATCCATACAGCGGAATATTATTCAGCCATAAAAAGAAATAAAATCATGACTCTAAGTCCTATTTTGGGCCACAGCAGCTTATCAGTACTAACCTGTAAGTACTGCCTATAACCAGTAAAGAACGCTTGATATATTTCATCAAGCTCAGCCTATTGGGATTATCTATTAACAGTTTATATATATGCAAAACTCACAATGTGTTGGAGGAGGAAGGGGCAGAACCAGTATGTGCACTAAATTATATTTAGGACCAACACATTCAGACTCAGTGACTATTCAAAGCCTGAGCTTTCACAGATCAATGACACTCGCTCTGACTGCAAGGATACATGCTGTCCTTCTATTCTCCTAATACTGCAAGATCGATTACCTGGGTAGAAACTCTGGACCTCACTCTAAGGATAGCTCTCATAGCAGATGCAGTCTACAGTGAAGGCCTATGCAGCCACTGAGGAGAGGGAGACAGCACATCAGGAATGGTTCTGAAATCAAAGAAAAAGAAATACTGAGACATTCAGTTGTTTACACCATTATGTCAAAGAAACCATGACTGTGAAAGCAGCCACAAATGCAGATTAATAAAGATTAGTGGTATTGTCAGCTCAAATCCATCACTGATCAGTGTTGTGTTTTTTCTGAAATGGTAAATAACTCTTGGTAAAGTTTCAAACAAAACAAAACACAATTTTCTCTCATTTTATGTGGTAGTTGCATTCTTGGAAAATTCGGTGTATATTGAAACCTTTTACAAGCTACTTTGCATTTGTATTAAACATAGAGTTAGGTTCTGACCTCAGATGATTATAATCAGTTTTACACCATGCAGTGTACAGGTGGAAAACCCCCAGCTTTTCTATGATTTGAGTTCTTATTTGAATAAGCCAATGAACTCATCAGAGAAGCTTCCAGACCTGACCTGACTATCAAGGATTGATGTGGGGGGGCTGGAAGAGAGAAAGAGAGAAAGTTAGTTTTTCTTTGGAAAGATAAAGTGGGCAGAGGCCAGAGTCAGGAGAGGGTAGAAAGAAGAAAAAGAAGCCTAAATGCCAGGTCCCCAAACTGGGAAAGTTATTCAAGAGAGTGTGCTATGAATCTGTGAATCATCAGTCTAACACTGTACAGCTCCTCCACGAGAGGCCTGCTTGCCAGGACCACTGTAAGATCCATGGGGACCTTAGAGCACCTAATGAGGTGGGGAGGAAGAATCTATACCTGTGCTTATAGTGTGTGGGGGAGGATTAGGCCCAAAACATAAGAGTACTCCAATTTGGGTCAGTGAAAAATGGACCTCACAGTTACATAACTTTATTAAACATACAGGGATGTTGCACTCTGAGTAAAAGAGGCAGTGAAGTCAGCATGTGCCTTTCCTGGCAGTGCCCACAAATGTCACCAGGAAGGACTCCACAAGCTTCATTCCCCCTTTATTGATATTTGTGCAGGAGCCCCAGCTGTCCACTGACCTCAGCTTCAGGGTAGGGGGCAGGGTGAAGAAGGAAACAGGCTTAACAGATATGCAATTGAGCCGAAGGATAAGATGGCCCAGAATAACCTAGCAAGACAAAAAAAGCACTTGATACACAGGTGCGGTGCCAGGAGTCAAGGACCGGAGATTGGGTCCAGTTGCGGAAACTGGGCATCTTAACTCTGTCTAAGATAGCTGAGCGTTGGAAGGGCACACTGTATGTGGTAGGGAACAACAAGGATCACTGCCAACACATAAAGTCCAGCCTTGGGGCAGCCAGGAATGGGGGGAAGCAGCTGTCAAGGTGATATATTGTAACAATCATCTGCCCATTAGGCAGCCAGACAGCAGAGGTCAGGCAAACCCTCTCACACAAGAAATAAGTTCTAAATTATGTAAAAAAGGAGAAATGTGAATCTCTCTTGCAAACCAGACTGGAGGAGGACATCCAGAAGGACGTTTTAAATCCACAGTGTAGAGTGGAAGGCTTCTCCTCTACCCATCAGAGTTCATTCAATCCTACCATTCACAGAATCAAAAGGTTTATATATTGTTTGAAGGGGCAAGTTGCTGAGTAATTCATAGGGTATAATTTCATTTAAATATTTTACCCACTGTGGCGAAAACAAACACATGCACACATACACATTGGTAAGAGTGTAGAGAAAGGTATGAAAGGATGCACACCAAACTGTTAATATTGGTTACTTAGGGGGTGGGATTAGGTATGGAGGTAGATAAAGAAGCCTATAGTTTTCCTTATATACCTCTATATCACTTGCCTTGTTCATCTAGCATGTGAACATTTTTAAAAAATTAAATCTGAAAGAAAGACTTGAGCTCACCCCCCTCTACAATTCAGCAGAAATTGGTCAGGAGAGGGAAGTCATTGACATTCAGCAGACACCAGAGGCAGCAGAGACATGGGATGGGATCACTTTTTTTTTTTTTTTTTTTTTTTTTGGTGTTCAGCAGATTTCAAAAGACTTTATTTCTGTTGAGAGGGGTGGGGCATGTTCCCAGAAAAGAGGAGGCAGGGACATGGGAGAAGGAGAGGGGAAAAGGGAGAGGATTTAAGGAAGGGATAAAGAAAGGGCCAAATCAGGGAAGGATGGCCAATCTTTGGAGGCCTGGGAAGCTTCTATATGTGATGCCCCCAAAGGACCAAGGCAGTGAGGCCCTGTGCCTTTGTAAGGGAATGAATAGCTAAGCTAAGGCTACAATGCCTGCCTTCATTCTCAACGGTGCGGCTTTGGACCAATCACCTGATCTCTGAGAACCACTTAAGCCTTCATCAGGGTCCAAGGTATATGGTATACTTTAGAGAAGGCAAGTGTGGCAGCAGAACAGGGAGCCAAAGAGGAAAATAGCTGCCTTGCTCCCTCCATGGACATCGACAGCACCCTCATTGTGGACTATGGGGTAGCAAGGAGTGCCTACCTGCAAACGACTGTGGGCAACAGGGTTACAAGGATTATCCACCCATGGATGGCGATTCAGCTGGAGAGACAGTAAGGTCCATTTCCCCTACTCCCCCCCCATCGGTGGTAGAGACTCACCTTAAGAGTCAAAAAATAGAAAGGACCACACTCACACGCAGCTGCATCCTGAAGTAGGCCAGATCCCTAAGTGCCCTCTGTATCATCAAAGAAAGAATTACATTTTTGCTATGGTTACATTGTTGTCTTAATTTTGTTTTTGAAAATTATTAATGTCATGTATTAGCTCAGTAATTATTCCCAACTGAAGAGTATTCAGAATCATCTGACGATGGGGGAAGTACTTTTAAAAACCAGATACACTGGTCCCCAGCCCTAGGTGAGAATCCCTGCTTTAGTGAGTAGTTGCTATGCGTAGAAATGTGTCACAGCACTCAGATGTGTTGGAATAGAAATTAACCAAAAAAAAAAAAAACTGATCAGCTCTTTCAGGCCAGCAGTTCTCAAAGTGTCATTCTTAGATAAGCAGCTTTAGCATCACCTGGGAACTTGGTAGAAATGCAAATTGTTGGGCCCCACCCCAGACCTTATTGAATCAGAAACTCTAGGGGTGGAGCCCAGCAATCTGTTTTAACAAACCCTCCAGGGCATTCTGGTACACACTCACGTTTGAAAACCACTGCTCTAGCCAAATCCGAAGCCTTTAAAAATCATCACCCTCCTTGGCAGACCACCCCCCAACCCCATTATAATTGAACCCAATGACCACCCCCTTTTGTTTAAATGTTTCATTCCTGAGATTCTCTAATTTCTCTTTTTATTTCTCCTTCAATGTCTTCTTTTCCTCTTCCTTTCTGCAAAACATGAACGTATGGCCAATGCTCAGCCATCTGCCCTGCAGCCCTTTTCCCCCATTCTTCTCCTTTCATCTACTCTCATGATTTCAATGACGCTTTCTGTGTTGATGCAGTTTAATGTCCAAAACCCCAACAACAGCTCTCTATGACCACATACCCATAGGCTAAAATCAAACAGTGCTTTCCACCAAGTGAATGTCTAGTCATTGCTTCAAATTCAACATGCCCAACCTTCCCCACTCTCCCTTGTAGCCTCTCCAAACTAAAAAATAACCTCATGTTTACCTTTGATGGTTCCTTCTCCCTTCTCACCTAATCCATCCAAACATGTTTCTTCACAATGTCTCCCGGATATGTCAGTCTTTATTCCTTTCCACTAACCAAGTCTAAATTCTCAACATCTCCCACCTGAACCTCCTTAATGATCTGCAAGATCATCTCCAGTCTCTTCTTCAATCCTTTCAGAAATGCCAAATATCTGTTCACAAAAACATTGTATATATCATATTACCCTCCTGCTAAAAAACCTATTGATAACTTCCTATTATCCACTGTTTCAAACCTAAATTATTCAGTCTGATGTTCAAGACCCAGCACAATCTGGCCTTTTCCTTCCCACCCACCCATCCCTCACTTAGTGGGCACGTCCACATACCACATTGTAGCAGGTACCTAAAAGCCGTGACTGTGACAATCAATCTCCCTGGCCTATTCCTGATTTCTCATAATCTGCTGCCTCTTGCTCATCTCCCTGGACCTCCAATCCTTGACCGTTGCTCTCAGTATCTTTTTTTAACCCCTTGGTTTTGATGAATCGGTCCAATCTCCTTTCTGCTTTACTGGACTCAGCTCCATATTCGACTCCTGGTTCTGTGTACTGTTCTGGCTTCAACATCACTCTACAGCCTAGGGAAGGACATTTGTTCCACCAGCACTAGTCCTGAGAACCCTTCCAGCTATACAACTCATCCTCTACCTCCCACTCCTTTTCCATCAGAGGCCCTTCTTGGACACGGCCTCTGTATTCAACCTTCCATTCCAATAAAGCTAGCTCCTCACTGAGCACCCCCCGTGCACACACACTGCTCTCATCCCCACGGTGAGCTCTTTGCTCTTTCTATTCCTCTCATATCCTATCCACCTTTAAAGATCCATCATATTCAGCTTGTTTTCATTTTCCCACACTCATAGAGTGGACTGGCTTGGATACTAGCTGGTAGACCAGAGTCTGAGGTTGAGTGTCAAGAAGCCACAAAGGCAAGTATACTTCTCCAGGTTGCCCAAATCAGGAAGAGAAACAGAAAGAGTGGGGCGAAGAGGAAGAAGAAGAAAAAGAAGGAGGAGGAGGAGGTCCAGTCCAACTTCAAATCTTTCAGATGAAGAACAGGGTCAAGAACTAGTGAGACAAGGTGCAAACATCCAGTTCCAAGGACTAGAGCAGGGTCATAAACGAGATGTTGCGTTTTAAAATTGTATTGTTACATGTTGAAAGTAATAGCAGGCCAGAAAAAAATGAAAGAATATCTTGAAGCCAGGGAAGGGGTGGAATATATGCCAGGAACAATGTTGGACATTTGTAGCTCACTTTATAGGATGGCGGGGGCATGAGGGTGACAGAATGGCTTAACGTTTCAAGGTTCAGACAGATACCAATTCCACCTCCTTCCTGCCTTCCAGGTTATGACATAGAACTTCTTTTTTTCCTGCCTACATTGACTTCTCCCTCTGTAAGCTCTTTTGTGCTGCAGTCTGTGTTTAGTAATCAGAACCCTTTTTATTTTGTCCCTCTCTCTAAATATCACTCCATTTTTCTTCAAATTTTTAATAACTCTGTTGGATTTTATTATAAAGTTAATGTTAAATATAATGCATATGTAATAGATTTAATTAGAGGACATAAAAAAGAATTTCTGGAAGTTAAAATAAAATGTGATTGTCAAATTTAAAACTTCAGTAGAGGCATGGTCACTGCTGAAAACAAAATTAGTTTTCCAGAGGATGAATTGGAGAACTAGCCCACAATATTAGAACAAACATACAGGCAAATTGAAATTATGACTGAAAAGATAAGATATAGAAATAGAAATAGAGATAGAGTTAGAGCTCTATCCTGAAAATATGATATACAAATAATAATATTTCAGGAATGAGGAAAAAAAGAACAAGTATAAAAGTGATAACCAAGGAAATGATACAAGACAATGTCCCTGTGCTTACAAATTCCACAGATGAGAAGATCTTACAAGCTTTCAGACAGAGAAGAGGTTTCTTTTAGTTTGGTTTTATGTTTACCAAGGAAAAAAGCAGACTAGAATCAGAATTCTCGTCTTCCTCAGTAAAAGCAAGAAAATGATGGAATAATGTCTGTAGACAACTGAGAGACGGGGACCGAGATTCAACAATTTTACACCCGTTCAAGACATCATTACTCTGTCTGAGCAAAAGACATTTTTAGACATTCAAAGACTCAAAAAATTACTATCCATGTACTTTTCTAAGGAAATTACTCAAGAAATTACTCCAGTCAAATTAAAATGAAATCAAAACAAATATTTCAAGATAAGTAAAGATGAAGGGCACAAGAAACAATGGTTATCATATTTATAGCTAAATCTAAAAAGGTGAAAATAATGTGATTGTAGTATGTGTTAACTAAGAGTACTTGAAACAAAAGATATATATGTACTATATATACATATAAAATGTGTATATATACACATACATATACATATACAGTATATATATTCCAAGTGAAAACTTACCTGGACTACAATTACTGCTTAATTGTTCTCCCCACCTCCAGTTGAGTCCTAATCAATTCACCTTGTAGTCACCATTGATCTTTGTAAAATGTGTGGCAGAGTGAGGGGAGCATCCTTATTATTTAATGTTGATATATCTAAAGTGAAACATAGCTTAAGTATGATTGTTTAAAAATAGACATGCAACCACTAGCAAAATAGAGATAGCTTTAGAGAACTTGTAAATTACTTGGGGAAAGCAAGAGGGCAAGTAAGGAATTTTTTCAAACTTGATAAATCTAGCAAAAATAAGAAAACAAGAAAAGGAGAAGCAGCAAGTATAACAAAACATGATGGAAGGAATAAAACCAAATATATTTACCACAATAAGTGAGGATGGGTTAAATTATCTTTTCCTCAAAAAAATAAAGAAATAAAAAGGTCTTTCAGTTTTGGTTTTTAAAAAATCCAACTTTATGGTATTTATAATGAATACTCTTAAAAAATAACAAAGAAAGGCTGAAAATAAAGGTACGGAAAGACTATGTCAGACCAGTGCAAACAAATATAAAGCAGGAGTGGCAATATTAAAATCAGATGAAATGCAATTCAAGGGCAAGAGAATTAAACAGAATAAGGATGTATTTTTATAATGATAAAAGACACATTCCGCAGAGAATTTATGTAATAAACCTTATGCATTAAACAACGTAGCACTGAATACATAAGGACAAGACTAGAAACACAAGGAAACTTAATGGAAAGCCATAGTTACAGTAGAAAAGTTTATATACCTCTTGAAATATTTAACAAATAAAGGAGACCAAAAATAAGCAAGGATATAAAGACTCTGAGTAACACAATCAACACATTCTTCACATATATCCATAGAACATTTCTAAAAATCAATCATGTACTTGGCTTTGACAAAGAAAGCCTAATACATTCCAAAAAGGTAGAAATTTATAAGCTCTGTTCTCTGCCTAAAATAAAACAAAAAAATAACAAAAAAGAAGCTCCCCCCAAATTTAGCATTTGGAAATGAAGGCACACTTCTGAACAGATCCTGGATCAAACAGGAAATCAAAACTGAAATTACAAATTATCTAGAAATTAAGAACACTTTATAAAAGAGAATCTGTGATGTGGCTAGCGTTAAACCTTCAGGAAAATTTAAAGCCTCAAATATTTTTGTTATTAAAAAAAGAAAGTGAAAAATAAATGAACTAAGAATTTAACTTAAATATTAGAGAAAAATATTAACTTAAAGAAAACAGAAAATTCATAAAGATGGAAAGTAAAATTAAAGAAATAGAAACTACTCCTGCCACATAGCCCCATCTCCCACCTCCTATCCCCTGCCAACAGAAAGGAGAATGGATAAATAAAACCAATATCAACAAATCTATAAAATAGACCTCTTCCTTCAGAAGCCTAATTTTTAAAAAGAGTAAAGATTAAAATGTATACTATTAAGAATGAGAAATGGGATATAACCACTTAAGACATTGAAAAAATTATGAGACAAAAATTATATGCAACTTGATCAACAACTTTGAAAATCTAAAGAAAATGAACAAATTTCTGTCAAGACATAGAATATCATAATTAATTCATGAAGCAGAAGGAATCTGAACAGACCAATAACAATAGGGAAAACAAGAGGAAATTTCTGAGTTCTGTCTAACCTTCAAAACAAGTAATTTTTGTGTTACTCAAACAGTTCTATATTTGTATAGAACTTACTGATTTATTCTACACATAACCTTTAAAAAATATGATGAAAGAATACAGCAAAGAAAAAGCTGTAGACCATTTTTACTTACAAATATAGATGCAAAATGTTTTAATATAATATTAGCAAATAGCTTCCAGCACAGTAGATAGTAGTAAAAAGAGTAATTCACTCTGATTAAGTAGGGTTTATTTGAGGAATGCAAATATGGCTAAATTAGGCAATCTACCAATATAATTAATAATATCCATTTATTAAAAGAGACAAATGTTATAAAATTATATCAAAAGGTAATGAAGAAGTATTTGATATAACTCAGCATGGCTAATAATAAAATCTTTTTTAAAAAAAACACACAGAAGGAAACCAGCTTAATCTGATAGACTGTTTACCAAAATCCAACGAATGCTGTGGGATACCGTGAGTAAAAAAGGTGACGCCAAGCCTGAGAGGCTGCAGGCCTGTCTGAGAACAACCTCAGCCCCCACCACAGCGCTGAAACAAAAGAGTTAAGATAAATGAACCTGAAGGATATTATACTAAATGAAATAAGCCAGGCATAGAAAGACAAATACTACATGATCTTACTTATGCATACGGAATCTAAAAATTCAAATTCATAAAAGCAGAAAGTAGAATGGTGGTTATCAGAGGCTAGGGGCAGGGAGGCAGGGTGGGAAAGGAGAGATGTTGATCAGAGGGTATAAAATTTCTGTTAGGAGGAATCAGTTTTAGTGATCTATTGCACAGCATGGTGACTATAGTTAATAATAACATACATTTTAAAATTGCTAAAAGAGTAGATTTTAAATGTTCTCATCACACACACAGAAATAAGTATGTGAGGTGATGAATATGTTAATTATCTTGATTTAATCTTTCTACAATGTATACATATATCAAAATATCACATTGTGCCCCATGATGTATACAATTATTATTTGTCAATTAAAAACTTTAAAAAGTAAGTTTAAGCATACAATTTTATAAAGATAAATGGAAAATGCTGTCTGTCTTGGTGGTTGAATGGAGGTGACCCCAGGTTGGGCTATCTATATGATCAAACAGATACTGTTTTTCATTGAGAAAGAATGTAGTTTGGCTAGATAACCAGGACAAATTTTTAGATCCTTACCTTGTGCCACACATAAAATAAATTCCAGACAGATTAAAAATTTTAATTTTCACATGAAAATCTTAAACAAAAATAAAGAAGAATAATATAACCTCAGAATGGGAGAGGACTTCTTAAGCAAAATAGGAAACTTAGAAGCCATAAAGAAGGTTGACCAATTTGAGAACATAACATTTTAAAACTTTCTGTGGGGTAAAAGACTCTAAAAATCCCACTGAGAGAAAATATCTGCAATTCTAATGAAAGAACACAGATTAAAAGCCCTATACAGCCCTATAATATAAAGAGCTCCTAAAATTTTTTATGAAAAAGCCAACAACCTAAAAACTAGGGCAAAGGTCGTGAACAGGCAAATCACGGAAGTGGAAATACAAATATCAATAAGCATAAGAGAAGTTTTAACTTTACAGGATGTCAAGGATATAAAATATTATAAATGATGGGATAGCATTTTCTTATTCTTCAGACCGGTACCATTTTAAAATATTGATAATATTCAGTGCTGACAAGAATATGGGGGAACAATAACTCTTTTATACCTACCTCTAGTAGACAGTAAGTTGTTGCAACTATTTTGGAAGTTAATCTGCTAGTAACTACCAAAGTTTTTAAATATGTAAACCTTTGATCTGAGAATACCCCTTCTAGAAATTTAGCCTAATATGGTATTCTCACAAGTCAGCGCTGACTTATGCCCGAGGATATTCACTGCAGTTGGTATTGGCACACATAGGAAGACAATCTGAAAGCCCACTGAAAGGATAATGGTTGAATAAGCTAGTGGGCAGCCACACGCTGAAATACTAAAATAGAGCATGAATGGATGGCTTTCTATCTCTTGGCCAAGAGAGTTGTCTATGATGCATTGTTATTGTTTCAGAGTCATTTGCATATTATTATGCCATTCTTATTTTAAAATAGGTGGGGAAAGGAGCCACATATATCTGTGTGTATATGTAACTACACTGAGTAGAATTCAGAAGAAGATCTGCCCACATTCACGTACAACCTCAGATCCTCTGAATTTTTACTAATGTAGTTCATGAAATGTTTCTGAATAACAAGCTACACTAGAACATTTATTTGGTAAACATTCAGTTATCTATCAAATCAAAATGCTTCACTTCTGTTAAAAGATTGTGATACTGTAGCTATCCTGGGATATTTATTAAAGGAACATATAATAAGCCACACTGGTTAAGTGTTCAAATGACAGAAAACGTGTACAATTTTGGTAAGGTCTTCAAGTCTGAAGAAAACCTATAACAAAAAAGTAAACTAAGTTGTATGTGTGTGTGTGTGTGTGTGTGCTGTCAAAAGACAAGATTACAACAAATTTAGTTTAAAGATCTAATTGGCTTTTATTTGTGATTCTAGAACGGGTAACACCTCATTCTATAGAATAAAGTGAGTGTTCCCATGAGCCGAGCAGAGGAATTTGGTTTTATAGGCAAAAAAGAGCTCCAGAAAGCAGAAACAGAGAGCAAAAAGCAGATTGGACGTTTCAAAGTTACTTTCCTTACAAAGGACTGGGAACTTTCTTATTACACTGGCTAAAACTGGCCTGTTTGGGGATTTGGCTATTACCTCTGTCTCTCCTAATTTCTCAAAAGGTCAGATAAACAACTTAGTTTCAGCGTGGTGGTGTGAAACTTCAGCACGAGTAATCCCATTTTGGCTTGGTCTGTCGGGCCTAGGGCAGGAGCTCAGTCCAAGCCAGTGGCCTCCTATAAATTTTAACAGTACTCACGAGAAAAGTGTGAAAGGACACACATCAGACTGGTAGCACTGGTTATGCCCCAGATGTTGTCCAGGAAGGGAAAACATTTTTCCAAACACATCTTTGTATTTGATCGAAAATGAGCAAGTCATTTTAAAATGCACTTAGCAAAAAGAAATTCGAGACAGAGAGAGAAAGCAAGAAAGACAGCAAGCAGCAAAACAGCCAGATGAGAGAGGAGAAAAAGAAAAGAGAACAGGACAGAAAAGAAAAAGAAAAGAAAAACGAAAAGAAGAGAAGAGAAAAGAAAAGAAAAGATAAAAGAGAGAAAGGAGAAGAGAAGAAAGCAAAGCAAAGCAAAGCAGCAGGCAAAGGAGTGCTCGGTGCGGGCGGGGATGTGCGCCGCAGCCTGGGAGCCGCTAATCCCCGTGCGTCTGCGACCAGCTGCCTGCAGCGGCCTGGACTGGCGGCCACTCCAGTAATGCGGGAAGAAGCAAAACCTCACGGGCTCATTTTCTGAACCTGCACCTAAGGGAAAAAGACCAGGCGTCTGAATACATGTCAATGGGTGCGGCTGTTGCAGCAAGCAGAGCAGAAAAGCAAAGCGGGCAAAGCCGGCAAGCCGGGTCGTGGGAAGAACGCCCGCCCGCAGAGTCGGCGCGCTAGAGACGCCCCGTGGAAGCTCCGGCTGCGCCACCCACCTCTTGAGCCATTAAGCTCAGATGCAGCAAGTATCTCTTGTCACAAGAGGGTGAGAATCTGGAGGAGGGGGTGAGGAAGCGCAGCTGATCACAGAGGACTAGAGCAGGGTAGATAAACAGGCCAGCTATTCCCCGCTCTGCCTCCCAGGGTGCCCTGCCCTTTAAAGGAGAGTCGGTGGAAGGCTCCTCTGTGTGCTCCCTGGCGATGGGCAGGTCCCGGGGGCAGGGATGGGGAGGAATATTATCAGCAAGAGAGGGAGACCTGACCCAGAAGGAAGAGCTAGAAAATTAGCCCCCTTGTCCTGCCAACCTTGACCTAGCAGGTTGAGGCCTCTCACGCGAGGGAAGAAGTTGAGCGCACAGGCTCTGCATTCAGATCCCAACTCTGCCACTTGCTACTTGAGACCTTGGACAAGTTACTTGACCTCTCTGGGATTCGGTATCTTATTTGTAAAATGGGGAGACAATAATATTATTATCCCTCCCGCAGGGTATTGAGAGATCAAAGATGATAATGCATATGAAGTATAGCGCCTGGGAAAATTTAAGTGCTCAATTAATTTTAGATATTATTAGAACATTAATTAATGTGTCATTTGTGTACAGAGCCCTAGACCAGGTGCTGAGCTTTAATAGCCTCGGAGGCTCCTAGATTCCGTCTCTTTCCACCATCTCCAAGCCCTCCCCGTCTCTTCTTCCTGCCCCCACCAGTGCCAGATCTAAAATTTTATCTTGCCTTGGAGCGTCTCCAGCTGTTTGCTCATTTTCCACCAGTCCGCTGTGCCCCTCCTCCAACGCACACATTCCCTTGTCCCTTGGGGCACACCTTCACTTGGAGAATGAAGCCCCCCCACCTCAACCCTTCTCTAAGGTCATGTGGAGCCAAGATGGGGAGCTGGAGAGGTTGGGAGAGCAGTCTTAAGCTTCAGACAGAGTCCCAGGGAGAACTGAGAAAAGATACTGAGCCTCACTTGTGGGGCCCTTCGGGGTGCCCAAAGCAGCCAGCAAATAGCAAATGCTTAAGGTTGGTTTTTATAATCAAGCATCTGCAGTTGCTGGGTGTAACCCTAGCCTCCTTCCTCTGTGAAATGTGTGAATGTGCTATCGTCAAGCATTCTGCATATTGATTCTCTCACATTTCACTGACTTGATCCCTCTCTGCCCCCATTAACCCCGCATAACGGGCACTTGCTCTTTCAAATCCAGGTTGCAGATGGCCAAGTGTCATAAGGGTTAACCAGCCATCCCCACCTCCCCATCTCTGCTCAGGATATGGCATTCTATAGACAAAAATCTGAGATGTAAGGGGGAAACCAAGGATTATTCCTTTGAACCTTTACTTGTTTTGCCAAAGTATAAATATAATGCTGCAGAATATGTCCAAATGTTTCCAAAATAGACCCAGTGCTGAGGCTGTGCTCATGCCTGGGCATTCCCAGAACTGGTTTCACTATCCAGCTTCAAGTGGCTGTCTGCGCAGAAGGTGGTGAGGAATTCTCTCTCGATGTAGTGCTGAATAGTCAATCCTTCAAGATTAGAAAAGCTTTTTGATTTAGGAGACATTTGTCATGGAAAGATCTCAGTTTCCCTTGGGGAATCTCTGTCCCCCACCCCAATACAGGGGATGTCCCCCCTCCAGTGGGTGCCTTCTCAGGCAGGTTATAGCCATTGCAGGATGTGCCCGCACATGGTCAACCTGGACCACTCTAGGCAATGGTGACTTCCCACATTCTCATGTATTTTCTCCAAGTTGCTCAAAGGAGACATGCTTCTTTTTAGCTACTTAGCGTCAAGCACCTCACTTCTCCTCATCACCACCCACCATCATGCCTTTACAAATTTGTATATTTATTGAGTCTGGCTACAAACGTTAAACATGATTGTTATAAATATTGACAAGTTACAGAACCACAGTCTAACCATGAGAATAACATTAGACAAGCCTAAACCAAGGGACATTCTAATCAAATCCCTTCACTGGTACTCCTCAAAACTGTCGAGGTCATCAAAAAACAAGGAAAATCTGAGAAACTGTCACAGTCCAGAGGAGCCTAAGGAGACATGATGACTAAATGTAATGGGGTATTCTGGCTGGCATCCTGGAACAAGAAAAGGAAACAGAAAAACCAATGAAATCTGAAAAATTGTGGACTGTGGTTATAATAACATATCAATACTTGTTGATTGGTTGTGGCAAATCTACTATATTGATGTAAGACATTAACAGTAGGGGAAACTGGGTGCAGAGTATATGAGAACTCTCTGTACTATCTTTGCAATTTTTTTTGTAAAGTTAAAACTATTCGCAAATTAGAAGCTTATTTCAATATTTTCAAAGTTACAGAAGGGGGTGGGGCAAAGATGGACTGGGATGGACCTGAGGGAACTTTCTGGGGTGACGCTAATGTTCTATGTCTTGATAGGGCTTTGTATTACACAGGCATATCAAAATCTGTTGACTCATTCACTTAAGATTTGTGCAATTCATTGCATGTAAATTTCATCACAAAAGGAAAAAAAAAACTGTAAATGAATATTGAACTCCAGTAAATGATACACATGCTGAAGTATTTTTGGAAAAAAAGTGTACTGATGTCAGCAACTTACTTTGAAGTTAAAGTAAACATAAAATACTTTAAAATATAAGGTGGGTTGAAGGGATGGATAGTTGGAGAGAGATGTGATAAATCAAGTAAAGTAAAATGTTAATGGCAGAACCTACATGGTGAGGCATTCTCTGTGCAGGCGCTCACTGCACAAGTCTTTCTAATTTTCTGTATGTTTAAACTTTTTTCATGATGAAATGTTGTGAAAAATTACTGATATAAAGTAGAAAGTCCTTATAATTTCCCCTCTCCCAGGAATAACCTCTGTTAAATCTGTTGTATTAATATATTCCTCCATGTATTTTTCTACCATACACGTATTTTTTATATGGGACACAATTGCACACATACCACTCTAGACTCACTATTTTCATTTAATCATTGATCCTGGGCATCTTCCCATAGCATTCTTTTCAAGTGGCTGTATAATATTCCATCATGTGTTCATACAATAATTTATTCAATGAATTTCTAGTAGAGGAAATTTTACCTGTGTATGAGAGGTTTTTTTTGGTTGGTTCATCTTTTACTATTACAAACTTGGAAGCAATGGAGATCATTACACATATCTCTGTGTATTTGTGTGGGTATATCTGTGGGATAAATTGCTAGAAATGGAATTCCTGGGTTAAAAATATTGTGCCAATGATGATGAAAAAAACTATTGTGCCAGGTTGCACTCCCACCAACAGAGAATGGGAATGCTTGGGTCTCCACACCTTTATCGACACTAATTATTACTGATTTGTTTTGGTTTTTGTTAAGTCTGTTAGGTGAAATAAGATGAGTAATTGTTGTTTGTTTTAATTTTAATTTCCGTATTAGTGAAGTTAAATATTGTTTTCTGTTTATTGGCTCTTTATATTTCTTCTTCTGTTAATGCTTATTTGTTCCTTTTGCCTTTTTATTTATTTATTTTTTTCTTGACAGTCTCGCTCTGGCACCCAGCTAGAGTGCAGTGGCATGATCATAGCTCACTGCAACCTCGAACTCCTGGGGTCAAGCGATTCTCCTGCCTCAGCCTCCCGAGTAGCTGGGACTACAGGCGCACACCACCATGCCCGGCCAATTTTTTCTATTTTTAGAGATACGGGGTCTCGCTCTAGCTCAGGCTGGTCTCAAACTCCTGACCTCAAGGGATCCTCCCACCTCGGCCTCTCAGAGTGCTAGGATTACAGGCGTGAGCCATTGTGCCCGGCCCCTTTTGTCCAGTTTTTTCTGCTTTCTTTTTGATTTGTAAGAACTGTTTGTATAGTAAGCCCTTTATAGTATGTGTTATATTTCCTTTTTAAAATTTTCCTGCAGTTTGTCTTTAAAAGTGCTTATGGTAGAGTTGCTTTTCATTTTCTTTGGTTTTGCCATTTGCATGCCTTGCATATGGCTTTTGTCATTCTTTACCTCCTTTCTGTCACATAGCAGCCCTTTCAGGTAGAGTAAGGGATGTGAAATGGTCACATCAGTTGCCCCACGGTCACACAGATGATGAAACTGGGATTTGAACCCAGGTCTCTCCACTCCTAGTCCGGTACCTTTTACATTACGAGAAAAGACAAGAAAGAGTTATTTCCACTTAAGAGAAAGATACCCTTTTTCTCCATGCCTGCTGCTAAGCCTTGCTGCAAACTATATGACACACTATATGACACACTATAGAGTCATGAAGACCAATGACACCTGGGCCTTTACTGCTGCCTCACAATCTTTTTGGTTTCCTAATTAGCTTGTTCAAACCTCCTCCACAATGACAATTTCAAACATTCTTCACCTTTTTCAAGCCTCTGATCATCATCCTTCACCTCCCTCCCTCTCTCACTTCACAGAGAAAATAGAACTTTTCAGGTGGGAATGCTCAACTTCCTACCCCTCCACTCTCAAATTGTCTAAATAGGTAGGTCCCCTTCTAACGCTCCCTCTGTCTTCCTGTCACAAAGGGAAGGGGAAGGGGCCCCACCCTTTGCCTTCCGCTGGAGGACAGGCTGCAGCTATGATCCCCTTCCGTTTCCCGTGTCTTCACCTTCTCCCTCTCCGCTTACTCTGCTATCAGCATTTAAACATAGTCAAGCCTCTTCCTTCCTACGAAACAGAAGCAAACACAAACACGCTTCTTCAACCCTAGGTCCTCCTTCAAGTAGCTCCTTCTAATTATGCAACTGTAAAAGCAAAGACCCTGCTTTGGAGGGGAGAGGTCTAAGATGCTGTGTATGTGGCGCCAAGCCGCTGCAAACCTGTCTTGGAGGGAAGAGAAAAAATATTGCTTGCTGTAGGGGAGGCAGGGCTGTTTTGGGGGAAATGAGCTTCTACCTGAGGAGGAAGGAGACTGACTCGGAAGACTGGCCTGGCTCCTCCTCCCCCTCGGCCCACCGGGCTAGGTGTAAGCCCCGCATGTGAGAAGAGTGCCCAGAAACCTACAGAAACTTTGTAAGCTTCGGGGTGAGCATTGAAGTCAGAGGCTGATGGAATAATTCACTTACAACTTGATGAAACTCTAGGCATAAGCAGGCCTGGTTTTGGGCCCTGCTGACTCAGTGTGGAAGAGAATTAGAGAAATGAAGGTTTGTCCTGCCCATAACTCAGCTCTCCAGTGGCTCCCAGAGGAGCATGTGGTGTCAGACAGGTCCCTAGGCATGGACACCAGCATGCTCATGATGGCCACCCTCAGCAACAATAGCCAATGTGGACAATGGATTCTGGAGTAGAAGAAAAAAAATCAAGGTAGTGAGTACAGCCAACAGATTGGTTTCTAGGCGCATGGGAGGCATCACTTTGGAGGTTTCTCAGAAATAAGCGGGGGACTCTCTGAAGGAGCCAACTCCCTACCCGGAGCACCTGAGAGATGGGGAAGTATAGAAACTTGAGCATAGCTATAAATGTGACCCACAGTCACAGGTGGGAGGGGCCAGAAGGGCTTTGGGTCTTACAGGACCATGCAGAATCACTGGGAGAGTCTCCAAAGGTAGAACTCACTCTCAGAGACATCCTTTCTTCTTTCCCAAAGGGTGGTCATTGCCTACTGGACACGGCTGCAGGAGCCTGTCCCCCATAGGAGTGAACAAGATGAAAAGCGGGCTCCATCACATTGTCTTTGGATGGGGACCTGGGCTCAGAGGAGAAATGCTGCTTTCCTATAGATGGATGAGAGCAGGCTTGTCGCACTGAAGCCTGGGACTCCATTCTGATTGGCTGACAGGGCTCAGTGGTGGGCTTTCCTGAATCTGCTCCAGAAACCACTTGTCCCTACTTCTCCTCTTCCAGACATTTTGCTTGAATTCCAGTTCTCTGCTGAAACAGACTTCCACTTAGGAAAACTCTGGTGAGTGTCACCAGACACACACAGGCAGCAACTTTAGCCATGGTAAAGAGTTCTTTCCAATTGGCAAACAGCACTGAGGCTGATCTGTGTGGGTGAGCAGTAAAGGCTGTGATTGTGGGTGATTACTCCAAAGACTCAAGGGGAAGAAGCAGAAGAACAAAGATAGGGAGATAAAGAAACTGGGGTGGTGTAGAGAGGAAGAATGCAGAGGAGAAAGGAAATATATTTTTACATGTATGTTGCTTTTGGATGGAAGCTTCTAGAAGCCAGGGCCTGCATGTTGCCCAGACAGCACTGTTAGTACTCGTTCTCTGTAGCTCTGTAAGGTGAGCACTGAAGTTAGTTGCTAGCCCTAGCAGACTGGCATCATGACCGCCACTGTATGACTTGAGCACTAATGGACTTTTCCCCGGGGAAAATTGTGTCTCTGATAAACTCCTGTTGATCTTGAATATAGAAATCTCAAATAACCACAAGTCTGTCTTTGGGTCTTCATGCACTAAAGTTTGAGGAGAAGCAGATGGCAGGAGAGATTTTTTTTAAAAAAATAAAAGCAACTTTCAAGGAATGACTCAGGATCAATGCAGATTCTGGAATTTTTTTTTTTTTTTTTTACAGCTCATAGTGATACACACCTGAACAATAGATGCTTCTGACCTCTGGGGTCTTGCAAAATCCTTAAATGCATTCCAAATCCTGAAAGAAAAAGTCAGTTAATGCTTAGGACAGTTTTGGCATTGCATGCATTGCATCATATTCTTGTTTTTTAAAAAGATGTAATATTTATATGGTATTTTTGGAGGCTTTCAAATGAGAAAGAGAGAGAGAGAGAGAAGGAGGAGAAGGAAGAAGGGATTTTCTCATATTACAAGTGGGCAATCTCCTTAAACATCTAATGCCAAGAAGCTTTAGGCTTTTATTTGCTTCCTCAGGTGCTTAGAGAAACCAGGCCAGGGAGTGGCTGTGATTAGTCATTTCTCCTTCAAAGGGAAGCTCTGGTTCTCTACCTAGTCACCCACATGCAGAGTTTACACAAACTCTACCCATTTCACTGTATAGAGAGGTAATGAGTTGAACGGCCATCTATCTTAATTAAGCTGCTCTGGTTTGAGTTTAACCTCCACAACTTGGCTCCAGTCTGAGGTGGCCCCAAGAGGAATGCTCCTATTGAAGCAGTTGGCAACTCCAGTCCAGTCAGCGCTGATCACAAAACCCCTGAGGAGTCTGGGTTTGGGAGTTTCCTGGGTACTCAAGATCACTGAGTGATACATTCATTGGCATTTATTGAGCAACTAATTTAAACAATAACTAATGGTGTATTTTCCATACATCATCTCACTTCCCAACCCTCTGAGGTAGGTAGGCCCTGTTATTATTATGGGGAAACTGAAGCTCCAAGAAGTTAAATCACTTACCCAAGGTCACTGAGCTAGAACAGAAAGTCTGATCTGTCTGCTTGATCGAAGATGCTATGCTGATTCCTTCCAAAGATTTATCAGTCAATAATCTTCCTCCTTTATTTCATTTCCAACCTTCTCCAAAGAATAGTCCACATTACCTACTTTCTGTTCCTACCACCAACTTACTCCTTAACCCTTTCCTTCTGGTTTTCCCTGTTCCCCACTAACCAGCCATCTGGAAGGCAACAAGTGACAATCACCAGCAAATCAAATGTCTACCTCTCAACCTTTAATTGCAACACATCTTCAGGATCAGACACTCCCTCCTTCTTGAAACTCTCCTCTGCTTTGACCTCTGCAATTTTTCCGCTTTGCTGCTACCTTCCTTCTCTGTCTTCTTCAGTAGATTTCTCTGATGCCTCTCTCCACAGATGTGAATTTTCCTCAAGGCTCAGCCCTCCACCTGACCTCCGTTTTCCTAGATTCAAGATGAAATGCCTCAGTGAGAGGCAGCTTAGCATAATGGCTATGAGCACTGGCTCTAAAGTCAGTCTGACTGAATTTCAATCCCCCCTCATCATATGCTAGTAACTTTGGCAAGCTTCTCTATGCTCCTGTTTGCTCATCTGTAACATGAGGATTCATTGAGATCATGTATATAAAGCACTTGGACCAGTGGCTGACAAATACTGCACCTCATGCAAATGTTTGTTATTATATAGTCTGGGCCCCCAGGCCCTAACTTTCTTTCTTTTTTTGGAATAAATGCTTTATTAAAGAAGATATATAAATGGCAAACAAGCACATAAAAAGATGCTCAACATTATGGTAGTAATTAGAAAAAGGCAATTTCATCCATACCCCAGGTCCACTCCAACTGGTTGCTTCATATGGCCCCCTGAAAGTCTCTAAGAAACTCACTATGTTCATAACTGCCTTTATGTCGCCTTCGTTTCTACCCTTGAAAGATCCCACTTTTTATTTACTCATCTGTTAGATCGCACCACTGTTCCCATCAGCATGCTGTCAAAACCTAATGGCCTTAACCCTTCCCTCTTGCTCACCATCTATATTTTATTGGTTGCATAGCTCTGCTAGTTCTACCTTGTAAAATTCCTCAATCTGGGTGACGAAATATTTTGGAATTGATACTGGTGATTGTTGCACACCACACGAATACACTAAATACCACTGAATTGTACACTTTAAAATGGTTCTAATGGTAATTTTTATGTTATGTGCATTTGACCACAGTAACATAAATCTATGTCGGGGGAGGGGGGAGGGAGCCAAAAAAATAAGAAAAAAAATTTAAAAAGAAAAAAAAATAAATTTATGTCTCTCCAACTGTTTTGCCACCACCAGGCCACTGTCATCTCTCCTCTGGGATACTGTCGTGGCCTCCTAACTGATCTTTTATGTTTCTGCTTTTGCTTACCCCCAGAGATACTGATCCAAGAGGTCTGAGGGTGGAGCCTGGGAATCTGCCTTATTAACAAGCACCCCAGGGAGTGCTTACTAAAGTTTGGGAATCACTGCCTACAGGATGAAGTTCAAACACCCTAGTCTGGCAAGATCCTTCATATCTTCTCTTTAGTGTGTCTCTCTTCCTCTTTATTTTACTTTTTCTTTATAATTGCTCTATACTTTTGCCAAGGATGATAATTTTCCATGAACTGAGGAGTAGGATTAAGATAATCCTCTGAACTTCAGGGACGAGGAGGCGGGGAGAAAGAATGAGAGAGACAGAGAGAGAAGAGGGAAAAGGAGAGCTCTGGATTTAGACCTTAGCTCAAGTCCTAGCTCCACCACTTACTAGCTATATCACTCAAAGTAAGTTACTTAAACCTCTCTGATCCTTAGTCTCTTTGGTCATTTAAAAAAAAGTACTACCCTCCAATCTTGCTGTGAAGGTTAAATTAGATAACACACGCAAAATGCTTATATTTGTGTATTTGCAATACTTTTATTAAAAAAATGAGTTTTTAAGCTTAGGGGAAAAAAGGAAATGATACATGTTAATGACATAGTTTTTCAAGAAAAGTCAGAGTTGTTCTCAGTGCTTAGCCCAGTGCGTGGCCCATACTGAGAGCTAAGTACATTTTATTTTTTGCTGTTGTTAATATCATTAAAACTGGGGCTAGGATCAAGCACACCGGCAGAGAGCTTAACCTTGGCAAGGTGAAGCAGCACATCTTCCTGGGAGCTGGAAGTGTTTGGGATGGCTGTGCAGAGATGGCTCAGATGCAAGCCAGAGAAGCTCCTGTCAGTTGGCCTCAATCTTCTCAGTAATGAAGGAGGTGAAGTCATGTCCTGAGAATGAGGGGGAGGGCTGGGGCTGGGGGCTTGAGGAGAGGGCAGGAAGTTTGAAGCAGCTGCTGTAGGGAATGTGATAGGGAGTCAGCAAGCGAGGAATGAACGGATTGTTGAACAGCCAGAGAGAGGGGCCAGCTTAGGGTAGAGAGCACGCATTGGCAGGGAATCCGATGAGCAGGGTTTCTACAACAAGCCAAGAGTGGAAACAGCCACCTTGAAGGGGTCACTCAGGGCTGCAGATTGGAAAGGCAGGAATGGGACAAAGGGTAGGGAAGTGAAGGATTTTAGGATGGGCACAGGAACAGTAGAACTATCTATAGACCCGGACTAAAAAGGAAAAGAAGAAAGTTCATTTATTCCTTCAACAGATATTTAATCATCATATATTTTACAGCTATTATATAAGTTCCTGGGCATGAGGGATGCTGCAAAGAACCATACACACAAAATCTCTGCGTTCAACATATGTCCACACAAAGACTTGCACTCAAATGCTTATTGAAGCTTTATTCATCATTGTGAAAAACTGGAAACAACCCAGATATTCTTCAACAGGCGAATGGATAAACAAACTGTGATACATTCCTGCAATGACTAAGCAATAAGAAGAAATGAACTATTGCTACATGCAACAATATAGATGAATCTTAAAATCAGTATGCTAAGTGAAAGAAGTACATACTGCATGATTGCATTTGTATAAAATTGTAGAATATGCAAATTAATCTATAGCAATAAAAAGCAGATCACTGATTGTCGGGCCAGCAGTAGGGAGGTACAAAAGATCACAAGAAAACTTTGGGGGGTGATGGACAGGTTCATTATCTTGATTTTGGTGATGATTTGACAGGTATATACATATGCCAAAACATATCAAATCATATACTTTAAATGTGTACACTTTTTTGTACATCAATTATATTAATACCTTTTAAAAAGTTATAAAAAATAAATACAAATTTTTTAAAAATTGACCTTAAAAAATCCCTACCTTCATGAAACTTATAGCCTGCATGGGAAAGACTGACAATAAACTAGTAAGTAAAGAAACATGATAATTTTAGACAGTGCTTCCTACTGGGAAGTAAATATACAGGGCAATAAGGTAGAGAATAGGGTGGGGGCGGGAGAAGGGAGCAACTATGGATAGGATGGTCAAGGAAGGCCTCTAAGGAAGTGGCATTGGAGCTGAGACTTGGATGATGAAAGGAAAATAGCCATAAGAGGTGGAAGAAGAGCATTCCAGGCAGAGGAAACAGTACATGCAAAGGCTTTAAGGCAGAAAAGAGCTTGAAATGTTCAAGGAACCATAAAAAAATGAGTGTAACTTGAGTTTAGTTAGCAAGGGGGAACGAGTATCAGGAGATGAGGTTTAGAGAAGTCGGCAAGGGTCAGATCACATGGGGACATACAGACCATGGTAAGGAGTTGGGAATGTAGTCTATAATAATGGGATGGGTAATACAATGGAGGGCTTTACATGGAGAAGAGACATGATCTGCTTTACGCTTTAATATTGCTCTGGCTGTTGTGTAAAGAACTGACTGCAGGGGGCACCGATAATGGCAGGAAGACCAATAGGAAGTGTTATGCTAGTCCAAGTAAAGAAATGATGGGGAAGTAGACTAGGCGGTGGAAGTGGAGATCATGAGAAGTGGTCATATGCAGAATTCCTCTTGGAAGTAGAATGGAAAGGATTTGGCTCCTCGATTGGATGTGACAGGGTGAGGGAAAGGGCAGAATCGATATGACTCCCTTTACAGCATAAGCAGCTTGGATGGTTGGTGTTAGTGCCATTTACAAAAATGGATGCTATCAGGAAATGAGGATAATTCTATGATTGGGTATTTTAATAAATCTCATCCAGGAGGAAAGGCTACAGGAGACCAAAGCTGTCGTTTGTAGAGAAGTATCAGTCACTCAAATCAGCTGGGTTAGATGCGGAAGGAAGATATTTGGTATTTTGTAAGTTTCACCATAACCTTGTTTTAGTCTGTGCTTATATAACATTATGAAATGGTCTTGTTTGTCTCACTTTATGGTGGTCACAAAGATATATCTAGTCTTGTCATTGGATTTGTCTGATATTGGTGTTCTGTGAAATTATTTATGTCCGACTAGAGAATAACATGGCCTACCAGTGAACACCAGGCCAACTTCTAACAAGAGGGGGGTCTAGATGTAAATGTCAGACCAGTTCTCAGATGTCAGGGGTTGCTTTTTCTTTCTCACATGGAAGAGCAAATTTTGGGGAAAGAAACTCAAAAACTCTGATTTGGACATGTTAACTTTGAGACAGGTTTAGATATCCAAGTAGAGATATTAAGTAGACAGATATGCAAGTCTGGAGCTCAGAGTAGGGGTTTCAAGGGATAAAAATATTACTGTGGGAGTCATCATTGTAAAGATGGTATTTATATGTAAGGATGATATTTAGCATGTTGGGACTAGCCAACATCACCAAGAGAGAGAGTAAGAAGGAAAAGAAAGGAGGTCCCAGGATGGAGCCATGGGCAGTTCAGCATTGAGAGGTTGAGAAGATGAGGAGAAACCAGCAACAGAGACTGGGAAGTAAAAAGGCTGATGAAGAAGGAGGTAATCCAGAAGACTGAGGTGTTATGGAATTCAAGAGAAAAGTTTCAAGGAAGGAGTCATCACCTGCATTAAATGCTGCTAAGTCGTCACAAAGAATGAAGACAGAAAATCGAATGTTAGATTTGGCAACATGCAGGTCATAGGTGACCATGACAAAGGAGTTTCATTGGTTTGGTGGAAGTGAATACCTTATTGCAATGGATTGAAGCAAGATTGGAAAGTGAGGAAGCAGAGCCAGAATGTACACCATTCATTTGAGGAGTTTTACTCAAAAAGGGAGAAGAGGGGCCAGGCACAGTGGCTCATGCCTGTAAATCCCAACACTTTGGGAGGCCAGGAGTTCAAGACCAGCCTGGGCAACATAGTCAGACTCCACCTCCACAAAAAAAAAAAAAATCTGGGCGTGGTGGCTTGTGCCTGTAGTCCCAGCTCCTTGGGAGACTGAGGCAGGAGGATCGCTTGAGCCCGGGAGTTCGAGGCTACAGTGAGGTGTGATGATGCCACTGCACTCTAGCTCCGGCGACAGAGTGAGACTCTGTATCAAAAAAAAGAGGTGAGGCTGGGGGGCAGGGGCAGAGAAGAGGAATGAGACAATATCTGGAAGGAGAAGAAAGGCAAGAAAGTTATTTTTAAGGTGGCCAAGTCCGATGTATTTTGTATGCTAACAGAAATGAGGTGAATGGAGCCAGAAGAAGGCTGACAGCCCTGGAGAACAGGGGGTAGTGGTGGAGAGATTGGAAGTCAAGAGGAGAGGGAAGTACAGGATGGTAGCTACCATTACCGACCCCTTCCCCTGGGCCAGGCACTATGGTAAGTCCTCAGTCTTCGCAGCAAGCCTGGGGAGGTAGGCACTATTTATTACATCCATTTTACAGATGAGGAAAGGAGGCTTGGAGAAGGTTAGGTAACTTTCCTGACGTCACTCAGCTAGTGAAAGACAGAGCATAGAATTGGACCCAGGCAGTCTGGCGCTACAGCCTAGATACCTCGTGCCCTACACTCTTCTGCTTTAGTGGGTGATCGAGAAAGGCAAAAGGGGGGCTCTGCTCTTGAACTGACTGGGCCCCTGGACTTGCTAGAGGGAAGGCCCAAACTTCCAAGCGATGATGCCCGTTACTCAGGACACAGGATGGAGACTAACCCAGCTGATTCCAGAGCAGCCACCGCCAAGCAGGGCTTATCATTTGGCTGTGGCCTTGGTTTGGTACAGACTTATAGATGGATGGCAGGAAAACGATGACAATGCCATCCTTACAATCCTCAGGGGACCCATCCTAGTGTTTCTCCCCTCACTCCCCTCAGCCGTTCCCCTCTGGGTCCTGTTTGCTGAGGTAGCCTGCCAGTGGGCTTCTCTCCCCTTCCACCTGCCCCGATTACTCTCATCTTCACCCCCCACCTCATGCCCCACCCCAGGAGACTCACATGAAAATGCAGGTGCCCTCCTAGACGGCTGAAGGTTACAGTCTTCCAAACTCCCCCAGAAACAGTGGGAATAAAGAAAAAAACAAAGTTCTGTCCTTGAGGAGCTTACCACAGTGCCGTGTCTGCCAGAGCCAGGCTTACTCATGTCAAATTTGAGTGTCTTAGGACAAGCCCCTCTTTGTACCTCTCTCCCTCATCCAGTGCCTGAAAGCCAACATTAAAGATGCATTTCTTGCATCATTGCTGGGATGAATAACAGATTAGATGTAAATGAATAAGATCGTTAGATTTTGGAAGTCGGGAAGGAACAGTGTGGGTACACTGGGGCTGAGAGGGGTGGGGGAAACTTGCAATAGGAAGGGGGAAAATGAGGTAAGTACCAGTCCCATAGCTCTGCCAGGGGCTGGTCCTGACCACAGGACCCCTAGAGAAGTGCCCTAGGAGAGGAGGGTGGAAATTAACAGGTCCCTTCTCTCATTCTTCCCCTTACCAGGCCTGCTGGAACTGAAGCCCCTGCTAGATCACAACTAGATCCTAAAAAGAGCTAAGAGAAGCCCCCTGTCCTTCCAGGGACCTGAGGTGTTTTCATGAATGGACATCTTATGGGTCAGGTATGTGGGAATTCAGTAAATTTGTACTGCCATCCAGTCATTCATGGCCACCCAAGTCCTCCCCAGAGTTACAAGGGCATCTGGCAGTAAGAGCAGAATGTGAATTGAGAAGTTGTGGGAAGTACAGCACACCCCCTCAGTCCCCTCCCCAACATATGCAAACATTTCAAGATATCTCTCCTTCCAGATTCCACTAAACCCCACAACTAGAGTTTCTTTCCTTGGGTTTCACCTTTATGTTGGCCTAAGTGACCTGTTATGAAATGTGAATATCCTTGGAGGGGAAGTCATCTGAGACAGTGATCAAGCTCTGCCACTTCTATATAAAGTAATTTGGCTGTTTTGCCTTTTTCTCTGACTTAAAAGGGCACTGTGGCACAATGCGAATGTACTGAACACTACTGAGCTGTACACTTAAAAAAAATGGCTAAGATGGTAAATTTTACATTATGTATACTTTACCACACTTTTAAAAAATGTATCTGAGGTATCCCCTGTCTGCTCTGGCTGCACTCTCTTCAAAGGAAGCGGCACAGGCCACAGCTTTGACTGTGACTCTGTCTTCCTTCAAAACACAGTCAGTGGGGGACTGGTTGGGGCCACCTGGTCCCATGCTCTGAGACCTAGCACAGAAAGAGGGGTTGCCTTAATCATAGTATTTGTCTTCCTGGGTAGCCTGCAGGTTGTGTTAAGTGACAAAAGGACTGAAAAGTGACTTCCCATCCAACTTCTTCTCCCAAGGCCATTTTTGGTGAGTGGCTCAAGTTCACCTAGGCTGGCTATTGACCAATCTAATCTATTCACCTCTGGCGGTCCTCAGTCATGCTCCCTTGCCTTTATAGAGCATTCTAAACTGTTCTTCCACCTACCTCCCTCATGAAGCCCACAGCTTCTGATTCTTGCCCTTCTCTTATGCTCTGTACCAATCCCTGAGACCTGTGTCTTCAAAAGTCTAGACTCCAGTCCTGGTGGAGACCAGTAAATAAAGTATTGCTGTCATACTTTTTTTAAAGGGCACCATGGGCCTGCAGGTAAAAGGGAGTAGAGTAGGATGGTGAGGAAGTTATGCACAGTTTCCTAGTCAGCCAAGAGTCTGAGAATGGGTGAGATAGGCTCACAAATCTTGGAGCTAGTGGCAAAGTATCTGCAATCCTCTTCTTGGAGCAATAAGAGTAGAATCTACATAATAGAGAATTTTCTCTTTCTCCTGCTTCCCCCACGCAGCTGCCAAGGGCACTTCCCCAAGGAAGGAAAAGGAAAATACAAACTTAACACTTTATACTTCTACAGCAGCCATACTTCTCCTAGCCCTTTCCCATACATTACCTCACTTGATCCTCAAATCCCCACAGCCGTGTAGACTGGGGCCCAGAGAGGTTAACAGCTCAGCGTAAGCAACAAAGCTCGTTAATTGGCCAAGCCAGGGTTGGACCCCAGTTCTCCTGATTTCTGGTCCTGTGCTCACTCCACAACATCGTGGTGCATTTGCTTTAGCTGCCAGGCAAGATTATTTGGAAAGCAGCCCGGCCCTTTTCTCTTTGTTGATACAAGTTATGTGCAGATCTTGGGTTTATAAAAGCAATGGCAAATTGAAAAGGAGAAGATGGTAACTACAAACAAATGAAAGACCCCATTTCTATCCCTCTAGAAAAGTAAAATCGACAACACAGAAATATGTCTGTAATGGCAGAAAAGCTTCCGTTTATTTTTGTACTGCCGATGAGCACTTCCAGACACTGGAACTCAAAACATCTCCTAGTGTCCCTTTGTTGAAAGCCTCAGGTTACAAGTAAGGAAGCATAGGTCTTGTGCTTCATTGCTATTATGCAGCAAAGACATGAGCCTGAATTGGAACAGGATCTGCTTGGGCATGGGGGAGAAATAGACGGCTGGGTGGGGTGAAAAAAGGATCACTCTAATTTATTAGAATGTTTAACGTCTTTGAAATCATATTAAGGACAAGGCTAACATTTTTCCCAATTTGTACAGTCAGCTCATGCTATTCGGGGATACATTATCAAAACTGGGGGTTGGCCAAGCATCTAGTTTTTCTTTCTTCTATCTTTTGCTGACCACAATAGGATCACTGCAATGTTGGCACCCCCAGTGGTTGGTAGAAAGTTGAGTGTCCAGACTTCTGGGAAACTTCATTATCTGGGACACAGTTGCAACCCTGAAAGTGTTTGGAAAAAGCAACTGGGCAGTAAAGCAAATAGCTCTCCCCAGGCCAGTGCACTTTTCTCACAGAGAGAGTTCTATAGCTACTCTTGCTACATGTTCTTCATGGGTACCCTAAGTCATCATAAAAAAAGGTTAAAATGTTTTTAAAAGCAGGAATATTTTGCCATGGGATTTGTTTCCCACATCTGGCACATTAGTACTTATCATGGGCATTATCCCAACTGCTCCCAGCTTCCTTTATTTTATCTTTGGCAATATATTCTTTTAAATATCTATCGAAAAAATGGTACAAATGTGTTTACAAAGTTTCAACACTTAAGGCCCTGATTATGTTTCATTATCAAAAAGACCTTGTGTTCCCCGTCATGCCTGATAAATGAGTGATGTTGATTAAAAACACAGGGCTGGGGACTGCCCCCCACACACACTTGCCGCCAGCATCCCTATATATTGTGCCCCCCACACCCCCTCAGACCTCCCTGCCTGGCTGAGATGGCTCTCACAGCATCCCCTCTCTTTCTGACGTTGTCTTGGACTACTCCCCAGTCCCTGGCCCCCGCCTTCAAGGAGAGGGGGTGATCTCAGGGCTGGAACTAGGACTGGAGAAGCGCCAATGGGGCAAGGCCAGTATAGCTTCAAGGAGTGAACCTTGGGAATGAAAGTAAGTTCATTTAACTTATTAATAGCTCCAGTAAAATGCCAGATGGGCTGGAAGGTCAAAACCAATGCCTTGAATGAGGTTTATATATTATCAATGCATTTAAGTGACTGGTAATGTCTTTGCCCTGCTATTACTGAGAAACCAGCTGAAGCAAATTCATTTACTTCTAAGAGGTAATTTTATGTGTGTTTGATGAAACCCAAACAGCCATCATCAGGTATAAGCATTTCAGCCCTAAGCAGGCAAGTTTCTGACAACCTTCTTGAGACAAGGAAAATAAATCAATAAACACACAGCTCTAACTTTACCCATGGTTGTGAAGATTGCTCAGTTCAAGCATCTTCCTTCTGACTTAAGATTTACACTATTTGGTGGCTTCCTTGTCTTTTAATAAGCCACTTTTTGGAGAGAGGAATTAAGGTGGCTTCTAAAAACTAGCTTTGATAATAGCTAAAAGTGATAGGCCTGAGAGTTTTGTTTTGTTTTGTTTTTTTAATGTGCATCCTGAAAAACTACAAAAGGAAAGTGGAAAGTCCTTATTTAGCACTGTGATATTTGAAAGTCCTTCAGGATTAAGAAAAAAGAGAAAGGGGAAGTAAAAAAGCATACATGACTTTGAAACACTTCACAAAACAACCCACTTTGCCATATGAACGATTTCTTCACCCACAGTCACACCTATTGAATTAGAACTGGATATATCGATACAGATATCACAACAACCCAACCTCCAAATCCAAACATCATTTCCAAAAGTGAAAAAGAATTCCTTCTGTATATGTTACTGGATCTCAAGGCTGGGATCTTCGAGAGAAGAGTCTTAGGTTATTGTTTAAACAACCTTTATTACCTGCCTCTGACATTCCCCAGGGTTACAGAGCAGGGGACATCTGAGCCTCATGTTCCATGGATGGAGCAGACGCTGATAACAACTGAATCAGTTTAGAAGGGGCATTTGGAAGTATTGGGGTGATACACCCAGTAATGTTTACCCACAGCAGAAGATGGCAAAGCCACTAAAAAGTCAGGCAAGTTACCTTTGGGACGACAACTGAGGAGGCAAGAAAACCACACAGTTGCATTCACACATCTTCCCCTCCCTGCTGAGCCTCCCCGCCTCAGCCCCCATTAAATCCATTCTATCCCACGGACTGCTCCTAGTGTCCTGCTAGCTCCCTGCTGAAAGACAGAGGGAAGGAAAAGACGTCTGAGGGCTCTTCATTTTCTTTGTCTCTGTCCCTAAGGCAACAGGAAGCTGGAGCTGCTGCAGCCGGCCTGGCGGTGATGGCAAAGCCCGCTGGCTCTGCGGAGTGAGCGGTCCCTGGCAGCCCCTGGAGCAGCTGCCAGTTAGACGGCCCCGAGTTCTGATAGACTTCATTGCTTCAGTTCAATGCCAAGTGTCAGACGTGTTGGATTCAGTTCCCAGAGGCCTGGAGCATAGTGTCAGGGCTGTCTGAAGACAAGAGAGCAGAGGCAGTTTAGTGCAGTTGGATGTGCGGGGTGGGGGTGACGGCGTGGGGCGCGAGGAGGGAGAAACTGGCCAGGAGTGGGTAGGGTGGTGCTTCTCCTTCCAGGGCCTCCCAGACAAGGTCTCCTGGCCTCTCATCATTGTCTGGGCCTTAGGTGAGGCGAAGCCTGGAAGGGGAGGAAAGGGCGGGAGCCGCGCCCAGGTTATGACACGCGAGAAGAGAAGACGCGAGAGCAAGCTGGGGCTGTGGTCCTAGACCCGCTCGGCGCCCTGGGCGAGGGCAGGCAGCGCCCCGGGGGCGAGCTGGCGGAGGCCCTCGGCCCGGGAGCCCGCGGCGGTCTCCGCGTCGGCGGCCGGGGCGCCTCCCGGGGCCCATTCGTGCTCCGTGCAGGCCTGGGGCAGCTCGTCCTTGGCCTCGACGAGCTTGCGGGAGCGGGTGTAGGCCAGGATGAGGCCTCCGGCCAGGCAGGCGTAGAAGATCATAATGAGCAGGATGTAGAGATAGGCGTCGTCGCCCTTGGCGCTGGTCACCTCGCGGCCCACGAAGGGGTCGGGCACGACCCCCATGCCCATGCTCGGGCCGGGTCCCGCGCCCAGGCCGCTGGCGTTGCCCCGATGGTGCAGCTCGAGCAGCAGGCGGCTCAGGAGGGTTCGCAGCCGCTGGCTCTCGCTGCAGTTCATGGCTGTCGGGGAGTGACACGGGGGCTCCAGGACGCTGCTGACCTTTCCCCCGAGCGAGGGGAAGTGAGCGAGCGAGCGGGCCGGCCGGCAGGCGGGCGGGCTGGCAGAGCGCGGCGACGGCGACGGCGACGGCGGCGGCGGCACCCTGCTCTGGGGCGGGCGCGCAGTGGCTGGGGGCGCCGGCCGCGGGCCTCCTTATCCCCTCACCCCCGCCCTCCTCCCCCTCCCCACCACGCCCCCTCGGGCCCGCGGCCGCCTCTTCCCAGGCTCCGGCTGTCTCGCCGCTCCGGGGAAAGGGGACAGCTGGTGGGGGGAGGAAGGGGACAAGGGAGGGGGCGAAGCCGGGGGAGGGGCAGAGGGGCGGGGGTGCGGAATGCGCGAGGCCACAGGCGGCAGAGGCTGGCAGGGCAGCTTGCTGGGGCCAAGCCTGGACCCTGGGCTGCGGAAGAGAATTCCTTCCAAGTTCTGGCCACCTGCCCTGCAGGCCCGGCTTTGGCCAAGATACAGCATCTGGCCCCCCAGGACAGGCCCTGCCCCGGGACGCTCAAGCGAGACCACAGACGCCTTCCGGCAGCTCTCCCGTAACATGGCAACCGAGACCCCTTGTCCACATCTTAAGGGAATTACTCACCTAGACAAGGACCCTGGCCTTTCTAGTCCTCATTCCCTTACCTTATCCCCACCCCTGTCCCAGGAAAGCATCTTATTCAGAAGGTGTTCAAGCCAAATTCAGTGACTGAGTGGTCAGGTACTTGCTATAAGGCCAAGGCAAATTAGGACTCCCAGGTTGTCCAAAATGGTTTCGGATGATATACCAGCTTCCTTGGAAGTACCTGTGCTCTAATCTCCTATCACACTTTTCCAGGGGTCCACACATCTTGGCATGCGAGCGTATCATCCATGACGTGGCCCTGTTTCCCTTGGGTAAACCATCTCCCCACAAGTGAAACCAAGTTCTTCCACTAAGAGGAACATGCATATTAAAAAGGCCCTTTGACTACACTGTCTAGATGTCTCAGGATCTGAAAAGTACCAGTTCTAGAGAATATGCTCACTCCACTCCCAGTTGGGCCAGTGCACAGGTATGTGCCCCTCCAGGGCTTGATAACAGATCTAGGCCAGGATGGCTTGTGGGGAAGCCATTTTTTCTCAGAGAGCATCTTCTTTTAGGGGAAAACAAGGCACTAAGACAAAGATCAGTCCAGAATATGTTAAACTGGCAACAGACTGGGCTTCACAAAGGAAAAGGGTTGCTTAGTGGATAGCAAAGTAGGAAAAAAATGAGGTAGTGCGGGTCAGGTCTGCTTGTATACAGTTGCCAAATGAGAATAGAAGGAAAGAAAGAAAAGCATATGCCTTTATGCACACCTTGAAAACCAAGTTGCCTCTTCAAAACCATTCAGTCCAGGGGGTATTCAATCTGCAGGTGCCATGGGTTAAACAAAAAAAAAAAGGAAGGTTTTCTGGTATCTCTTCCCTCAGCCCACCATCCATTCAAGGGCTGCAGCCTTCTGTGTGTTGAGGTGCAGTTGGCACTAAACTGTATTCAGGGTCTCAAACAGAGCCTTGCTTCACAGCCTCTAACCAGGCCTCAAAGACATTCCACATGACCCTGACACTGGCTCCCTCCTAATCGCTGCCTCCATGTTCTCACCTGAGAGGGGCTCAGGGAAGTACCTTGGCATGATGAGGGCCAGAGGACACAGCTAGGGAATTTTCAAAGCAGTACCAACCTAGCGATATAACTGTTGAGCTAAGAGACTTTTCTTATTTGTTGAAACGTGCCCAGAAATATCTAGGGATTTTCCTTTTGGAGGAGGAGGGAAGAAGCAGCCCCTTCACTATAGCATAAGAATAATCATTTAAACTTATCTTTTACTTTTCAACAGCCTTATGAGATAGTAGGATTATTCCTGTTTTCAGAAGAGGGAACTGAGGTTCAGAGTGGTTAAGTGGCAGGACTAGAATCATAAAGTTTGCTTGTTCTTCTCAGTCCTAACACGTTACTCTTGTCACATGGGTGGTATCAGTGAGCTACCTCCATTTTCCCACCTCTCCCTCCTCTTGAACCTTCTAGAGTCTACTGCTTGATGCCAAAACTGCTCTCTGTAAGTAAGTACACCAGTGACCTCCTGGCCAAATTCAAGGGTCTCCGCTCAGTTTGCATCTTTGACCTTGAGGATGAATTTGATACCATCAACCACCCACACCTTCCTGTAACTGTCCTACCCTTGGCTCTCATGGCATTGGATTCTCAAGTTTCTCTTCTTATCTCTCTGACCCATCATTCTCTGTCTCCTTTGCTGCCTCTTCTTTCCTCCCCCCGTTAACTGTTGGAATCCCTGCAGACTCAATCCTCAGCTATTCTCTCTTAAAACCCATTTCCTTGGAAAGTGTCTCCTTACATGGATTCACCTACCACCTGGTATATATTTAGCCAAATTTGAATCTCTAGCTCAGATTCTTGGTAGTGTCTCTCAGATCCATGCGCTCCTTCCTTTCTGGTTTTATTGCCACGAGCTTAATCCAAGCTCTCATTACCTCAGGTCAAATATGCAAACTGAGAGTCTCCTGGCAGATCTCCCTGCCTGCAGCCCAATCCGCCATGCTATGGCTGCAATAATTCTCCTCCAACACCATTTCCATCAATTCACTCCTATATCCAGAAACCCAGAGATACTCCTCATTGTTTCTGAAATGGAGTTCAGTCTTCTTTGGTGGGCCTCAAGTCCTCACCACCAATAGACACCATCTCCTCCCCTTTGAATTTGAAAAACAGCATATTCCTGGAGTTCCTTTCCAATACTCTGTGCCTTTCGCCTTCTTCAAAATCCACTGACTGAAGGAAGTCTTGCCTGATTTCCCTGTTTGTGCTCGCAGATTCTTCACAGGGCACCCCTCCTGGCTGTACTCTAACTCAGATCGCAGCATTCAATGCAGAAATCTTGAAAAACACAGAAAAGCACCAAGAAAAAAATTACCAATAGTGCACACACGTGCCACACATACACACACACACTCGTTGTTGTGTGGCCTGTCATTTTCACTTAACAACATATTGTCAACTTTTCCAATGTCATTTACTATTTTTCTATAGCATTATTTTATTGTCTACACAATATTCCAGACTATGGATCTACCATAATTTATTTAAATTTGCCCTTATTTTAAGATTTCTGTTATTTCCAGGTTTTTGCTATTAAAAACAATGTTTTAATGAACACATACAAGGCTACTTCTAATTCCATTAAAAGAAGTCATTGCCAGAGAAAAAGCAAATTGCTAATTTCTTCTTTCTTACAGAAGACCGGCATGGGGAGTGGTAGATGTGTAGAAGGGGGTGGCAACAGAAATGGAGAATAGTCATAAAATCTAAAAAGGCCCAACCCTCCAAAAAACAAAAAAACAACAGGTGTGTGTGTGGATCCTGGATTTCTTTTGACACCAGGGGCTGCTGGGCATCCCTTTAAATCCTAGTCCCAGGCCAGACCTGAATGGCTGAGATGCCAACCCCTTTCCCTACCACAATCAATGAAACTGCCAAACAGGCATTGGTTCTCATTCCTCCTCACCCTTCCGCCCGCATTCCACGCCTGCCCCATACCTGTCAAATAATCATCTGCTTATCCACGGTCTGGAACTCACTTATTTCCAAAATGGTAATGAAGTAGGTTGACAAATGGGAAGTAATTTATAATCACGTATTTAGACTTTCAAAAACTCTTGGGAAAGGTTCTGTTCCGTGCCAAGGTTGTTTTAAAAGTACAGTTGAGGCGCCATGGACTAGGAAATGCTTTTGCCATTCCTTGAGACCGTGAGTGCTTCCTGCCAATAGTACAGCTCCACGGAAGTTAGTTGAATTGAACTGAGTTTGGCTAGTTGCCAAAGGACGGGCATACATGGCAAGTACTGTTGGAGTCCAGGAGGCTGGCAAAGCCACAATGGGCTCTGAAGGAGGGGGAGAAAGAAGGCTTCATGCGGCACCAACTACAGACTGAGAAAGAACCATTCATTCATTCAACAAATATTTATTGCATGTTACTTTGTGCATGGCACTGCGCTGGGTGCTAGAGACACATTGGTGAGCAAGTCACATTGGTGAAGAGTCTGTGCTTTTGTAACTCTCACAGCCACTTTCTTGTGAACTGAGGACAAACAGGGAGTGCCAGGATGTGGAGCTGGGTACACGGTGGGCATTAAGACCAGCCACAATTCTAGTTTGGAGAAAATCGTGAGTCTGGACCCAAGCTCTAAGCACTAGGGTCGAAAGCCTTGTTTGAAAAAAAAAAAAATAAGGAAGATTCCAGGTGGTCTGAGCTTACTGTCCTCTGCTATGTTTCAACCTATTCTACCTGCTCCTAGCAGCACCATCTTGAGGGTGTGGCCTGCCATAAGCCACCACAGTAGGTCTGTTCTCAAAAGACTGATGAGAATAAAGGGGACAGTTGCTGGGTCCAACGGGGGGGCTTCTCAGTTGCTCCATGGGAATATGTGCGGTATTTGGGAGCAACTGAGGTTTGATAAGGATTATGATATCTGTGGCTTGGAATGGGCCTCAGGGGCTTCAGGTGGCTTCCTTAGAGACTTCTCTGGGATCTTCATGGGCTTGTGCTGAGATCTCCCTATATCCAGGCCACATACTGGAGCATCAAATATGATCCCTGACTTCATTTATCGAGTGCCTAGCATGTGCCAGGCACATTGCATACATTATATTAATCAACCAACCTTACAACAACCCTATGAGGTAGACAAGGGTGATATTAAAAATATTTAACAGCAGTATATCTTGAGCACTGATCAATCAGAATGGACTAACGAACAATCAGAATAGATGTTGGCTATAAACAACCAGTATGGCCTGACAGAGCTACAATATCACGGGGCAAAGAAGTAGGACAGGGATACAAACCAATTAGCTTCCCATTTCCCAGAGGATCAAACCAATATTTCATCTCCTTGGGCTTCAGGGCTGTCCTGGGTCATCCTGAACCTCCCTTCTCCCTATGGATGCTTCCACCTTCTCCCAGTGCTCATTGCAGGTACATGAAAATCTCCCTTGTCTGCTAACTCCCCTAAAGCAATAGTATCTATTCAGCCACCCTTTTCTTCCAGCAACTTTCTAAGGCTGTTACTCCTTGGCTCAAAATTCTTGAATGAGTCCACTGGACTGCCAAATGATCATCACCTTTAAGACTCTCTGTGCTCTGGCTTGAAGATGCCTTCCAACCATACTTGCAGCAATAACTACCCAAAATGTCTTCAATGTCAGACACTTTCTCAGCTATGCGAAATGTCATTCTCCTTAGCACTCCCATAGCGTAAGATAACAGTGATGTGAGTATTCATCTGCTGGCCCCTCCAGTTCATTTGAGGGCAGATACTGTATTCATCCTCTTTGTATCCCTCACCTTGCCTTGCACATAGTAGGTTCTCAGGAAATAGTTACCTAGGTCTGAGGTTTGCCTTCCTCCAGTGAAGCTTTCCAAGTTTGAACAAGATTCACTCTGTGGAGAATGTGGAATTTTGCAGTTACATTTCCCCCCCTAAAAATTATTATGTAAAATTTCAAACATACAGCAAAGTTGAAAGAATTTTACAGTGGATACTTTGTTACCACCTAGATTCTACCACTAATATTTTCCAATACTGGCTTTATCCATCCCTCACCTGTCTATCCCTCCATCCAACTATCTATGTATCCATTGTCTTTTTTTGAAGTTGTACACATCAGTGTAAAGTGTACAACTCCTAAGCACTTTCCCCATACCTATCATTAACTAGAGTTCAATATTCACTTATTCTTTTTTCCTTTTGAGGTAAAATATACATACAATGAAATACATAAACGTTAATTGTATATTTTTTGAGTTTTGACAAATATAATCCCTACTAAGATATAGACCATTACCACCACTCAAGAACATTTCCTCTTGTCCTTTCCTAGGCAAGCTCTTTCCTTCACCCCCAGAGGCAACCACCGTTTTGATTTTTTTCCATCATTGATTAGTTTTGCCTGTTATAGAACTTCATATAAATGGAATGATATAGTATGAACTCTTTTGAATAAGACTTCTTTTACTTCGCCTAATGTTTTTGAGGATCATCCATGTTGTTGTAAGTATCAGTAATTTGTTCCTTTTTATTGCTTGGTAGTACTCCATTGTATGACTATACCAGTTTGTTTATCTTTTCTTCTACTGATGGACACTTGGGCTGTTTCTAGGTTCTGGCTATTAAAAATAAAACTATAAATGTTCTCATACAAATCCTTTTGTGGACATATGTTTTCCTTTTTCTTGGGTAAATACCTAGGTGTGGAAATGCTGGGTCATAGGAAAGATGTAGTTTAGTTTTATAAGAAACTGCCAGACTTTTTCCCAAAGTGGTCTGTGTTTTTTTTACACTCCCACTAACAATGTATGATAATTAAAGTTGTTAGTGGTTACTTGTGCAGCTCTCTGCTTTAGTCACATACTTAGCCTTGTCCCTTATAAAAGGGCCAAGGCTGACTATTTGTGGTTCATTACTTAAAACTTCCCCCGATTTCGATGACTACTAAATGTACAGCCAAACTCTAGAAAGTTGCTAAAATGTGAGATTCAGCTGTATGTGATAATAGCTTTTAGGGAAAGTTTGTGTGCCAACCAGTGTGTTAAGCATTTTACACATTTAATCCTTAACAACAACCTTGTGACATAGGTACCATAGCATTCCCATTACACAGATGAGGAAACTGAGGCCCAGAGAGGTTAAGTGACTTGCCCAAAGTCACACAGCTCGTAGGTGCCAAACCTAAGATTTGAACCAGAGTCAGTGATCTTTTTTACCACCTCACTGCAATGCTGTCTAATGTCCTTTGTATAGAGGATAGCAGGGGAAAAAAGTTTCTGAGCTGGAAGTCTCATCTAACCCCCTTATTTTTAATTAAGGATACTGAGGTCAAGAGAGGAGAAGGGACTTACTTGCTTGAAGTTTCTCATTAGTTAACATCAGAGCCATCAGAATCCAAGTCTCCTGTCTGCCTCCCGGTCAGGAAACCTTTCCATTCTACTGCAAGGCATCCTCCAATGCTTTGGGCAATTCAAATTTTATTTCTAGCTTTTTAATGGTGACAAGGGCCTGACAACCACTTTGAGATCTTTGAACCAAGTACATGAATCTAAAAGGGTAGAGTAAGGTCAACCTTGCCTTTTGGGCCAAGACATAAGGTCATAAATAAAATTGTCAAACTCGTGTCAATTTCTGCCTAAACACTATTTTGAAAAATGTTTCTCCCACCCACTCAGTCTTCTCTGGAAAGGGGAAAAAAAGTGGATACTTGGAGTATTCTATGGGAAAGGAGTGGGAAAAGAAAAGGCCCCGAGAGCACTTTTCTCTTGGATTCCCACAGCACCATCTGGTGGACACCTGGGGTTTTTGTTTCTCTTCATTCAGAATGTTTTTCAATACAGATGTTCATTGCCCGTTTCTTTTTATTATCATTATTATTATTATTTCAGAATATTATGGGGGTACAACTGTTTTGGTTACATGAATTGCTTTTGTACAGTTTGAGTCAAAGATAGAAGTGTGCCCATCCCCTGGATAGTGTGCATTGTACCCGTTAGGTGTGAGTTCACCCATCCCCTCCTCCCCCCTCCCACCTGCTTGATTTCCGCTGAGTTTTACTGTGCCAGGCCATGCGTTAGGCACTGAGGATCCTGATGAGCCTTGGTGGCTTGTTTCTTGCTGTGTTGGAGCTAACATTCTAGGGGGTGGGAGAAAGGCAGACACTACCCAGTCCCAGATCATTGCAACAAGGGGTGGTAAAGACGCTGTTAGAGGTAAATAGAGCATAACAATTAAGAACAGCAGCTCCAGCCTCAGACAAACCAGCCTTTTCGTTCTCGCTTGGCCACCTACCAGCTGTGTTACCTTGAGCAAAGTCACTCATCTCTGTGCTGCAGTTTCCTCATCTGTAAATTGGAGATAATAATAACAAGTGCTTACCATAGGATTTTGAGACAAGGATTCAATAAGATAACACTTGTAAAGTACTTAGCCCAGCGCCTAGAAGATGTGACATGCTCAATAATGTTGGCTGTGGTTGTTATTTCATTATTAACAATAAACATAGGGTGCCATGAGAACTAGAGGAGAGGCATTTAACTCAACCTCAGAGAGCTCAGGGCAGACTTCACTGAGGATGTGACACCTGAGATGAATTTTTGAGTAGGAAATAGCCACTCGGATCCTTTCTCCATGTGGAAAGCAATGCCTGTAGCATTAGGGCAAAAAACCCAACAGGGTTTGCCTCCCCTCATCCCTACATCATGAGGGATGATGGCACAGCATCCTTTTGCCTCGGGGATGCCAGGGGTTTCAGTGAGGACTTCTGAGCTGGAAGATGATATTGGAACATTTAGGAATTATTAGAACCAGGCCAATGTGAGAAATTGTTCCCATGGTGGGTAGACAGAGCTTGACTTGAAATTAGACGCTAAGAGAAAAATCAAGACCAGTTGTGTCAACCACCATCTGTTTGTTTTAATTTTGACTTTGTTCTTGGGCAGTAATGCTTTAGTGGCTCTTTATTCATCCAAAATTATGTTAAATAGGCATGATCCCACTGCCTCAAAACATGAACAGTTCTAGGTCTCTCAGCTGCTCTCCAAATTGTGCCTGGCACACACATAACCATATCTGATTCTATTCATGTTGTTCATCTCCCCCACAAACCCTTAACCCTTCCAGGTTTCCCAAATTTTACTCATTCTTCAAGGCCTAAACTTCCTCATTCATTCATTCATTATTTATTCATTCATGAAATATTTTCTGAGCATATACTATGTGCCAGGCACAGTGGCAAGGGCTGGAAATGTAACAGTGAACGAGACAGACACAGTGTCTACCTTCACAGAGCCTACAGCCTACCTGGGACTACAAAGGGGAAAAAAATCATTGTGTCCATGTGTTACCAATGCTCCCCAAGAAGAGGGATACATCTAGAATAGTGCTTTCCAACTGTTTTCACCACATTGCAAAAATAGATAACATATTGAACCCCTGGGGTAAATGAATAAAAAAGCAACCTGCTAGGGAGCTCTGGCCACCCCAAAGGCAGAAGGCATCAATATGTCAGGCATGTGTGGAATCTCTCAGAGATCTCCAGTCTAGAACCTCCAGCTATGGCCCATGAGATTCCTGTTGCTCTCATCCCACTTAGTCCTCAAAGGCTGATGGGACCCAGAAGGGACACTGCTGCGGATGAATGCACACTCCTTGTTATTAGCTAGAATGTAGTGAGGGTCACCTTTGCCCCTTCAGCAGTAGGCTCAGCCCGGAGGCCCTTCAAGGAAGCCTTCTTGGGCAACTGAAGGCTAAAAGGTGTGCTGTCGTTTCCAAATCCCTACATATGTAGAGTCTCAGCTCACAATTCAGCTTTGCATTCACCCCCATGGTTTGATATCATGTGCTGATAGCACAAGACCTTCTTTTGTCTCCTCATTGCATCTAGCAATACTAAAAAGAGAGGGGCCAAAAGCACTTCTTAAGTGTCACGTTTTAAGACAAAGGACATCTAATAGTATTGGAACTTCACAGGGCCTTAAAACAGAAATGGCTTTGCTATCTATCTAAGGAAAGTCCAATGCTCGATCTCTTCAAAAACTTTTAAGAAAGTCCTAAAGTTTTAAGAGACAGAATGCAATCAACAGCTCAAGCTAACATATTTGTACAACCTTACTCCTGGAGACAGGATGCTGAATCCCTGCAGCTCCAGGCCTGTTTTGGAGTTTTCCTTCTCTGAGCAAAACCAAAGGCCAACCAAGATAGCCCACAACCCCAGGAGATGGGGTCGAGAGCTATTGTTTATATCATAAGCAAAAGGGAAGAGTTCACAAGCAAAGAGAGCCCAGGGAGCTTCTTGCAGAGAAAACAAAGACTCCTGCTGAAATGAAATGAAAAACTCCATGTCCTTTCCTTCATTTGGATCCCTGAAAAAGGTTAATTCTGTCACCATCATGAACACTGATGGCAATAAAAATACAGATCTGGTGAGAAATTATGCCGCCTAGAGGAAGGCTAGGGATCACACTTGGCCGATTTCAGCTCATCTCTCTATATGGCTCCCTCAAACAGCCACTGTCTAGGCACAAAAACATCCCGATTTCTCTCTCTGACCCTGTCCCTCACCCACTCTTGGGGAGTCACATTACTACTTTCCTATGTTGATGCATGCTATTCACCATCCCAAACTGATTGTAGGGCTTGGAGTGCCCTATTCTAAGGAATGTGGAAGACACAGCTAAGGTGAGAAAGGCATTTGTAAGAAGAGCTGTTGGCCATAAAGAAGAAAATATATGTGGACATGTCTGTAATACATAAGTATGCATATATGTACCTGATTCTGAGCTTCTTATAACTCCATTGGCTAGCAAAGAGCAGGGCACAAAAATAAATACTTGACATCAAAAGAATCATTTACAGATTTCTGCTGCAAGTCATTCTTGAGAGACATATGGGTAAGAGCATTTCAACATACTCTTCTTTTCCTTTTTTTTTTTTTTTTGGTCCCTAGGGATCTCTTGATGCTTTTTTGTTTGATTTATTTCTTACAACCCCAAGGCAAATATATGAATTGGGAAAAGTTGATATTTAGTACTCCCAAGTGTCCCCTACTAGAGCCCATTTCTGATTCTTGATACCCTTGGGAGTGTTTTCCAAGAAACATCCTGGTTCTATACTTCATCCTCTCAGAATCTCTCATTCTTTTTAGTGTCAAAGGAAAGAGCTAATTAACCTGACAAAGTAAAAGAAAAATGAATCCTATACAGAAACGGAAGTGTCAGAGAAGCAAAGAGTTAACCAGGAGCCTCCTTCCTTGGCAACCAGTGAAGACCATCCCCTCTTCTGTGAATTATTTTGTGATTTAATCCTAAAGAGAGGTGCTAATAAAAAAAATTTAAAGATCTAGCAGGAAGGCTACCATTGGCCAGTGAGAGAGGATGAGACATGGGAACTGTTTTTTGGTTCTTTGTTGTTGTTCTTGTTATTAACCTTCCCATATGATTTCTAAGTGCAGCTAGGGTGAAGAGCCTCTGGGAGGGACGAGCTTGACATACTAGAGAACATATTGGGGTGAAGGTCACAAATGACTTTGTTCATATCAACAACTTAACAGTCATTTGCAGAGCACATCAACTAGTGCACAAAGTCTATAAAATTATGTTTCATGAGAAGCTAGTAACACTGTGGTCTGCTGCTAATTACTGCTACTGTTGTGGAAATATTGCTTTAATCACAGTCTTCAAAGATGTAAATACAAGAGAATCAAAATTATTCTGGGAAGTTCCAGATTCAGAACATATTATTCCTCCAAGAATGATGATGCTATATTTCCTTTGTCATCCTGCTGACCCATTTTTCTGCCCTCTTCTTACCCCAACTTTCTCATATTACCCTCTACAATATATTATACTTTTTATTGAGCACTTTGCTGCTGAAATGCTGCCTCTTGCCTTTGTAAATTTTAAATTATCTGAATTTATTATTTGTTATGGTGTCTATAGCAATGTTTTTCTATCAATTTTCTCCCCATCCCATCCCCACCTTGGATTCAATTGAGGTGACTTGAGAAATGTCTCATACTCACACTACTGCATGCAGCTCTTGTTTATTTACTGGTCTAGGGAAATGGGATTAAAAAAAAAAAATTTACAGATTACACCAAGATACTCTTCCTTTTGTATCATTCAGCCTTTTGCTTTAGTTTAGTAAGTGTTAAGAAATTTTAGCAGCCAAGTTGTTATTCAGTGGACACGATGGATAGCAAATGCTTTGAGTTATGTTTACCTGTCCAAGATGTAAACTTCATTATCCTTTGTTGGATATCTTAAATGGATATAAAATAAGTTGGCCTAAAGGGCTAAAAAAAAGTGAAATTGAATGGAAGGTTCTTGCCAAGAGATAAGATAGGAAGCTTAATGACAATGGAATAATATTCTCAACATGGAGAGAAAATTTTCAGTTCTATACCCAACCAAATTTACCTCCCATCTGTCCCTTCTCAGTAAACTACTATAGGATGTATTCCATCAAAAAGAGGTTAATAATCCAAGTAAAGAAAAAGACACAGGATACAGGGAACAGGAGATCCAACACATGACAAAGGTAAAGGGAAATCTCAGGATGATGGTGAAGGTAGATCCCAGGATAATGGCCCTGGATCAGGGAAAGGAGAGCAAATTATCTAGTTCTGGGAGAGATTTCTTCCAGAAGTAGTTAACATTCTTGTTATGTGGAAGTCTTGAGAGATTTAGGCAATTGATGGAGAGCCTGGGATTGAATTACTGGTAAGTACATAGGAAACCAAGCAAATGGCAGAAAGACAATTATTAGCTCCAGGGGGTCAAAAGTACAGGAATGGAAAATTAATCATGGTTTTCCTGCTACATGTTTCAGCTCTGGATAGCATAGTTATTAAAATGTAAAAACTTATTGATCTAACTACCCATTTATATTGAGAGGATAAGAAGTGTGCCTGTGTATAGTGAGAGATCAATAAAGAGTGACAAAATCAGGAAGCAGCAACACAAGCATGTTAGATACAAGACAGTAAACACCGAAACAATTAACTAAGAGTTGAAAGTGGTTGCCTCTGAGGCAGAGGAAATGGAGAGGATGAGGGCAAGGGATAGCTCTTTGTTATAGACTTTGTAGAATAGCTGACTTTGAACTGGTGCTTTTTAAACTGTGGCTTGAAATCTCCCTAGAGCTATGCTCTCCAATACGGAAATAAGATAAATAAAATCAGTTCCTCAGTCACACTAACATTTCAAATGCTCAATAGCCACATATAGCTGGCAGCTACTGCAGTGGATAAGTGCAGATACAAAACATTTTCAACTTCACAGAAAGTTCCGTTGGATGGCACTATTTTATAGGGTCATCAAATCAATTTAGCTGGTCACAGCCATCATTTAAAAAAATGAAATAGGGAGATTTGGAAAAATGGCGGTCTGATAGAGCCCTCCCACCTCACTGCTCCCAGGGAAGGAGGTGAAAAAACGCCATCAGCTGCCTGTGTACGGATCGCTCACTCCAAAAACAGCGTTGTGAATTTACAGAGAAACATCGTGGGACACTCAGCCCAAGAAAACAGGTGACAGGGAGATTCATTCATAAAGATCAGGGAGTGCAGGGAGTGCAATAGAGCCCAGAGCACAGGAAGGACGCACTTGCCAGGTCAGCACAGTGACCTAACCCCCAAGCAGTTACGCACCCTCCCCACAGACTTCCCATCCACTCAGTCAGGGAAAGCCCAGAGTCGGGGCAAAGCTGTTGCTCGAGACAGCAGGCTCTGTGGAGAGGAAGCAATTGTGAGAGCCAAATGGAACTCCCAGCTGCAATATACAGGGACCACTCAGGGCCGGGTAGGGACTGGGAGGAGGTACAGCTTACCTGGACAGTGCGCAGGAATCCACCTACCGGCACCGCGCCACTGGAAGTCAGCAGGACCTGGGCCCAGGAGCTGAATGGAGAATGGGACATGCCCTTGGGGCTGCAGGCAATTGCCTCTACGAGACCCAGGGTGGTTGGGAACAGTGGCAGTCATGGGCGTGATCTGAGTCCTGCTGTGCGCCAGGCTGGCGGGGGCAGCCATCTGTAAAGCCTCCCGCCTGGGGCTATGAGCCAGGTCTCTAGCTCCACCCCACTCCAGGCCAGGGGCTCTTCGGCCTGGGCGCCACAGGCTTCACTCTTGGTGGCCAGGGACAGATGCCTCCATGGGTTCGTTCCAGGTGGGACAAGATCCCGGAACTGTAGTGGCAGGACCTTTGTGTATTGGAAACAGTTTGCAGCCCATTCATCCGGTCCTGCTTCCCCGGCTCTGGCCTCCTATGAGTCTGCTACGTGCTGGTCCTAGTGCCCACTCTTCAGGTCCCTGCCCTCCTGTACCCCAGAGATTGGGCATTTTGAAGGTTGCTGGTTATAGTGACTCATTTTGTATAAGTACTGGTTCTCATGGCAACCGAATGCCTCAAGAGCCACAGGCTGAACCAGAACAGCTCCCCCTAACCCTGCCCACTTCATTTGGGTTTTGCTCGATCCAAGAGTGCCTCCAGTGGCCACTATTCCCCCTGGGGGGAACATCTCTCTGGCAGAGACTTCTGGGGATAGAGATGCCCACCCGCATTGCCTTGGGGTCTAGTGGTGGAAAAGGGGTGCACAATTGGAGATCCCCCTATCAGCCAGTGACATGTGGAGACGCACGTCAGAGGGCCAGACACACGCGGCTGGATAAGCAACCTCTGAGCTGTGTAGAATTTTCCCAATTCAGCTCTCGCACCGCAGCCAAAAGCAATTGTGTTTCTACCCGCACCTCAGGAGGAGCAGGGTCAAAGTAACCCCTAGAAGCTACAAGGCCCCTCCCAAAGCTTGGGGCTTTCATATACCCCACCTGGGGGACCAGAGTCTGCCATGGGCACAACAGAATACCTAGCTAGGTATTCTAGGTATTAGGCTATGGATTCATACCCTCAAGTACAATCCACCAGCTTGGAGCTCAAGCTGGGAGAACAAACTCACTACACTCCACGGGGAAGAGGTGAAGACAACAGGTCAGAGGTAACCCAAGAGGTCCACCAAACTTGCTAAAATACACCTAAGGCAATACAGACCAGTACTCCTCTCCCTGGCTCTGCCAAGGAACGAACCTTGGGGGCTTGGAGACAAGGCCATAAACCAGCTCCAACACCTCCAGATCTCGACCAAGAGGCCAGATGAGAAAAAATCAGCAAAAGAACTCAGGAAACATGAAAAATCAGAGTGAAAAGTCACCCCAAAAGAAATCATTAGTCCCTCAGCAACGGATACCAACTCAAATGAAATGGTAGAATGACAGAAGAGGAATTTCCTTTATGGATTTAAAAAAGTCAAAAAATTTCAAAAAAAAAATTAAATCCCAGAAAAAAGAAACCAAAAGAAAAATGCAAGAAATAAAATGAAAAATTTTCTAAAGAAATAGAATATTAGGAAAAATCAAATAAAAATTCTAGAAATGAAAGAGGCATTCAAGGATCACAAAAACAGGGGGAAAAGCCTTAAAAAGGCGGGATAAACCAAAAGAAATCTGGAGTAGCCATCCTTATTTCAGATGATATAAACTTTAAAACAACAAAAGTAAAGAAAAACAAAGATGGTCACTATATAGTGGTGAAGGGAAAAATCTTACAAGAAGATTTAACAATCCTAAATATTTATGCACCCAACACAGGAGCACCCGGATACATAAAGCAAATACTGCTTGATCTAGACAACACAATAAATAGCAATGCCATAAAGCAGGGGACCTCAACACCCCACTGACAGAACTGGACAGATCCTCCAAACAGAAAATAAGCAAAGAAACAATGGACCTAAACAGGACTCTAGAACATTTGGGCCTAACAGACATCTATAGAACACTCCACCCAAATAACACTGAATATATGTTCTTCTCATCAGCTCATGGAACTTTCTCTAAAATTGATCACATCCTAGGCCACAAAACAGACCTCAACAAATTTAAAAAAATAGAAATCATACCATGTATCTTTTCAGACCACAGTGGAATAAAATTCAAAATCAATTCCAACAAAAACTCATATCTTCATCCAAAAACATGGAAATTAAACAATGTGTTGCTGAATGACTACTCGGTCAAGGGGGAGATTCAGATGGAAATCAAAAGATTCTTTGAACTAAATGATAATGGGGACACAAGTTATCAAAATCTGTGGGATACAGCAAAAGCATTCCTGAGAGGAAAACTTATCACCTTAAATGCCTATATCCAAAAGACAGAAAGGTCACAGATCAGTAAACTAATGAATCACCTTAAGGAAATGGAAAAGGAAGAGCAAGCCAATCCTAAACCCAGCAGAAGAAAAGAAATAACCAAGATCAGAGCAGAATTAAATGAAATTGAGAACAAAACAACAATACAGAAGATTAATGAAACAAAAAGTTGGTTCTTTGAAAAGATAAACAAAATAGACAGGCCACTTGCCAGGTTGACCAGAAACAGAAAGGAAAGGACCCTAATAAGCTCAATTAGAAATGAAAAAGGAGATGTCACAACTGATATCATGGAAATACAAAATATCATCTTCAAATACTACAAAAATCTCTATGCCCAAAAACATGAAAACATGGAGGAAATGGACAAATTCTTAGAAACACACTACCTCCCTAGGCTCAATCAGGAAGAAATAGAATTCCTAAATAGACCAATATCAAGCACAGAAATTGAAGCAGTAATAAAAAATCTTCCAACAAAAAAAGTCCTGGACCAGATGGGTTCACACCTGAATTCTACCAAACCTACAAAGAACTAGTGCCTATACTGAAGAAATTATTCCAAAACATCCAGAAGGATGGAATCCTACCAAATTCATTCTATGAAGCCAATATCACCTTGATACCAATGCCAGGAAAGGACACAACAAGAAAAGAAAACTATAGACCAATATTCCTTATGAATACAGATGCAAAAATTCTCAATATATCCTAGCAAACTGAATTCAAATGTACATCAAAAAAATAATTCATCACAATCAGGTGGACTTCATCCCCGAGATGCAGGGATGGTTCAACATATGCAAATCTATAAATATAATTCACCACATAAATAAAAGCAAGAACAAAGATTATATGATCCTTTCAATAGATGCAGAAAAGGCTTTTAACAAAATCCAGCACCCTTTTATGATAAGAACTCTTAACAATATAGGCATAGATGGCTCATACCTCAAAATTATTAAGGCCGTATACAATTAACCCACAGCCAATATCACACTGAATGGGGAAAAATTGAAAGCATTCCCCCTTAAAACTGGAACCAGACAAGGTTGCCCACTATCTCCCCTTCTATTCAACATAGGGCTGGAAGTCCTTGTCAGGGCAATCAGACAAGAGAGAGGAATCAGGGGTGTCCAAATGGGGGCAGAAGAGGTCAAACTTTCACTCTTCGTGGATGATATATTATATCTAGAAAACCCCAAAGATTCAACCAAGAGATTACTGGAATTGATAAATGAATTCAGCAAAGTCTCAGGATACAAAATCAATGCACACAAATCAATAGCCTTCATATATGCTAATAACAGTAAAGCCGAGAAACAAATTAAAGATACAATACCTTTCACAATAGCACCAAATAAAATTAAATATTTAGGAATGTATCTAACTAAGGAGGTGAAAGACCTATACAGAGAGAATTATGAAACACTTAGAAAAGAAATTGCAGAGGATGTAAACAGATGGAAAACCCTACCATGCTCTTGGATAGGTAGAATCAACACTGTTAAAATGTCTTTGCTACCTAAAGTGATTTACAGAATCAATGCAGTCCCTACCTATCAAAATACCAACATCATTTTTTGCTGATCTAGAAAAAATAATTCTATGCTTCGTGTGGAACCACCGTCTAGCCAAAGTAATCTTAAGCAAAAAGAACAAATTGGGAGGCATCAATCTACCAGACTTCAAACTATACTACAAGGCTATAGTAACCAAAACAGCATGGTACTGGCACAAGAACAGAGACATAGACCAATGGAACAGGATGAGAACCCAGATATGAAACCATCCTCATACTGTCATCTGATCTTTGACAAGTTCCACAAACATACACTGGGGAAAAGATTCCCTATTCAATAAATGGTCCTGGGAAAACTGGATGGCCACATGTAGAAGACTGAAACTAGATCCACACCTCTCACCTCTCACAAAAATCAACTTATGATGGATAACAGACTTAAACCTAAGATGTGAAACCATAAGAATTCTAGAAGAAAACATTGGAAAAATTCTTATGGACATTGGCCTAGGGAAAGAATTTATGAAGAAGACCCCCAAAGCAATCACAGCAGCAACAAAAATAAATAAATGGGACCTGATCAAATTAAAAAGCTTCTGCACAGCTAAGGAAACTATCACTAGAGTGAACAGACAACCTACAGGATGGGAGAAACTATTTGCATACTACACATCTGATAAAGGGCTGATAACCAGAATCTGTACAGAACTTAGGAAAATCTACAAGAAAAAAATCAAACAACCCCATTAAAAATTGGGCAAAGGACATGAACAGAAACTTTTCAAAAGAAGACAGAATAATGGCCAGCAAACATATAAAAAATCGTTCAACTACTCTGATCATCAGAGAAATGCAAATCAAAACCACAATGAGATATCACATAACTCCAGTGAGATTGGCTCATATCAAAAAGTCCCAAAACAATGAATGTCGGCGGGGATGCGGACAGACAGGAACACTCATACACTGCTGGTGGGACTGCAATTAGTACAACCTCTATGGAAAGTATCATGGAGATACCTCAAAGAACTAAAAGTACAACTACCATTTGATCCAGCAATCCCACTACTGGGTATTTACCCAAAGGAAAAAAAGACATTCTATAATGAAGACATCTGCACACGAATGTTTATAGCAGCACAATTCACAATTGCAAAGATGCGGAAACAACCCAGGTGCCCATCAATACACGAGTGGATTAATAAAATGTGGTATATGTATACCATGGAGTATTACTCAGCAATAAGGAACAACGGTGAATTAACACATCTGGTGTTATCCCAGGTGGAGCTAGAGCCCATTCTTCGAAGAGAAGTATCACAAGAATGGAGAAACAAGCACCACTGGTACTCACCATCAAATTGGTACTAACTGATCAATACTTATGTCACACATGGCAACCATATTCATCAGGGGGCGGGCAGGCGGGAGGGGGGTGGAGGGGATGGGAAAACTCTCACTGAATGGGTGCAGGGCACACAGTTTGGGAGATGTCCACGATTGTAGCTCTGACATGGGCAGTATATGGGCAATATGTATAAACAAAGTGTTGTACCCCCATAATATTCTGAAATAAAAGGGAAAAAAAGATAAAAAAATGAAATAGAATAGAAAACCAGTGTGCATCTCATTAGTATTGTTTTTTCACAAAAACGTTTTCATAAAATATTGTATATGCACAGCATTGTGCATCACAGTAAAAAAAAGTTTGGAAGCATTGCTTTAAATTATGTGTGCACAACCCTGATTAAAAATTTTAAAAAATAAACACTAGAGTGACACACTCCTTATACCTAGTAGAATCCTCACCTCTTGTGATGGCATCATCCACAGCCTCATATCCCTATGGGAAACTTGGAACCTAGAGTGTCATTAAAAAACTACAGCTTGAGACCAGGCGCCATGTTGCACGCCTGTAATCCCAGCACTTTGGCAGGCTGAGGTGGGAGGATCGCTTGAGCCCAGTAGTTCGAGGCTGCAGTGAGCTATGATCATGCCACTGCATTCCAGCCTGGACGACAGAGTAAGACCCTGTCTCTAAAACAAACAAAACAAAACAAAACAAAACACCAGCTTGAGATAGCAATATCACAATACTAAAGGTAGACGTGATGGCCGTTAACGACTATCACATTTCCTATTGCTTGTCATTTGTCTTTCTCTTTTTGCAAAGGGCATCTTATTTGGAGTCCAGTCTTTTTTTTTTTTAAATGGGAAGAAGAAACTAAGGCTTAGAGAGTGTTACGAGATTTGCCCATGATTACAAAGCTAGTGATAGAATGAGCCCAAGTCTCCTGACCTCTATATCCAGAAATTTTCCCATAAAATCTTCAAGGTCAGACAGTCCTTTAAGGCCCCGAGTGTGCTAGGTCAATACTTTAAACCTAACTGATGAATACTGTCTAGATACAATAATGATTATGATAATAGCTAACATAAGCTATCATTCTAAACACTTTACATGATTTAACTCATTTTAACCTTCACAACTACCCTATGAGGCAGATCCTATTATCAACCAACCCCATTTTTCCAGATGGAGAAATGCAGCTCTGGAATGTTAATTAATTTGCCCAAAGTCACACAACTAGTGAGTAGAAAAGTCAGGAAATAGACTGAGGCAGTCTAGTTTCAGAGCTCTTAATACCACTTTATACACACCATTGTATACCTCAGATGAATTAATTTCTCCCCAAATATTAATTAGCCTAAAATTAACAGTTATCATTTATTAGCACCTACTAATAATGCACACAACATGACTATGTTTTGACCCATAATACGAGTGTTATAAAGGGGTCCTACTCTATTAACTGTATCAAAGTTAAGAGTTTTGGGTTCCAATACTCCGAGATAACGGATAGGACTTACACAAGCTGGGTTAACTACTTAGTGCAAGTCCATAAACCTAGAGCTGGGTACTTTAAAAGTATGTGTTTAAAAGTTTAGTTATACATGCTCATAAAGCTATTTTTTAAAAAAGTTTGGTTAATAATCCTCCAACTTACAGATTTTATCTTGACGCATAATTAAGTACCAATTGGCTTGATAACATGGGTGAATTTATTTCTTAAGATTCAAGTGCAAACTTAAAAATAAGAACAAAGCTTTTCATCAAGAATAAACACAAAATCTAAATGACAATCCTGCAATCGTGCATTTTAACAGAAAGTACAAATATGAATACAATATAATTTGTAACTACATTTGAAAATTAAAATATTTCTCTCCAAATCCAAAACACCACACAATTTTAGCCTGTTCTCATCTTGTTACCTTAGAAATATTTGTCATATGCTATCAGGAAAATATAGGCAAAGATTACTAATCAGTCTCTATGACCAAAGAAATTCTTTAACTTCTGACTTTTTGAATCATTCATCTGTATTTCAGTTCTGAAAAGCCATACAATTATAATATAACTCCATTCTAGAGAAAAAAAGAATGAATACAAATATCAAGGAGACAAGATACTTTCATGTAATTAAAGCAAAAGTCACAAGTGTCTGACTTAGAAATGTACGTGTCATAGTAAATTTTTTAAGTACAACTTTATTTGATGGCTGACATGTAATAACAACCGTCAACAATTTAAACAGGTATAAAAATGTGAGATCAAAATCTTTAGGCTCAAATACTTGAAAAGTCACTGTGAATATGGAAAGATTTGTTTACATAAACATGTATATTTTTAGATGAAAAAAAAAAACAGGGGGTAGTGGCATCTCCCTGGTCCCTTAACAATATTTGGATTTTCACAAAGAATTAGCAGCACCCAACCTTAAGTGTTAATTATGTGTTTCTAAAGGACCTATACAACAGATTAGTTGGCAGTGTTCTAGCTTTTGGGAGATGGGGGCAGGTAGGGGTGCAAATATCTGAGATAAGATAGTATGCATGCACTCACACATTTAAAATCACCATTCCAAAGGGTGGGGGGAATCACATATTGGAAAAGTCTAAGAAAATCATCCTTAAAGGATAAACAGTAGGGCAGGAACAGAAGTGGAATAGTAGTCTACTTGATAATAACGGTTTTTCACTCTCCAAAGGCAAGTTGGGAAGAATGAGAATACTCACATACACATAACTTCAAAGAAAACTTACCTAGAATTTTACTCTGCAGAACACTGAACAGAAATCTTTACAAAAACCTTCATTCTCATTTATAATACCAGATGATTTTTTTCCTTATTACCACCATATACATAACATTTAAGTATTTTCTTTATAAATATTTTAGAGCAAAAAGAATTTATTTTGCTTCAATGGTGGCCCACATCTGTACAAAGCAATGTAAGCAACATATATATATATATATATATGTATATATATAAAATGATTAAGAAAAAGTGCAAAGAATAACAGTATTAAGAATTTTTGCTTTTACAGTAACTATGGTTCAAGTGTGAATATCTATCAGGGATATATAATCCTAGATTTTCATTAAAGAGTCAAAGAGAAACCCACACTCAAAGTTACTGTACAAGCATCAGTCCCTTATCAAGTAACTCTGCCCTTCTCCCAAATCTAGCATTTCCAGTTTCTAAACTCTTCATAAACAGGAAAAAGGTGGTGACAGTGTTTTTCATCCCTTTGACTTCCCAAAACATCCAAGTCAATGAATCAGCTGTAGGTTCAAACAAGATATTGGGGAAGTCATTCATTGTAACCCACTTTGCTAAAATTAAAGCAAAATGAAAGGCTTTCTGAAATGCAAACTGATCACAGATCAAATCAGCAACAGCAAACAGACCTTAAATTCCAAATGTAATTTCATGAGTACATTTTAAAAATGAATCCGTTACTGAAGATAAATTCCGAGTCTAAATCTCTTTCCCAGGTTCAGTGCTGTGCAAGGGTCCAAATTCCAAATACTTACGATTTTGTCACTTTTTCTAACCAGAGAAAATGCTTCCTATTAAATTTTGATTACCTTTCTATCATTTTACTCTTGGTCTCAGTCTTTCATTTTTAACAAACACAGAAAGGCAATTTTCAGCATGTTAATAAACATACTTCCCTCTTAAATAATTACAGTTACTGATTTTTAAATCTCAAAGTTTCAAAAAAGCAGTTCAATTTCCCTTCAAATATATTACTAGATATTTTTTGGTGTGCATCTGTTGGTTTATTCTCACTTTAGGCACTGTAATTATTCACAATATTACAATGATTCTATGTCTAACCTATGCAACAATTATAATCTTAAATTAATACCTTCTAAGGTACTATTTGATTTAGGATATTATGTTACAATTGAATTTTCCCTTCAAGATAAATGGTTGGAAGAGAATTTTAAAGCCCTGCAGCACTTCTGCTTTGAGTAGTGTTAACACATATTTTCTGTCATGCTTAATACTTAAGCTTCTTCTGAACTAGGAAGACAATAGACATTGGAAGTTGCAAATTTCCTCAAACTACATTCTACTCCAACTCCAATTCATTTTGTTCAACATTAAATATTTTTCTTTACGAAAACAAGTATATCTTAGGCTAATTTTTAAAAAGAGAATTTTTCCTCTATGATTAATAATACAGCTAAAGGGAAATAACTTTTCAATTTCAGCTCCACTAAGACTATTCAAAACTAAGTTAAAGTAGACTGGACAACTATTTTAATCAGTTTTGGTTTTGTTTTTTTTTTAACCATGTCTTTAGAATGATATATTATATTCTAACAGACAGCTCAATAAAGGCTTAAAACTTTAGAACCGAAAAACCACCAGGCTACCTCCTGTGCAACTGTAAATAAGAGAGCAACATTTTATTTGCCCCCATACATTCGTTCAATGTCTTTGAGGTAATGGTTCTTCAGCTCCTTCCTTTTCAGTTTGAAAGCATCAGTTACCAAACCAGTTTCAGGGGTCCATGGCTCTGGGCTTAAGCGAACCTTGATTGGTATTTCAAATCGCTCCAATTTCACTGAAATGAGACAGGGAGGGATGGGAAAGATGGAGAGGGAGGGGAAAGGAGGGAGGAGAGAGGGGAAGAAGGAGACAGAGAAGCAATTAATAAATCATGGATCCTGCAGGATTTACCTAGATGATGTAGGTGTGAGGCAAACTTATTTAATGACATGTTAGTTTATTAATGATACCTCTACCTTACAATTTCATTTTATATTTCTCACAATACACATAAGTTGTTTTAGTTGGATAGTTTTAATGTATATGGTTTTTATTCTAAGATATATATACACACACATATACATACACACATTATATACACACATACACACATACACACACACACCCCTTCCTCTTCAGAGACTATATATTTGTTGTTCCCTCTGTCTAGGATGGTCTTCCACATCATAGTTGCATGGCTCACTTCCTTACTTCACCCAGGTGTCTGCTCAAATGCCACCTCCTCAGAGAGGACTTCCATGACCACTCATAACAAAAAAGAAGTCCCTTTGTCTCTCTGTACCCTCTTACACTATGCTTTGTTCAAAGTACTTATCACTGCCCAACATAGTATATATTTGTTTCACCCACTAGAATGTAAGCTCCATGAAAACAGGGTCTTTGTTTTGCTCGCTGCCATCCATAGGGCTATGTTGAGAGCCCTCAATAAATACATATGAGTTTATTAATTCATTCCATAGAAAATAAAGCCTCTAGACAAATGTTCTTCATAAGCTTTATTATATATTAAAATACAAATCAAAAAGGGGATTGTGAACTTCACGCCTTTAAACGGTATAAGAATTGATGCGGTACATACTGTATTTGAGTTAGACAACTCAATATATGTTGGAAGGAATGTAAGAAAATAAGGACATGGAGGTAATCAAAATAGTATTCAATACTTTTAAACTCCATAGAGTATATGCCATCAAGTTATTTATTATGAATACAAGGTCATACTTAAAATTCTGAAGGCCCATTAACAGTAATGTTAATCTACAGATGAGCTTTATTTTTTACGTGATTATTTAGAACAGCAATTGCCAAGAAGTGAACGTCTGCATGTTTAAAAAACAACTGCTAAACATTCTAGCTGATGTTAGAAACAATTTTGTTTCAGTGGTAAGCCCAAAGAACTCAAACTCATGGAAGTTCTTGTTCTAGTACTAGTCTAAGTTTTATGAAAGCTTGCTTGAATTAGTGAGTTTCTCATTAAAATGAGAGAAAAAATATGAAGCTGATTATGAAAAGTAATCTTTCAAATAAAACTTAGAACCAACTTCCAAAAATAATGCTTTGAACAGGTAGTAAAAGAATATAAAGCTTGCTTGAATTAACCATGTCTGCTCTGTTAATACAGTACAGCTCAGTAATACAGAGCTTCCTGAAATAAGCCTATCTGCTTCCAAGGTCTCATTTGGATCTCCAGGAAATAGTTAAATTCTCAAATATAGATTTGGCTCCAAAATCTTTTATTTCATTTAACTTTTCTGACATACATAGGTCCTATTCCAGAAACACTAACAAAATTGGGACAAGGCAAGCACATTATTTCAGTTGCACACAAATAAATTAAAGCATATTTATAAAACTTCCTATATTTAATCTTTATTAGTTAAATTCCTGATTTAAAGCTCCTCCCACCCGCCCCCCAAAAAAGGCTGCTTTAGGGGTTTCATCTTGGGAACTCCTAAACATTATACCACAGGCTATAGAAAGCAATGGGCAATAATGATTTCCTATAAATAAAATAAGGTAATTGCCAACAAGTGAGAAAAATTAGGGAAAGGAAAAACAAAAATGACTTTACATGCGGCATTTTTATCTGAATTAACTAGAACATTATGAAGTGTGACCTGCAGGTGGCAGCAAATGCCAATTTTTATAGCTAATAGTAGTTGCTCAAATCATCCAAAAACAATTATTTTACATTCTCATGATACTACTTATACCTCACACTTATATTTAAAACATGAAGAGGCCTGCTACAAAAGATGTATAATTTCTGACAGATTTGATAAGTATAATCATGACTATTTCACACTTTTTTGCATAAGTCTCTGAAATTATAATTTGAAGCAAAATATTGACAAAATAAATCTTTTGTGGCACAGAAAAAAAGAATTAATATACAAGATATGTGTTACATTTGTTTATAGCGAGGAAAAAAAAGTAGAACTCACCTAGAAATCCAAACGACAGGGACTTAAATGGATATTTATGCACTGAAATGCTATTTAGCTATTAAAAATGATAACGTAGTTCTGTATCTATTGACTCAGAAAAATGCTGATGATGTTGACAGGTTAAGTATATATACCAAAATGTAATCTTGCCACCCAAAGATAACTATTATCAAGTGATTTTTACTTCCTTCTTTATAATATTCTGTATTGTCCAATAGTTTATGAGTATAGATAACCTATAATCAGAAAAATGGTATTTCCATTTTTAAGAGAAAAACAATAGGCTAAAATTAGGCTAATAGCTTCCAATTAAACATGAAGAGTACATAGTTTTTCTCTGTTTCCCCTGGAAAAGAATTTAAATAATTTAAAATAATTTTTAACATGAAAACGGTAGTAAACAAAAGGAAGAAAACTGCAACAAGAGAAAGGCGGCACTGAATGAGAAAGTTCCACAAAATTTTAGAAGACAAAAGCAAACAAATTAGTGGTAACTGACTTAGGGCTGAGAGAGCTAAAACCACTGCCGACAGAGAAGGACACAAACAAGAAGCAAACCACCCTCCCGGTAGAGCCCGGGCAAGTGCTCCCTGAGCCTGTGCTTCTGAAGACAGAGATGAGGGGTCAAGTTGGAAAGAGGAGCGCTGGGCCCCAGCCTGTTTAGAGAATAGCTCTCCCTCCCTCTGTGCTGCTCTTCCCACAGCAGGCCGGAGACAGGTTTACTTTTTGGAAAAACTGAACTACAGGACATTAGGCACAACAGAGGGAGAGGGAGGGAGTAAGGCTGAAAACAGAAGGATTCAGTGAGGGTAAGACCCATGGCCCTCTATCCCCCTTTCCCCCTTTTGGCTACCACCATGCCGGCAGTCAGTCTAATATCACCCAGGCGAGAGATTGAGAAGTTTTCTTTGGAGAAATGGAATGACCCAAGAGAAAAAAACAATAACATTTGAGTCACTTTTCAGTGAAGCCTAGTAAACTTTCCAAACAGTTTTTTAGTACTTCACTCTTAAACATGGATGGACAGACAAGGATCAGCAGATACTTGAGAGGCTATGACCAAAGCAAGCATAAAGTGGAACTTGGAGGAAACAGAGACAATAACAGGAGAAGAAAACATAAAAGGATTCCTTTTGACATCCTCAGAGGAATAAGAGACAACACATTGATTGCATCAGTGAAAGAGCAACAGGGTGCTATTGAAAGGTACACTGAGAGGACAGGAATGAGCTCTTGAAAATTAAAATTCTGAGAGTGGAAGTTGGAAATTCAGTAGACAAAAGAGATAATAAAGAGACTCTGCCAGAATATAAAATAATAAGTCAACGAAATACGAAACAAAAAAGAAAATATTAATAAAATTAGACGATGAAAGCAGGGGGTCCAACAGCCACATAAAAGTAGTCTCAAGGCTGGGTGTGGTGGCTCATGCCTATAATCCTAGCATTCTGGGTAGCCGAGGAGGGAGGATCGCTTGAACTCAGGAGTTCGAGACCAGCCTGAGCAAGATCAAGAACTAAAAATAGGAAAATTAGCCAAGAGAGCTTCGTGGCGTGTGCCTGTAGTCCCAGCTACTTGGGAGGCTGAGGCAGGAGGATCGCTTGAGCCCAGGAGTTTGAGGCTGCAGTGAGCTATGATGACGCTACTGCACTCTACTCTGGGTGATAGAGTGAGACTCCGTCTCAAAAAAAAAAAAAAAAAAGGAGTCTCAGAAACACACACACACACACACACACACAGAACTTGGGCGGGGGGCGGGGGTGGGAACTATGGGGAAAAAGAGCAAACCAACAAAAGAAGATAAACGAGTATTTCCCAGAACTGAAGGACAGAGATCCCCAGATTGAAAAGGCCCACACCAAGTATGCACAATGATAAATGACCAAAGACCCACACCAGGACATCATGAACTATCAGAACACCAGAAATTAACGTCATAACTCTGAAAGCTTGGAGAGAGAAAACAGTCCATACAAAAAGGAACAGGAATCAGGATGGCATTGGACTTCTCAGCCAGCAACACTGAAGTTAGAAGACAATGGAGCCAAGACTGCAAAGTGTTAAGAAAAAAGTGATTTGCAATCTAGAATTCTAAAATATGCCAAGCTACGTCTTAAGGGTGAGGATAGAAAAAAAACATATTCAAGCACACAAGCACAGTCTCAAAAATTTACCTCCTGTGCACTTTTCTCAGGAAGCTGCTGGAGGATGTGCTCTATCCAAACCAGCCAGTAAACCAGGACAAAGAGAGACATGGGATCCAGGAAACAAGATCCAGCACAGGAGAGGCAAAGGAAATTCCCAGCATGATAGTAAAGGGAAGCCCTGGAGAGCAAACAGTCTAAATTTCAGCATGAGGATGGAGGACATTAAGAAGGACGTCTCCAAGAAAAAAAAAGTACATAAACATACTATACTTTCCTGTATTTAAGAGGATTTTTACAACTTTATCAGAGTTAGTGGAAGAACTAAGAATAGGTACAAAGAAAACTAATAAAGAGAGGCAATTTTAAAATCCATTAAAAAACAGAAAGTTGTCCAAGAAAGGAAATATAAAACACTATGTAGTTCAGCTGTGAATATTTTCATAGTCATAATGTAAACACAGGTATAAAATGTAAAATTGGACTCCTATATGTTTAGGGGAATGGATATAAGAAAGCTAAATCATCTTCTACGGTTAGAAGTCCACAGATAACATCTCAAATGAAAAAGTCAAGAAAGCAACATAACCATTTTCTTTAGAAAAATGGAGACTAATGCCAGAAATTTTAAAAAAACAGCTAAAGTTGAAGGAGGATGAGACTTGGGGATGAAGAGGGGTACAATATGGGCTGCTGTTTGATACGAGTCTCATAATACTATCTGGTATTTTTAAAACTATGTATGTTTATTACACTGATAAAAATGAAAATTAAAACATAAAAAAGGTTATAAAACTGGCCTAGTATTTGGCTTGAGAGTTAATTTTTAATCTCTTTAATTTCCCAATTGGTGTTCCAGTAAACTTTGTCAGACCTTTTTGCTAATTTGAAACTGAGGATTACTTGCTTCTCTGAAACACTTAGCAGTGCTCTGCACTGGCTTTGCCCTGCTGGCACCCTGCCGGTCACACTTTCCATGCACACCTCTTCCTCCACCCATTGCTTACATGCTGGTGTCGGGCAGAGACCGGTCCTCAGCCTCCTGTTCTCACTTTACATTCTCTGCCAAGGTCAGCCCATTTCAATTATCTCTAAGTCTATCTATAGTACAGCCCAGGTCTCTCCCATCACTTGTTAAAAGGATTCGTTCCGTAAAATTTGGCTTCAGTCAAAAGGCTTCACTCAAGGATCCAGAAGGCCACAGGTTCCCCACCCTGTGGCAACTGCCTGCTGGACATTTGAACTTTGATTATCCAACAGGCATTTCAAACTACATATATCCCAAACTGACCTCATCATCTTCTTATATATGCCGGCTCTTCCTCCTGTATTTTCTAGCTCAATCAGTAGTAATATCCACCTTGTCATTTGAGCTAAAAATCTGAGGGCCATCCTAGACTCCTCTTTTCCCTTGCTTTCAATATCTAATTAATCACCAAAGCTTACCACTTTTGCTTGCTAAATGTTTCTTGATCCCCTGGTTCAGGCCCTCCTTACTCCCACCCTCCATCTAGGCACCTACAACAGCCCTCCTAAACTGGCCTCCTGCCTCAATGCAGTCCCCCTCAAATGCATCCTCAGCACAGCCTCCAGAGTGACTGCATCTATCTAAAACGCAAACCTGACCACATCGCAAACCTGGTAAAACCTCCCCATTGCCTACAGGATTGAATACAACTGCCTACAGGACTGAATACAACTGAACAAGGCATACAAAGCACTACACGACTTGCTCTCTGCTTACCTCTACAGCCTCGTCTTGGACTTTGTTCTTTACCAGTAACACCAAATTCCTTGTAGCTCCTTGCACACGCCATATCTTTTTTCACACCTCTGTGCCTTTACTCATGTTGCTCCTTGGCCTAGAATGCCCTCCCTAGTTAATTAACCCTTAAGAATGAGATTAAGTGACATCTCTACAAGGAAACCTCCATGACCTCTCAGGTAGGGTTAGGTACCCTCGTCTGTGGTACCATGATTTCCTGTTCATCTCTCTATTGCTATTAAGACTGCTCTCTCTCTCTTATGTGTCCCTCTCACTGGATAATGAACTACTTGAGAGGAAGAAATGTATCTTACTACCTTCTGTATTTCTAGTGCCTGTTACAATGCCTGGCACATAGTATATAATCAGATGTTCTCCAATTGATTATTAATGCACCATCTGAGACAATCCATTTACACAGCCAAACTATATACACAAAGCATAGTCATGGTTATAACACTATTTACTAAAGAGTTATTAGTTTCTACTTTGCAGATACAAGGTAGACCTATGTAACAGATCTATCCAAAGGTGGACCATTTTAAACATAGGTTAGATGACCACCTGGGAGGAATGTTGTAACATGGAATAAAGAACTAGATAGATAGGTTATTCTACTATATGACATTTAAGGATCCTTCCACCATAGAAATCCATTATATATATTTAAAAGGCAGTGTTTTAAAACCCTGTGTTTTATTACTAAAACAAACAAACCCCCATAATATTCTGAAATAAAAACAAACAAACAAACATCTTGAAGAGCCTAATGTAAAAGACATCATTAGACGACTTTTAAGGAATACAACAGACTAGTAATTTCTTACTTACTGGCATTTGCAGCTTCTCGAATTTCTTTCAGTATTTCAGCTTCCATGGCAGGATTATTGCATATATCAACCCAAGATCCTTCGACCCCTTTCTGTTGTGCCAAAAGTGTCAACCTCTTCTGATTAGGAACCACAAAACTGATCACATAGGACTGGTCACTAAAAAATCAGAAAATAGAAATTAAAACACTGAGAAAAATTATTCATAAATTCTTCAATGAAAGAGTATTATACAGATAATTCCAAATATATCTTTATCTTATTTGTTAAAGTTTCATTAAGAAATAATACCAGCATAATACCATAGTACCAGCATAAAGAAAGACATATAGACCAATAGACTAGAAAGAGAAACCAGAAGTAAACTCTTGCATCTATGGTCAAATGATCTTCAACAAGGGTGCTAAGAACACTCAATGGGGAAAGGACCATCTCTTCAACAAATGGTGCTGGGAAAATTGGATATCCACATGCAAAGTATGAAGTTGGACCTTACCTTACAACATATACAAAAATTAACTCAAAATGGATCAAAGACCTAAATATTTAAGATCTAAAATCGTAAAACTCCTAGAAGAAAACACAGGAGAAAAGCTTTATGACAATGAGTTTGGCAATATTTCTTGGATGTGATACCAAAAGCAAAAAACAGATAAATGGGACAACATCAAAATGTAAATCTTCTGTGCATCAGAGGACACAATCAACAGAGTGAAAAGGCAATCTACGGAATGGGAAAAAAATATTTGCAAATCATATACCTGATAAGGGGCTAATATATGGACTATATAAAGATTTCCTGCAACTCAACAGCAAAAAAACAAATAGCCCAATTTAAAAATGGGCAAAGAATTTGAAGAGACATTTCTCCAGAGATGCTATACAAATGGCCAACCATCATATGAAAAGATGCTCGACAGCACTAATCATTAGGGAAATGCAAATCAAAACCAAATGAGACATTTCCCTCATACCCGTAAGGATGACTACTATCACAAAAACAGAAACAAATATTAGTGAGGAGGTGGAGAAATTGGAACACTTGTGGACTACTGCAGGAATGTAAAAATGCTGCTGCTGCTATGGAAAACAGTATGACAGTTCCTTAAAAAATTAAAACTAGAACTACCATATGATCCAGCAATTCTACATCTGGGTATCTATCCCAAAGAATTAAAAGCAGGATCTCAAAGAGATATTTGCATACTTATGTTCACAGGATCACTAGTCACAATAGCCAAGGAGGAAGCAACTCAAGTGTCCATTTATGAATATAGAAACAAAATACATTATATACATACAATGGAATATTGTTCAGCCTTAAAAAGGAAGGAAATTCTGACACATGCTACAATATGGATACACCTTGAGGATATTATGCTAAGTGAAATGAGCCAATCACAAAAAGGACAAATAATGTATGATTCTACTTATATGAGGTATTGAGAGTAGTCAAATTCATAGAAACTGAAAGTAGAATGGTGGTTGCCAGGGGCTGGGGAGAGGAGGAAATGGGGAGTTGCTGTTTAATGGATATAGAGTTTCAGTTCCGCAAGCATAAAAAATTCTAGAGATTGGTTGCACAACAATGTAAATAACACTACTGAACTGCACATTTAGAAATGGTTAAGACGATAACTTTTATGTTATGTGGTTTTTACCACAATTACAACGTAAAAAATAAGGAATAAAGCCCATAAAAATAAAACATATTAACATACAAAGAAAATGGTTCACTCTCTTAGGCTTTTGATTCAGGAAAACCTGGGTTCAAAACTCATCCCAACTCATCTCAACAGGTACTAGCTGTGTTACCTTTTTGGGAAAATTACTTATGCTAAGTCTCAGTTGTTATGGATGTTAAATAAGATAACTTTTGTAGCACAGCTAAGTATTTAGCAAGATGCAGGTGTCCAAAAAATACTTAAAATGTCTGAGTTATCTTGAATGATCTTCAAGCTGTTGAATTCAAGAACTTTCATAAATGTAGAATTCCCCAATTGTGATGAAAGTTCTAAGAGGAATATGATGTTATCCTTATGATAATATGTAATCAAATTCTTTTCTAATTATCCTTTTACTATAAGTACATGAAACACAAATGCAACTTTTGAAAGTTACCTTTTGGCAAAAGCACAGATGTTGTCAATAAGTGGACAATTCTTCAGTGCAGCTTCTACTTTCCCAAGAGATACATATTCTCCTGCTTGTAACTTCACCAAATCTTTCTTACGATCTGTAAGTCATGAAGAATGTTAAGTTATCCATAGTTTGTCTTATTAAGGTATGTACAATTCTGACTTTCTTTGAATCTCATTGTTTTAATCTTTATTTACAAAGATACTAAAATTTTGTTGTATATAATGCTCGCCCACATACATCAGCTAAAAAGAAAATGCCTAGTTAAGAAGTACTGGCTAAAAGTTACACCCTATACCCCAAAGCTTTAACATATTATTATAATCTTGAATATTATAATGAAGTTACTGGAAGGAACAAGGACTTTGGAGCATTAGATTTGAATGGTAGCTCTGCCCAGTACTAGCTAGCTGAGTGTTCCTGGGCATGTCAGTTAACCTCCCTAACACCCAGTTTTATCAGGGATATTGACACCTACCTCCTACAGGCATGACGTACAATGTCCAGCATATAGAACACATTTAACAAACGTTAACTCCCCTTTCCAACAGTTGACATTATCTTGTTAAAATGACAGTGCTCTAAGAAAGTGCTGGCACAGGATGGCACAGCTTGAATAATCATCAGGTTGCCTTCCAATCTTCGTGTGAGTGCTGGTTTGCCTACCCATAGCCTGGGAACCCACTCTACAGAAATAACCTTCCATTCCAGTGCAATTGACAATCAAGAAAAACAAAAGGCTTATTGGTTCTCAACTGAAACATGCTTCCTGGTTTAACACATTAAATTTCTAGATGAAGAACCAATTTTCCCAGGAAATCTCTTAACTATATTTAGGTCCGATATTGTGAGGTCCAGCAACAGATTGAAACGGGTCACTAGAGATATGACTGAGAAAGCTCTATGGCTTGAAAAGGACCTGACCAGGATCCTGCAGAGTAGTCCTCATCAGCAAGTCAATTTTTGTTTTAACTTTTGCCTGTTAAAAGTGAATAGGATAGGGGCCCATTTTGGAGTCACTTTTTGAATTTAAAGGTCTACTTCAGGAAGCTCAGTAAGGCCAACGCCAAAACAACTGACGTTTTCAGAACATACTAGTGCTGAGGATTGATATTATCAATTTTCTAAGGTTGAGGCCTAGTTAGAGCCATATAAATAGCCACCAGGAAAAAAATGTGCCCATACTGCCCCTTGGGTGGAGCAGTAAAGGTAAAGGAAGGCCTAGAATAGGGTATGTTACAGTAAATAGTTATAGAGAACCACATGTGGTTGACTATAAGAGACCTCCTCTGAGCTCTTTTTGTTTTCCCATTACCGATCTGCTACTTCCCTGCCGTTCTCCCCACCCGCAATGCTGCTGCTCTTGCTACTACTTACACTAAGAAAGTTCAGGCACTGCTCTGAACATTTTATACATATCAACTCATTTAATCCTAACAACAACCCTATGAGGTTGGTATTGTTATCCCTATGTTACAGATGGAGAAGCTCATACATAAGTTAAATAACTTGCCCTAACTTTGAACTAATGGAACCATCATCAATCCCATTAATGACCTGACCAACATTACCTTTCATCTAAGTTGAAGTTATAATACAAAAACTAAAGAAAATCACACAAGGAATATGCTGACCTATAATCTGTAAACATCCATCGGGATGGAATTCTCCAATATCACCAGTGCAAAACCACCTTTGTCCATTTTCATCCACAGAATAATCCTCTGCCGTTTTCTCTTCATTTTTAAAATATCCCATCGAGATATTCTGTCCGCCAATTACAATTTCACCTCTGGGGTTTGGCTTGTCATGAATTGTATAACCGCCTGGAAATCATAAACGTAAATTAGTTATTATTCTGTGTAACATTTGAAGCTATTATAAGTAAATTACTAATATGTTGATATCAATGCATTTCAGATTCTTTCTAAGGTGGTTTTAATCAAAGAAAACAGGTATTAAGCACCCAAGAAAGGCAACACCATTCAGTGAGAGGAAAAGGGCAGCTGTGGGAAACAGGAGGGAAAATTTACTAATTTAGCCTGTGTCCAGTCATGAACTTTAAAAGTTAAAACACTGAAATAACTGACAATAACTATGAAAATACTTTATCACTACCCAGTACCTCTTTATTACTGAATAAAGCTTACTTTAAGGAAAATATACAAAAATTTGAATTTGCAAACTGAGACATAGATTAGAGTTTGTGTCATAAAAGGATTAAAAGCAGAGTTCCTTTCATCTGTTAACTGCTCTGCTCAATTTAAAACTATTCAATATTTCAATATGATAAAATCCACTGTATACAAAACATTAAGATCATTCCTACTATATAAAGCCAAGGATCCTTCACAGCAAGGAAAACTCCAAATATATGTCCACAAATGGAACCATTCCCCAAAACTGACATTGAGGCACAGTACCAGGAAATCAGAAAATAACAATTAAAGGCAAAATTCTCCTTAGCAAGTTTCACTATAAACATTTCTCTGATTCCACTGCCTAACAACCCATCTAATAAAACAATTCTGAAGCTGAAGCCCAATACATGTATACACACTACCTATATTTTCTTCAGAGTTTCATTGTAAAATTGGAATGTCATCACCATGGCAGAAACGAGGACTTAGACCCAAGGTGTAAAACTCTTGGGAATGCAGCTGGCTTTTAAATGTGTTTTTTAAAAAAGAAATAGTCATTTGCTCATAGAGTGCTGACAATAACACACATAATAAGATAGTCACAAAGAAGAAACATCTTTAGAAACTGGTTTAGTTTATGTTATGTCTAGAAACCAGTTTTAGTTTATGTTAGATAAAGCTCATTTATTTTCTTGGGGTTTGGACAACCTAAGGAATGTATCCTACAAGGTAACTTGTCTTTAAATTTTCAATCTGTGACTCCATTCTAAGGAAAATATTCTCTTTTAAAATCTTAAGCTTTTTAATTATTCTTCCTTTATCTGGCATGGCTAGGCTGTTAATTATTAGTTTATTTAACAATCCACTTTACTGTAGTTAACGTATGTATTTAGTATCTTTCATTAGGTTCATCATAAGAAGACTGGTTTACTTTTGCCTTCAGCTGATCTGTAAAATGGATTATCACCAATGTCTATAAAGTGCAGGTTTCCTCTAAGTGGCTTGCCTCCACGTGTACATATAAAAATTCAACTATACAGACAGGTGGACAGTTGAGTCTCAACTATGAATATCTTTGCTGGGGTCAAGATCTAAGAAAATGATGTGTGTGTGTGTGCAATCAGTTACTCTATCCCCTGAAAAATCTGGGTTTTTTTTCTCAGCCAAAACATTCTCACTAGTAAAGTCAAGCTTCAAAGGATCCTCACCTTCTCCAAACCCAGGGAAAGCCCCACTACATTTTTTTTTCCTCTTTACCATCAAGTAATCTCAAGTTCAGAATCATCAGCCCTAGATTCTAAAAATTTTCACTTCCTCTTGGGAACCTAAAGATATTACTGAGGAAAAAGCAAGCACAAGGAACAGGCAACAGCAAAGAAATCATTTGCTAACACAGACAACCTAACACTTTAAAGAAATGGAAGTCTTGAGGCTCATGGTGGTTTCCAGTGTATCTCTAATAACTAGAGCTTGTCATAAAAGTCTTACCTTCCTGCCAGTCTTTTAGCTTAATTTCACAGCAAATAAGAGGGGCTCCAACTCTGCCAGTAGTATAGTCAGTAACTATGAGGGAAAAAGTAACAAAGATATATTAGCATACTACATTTCAGATTCATACCAATGTACCGGGAATATTGGAGTTACAGCCAGTCAAAAAAAGAAGAGGGAATGCAAAGTATGATCATTTTTAATATTTAACTCCATTTCAACAGTACAATTGACTCCAATGTTGTTATATCATTTCTGCTTTTCATGGTTGTATTTTAGATAATTAAGTACAAAAATCTTTGTTAAAAGGGGGCCAGGTGCAGTGGCTCACGCCTATAATCCTAGCACTTTGGGAGGCCGATGCAGGAGGACTGCTTGAGGTCAGGAGTTCGAGACCAGCCTGAGCAAGAGCAAGACAAAAAACAGAAAAAATTAGCTGGGTATGGTGGTACGTGCTTGTAGTCCCAGCTACTTGGGAGGCTGAGGCAGGAGGATCTCTTGAGCCCAGGAGTTTGAGGTTGCAGTGAGCTAGGATGACACCACTGCACTCTAGCCGGGGCAACAGAGCAAGACCCTGTCTCAAAAGTAAGGGGAGAGATTGCTCCACCATTATCTACCTAAGATTCTGACAAGGCAAACTCTGATTAGAATTCCTGCTCTAACACTCATTGGCTGTGTTACTTGGACAAGTTACTTAACCTCTCTAAGCCTCCATTTCCTCACCTACGAAATGGAGATGGTAACAGAACCTACTTCATAGGAAGACATGCTGTGAGGGTTAAATGAGATGATACGTGAACAATACTTAACACTTCTTGGCACAAACTAACTGTTCAAAAAACGTTAGCTGCTGTTATCAAACATGATAATGATGGTGATATTATTCCTTTGTAATTTGCTAGCAATAATCAAATATTTATGGGCAGTCTATTATGTAGCTAGCATTACATTAAATATCGTGAGGAAAACACATAAAGGATAAGGAGACCCTGCCCTCAATGACCTTACAAACAAACTACCTGGGAAGAAAAGCATGTGAAACAATTTAGTAAACATTTAAATACTAAACTAGACTGGATGCTGTAGCTCACACAGATAATCCCAGCACTTTTGAAGGCTGAGACAGGAGGATCGCTTGAGTCCAGGAGTTCAAGACCAGCCTGGGCAATACAGGGACACCCTGTCTCTACATAAAATAAAAAAGAAAATCAGCCAGGCATGGAGGTGTGCGCCTGTAGCCCTAGCTGCTCAGGAGGCTGAGGCGGGAGGATCACTCGAGCCTAGGAATTCAAGGCTGCAGTGAGCTGTGATCACACCCCTGCACTCCAGCCTGGGCAACAGAGCAAGACCCTATCTCTAAAAAAAATAAATAAACACTAAACTGCATAATACTGATGGTGAGCACAATAGTACCTTAGAGACTGGAAAGATCAATGTAAAATGAAGTTGTTGGGAAAGACTTCATTTAAGAGTTAGGTATTAAAAAAATGACTGTGACCAATTAGCAAAAAGGGCATTCCAAGAGAAGGGAACAGAAAATACAGAGAGATGAGACCAAAAATGCCTGTATGAGAGTGAGAAGATTGGCTTGTCTGGAGAGAAGAGCCAGGTATTTGTATATGTGGGGAATAATGAAAAATAATGATGAATATGTATGATGGTGCCAAGATTAGAGATGTCTTGAAAGCTGGGTAAAGGTATGTTTTGATTTTCTACACCAGCTATCAAGCAGTGGGTGAGAAAGATGTGTCTAAAAGGAGGATACGGGATGAATTAGAAGTGATATAATATGGGCAGACACAGCCGATGAAAGAAAGGCTGTTAGCTCAGAGCAGTGTGGAGTAAGAAAAGGTTGGAGAGTATGCTTTAAAATAACTAAAAGAGTGGAATTGGAATGTTCCTAACACAAAGAAATGATGATAAATGCCTGAGGTGATGGATACCCCAATTACCCTGATTTGATTACTTCACATTGTATGCTTATATCAAAACATCACATGTACCCTACAAAGATATGCAACTATTACGTGCCCACAATAATTAAAAACAAATTAAAAAAATTTTTTTTAAAAGTTGGATGACAAAGGTGTCATGGGGAGGAATGAGCAACCTAATGAAGGAATGGGACAATCTGAGGACAGTTAAAGATATTAAAAAATAAACCATCAGCTGACTTCAAAGCTGATACCCTGCATTACTTTAAGGATGGTGATACCATTGACACAAACATGATTTGGCTATGGAGAGACAGTTTAGAATAACAGCACTAAAACTGGACACAACGAGTTTAAAATGAAAACAAGATCATCCATAAAAACAATTCCTATACCCCAGTGTTTCTCAACTCAGAGTGATTTTGCCCCCCAGGGGATATTTGGCAATGTTTGGGGACATGTTCCATGGTCAAAGCTAGATTACTGTAACAAGCAGGTTACTACAAGTATCTGGCTGCTAAACATCCTACAATGCATAGGAGAGCCCTCAACAACAAACATTTCTCTGGTTCAAAATCCGAATAGTGCCAAGGTTGAGAAATCCTGTTTTACGCTGCTGAAAATAACAGAAGAGAAGACAAAGAAGAAGCCAGGACAGGAATATAGATTTGAGAGCGAGCATAACAGAAATACTCCATTTTTAATAGTACAGTTCTCCAAAGAAGTGATCTTTAGAGAAAGAAGATTAAAGCACGAGGGTAACAGAACTTTGAGGACTGACAATGTGGCATAAATATTTACAAGGCTTAAAAATAAAGGGTACACATGATACCCTTAACTAAGAGTTCATAAAACTACGTAGGTTTGCAGTGAATCTGATATTACTTAAGAGGTATTAAGTAATATCCAAAGGTAATGCAAATGGATTTTATTAGTAGTGGCTAATATAGAATATTTACCACATTGACAATGCTTACCTTCGGTTACTGTCCCAGCACCACACGATTCTGTCAGTCCATAACCCTGGCCGACTGGGCAGCAGAAGCAGACATTCATGAATCGGTGTGTCTGAGGAGACAGTGGGGCCCCGCCAGACAGCATCATGCGGACATTCCCTCCCAGCAGAGCCTTCACCTTTTTAAACAGTAACCTTGATAAAAGGGGAGATAAATGATTTTAATACACGCATATGTTATTACTGGCAACACACTAATCTATAAGCTCTGGGAAAGATTTCTCAACTTTGGTTGCATATCTAAATGTCAGAATCATGGTGATAATGAGAGGTTAACAAAACAACAACTAATAACACCTTGATAAAATTCCAGAAGAACTCTTAAAAATGCAAAAAAAAAAAAAAAGTGCAATATCAGGAAACTTCTCTCACACACAGAAAATGAAAGAAAATGATGATGTCAGAGGAAAAATTTTAAATTATCTTTGGAACATTTAGTCATCTATCTTATCTCCCTTCCAGTGAAAAATGCTTCCTCTTCCCCATCCCTCAGCACCACATTTAAAAGAGTTGTAATTTTCATATACTTACTACACTATCTTATGTATACAATAAATCAGAAAACTTCATGCAGACTAAATCTTGAAGATCACTTTTTTTTTTTAATTTCAGAGTATTACAAGGGTACACACTTTGGTAAACTGCCTTTGTACTGCCTGGCACTTTTTAAACTCAAGTGTCTTGATTCAAAAGTCTATTCTAGTTTTCCTTCATGAGACCAAATTTTATAATAAAAGACTATTCTAGTTTTTGTTCATGAGACTAAACTTTATAATTTAATCTTAAATATTTACTCGATTATTAAAATTTGTTAAATTGCCAAGATCAGAGTTCAGAGTCTTCTTCTTGCTGTATAAACAATAAGACTTAGAATAAAAGAGAAATTCAATTTTATGATCATGGTGGTGATATTCAAACTAAATTAACTAACCATTTACTTATTAATCTTCCAGATTTAAAAACACAAAAATATTTAAAGGTTCAAATCACAGAGCGTATGAGATGTACTTACAGATTGCAAAGAGGTGCATCATATCCCTTTTTGATCTGTTCCAACTTGTAATCATACCCTATCTTGAACAGAGTTTTCTGAATATAATTCATCTCTTGGACTTTGCTCATAACATTCTTATAAATTCTATCCATGATTTCCTAAAAGGTAAACAAAATATTCAATAATCTAAAAAGAACAGATAGAGTCTTTAGTTGAAGATACCTTATTTACAACCATCATTTTATTATGGCTTTAGTCCGAAGCCTCTCCTTTCAGTTTGAAAACTTGCTGAATTCTACAACACCTCTAAATATAAAGGCAAAGCCTGCTCTGACCTAGTCTACTACTTTGGTTACTTGGTAATTTTGTAATTAGAAGCTAAAAAGGCCATAAATTATCTTCCATCTGTCATTCTCAGAAAAACTTAGACTGAACACTTTATTATCTAATCTCAGACTTACCATGGGCAAAATAACTCTGTGAAAGATATTGCAATAAGATTTTAAGTCTGATCATAATACAGGCAGTAGTGACACAGTTTTCCTGAGGTTTCTGAAGCATAAAAGTGCTAAAACGTATTTGATAATACAAATTTGAAACACTGTGTTAAATGTTTCAAAATTCACCATTACAAGACTATAAAATGTAATATCTTGTTTTTTTGAAAGGCAGTATTTCACATAAGGATTTTGAATATCTAAAATTAAACTTTTTTCCTTTGGGAGCTCTCTCAAATTTTCAGTTTTTCTTTGTCATCCTAAGAGGGAGGCTTGGATCCTAGACTCAGCTCTGTCACTGACTAGCTTCATAGCCTTGGATACGCTGCCTCAGCTCTGTAAGATGGCATAGGGTTTCCTCATTTTTTTAATTAAGAGATTAAACAAGATGATCTTTAGAGTGTATTCTACCTTAAAACATTATGACCAATTCTCACACTAGGTAATCTGAACTAGGTCATTTTCATCACCTAATTTTCAAGCGTCAGCAAACACAAACAGGTATACATTTCAGAAGCTTGCCATTTCATCTTTCCCAGTACAGTACCTAAGATTTTAAGGAACACATTTGCCATTTGCCATGACTTCAACAGGTAAAATTATTTTAAAATGTACACACATATCTATCTTTAAAAGTCCAAGTGCAAGAAATAAGTGACATAAACAATCCTCTTCTGTTCATATTCATATTGTGTACTCACCGGAACAGCAGCCATAAGTGTAGGCTTCAGTACAGTACAGTCTCCTTTGCTTCCCTTTTTAATTTTGCTGGACTACATTAAAGAAAAAGGAAATACAATCAGAAAAACCTACCTTAGCAAAGATTATAATTCAAGTATTAATAACAAAGACAGACATTACACATGGAATTTGATCTTCCATTACTCTGTGAGTTATCTGTTAACAACTATCATGACCCATAAGTCTGAGGTGTAAGTGCTTTAGTGTTTTATCCTGTAGATTATTGCTTCTAGCACATTGCAGCCTTCCTTAGAGGAGAAACTCTGATCCAGGATGACAAGAGAATGGGATATTTTGATGAGTCAAACATTCTTATCAATAACATATCAAATATAGAACAGACTACTACTACTTTTTTTAAAAAAACCTTAAGACAGACTTAACACTAAAACAAAATTAAAGGCAATTTTAACTTTCTCTAATTAATCAATAGGCAAAGCCACATCTCAAAGTTACTACTATGAAGATCAACTGACATCATACAGAAGTCCTAATTTGATAATATTCTGCTTGGTAGGATACAGAGGACACTGCCAAGGATCACATATATGAGGATACGCATATATATACATAAATGTGTACATATTCCTTTTTCTTTCTTTCTTACACACATAAATACTATTTGAGATTTCAAATGTCAGATCAATAAGTAGAAAATTAATAAAGTCACCCACTGAAAAAGGTAGATTAAAAATAAAAATCTGCTGTTATATAGTTCATTAGTCTGTAAGTTTAGGTGTATCATGTGTTAGCCATGGCTAACATAGGGAAGAAGAAAACCAGCTCTTAAGAAGCAGTGTGATCCATAAGAACAACCAGCTTGGGCATAGAGAAGGTTCTGCTGGTAGAACTGAATTACTTTTGTCCTACTCTTATTTAATACAGATAAAGAAGATAAAATAACTCCTTTTGTTTTGTGTATGTGCAAGTGTGTACACATTTGCAAGTGGAAACCTACACACACAAGCACACACACACCACACACAGGAGGGCTGCTCTGTAGAGAGAATGTGGGCTCTCATATCCTTCAGGTTGGAGCTTCCCTCTGCATGCTACTGACCAGTTTTTGCTATAGAGAGAAGTTCCAGGGTAAGGAGCCACAAGGAGCCCTTCCTTGTTGCATTAGTCCTAGTAATATTATCAGTTCTTTTGTCTTTCTGTGATCCCAGTAACCCCGGTCATGACAACATAGCTATCATCAGCTGGCTTCAAATGTGGTGTCTCTGGTCTCCTGTGTTTTTCTGATGGTCCTATGTGAGGAAGACTCCTGAGTTTTAGATTCCTAGTAAGATTAAGAGTCTTCATAGTAAAGTTCATTTAAAAAGTAGGTGTGAATTTTACTTAACAGGCTTCCAATGTACTAGCTTGGCCTAAGAGACAGCAAGAATTAAGTCAGACCAGCAACAGACTCCAACTGTCCCTCCTTCCCCACACTGAGGCTATTGTTCTCAGAAAGGCAATGGAAAAAAATGGGTTGCTAGCCCCCAGCTTCTGAATTTCCCCAAAGGGAAAAAAAATCGTACTCAAAGCTTACTGAAATGTCCTTCACATTTTGATGATGCCTCTGAACATAAAAAACCCCACTACAATGCCTCGAAACATAATCACCACAAATTTTTCTAAAAAATTTTTTGCAGTTTAAGCTTCAGTCTTATTCATAGGTCTATTTTGACTTTGCTAGATTAAGTTCTGTTTATTAGTTTATTTGATAGTTTGCTTATTCTTTCCATCACTATTCCAGCAGATTTTAAATGTGAACTTTTAGCTGAGTGGTATGTTCAATTAAATACAGCAGCACCCCATCTTACAAAAAGGTTGTGTTCCTTAAGGTACAAAGTCGGGAGTTGTTTGGAACAGAACACTTTCTCCTAGAAAAAACCACTTTAAAATGAGATCGGGGCCAGGCACGGTAGCTCACGCCTGTAATCCTAGCACTCTGGAAGGCCGAGGTGGGAGGATTGCTTGAGGTCAGGAGTTCAAGACCAGACTGAGAAAGAGCAAGACCCCTGTCTCTACCAAAAATAGAAAAAATTAGCCGGGCGTGGTGATGTACCCCTGTAGTCCCAGCTACTTGGGAGGCTGAGGCAAGAGGATCACTTGAACTCAGGAATTTGAGGCTGCAGTGAGCTATGATGACGCCACTGAACTCTACCCAGGGTGACAGAGTGAGACTCTGTCTCCAAAAAAAAAAAAAAAAAAGTGAGAGAGAGATTGGATTATCCTTGTAGGTTGGTAATGACTAGGAGGGGACACAAGAAACATTCTGGAGTGCTGAAAACATTCTTTTTTCTTGATCTAGATGGTGATGATCACAGAGGTCTATGTGTATGTGTATCTTAAATTTAATCAAGCAGTACACTTGATATTTGTACACTTTAAGTCATACATCAAAGCAAAACAAAACAGGTGGTTGGAATCTCAAATAAGTCCCCCAAAAAATCTATTTAACTTTTTTGTCATAATACTACATAATCTACCTAACCTTTCCCTAAAATGATGTTTCTACAAAAAATGTATTACAATTTCTAATTGTGAACACCAAGAACACATCTTCTTACCAACTACATGCTCCATGGAGACTCCCAAACAAAAGGCAGCACTGCCTGGGGGTCTGAAAAATAACTGCCAGGCCTCCAGTGATGGGAGGAGCAGAGGCACACATAGAGTTGAGTCAAGCCTACCTATACCCACTTTATCTTCCAGCATCCTGAACCTCACAGCTTCCTTAGTAGCTCTGTTTGTTTGTTCCCTATGCCAGGTTGAGGCTTTTCTATAGCAACTACTCCAAAGAAATAAAACAGAACTGTGGACAATAGGTATTAGATGTGTGATTTCAAATGGGCTTAAAATACATGAATTAGCCCCACCCATTTTTGGGCTTTCTGCTATGAACCACAGAGAAGGAAGAACCCTGACTCAGTGTAGTAAGCTGAGGGCTGCCTTTGGAGATGCTGCAGTGTTATCCAATATAACTTTCTGTGGTGATGGAAATAATTCTGTATCTGTGCTATTCAATATAGTAGCCTTTGGTCGCACATAGCTACTAAGAACTTGAAATGTGGCTAGAGCAAATGAGAAACCAAATTTTTTTTCAATTTAATTTTAATTAATTTCTATTTAAATATATGGCTAGTGGCTACTGTATTGGACAGCACAGCTCTAGAGAAAACTCAAGAAGAAAACTGGGCCAAAACCCTACCATACCTCCTCCCAAAAAAACCAATCAATGCTCACGGGTAGTACGTCAAAAAGGTTCAGTGTATTTATATTCTCTATCTTAGATGTCAAGAGTAAAAATCTAGTAAAGAAAGACAAGATGAAACCAACTATTAATATTAAAATATATAGATAAAGCAATGCTAACAAATCCACAGGGTTATTTGCTACCGATACATATTGCTCATGGAAGCTATTTTTGACGTCAAGGAGAAAGCTTTAACTGAATTAAAATCTAAGGTTTTAGTAATATGTTCTCAGCCAAACAATATAGCTTAATATGATCACGCCAATGTACTGAAAAGTTTTTCACCTGGTCAGACAATGTAAGTGGAGAAGAATATCCAATCCTACAGCCATAGGTAAAACAAGAAATCTCTGCTGTCAATTCTAGCACATGAGCCAAAGGCAAGTAGCCAATATATGTGTCCTTTGGTCTAAAACAAAATAAGAGAAACATTTTAACCATTCTTGAAAATGCATTTGAAATCAGAAACATCAATATCTTTATCATTTTAAATACAGATTAAGTGTAGAGAATGCTGACTATGAGCTCTGATTTCTAGGAAGAAAGCTGAATAATTCTCTCTTACCCCAGTCCAGGTATTCTTTCACATTGGCCTGTCATTCCAGCTATCAAATTGCTATGATGCATCATCACTCCCTTAGGTCGGCCAGTAGAACCACTGGTATACATGACAATGGCCATGTCTGAAGGTGTTGGTCTACTTGGAGGAACACTCACTAAATGAAGGAAAAAGTACCACATTTTCTTCAGTTCAAAGGTTAAGTTACTAAACAATGATAAGATATTTCGATTTTGCATAATGATAAACTATTAATAGAGCATATTTGCTTTAAATAACCAAAAGAAAACAGTTACCAAATTTTGGTTTACTGCAATGAGGATTTCAAACTCAATTTGGCCCATCTTCTGGATGTTTAGCCTAACCTCTGTCTGCCCACGCCTCTCCACAGTGTTTTATACAGAGCAATGTTGCGGAAAGATTTCCGGGACTTTGGAGAATCAGGAGGGTAGAGTATTGTGTAAGCTCCTTAGGCCTCAGTTTTCTCACCTCTAAAATGAGACGGTCAGACTAGATTGTAGTTCTTAACCACTGGTGGGCATCAGAATCACCTGCAGAGTTTAAACAAAATACTATTTCTGAACCCCATTTCTGAAAATTTGGATTCAGCATGTCTGGGATAGAACAGAAGCTCCACAGGTGGCTCTCATACATACCCATGATAGAAAACCACTGGACTTGATCTTTAAGATGACTTCAACACTAAAATTCTAAGGTGCTAAGTTTTAAACAGCACGCTGGGCCTTCCACTTTCAAGACAGTGTATCATGCTAACTTAGTAATTTCATTTCCTTCCCAGAATATACCAAAATGGCCAAGAATCCATAGATATGCCATCAGAATTAAAGTTTAACAAGATTGTTAGATTTTTAAAATTTGTTTACAAAAATTATTTATATTTTTATGTATCAGTCAAAATAAAAATTTCAAATAGCAAGATATACTGAGACAACCAAAGATAAAGTTATACTTAAATTGGCTAATTCTAATGTTTCTTAAAGATATCCACTGTCATTAGTTTATAAACCAAGCAAATAGGGACTGCATATTTCCTCTGATGATTAACCCAAGCAGCAGCAGTAGCTATGTTAAGTTCTTCTCAGTCTATACAATGTGACATTTTGCTTCTGCCCATTTTTGAATAAACATGCAAAAAGCGTCATTATAATAACAACTGTCTGCTCAGGTAAAGCATCACAAAAATATATATACCCTATCTGCTGTAGAGATGAGTGGAACTAAGTGGGGTACATGCCTACCACATTATTGCTAACACAAAATTATGAGGACTGCTACCCCCTTAGTTTTGTGCCAACACCCTTTGGTGAATCAGCAGAATTGGCAACAGATCCCTATCAATCAGGACCTCTTAGTCAAGTTTACCCCAAGCTTGCAAGGTAAGCAACTTGGTGTTGAGAGGCAATTTTCCTTGGGTTTCTTGTATTGCTGCACATCTTGTAAACAGAGGCACTGACTTTGTTCCAGACTATCTTTTCAAGGACATTTGCACAGAGATAGTGTCTCTCTCCAGAGCAAACAGCAAGCTTGCTTACTGTCCAGGACAATAAAGATAATAAAATGTTCAGGTTCCCTAAGCTCAGAGTTCCTCCTCTCCTATGAGACAAATGCTGATATGATACTCTGGCTACTGCTATTGCTGTGAGTAAAAAAACGGTCCTTCATCTCTAAGCCAGGGATCTTGGGTCTCCATGAAATTTCACAGGCTTACTTGTTCACTTGCAATTAGGGTGAAATCTCAAGACTCATTGCCATTCTCGACACATGGTAGAAAGCTATAATCTATACCTGTTATTGTAAACGCATGTTCCTTCTCTAATAGTAAAATATTCAGAAGCTGAGTAGATGTTCAACCAACATTTTCTCCTGCCAAAATCAATCCTTTCCTCATCTAGTCTGGTATTATGACCTTCACATTAAACATGAGAAGAAAACTATCCAAATGGGCTATTAATTTCCTCAACTCTCTGTCCTGATGCCAACTGACATTTGCTTCAAGGTGCATTTACTTATTTCAAATGAAATACCAACTGCCACCTCAGTGATAGAATAAATCCAAGCATTAATCTTGGTAAACATGTTTGCATTCTCTGAGACATCATTACGAGCACTAGCATTAAGCATTAAAAAAAAAAGTTTACCAGCCAGGCATGGTGGCTCACGCCTATAACCCTAGCACTTTGGGAGGCCCAGGTGGGAGGATTGCTTGAGTCCAGGAGTTCAAGACCAGCCTGAGCAAGAGTGAGGCCCTGTCTCTACATAAAATAGAAAAATTAGCCAGGCATAGTGGTGTGTGCACCTGTAGTCTCAGCTACTTGGGAGGCTGAGGCAGGAGGATCCCTCAAGCCCAGGAGTTTGAGGTTGCAGTGAGCTATGATGATGCCACTACACTCTAGCCCAGGAGACAGAGCAAGACCCTGCCTCAAAAAAAAAAAAAAGTTTACTGAATGGAAGGCCTGAGATCTATTCTCTTTATGAAGTCCAAATTGGAAGGTTACAGTGGGCTATTTTAAAAATAAAGAAGAGTTTGGCAGCAACCACCATAAAGTCTGAACCAGTGATTACATCTCAATGATTTAGTAAATTTTAAATAGTGGTTACCTTTTCGAGGAGAAAGGGAAGGCAAATCTTAATCATATATGGTTTTGACAGTTTTAAAGTTTTAAAACTTTGTTTTCCATGCAAGGAACTTAAGTGTATTCACTCATGTCACTTTACTTACAGTTTTCCGGCTTGGATCCCAACTCTTCTACTGATTGCATGCTGTGAATCTCAAATCCTTCAGGGTACTCTGCTTTATTGATAGTCTTATTGTCCACATAAATGATGTGTTTAACACAACTGATATCTAACAATGCAGTCTGTTAAGCACAAAGAAAACCCAGCTATTAAATTTGGGCCTACAAAAAAAATTCACTTACTGAACATTTTCTTGTCCCACCAGATAACACTATCACAAATTAAAAGAAAATTTCATATTTACCTTTAGTTTACTTTCCAGAAGTTCAACACTAGTAATCAGATAGGCAGCCTCAGATTCATTTAGCCCATGAACTACTGCTTCTTTGCCAAGTGTGGCATATAAAGTCACGACTACATAATAAAAAATAAACACAAAAATATTAAAATAAAAAGAAAAAAACAAAAAATAAATATTACATGATAAACATTTATTAAAAAGATATATTATTTAAGTCAGTCTTTGATAGGTATACTTACAGACACACATTTTATAATTTAATTTGATTTCATAGTCTCTGCTATTACCCTTCAACCTTGCTTCAAACTCCCTGGCAACCCAAAGTTTTCCTTAAAAATTTCCAAGACTTTAACTTTCTAAATTTGAAGAAATCCAGAAATACTGGCATTGCCACAACTAGTCAAAAATCAGTTAAGATGCTCAAGGCCAACAGGTCCTGGCTGAACTGTTAATTCAGGTGACAGCTGGCCCAGCTAGAGCTCCCTACTGGCACACACTTTCATTGGTCATAGCCCCAGAGAATGGATATGTCCTTGAAAATTTTAAGGATCTCAAGTCAGAAGATCTGCCATGAATCGTGTCCTCACTCCTTTCGAGAAGCTTTTTTAGTGGGTGCAATGTCCAATTTCATTGGTGACCTTCACACCTTAACTGGAGGAGTCAAGGAGATCTACTCCTTAGGAACCACATAAACTGAAACCAAGATCAGTTAGAATCAAAGCACATCTGCTAGAACAGACTTGGAAATTCAGCTCTAGGCTGGTAACCAGAAACAGCAACGTGGTTAAGAACAGCCACTTTTCATGAGCTGTTGATTGTTGAAAGTGGGTGATGGGTACATAAAGGATCACTTTCATATTATCTATTATTGTTTGTTTGAAATGCAAACTCTTGATTCCTAAACTAAACCTATAGTGTTCCATTTCATTCAATAAACAACTGAGTGCCTAGTATGTGACAAGGCATTGTTCTGGACTCAATTTCTATTTCTCACACAATGGCAAAAACAAATACTTAAGAATATACTCAATTTTACTTTCTGTCTAACATATAATGCTAATCCAAGCTATTACAAGCTTATTTCATTTCACATGTAAAGTGGAATAAGTCAAATAAGTGATCTCAAAGTGAAACGATGACCTAGAATTATCCTAAGCAATGTTTTTTGTTGTTTTAATCATTATTTTGTCTATCACCTCCAAAATATATCCCCAAGCCCAAATCTTTCAGGTACAACTCATTTCCACTTGAAAAGTAAAATTCTAAACTATATTCATTAAGCTGCCAATTCCCATACTAGCTCTTAGAAGTTACCATATTTAACAGCAGTTATTGGATATCTTTTAACCACATTATTACATATGTTATTACATTTTATGGACACAATTTATGCAGAAAATGGCTAAAAAACACCTACTTTAAAAAACAGGAGCATCTCAGAACGATTTTCACAAAGCTCCCTTCTCCCCCTCCAAAAACACAAGGCACTTACGAGGGAAGTTGTACTTAAAGCAAGTCTGTGCTGCGATCATCCATTCGGCCCTGGTCTCACAGAAAATGGCAATGGTGTTCTTTGGCTTTAGTCCCAGTGCAGTGAGTCCACTACCAAAGTTATTCACTCTGTGGTTCACTTCAAGATAGTTGATCCATTTATAATTTCCAAGAATTAACTGTTAAAGTGAGACATTCTCTAATATTAGTATAGTTATTCAAACAAGTGATTAAAATACTATCCGAAGTGTAAACTCTAAAAATGCCCTTAAGTGCATACATACACAGAAGGTACGAGCACCTTCTGAGAATTAGTTACATGGCACTATAATAGAATGCCTGCATATTTTAAATGCATTCAATTTATGATAAAACGAAATGTGCCTTCCTCTTTAAAAAAATGAAAAGCACAAAAATGCTTTACCTTCTTAAAAACTTTTCCATTAGGCTGCATTTCATTTTCTTCACTTAGGATTTCCCTGGTCCCAAGGCTGTCCTTCTTCCCAAATTTGGATACAGCATGATCAAATAATTTATCCAGAGTGTCTGCTCCAGGGATGTCTATGACAGCTAGCGAGTCGAAGTGTGTGACAGAGCGATATGGACTTCCAGGTTTGTCTGAAGTGGGTTTAGCTTTTATTCTCTTTGCCATAGCGTTTTTCTTCTTGGCATTGGTAAGAAAATACCATGGAATAAATATAAGGGCACTGTATATTGTTATTAACAAGTGGACAGGCAGCAAAATAATGGTGAGCACATTTAGCTTAAGTTTCATAGTGGAAAGGCTTCTAAAATGGTGCTTATTTCTTGTTATTCTTTGGCTTCTGAAAGCCTTATTTTGCTGAAGAAGGCAATAATGGAAGCAGCAGTAAGAGTAGCAGTATAGCCAAGGCAGTTCAATCTTAGTGACACAGATAAGAGTTAGTAATCTTTGGAAGCCAACAATAAAGTACACCTGTAGGTAAAGACAACGAACCAGGCAGAGAGCAGGAAAAAAAAAACAAAAGATTATTAACAAGTTGATAGCACAATTGATTTAAATACCCAGGTCTTTATTAGTTTATATAATTGATTTGATACAGAAAGCTGAAATAACTGGTCTGAAAGACTGGCGTTATCCATTTTTAATCATTATTGACATGTTTTTGAGTGCCCCAACTTTGGGATTTAATTTTTTCTAGGTTTCTAGGTGTACTGGTACTCTGCACATAATTCTGTCAGTTGAATAACACCACGTTAATGCTTACACAAATGCATGAATATGATATTTAAGTTTAGCCAAATTTTGGGAGAGTAGAGTATGCCAATAATGAGGTTTCTCTTAAATATGTGTATGTAAACTAGACATCTTTAAATAGGGTTTCCCCCAAAGTCGGGGGAAACTACCAACTTAGGTTTATTTCTCTCAGATCAACCCAGAAATATTATTCTGGGTTCTTCATTAGGGTAAACTTCTAGGCTGGGCACAGTGGCTCATATCTGTCATCCTAATACTTTGGGAGGCTGAGACAGGAGGATCGCTTGAGGCCAGGAGTTCAAGACCAGCCTGGGCAACATAGCGAGACTCCATCTCTACAAAAATTTTTTTAAAGTAGCCAGGCATGTTGGTGCATGCCTGTACTCGCAGCTACTCGGGAGGCTGAGGCGGGAGGATTGCTTGAGCCCAGAAGTTCGAGGCTGCAGTGAGCTATGATCATGCCAACTACACTCCAGCCTGGGCAACAGAGTGAGCCCCTGTCTCAAAAAATAAATAAGTAAATAAATTTCTGAGGTAATACTATTCACTATCTCCTATTCCCAAAATGGGAGCAATACAACTGTAAAATCATTTCCTAAGTGCCCACTTTGTGCTCAAAATTGCACCAGTTGCCTGGGAGTAGTAGTATAAGTCTAAAGAAGTATTAAGTCCTGGTCCTTGCCCATTATGAGTTAATGCTTATGAGGCAATTGACACATAAGATAGAGCCAGTGTTTTTCAAACTTCTGGGGGATGGGGGCAGGGAGAGCAGCTAAAACAGTCTTCAATAAAATCCATGCCAGATGCCTAAATAATCTAATGTGGAATGTTGGGCTGAAGAGGATTAGGGATCCAGAGTCCCACCCTAGAATCGGGAACACCAAACTCCCAAGGTGACACTAGAAATTCACTAAAAAAGCCCTGTGGTGATACATAACAAAATTCTAGCATGTGCAGTATAAGCAAGAAATGCAAGAGGAGTTCAGAGGAAGTGCAAAATGGCCAAGAGTAACTAGGAGAGGCTTTGTGGAGATTAGAATTATGCTGTGCCTTACGTGGGCATCTGGAAATGAAGGAAGAATGGAGTGTGTTCCAAGCTGGGGAAGCACATGAAAAAAGAAACAAAGGTGAGAATGCAAGGACTTTGGGAGAGAAGGGAGTACCAACAGCAAGGACACTAGCCTGACTGGGGCACAGGGTACATGTTGGCTAAATAGGCTATGGTAGGTACAGGATCTGATAAACCAGGCAAAGTAATATTGATTTGATTAGGCAGAAAACTGGAGGCTACTGCAGGTCAGAAAAATAGTGCATTGGAAGGAACTGCAGGAAAAAGCCCAGGGATGATAATTCTTCAGGGTTTTGTTGCAGTGGAAAGCTATTTTGGTGAGTGCCAGCATATTTCAACTGTAAAAACTGAAATATTTGTTCACTTTGAAGAGACAAACTGAAGCCCATCCTTCTGCAACTCTTGTGGAAACAGACCAACAGACTTAATTCAATTGACCCAAGGCTAGTTCTTTGTTTTCACACCAATTACTACAAAAGGGTAGCTTAATCCTGCCTGTGCCTTTGTTCATGTCCTTCAGCTACATGTGGTGAAAGGAGCAAGAAAGTAGAAGTCACTGGGTTTAAGTCCTACATTGCTGCAAACTATGGCGTGAAACTGAGCAAACCATCTTCCTGAGTCTGAGATCTGACTAGACCAGTAGGCCTTAACCTCTTACAGATGATGGGCCCCTTTGAGAATCCAGTGAGAACTATAAACCTAATTCCCCTCTGAAAGATATGCCAAATGGTATACACAATTTCAAGGGATTCATGAGCTCCTTGAAATACACCCATGAACTTCAAAGGGTAATAACAACCCTGAACTAAGAATGTCTGGCCTACATGATTTCCTAGGGCTCTCCCAACTTTAAATTCTATGATTTACCCCACCTAGAAATGGCTTTCTTAGTCTCTTTGGCAAGCCTGATCATTCATTTCTTCAAGATAAGGTGTGTCAAGTGTCTGTCACAGTGCCTGGTCCTCAATATGTAAGATCCCCTCTAACAACCCTCTCTACCCGTCAAAGATTTCATGACTACCTAAGTCCACAAAAATCTTTCCTTTTTCTAATTTCCTATATCATTAGCAGTGTCTACCACTTAATCTGATATTTGATTATATTACTATCATTTCCAAACATCTGGGCATCTTAGTATACATTACAGACCAGTAGTTCTCAACCCTATCAAACCCAACACCTCTCTCTTATAACAAATATTTTGTAATACCCCTTCATAAACATTAAAGGATAGTCATAGATGATAATCCACCTACACATAATTTTTAAAAATAATTTATTACTGGGAATATAAAGGAGTACCAAAAGAAAATGAAATTGAAATAAAAATACTGATTTCAATATATAAATTCTTTGGGACAGTATTAGAAAGCAAAAAAGCATGTCCTTAAATTTATAAAATGCCCCGAAGGCGTGAGTGCCATCCCACTCTAAACTGAAAAATTGTCAGACTTAGACCTGAAGATATATTAAATATAAAGAAGTAGAAAACAGCTTTTGAAGGGCTTATAATTTAGTTGGATTTAAACAGGATTGCATGTTTTTTAGTTATTCATGACACCATACACAGTTAATCTTTTATATATATTTGCCTTAAGTCTTGGGGGAAGGAAAATGCCTTCTATGTGAGCCTCATGGTGCTTAGTACAGAGATATACACACAAACACACACTCACACTCACACACACGCACACATTCAAAGAACATTCAGGTGAGGAGAAACCAGACAGACCATTTAGTCCAGAGGTTTTCAAATTCTTTCTGGCAGTGGTGAGGGGGTCATGGGTCATCCATTTAAATAAAATCTTATATGGATATTAAAACACGACTATAGATGAAAGCAAAAAAGTAGAGCTACTCTGATAGGGGAGGCTGTGACAGCCCCTGAAGGGACTCCTTGGAACCTCCAATTCAGCTGAATATTTGAACCACAGATATTGTCTGCTCCCTCATCTTCATAGAGAAGCAAATGAGTTACAGAGCACAAACTCAGTGCTCTTTCAAGCACACCAGCAAGCCTCTGCCCAGTTTTGCCTACCGTTTTAAAGTCCTTCCTTGTCAGAGGTTTTCTGGGGTTACACTCAGTCTATTGATAAATTCACTTCAAAAAAGAGTCGAACTTTTCATTGCACTTCAAAAGAGTTGGTGTGTAAGGGTAGGGTGCTGAGCACTTAATACAAAGCTGAGTAAAATATGCCCTCAATCCTTTGTATGCATGGACGTATACATCCATATGTCTGGTAAGGAGCAGAGAGACCAGCTCACAAATAAACGTAAGGCAGAATATAAGTCCCATAAGAGAAGCAAGACAAAATGCTAAGGGTGTTCAAAAGAGGGGGGGAAATTGCATCCAGTTTGGGTGAAAAAAAAAGATGAGGAAGGAAGTACAACCATCAAGACAGGTTTCACAAAAAACAGTATTTGAGACAGGCATGAAGAATGAGTATATTTTCAAAAGAATGGGACAAACTGGGAAGTGAGGACAGTCCTACCAAAGAGAACAAACAGATGAGCAAATGGATAGGGGCAGAACAGTGCAGAGTGTATTTCAAAAACAGTGAGTAGTGTAGCAAATGCTTTAATGCTATGTCAACCACTGCTCCACTTTTATGATTTAAGTCAATGGGGAAAAATGAATTATATCATAATCAACTTTACAAGAATGCAGTTAGACCATAAAAGACACGCGCATATGATGATTTGGCAACTCAAGATTAAACGCCCTGCTATTGTATTGAGGGAAAATGAATTGTTATCTAAAAAAGAGAAAGTCTGATATCCTGGGTGGTAAATGTGCTAAACTGAGTTAGATGATCTGGGTTCTAACCTCAGTGTCTGCTGTGAAGTTTGACTTTGAACAAGTCTTTACTCAAATATCACCTTCTCAGCAAGGCCTTCTCCAGCCACCCTCTTTTTAAATCCCATGCCCAACACTTTCTATTCCTTTCTTGCATTATTTTTCTCCTTAGCATTTTTCACTAATATACCATGTTTTATTTTTCATATTTACTGTCTATGTCCACATTAGTTAGTACATAAGCTCCAAAAGAGTCTGTCTTTAGTTGTTTGCTGCTGAATCCTCAGCAACTAGAAGAGTACCCCCATGTGTTAGCAGTTCAATAAATTTGCTGAATGAAATAAGAATGCCCATGGAATTGTTCTGAAACTATAAAGTAAAAATGTATGCAAGTACAATAACCTGAAGGCAGCTAATTTTAGTCATCTTAAAAAACAATCACTTGTCCATGCCAATGTCCTAGGAAATACTATATTCTTAAAGTCCCTGGTAATTAAAATAAATTTGAACATGTTGTTAGTTGCTTAATAGAAAATGTGAAACTGGAAAAACTGCCTGTTGCACAGAGGGAAAAGATTGGTGTTATAAAAGCATGATGGTTACACAATTTGCACTATGTGCCATTTTCGCTGAAGCCTCTTACAGAGGTATGCTGTCGTCCCTCAATGAAGAGTGATACTGCTGTCCCACCATTAGTAGGACATGAACTCTGAGTTGCACTTCCTTGAGATCAAGTAATGTATTTCCATCAGACAGAAAAAGGCAGGGCATGATCTTCAGTCATGGGATACTTAATTGCTCCTGTCGAAGTTTACTATTCCGAATGGGAATCATATTAATAACCACTGACTGAGCATTTACTATGGGCTCGGCACTGTGCTGAGTCCTTTAGATACATTATCTCATTTAAGCTTCTTCAGAAAACCCCTTTGAGGTAGTACCCTCATTTTACAGATATAACAGACTCAAAGAGATTAAATAATTTGCCCAAGGTAGCACAGCTGAGTAGGGATTTGGACGCAGGTCTATCTGATTTTAACATCCATGCTTTTAGCTCTCTTGCCTGTGAACCTGGTCATGTTGGTATAATCTAAATAGTTGAAGTGACGAACTTTGTGTGTGAAGAAATACTGGCAACAATTTTGAGCATTGATCTGTCCTACATCCTAAGACATTTTATGGGGTGGGGGGAGCTCTTTAGATGTCCAGTGAATCCTAGAAGTTTTAGTGAAAAATCAGATGCGATTTTATTTTGTTTTTTGTTCTGAGGTCAAGTTTAATGATAAGTCTTTCATTACAGTTACTTCAAACACTCTGAGATAGGTTAAACACAAAAAGCATTAGTGGTACATTAAGCTCTAGCACACAAAGTAAATGAAAACTACATACTGATTAAAGTCTTAATTTAAAAGAAGAAATCATCTCCCCCAGAAGCATGTGACACAACAATTTAAGAATGAAAGAGAAAACCAATAAACTGAAGTTGGTTAACACCAAGACGTTTTTTCAAAAGTTTTAGAAAATGGACTAAACCAAACAAGGATCCATGCAGCTGCCAAGTTGAAACACACTATCATGACAAATTAATTTTGTCTGTCCTTGACATAGTATCTTACAAAAACGTAAAAAAAACTACCAATTTGAAAAATCAACAATTAACTATATAAGTGCTACTTTAAGAAATCTCATTTTCAAGTCACATTATTTAGGAGTAATTTAAATAAATAAAGAGACAATTTGCCTTCTGAAAAGGATTAGCTATAATCTACTGAACATCAAATCAAAAACCAATTATAAAAGTGCCAAGAGATTAAACAGATAAGAATACCTGTTGTACTTTAAAAGATCATATTTCTAAATAGATGTTGCATCACAAAGACTTTTGTAAAGGGGTGGAGTGCTTTTTTAAAATCTTATTTTCTTTCACACACTATTAAAAACTTCCAAATGATTTTAAAACATAAAAGAAAGCTCAACTACTGTGTCAAAAAAAAAATGGTTGCATTTGGTAAATGAAATCAAACTCTACAGGAGATATTATAATTAACTTTATCCTTTAACATTAAAATTCACAAAATATTAATATTGTAAGAAAATAAAGGCATTAAGAGCAGCTAGCAGGATCTTTTGCTATCTGTCTGCAAGACTAATCACATAAAATATAAGTATCAGTCTGCCCCTTGTCACATCTGATTCAAACTGTTATACTGCAAGATAATGACCAGTGTAATCAATATGAAATAACTTGTACAATCAAATTTTAAACTCAAGCATACAATAATCGTAATAAATACATTTTAAAACAAAAAATCCTAAGATGAATATATAGAGGCCCTACACGAACACATTACACCTGTGGCTAGCTATTTTGACTCAAAGCGTCTCACAACTATGAATGATCTTTGGGCGTGTCTCTCACAAGATTAATCGAACCTGTTTACTTCATCACCTGGAGAGGTATTAACTCCTGAAGTCGCCATCCTGCCAGTCTTTTCCCAGCTTTTCCCAGCAAAGAAAGCACCTCAGCTGCCATGTTGAAGATGTTCCTTCATGCTCTACCATGAGTTCCCTCCCATAATGCCTTAAGAACATCCCCAGCATGCATCAGACAATGTTGTTTCTAGGTCACATAGGGTGCTATAATCAGGATCCTATCTATGTATGTTAAAATGAAGAGATCTAGGAGCCAACGTTGCTGCCTACACACTTCACATACACTGTGTATAATTATATATATATACACATATATATATTCCTCATTTTCAGTGATCAAGACACACTTGATTTTTAAATATATAGATTTCTAAAGTTGAGAATTGCTTGTATATGACTTAATCCAAAGCTTCCATTTAAGGAATTCTGAGCATAAATCTTGCTAGAAGTAGCACCCACTGGCAAAGCATGATGTTATAATCCAACTTTATTAAACCTCATGAAAAGGAAAGAAAAACTAAGTTCTGGGCGATATGTGTTTGGAGAGCAATATAAACGGTTCAAAGCTGTAGAAGGGGGCAGATAGCACAATGACAATGTCAATGTTGTACAACTGCTGCTAAAGACTAACTGCTACAGGTCCCTGTACGCAAAACCTTGCTGCTAAAATTAAACTGCTCATTGCACCATGGCATAGACTTTCATTTCATCTGTAAAGTCTTTAATTTACTGGGTGCTTTTTCTCTATCAGAACACATTTATGATTTTAACATAAGTTAACCAAAAATAATCAGGTTATAGAATTGAACTTTAAAGTTAACTTATAGTTATAATAAATGTGTTTTGTTCAATTGAGGAATATACAGACTATCTATAGGATATATATCTATCTCCTGTCATCTTACATATTTATTATCATAAAATAATACAACTGAGGGCTGTCAACCATGAGCATAGGCTCCCAAATCATCTGCAACCAGCAGTAGTATTTCCCACAGGAATAGCTTCGTGTTAGAGGGAATTTTGCAGTTATGCCTTTTTTGCCACATGACTTGCCCTCCCCATTTGCTAGAGGAGCCAGTTTAATAGGTTAGTTCTTTGCCAGTGTTGTTTTCCAGTACTTCATGCTGTTAAATATTATGCAACAATGTACTCTTAAAAGAGTTCTTGTAAAATGGCCAAATGAGTGACTGTAATTCAACTGTCTGACCACCATAATGTGAAACTGTATAATGGTTTTAAAAAAAAAAAGCTCACTTTGCTCTTCAGTATTAAATATATCTTAAAACTGAGACTAATAAAAGAACTTAAAGACTGATAGATCTGTTGAAGATCAAAATCTTATGGTCATTCAGTCAACACTCACATATTAGCCCTATTAAAGAACAGAAGGGCACATATTCTAGAGACAGCAGATAATTCAAAAATGCATTTTTAGCCTTATTAGCATTTCATTATGGGTGTGTCTGACATTTCAGAAATTAAAGAACTCTTAACGAAAGAAGGAAGCCACACAGAGCCAAATCCAAGAAGCCTTGGAAAAGTACTCCTAGAGTTAACATCTCCACGTTGGGGACGGGATTACATTCTGTTCTTTCTCCTCACGTTCATTTGTTTACCTAGCTTATGCTTTACTAAGGTGAGTGAGACAAGGGTGATGAGGAAATTAATTATTTCAGTTTTGAAACATGTTTTGGGATAGCTGAGGCAAAACTGAGGCAATTGATTGGGAGCCTCCAAAGTACCACAGGGTACTGTCTGTAAACTCCTGAATACAACTGGCCAGATGCTCCTGGTAATGCTTCTGGCAACTTCTACTCTTCACCTTGATAGTTTTTTCCCTTCGAAATCTGGATGGCCTGCAGGCTGATTGCTATAAATGTGTACCTGCGCGTGTAGGTGTGTGTCTGTGAGAGAGAAATAGCGCTCTCTTTGGGTACCCTCACGATGGCACCAGTCTGCTAACCTTATTGCTATCTTACCTCTTTTGTCAAGCATGGGATAGCATGTAACCTAAGTAGCTGAATTCAGATACAGCTAATTCTGCCCTGCTGATGAAAATCTTCGGCCATGTTTAAGATTTTTCTAATGCAGGCTAATCAGTGGACTTCAGCACTTAGCTATGTAAGAACATTAAGTCTTTTGAATTTCTTTATACTTGGAAAAAGTTTCAAAAATAGTTATTAGCACATAAGGACTACTAGATCTTCTGTTTCAAGTTCATAACCTCTTATAATGAAAGCAATTTTCAGAAGACCAGAAATTCTAGAAAGGCAGCATCAGATACAGGGTTTTTGTCCTTGTTTCAGGAGCTCTGAGCTGTAAGATCTGGAACAAATTAAGTAACCTCTCAATGTCTGTTTTCTCATCTGTAAAATGAGAAAGTTGGGTTCAGCTTTCAAGATATCGCAGATATCACAAACCAGTAAAAAAAAATTACAAGGAAGAAGGATGATGGGGGAAATGACACAGAGCTGCCAATTTTTTGCCAGGTATGGACATCAAAAAAAAAGCCCTGCCATTCATTATCACCACCATTTCATAAAATAAAGAACATGTTTAACTCCCCCAAATTAAAAGGATATATCCCATAGAAGCAATCCTTTAAATTAAAAATGTTTAGCTTAAAAAAACTCATGACCTGCTGTTCTTATTTTGCTCACTTCACCATGGACCAGTAAAAATTTCTTCACTAACCACCATGGGTCCAAAAATCAACATTTGGGAACCACTGGATTAGGTAAATTTCGAGGTCCAAGGCTCAAACACTACGATTTTAATTTAAGGTGCTCTGTTGTATTTCTTTTACTTCATATTATGGTCTAGGGTACATAACTCAATGAAGGATAGTGCTAATACTTAAATTTATGAATATTAGAAATATACTTAAATCAGTTTGAGAAACAGCCACTACATTAGAATAAGCTTCAATTTATTGGGGCAAGTATAAACTGCTACAGATTTAACTTCATCAACATTAATGAACCATTGATTGTATACTTACTATTAAGCCCATTTTACAGATGAGGAAACTGAGGCAATGAGAGGCTATGCAGCTTGCCAGAGACATATAACTTGTAAGCCTCAGTAGTCAGAAATGGAACTCCAATCTGTGACTCCATTTTTGGGTAGACTCAAAGAAAAAGATTTTATGTGGATTTTATCTAGCACTTGCTCTTTTATAAATGAGTGGCAAATGGTTTAAATTTTAAAAGTTGCACAAGGTAAAATGGTTTCCCATTTTACTTTTTCAAATATTGCCTTTTTAACACAGTCATAAATATTGGTAGAGTTTTTCCACTATAAAAAGAGTTACGATGCTTATTAGCATGGTCACTTAATTTTCTCAAAAAAAGTTGATAAAATTACACATTTAGAATTTCTAAAGGACAAATACTTACAAATTTCCTGTTTTTCTCTTAAGAAGAACACGTATATCTTCTGTGATTTCAATCTGCAATAAGAGACAACATTTATGAGTACTGTGACGTGAGAAAAGTACCTCTTTAAAAGAAAAGTCATAATCCCAGTGACTAGGGAGGCTGAGGCAGGAGGATCACCTGAGGCCAGGAGTTCAAGACCAGTCTGGGCAACATAGCAAGACCCTGTTTCAAAAAAAAAGAAAGAAAGAAAAGGAAAGGAAAGTCAAGCGCTAGTTTACATTATCTGTGCACCTTAGCTCATGATAAGCCAGGTACCAAAGTAAAAATAAGAAATGGCTACAGATGAGTGTCTGACCACAAGTAGTGATACTAGGATCTCAGAAAAGTCACTGAGCCAGACTCTTCAGAGACAGTAGTCAAAACTCTATGGGAACCATTAAGAACTCTATGTTATTTGTATCTTTGACTCCCCCACTGTTAGTACCAAAGCCAAGCTCGGAGACAGAAACAATGTCTAACCACAGCAAACCAGTCAATTTACCAAGACAAGCATCCCCACACCCCAATGCCTGTAGGCATCTATTTTCCCATCAAAACCAAAAATGAATAATTTCCTTTAAATAATGCAAGGTTCTTTCCAAATACAAATACAACACTGGTCTAAGTAGAAACCTAAAGATATTTTTATCTTCCCTCAATTTATAAACAGATCACTTTTGTGACGTTTTACAAGATATGTACACCAAAAAGGTTTAAGGGACAGTTGATGGTTGAGGGTTGACATATTTTGGACAATGCAGGAGAAAACTAGTTACTACCTGACTACTTAGAAAAGTAAAATAAGGCCCTTCAGTAATTTGATACTGCTTCTTACATTTCAACTCAGCTGGGGCATATGATTCTGAGGTTTTATTCCATCCAGCAGTATTCACTACTACTTGCATATGATCATGTTATAAGAATAACCCTTCAATTTTTTTTAAATCTAGACATCCCAATGGAAGTCATAAAAACAAACATCCACATAACTATAATCACCACACTAAGTAGTTGGTGTTAACTCAGTTAATTTTCTCCTTTGCTACCATTAGAAGGATGAAGGAAAAAATGAATACTCAGATCTATCACTAACTGAGGTTAGTTACTAATAGTGTTTTGCTTTGTTTAATAGAACTATTAATACTTTCAACTTCAAGTTAATATCCACAATCTACTTTTGGGGCGGGGGTGCTGGATACAGTATCTGAACACAAATGGTTTAGAGTACTTCTAAACAGAAGTCATGCTATTTAATATTTTCTTATTTCTCTCTCAGAAGGCTAACACTTGCTATTAACATGAATGGGCAGCCCTGCATATACATATTAAAATAAGATCCAAACAGCTCACAAGGAGAATGCTGGGGAAGAGAAACTTCAGAGTTCTATACACAAATGTATATATTTCCCCCACAGATAATTCCAATAACTAAAAAATGAAAAAAAAACCCTTCTATAAAATCTAAAGATCTATAGGTAGTGGGAAGATGTAGGGGAGAGGGATGGGGAAAAATACAAAATTATCCACTAGCTTGTTTAATTTGGAAAATAACTCCATAAATAAATATTTGCAAAGGATAGTCAACACTTGACCCTTGGACTAGAGAGGATAATCGAGTGTCAGAGAATTCTCCCAGCTGGACAAGAGCCCCAGCTTCAACCTTCTATTCATTTCTAGTCTCATAGCCCGCTGGGCAGGAGAAGCAACTCTCAGTGGTTCTTTAATGTAAAAGAAAGATAAAATTTACCTCAATGCCTATAACCTTAAAGGTCATTTCTTTCATTATAAAAAATGAAAGAAAGTAATAGCCACCCAGCAGAAAAAAGGAAATCAAATTACATTTTCTAACTTAGCCTAATTGAGTTTTACTACACAACAACAGAAAAAACTGATCCTGCACTCTCCTCTCTCCTAGCATCCCCACTACAAAATAATACCCTCCTTTTAAAGTCATTCTATTAACATAAGTTGAAGAAATAATTTGATATAAAAACTAAGCAGATTACCACCACACAGATTCTATTTACAAATAATCAGGAATAGGGATGATCTTGCTAAAATTATAATGCAAACTTTAGTCAAACTTTTTACTTTTTCACAGATATATGAGTTTTTTGTAATATAAGGAAGTTGGAAAGTCCTAGCTTAGTAAATTTTTAACAGATTGAAGCATATAATATGGTTTGTTTCTACCTAACAATAACCTGGTGGCATTAAAAAAAGAAATAATATAGCATCAAGGATTTATCATCTTACAAATAGAGAAGAAGGCAGCACTGAGAAAGCCCAACTCACCAAATGCCAAGGAGCAAGACAATGTGCATGCAGCCAAACAGGAAAGGAAAAAGAGATACAAAAAAAGTAAAAAGTGATACAAATATAAGGCAATGTTCTTCAACTTTAGACAACCCTCATATTTTAAGACAGACTTAACAACAAATAATTAATGTGTTTTGCTTTGGCCCTCTATGCAAAAAAGTTAGTCTGTTAACCAGTATCTTGAAAACATTCTTCCACAAGTAAAGTCAATACTAAACTTGTGATAACATCTGTTGGAAATGTTTCAAGCACAATGAATCGTCCTCCTGTACTTAATGTCTCAAAAACCAATCTTAATAAGTTTAAAATAGAATGTTTCAGAAAATAGTGGAAAAATATTAAGTACTTACTGTTCAAATCTAAAAGTAAATTCTGGTAAGTCCTTTTCAAAACAATTCCCTAAGCAATGGTCCTTTACAGATCTTATTTTAGATAAATATACATAAATCATATATTGGCAAGTAGTAATAGATGAAAACTGCCATACTAGAATATAGTTCAAAGTTTAGAAAAGTTGATATCAAGAAATAATACAGGGCCAGGAGCAGTGGCTCATGCCTGTAATCCTAGCACTCTGGTAGGCCAAGGCAGGAGGACTGCTTGAGGCCAGGAGTTCAAGATCAGCCTGAGCAAGAGCAAGACTCCGTCTCTACCAAAAACAGAAAAAAACTAGCCAGGTGTGGAGGCACATGCCTGTAGTCCCAGATACTCAGAAGGCTGAGGCAGGAGGATCGCCTGAGCCCAGGAGTTTGAGGTTGCACTGAGCTATGATCACACCATTGCACTCCAACCAGGGCAACAGAGCAAGACTGTCTCAAAAAAATAAAATAAAATAAAAAGAAAGAACCATACATACTGTCCAAAACAGTATGTATGATTCCATTATACATATGTACATATATTTGAATGTTACATATTCATAGAAAAATTAGCAAGATGTGCACCAAATATTAACACTAGTTATTGCTGGGTGGTAGGATTGCAGGCAAATTTTATGTTTTAATATTTTTATATATTTTTGTTTTCTTTGTGCTGATTTAGTATCTTCCAAAATTTCATAAACAAAAAAATGTATATTTAAAATTGATTTTAAAAATCATAAAGGAATAAGAAAATGACTCATTTAAAACAGGACCACAAAATTGTCATAAGCCCATCAAACTACTGGAAGGTACTACTCAGACTGTAAGCTGTGGCAGAATCTTTTCTTTTCCCCTTAAGTACGTATGTGAAAGTGAGTGGTCCAGGAGGCTTAAATGGTCATAAGATTGTGGGTCACTTGATTTGTAAATATTAAAACATATTAAAGAACTGTTATTACTTGCATACGACTACCCCAAATCTATTTTGTATAAAGAATATGAAAATAATTCCAAACTGTCATAGATTAAAATGTTGCTTCATGGAAAAGTTAGATAACATTTTTTAAAAGTGTTTTTCAAATATTCAAACATTACAAAACATATTACACAAAGTGAAAGTGTCCTTTCTTTCAATCACCTAAAAATATTAATAACAGCTTTTAAGTTTGATGGGTAACATTGAAGTCTTTTTTCTAAGCATATTCGAATATATACATATACACAGAATTTTTAAACAAATATTGAATCATACTATTTATCCAGGTTTGTAACTTGCTTTAAAAAAAACTGACTCTCTTACATGTCTTTCCATGCCAGAACACATAGATCTACTTTTTTATAAAATTTATATTTCAATAGATTTAGGGGTACAAGTAGTTTTTGGTTACATGATATCTACTTTTTAATAGTTCTATGGCATTCCATTGTGTGACCATATCACAATTAAGTCTAACCACTATTCTCTGCTGGTAGACATTTTGGATTTTTCTAATTTCTCATCATTAGAAATATAGCAATGAACATCCTTATTAATATACTTATGCTGGTGCTTCTAGAGGACATATACCTAGCACAATTGCTGAGACAAAAGGGGTATGATCATTTTATATTTCTAGTCTATTAAAAATTGCCCTCCAGGCCTAGAAGCAGTGACACCCCAATAGCAGTGAGCATATCCAGCACCCAGATATTGGGTTTCCAAATACCATTCTCCAATAAAAGGAACCACAGCTCTTTGGAGTAGTTGATTCCAGGGGTGGGGCAGGAAAAATGAAAGATTAGGCTAGTATCTTCCAGTGCCAAAAAATAAAGAAGTGCTTAATAAAAAAAAAAATATATAGGGACATGTCCAAAGGACACAGGGGCCGACCCAAAAGAGCTCCCAATGGTCAAAGCTGGTACAATCTGGGCAACAAATAATGATAGTACTAGATTATATCCCAAAGAATAAAATAATATCCATGAGTCCATACTAATACAAATAGATGATTGAATAAATAAATAAATGAGGGAGAAGAGATAAATCTTCCTTTTAGAAAAGTTTTTATAATATTAATAAATGTAGAAGGAATAAAAGAAATAGAAAATCTCCATTAGAACATGACAGGAAGAATTACTACAGGCAAAATCCATCAGTGACTGCTAACGCTGGTGAGCAAAAGTTAAGGCTGGATATTGCATGGTCTCAAAGTATCTCCCCCAAATATGTATTAATAAAATATAATATACTGTGTTAATAGTTTTTCATTGCAAAGGGAAAAATAGTAAAATTACTGTGGAGAAACATAGTTGACACCACCATAACCAGGTGATCAAAGTTACCATTTCCAGTAATAAGATTCATGGACATCATGTAAACCCCTAGCAATGATGAACTGAGAAGAACACAACATCACTGCTTGTGCTATTCTTGGTCAAATTGCATAATCTCAAATCGAATCATGAAAAAACACCAGATAAACCCAAATTAGGGACATACTACAAAGTAACTGACCAGTGCTCTTCAAAATTGTCAAGGTCAGGAAAGAAAGACTGAGGAATTGTCATGGATTAGAGGAGACTAAGAAGACAGAACTCAATGCAATGTGGGATCCTGGATTGGATACTAGAAAAGAAAAAGGATGTTAGTAGAAACACTGGTGAAACTCGAACAGTCTGTGGTTTAGTTAATAGTATTGTGGCAACATTAATCTCTTAGTTTTGATAATTATGAGTATGTAAGATATTAACATTAGAGGAAGTTGGATAAAGGGACCATGGAAATGGTATACTATTTTTGCAACTCTTTTGTAAAAGTCTAAAATTTATTTCAGAAAAAAAGTAAAAATGCCCTCTAAAAAAGAATGTATCATTTCACGTTCCCACCAGCAGTATATTAATATGCACATTTCCCCATACCCCCTCCAACACTGGATTGAACTGTTTGATAAATGCCAAAAACACGATTTTAACTTGATATTTTTCATTATCAGCCAATGAACGTATGAAACTATTTTACTATATCTGTTTTTTTGGGTTTTTTTTTTGTTTTTTTTTTTTTTGGAGACAGGGTCTTGCTCTGTTGCTAGGGCTAGAATGTAGTGGTATCATCATAACTCACTGCAGCCCCAAACTCCTGGGCTCAAGCGATCCTCCTGCCTCAGCCTCCTGAGTAGCTGGGACTACAGGTATGCACCACCATCCCCAGCTAATTTTTTTTGTAGAGACAAGGTATCAAACTCCTAGCCTTAAGTTATCCTCTTGCCTTGGCCTCCCAAAGTGCTAGATTACATGTATGAGCCACTGCACCCAGCCTATATCTGAATTTCTTATATAAATTACTTGCTCAAGTCCTTTGCCCATTTTTCCTTTTAGTTACTCATTTTTTTCTTATGATTCATAAGAGCCCTTTGTATATTAAGGAAATAAGCCCTTTGATATATTGCTAATATTTTTCCTAGTATAGTTTTTCTCTTTATTTTGCATGCTTCTTTTGGACAAATATTTGTTTTTAAGTTTTAAGTAGTAAAATGTATCTCCTCTATGGCTTCTGTGTCATTTTTCCCACTTCAAAATTATAAAACTATCTCCTCATATTTCCTAAAAGTATGATTGCCAGGTCAAAGATAGATCTTTTTTGGGTGTGTGTAAGAAGGTGGGGACGGGAGGGGAGGTTCTTGATGCACTACAAAATTACTTTCTGGAAAGGCTATTCCTATTTATACTTCCATTAGCAGCACTGAATATTTTACTACAAAATAATTTTCTTAATTTAATAGACAAAAATATCTACCTTACCTGTACTCTACCCAAAAGAAACCATTTTTAAAAACTATGTCATATTCACATTCTCTGACATTTTCTTGCTTCAGAGATTTTATTCATGCCCTTCTTTCACCCCAGAATTTTGCTCAAAAGCCACCTTTTCTGGGATACCTTCACCAATATCTCAAGCTAAAGTTTCTGACCTTCTTTGAACTCCTTTAGCTCTTTTCTAATAGCTCTTAATTTTTAGTATATTACCTTGTGTTATTTGTGAATATCTCTTAATTACTTAAACTGTAAGCTCATTCAGGGTAAGGACTGTGTCTTATCTCTGTATCCCACTTTGGCTTGTAAATAGCATTCATTCCAACAAATATTTGATAAGAGAAACTAATAATTATCAACAATTACAGCTCGTTTAAGCCGTTATTTTTTCCCATGCAATTAATATCAGCCTTGTCTTCATTTGCTTTTAACTACGTTTAAGCTAGGGGTTTTTTTTAGGTTACAACCTTCAAAAACAGATATTGTGGGGAAAGTACTTATGCCAAAAAGCTACCATTGTATTTTAGAACGATGATACTCTATTGTAGCCAAACAAAATCCTTGGTTCTACTCATAACCCACAAATTATTCTTTTCAGTCCTAGAAGAACATACAAATTGCACTATTCATGACAACACTCGATATTTCTTTGCATAGTTAAATCTGCAGTCTTCTGACAAAGTTTCACTTTATCAGTTTTGAAGCAATGCTTATTTATACTAGACCCATTGTATTTATCTAAGATCAGAGTCTAGTTTGAATGCAAAGAGTAATACTTAAACCCTAGCTAATAATTCTGTTATCACCCATTTTGTAACATAACTTCTCCCCTACAATTAGTATGGAGATATACATATAGATCTATCAAGTGCCTGACCTACAATGTGAATACCAGACTTCACCTGGGACAGGAAGATAAACTGCACGCACACAAACTCCACTCCTTACTTACAAAGTTGTAGACTTTCAGAGCCAAAATAGGTTTTAAAATGAGGATAGTGAACTGGTCTCTAAAAAAGAAACTCTTCTCATGGATGAACCTGGAGGACATTACACTAAGTGACGTAACACAGAAGGGCAAATACTACATGATACCATTTATAGGGAGAATCTAAAATAGTCAAACTCATAGAAGCAGAGAATAGAATGGTGGACACCAGGGGGCTGGGGAGAAGAAGAAACAGAACAATTAGTCAAAGGGTACAACTTTCAGTTTTGCAAGATGAGTAAGTCCTAAAGATCTACTGTACAACATAGGCATAATGCCTATATTAACAATACTGTATTGTATACTGAAAAATTTGCTAAGAGGATAAACCTGATGTTGTGTTCTCATCACATACACAAATAATATAAATAAGAGGGTAGGAAGAAACTTTTGGAGGCGATGGATAGGTTATGGCATAGATTGTGGTAATGGTTTCACAGGAGTATACTTATCTCCAAACTCTTCACGTTGTAAACATTAAACCTGTACACCTTTTTGTATGCCAACTGTGCCTCAATAAAGTGGTTTTAAAAAATAAAGGACAGGATATTAATTATTATCTATTTTTGGCACCAATGGTCTTCAAAGTCAACTTTTCAATTATATAGCTATAATTATTCTTCAGGGAAAAGTGAATATAAATTAGGGTGTGCAGCAAAGAGGCTGCCAAATGAATCCATCGATTTCTCTTTGGGAAGTCTCTGCAGTGTACGTTTCTTAGGACAGTTTTGCTTAAGGGTGCTTTACTTGTTCTGCTACCAGTGACAGAGAGCAGAGTAAAGGAGACAGGGAACTAAGCAGTGGGATGCCTACTAAAACGAGAAATGGAAGATGCTCAGATACAAACTTTGCCTGGTTTGATATTTTGTCTGGGTGGTTTATTCTGCCCATTTGCTTCCTTCACCTGATGCTCTGTTACAATCTCCACAGTTTCAGAGCCACACGTTTTATCTCAGCTTTCAAATTCAGTTTAAATACCTACCTTTTGGGAAATTGCTGCTATTTAATTTTTTTAATCACGAACCTACCCCTCCTTCATATTTAATGACAAATAGAAGCTATTAACACTGGAGATATTTGCAACATCTGGTCCAAGGAAAGATTTTAGAAAGGAAGGTGAGGAGAGCGATAGAAAATTCCATTTACTTTTTAATAAAAATTTTAATATACTGAATTTTGAATAGGGGTATACTCTAGCTTAAAATAACTTACTATAAAACAAATAAATTATGGAGTGAAATACTTAGTTGAAACTAAAATTTATTCAACTGCTCTTTACCTATCTCACAAGATTGTTGTAAGAATTAAATGAAGAAAATTGAACATAATAAGAACTGTGAATAATTTCAAAAAGAAAGAAACAGATCCCCTCCATGACTAAGAAGCTAAAATAGGGTCTGCTTTCTAGAACTTTAGGAAAGCACCCTATGTGCTTCCCTGTACAGTAAAATTAAGAATTTTTTTATAATCAGTTTTGATTATAGTTTTAAGAGACTAGATAAAAGATCAATGTGAGAATATAAGAAAACAACAAAAAAGTACACTATTCCTATCCTTTCAGTTACCTAGGATTAAATTAACAGTACCAACAGGGAAAACACCTTCTCTTTATAAGCTCTCAATATATCAGCTGCATTTAAGTAAGAATTTTTTTAAGTCATAAACATCAATAGATCATACTTTTGAGATCATACAGCTTGACTATTGTGAAAAAACCACTGGGGGGAAAAATCTTTCAATAGATGAAAATTACTAGCACACTGGTAATTCTTGACTCGGGATCAGGAATCTAACGATACTGATTTTTAAGTACTTTGGACAAATAGATACATAATAGCAAACGTTGAACTTACCAAATCTCTCCCTTCCAAGTTTATTCACGAAATGTGTTGATACATGGATAAATCTGAATTTGCAAGGTTTTTATTAAAATACTAGAGAACTTCTCTGCATTTGGTAGAGTGTGAAAAATAAATAAATAAGATAAAATACTAGAGACCTGAACAATACTTTAAGGAAGTGTTTGTTAATTTAAGTGATCTTGACCAGAAAGTACTCCTGTGTAACAATCAAGACTTTCCATAAAACTTGTGCAATTTTTACCAGAAGCTATGCTTTGTTTTTAAAAACTACAAAAACATGAGTCTCTACACATACAGAAATGACTAACATAATAAGCCATAAGCACACATAGAGTGATAATTTTAGCAAAAAAATTAGCACTTTCCCCTATATTAAATTTGAGGTTGATAGACTATTTGAGAAAGGAAAAATATATTTTTAGAAACATAGACTCAGAGCTAAAATATGGCACATTTCTTTTTTTTTATTTAATTTTTTAAAATTTTTAAAAAAGAGACAGGGTCTTGCTATGTTGCCCAGGCTGGAGTGCAGTGGCTATTCACAGGCGAGATCCCACTATTGATCAGCATGGGAGTTTTGACCTGCTCCATTTCTGATGTGGGCCAGTTCACCCCTCCTTAGGCAACCTGGTGGTCCCCTACTCCCCGGAGGTCACCATATTGATGCCGAACTTAGTGCAGACACCTGATTGGCGTAGCACACTACAACCCAGAACTCCTGAACTCAAGTGATCCTCCTGCCTCAGCCTCCCGAGCAGCTGGGACTACAGGTGCACGCCACTGTGTCTAGGCAATGTGGCCCATTTCAATGATGCTCAAAGTATCATCTGGAGTTACCAGTTCTTTGCAGAACTACTATTTGTAATATTGCATCCCTACTTTCATTTCTGCCATGAATAGGTTTTATTTACTAAAACAGACAGCAATGCACTGGGGTTCCATCAAAATTTGTGCCAACTAAGAATAAAGAAACTGCTCAATGCTGCCAAAGGTATACAAAAAGGCACTTTAGGTCAGGCACAGTGGCTCACACCTGTAATCCAAGCACTTTGGGAGGCTGATACAGGAGGATCGCTTGAGGCCAGGAGTTGGAGATCAGCCTGGGCAACACAGCAAGACCCTGACTACAAAAAAAAACCATTTTTTTTAAAGTCAGCAAGAAGTGGTAGTGCTTGCCTATAGTCCCAGCTACTTGGGAGGCTGAGGAAGGAGGATGGCCTAAGCCCAGGAGTTGGAGGTTACAGAGAGCTATGATCACACCACTGCACTCCAGCCTGGGCTACCCTGTCTAAAAACAAACAAACAAATAAAAAAAAGGCACTTTATATACTGTTGACAGAAGTGAAAATTAATACATGCTTAATAGAAAACAACTTGGCAATACGTGTCAAGAGGCCTTAAGTCATACCTCATGCGCTGGTAATTTCACTTTCTACTTCTAGGAATAGCCTAAAGGAAACAATCAGAGATGTATAATATAGAAGATAATCATCATTATGGTATAAATAACACAAAAATTAGGAACGACTTCAAATGCCCAATAGGAGATTGGTAAATTAAAGATGTATCCATATGACCAAATACTACGCAGCTATCAAATGCAGCATTTCCAAAGAATATTTAAGGATATGAGAAAATGTTCAAGATATATGAAGTGAAATTGGTGTAGGATGAAAGTTAAAACACAACATCAACTTCCTCAAATTTATCTAGGCTACAAACCAAAATGTTAATCTCTGGGTTGTAGAATTATAGGTGATGTTCAGTTTTATCCTTACATTTTTCCTGCATTTTCTAAAACTTCTACAGTGAATATATTACTTTGTCACATTTAATAATAAAGTAGAAAATATAGCACCAGCTTTTCAATTAATTCTAGTGTGTGTCTGTGTATGTGTTAAGTGACAATGAATATGGTCCAAAAGATGTTTGGCCCTACCCAAGTGGCTTTAACTGTACTAAGGAAAGGAGATTGGACACTTCTGTTTTTAAACTAGACTCAAAGTAAAACAAACTCTGCTTTTACTCATATAATATAATCTATAAAGCTAAATAAAACAAGGTTTCTTTTTTCATACTATAACTACAATGTTAACTATTTCCTAAAGCTAAGCATCCTTGCGGTCCCCTATGTCAAAACACGACTAACAAAAATTGACTATTATAGATTGAGTATTCCCAATTCAAAAATCCAAAACCTGAACTGCTCCAAAATCTGGAACTTCTTGAGCACCAACATGATGCACAAAGGAAATTCTCACTGGAGCATTTCAGATCTTTGGATTAGGGATGCTCAACCAGTAAGTATATAATGCAAATATTCCAAAATCTGAAAAAATCCAAACTCCAAACCACTTCTGGTCCCAAGCAAGCATTTTAGATAAGGGATACTCAACTTGTACTAGCAAGTGAATAGACAATATCAAAAAGTCAGACAATCATGAGGGGTTCTGCACAGATGAAGGTAGAAATAATTTCTTTAAAGCCATGAGTTCCACTTATCCTAGTAAAACAAACAAGAACTCAAGTGACGGATGATATCTACATAAGATTTAATAGGTACCACATCATACTTGCACTCTTCTTCCCCATAATGAAAATGGTTTTTAGCTGACAAGAATCGGTCCCCTATGGGGAATGAGACCTGCGCTAGGAGAATGTATCACAAGCAAAAGGTACCAAGTGGGTATCATTCCTTTAATGTCTAGGATTAGTAGACCCAGAGTGCTGCTTTCCACACAGGTGATCAGAGGGCCTGTGAAGGGAGGGGATTTCAGAAGTGAGCTTTCCATCAGTACCCTCTTGTTTACAACCTGGTCTCTGGGACCAAATACTCAAACTTCAGAAAGTATCATCTTACCTAAGACTGTCTGGCCTCAGACATTCCAACCAACTGTGCTATCACATTACAAATGTGTACTAGCTGACTTCAAAAATAAGTAGGAGGCAGAAAAGGCTGAATCATTTCTTTCCCTCAAAGTTTTCATTTCAAAATGTTTCAGGCAACGGTTAAGTATCATTAAGTAATTTCACTTCCTGTAAGGCCTACACATCTACAAATGTGTCCTGCAATAACCTCGACAGGGCCTAGCAGCACGGAGTTCACAATAGTAAAAAATTACAAAAAGAACACAGCTGCTACACATACAGTTCCACTACAATATACAATAATATATTTACTTAAAAATTAGTGTTTTTCCTCCAAAATAAAAAGAAATCTCTCTGTGGCTGATGGTTAACTCAACTAGGTTAAGCCAGTGCTTCTGAAGCTAAACTCACAAACTTGATCCCTGGATGAATTGGTTAAAACAAGGGTGATCACATTTCCCAGCTTGCCGAGCACTGTCCCATGGTTTATACCTATTGTCCCAGCATAATTATTATCAGAGCCCCCTTTCTTTTGCAAAAATGTCCTAGTGATGATCCCAGTTATACCCTAACTCTGGTCCCACAGAGAACAAGGCAAGAATGCATAGCTATGTTAGCAGAAGCCAACCTTCACTACTGGAAAAACATTTCCAAGTACAAACTCCTATTTGAGTCTACAGTCATCTATGATGGGCAAGTAAATGAAAGCACCAGCTACATGCCATTAATCACACACACAACTCTTTATTCCAAGTGTTTCAATAATATCAAATTACTACAGTCTTAAATAGTTTATGTATAACTGAACATTTATAATCCAACTTCTAAAATCTAGATTAACACCTTAACTGATGACATAAGCTGAAATCAATTTATCTTACAAAAAACATTTGTATTTTAAGTGCATATAGAATAAATCAGATACACTGTAAGAAAACATCTCCATTTATAGGTTTTTAATCTGTATGACTTTTAAAGACTATAGTTCTATTTAAGAAATTGTGTTCACCCTTTAACTAACTTTAAAAATCAGAGAAAAGGATATTGCCAAGTTAACCTTAGCAATCAAACAAAAATTCTGGCTTTGCAGGGAATACATGTTTTACACTAAATTTTATTTTTTGTAAAAAATATATATATATAAGCAGTAATAATTTCTCATCTATGATTTTCTGGAAAATATGGGTTAGTAACCTTAGAGTTGCATATCAAATGAAGTATTTGATTCCCAATAAATGATAAAAGACTAAAGCAAACCTGAGAGTTTCTAAGAGCTAATCCAGATCATATAAACTCCAGCTCTTTGAATGTTAAGCTGTACTAGACACAGACTATTCTGTTTACTGAGGAAGATTTTGTTGAAAATGGTCCATCAGGGGAAAAAAACACAGATTAACAGGACAAGGTGCTACACTTCATTGAAGGCTAAGGAGGGGAACACTAAAGCTCCAATACAACACTATGCACCAGCTGAGGGGCAGTCTAGTATGGTAGTTAGGAAGCAATATGCTACAGCCGGACAGCCTGGGTTCAATTCCTGGCTGCACCACTTACTAGAGATGGGTGACCTAGGGCGAAATATTTAACCTCTTTGCCTCATTTGCCACAACCATAAAATGGAGGGGATAATACTATTACCTACAGGGACTGTCGTGAGGCTTTAGAGAGTCGATCTTACAGTTCTAGCCATTATGAATTTCTTTCAGTTTCTCAAAAACCCCAAGGTTAATGTCTTACCTCTGCTTCTAGCACATGCTTTTCCCTCTGCCAAGAACATTCTCTTTTCCTTTTTCCTGGCTTCCTTTAGGTCTTAGTTTAAATAAAACTTGTAGAAAGCCTTCCTTGACCTCCTATGTTATGTTAGGTGCCTCTGCAATTTGCCCTCAAAGCACCCTATAGCACAGCACTTAAACTTGTCTAAGTTTCTGTTCCCCTGCTAGGCTGTAAGCTCCTTAAAGGCAGAGGTCATGTCTGTCTTGATCACTTCTGTAATCCTCAGACAGTACAGGTTCACAGTAGGTACTTAATAAGTATTTCTTGAATGAACATAGAATGAAATAACAAGTCATACTATGTAGAAAGGAAACCAAAGAAGGATTTCCAAGTTAAATCTTTCACTCTAAGTAGAAGTTTATGCCTCTCCATGTTTGAGATATATAGGAGTGCTTTGTCTCATATATTAAGAGGCTTGCCATTAAACATGAGAAGTGCCATATTCTAACCAAGTACAAACTTAATGCCCATTTTGGGTAAGAACCATGACTTCATAAGCCAAGCAAATAACTGTTCAGTGTGTTTACACTTATTATTTCATATCCCATATTCCAAAGCCTTTATTAAAATAAGGATATCACAGAAAAATTATATGGGTAGTGTAGCTGCTTGAATATTATCAGCTGGGCTAAATGAAACTCATAAGTCCCAGTGACATAGGTGGTGAGAAGAAAAGAAAGGTGAGACCATGAACAAGGAAGAGCACATAAGAAAGAAAAAAGTCAAAGTATTTGATACGGTGGAGAGTGCTAGAGCAACATCAGCAGCTTGTCTACAAGGTGCCACTGGGTGGCACCAGTGCCCCTGGCTACTCATTATAGATATGGAACCAGGAGAGAACTATCAGGGCATCTTGCAGTGTTTATGTGAAAGCTCAGAGTCTATCTCCATTACACTGAAGTTCAAGTTCTCTGAGTGTGTCATCAGCACAGGGATAGGACTTAAAGGATGTGTTTATCAGGGACTCCAGGAAAGTGAGTTGGTCAACATTTTTGCCTAGTCAAAAGGTTTCAGAGTCAGCTCACCATTCTAAATGCAGAGATTTTCAGAGAAGTAACAAAGTAGGAAGCGGTCACAGTAATCTGGAAAGCTTTTTCGAATTATTAGGTTGAACCATATAAAACTGCTGATAGTCAAAAATCTGTTATATATAAAAAACCCCAGCAATTTCAAATGGTTCAACCTAATATACACATATTTAGACTCACTGGCTTATTGAGCCATTGTTATTGATCAGAATGTGTCATATTTCTCTGGTTTGTTAGGGGGAAAAGATGGAGAACACACAAACAATTGGCCTTTTTCTTAAAGTCATGAAGAATTAACTGAGCAAAGAAATGGAAACAACAAAATACCTAAGGATAGGAATAAACTACTGTCATGCATAATGATGTTTCAGTCAATGATGTACTGCATATATAGTGGCCCCATAAGATTATAATGGAGCTGAAAATTTTCTGTTGCTTAGTGATGTCATAGCCATAGTAATGTCTTAATGTAAAGCACTATGCAAATCTACAATGAAAAAAAATAAACCATGGACAAATTTCTGAAAAGAGTGACACCTCCTTAAGAAGGGCTTCAGGCAGGTCCTTTAGGAGATATTCTAAAAGACAGTATTACTGCATATGAGATGACAGCTCCATGTGTGTCACTGCCCCTGAAGACCCTCCAGTGGGACAAGATGTGGCGGTGGAAGACAGTGATATTGATGATCCTGACCATGCATAGGCCTAGGCTAATGGGTGTGCTGTGTCTTAGTTTTTAACAAAAAAAGTTTTAAAAGCTTAAAAAATAAAATTTAAAAACATAGAAAAACTTACAGAATAAGGACATAAAGAAAAAATATTTTTGTACAGCTGTACAATGTGTTTGTGTTTTAAGCTGTTATTACAAAAGAGTCAAAAAGTTAAAAAAATTAAAAAGTTTATAAAGTGAGAGTTATAAGCTAAAGTGAATTTATTATCAAAGAAAGAAAATTTTTTTTTTATAAATTTAGTGTAGCCTAAGTGTAGAGTGTCTATAAAATAAACAATAGTGTAATGTCCTAGGCCTTCATCTTCACTCACCACTAACTCACTGACTCACCCGGAGCAACTTCCAGTTCTGCAAGCTCTATTTACAGTAAGTCCCTCATACAAATGTACCATTTTTTATCTTTTATACCATATTTTTACAGTACCTTTTCTATGTTTAGATATGTTTAGATACACAAATACTTACCATTGTGTTACAGTTGCCTACAGCATTCAGTACAGTAACATGCTGTACAGGTTTATAGTCTAGAAGCCATAGGCTTGTACCATATAGCCTAGGTGTATAGTAGGCTACACCATCTAGGTTTGTGTAAGTACACTCTGTGATGTTCACACAATGATGAAATCACCTAATGATGCATTTCTCAGAAACTATCCCTGTCGTTAAGCAATGTGTAACTGTATAACTATATTAAAAATAGCAGATGAGGGAAGAGTTTCACACAAAAAAACTAAATGCTATATTAAGTATAAAAGACCAAATTTCTTGAAACCCAGAAATTTTTAAAACATAAAAAAAACTGGGCCAGGCACGGTGGCTCATGCCTCTAATCCCAGCACTTTGGGAAGCTGAGGTGGGAGGATCGCTTGAGGCCAGGAGTTCAAGACTACCCTGGGCAACACAGTGAGACCCTGCCTCTATAAAAAAATTTTTTTAAAAATTAGCTGAGCATGGTGGTGCGCACCTGTAGTCGCAGCTACTCAGGAGGCTGAGGCAGGAGAATCGCTTGAGCCTAGGATTTCCAGGCTGCAGTGAGGTATGATCACGCCACTGCACTCCAGACTGGGCAACAGAAGGAGACCCTGTCTCAAAAAAAATTAAAATAAAAAAAACCAAAGAGCAAAACAGTATATAAAATACATTTTAAAATCTGTCTTTTAGGGAAATCTCAACATTTTGTAGGGGAATGGATTTGTATTCTCCATTTGCATTTTTCCATAGAAAAAAGTATGGAGGGATATATAATAAAAATATCAGTAGTTGCCTCTGGGTAGGAGGATTACCTGTACTGTGTTTTATTTTCATCTACATACATTTTCTAAAATAAACAAGTATAATAATTTTGGGTCCTCGAACAGAAAAAATACTCTGGTAGGATAACTAGGGAAATCCAGATAAATTCTATAGATTAGTTAATAGTATTACACCAGTGTTATGTAAAACGTTAACATTTGGGGAAGCTGGGTACAGATTATATAGAATTTCTAAATTACCTTTAACAAATTTTCGATAATCTAAAATTATTCTAAAATAAAACATTCATTTAAAAACAATCTCACATATTAAGATCACATTTTAAAAATCTAGAAGACATTAAAACTAAAATTTTTTTAAAAATCTAGAAGAAAGAATCCATTTGGTTAAGGGGTCCCTACATACTAATATAAATAAGAATATGGTGGAATAAAGCTTCTTTTGTAGTAAGTCACTACACCTTCTAGCATTACAACAGAAAGTTGTAAAGACAATTACATCATCTGGCCTTTCCCAAATATGAAAGTGATATCACCCTACTAGGCACAGACTCACTGAAGCAGGAAACAAATGGTTAAGTCTCTACTATTTCGTCTTCTAAACATCATTGCTGAAAACTAACATACCATAATAACATGTTGATTTGAGGAGGGAAGTAATTAAAAGTTAAGTATAGCCAGTAACAACCCTTTTCCTTCAAAATATTTTTAAAAATCTAGCTTCCCAAATCCTGGGTAGTTACAGGTACATGTGCATGCACTTGTTCAAGAAATATTCAGTGAGTATGTACTATGCCCTGCCCTTGGAGCCTAGTGTTCAATAGATAATATTTTAAGTGGACAGCAGTGTTAATATTTAACACAGACAGCTAGACATATAGGTAGAAAAGGAAAGAAGGGTCACCCATGAGGCAATCCTCAACCCTATAATAATATCCCAACCTGATGATTATACTCATACATTTTTAAAAGTTGATAATAATAGCTACCCTCTGGGATTATCCAGTTATACCTGTTACTGCGTAAGTATCAGCTGGCTTGCCTAAAACTGGATTTTATTAAAAACTTCCTTCAGGCTGGGAGCAGTGGCTCACGCCTGTAATCCTAGCACTCTGGGAGGCCGAGGCGGAAGGATCGATTGAGCTCAGGAGTTTGAGACCAGCCTGAGCAAGAGCGAGACGAGACCTGTCTCTACTAAAAATAAAAAATTAGCTGGATGTGGTGGTGCACAACTGTAGTCCCAGCTACTGGGGAGGCTGAGGCAGGAGGATCGCTGGAGCCCAGAAGTTTGAGGTTGCAGTGAGCTATGATGACGCCACTGCACTCTACCCGGGGCAACAGAGCCAGACTCTGTCTCAAAAAGAAAAAAAAAATTCCTTCAAATATTGGGGCAAGGAAAAGTATGTAGAGCCAAAGGATGAAAATAAGGTTCTGAAAAAGAATGAAAGAAAAGAAGAAAAATGCAGTAAAAAAGCACAAACCAAAAACTAAAACATCTTGATCAATCTCATCTACAAACTAGCTGGCTGTTACAAACAACACTGCTGTCTGGTTATAATACTACTCTATCTAGCAAGTGTAAAATTTAAAATAGGCTAGTTCCACTGTAGAACACACCCAATGGAAGTTTCATCCTTTACGTACTTAAAACGACTCAATATAAGGGACTTTCACATAGTACCAAAACAAGAACTCTAAGAACAGATTTAAAGAGAAGTGCCAGAGTACTAAAAAAGCCCAAGCAGAGCAGGAGTCTTTTTCCCATCTCAATGAAATACTATTTAAGGAAGGGGAGTTACGTATCTCCATACAAAGGTCAGCCAAGAAACCTGCTGCAATTCCAACAGTGTTGGTATTTCCTACTAGTAGATACTGTCCATGTATCCCTAATGCATTTAGCTTCTGCTGCATCTGCAATGTAATGTGCCTTTAAGACATCCTTTTGCAGTTATTTCTGTGATTAATCTAAAATATATCATCTTTAAGTTGGGCAGTAATTCAATCCTCCTAGAGGCATCTGCAACCAATGTGAATAGCAGTAAAAGATAAGAAGGTAGTTTGCTTGTTCATGTATATGGGGCGGTATGGTGCTTACTCTTCTTCAAAAGCAAAAATAAGGTCAACATAGGGGACGGTTTTGTTTTCTTTAAATACACCTTGAGTTCTGATGCCATACATGTTGAGCTCTGATGATTATGTCATGGTGTTTTATAGGCCAGATTTTTGTAAAGAGTAAGAAAAGATGTTAACAAAATGCTTTCAATACTCCCAATCTTATGGTGTCCAGGGCTGCTATGCTTGAAAGTAGAAGAGAATGACATTGAGGTTCAGAGCCTGGTGCCAAGCCCAGGCAACATCCTGATCTTCCAGCAGCAATAGGGCAGCGCCGGCTAAGGCAAGGAAAAAGTGGTCTAGCAACAGCAGGACATGACCCCAGACCTGGCCGAGGACCACATCCAATACAAATCCCAAAATTTAGAGGATCATTCCACAGAACAGTTTATGCAACCCTAATTGGTAACTGTGCAACTTTGAAATATCATTGATTTTCTTTAACTCAAGAGATAGAGGTCATCAGCAGAGCTCATGAGTCTAAGAACTGATTTTCTGTCCTGAACAAAGTCCTAGTCACTGCTCTCAATGCAAAAGAAACATTTCCCCGTGATTTCATGACAAAATGTTACAACATCTATAAAGACTGGACAAATAATATGACTTTAAGTATTACATTAGCTAGGAACGATGCAAAATTAGAGAAATCAACTCTAGGTTGAAAAATAATTCTTTCAACCAAAATCAGCTGCTTCAAAATGAGTTGGTTGCATCTCATTAAAGTCACTTATATGTGTTATATAACAATAATCCCACCTTCAAAAAAGAAAGACAAATGGAGTTTTGATTCAATTTTGCAGATTTTCACTGGAGACTGGGATCATCAAATGAAACACTGCAGGGCTTCCCAATATACTATTTAGCTTAAGAAACTCCATAGTCTACAACTTGTTTTTTAAATATGACTCATAAGTACGGACTAGATTTGAGATTCCTGGTTTTCAAAACTCTGGCTATCGACCATAAATTCACTGCCACTTCCTCCTCATCTTGATAATGGCCTAGTATAGCATCCACCTCCTCTTTCCTGCTGACAGTGCCCTAAGCGAGGTGATCCTTCAATCAAAGAGGGGGCAGAGAGATGGTCAACAGACTTCCTCAGTTGAGGACAATTAAAAACAAGATTATAAGCAAGCACTTTATCCCTATGAGGCCAAAAACAAAACAAAACTATGGTCTTTAGGACTAGGGTTTCTTTTGTTTGTCTGTCTGTTTTTTGTTTTTTTTTTTTTTTTTAGAAAAAGATCCATTATCTGAAACTTTTGTTAGGAACAAATTCCCCATTTTACTAAAAGTTATCACTGCAATCATAGGCCAATCACTCCACAGAAACATTTTATGTAACCAAAAAACAATGGCATAAATGCAGGGTACCACAGAGATAAGACAGGGGTTACGGAGCTATCCCACCACTGGAAAGTTCTTCCAAGTGCTAGACGTGCCACCTTTGCAGAGCACTTGTGCCTACAGCAACTCGAGAGTGACCCCTACCTAGTGAGGATTCAAGACAGCTGGCAGGGCTGGTGCAAGTGTCTTTTTAACCCTCCTAGTAATTTTGTACTCCTGGGGCTGAGAATCATCAATTATTCCGTTCTAACTTACCTAGTCCCAAAAGAAATGCAGAGATATGTCTGAGCTGTAAAAGTTATGTTGGGGAACTCCATTTCAAAACAGGAATAAAAAAGAAGGCGGGGGATTCACCATGAAGGTTTCCATTTTGCAGCTGTGTCTTCTAAAGACCGTCTGTACTTTAAGGGATACCACCTATAATGAAGTGAATTCTTTGGGGGATATTTCCAAAAAAAAAAAAAAGCTACTCTCCTACAAACATTTTAATATTTAATTTCTTGGTGATCAAGAGAATGTTAAAATTAATGTCAGTATTTACATAAATTTTAAAAACTGGCCAGGCGTGTCCTATCTTCTCTGGGAGGCTGAGGCGGATGGATTGCTTGAGCTCAGGGGTTTGACACTGGCCTGAGCAAGAGTGAGACCTCGTCTCAAGGAAAAAAATCAGCCGGGTGTTATGGTACGCGGCCCATAGTCCCCGCTACTCAGGGGGCTGAGGCAGGAGGGTGGCTTGAGCCCAGGAGTTGGAGGTTGCAGTGATCTGCGATGACGCCACTGCACTCTACCCCGGGCGACAGAGCAAGGACTCTGTCTCCACAAAAAAAAAAAAAAAAAATGCAACTAGACGACCCTCCTCACAAACCCCCCCTTAAAAAAATTAATTAATTAAAAAAAAACTGCTCCCATGTAAACATCCTGGTCTTTATACTTGACACTAAAAACAAAGTCTAAATAAAGCAGTTCAAAAATTTCTGGGGGAAAATTTCTATTATATAACATCCTTAGGAGGTCAGTCATTTTGCTTAAAAACGTGCAACATGAAACTGTATTTGAATGAATATGCTAATACTGACATTCTTCTATTTGGAGAAATAAACATTACATAGCTTCCCATCTGCAGGTTGCTCTAATTCACCGAAAGTGTGCCTGAGCCCTGCCTTTTCTAGTTTTCAGGTTATGGAAGCAACTTGCTTCCCAGAAATTCCAACCTACTTCTGTAAGGAATGGTCTGGGCACAGAGGGGACCCCAATGCCTTTCAAAACCCTTTGGGTCCTGCATTGGCTCCTGACACTTTCTAAACCCCATATTTGCCACCAAAGACTTTAAACCATCCTGGACTAACCTTGCAATTGACTTTTGATGAAATTCGGAAAGTTTCTGTGGTTCCAGGTGAACGAATACCATTATTCCTGGCCTGCTTTTCTCTTTTCCGCTCTGTTTGTCTGAAATATATTCATCTGACAACTGTTACAGCTATTTCTGCCCAGTTCTACCCATCAGTAAAGTTATGATTTTTCAACTATTCTTTTAAGCTACTTCTCAACTTAGTATCTTCAGTGGTCATGTGAGACATTGAGTCTTTTACTTGGATTCATCCCATGCAATAATAGTGCTAGTTCTCTCTTTTCTTCTCAAAGCCATGACTGAATTTTAAGCTCACTCACCAAGTTCCTGTTTCCTGTCTGAGGGAAGTTTTCAGCTTTCAGTTCATTTGAGAAGCAGGAATGACTAATATATTCTGAGCACAATGAATGATCACCATCTCAGCAATAGCAGCTCTGCCTATTCTCCAGGTTTTCTTTGATAAAGCATCACTCAGGTACCCCCAGGGTAGTTGGTCCTTCAAACCCCTATCATTACTTTTTTGTAGTATTAAAAATACCTTAAGCACATATTAAAGGTAATAAACAGAATACCTAAGAGAGAACAGGTATTTCACTATGCCTCCCCACTGCATTAACCTCATAACAACCACTAGAATCCACCATTAACATTTTCAACACCTTTCTAATAGTCTAATCTCACATGCCCCTCTCATTAATCAAGTGAGAAATAGGGAACCTCTATCCTGAATCCCCGTAAAATCTGTAACTTGATAGTACCCATGAGAGAAAAATCCTCTGTGCTGTAAAAATCAATTCTAAAAAGGCCTAGACGCATAGCCTCGGAAAATAGAGACACTGTTCCAACTGCCATAACAAAAACTTGAGTAGCTATGCTGGGCCTTCACATTAACACCATTGTCTACCAGGTAGAATCTTCTTTTGTAAGATGCTGTATTGAATTCATGGAAAATGATTAAGGAACAAGGTTTAGTGGCAAAGTAAGGTATTTTCACCTCTATGTCCCACAGCATAAACCCAGAGGAAGTTATAATGGGTCTTCAATGGATTTGTTTAACAAGTGCTACTACATGACTTGAGAAAGCGCAAAGCTACTTGCCTAAATCAAACTTGGTCCTCCAACACAGTTCTACTAATATTCAATTTTATGTACTATAGACTGAGATATCATAGACAAAGATTCATGTCTATTCATGAATTCAGATACCTAATTTTCTTTGCTTTTGTAAGTTGTAAAAGAATACAACTACACACAGGCACACCTTTACAAAAAAACTAGTCACAGCAGTTGTTTCTTCTTTGAAGAAAAATAACCATTCAGGTTCAGTTTTAAAATCTTCATTAAAACCAAACTCCACTCAAAAAAGCTTCCTAATGACATTTTAATAAATTGCACTTATACATCATCACCAGTAACTACAATGTCAAGAACATGTATGTTCATAGTGAAAGTCAAAACAGAACTGAACTGGTTCAACATTGAGAACTTAAAAATTCCTTGGTTATTTACTTTTGGTGACCATGACTATTTTTAAGATTATAGTTTGTCCTAGAAAATAGTTATTTTAACTAAAACACTATATTTACATGGTACAATGTTGGTCTTTTCCCACCAGATATATTTTTCACTTATTCTAAGTTACTGATCCTGAAAGAGGCTCACAATACTATATCAAGTTAAAGAAGCAAGTTACAAATCAGTATGTACAGTAAAAACCCATTTTTGTAGAAAGATGATATGTATGTGTACACATGTGCATGCAAATGTGTATGTGTGCATGCAAGTGTACATACATATACATGCAAACACATATGCACAAGCATATATACCAAAAAGTTGACAATGGATCTCTCTGGGTACAGGATTACAGTGCATTTATTCTTCTTTATACTTATATTTTTGATGTAGAAAATTTAGAAAATACAAATAGTACTTAAACAATGGGAGAAAAAGTTATTAAAAAACCTGAATGGTCAATCAGTACAAGGCATTACATTTCTAGCACAATGTTGTATAATGAAAGAATCCTATTATAAGTATCCTCCATCATGCAAATGTCTTATATTATTATTCCACACAATCACTATCAAAATAGTAATTAAACATTGTAACATACACTATAGAACTGTATAGGGTAAAAAGTAAAAGCATCTCTACACCACCTTCCTCTAACACCACTCCCCTTTCCTCTATTGATAAACTACTCTTGATGTGTATCAATCAAAGCCCATTGCATTATCCACTCACAAGATAAGGGTTTGTTTGTTTTTAGATAAGTGCAATCATGGTATACAACTGTTCTGTGACTCCCTCCCCGACTCATCCCCTACTTAACAACCTACTTTGAAACTCCTATGTTAGTTTATATATGTCTATCTGAGGAGTTTTTTGTTTTTTGTTTTAATTTAATAGGTCCATGGTATTCCATAGTACAGCCTATTATTATTTAAATCATTCCTGGCCGCACACCTGGAATCCCAGCACTTTCAGAGGCTGAGGTGGGAGAATCGCTTGAGGCCAGGAGTTTTGAGACCAGCCTGGGCAACAAAGCAAGATCCCCTCTCTATACATACGTTAAAAATTTTTAAACAAATAATAAATAAATCATTCCCCTACTAATGGATATTTAGGTTGCTGACAAATTTTCACTATTATGAATAATTTCACCACAGTGAAACCTTATAGTTTTATACACATGGTATTTCCGTAGAATTGTTTTCTAATAGAATTGCTGGGTCAAAATATATGCACATTTAAAAATGTGAGGACTTTAGTATTCTTTATCAAAGTTATACAATGTGTACACTTATTAACAGTGTAAGAGAGTGCTTATTTACTAGAAGTTGATATAATATTTAGCTTTTGCCAATGTATTTGGTGGAAAATGGTTTGCATTTCCATAATTACTAAAGTGGATTTGAACATCTTTTTTATTCATCACTATTATTTCTTTTTCTGGGAAATGCCAATTCATAACCTTCTGAAATTTTTTCTAATGGGTATAGGAGTATGGATATTGCACAGTAGAAATTCTTACGTGATTTGGAACAGTCGGTTATTTAATTGAAAAGGTCAATTCAGGTGAACAATCATTAAAAAATATGTGCATGTAAAACATTTCATTTTATCTTCATTTTATCACTGATAAATGTACACTCATTCACCAAACTTTTTATATAGGGCCAAGAGGCCAAGACCTTTTTCTGTAACTCCAGGCCCACTGATTGAAATTTAAGCTGAATTCTTAGGGCAAAACTTCAAAGAACTTTAAAGACACTTGCAAAGCAAAGTGAGAACCCTTTCAGTTTTTATATTTATTTTACACAAATCTTTTATAGTTATCTTAACCACACCTAATTGGACAGTATTTTTTCTTTTAGCAACTTGCTTTCATCAACTCTTCTCAAAACATTCAGTTTGTTTCATTATAATGAATCTAATATAACCATCACCCAGCTTCAACAATTATCCATATGTGCTAAATTGTTTCTTTGATACTACCCGCAACCCACCTCCCTCCCCCACCCCCATTTGCTTCCCCCAATGTGAAGCAAATCCCAGACATCATATCATTTCATCTGTAAATTTTCAGTAAGAGGAACTCTAACTAACTCCCCTCACTCATATTTTATCTGGTTATAAAATTTTAAACAAATTACATATTTAAAAAACAAGTACAACCAACACATACAGGTTTAATAACAAAAACATCTGTTCTACTGGTAGGTACACAAGCACACTGGAATACTGGAGATCAATCAACTAATAGCAAGTGTTCAGTGTACAGTGTATTTTACAAAGGAAATAAAGACCATTTAATGTGGTAAGTCAGTAAAGTGGAAGTCAATTAAAGCTCTACTACATATGTAGAACTTTGTTATGGTGTCTTATGCTTTCCAGAAGTTTTAAACATATACCGATATTTTTTAAATATATCCTTAATTATTTTTGTGTATGATGGGAGGTGGGGATCTATTTCTTTCCATATATAGCCAACTGTCCTTACTCAATTTCGATTTTCAACATCACACATAGGGTATTTAAAAGAACTAAAGTGTCACCTTCTAACTTACAAAAGAAGGAAGCTGTGAAAACAAAATAATAAACCAATAGTCTAAAAGTTCAGTTTGGTGGGCTGATACTACTATATACTTAAAGATCACATAGCAGGAGCAAAAATGCTGCCATGCCTGGCTCTCTCATTACCACTCTGGCTCACAACCGGATCTCCAAAGGACATTGAAGACTGTATAGACCTCTTTGAGAACCTTACTAGTTGCTACACCTGTAAATTTACATTCATATTGAAATAACCCACATTTAACAACAACAACAACAATCAACATTCCCAACTCTCTATGCATTCCTTAATGCAGCTCCTAGACTATAGTGCCTTGGAGACTTAGTGAAGAAAATGAATGTAGTCTTCTGAACCACAACATCCCATGGAAATGTAACCAAAAGGTACAAAAAGTCAAGGTAAAGTTTGTTAAATTTCCCTTATAACATAGAAAGTCATTAATTTATGAGGTTGCCTTATCTCTGGGGTTGGCAAACATTTTCTGTAAAGGTCCAGAGAGTAAATAGGCTTTGCAGGCCATAAGTTCTCTGTTTTAACCCTGACACTGTATTATGAATGCAGACAGACAATACATAAATGAATGAATGTGGCTATGTTCCACTAGAAGTTTATTTACAAAAACAGGTGGTGGGAGGATTTGGCCACAGGCAGTATTTTTACCAAACCCTGCCTTATACCAACGTTTGATCTTTTTCAAATAGGAATCCACTATCCTAGCTGTACACTTATTTGAGCAAATACGATAACATTGAAGGGACAATAATTTCAGTACCACCTTACAGAAATGGATATTCTCAGAATTAATCACTAACCTTTTCCTACAAGTTGGTGTCATATGAGCACATGCATTTTTCAAAATATAAAATTGTAAGCATCACCTTAAAGCTAATATTTATTTTAAAGGACAGTTATAATGAATGTTAAATAGCTACTATAAAAGGAAAACATGCAGTCTAGACAGTCAAATTCAACAATCTTTTATTTATTATTCCAATAATTGACAGTGAGTAGAAAAAGCCTACTAAATACATGGTCATGAATCGTAACTTCACTACTCAAAATGCAGAAGTAGACTTTCAAAGTACATTTAAACAAGAACACAAATTTGTTCTTTGGATTACTTACCAAAATCCTTGATGAAAAACTATACAGTTTTGCCAAAATATTTTTAACTTAGAAAGTGAAACCAAAAACCTCCTTGGTACATCACATGGCCATTTAATTTTAAAATACAAATTTTAACATTGCATTTGACAGCCTGGTGAGGTAGACATTATACTTTTAAGTTACGAAAGGATGGCAGCCATTTTAATATAGTGAGAGCCATCAAGGCCACTTGTTCACAGAATATATTGAGATTCAGGATTGTCGAAAGAGAAAATGCTCACATTGCTTACAGAAATAATGGATGCTATACAGAACAGAAAGGAATAAGATTAAATAACAAAAGTACATAAGACCCTTGACACTAAAACACAGTCCATAAAAGGAAAAATTAATAACCTGGACCTCATCCAAATTAAAGCCTTTTGCTCTGAAAAACTCCCTGTGAAGAGGTTGAATTGAAAAGATAAGCTACAGACTGGGAGAATATATTTCCAAACCACTATCTGACAAAGGATTAGTATTAGGATATATAAAGAACTCTGAAAACTCAACAGTTAAAAAAATCCAACTAGAAAATGGACAAAAGACATGAACAGACATTTCACTGAAGGAGATACAGAGATGGCAAATAAGCACATGGAAAGATGTTCAACATCATTAGCCATCAGAAAAATGCAAATTAAAACTACAAGGAAATATCACTACACATCTATCAGAATGGCTAAAATTTAAAAATAGTGACAACACCAAATGCTAGCAAGGATAAGGAGCATTCATACATTGCTGGTGGGAACGTAAAACGGTGCAGCCACTCTGGAAAACGGTTTGGCAGTTCCTCAGAAAAGTAAACATGCAACTACTATACAAGCCAGCAAGTACAATCTTGGGCATTTATCTCAGATAAATGAAAATTTATGTTCACACAAAAACCTGTGCACAATTGTTCATAGGAGCTTTATTCGTAATAGGCCAAAAAGCAAAATAAAACAAAGTCCCGAGAACACCAAATGCCCTTCAACAGGTGAATGGTTAAACAAACTGGAGTACATCCACACCATGGAATACTACTGATCAATGAAAAGGAACAAACTGTTGATAAAGGATACATTCCCTGAGTGAATTGCTAGGGAATTATGCTGAGTGAAATAAAGCCAATCTCAAAAGGTTACATACCATGTGATTCCATTTATATAAGCATCTTTGAAATGACAAAAGTATAGACATGGAAAACATCAGTGGTTGCCAGGGGTCGGGGAGGGAGGGAGCTGGCTGTAGCTATAAAAGGACAACATGAGCAACCCTTGTGGTGAGGCAGCTGTTCTGTACCTTGACTGTAGTGGTGATCACATGAATGAATCTACATGTAATAACATTACATAGAATTAAATGCATATATGTAATTGAGTGCATATGAAACTGGTAAAATCTGAATAAAGTCGATGGATTGTATTTATTTCAGTTTCCTGGTTGTGATATTACACTATAGTTATACACAATGTTACCACTGGAGGAAATTACATAAAAGGTATTATTTCTTACAACTGTATGAGAATCTACAACTATCTCAAAATTTAAAAAAAAAAAAAAAAAGCAGTATAAGACCAGCCAATGGCAGGAGCGGAAAAATTAAGCTTTCATTTTTGCTAAAGGCTCAGTATTTGAAAGTCAAGGAAAAGGGGAAAAAGCAATGTTGAAAAGGGGCTACAGGCTACAATTAATACAATCATCTCCTCCTCCCCTATGGAGCCTTAACTTCCCCAGGATTTTATGTCACTGATTTGACTGTTGTTTTTAATAAAAATAAACTGCACGTGCATCACAATCCCCACCACCATCACCACCATCCCAGAGTATAAACTAAACTCATAGGGTAGGGGTTGTCTTCTTAACCATCGTATCCTGAGGGCCTGGCACAAAATAAGTGATGGATGAAGGAACAAGATACTTGAATGAGTGAATAAATGAATGAGATGGCTGCTTATTCTTTTAAAGTTCCTAGCCCAAGACAGTTAAAAGGCAGTACATACACATTCACTTACAAATTTTTAAAAGCCATAAATGTTTTTAAAAGTGTGGTATAACACACATTTCACTTGTAAGCAGAAATTAACAATACCTGACTTTTGTAAAATGCTTCCTAACTTATAGACTTTTACATATAGTAACTCATTTAATCAGGATGAATTAAGAACTAAGTATATCTAGATTGGTACTAGATATATTTAGTTCTTAATTTGAGAAAAAAGTTCTAAGCAACTGGTATAAAAGGATTTAATCACACAGCCTTAATGCAAGTCACATTTCATACATATATATATATTTTTTAATCATATTTATTCAGTGTAAAAATACAGAATTCAAATTGGGGGGACTTATGGATCATTCTGCCAACCATGAAGACACTTACTTTACAGATGCAAAAACTAAGACAGGTAAAGTCACTTATTCAAGATTATACATCTAGCTAGAGCGAGGAATGGAACCTGAGCCTCCCAAGAGTCCCAATTCATTTATCTTCTCACTGAATCGGGTAAGACTCTTATTTCTCCATCCATCTCACTACTACCCAAAATACTCAAAACAAAAATCTTAATCTGAATCACTTGGGTTTTTTTAAAAAAACCCACAAAACTGAATTTACTCAAGCTTTTTTAATTGTTGCATTACACTTTCCATGGATTTTTAGGGTCAAATTACTTCTAATAACAAGACGATAAGGCACTTTATTCTAAGGCACAAGTATGCTGACAGTTTAATGTTTCATCCTCCAACTAAATGGCAAAGTGTTAATTCCAACAGGAGTCTTACATGTCTTAAACTTTAGCAGCTTCAGTCGAAAAGATGACCTATTTTACAATTTAAGGAAGGTCTTACAGTTAAAATCTTGATGGATTGTGTTCATTGACAGTACTGTAATTGAATCTCCACTTGCTGCCTTATGTATCAAGAACATTCAAAGCTCCTTATTAGAGACAAAATAAAAGGCAAACTAAAGTGACAACAACTATGGGAAATAAGGTTTTAATCAGGTTAAATCTGCATTATGCAGCCAACATGGTACTAAGCATGAATTTAGAGGTCCTAGAATCAAAACACCAGAAGGAACCTTAGTGATTATGCTCTAGTCCAACATCCTTATTTCTGCAGAAGGAAAAACTGAAGCATTGATTAAACCATTAACCAATAAAGCAAACCGCTTACTTTTTCAATGGGATTCATTTCAATGCTACTTTACCCTTATTTTGCATCTCACTGTCGTTTCTCAGGGCGACAACTGACCTTTTTTTTTTAAGGTGAAAAGAGCGAATAGAGCAAATTAATTTCAAGACGATGAAAAAACTGCCTTTGAAGGAGGAGATGCTGGAGTGAAGAGAAATGACGTCTTATTTAAAATATGTAACCCCTTGATGGGGTTAGGCAATGAATCATATTCTCCTAGATTTTTCTATGTCTATAGACATCAGCCACAGTTCTTTCGGGCACTCAAATCAGAGGAAGAGGAAGTGAATAAAGCTAATACTAAATATATAGCACCCGCTGAAGGCAGGGATGTAGACAGAAAGACCAGGAGGGAAGGAAAGCATGCTTCTCCAAAACCCAGCTCTTTTCTAACATACCCAAAGGTACGGAAGCTAGGAAGATATCGGAAGCAAGGGCATCCCTCAAATTCGAGAGGGCGGATGCTTCTAGGGCCAGAGAGACTCTCCGGCCCTCAGTGATAGAGCAACCACGAGGGGACAAAATGGAGTTGAGGTCTAGGGGCGCCCTAAAGGTCGTTTGGAGGTCTAGCAAGCACTTGATGGGTTCCTCTCGAAAGGGTCACGGCAAAGCCCAGTACCCCGATCGGGAAGATGACTTCTGGCCTTCGGGGTGCGGTGAGCGGCAGGAAGAGGCAGGCCAGGGTCCCGAGGACCCCAGACTCCAGCAAAGGAACAGATACAGTGACCTCGGGAATCTCCTGGATCCCAGGGAAGGCAGGCGGATAGACAGCCCCGGCTCAAGAAGAAAGCGAGCCGATTCCGGGAACCGGAACGCCCACCCGACCTCCTCCCGCCTCAGGTGAGGTACGCTAGCCCCGCTGGAGATGGGGCCCTGATACCGACAGGGCAGGGGTGCCGGGGTTACTCACCGGAGGCGCTGCCCCTCGCGTCTTCGCGGCCGGCCGGCGCCTGACACCCGGGAAGCTAGCAGAAAGGAGCCGCGTGCCCGCTAGCGCTGGGGCGAGGAGGGGCGCGCCGCGGAGGCCGGAGAAAAAGCCGCAGCGGCGCGCGCGCACCCGGACGGCCGGCGGAGGCGGGGCGCGGCGCGAGCCCGGAAAAGACGCGCCCGGAGGGGCGGGCGGAGCGGGGGCGCGCGGTGGTGTGGCTGCGCCAGCCGAATCGCGGGCGGCAGACGGCTCAGCCCACCCACGCGCCCGCCCCCGCTCGCCCGGGACGTCAGCCGAAAAGGCGGGGCCGAGCGGGCTTCTCGGCGCGAGGGAGGGGTGCTGCGGGGACGCTGAGGCGGCTAACGGCAGGTTGTTGCTCCCGCTGGGGATCCGCTGCCGCCGGGCTCGCTGGCGGTGCTGGCGACTGTGTTTGGGAAGGTCCTTGAGCCTAATTGCAGAGAGGTGCTGAACGGGATCACGCCCGCACCTGCGCTCGCTCCCAGGGGCTCCACCCCAGGATGAAAGTTCCCCTTGGGTCATCTTCCAGCTGCCCTTTAAAGATATTCATCTTTGGACTTATCTGCTCTTCCTTCAGAGAGAGAGATATCTTAACACTCTTTGACTGAAGGCATCCGGCTCCTGTAAGCCTGAGCTTATGCCTCTCATCCGTTTATCTTGCCTCTCACTGCGTTAAGATCCCCGCTCCCTCCCACTCATGAATATCACAAGAATGCAGGGTTTTCACGTTATGACTTCCATTTCCACGACATTGCAATGGCAAAAAAGCCCCCGACTGATAAAGAAAAGTCACCGCAGCACTGTGACATCTTACTAGCCCTCATCGTTGCTTATAAGCCAGTCCTATAAATGCTGTTCCCAAAGAGATTTGAGAAATCGCTGTTAAAAATAAAATTCCAGACAACTGTCTCAGAACTTCAAAAGGTTCAAGCCGTAATTGCAAACGAGCCACAACAAACTGCCAAGAATATATCAAAAGAAATAAATCTAAAGTATTCTTCCAGTTCCCTGATGCATAATGGTGGACTGCCTTCCCCTTCCTGCTAGGAATGGACATTTCACTTCACTTGCTATTTTCTGTTTTCCCATAGAATTACCAGTTGTGTGTGTGTGTGTGTGTGTGTGTGTGTGTGTGTGTATACACACATATATACCTCACCACCTCAGATTGCAGGCTAGAGGAGTTCTTAAAACTTCAGTGTGCATCAGAATCATCTGGGGTGCTTGTTTAAATGTGGGTACCTGGAACTACAACCTCCAGATATTTTGATTCAGATCTGGGTGGGGCTGAGAAATTTGACTTTTTAATAAGCATCCCAGATGACACTGTAGGTGGTTTGTTGAGAGCACAAAGCTACAGCTTTTGTGTGTTACTACTCTAAAGCCATATTACCAATTTCCAACATACCCACCCACTTACATATATTATAACATGCCTATAAATATTGCTAAGGCAGTCACGTAGTTTCCTTTTTGAAGATTGACCTAGAAAGTTCAGGACTTCAAACAATGAACTTAATTGTCATCTTTATTTTATGAAATCTTGTAATACCAGAAATAAGCAATCATTTGTCAGCTATGTGATTCACTGGGTACCTATGGTGTACAGAGCACTGTCATCTAAAGTAGGGTTAATACAAAAGAAATTGAAGAAATGATCATCCCTGCCCTCAACATACTTAGTGTCTAGTTGTGGAATTAAAATACAGAAACAATACAGACCCAGTGTAGCACATAAATCAATCTGTTGGACCGAGATGAAAAAGAACTTGTAATTAAAGAGTACTTTTGCCAGTTTCCTTTATTATCAGTCTCTTAGTCCAGACATTTTCAATTAGGTAATTTCCTCTGAACACTGAGTCCTCAGCTTACTGAAGTTCCTCCAACTCTATAGTATACAAAGGAAAGAAATCACTAGAGCTGAAACTATCAGTTTTTGTTTGTTTGTATGTGTATGTATACACACATACATACATGTATACGTGTGTGCATGATATAGATGCATTTATCAGACCAAGAAACCACTTGAATTTTCAAGATCTTTATCACTTAAGCTATTCCTTAGTGTGCACAGTTCTAGCTGTCTTTATTACCTACCGTATCTCACCTCTTCCTCCACATTTAACCACACCCAGGCTGAAGAGGAAAGAAGACCTACATCTCCAAAAAGGAAACCAAGTGTATCCACACTATTTCCAGCTTTTCCTTTTTCACTTTTTCAGGGGCAAAACAAACCTTGTTTTATTTCTTGTCATCAGAAACCTTCCAAGAACTACTGCCCAGAGCAAAACATTTCCCAAGCAGCTATCTATCTAACATTTTAGAGAGAACATTTGCACCGTTGTTTACTACTTAGGAAGACCGGGTATTATTATCCCTCTTTTACAGATAAAGAAACAGATACAGGTTAAATGACTTGTCCAGTCACACAACTAACTATTTATAGTGACAGAGCCTGGATTTCCTACCACACTTCTCGTAACTCCTAGACCAGGGTGCTTGCCACTGCATCAGGCTCCCTCAGGAATGAATCCTACCCAGAACTACCAATCCAGTTAGAAATGGAACAAACATATGGAAATGGAAGAGTTAGGATAACGTACAATGCAATTGACAGATTCAAAATACAACATAAAACGCACTGAAGGCATGAAAGTTAAACCATTAGAAGCTAAATAGAATTTAACAGGACAGCTCTGTTAGCAGACACTGATATTTAGACTGTATCCCTTTTACTCTTCTGTAACAAGAAGCTGAAACGGATAGCCAAGCTGCTCTTGGCATTAGTTATTTATGGAAGTGCAGAAAACAACTGTTCTTCATTGACTACGTCACAAGCCTTTGCGTGTTAAACTTCACAGGTTTGTAGAATAATAATTTCCTCCTGCGGTCCAACTATAATACAAGCAGCAGGACTTCATAATAATATTAGTATAGACAAGTTATGTTAGGCTTCATCATTAACAAACCTTATTTTTTTGCAGACCCAATAACCAGGCCGAATATTGTCTTTAGTAGCTTGTGTGAAACAACTGGTGAAATCAGAAACCTTAGAAGATAATCTCACTGTGAACATAAATAATAACCTAAGCCACTCCTTTCAAAAATGGTCAAAGACATAGTAGCTAGATCTAAATATTGTTTTTGAGAAATGATTCATCTTTTCAAAATAACCATTTCTTTTCATTCTGGTACATTATACAGGTTTTTTAATTAATTGGAAAACCAAAACAAGTGGAAAGACAGCTACTGCACCCAGATAGGAAGACACAGCATTGTAAAGAGTCAGGTCTTCCCAAATTAATCTGTCAAGTCAGCGCGGTCCAAATCAAAATCCCAGCAGGGTTTTAATGGAACTTAATTTCCGTTTCTCTCATGAAACTCATCAGTTATCCTTGAAAATTGCTTTAGCAACCTTCCCAAAAAGAAAAAAAAAAGACCAAAATATTCCTATTATCCATAAGTCCAGGAGCAAGTAAAATGCTCTGTGATTGTCATCAAATCCGCAAGAATGTTACCTTTGGTATATTTTTGCCCACTCTCTGTAGTGATTCTAGCCAGTAATGTTAGGAAAAAGGCTAGGGTCATCAACATCACAGCTCGCCTTAAATCTCTCTTTATTATCCTTTCCCTTTTACACACAAAAAGATTCCAATATGTCCTATTCTTAAAAGACCAGTAAAATAATAAAATTTTAAAATGCCCCTTACTCAGAATCGACTATTAGACTGGGGAGGCCACTTAAAGTCAGAGTAGCAGGATGGAAACCATATGGACTTTGGACTTAGGCCAACCACCCTGGACCAACTTGCATAACATCTTTCTGAGCCTCAGCCTCTTCGTCTGTAAATTGGGGATAATAATGGTACCTCACTCATAAGGCTCTTCTGAGGGAAGATTAAATGAAATCATGCTCGTAAAATGCCTGATTTATGGCAAGTGTGGAGAAAATGATGGCTATTAATTACCAAGTCCAACCTCCTCATTTTACAGATGAGAAAAATGGAAGCTACAACCAGAATAGTCTTTCTCCAGATTCTCCTACTTATTGAGTGACTTCCTTTAAAGCCAAGGGCTAAAGTCCTTGAGAGGTGGTCTACAGCCACTTCATTCACTAAATCACTGTCTGACCTCCAAGCTAATTCCCATTCCCTTCAAGCCTCCAAATACTCCCTTTGCTAATGCCTTCTGTGAAATGCACAAACTTCATAATTATACCTAAATATTCACTTTGCTTAGGCCTTCGGATATTTATTCAAAGCAATCCTTCTTCAAACCAAAATGCTGTAACAAAACTGTGTGCTTCACTTGGACCCTACATGGCACCTGGGTCCAGTACAAGTTATTATTATTCAAATAGAAATCTTTAGGCTGGGTGTGGTGGCTCATGCCTATAATCTTAGAGCTCTGGGAGGCTGAGGTGGGAGGATTGCTTGAGGTCAGGAGTTCTAGTTCTAGACCAGTCTGAGCAAGAGCAAGAGCCAGACCCCATCTCTACTAAAAATAGAAAAATTAGCCAGGCGTGGTGGCCCGCACCTGTAGTCCCAGCTACTCAGGAAGCTGAGGCAGGAGGATTGCTTGAGCCCAGGAGTTTGAGGTTGCAATGAGCTATGATGACGCCACTGTACTCTGTCTCCAAAAAAAAAAAAATCTTTAGCAATATGTTTGAATAATAAAAGCCACCATTTATTGGGCTCTAACTATGTGTGAGGTACTGCCCTAAATACATTATATATATTAATTTATTTAACCCTCACAACAGGCCTAAGAGGTAGATTCTATTATTATTTCAGAGGAAAATATATGTTTGGTTGAATAAGTAACATTTCACATGTCCATCTCATTATCACATAAACCCACCAACCCACCTAAAGAAGAAGCAAAGTCTCATTTTAGAACATCCTACTTCTATATGAGACCCAGGGTGAACCTCTACCATAAGAAGACATTTATAGCAAATACCTTGAAGGTGAATCATAGATTTTAAGAAAGTCATTTTTAGTTATTATATGTATCTAATGCTGGCCATCTATACAGGCAGCTTTCAGAATTAGTGGCTAACCTCAACTTTCAACAAGCTAATTTCAATGGCATTTATGAAATAGTTCAACAAATCTAATGTTGCCACAGGGCAAAAATTTAGGTATGGCGATCTAGATCAGCTTAGGAATCAATCCACCCCTATGACTGTACTCTTATTGAGTCATCGTGCAAATTAGGCCCTATGTGAAGGTGTCCAAACTCTGTACTGTCACTGTACATGGACTAAATACAATTCTTTTTTTGAGACAGAGTCTCACTCTGGGCTCAAGCGATCCTCCTGCCTCAGCCTTCCGAGTAGCTGGGCCTGTGCCACGATGCCCGGCTAGAGACAAGGGTCTTGCTCTTGCTTAGGCTGGTCTTGAACTCCTGGCCTCAAACAATCCACCCACCTCGGCCTCCCAGAGTGCTAGGATTACAGGCGTGAGCCACTGCACCTGGCCCTAAATACATTCCTGAAAGGCTATTTGTAAAGCAAATTTTCACTCAGTAAGCCCTGCTTTTTCATTGATTGTCTCTATATTATTATTTTTATTACAAAAGAAGTGGGTTGGCTGGTCCAGTGGTAATGGGTTATCGGAACTTATTAACATTAGTGTCACTAAAGTTGGTGTACAACACCCCCCCCACTGCTAAATTGGACTGGCTTAAAAAAAAGTGTGTTCACTTCCTTTGTTCAAATAGAAGTATATAAAGTTAAGGTATCTCTGATGCCCCTCCACAGAGATAACAACTGTTAATTGTCTGGTATAGATCTTTGCAATGTTTACTGCACATATATATGGTCACATGAACCACATATGTTTTTTCAAAACAAGAATGTATTATGCATATTATGATAAAGCTCATGCTGTGCTGTACCTAAATGTAACATAACCCTTCCCAAGGAAATCTTATGCTCCTGACTCCTCATCAGAGACTAAAGTTGCCAAATGTACTCTCCCATCAATCAGATGACCCAGAGCTGACTGGGGCCTATGTTAGAAGACCTGGAAGAAGACCCCAGTGGTGGCAGGGTAGAATCACCTCACCATTTATTATGAATTTTCCTACAAGTGCAAAAAAAAGGGGAATTTCAAAACCCAGTAGCTTCCTATAGAAAATAAAACACATCATCAGATTAAGTAAAAGTCGAGATGTCCTTGTTTGAGATCACAGAAGTTACAGAATGAAAGACTGGAAAAATTCTGAAGATGAGAAATGTTTTAGCCACTGACTAGGAAGTAGTGCTATGTCCTGTCTGGGCCAGTTGCATCATGTTTGATAAACAAACATCTATGACACACATTGCAAAACGTAGCTTAAGAAACCTCAGGGCAGAGGGTAGATCATCTCACGTACAAGTGTACCCAGGCAGTTGGCTAGTACACAAAAAGAAGTGTGGCTTCGGCACTTCGAAGTCTGTGTCCCTGGGCTTTCTTCTCAGTTGACACAAGTTTGACTGAGATAAAAGTTTTACTTTCTGTACATGTAAACAAAGAAAGAATATGCATTCACCTATGACATTTAAAGCACTTAACACATGAACTTCTCAAATAGAATTTTAGAGCTTTAAATGACTTTAAAGATCATCTAGAGCCCAGTCATTTATTTATTTACAAATGAGGAAACTGGGGTTACAAGAGGTTAAGTCATTTATCCAAGGTTACAAAACTAGTTATTTCCGAACTGGGGACTGGAACACAGATCTCCTGACTCTTGGTTCAATGCTTATCCCACTTTGCCATGTTGCCTACCTCATACCAATTTCCTAGAGGTTTTACAATCTAACCATAAACAAAATTATCATAACCACATTTATTAAAGTGCCTTGATTTGCTTGGATACAAAACCATCAGGAATATCTAAGGAAAACAGGAAAATATGATCTGTTCAATTTTTGTGGAACATGTCTGAGGAAGCAAGTGGAATATGTAAAGGGAAAGATGGTTTCTTCTTTTTTATGTAATTTAAGGAAAAAATGCACACTTTCCAATACATTTGTCAATTATTTGCATGTGATCAATCTACCTCTCTACAGAGGTCCACTCCAGGTTGCAAGCTCCTCTGTACCCAATGGGTTCATGGAATTGATAGTCAGCTTGCCCCATCTACCATTGCTTTTTTAATTTCTTGTCTGCCACTTTTATGACATTCTTGCTATTTCATTTAACTATATCAGCAAATATTCCAGGCCTGTAGACTTGATATCAGAAAGGAACTTCCCAGTGTTGCGGAAATGTGACACTCTCAGGGCTTGGGGCCAGGAAGACATTTGGGGCATCTTCCAAATATAATTTTGTAACACTAGCATTCTCATTAGTGTTTCCTTCTGATATTTCCATCTTCTGCACTATATAAAAGAAACTGTGAAAGTTCAGAAATACTCTAAAGTAAGAAATAATCTACATGGAAAATGACGAACAAACGTGAAAAGATGCTCAGCATCACTAGTCATTAGGAAAATATAAATCAAAACCTCAATGAGGTAGCACTTCACACCCACTAGGATGGCTATAATAATAATAATAACAATAACCCACCAGAAAAATAAAAAGTATTGGCAAGGATATGGAGAAATTGGAATCCTCCTATATTGCTGGTGGGAATGCAAAATGATGCAGCTGCTGTGGAAAACAGTTCAGCAGTTCCTCAAAAAGCTAAACATAATGTTACCATATAACCCCAAAATTCCACTCTTAAGTATATACCCCAAACAATTAAAAACAGGTCCTCAGATAAACACATGTACACACATGTTCCATAGCAACACTATTCACAAGAGTCAAAAGGTGGAAACAGTCCAAATGTCTATTAGCAGATAACTGGACAAACAAATTTAGTATATCCATACAATGGAAAATTTTTCATCCATAAAAAGGAATGAAGTATTGATACATGCTACAACATGGATGAACCTTGAAAATAGTATGCCAAGTGAAAGAAGCCAGACGCAAAAGATCACTTATTGTATTATTCCATTTATATTGAATCTCTGAAATAAATTCACAGGGACAGAATGCAGAATGGTAGATGCCAGGAGCTAAGGAAAGGGAAGACATTGCTTAATGGGTAAGGAGTTTTACATCAGAGAGATGGAAATGTTTTGAAACTAGATAGAGGTGGTGGTTGCACAACATTGTGAATGTACTAAATACCACTAAATTGTTCACTTACAAATGAGTAATTTTATTTATTTGAATTTTACCTCAATAAATTATTATAAAAAAAGAAACAATCTACATTGAAAGAATGAAGTGAAAGATTGTAAACTTTCAATTTTTCCAAAAATTCATGTAATGAAGCATCAGAAAAGACACTACTCATGATAATATTAATCTCAGAAAATAAAACTGAGTAGACCAAGTGCCCTTAGGGTAAACTTTGTGCTTGATGAGCTATGAGGTGTTGTTCTTGCTCATTTATCTTGGCTTATTTTCTAAGAATAAATGTCTTCTATATCTGCCTGGGACCCTAACTCCTAAAACCTAACAGCTTCATTTGTTTTAGTATAGCATCAATGTTTTTATCTGTCCTCAAGGGTTTTTCTGTTTCTCTTAACTAAGCAAAAACTAGGAAGAAAATTTTAATTTTTTTAAAAAATCAATACTAAATTCATAATTACTTGAATAAATTATTCATTTACATGTGATATAACACAAATAATCATTTTATGATCTAACCACATTTGCATACTATGTAGTGTGTTCCTAAATGATGTAGCATTACAACCATAAGTGATTCTTTAAAAATATTTCATATTTCCCCGTATAGGCAAAGCAACCTTATGCAAAAAGAACAAATCAGGAGGCATCAATTTACCAGACTTCAAGCTATACTACAAGGCTATAGTAACCAAAACAGCATGGTACTGGCACAAGAACAGACATAGACCAATGAATGGATCAAAACAGAGAACCCAGATATAAAACCATCCTCCTATTGCCATCTGATTTTTGACAAAGCAGACAAAAACATACACTGGGGAAAAGAATCTCTATTCACTGAATGGTGCTGGAGAAATTGGATAGCCACATGTAGAAGACTGAAACAGGATCCCTACCTCTCAGCTCTCACAAAAATCAACTCATGATGGAGAACAGACTTAAAACTAAGGCATGAAACCATAAGAATTCTAGAAGAAAATGTTGGAAAAACTCTCACAGACATTGGCCTAGGCAAAGAATTTATGAAGAAGACCCCAAAAGCAACCACAGCAACTACAAAAATAAATAAATGGGACCTGATCAAATTAAAAAGCTTCTGCACAGCCAAAGAAACAATCAACAGAGCCAATAGATAGCCTACAGAATGGGAGAAAATATCTACATGCTATACATCCGATAAAGGGCTAATAACCAGAATCTACAAAGAACTCAAGCAAATCAGCAAGAAAAAATCAAACAACCCCATTAAAAAGTGGGAAAAAGACATGAACAGAAACTTTTCGAGAGAAGATAGACTAATGGCCAAGAAACATATGAAAAAATGCTCAACGTCTCTAATGATCAGGGAAATGCAAATCAAAACCACAATGAGATATCACCTAACTCCAGTGAGAATGGCTTTTATCAAAAAGTCCCAAAACAACAAATGCTGGCATGGATGCAGAGAGATAGGAACACTCATACACTGCTGGTGGGACTACAAACTAGTACAACCGCTATAGAAAGTAGTATGGAGATACCTCAAAGAACTAAAAGTAGACCTACCATTTGATCCAGCAATCCCACTATTGGGTATTTACCCAAAGGAAAAAAAGATATTTTATAAAAAAGTCACCTGCATTCGAATGTTTATAGCAGCACAATTCACAATTGCAAAAAGATGTGAAAACAACCCAAATGCCCATCAATACATGAGTGGATCAATAAAATGTGGCATATGTATACCATGGAGTACTACTCAGCCATTTAAAAAAATGGTGAACTAATACCTCTTGTGTTAACCTGGATGGAACTGGAGACCATTCTTCTAAGTGAAGTATCACAAGAATGGAAAAACAAACACCACATGTACTCACCATTAAATTGGAACTAATTGATCAACACTTATGTGCACATGTGGAAATAACATTCATCGGAAATCAAGGGGGGAGGGGATGGGTAAATTCACAACTAATGGGTACAATGCACACTATCTGGGTGATGTACCATTTGACTCAAATGGTACAAAAGCAATTTATGTAACCAAAACATTTGTACCCCCATAATATTCTGAAATAAAATTTTTTAAAAATTTCATATTTTGAAATTTTACTCCCAAATACCCATTTTTAAGGGACTAAAGAAACAAAAAATGTGTTCTACAAATTCAGAATTTCCAGAAATTTAAAATCTTTACTCCAAACTCATGCATCCATTTATGAAGTCATTCAACAAATATTATTTAACTCTGACTCTGTGCCACACTGGGAGTGGGGCACACAGATATGGTGTCAAACTAAAGAAACATGGTCACTGCTCTTAGGGAGCTTATATGTTGATGTAGAAGGCAAACAAATGAGATAACTTCAGAAAGTGGTAAGTATCATGGCAACATAAAATGTGACTATGAGATCAAAAGTATGTTTTGTGTAGAGGTATACTTTAGATAGGGTGATTTGAAAAGGCTTTGCTGAGAAGGTGACATTTGAGCTGAGATGTCAATGATGAAAGGGACCCAGCCAGCCCCAGGTCATGGAGAAGAGTGGTCCAGGCAGAAGGATCATCAAATGCAAAGGTCATAAAGCCAGTCTAGGCTTGGACCTTGCACAGCTGGATAGATCATAGAGAACCAAGGATAGTGGAAAATGTAAAGAAGTCAGAGAGGTGGCGAGGGGCCTGGTTTTTAGGGTATTATAGCCTAGGGTAAGAGTCTGATTTTATTCAAGCGCACCTATGTTCTGAAATGTCCTCCAACATCAAGAGTAATCTGGCCAAAGCCATAGCTAAAAGGGATTGGTGAAACACACATATGCACATGCACATGCACATGCAATATTTAAAAGGAGATATACCAAGACATATACCTCCCTCTGGTTGTGAGAAATTAATTTGATCAACCTGAAATTGTTTTCCTTTCCTCTAGCCCAGGGTCTCTCAACCTCAGGACTATTGACATTTGGGGCTGGATAATTTGGGGTTGAGGGGGGAGCTGGCCTGTGCACTGCAGCGTGTTTAACAGCATGCCTGATCTCTACCTGCTGGATACCAGTAGCACCACTCTCCCTAGGTTGTGACCACAAAAATCATGTCCAAAATGTTACCAAATGTCTTCTGGGGGCAAAGTTGACCTTGGTTGAGTACCGCTGTTCTAGTACAAGGCAAGGAAGTGAAAAGGTGCCACTTAGAGGAGGTAGACTTTGAAAGAAATGACATTTTCTTTTTAATTTCACCTTTCCCACCTTCAGGCTCATTCCAAAGGTTCCCCTGCCTGTAGAACATATACATTGATGTTAAGGAAACATTCAATAAATTCTTCCAATGCAGACTGCCAATCTGTACACACTGAGCCAATATTTTTCTTCAATAACAGGGCAGTGGGTGAAGAATACTACTGGATTTGAATAGTCTGGGGAGCTGCTTCAACTTTCCAGCTCATTTTGTTTATATAGAGCTTTAGAGAGACTAAACCTCCTACTGTATATCTACAGAACACCAAAAGAATTATTCATTTTATATATTCCAACAAAGTTTTTTGTAAACACAACTTTTATTCACTGACTTCAATTATAAACTTAGAGTTGCATTTCCATATGCAGCATCTCCTTACAGAGTAGAACATCAGAGGCTCCAGAGCAGGGTTTCTCAACCTTGGCACTATTGACATTTTGGGTTAGATAATTCTTTGTCACGGGGATCTGTCCTGTGCATTATAGGATATTGAACAGCATCCCTGGTTTCTGCCCACTAGATGCCAGAAGTGTCCTTCCCAGCTGGGGTGTTGTGAGATATATATATTTGTGACCACCTTCCCTGGTTCATAACTCCCATAGCCCTTATTACAGTCATTTGTTACAATGTGGGGTGTGTTAGGCCTCAGGAACAAGCCTCGGGAAACAGAATCTCTCTGACCTTCTCCTGCCCTCTTTTCACCTGCCCCAAGGCAGAACTCTAATCCCACCCTCACCTTTCTGATTGTGGGTCTTAAGACCCTCATTCCAGAGAGGGTCCCACCCTGTACCTGGAAGGCTAATCACATTTCCACATTGTTGTCCATAAAAACCCAAGAGAATTGGGTTTGGGGAGCTTCTGGATAGCTGAGCACGTGAAGATTCCTGGAGGGTGGCACACCACTTCCTCATACCTCACCCTAAGCATCTCTTCCTGTGTATCCTTTGTAATATCCTTTATAATAAACTGGTAAACATGTGTTTCCCTGAGTTCAGTGCTCTGCTTCAGCCAAAATTAATCAAACCTAAAAGGAGGTCATGGGAATCCCAACTTGAAGCTGGTTGGTCAGAAGTTCCAGAGGCCCAGACTTGTGACTGGTGTCTGCCAGGGGACAGGGGGTAGGGGGGCAGTTTTGGGGACTGAGCCCTTACCCTGTGGGATCTGACACTATTTCCAGGTAGACACTATTTCCAGTGTCAGAATTAAATTAGAGGACACCCAACTGGTGTCTACTATTTGATGTGTGGGGAAAAAAATCCCCATACCCATATTTGGTCACAGATGTCTTGTGTGTTGATGATTGTTGTGGTATGAGAGCAGAGAAAAAACATATTTTGAGGAGTTTTTCCGTAAACATCCTCTTGCAAAAATTAAAAAAAATGTAATAAATACCCAGGAGTACATACTGATGTAAAGAAACGATGGGTAAATAAATACATATGGGAGAAGAGACAAATCTCCCACGCAGAATTCTAAATGATTTAACTTCTCACCCTTCAAGTGACGGCTGCACATAGTGACTTGCTTCTAAAGGGTAGAGTATGGAAAGGCAGGAAAATAACTTTAGAGTGGAGAAGCCCCACAAACACTGTCTTGGACAAAAGGTTAATATCATGTTGTGTTGATAGCCCTAGATACGATATGAGAATGGCACTTCACCTCTATGGTATTTCCCCCAAAATCCCATAAGTTCAGTCTAATCATGAGAATAACATCAGACAAATCCTAACTGAGGGACATTCTATGAAATACCTAATCAGTACTCCTCCAAACTGTCAGGGTCATCAAAAGCAAAGAAAAGCTGAGAAACTCTTATAGCCGAGAGAAGTCTGAGGAGACATGACAACTAAATGCAATGTGGTTTTCTGGATGGGTTCCTGAAACAGAAAAAGGGCTTAGGTACCCACTAAGGAAATCTGAATAAAGTATAAATTTAATTAATAATGATGCGTCAGTATTTGTTCCTTGTAGCAATGTATCATACTGATATAAGATGTTAACAATAGAAGAAACCGAGTGGAGGAATACGGAAGTCCTTGTACTATGTTTGTAACTTTTTTGTAACTCTAAAATGATTCTAAAATTTTTAAAGTTTATTTTAGAAAAATGTCTTCAGATATTGCCAAATGTCCCCTAGAGGGCAAAATCTCTCTCAATTGAGAATCATTGTTCTAGGTCATTCTAGCCATTTGCTTTCTCATTATAGCACTTTCCACCCTTTACAGTATTTTTGCAAACTCCAGGTTCTCCTCCACGTTGTCAGCAACTCTTAATGTTCAAGAATTTTTTTACAACTTTAAGTTCTCCTGTGTCCCACAACTTCCAGAACTTTCCTCCTTTCCACTTTTGTCTGTCTATTCACAACATACCAGTTGAAGTGAGGTTCAATGTCATTTCCCTCATGGGTAACACTATCTAACAAATAAAGCCTGTAAATTCTTCTACTTCAAGGCATGGGGTAATAGTTCAACTATTTGGGTTTTTTTTCAGTCTGAAAATATGCACACTGAGATGGCATGAAAAAGCACTACTTGCACTTCATCACTGTTGCAGTAACCGTAGTTTGAGAGTGATACTGTCTTAATATTAAGGCTGCTTTGCCCTGAAAAGGTATTCCACTGATTTATGGAACAGAAGGCTTCAACTGCAGATGTGAAATAGAATTATTTTCAGGCAAAAAGATCTGCCAAACCCAACATTATTAATCATTTTCTATAGCATTTTGTGATTTAGAAAAATCTTAACTAGTAGTTGTTCAGCCATGAATACTAGTTTCTGTCTTCTTCTGGGTCTAAATATGAAGGAACAAAAGAGTTTGACCCAATATTGAAATTAAACCAGAAAAAATGAAAGATAGCAGTAAGAAAGAAAGACAAGTGGAGTCACTGACTCTTTCAAGGTTTAATCCTCTTTCCGAAGTGATGGTTTCTTTTTTCTTTCTTTTTTTTTTTTTTATAAGACAGAGTCTCACTCTGTCACCCTGGGTAGATTGCAGTGGCATCATCATAGCTCACTGCAGGATCAAACTCCTGGGCTCAAGCAATCCTCCTGCCTCAGCCTCCAGAGTAGCTGGGACTACAGGGACATCCCACCATGCCCAGCTAAGTTTTCTATTTTTTGTAGAGACGGGGCCTCACTCTTGCTCAGGCTGGTATCGAACTCCTGATCTCAAGCAATCTTCCTGCTTCAGCCTCCCAGAGTGCTAGGATTACAGGCGTGAGCCACCATGCTTGGTCTGGTGATTCCATTTATACCACTGTTTCCTTCCTTTGATTTGCTCTTCCTATTCCCACCCAGCTGTAATGGAAACATAGCCTATCTTTTATTATATGTGTAACAGAGGGTCTTGGCTGGGCTGAAGCTAGTGCTAGAACCTTGTCTGAGAGAAATTAGGTGGCACTTCCCCCCTCCCTTCCTTTACCCACTTGCATAAGTCCACACGCTTGGAGACTTTGGGGTTTGGGCTGAGGGAGAAGTGATAAGTTGGTTTTTGTTTGTTGTTTTTCACTGGAGCACACAGAAGAAGAGAAAGCAAGCTGGAAAGAATAGAAGGCCAGGTGGAGTGTTGATGCTCTGGCTGACCCTTTGGATTTGAGACCCAGTGGGGAGGAGGGTATATAGTCAAAAGCTGAGGGAACCATATTCATGAAGGACTTTCTATAATTCTGGGCTCAAATAATGCTCCTCAGGGCCAAAGTGACAAAATTATCATAGATTTTGGTGAGGGGCCAGGATCCCAGTACCTCAAGGACTGGAAACTGGGAATTTGGGAGCTGATAGCCTCAACATAGACAATGCTGTTTGCGCAAAGGGCATCTGCAGCAGATGCAGTGATAAGGTGCCTTGACTAGTAGGCTGGAGTATAAGAATGTGAGTAAACTTTTACAAGCACATGTGGTAAACCACCCTGCTGATGACAGCCAGAAATAACTAGAGAGTCTTTGGAAGGGGGTTAAATCCCTCTGTGAACAGATGAGGGCTTGCAGCTGATGAAATTTGGAGACTAGTATTCATGCGATCTCATTTCACCAGCTGGAAAAATCCAGGATATTTGGGTTATATAATTCTTATTTTCTAGGTTTCATTTCTAATAAGAACTGAGACTTCTTAAACCTGCCTTCACCTTAGAAGAATATTGCTTCATACCTGAGCCATCATTTCCCTCTCATGTCTAAAGAAACACTATTACAGTTTCCACTGATAGTCCTTTGAGCTATCTGGTCTGACATCATAGTAACGGGCTCTATCTCTCATTCTCTGTAAGTTCCCTAGAGTTAGTCTTCCTCAGATAGTCTCCTACATCAACAAGGACACTTCTCTTTCAGAAGAGTTGTCTAGCTTATTTTTACTTTATCCCCCTTGGTAACCACTAAATATACTTTTGTAAATACTTCCCACAGGGACCCACTTACTTCTTTTAATGACCAATGTTTCTTTTTTTTTTAATCATAAATTATTATCATCACCATCATTCATGTGTCTTTTTCAGCAGCCATACTGTTATGATGAATGGGGATCTTGTGGGAACCATTGCTCCTACCACTTTTTTTTTAAATTTCAGACTATTACAGGGGTACAAATGTTTTGGTTACATAAATTGCTTTTGTACCGTTTGAGTCAAAGTTATAAGTGTGCCCATCGACCAGTGTTTCTTTTAATGAAAGTAGGTCTTTCCAGACCATTACTTTGCTGAAAATCCAGACTTTTGTAACTCTTGGATAACTACAATCATTGTCCTGCTCCTTGTCTCATTTTCTTTGAACTGTTTAGTCAATATGGAAAAATAAGCATTCATGCTCTTTGCATGTGGCAAAATACAGAAAAAAATTCAGTGAACACCAAGACTTCTAGACCGCATTGTCAACTGACAAAAGATTTACAAACACAAATTCCTTGGATTTTAGCCACATGTCTTGTTGCCTGAGAATTTAAAGATTCATATGAGATCCACTTACTATTCCATAATAATATGATCAGTTATGATGTAGGTGTTAGTATTTTGACCATTCCCTTCTATCACCAAAGAGATGAAAGAAGTTTGTATAATAGATTCATTTTTATCATTGTCTGCCAGGGCTAATAACCCAACAAGAAACTTGGAAATTGAGCTGGGCATGGTGGTAATCCCAGTTACTTGGGAAGCTGAGGCAGGAGGATCCTTTGAGCCCAGGAGTTCAAGGCTGCAGTGAGCTATGATCATGCCACCGCACTCCAGCCTGGGTGAAAGTGTGAGAACCTGTCTCTACAAAAAAGAAAGAAAGAAAGGAAGAAAGAAACTTAAAAATTGGTCTTTAGACTGAACTTCCAATCTGCTTCCTAATCAACATGTAATTCATACAAGATCCAAGCACTCTTGTAGACTGAGTGTGTGTTATGGAAAATATTCCCAAAATGATGTGCAAAAGATCAAGAAAATAAGTATGACTACTACTGAGCTCATACATCAGTCTATATGTCTATAACATGGAACTTTAACATACATAGCATCCTAAGATATTCATGGAGATAGGCAACTGAACACTATTGCCAAATCTTACTATCTAGACAAAGCAGAAAACCAAAGTTATAATATTAATGTCTCAGGAGATTTAAGTAAGCAGAAATAGTGTTAAAGCAACATCAATCTAAAGGTCATCCGAGTTGGGTCTCAGGTTTCTTTAATAATGTAACAGAGAAAATGGCCTGAAAGAGGGTAAAAATATTGTCTGTCTCTTCAAAACCCTCTCACCCTTTTTGAGAACTAAAACGTATGTCCCTGCCTCAGGCCAGTGGTCAAGAGGAGGAGGAGAGTGTCCTTTGTTCTTTGCACCACAGGAGATGGCTTGGGGGAATTGCCCGGGCAGAGGTCATGAGATTGTCATAGCCAAAGATGAGATGAATCAGAACCTTTAAAAGCTCTGTACTTCTGCTCAGAAGCAGGGACTTTGGTACTTTGAGATAGGAGTCTGCCAACCTCCTCATTTACTGGCAAATGAATAAACTTGTATCTTCTCCTCAAACCACTTGTCCTCATTCTTCTGATGCAGCCTCGGGGACAAGTGCCGAACTTTCGGTAACAATAAGAGACATCACCACTGCCTTTAAGAAATCCTTAAAATGAAATGACCAACCAGGATCACCAAAAAAGAAGTCTTTGAATGAAGGTAAGTGGAATTATACTAGATTTGATGCACATTCCACCAGTTTCCACATAGCAAGCACAAGTTGGGTAACTATAAACAAGTAGCCCCCTTTCCCAAGAAAGTGCCACAAAGTTAAAGAAAAGCAAAGCTTTGAGGATTTTCCCATAACTATAGAATTTCAGACATCCATAGCAGTAAACACTCAAATGCGTCAGACAACAATCAAGCAAGTCATCAACAAGTAGAAGCTGTTATGTGCTTTCCACTGAACTAAGTGCTGTGGGGCATATGAAAGAGACATAAGATATAATCTCTTATTAAGGAATTAAGACCTGATTACAAAAAGCAGAGGAAGCTATACAACAAAACAAACAAGCTAAACGCTATGGGCAGACTAGAAGTGTCAGAACAAGTCCAAAAAGGCCAGAATAGTGAAGGGTTTCACAGAGAAGTATGGATTTGAGCTGGATGGCAGAGAGTATGACAGTGCTTCCTTGGAAGAAGAGACAATATGAGCAAGGGTAGAGATTAGGAATGAACAGGGCATGTCAGGAAGAGTCTAGACCTGACATGGAGCGGAAGACTCTTGTTGGGGAAGAACTTTAGAGCTGTAAACTGTGGAAAGCCACAGAAAAGGTCACTAAATTTCCTTATACACACCAGTGTAAAGAGGACTGTATGACTAATGAGGCTCTTTAGTCACTCTTTCACATGTGGAGGATTCTGCCAACAGTGTCATCTTTTAATATTACAAGGGGAGGAGACGATGATAATTGAGCAAAGTAAACATAAAAAAGAATAGCTTGGGGGTGTAGTCTCTGTATTCTGAAAGCAAACCACCATTGCTCCACCCATTGAGGTTGAAGTTCTTTTCTTACATAAAACTTAACCTTTGCCTGGGGAGAATAATAGCTATTTGATCATTTGTACAGTTAATACACAATGAAGTGCCTACTTTCTAGCCTGCCAATACTTCAATAAGCAATTTCCTCTTTAACACAGATCAGATTACATTCTTTTTTCTTTTATTTTTATCTAAGAGTTACAAAGATAACATCTACATTGAAAGGTAGCATTAAAACACAACAGACATTTCTGGTTTCCTGTCCAGTATGTAAGGAACTTGGAAATTGCCACTCCATCCTAACAACGAGGAAAAACTGAGCAAACTGAAAAATCAACAACTCTTCTTAGATCTATTAAAGAAGTAGGGTCACAGGGCAAAATGCAGCCGCTAGAATTGGAGAGACAGGTAGATTCAGAGAATCACAAATGACCTGAGCAAAAACCTACACAGAAACCAGTACAGGGTAGAAAAACCTAAGCTATAATTGGTGGATTTCTGGAGGCTCAATGTGGACAAGTCTGTGAGCGGAAACTCCTTTGTGAGTTTTACTTCCTGGAGTTCCACTAGGTTCTCACAGTGAAGATCAAAGAAAAACCCCCTTGGGCTTCCAGCAGGGGGAGGGGAAAAGTAATCACTTTGAAATATGCTAGAACACTCTGTTCTTCTTAGTAAGGCCTGCCTTCAAGAGAATCTATTTTGCCAGAGCCTAAACTATTGGGGTTTAGGTTTTATCACAGCCTAACTGACCTGGGGAAGGGAAATACCCAACTCCAGCCTGCTCCAGGCTTCTACCTGGGGAAGGGGAAATACCCAACTCCAACTCCAGTCCCCTCCAGCCCTCTGCCCCACCTAAGATGGGGGGAGGGAGGACACTGAGAGACGTTTATGAAGTTTACAGCCCAGGGGCACAGCATCACTAAAAGACTGAGACCTAATTATAAGACTATAGAATACTTACCCTCCCCTTATACCTTACCATCATATCACTAAAGGCCTATTTAACAGAGTTCCTTTGACTCATTACCTGTACATCATGGCAGGCTTTCAACAAAAAAAATTACAAGACATACTAAAAGACAAAAAAACACAGTTTGAAAGACAGAGCAAGCATCAAAACTAGACATATAAGACAGGAATAAATTATCAGATGGTGAATTTGAAACAACTATGATTAATATGCTATGGGCTATAATTTAAAAAGTAGGCAATACACAAGAACAGATGAGTAATGCAAGCAGAGCCGTGGAAATTCTGAGAAAGAATCAAACAGAAATGCTAGACATCAAAACACTGTAACAGAAATGAAAAGTATTTTTGATGGACTCATTAGTAGACTGGAAACAGCTAAGAAAAGAACCTCTCAGCTTGAGAATATCTTAATACAAACTTCCAAAACTGGAAAAGAGAAAAAAGACTGAAATAAAAGGAAACAGAATATCCAAGAACTGTGGGACAACTATAAAAGATGCAACATATGCATAAAAGGAATACCAGGAGAAGAAAAAGAGAAAGGAACAGAAATTATTTGAAGCAATAATGACAAAGAATTTCTCCAAATTGATGTCAGACAACAAACCACAGACCCAAAAAGCTCAGAGAACACCAGGCAGGATAAATATCAAAAAACCTACACCTAGGAATACGTTATCAGAAAATCAAAGATAAGGAAAAATCTTGAAAAAAGACAGAGGGAAAAACAGCTTACTTACAGAAGAGCAAAAATAAGAATGACATTTGATTTCCCAAGAAACATGCAAGCGAGAAGAAAGTGGACTGAAATATTTGAGAGAATATTGAAAGCGTTGAGAGAAAACAACCACCAACCTAGAATTGTGTATCCTGCAAAATTTTCCTTCAAAAATGAAGGAGAAATAATGACTTTCTTAGACAAGAAAACATTGAGAAAATTTGTTGACAGTGACCTGCTTTGTAAAAAAATGTTAAAAGAAGTTCCTCAGAGGGAAAGAAAATGACATAGATCAGAAACTTAGATCTACATCAAGGGAAGTATTAGAGAAGGAATAAATGAAAGTAAACAAAAACTTTTATTTACTTATTCTTAATCGAGCTAACAGATAACAGTTTGTTCAACATAATAATAGCAAAAAGTGTTATACACATATATGTATATGTATTTATATGTGCTTATGTATAAGTGAAATAAATGACAGTAATGATACAAGGGACAAGAGGGAAGAATAAGGAATATTTTGTTATTATAAGATACTTGCATTGCATGTGAAACAGGGTAGTGTTATTTGAAAATGACTTGAACTAATTGTAAAAGTGTATTGCAAACTCTAGGGCAGCCACCAAAAATACTAAAAAATGTATAATTGATATGCTAAGAGAGGAGAGAAAATTAAATCATATAAAATACTCAAAACCATAAATGGCAGAAAAAGTGTGGAATACAAAAATAGGAACAAAGGACAAAGGCAACAAATAGAAAACAGTAACAAATATGGTAGATATTAATCCAGCTATATCAATAATCACTTTAAATGTCAATGGTATAAATATACTAATTAAATAACAGAGATTGTCAGAATGGATCAAAAAACAAGTTCCAATTATATGTTTTCTGCAAGAAGCCAGCTATACATATAAAGACACGCATAGGTTAAAAGTAAATGGATGGAGAAAGATATACCAAGCTAATACTAATCAAAAATCTTGAGAATTTGTCTTAATTTCAGACAGAGCAGGCTGCAGAGCAAGAAAAATTATCAGGGATAAAAAGGGTCATTATATAATGATAAGGGGGTCAATTCTCCAAGAAGAATAACAATCCTTAATATGTATGTGCCTAATAAACAGAACATTAAAATACACGAGGCAAAAACTGATAGAATTACAAGGAGAAATAGATGAATCTACTATTATAGTTGGAGACTTTAACACCTCTCCATCAGAAATGGACAGATTAAGCAGGGAGAAAATCAATAAGGACATAGCTGAACTCAACAGCACCATCAATCGATTGGATATAATTGACACCTATAAACTACTTCAGCTAACAAAAGCAGAATACACATTCTTCTCAAGCTCAAATGGAACACATACCAAGATAGACCACATTCTGGGCCATAAAACACACCTTAAAAATGTAAGGTAAATAGGCCGGGTGCAGTGGCTCACACCTGTAATCCTAGAACTTTGGGAGGCCAAGGCAGGAGGATTGCTTGAGGCCAGGAGTTCAAGACCAGGCTGAGCAACATAGCAAGATCCCATATCTACAAAAAATAAAATTAGACAGGTGTGGTGGCATGTGCCTGTAGTCCTAGATACTTGGGGGGCTGAGCCAGGAGAATTGCTTGAGCCCAGAAGTTCGAGCTTGCAGTGAGCTATGATCATGCCACTACACTCCAACCTGAGTGACAGAGTTAGACCTTCTCTCAAAAAAAAAAAGTAAGATAATAGAATTCATACAATGTATGCTGTCAGACCACAGTGGAATTAAACTAGACATTAATAACTGAAAGATAGCTGGAAAATTCAAAATACTTGGAGATTAAACAACACACTTCTAAATAACACATGGGCCAGAGAAGAAATCTCAAGGGAAATTTATAAATATTTTGAACTAAATGAAAATGAAAATACAACTATCAAAATGTGTGGGGTGCAGTGAAAGTAGTGTGCTTAGAGGGAAATTTATAGCAGCAAATGCATGTATTAGGAAAAAAGAAAGATCTAAAAACAATAATCTAAGCTTCCACCTTAGGAAACTAGAAAAAGAAGAGCAAATTAAATCCAAAGTAAGCAGAATAAAAGAAAGAATAAAAATTAGAGCAGAAATCAATAAGATTGAAAACAGGAAATCGATAGAGAAAATCAACAAAACTAAAAGCTGGCTCTTTAGAAAGAACAATAAAATTGATAAGCCTCTTGCCAGGCAAACTAAGAAAAAAAAATGACACAAATTACTTATATCAGAAATGAAAGAAGGACCATCACTGTAGATTCTATGGGCATTAAAAGGATAATAAAGAAATACTGCAAAAATATTTTGATAATCTAGATGAAATGAACCAATTCCTTGAAAGCCAAAATTCACACAAGAAGAAATAGACAATTTGAATAGAAATAGACAATTTCTGAATCTATTAAAGAAACTGAATCAATAATTAATAATCTTCCAAAACAGAAAGCACCAGGACCAAATGAGTTAACTGGTGAATTCTACCAAGCATTTAAAGAAGAAATTATACTAATTCTCTATAATCTCTTTCAGAAGATAGAAGCAGAAGGAATACCGCCTAACTCATTCTATAAGGCCAGCTTTACCCTAATACCAAAACCAAAGATACTACAAGAAGACATTTAAAAAAAAAAACTACAGACCAATGTCTCTCATGAACATAGATGCAAAAATCTTTAACAAAATGTTAGCAAATTGAATCCATTGAATAAAAAGAATTATGCACTGCAACCAAGTGGGCTGTACCAGGTGTGCAAGGCTGGTTCAACATCTGACAATCAATATAATCCATTATCAACAAGCTAAAGAAAAAAAATCACATGATTATATCAATAGATGCAGAGAAATCAATTAACAAAATCCAACACCCACTCATGATAAAAACTCTCAACAGACTAGCAATGAAGGAAAACTTCCTTAACTTGATAAAGGACATCTACAAAAATCCAACAGCTGTCATTATACTTAATGATGAGAAACTAGAAGCTTTCCTGATAAGATAAGGGACAAGGCAATTGTATCCCCTCTCACAACTCCTTTTCAACATTGTACTAAAAGTCCTAGCTAATGCAATAAGAAAGAAAAGGAAATAAAATGTATACAGATTAGGAAGAAAGAAATAAAACTGACTTTGTTTGCAGATGACATGATTGTCTATGTAGAAAATTCTTAAACTACAAAAAAAAAACCCTCCTGGAACTAATAAACAATTATAGCAAGATTGTAGGATACAAGGTTAATGTACAAAAGTCAATCACTTTCCTATATACCAGCAATGAACAAGTGGAATTTGAAATAAAAACACAATACCATTTACATTAGCACTCTCAAAAATGAAATATTTAGGTATAAATCTAACAAAATATGTATAGGATGTATATGAGGAAAGATATAAAACTGTGATGAAAGAAATAAAAGAACTAAATAAGAGAGCCATTCCATGTTGATGGATAGGAAGACTCAATATTTTCAAGATGTCAGTTCTTCCCAATTTGATCTACAGATTCAATGCAATCTCAATCAAAATCCCAGCAAGTTATGTTGTGGATATTGACACACTGATTCTAAAATTTATAAACTGATCAACACCTACATCACACAGGGCAATAATATTCATCAGGGGGCGGGCAGGCAGGAGGGGGTGGAGGGGATGGGAAAACTCTCACTGAATGGATGCGGGGAGCACAGTTTGGGGGGTGACCACAATTGTAGCTCTGACACGGGCAGTGCATGGGCAATATATATAACCAAAGTGTTGTACCCCCATAATATTCTGAAATAAAAAAAAAATTTATAAATAGAGGCAAAAGACCCTGAATAGCCAACACAATATTGAAGAAGAACAAAGTTGGAGTACTAACACTACCCAACCTCAAGACTTACTATAAAGCTATAGTAATCAAGACAGTATGGCAAAGGTAAAGAATAGACAAATAGATCAATGGAAAACAATAGAGAGCCAAGAAATAGACTCACATAAATATAGTCAACTAATCTTTGACAAAGGAACAAAGGCAATACAACTGGGCAAAGATAGTCTTTTCATCAAATGGTGCTTGAGCAACTGGAAATCCACATGCAAAAAGCTGAATCTAGACACAGACTTATACCCTTCACAAAGATTAACTCAAAATGGATCATAGACCTAAATGTTAAATTCAAAAGTGTAAAACTCCTAGAAGATAACATAGGAGAAAATCTAGATGGCCTTGAGTATGGTGATGACTTTTTAGATACAATACCAAAGGCACAATCCATGAAAGAAATAATTGATAAGTGGGACTTCATTAAAATTTAAAAACTTCTGATCCCCAAAAGACACTATCAAGAGAATGACAAGACAAACCACAGACTGGGAGAAAATATTTGCAAAATAAGCATATGAAAAGATGCTCCACATCATGTATCATTAGGGAAATGCAAATTAAAACAACAATGAAATACCACTATAATCCCATTAGAATGCCCAGAATCCAGATCACCAACAACACTAAATGCTGGTGAGGATGTGGAGCAACAGGAACTCTCATTCATTGCTGATGGAAATGCGAAATGGTACAGCTACTTTGGAAGACAGTTTGGTGGTTTCTTATAAAACTAAACAAATTCTTATCATAAGATCCAGCACTTGTGCTCCTTGGCTTTTATGCAAATGATTGAAAACTTATGTCCACATAAAAACCTGCACACGTCCAGTGTGAGTTCTTTCATGTGAAATTTTTTTTAAAAACCCTGCACATGGATGTTTATAGCAGCTTTATTCTAATTGCCAAAACTTGGAAGCAACCAAGATGTCCTTTAGCAGGTGAATGGATAAATTGCGGTACATCCAGACAATGGAATGTTATTCATATCTCTAAAAAGAAATGAACTATCAAGCCATGAAAAGACATGGAGAAAACTTACATGCATATTACTAAGTGAAAGAAGCCAATCTGAAAAGGCTACCTACTTTATGATTCATGACACTCTGGAAAAGGCAAAACTATGGAATGGCAAAAAGATCAGTGGATGCCAGGGGGTAGAGGGAATGGAGGGAAGGATAAGCAGAACACAGAGGATTTTTAGCGCAGTGAAGCTAACAGCTTCACTATATGATACTATAATGGTAGATACATGTCATTATACATTTTTCCAAACCCACAGAATGTACAACACCAAGAGTGAACCCTAATGTAAGCTATGGACTTTGAGCGATAATGGTATGTCAAAGTAGTTTCATCAATTGTAACAAATGCACCACTCTGGTGCATGATGTTGACAGTGGGGAGGCTATATATGTGTGGGATCAGGGGGTATATGGAGACTCTCTGTACTTTCTTGCTCAATTTTACTGTGAACCTAAAGTTGCTCTAAAAAATAAAGTCTATTTAAAATGAAAAAACTACAATGGAAAAAATGTTAAAAATGAAATTATTCTAATGGCACTATAAGGTGACATTCTTTTCAACGATTCACATCAAAAATTCCAGTTGCAAAACCCTATTTTTTCCTCTCATTACACTGGTATTTAAATTTATTGGAGCCATGAGTGGGTCTATTTTTTTTTGCCATCATAGAACATACTGTTACAAAACATAAGCAACTATTTGGACTTGGGCATAGAATCCAGTCACTGATTTAACGAAGGTAAAAAAACGGAAAAGGCCCAGTACTTTGTCCCCAGCGAAAAAATGTACTGAGCTAATGCACTTAAACATACTCAGTCATTCATTCAGCAAGTATCTATTAAGAGTGTACTATGTGCTGGGCACTGTAGTAAACACTAGGAATATCATGGTGTATTCTTGCTCTCAAAAACTCCCAACCTAGTGAGGAGAGGCAGACAATAATCAAGTAATCAGGACCTGAGTTGCCAGTCTTTGAGGTCAGCTGCCCCTTGGCATACCCTTGACAGAGCAGCCCTCCTGGAGGAAGGCTGGCTGTCCAAAGTCAAGGAGCCCTGGGTGGTAGGCAGCCTGGATGGGCTGCAGAGAGTCCTCAAAACAGAGGAACCCCATCGCTCTGCTCCTTGACAGAGCAGAAAGCCAGCCTAGTTGTTTCCAGAGTTGCAGCCCTTGACAAGGAGGGAGAGGGCTAGGGCTCTTCCCATGCTGGCTGCCACTCCCTGGTCTTGATCAATATATATTTTTGAATGAAAAAAATAATCAACTAATCACACTAACAAATGTAAAAAGGAACTGGGACAAGTGCTACAAAGGCATAGCACACTGTGCTATGATACCTTATAACAGCTCAGGGGGATCCAGGAAGGCTACCCTGAAGGGATTACTCAAAATGCGATCTAAAGGGTGAATGAGTTAGGTAAGAAAGAAAGGAACAAGTGTTCCATCCAAACAGAGAAATCAAAATACGCAAAGGCCTCGTATCAGGAGGGAGTGTGGTGACATGAAGAACTTAAAGACAAATGTGGCTGTAAGTGTGGAGAGTGAGGAGGTTCAAGCTGAGCCTGGGAAATAAGCAAGTGCCAGGTCATGCCAGGCCTTGTAGGCCACATGGAGGAGTTTGGTGTTGATTATTGGGAAGCCATAGAGGTTTTAAGCATGAGAGTGATGTGGCGTTCCTTATGAAAAGACCATTCTGTCTACAGTCAGAATAGATTGGAGGGTAGCCAGAGTAGATTTGGGTAGATTAGGAAGTACTGCAGTGGTCTAGGAGAGAGGTGATGGTACAATGGTGGTAAGGGAGATGGAAAGAAGTGGGTAGATTCTGAATGTTTTTAGGAAGTAAAATAAGCAGAATTTGACAAAACACAGGTTTGGGGGTGGGGGGAGGAACAGGGAGGTATCAAAAGACCCCTAAGTACAACTGGATAGAATGGTAAGGCAAGCCACTGAGATAGGGAAGGCTGGAAGAGGACCAGGTTTGGGGAGCAAGTTGAATCTGAGGGGCCTTTGAGACATCCTATAGAAGAGGTCAAGTAGGCAGTTGGGTATACTGTTCTGAGGGTCAGATGACAAGTCTGAGACGGAAATATAGATTGGGGAGTTTATCTGTGTGCAAGCGCTGACGTAGCTGTGGATATGGGGAGCTTGCCTAGGGACAGAGTATAGAGTGAGCTGGGAGAGAACTGAGGTCTGGGCCTCAGGAAAAGCCAGCATTTATAATGGAAAAGAAGTTGTGACAATACCTAGACTATTTCTCCACTTCTGGAATTCAGAATTCCTGAATTCTTTCTTTTGTTTTGCTACCCAATTACTTGGTACTGTCAGAAAACCAACTCTCTCCCCTGTTTAAATCAGCATTTCATATGCTGAGGGAGGCGGTGCCATTTTTTGGGGGGGGTACTTTTACATTTTACCAAATATCATTAGGAAGATGCTAGTAAATATACTCTAAATTGAGAATGCAGCAGAAGTTTAATTTGTTAGAATATTGAGCAAAAAAAGTTGAACTAGGAGAGAGCTGCTGTGCTCTTCTGGAGTGGTTTCTGCCAGGGTAGGAAAAATTGGCCCCTCGATTATTGTGATCTTCAAGGTGGTCAAGGTCCTACATGCCCAGCCATTCTCTGAGAATAGAGCTATGCTTGCAAGTATACAGGCTTCCGGTCAATGACCCTGGCTCTGGGAGAAAGAGAGAGAAAGAAAAAGAAAAAAAGCAAGGGCTTCTCCCCCACCTTTTTTGCTCAATTCTGTAGTGCATATTTTTATGCCCTTGGGAAGTGGAAGGGAGGAATGAGCTAATAATTTGGTTGATTCAATATTCTGACCTCTGAGTCAAAAAGTTACTCAGCGATCCTTTTAGCTGGTGACAAAGGGGTAGCATATTCAGAGTCAGGAGCCTGTGCCTCTGATAATGACTCATGTGCTGAGTGACCTTGGGGTAAACCATACAGACTTTCTCCATTTCAATATCAGTAATACCACCTGTCCCCCCTATCTCTTGGGGTTGTTATGTGAGTCTGATGAGATCACAGATCTGGAATCATTTTTTAAATGTCAGACATTATCATGCCAAAAAGTACACCATCCACTGAGAGCTAGTCTGTCTTGATTATAATTTTGTTGCATTATACATGTATCAATTCCTGTCCTAATCTTTTTATTTCAAACCATGTTTCCTCTGAAAATAAGTGCTTCTGAGCTGTTGAGATATATGCTAGCTGCTTCTACCACCACAACTAAATATCAAAATATCTAAGTAAAACATTGTTATATTAATCAATGGTCCAGTTTATAAATGGAAGCTCTAAAATAAAAAAAATGTAAAACCAAGATTAGTTTTTACCGTAATATGAATAAAAAGGCCTTGACTTAGCCCACTGGGCCCTACATTATCTTGTTTCCAACTAGTTTTTTGACCTCATCTTGTACCATTCCCCCCTTCCCTCACTCTGCTTTAGTCTTTTTGGCCTCCCTGCTGTTCCTTCAATAACCCAAGCACTGTCTTAGCCCAAGGCCTTTGTGTTGCTCCTATTCACTTGGAGTGCAATTAATTCCCCCTGACATCCTTCACTTCATTCATGTCTCAGCAGATGTGATGCACAGGCCTTTCCTAACTAGCCTATATAACTACCCTAAACGCCCTATCTAAAGTAGCACATACCCCTAACACTTGCCACCCATGTGTCTGTCTTCCTCCTCTTAGTCTTGATTTATAATTCTGCATAGCACTTATTACCACTTGACATCCTATATTTGTTTTTCTGTTTTCCTTTCAACAGGAATGTAAACTCCATGAGACCAGGATATTTGTCTGGTTTGTTCCACTGCTGTATACTTAACACTTAGAATATAACCTGGCATGTAGTAGGCACATGATAAATAGGTGTCTAATGAAAGAATGAAGGAACATATTCCTACCGCTCCTCTGGCTGGCAAAATCTTTTCTATCACACCACTTCACAATCATGAACCTAAGGAATTAAAGTGGAACACTAAACAGCAAGATGCTTCTGTGTGTGTGATCATTTGGCAGATTTTGAAAAAAATGTGGGGACTAACATCAAGATCGTACATGGTATTTTGACCTAACAAAAGCCCTTAATGCCATCAACAGAACTGGGCTACAGCACTTTTAAATAAATCTGGCTACCTTGAAAATTCCTGCAGGTTCACAAGTTCACCTGTCATTAAAACAGTATGGGGCTGTTGGCGGAAATTTCACATCTCATCTCCGTGTCACCAAATTAAGTGTGTTAGGGTCAGCTACAAGTTATAATTAGCATTAATTGTCAGGATAGATTCACCAATAACTAAATCCTGAAATATAATCAGACTACCAGCATTGAAACAATTTTAGTTCATTGCAACACAAACCAGAGAATAGAGGCCATTGAAACTTACTGCTACCAATTGTGACCCCCAAATGGCGCGGTTATTATCACAGAAGGCAGAAGCAAAACATTGTGCATAAACTGAAACACAATATGGCTTATCTGTTGGTCGGGGGAATCTTTATTTTGTTGGAATTTGGGCCTTTGTTTTTTTAATGATCCTATGTCTGAGATCATATGACTACTTTAGGGGAGGAGGAGTTAGTCTGTCAGAGAAACCGCTGAAATAACCAGAGCCCATAAGAACAACGAATAGAATATAGAAAGAAAAAAACAGAGCTAACGATAGGTTGTAGTTGTAGTCATGATAGAACTGTTCTGACGAAGTCTGTTAAATCATATCAGAAAACTGAATGAAATAGGTTAGATTTTCAGCCACATTTCATTTAATGAAATGTCTTCTCATTATTTTTAAATTTTACAGGGCAGTTAATTAATTACTGCTTGCTTCTATCTTCCATTTTGTTTACAAGGAAGAAGTATTAAAGTGTTTTTGTTTTTTTTTTTGAGAGAGAGAGAGAAAGTCTCACTCTGTCGCCCCAGGTAGAGTGCAGTGGTGTCATCATAGCTCACTGCAATCTCAAACTCCTGGGCTCAAGCGATCCTCCTGCCTCAGCCTCCCATGTAGCTGGGACTACAGGCATGCACCACCACACTGGCTAATTTTTTCTACTTTTGGTAGAGACGGGGTCTCACTCTTGCTCAGGCTGGTCTTGAACTCCTGACCTCAAGTGATCCTCTTGCCCTGGCCTCCCAGAGTTTACAGGCTTGAGCCACTGCACCCGGCCCAAAGTATTGAGATGTTTCTGCTTCCTTTGACATGCTCAGAGGTAGCCAGATCCCTAAGCAGTGAAACCAATACCTGGAACATTTCCTCACTTACTGGCAATGACCTGGGATGAGGTAAAACTCCTAGTAGAGATTTCTTTGTCTTCATCCTCTTCCTCCTCGATGTCATCTCACTTTCAACAATAATAAAGACATTTATTGATTGAATTTGTGTGTCTGGCAGTCTGCCAAGCATTGGGATTTTTAAAACTTTTTCTACATCTTACCTCCAAACCTCAAAACTCTAAGTGGTACCACTTGGAAACAATAGCACATAAACTGTCTTTGTATTTAGAAATCAGAAATAGGGTGGCTCTTTTGAAGTAAAGGCCTCCAACAGACAGGATAACAGAATGTTAGAGGATGGATCCTGTATAGAGTCAGAGTGCTCAAATCAAATTCCTGTGCAACTACTTCCCAAGCTGTGTGACATTGGCATGCTGTGTAACCTCTCTGTGCCTTACTGTTTTCATCTATAAAGGAGGAATAATAATAATCTGTATACCACTGAGTTGTCGTGAGGAGTAAATGAAATAATCCATATAAGATACTTAGAACTGAACCTGGTACGTTGAAAATGCTCAATAAATGTTAGCTATTATTGCACAAAGGACTCAAAATTTGCAGGTTCTATAAGGGGCAACTCTGGCTACAAACCAAAGAACATCTTCTTTTGTGAAGATGCTGGAAAGACTGTGAGTTACTCAGTATCATTTTGTGTCAAGCCCTCATACGCCGTGATCATTACAAGTGTGTAACTAGGAAATCCAGCAATATATTGGAAATTAAACACAGATACAGGGATTTTGAAAAACAAACATACATTTCTGTAAATCAGGGGTTGGCAAATTTTTTCTGTAAAGGGCCAGATGGGAGATATTTTAGGCCTTACAGGTCAGACAGTTTCTGTTGCAACTGCTCAACTCTGCTGCTGTGGGGCGAAAGCAGTCATCGGTAATGTGTACATGAATGAGCATAGCTATGTTCCAATAAAACTTCATTTACAAAAACAGGCTGTGGGCTGGCCCATGGGTCATAGTTTGCCCACCCCTGCTCCAAATAATTATCTTAGCCTATTGGGGTTGTAATGGCTACTTAAGCTGAGTAACTACAGAAAGCAAATAAACTGGGGAGGAGAAGAAAGGGGGGGAGGAGGATTTAAGAAACGGAAGAATAAGCAACGGCTCCTCCAATGTCTCTCCCCTCCCATCCTAGATGGTAGTAGATGCCTTAGACGACAAGGCAGCAGCAGACTCCATTTATTCTCTTTCATTTAACACATAATTGTGAAGCACTTACCATGCCCCAGGCATTGTGCTGTGATTTATAATGTTGAGTGAAAACAGACCTCATCCCTGCCTTCATGCAACTTACAATCTAGTCAGGTAGGAATAGGGATAAGGATCAGCCAAATAATCACACAAAAAAATGTGAGCTTGCACTCACACTTGTTCCCCAAGGAGAGGGAACAGCAGCATAGACTCTTTTATAGTAAAAAGTATAGTGCATCCAAGAGATGCAAATAAGGTCATTATGATTGGAGTCCAGACAGCCAGAGGGAGCATGGTTGGAGACAGGGCTGGAAAGATAGGTAGGGGTCAGACCATGAAGGACCATGGGAGCAATCAATTCTTTATTTATTCAGCAAATATTTATTGAACACTATTCTACATAAGGCTCTGTGGATACCGTAGTGAATGAGAAAGACAGATATTAAGCAAATAAACACTCAAATCTATAATTACAAAGCTCTGCTTCTAGAAGTTCTATGCCCTGAAACTCTGTCCAGTAGCCTGATTTGTTAAAAAAAAAAATACCTGGCCTGTTCCCAGGATGCAGTCCCAATTTAACCAGGTGCCCACATTAGAACTATATACAAACGTATTACTTGCTTTATCAATATCTTTTTTGGAATCATGGGTGGATTTGATAACTATCCCTAGGACTCAGCCTGTGAAACAACATATCAGGCATCACTTCCAGATTAATAATGAGCTACTGATGGTCTCTTTTGTGGGTGTGGGCTCCCAGACAGATGTGGCCCCTCATGCTGTCCATATTGACAAGTCTTTATGACCTGCTATTGAGGATAGCATTATGGACAAGACTGTGACAGTAAACCAGATCTGAGTATTTGACATATTAATTCAATTGTTTAAATGTGATCTTGTTTTTTATTTTGCAACCTGCTTTTCTTACATATTTATTCCTGGGGTGAACTCTATTAGTGCATTCTACTTTACATTATAAATCCTTAGAAGAAGCAGGGATTTATTCTAGGGAATTGCAAGATTAACAAATGATTTTTGATGTTGATGACTGTGGAAAGCTAATAAGACAATTAAACAGTTTCAAAGTGATTTTGTTACAATGACACTATTTGACTCTTAATTCCTTGGCCGGTTTTTTCTATCAAAGAAGGAAATTAAAATGTCATGGAATGATTTGCTTTATATAAAGCTGAGCTGATTGCTAGCCAATACTTGGTGCTAGTCTTGATAGGCAAATGGATTATATGATGATCTCCACTGCAGCAGTTCTGGTTCTCAACATCTAGTCCACAAATGCCTGGGGTTCCTATGACCCTTTTAGGAGGTTGGAGAGGTCAACATTACTTCCTATAGTTATAGTAAAATATTATTTGCCTTTTCCAGAGTGTTGACATTTGTACTGATGGTGAAAAAGCAACAGTGGGTAAAACTGGTGGTGCTGTAGCATGGATCAAGGCAGGGGCACCAAATTATGCTACTAGTCATTGCAGCACTAGCAGAAAAAGAAATGCCATTTTGCTTACAAATGTCATTGATGGAGCAGTAGAAATTATAATTATCTTTCATTAAAATGCTATTTTAACACACAATGGATTATTTTTATTTTTAAATAATTCAATAAATATTTGAAAATTTCTTAGTTTTAATTTCCAACTTGATAAATATAGATAGCTATAACACATAAACAAAAGATCTTTGGGGCCCCCAATAATTTTTTAAGAGTATAAAGGGCTCCTTAGACCAAAATGTTTGAGAACTGCTGCTTTCTTAGTTTTCCAAACATCACTCTTACCAAGATAATTTTCCACTTTTCGATTATCGGTTGTATGCAGACTATTCATTTTTCTAAGTCTAACTCTTCTCTATGACTTCTCAAAAACAATGCCAAAGAGCTCTAAAATAACCCTCTAAAATTCCTTAAACACTCTCCTGTGTGTTCTACCAGTTTATTTCTCCTTACTTTCTCGGCATCGTGTTTTGGAAAGAGCCACCTGGCCTTTCTAGAATTTCGGTGTAGTGGGATTTTTGTCTTACCCCTCTCCCCCAATTTCCCCTTCTTCTTTGCCCCAGCATTATCTTCTTCCCTTTGGAGAACCCTCTTCCCATTCCTTGTCTTCTTGGTGAAGCTGGCAATCACAGTGCCCCCACCCAGACCTGACTAGAAGGGTGGGCACATGATCTAGGCCTGGCCCAACCATAGCACTGCATCTTCCAGAAAAGTGATTGGTTTAAGGGAGAGGTCACATGACCTAAGCTAAGCAAATTGGAGTCCTTACCCCAAAGTGTCTGCAGTAAAGGTAGCCCTCACTTTGATCATGAGTTGTAAGGGTGTATGAGTGGGCTACTACCCACCATCTTTCTCACCATATAGAGAGAGCCTGTCTACAGGATGAATCCAAGCAGAGACAAGAAGAAATAAAGATGAGTGGAGAGAATATTCTGGCAATTTTGAGTCCTTATTCCAATCTCTGAGGCCCTGGTTCCTGGCAGCTCTTTCTCCCTTCAGTTCTGCCAGGTACTATGCAGTCATGTGAACAAATAAATTCCCTTTTTTGCTAAAGTTACCCTTTCAGTTGAAATAGTTTGGAATAATATATTTGAGAAAGTTATTTAATCTTCTAACTTTACTTTTCTTGTGGGAATATCATCAACTGCCTCACCTCACAGGTTGTAGGGTTTAATGAGACAATGTTAAAACACAATTAAAACCGTAAATCATTATACAAGTGTTGAGTACAATAAATATTTTCTCTCTACATCCAAGGAACAAGGCGGCTAGCCTCTGCTGTCCAGCAGTTATTTTTTAGATGACTAAGTATACTCATCCCAAATCCTTGAGTCCAAGAATGACTTAAGAGATCCTTAAATTTCCTCTAGAAGTCAAGTAAGGTTTAGGAGCTTTTTCTACCATAGTTATCCTATCTAGAGGGTTCATCCATCACTTAGGCCCATTTGGTCTGGATCAGCTCTCACAGAATTTTAGAATGTTCAGCCAAAAAAGAGGGGTGTGTGTGTGTATGTGAGAGAGAGAGAGAGAGAGAGAGAGAGAGAGAGAGAGAGAGAACAGACTATTAGAACCATTGACTCTTCCTTACTGAGAAGGTTCACTCAACTGAAAATAGAGAAATAAAGACTAGAAAGACTTCAGGGGATTGTTACATGTTAACCAAGAGGACTCCTACACAACTAAATGCCACTTCCTATGAAGCATAAATGAATGAACTCCCTCCCCAAAAAGCTCAAATGGTGGGAGGAATAAGGTCAGGTGCATCATCTATGGCATATGGAATCTGGGGTGTAGGTGGGGGTAAATGCCTTGGGAGCATTAGTGACTTCTACAGTGTGCTCTAAGTTTCAAAGGTATTTTAGCCAAGTATTTTTTTGGTGTGGCCTAAGCTATCCAAGGATTCTACTGAATCAGAGCCAAGGTGTTCTCATTCACTAGTGGCTGCTCTATACTATGCCATTTTAGAGAATGACACAAGGAAATGTGATGCCTCCTAGCGGGCACTCTTTGGTTCCATCTTATCAAAAGACTGACTTCCCTTTAAATGACTCTTCTAACATTTCTCATTGTCTCTGTAACTACATTTGATTATTTGGCTACAGAGAGCACAATTTCCCAGGTGAGGCCTCCCACCAGGAAGTGGATCATTTCAATGGGAATGCATGATAAACCATGCAGCAACAGGGTGAGAACAGCAAGAGAGTCATTTCATTTCAATTGTTGAAATCGAAATCCTCCCCACTCACTTCAAAAAATTTAAGGACAATGAGACAGGCATTTGCAGTTTATATTCCAGGTAAATATGCACCATTTTTAGTCATTAGATGAGGAACAAGAAGGGCTTTTAACTTTGAACAAGGACTTGATAATTAATATTCTTTGTTTCATTTTCAATTCTGCCAAGGACCTGCCAGATGGCCTTGTTTCTAGGGGGGGGATGTCTTACTCATCACTCAGCTTTCTTTTTAACATAGCAATGTAACAAATCTCCTTCCGTTCTAGTAGCCCTATGCCCTCTTCCCCACCCCCCACCCACCCACCATTGGTGAGAAATCATGAGGCTTCATAATTGTTAAAGTCAGAGATGGAACATAATATACTACCAGTTGATGCCCTGAATTTACAACCTTCCCCCCAACCAAATGTCATTGAGCCTATTCCTTCTGTTAAAAAGCAAATTTACTCTCTGAGAAATTTTGCTTTGCCTGTCTCAGTAGATAGTATTCCTTTTGTAACTACACAGGAATTGACTTTGCAGCACCTTGAAGTAAATTTTGAACACGAAACTTGTCACTTTCACAGACCAAACTGGAAAAAAAAATAAAGTTGGTTCAGTTCACCACAGAGAAGAAAACTCAGCACCCCAGTGAGGCCAGAGGCGTTCTCTAAACAGCCTCTGTGACCCAAACTGCCTCAATTTTAGCCCTACAGACTGAACAGACCAGAACAGTGAGAGCAAACCAGATTTTTATTAGCTCTGCCTTACCGAAAAGCATGTTTGTTTGATATGGGGAAACAATCAGTTAATGTTTTATGCCATTCACATATAGTTTTGTTATTACTTTTTTATAACCAAAAGAAGTGGATTTAGCTGGAACCAGAAAACTACAGAATAGGAAATGCCGGGGGCCATTGGGGGGTGTGGAGATTAGAACAGTTAGCCACTTCTCTCTCTGACAAGTATAAATCTCTGCTTAACCCTGTTACAAGGCCATTTGGCATGCTTTTCTTCCGGATCCAACTCTGCAGGTACATTCCAGGCTCCAGGGCACCTCCAACCCACCCCTCCATGACTCCAAGTTGTTCTAGTACTTTGAATGGCTTCCAGGCCTTCTTCCCTTGTAGGAAATAGAACTGATATTTTAGGAGGCAATATTTAATAGCACTAGCAAACATGGCAAATGTTCACAGTGATCTACCGAGGCTAGATCTTTGATTATGACTATTTATGTGGGATCTAGAGCTTGCCTGGGAGAGTCACACTTGTATCTCAAGGATGAGCCAATGAAGCCTAAGAGCCAAACTCTTCAGGCCTATTGGTTCGTTTGCGCAAATTCTGTCAGCTCCTGGGTGAAAGAGAGCACAAAGACCCAGTTACCCTAATTATTAGAAGATGATGCAATCTGACTCACTCAAAGAATAGGGGGTGGAAATATTTATTTTTATTCATTTAGGCCTTTTCCAAAACATTAAGCAGAAGCCTACATCCAACATGGATATTGGTCCAGAATAATAATAACATTTATTGAACACTTACAAGGGGCTCAACGCAGCCAAGTGCTTTACACAAATTCCCATTTCATCCTCATACCAACCCTATGAAGGAGGTATTAATAGTGACTCCACCACTCATTCACTGGGAATTGGAGGTCCGTCACTTTTATCCACTACACTACCCTCTGTCCCATTTTTAGAGGATGATGATGAAGATTCTGTGAACTCAAGTGGACTAGAGCAATGCTACCAGAAAGTGTGGGCTGCATACCAGTGCTGGTTCGTGACCTCTTTGTTACCGGTCTGTGACAAGACAAGTCAGAAATTGAGAGTGAGGTTTAAAAACATTTGTAGCAATGTAACAGAGTATTTTTTATGTCTGTTGAACCTAATTATTTAAAAATTTGGGCTTATATTTTGTCTGTCTTCGGTTTTTATTTAATCATTTTGTAATAACTTATTTTTATATATTTTTTAAAAGTATCAGTCCATGATGGATTGGAATTTTTTAAAAAGAAAGAACCGTCCCTTCGCTGTAGATAGTTTGAGAAGCACTGGACTAAACATGTCTTAGTGATGACCACTGTAGAAAGGAAAATGAAAGATAGTGAAGTTTGAGCTTCTTTCTGAGGTTTGTGGGAGTTTCCTGTATCTCTTATCAGCTGTCTCCACGGCTCTCTGATAAATCTCCCCATTGCTCTGTTGGGTTTTAAGAGAATAATCAGTGACACTCCCTTTCCTCTTCCTAATTTAAAAGCAACTGAGACATGAACACCAGAGTCAGATAGGAGATCAAAATGTCATTTACACAGTGGACTGGGGGAGATAGCTGAGATGTACGACCTCAACTGTCTTTCTAATACTTCCCCTCACCCTGGAATTAGGGAGCCTCAGCCACCTAGTCACTTGCACAGTGGGACAAGCTCAGGCCTGCCCCACAAGCTAAGAGCAGATCACGATAAAACCCTTAGAAAGACTACCTGGAAATGGCAGAGCAGAGCATTCTCAGTTTCTTCTCAAAAACTCCTTATTTAGCTAAGTCTTTCTTCGCTTGGTAGGGCATAAGGGAGAAGCAAGGAGAGACACCAGGGCTCTCCCTCTAGTGTATGTTCCCTCAAGGAAACATGAGGCTAGCGGAATGGAGGTTCCCCTAACATGTGTCATTTAACCCCTCATTTAATACCCACCTCTGGATATTCTACTAAAACACACCCAATCTCATTCTATAAGCTTTTTATCCAATTATTTATTTATTTTTATTTACATTTATTTACCTATTTATTTTGAGATGGAGTCTCTGTCTCCCCAGGTAGAATGCAGTGGTGTCATCATGGCTCACTGCAACCTCAAACTCCTGGGCTCAAGCAAGCCTCCTGCCTCAGCCGTCCGAGTAGCTGGGACTACAGATGCACACCACCACGCCTGGCTAATTTTTCTATTTTTGATAGAGACGGGGTCTCACTCTTGCTCAGTCTGGTCTCGAACTCCAGAGCTCAAACAATCCTCCTGCCTTGGCCTCCCAGAGTGCTACAATTACAGGCGTGAGCCACTGCACCTGGCCTTTTCCATCATTTAAACAGCTCTTGAAAGTCTATCTCCACCAGACAACCCTTGAGAAAGTGGAAGTAATTCCTCTTTCTAGGTCCTTTTCTCAGTGGGGTAAATGCACTTAATTTTTCAAGTTCTATGTGTATTTACTGTACTTCCACCACAGAATCGTCTATAGCATTATAAATCCCATCTAGGCAGGGGATTGTGCACATGCTTACTCATTTGCTACAGCTCCGTGCACCAAGAGGTATTTAATGACTGTTTTGATCCCAAAGATGATGAAGATGCAGATGGCAGTAAAGACATCTCTCTTGGGTATTTGCATTTAGCACCTCAACCTTGGATGATAAACCAGTTTTCCCACTTCTGCTCTTGTTCTCTGGTAATACCTGATTTGCAACTTGGATTCCAAAGTATCAGTTCCCAGCCAAATGCTTTTCAACAACATACTAATATTAGGAAAATTAAATACCTCATATAATATGTGACTTGACTTTTTGAAACTCAATTCTTCTGCAGAGTAATTCTTAGTGTATTTGTATTATTGGATACTGTTCCAGGGCCATCACAACTTTGTGGTACAGTGGAGTTTGTCTGCTTGTGCGTCTAGTCTTCCTTTCCTACTCTCCTTGTCACTGATCCTCCTTCCAGGTGCCTGGGGCTCCCATGGTACCTCCAGGGCTTTCCAGAGCTGCCCACCTGGCATCCTTCTCAGGCCTGCCCTCTCTACCTATATTGTAGACCTTTTCATCTTACTCTTGTGTTCTCTTTAAAAAATCCTGTTGCATTTTAGCACGTGCGTTCTGGAGCTAACTCTTTCCCCAAAGAAGTAACATGAATGGTGGAAATGTTATAAATGACAGCAAATCACTAGGGAACATCTGAGAGTAGGGAGGCTTTTGATCATATTGTATATCACACCATGTAGGTGGCTGCCTAAATGGAAGGCCAAGTCTATGTATTAATATTTGTATCATCTTGTATAAGTACATAATTATATTTTAGAGGATGAGCTACCTATTCATATATATGGATATGAATGCAACTTTCATAAGTGCATGTCTGTACAAACCCTTCATTAGGACCTCAATAAAACATCTTCTCTGATCACCTAATACCTCTAGTTTCTGGCAGTAAGGAAAGTGCATCCATGTTGATCTCATAAAATTAATTACTACTTTCTTTTTTTTAAAAAAAAGTTGTGCTAGATAGAAGTTTAATTAAATGGTGATATAAATCTCTGAATCTGGGTGCTATAAAATTGGTCAGCGTGGAATGCACCCACTAGCATCAAACACTTAGCAACTTGGAAACCTCACCTTTGAGCCTTCCTTGAACTCAAAACTGGCCTGGCTTTGAGCATATCTCTCTGAATGACTGTTCATCACATAAAACTACTTCCCTCACCCTTGATTAGGTTCCTTAAAAGCACCAGACCAGCTTGGGAGCACAAGGTATGGTGCCAGGTATCCCTAACCCCTATCTCTAACCCTGTGACCTTGTACCACTTGCTGTTACTTCATTTGTATTCTGTCTATGTCTAACTCAGGTTTACAGGGAAATTTGGAATAAGCAAAAAAGATTACTGGGTGTCTCCAATGGAAAGTATGTATTGTTTAGGGCAGATTCTTCTGGGTTATCTGATTCTAGTCTTTCATTTTATTTGAGCTATTTTAAAACTCTATAAATTGTAGTCAACTGATAGCAATGCAAAATAATTCTCATCCATAGACGTGCATATATAGTCTGTCTGGTGGGAGTTCAATTGACTCTCCCCCACCATGGAAAAAGAGAGTTTCCCATCCATTTGTAAATTCATTTCAACATTCCTTTACCCCATATAAATATGTACATCTTTGACTACTCCTTCGAACTGGTTGTAGCATCTTACATGCTCTCTCATTAATAATGAGTTAATAAGTGAGTTAAATAAAATCTTTAATACATGTTGATTTTATAGACATATGAGAGTCATGATTAACAGGTGTAAGGTCCTTCCAGGTAGAGGCTTTGTGGGAGCTGGAGTGGTAGACCTTGGGTAGGTTACTTAACCATTCTGTGCATCAGGATCCATCTATGGTGAGAATAATAAAAATGCCTTCTCTGTCTACCCTAAGGGCTTGCCATAAGATATGATGAGTCTATATATGGAAATGAATTGTGCAAACTAGAAAGCATTAAACAAATGTAAAGTCTTCAACTTTTCCCTCCTCTGCCAAAGTAAATGTTGCCCACACTTTAAGACTCAGTGTGATTCTTAACTTGTACCATAGAAAAGCATATTTGCTCCTGTCACCTTCCTTTGAACTCATTGTACTCCTGTGAGTTTATATGAGCAATATCATACCGATCATTATTTATTCCCCTCTAATGATTTCATGTGTGTTAATTTCATCTCTTCAGGTAGATTGTAAGTTTCTTTAGGGCCAGGGCAATGCCTTAAACTTGCTTTGCATTCCCTGTTGCCTCTGGCAGTGTCAGGTCCCTGGTAGGATGGACTTTGATTGAAATGGAATGTTATCCTGATGTAAACACAATACCTGCCTTGCAACTGGTACATACTCAATTGAAGATGATGATGTCGAGATTGAAGATGATTAGTACAGTCACCATCAATCAGGAATTTATGTGATAGAAAAGATGATTCAGGACTATTCCGCCTTCAAAAATGTGAGAAGAATAGCTAAGTCTTATTGAACTATTACTATGTGTTTGGCACTGTTGTAAACCTTTTACATATATAACTCACCTGAACCTCACAACAACTCTATGAAGTAGGTACTGTTATTATCTTCCACTTTACAAATGAGGAGATTGAGATACAGAGAGATTAAATAACTTGCCCCAAAGTCACTCAGTGAGTGAGTGAAGGCTCCAGGCTCTGGGCTATAAACTGCTTCACTGAGAAGAAGAAAAGTGAGATACAAAAGAGTTTTCTGGGGGAGTGAGTTTTACATTATTTTTATATAATGGTCTTTTTGATTGTATAAACAAGGAATTACAATAAGAAGGTAGAATTAACAGACAAAGGAGGATGTTGGCAAGGAAGAAAGAGCAATAATGATAATGGTCAGGACATCTTTAGAGTATGTGACCTTGGGAAAGTCATCTAGCTTCTTAGTAAAATTGTTGTGGGTATGAAACGAGATAATTTATGTAAAGTACATAAAGTGGTGCCTGGCACCTAGTAAGCCCTCAACAAATGGTATTGTTATTATTTTAAAAATTATTATTACCTATTACTATTATTAATCAGAGTAGATGAAGACAACTTATTATTTGTCAGGATCTGGGATTTTATCCTACTGGCAAGCTAATAAATAAACTTGCCACAGTTTCATGGATGATGGCAGAAGACATAGACTACTGGTTCAGGAATAAAGGATTTTATAGCACAGCAAGTAACATGAGCATCAGCATATTTGCACTGGTCGCCCTTGCCCTCAAGTCCGAGAGGGATGACACATAGGAACTCAGGTAGATACTGAAAACACAGTAGGTTTGCATCAGAGTCAAGGAACACTGAGCTTGGGAAATCATAGCTTTTATAGTAGGCAGTAAGCAAGCCTGCTCTTTGTTTAGGAAGAGATGTTGCCTCCTCTCTTAAGGTTGCACACTGCAAACACATCTCTGAGAAATGACCTAAGTAAGGAGCAGTCAGGGCTTTGCATTCTTGGCATACCCAACAAAAGCTTGCAGGGACTCTAAGGGACCATGGCAGATTGCCTCTCACAACAATTATTATTATTATTATTATTATGAACCAGAGTAAAAGAAGATGAGTTATCTTTTTTCCCTGTTTATATCTGTACACATTCCATACTATACCTTCTTACTCTGGACCCTGAATTTGGCCTTTTGAGAGATTACATAATGACTCAAAGAAAAAGACTATTCTTCTCTTACCTCTTCTGATTTCCTTTTCCTGACTACAGACTGAAACTCCTCCCAGTCTTGCTTCATATTTTACTTCAGCCTGAGACAACACATGGGTTTTTACTCTCCTTTTTTCCACTGAAATAGGCATTTTGAAAAAGCACAAATTTTGTGGAGCCAGAACAAGCATGTTATCTTCCAGAATAACATCTCAGACTGGAAGCATTGCTTTTTCCACATGTATCTGAATAAAGTGTCACTTTTTTAGGCAAGATGTGGCTTTCTCCAAAATGAGCTTTGAAAACTTAGGATCAACATAAATTTCATTGGCTTATCTGGAACAGCCGTCTATATTTTACTGTATATTAAATATTCCTGGCACTATTAAACTACAATATCCACCAGAGGTGTTTTTGAAAAGCAGGGTCAAAAAGTGTTAGTGCAGAAGGAGAACTTAGATGTTGACTGTGTTAGTTTCTTAGGGCTGCCGTGACAAAGCACCACAAACCAGGATGGCTTGAAACAACAGAAATTTATTCTCTCACAGTTCTAGAGGTTAGAAGTCCAAAATCAAGGTGTCAGTAGGGCTATACTCTCTTTGAAGCTTTGCGGGAGGATCCTTTCTTGCCTCTTTTAGCTTTTGGTAGCCCCAGGCATTCCTTGGCTTGCAGCTGCATAACTCCAATGTCTGTGTCTATCTTCACATGGAGTTCTCCTTGTGTGTCTCTCTCCTCTTCTTATAAAGACACCAGCCATTTTGCATAATGGCCCATACTACTCCAGTATGACCTCATCTTAACTAATTACATCTGCAACGACCTTATTTCAACAAGGTGAGGTGTTGGTAATTAAGACTTCAACATATATTTTGGGGGACCACAACTCAACCTGTAATATTGATTAATTCTTTTACTTTACAGATAATAAAACTGAAGCACAAAAAGCTTTTGAGGTACTCATGGTCACTGCCTTTTAAATTCTGTCTTTCTGGTTTTGGGACCCTTCCCTCCCCATCTTCTCTTTTAAGAACTGCCAGAGCCATCACACCTTATGTAACTCCTTGGACTTCTAACTTATTCTCTGTGTTGATATTTTTTTTTTTTTGAGACAGGGTCTCACTCTGTTGCTGGGGCCAGAGTGCAGTGGAGTCATCACAGCTCACTGCAACCTTGAACTCCTGGGCTCAAGCGATCCTCCTGCCTCAGCCTCCAGAGTAGTTGGAACTACAGGTGCACGCCACCACACTGGCTAATTTTTCTATTTTTTTGTAGAGACGGGTGTCGCTCTTGCTCAGGCTGGTCTTGAACTCCTGGCATCAAGCGATCCTCCTGCCTCAGCCTCCCAAAGTGCTAGGATTACAGGCGAGAGCCACTGTGCTCGGCCTGTGTTGACTTTTAATACCTGATCTCTCACCTTCTTGAGTCCTGCTTTGCTGAAAGACTCCTGCCCTGATGCCACCCATGCCCCAAAGTGTGGGCTGTGGGAAGCTGTCTCATGTCTCTGACTACTCCAGGGTGAAGACACAATGGACATTGGAGGGCATTTATGCCTTTGCTTCAGAAGATTGAGTCAGAATGAGCCTCTTGGAGAATTTATGGGCCAGTAGAAAATTAACATAGACAATATTCCTATATAAGAGAGTTTACTGCTGAAAATCATCTTGGAATGGTAGGCAAGTCATAGCCATATTATTTTAAATGATACAAAACAAAACTAACACACCTGACAGAGGACTTTTTTCAGACTATCACAGGGCAGGTATGAGCAAGTGAAACCTTTGGACCATTCTTAGCTTAAAGCCTTTTCCAGTCTCTAGGGATTTGTTCATGTTCCTCTGGAATGGTAAAACACACAGGTGATTCAGAGCTTCCTTCAATGGATTAATGCTTCAAAAGCCAAACCCTCTGGGCAAGCAAACTTTCCCTCAGTCTTCTTGGGATTTTTTTTTTCTTTACTTGATGCTTAAAGCATTTCATGTACTATTTAGGAAACACTCATTTTTCGTTTTAATTCAACTGCAAAATATCTGTATAAAGGGTATGTCAAGTTCATGCCTATCACTTAATGGACTTAATAATGTTATTTTATATTATTATTTTATATTATTTAATAATGTTATTTTATATTATTATAACCTTATATTAAGGTTCATGTGCTCAGAACCTTAAAACCTCTGGTTGCATTTATATTTTGAAAATGCCAACATGTAAAGGGAGGAGGGAAGACCTTGGGTTGATAATTAGCTGAATTCTTAAAATTTAGAGAAAGATCATACAGCACTTTCAAGATCCAAAGGAACATTTTAAAGGAGTGGTCTTCCACAGAACTCATTTTTGCTCCTAGAGTTCATCAAATTTCAAAGCTAGTGTCAACTGGCATAGTTGCTTAGGTTGTTCCTGCCTGTTGGAATAGAATTGGTAGAGTTGGTCCCCCATCCAGCATTTTGGGTTAAAAAATAAAACAGAGTGTAGTCTTCCTTTAATAAAGTGAGCCTGTTATGAGGAGGGGCCAACTTAGTTCAAAGGTAGATACATTTCTAATGTTGGTTGCCAAAGGCTGGGGGGAGAGAGAAGAGGGGAGCTGTTGTTTAATGGGTATAGAGTTTCAGTTTTGCAAGATGAAAAAGTTCTGAATATCTGTTGCACAACAATGTGAATATACTTTACACTACTGAACTGTACACATAAAATGGTTAAGATGGTAAGATTTGTTGTGTATTCTTTTACCACAATTAAAATTCTTTTAAATTCATTTTAACAAAAGGAGATACACTACTATGATTGAATAGGAGGCCCAAAGCCTCAGCCACTTGAAAGCCTCTCCCCAACTACCTACTCTAGTACCAAACAATTCCCCTACCCCCAGTTAAAGTTCCTCTTTCAAGTAAAAGCATTTTCTAGATCAGGTCCCCATACAAAGTGCATATAGATTTGCAGGGGGAAAAAGAATAGTCAGATAACTATTAACATGAACAAGTTGATTAAAAATTTTTACGTGAGAAATTAGGATGTGAAACCAGATAATATTTGTTAGAAGGAAAGAATCTAGAAAAATTGGAAACAAGGGATACCCTAAGAGTACAGACACAAGAAGGACGGGTGAAGTATAAGTGAGGTGAGAGTCCCTGGAATAGGAGGAAAGGTCATCAATATGAGGGGTGAAAGGGCTTAGGAGTGTGCCTGACATGTAATTTGTCCACTGCACAACCAAATCTAGGTTGGCCCTGTGTCAAAACTAAGGACATTGATGCTGACAATATCAAGGACCAAGATGAGTATCCAGGACTGGAAGACAGAAGCCAAGGCTAGAATGTTCAAGAAAGCTGGATACACAAGCAGATCATGTCTGGTGATGATCGCGGAAATAGACGGTTATGACAAAGCTGGAAGTTGGGAATCAGGTCATTACCAAATGTCAGAGCAAGATGGTAGCCAGAATATGATATTCAGACAAGAGTGAAGGTCTAGGAGTGTATAAGGCTAGAACAGAGAGCATTTCTGAAACACAACTAGACAGAATGGGCTTGGAACTCTGGCAAAGAGTGTGTTGCAAAGGTTGGAAACCAGATTAGAGTTGCAGGGTCAAAGATTAGAACAGAGGCAGAAAGTCCTGGCAACAGGTAAAAGGGATAAATGAGGGCTTGATGCTGATCCAGTTTTTCTGAGATTTGGAGCTTAATATCATTACTGTTAAGGCACGAACCAATCTTGGCAAACTTCATGGAGGCCCAGTAGGTGAGAGTTGCTGTTTGGGACTCCCTGACTGAGATATAGGTATGTGGGCAAGATAAAGCATAGTTTCTGGCATCAAGATTCTGTCTGGCACTTTGGTACTAAGGGAATATTATAAGGAAGGTGATTCTAAAAGCAGAGGCTTTTAATTATTTACCTTTCACTGATTCATTGATTCTTAGACTTTAGCTTTGCTCACTTGGTGCTCTTAATAAACATGTACCCCTCTATGTTTGCTGTCTTTCTCCATTCATCCAACATTCCCTACCAGTGTCTGTACTTACCAAGACAAGAGCCCATATCAGTCTTATGTTTGCCTTGGGCATTCTATGAAAAATGCTTTACAACTCTGCATTAATAACCTAGTAATTGTTGTATATAGTTTTTCAATGAAGTATAGAGTACTATCAAAAATGTGCAAGAGTGATTCAACAACATTCATTACATCCAAGAGGTGTTTATTTAAATTTGATATTGAGCTATAAGGATAGTAGGAGGTAAGTCAAATGACTTGCCTGACTGGATCATTTAGACCCTACCTGCAGACCCAACCCCATTCAGTCACAAGGACCAGTGGTGTTCTTAGTCAAGGAGACTTAAGGAGCCCTAAGCCAGTAGCTCTGCTGTGTTAGCTTTAAGCCAACTGTGGTGTTAGTCTGTATTGGATCCACCTCCCCTGTCAGATGGGGGATGGAAAAAGTGTAAGACCAACTGAATGACTCTAAAGGAACCATAACAGAATATAATTTCCCTGTGGCTATGCTGTGAAAAGCCAAAGGGAATAGCCAGGCTTTCCAGGTGTCCTCGAGGGTGCCATGGACCACAGCCAGGACAATATGTACAGTTTCAGCGGCAACATTCCAGTAGTTAAATAGAGTGCAAGAGCTAAAGTCTGGAATCAGAGTAGGGGCAAAACAAGGCAAAGTAAATACAAACAGACAAGCAACCACCACAAACTAATAAGCAAAGGATAGTTGAGTGAAAGGAATCAAACACGAAATTCTAGAGATAAGTGAGTATGGAAGCCTCCCATTTTTTTCTTAACCCCCTCACAGCACAAGCTGAAGTGGGTTTGTATACAAAGATCATATAAAGTGTCTTGAGAAGAGGAAAGAGTCTGGCTTCTTTGTACTCAGATTTTAATCATTGTACTCTTACCTTGTTTCTTTCTTTCTTTTTTTTTTTTTTGTGGCAGAGTTTTACTCTGTCACCCTGGATAGAGTGCAGTGGCATTATCACAGCTCACTGCAACCTCAAACTCCTGGGCTCAAGTGATCCTCCTGCCTTGGCCTCCAGAGTAGCTGGGACTACAGGTGTGTGCCACAGCGCCCGGCTAATTTTTTCTATTTTTAGTAGAGACGGGGTCTTACTCTTGTTCAGGCTGGTCTGGAACTCCTGACTTCAAGTGATCCTCCCGCCTTGGCCTCCCGGAGTGCTAGGATTACAGGCCTGAGCCACCGCACCCGGCCACCTTGTTTCTTTTAACTTGGTGTTCACCTTGCTTTCTTATTCCTACATACTTGATTTGGTAATCTCAGAATCCAAATTCCTCTAGGCCTGGGGCCCTGCTATCCCTCTCCCTATATTGTCTCTGCTTGAATTTTAATCTCCTCCCTGTTTCCTGATACTAATATCCATCTCAGTGCTTTGGATATAGCCAAATGTTTCTATCAGTGAGCTTTTCCAGGCTACTGGGGAACCCATTACAGTCCCTAGTTAGATCCCTCTGATGCTAATTATCTATTTACCTATTGCCTGTTGTTAGACTTTACCAATGTGCTATACACTAGTCCAGATGTCCTCTCATTGCACAATAAATGTGTATTGAATTTAACTTCCTGGAAACTTCCCAGATTGCCTGCCCTGCTCCAGTGGGTCTGGCCCTCCCTGGTGAGGTTCCAGTGTTGCCAGGTATCTGGTTTTAACAAAGACAGTCTAGCATTTGAACTTGTTGTCCAGCAAAAAATACCAGATAATGACTGATTCTTTTTCCCAATTAATTAAATGGTATTATTATCTTATAGCAAAACTTGTATAAGCAGCACAATCTAATGAAAGCTAGAAATTGTTTCAGTGCATTTTCTATATCATGTCTTTTCAAAATTAGGGCTTCAGGTATTTATCCAATATATCCACTATCTTTGCAGATACCTTTCAGCAACATGATCTAGACTATTCTTCTTCCAACCACATCTTACAGTATGAAAGAATACAGAACAGAAATATTAGTCAGCTTGTACCTTAGAAATTAAGTTTAGTGATAGGAATATCATTATCATCAAAGCACCTACTTTAGTGTTGAGCACAGCTTTAAAATAAATGCAATGATTGCTAATATCTCCACCTCCAACAGGGGGAAAAAGAATTTAGCTATAGCTTCCTTAGATGGCTTTCTTTAGATAGATGGATAGATCAAAATAAGCATGGACACAGTAAAAAATAAAATAAAATAAAATAGGAAACATCTGATTCTTGGAAGCTATAGTAGATGTACTATTCCCTATTCCTCCTGCTAAATACAACTAAATGCCCTGGATAGTACATATAAAACAATTATAAGAAGACTCTGAAAGGTAGAGAGAAGGAAGCAGACCAGCGAGGGACTTTGGAGCCCAAAAAATGATACTTGGTGGTTTACCTGGATTTTCTTTTTGCCTCACATATCCCAGAGTTGGAGCTGAAGAAGTTGGCAACCCAGAAACACCAATAGGTACCGGAAAAAAAGTATAAATATTTAACCTTGCCCTTTTTAGCCATAGGATGAAGAAAGGGACAGCCTAGCAAGACAGAAAACTTTGAGACAATAACCTCTCTACTGCAGCCATATACCACAGAAAAAACTGTGACACCCAACCCCCCCATGCCAGCAAAGGTCAACCAGCAAGTTTAGGCTTACCTCCTGACCAGGCTGTAATGAGGTACCTAGGTGGTGTCAGAGAAAGCCAAGCATGAAATCCAGACTTTCATCTCAGCTAATGAGTAACGATCTGTCCATTTACCCCCATCGTGTCAGTGGAGACCATTGTGGGAATCCAGAACTTCCCAAAGGAACAAGGAGCCTTCAACTTCAGGTGTCAACTAAGGCCAAATGGGGAACCTAGACTTCTACTTCCACCTGATAGTAATGAGGGATCCCCACTCCTTCCCCTTCTAGAGGGGTGTCAGAGAAAAACACCTGAAATAAAAGGTTTAAATGCAATCCAGTGTCTCATAATATTGGAAAATTCCCAGGTTTTGAACAAAAATCACTCTTCAGATCAAGAGCCAGGATAAGCTCAAACTGAATGAGAAAAAATAATCAATAGACACCAACACTGAGATGGAAAGGATGTAAGAATTATCAGATGATTTTAAAGCAGCTATGATAAAAATGCTTCTACACACAATTAAAAACACACTTGAAACAAATGAAAAAATAGAAAATCTCAGAAAAAAATAAAAGACATAAGTAGAAACAAATGTAAATATTAGAACTTAAAAATACAATAATTGAAATAAAAAATCTCAGTGGATGAGTTCAATAGCACAGTGTAAAAGACAGAGAAAAGACTCTGTTAACTATAAGATAGAACCAAAAAAAAATTACCCAATCTGAACAACAGAAAGAAAATAAACTGAAAAGAAAAAGAATAGAAACTCAAGGACCCATGGACCTATTAAAAAAAGATTTAACATTATGTCATCAGAGTCTCAGAAAGAGAGGAGAAATTGGGCAAGGCTAAAAAAGTACTCAAAGAAAGATAAAAACTTCCCAAATTTGGCAAGAGACATAAACCTATGGGTACAATGCACACTATCTGGGTGATGGACACACTTATAACTTTGACTCAAACTGTACAAAAGCAATTCATGTAACCAAAATGTTTGTACTCCTGTAATATTCTGAAATAAAAAAAGAAGATGAACAAATCTCAAATAAGATAAATTTAAATGAAATCCACACAAAGACACATCATAATTAAACTTCTGAAAACCAAAAATGAAGGAAAAATCTTGAAAGCAGCCAAAGAAAAATGACTCCCTTATGGGGAGAAACAATTCAAATGACAGTCGATTTCTCATCAGAAACCACGGAGACCAGAAGAAAGTGGCACAATATTTTTCAAGTTTTGAAAAAAAAAGAATTGTCAACTCAAAATCCTATACCTAGCAAAAAATATCTTCCAGGAATGAAGAGGAATCAAGACATTTTCATAAATTCTTTGCCCAGGCCAATGTCTATAAGAGTTTTCCAATATTTTATTCTAGAATTCTAATTCTTATGGTTTCCTGCCTTAGGTTTAAGTCTGTTATCCATCATCAGTTGATTTTTGTGAGAAATGAGAGGTGTGGATCTAGTTTCAGTCTTCTACATGTGGCTATCCAATTTTCCCAGCATCATTTATTCAATAGGGATTCTTTTCCTCAGTGTATGTTTTTGTCTGATTTTTCAAAAATCAGATGGCTATATGAGGATGGTTTTATATCTGGGCTCTCAGTCCTGTTACATTGGTCTATGTCTCTGTTCTTGTGCTAGCACCATGCTGTTTTGGTTACTATAGCCTTGTAGAATAGCTTGAAGTCTGGTAAATTGATGCCTCCTGATTTGTTCTTTTTGCTTAAGGTTGCTTTGGCTATATGGGGTCTTCCCTGGTTCCATACGAAGCATAGAATTATTTTTTCCAGAAAAAAATGAAATAAAAGAAAATAAAACATATGCAATGGATTACATAACATTACAATTAAATTTTGGCAAAAAAAAAAAAGAGACATTTTCAGATGTGGGGAAACTAAGATAACTTGTTGCTAGCAGACGTACCCTAAAAGGATGACTGACAAATCTTCTAAACAGAAAGGAAATGATAAAAGAAGGAAGTTTGAAGTATCAGGAAGGAAGAAAGAGCACAGTAAACAAAAATAATATGAGTAAATACAAAAAGCTTTCTTTCTCCTCCTGAGCTTTCTGAATTATATTTGATAATTGAAATAAAAATTATTACACTGTCTGATATGGTTCTAAATGTATGTAGATAAAATATATAAAGCAATTATATTATAAACAGAGAAGACCAAAAGGACAATAAAGGAAGTAAAGTTTCTACACACCCAGACTAGTGAAATAACACCAGTAGACTGTGATAAGTTAAATATATATGATATAAGACCTAGACCAACCGCTAAAATATATACACAAAGAGATATACCACAAAACACTATAAATAAATAAAAAGGCAATCTAATAAATATTCAAGTAACCCACAGGAAGACAGGAAAAGAAAACAGAGAGATGATAAACAAAGAGAATATCAACAAAAAATTAAATGGCGTACTTAAATCCTAACATATCAATAATTACATGAAGTGTAAGGAATCTAAATATAACAATTAAAAGACATAGATTGGCAAAGTAGATTTAAAAATATGCTGTCTAAAAGAAACTCAAATACATTCAAATATATTCAAATATACCTGTGTGGGCAGGTTGAAAATAAAAGGATGATAAAAGTTATATCCTGCAAATATTAATCAAAGGAAAGCAAGAGTTGCTATATTAATATCAGGTAAAGTAGACTTCAGAGCAAAGAAAATGATGAGAGATATAGAAGAACATTATGCAATGATAATAGGATTGGTCCCCCAAGAAGAATAGCAATCCTAAATGTGCATGCATTAAAGAGAGGCACAAAATACATGAAGCAAAAACTGATATAACTTAAAGGATCAATAAACAAAAGCACAATTATGGTTGGAAACAACACCCCTATCTTAAGAATTTACAGAAGAACTAGATAGCAAATCAACAAAGATATAGATGAATTCAACAACACCACTAATCAACAAAGTCTAGTTAATATTTATTGAACCCTCCACACAACAACAGCAGAATACATGTTATTTTCAAGCACCCAAAGAACATATAACAAGATATATTATATCCTGGGCCATAAAGCAAACATCAACAGATCTAAAAGAATTAAAATCATACAGAAAGTGTTCTCTAAATCATAATGAAACAAAATTGAAATTAATAACTGGAAAATCTCAAAACATTTGGAAATTAAACAACACACTTCTAAACAACCCATGAATCAAAGAGGAAGTCTCAAAGGAAAAATAAAAAATACATGGAACTGAATGAGTATGAAAATACAATATACCAAAATCTGTGGAACATAGCTTAAGAAGTTCTGAGAGGGGTATTTATGGCACTAAATACTTACATTTGAAAAGAAACGAAGGCTCAAATCAATAATCTGAGCTCCCACATCAAGAACCTAGAAAAAGAAGAGCAAAATAAACACATAGCAATTAGAAGAAAGGAAGTAATAAAGTTATGAGCAAAAATCAATGAAATTGAAAATAGAAAAGCAATCAAGATCAGTGAAACAAAGAACTGGCTCTTTGTAAAAAACCAATAAAATTGACAAACTTCGAGCAAGACTGACCAAACAAAAGGGGGTGGGAGACACAAATTACCAATATCTGGAATTAAAGAGTGGCTGTCACTACAGACCTTGCAGACATGAGGGGATAGTAAGGAAATGCTATAAACAATTCTACACACATAAATTTGACAACTTAAATGAAAAGTATCAATTCCTAAAAAAATACAACCTCCCACAATTAAGAAAACAATTAAGAAAATTGAATTTTTAATTTAAAAGTTTCCCCCCCAAATTTCCCAGATGGTTTCAGTGAATTCTACCAAACATTTAAAGAAAAATTAACACCAATTCTACACAATCCCTTCCAGAAAATATAAGGGAACACTTCCAATTCATTTGGTGAAGCTATTAGTACCTTGACACTAAAACCAGACAAAGACAGTATGAAAAAAAGAAAACTGTAGGCCAATAACCTTCATGAATATGGATGCAAAAATTTTTAACAAAATACAGGCAAATAGAATTTAGTAATATATAAGAAGAATTATACACCATGAGCAAGTGAGTTTTATTCTAGGTATGTGAATTTGTTTCAATATTTGATGATCAATCAATATAATACATCATATCAATAGGCTACAGAAGAAAAATCACATGATCTTATCAAACAATACAGAAAAAGCATTTGACAAAATTTAATAATGATTCATGATAAAAATTCTCAGAAAAATAGGAATAGAGGGAATTTTTTCAGTTTATAAAGAGCATCTACAAAAACAATGAACAACTAACATTATACTTCATAATGAAAGACCAAATGTTTTTCCCCTAAGATGGGGACAAAGGCAAGGCTGTCTGCTCTCACAACTAGTATTGAACAAAGTGCTAGAAAAACTTCTAGAACTAATAAGTGAGTTTGGCAAGGCTGCAGGATACGAGATAAACACATAAAAATCAATTGTGTATACATATTTATATGTGATGTATATGCATATGTGCATATATGTTTGTGTATTATATGTATATGTGTATATATATGCATGTCTATATATAGTATATACTATCAGTGAACACTTAGACACCAAAACTAAAAATAAAATACCACTTACAATTGCTCAAGAGAAAAAAAGCCTTAGGCATAAATCTAATAAAATATGCATAGGACATGTATGCTGAAAAGTACACAATGCTGATAAATTACATAAAGAAGATCTAAATAAATGGAGAAACATCCTGTACTTATGGATTGCAAGATTCAGTATGGTAAAGATGTCAGTTCTCCCCAGATTGATATACAGGGTTAATTGTCAAAATCCGAGCAATGTTTTTTTGTAGATGTAAACAAGGTTAATTTAAAATTTATATGGAAAGGGAAAGGAACTAGAATACATAAAATAATTTTGAAAAAAAGAATAAAATGAAAGGAATCACATTCTTTATTCTAGTCCTGCTTTAGTCCTTTGTAATTTGTGATAATTATGCTTTTCTTTTCAAAAAATAAAAGAAAAACAAAAAACCAACGAACAAAAACAAAAAAAATGAAAGGAATCAGTCTACCCAATTTCAGGACTTGTTATATAGTTACATGTATTAGTTTCCAATTGCCACTGGAACAAATTACCACAATTTAGTGGTTTTAAACAACACAAATTTATTATCTTACAGTTCTGGAGGTCAGAAGTCCTAAATCAATCCTCACTGGGCTAAAGTCAGAGTGTTGACAAGGCTGTGTTCCTTTTGGAGGCTCTTGGGAAGAATCTGTTTCCTTGCATTTTTCAGCTTCTAGAGGCCATCTGCATTCCTTGGCTTGTGGCCCCTTCCTCACAATGGCATCACTCTCCACCTCTGCTTCCATCAACAAATATTCTGTCTCTAACTCTGATCATCTTGCCTTCCTTGTGATTACATTGGGCAGCTTGGATAATCCAGGATAATCCCCTCATCTCAAGATCCTTAGTTTAATCACATCTGCAAAGTCTCTTTTACCATGTAAGGTAACATATTCACAGTTTAGGACATGGGCATCTTTGAAGAGCCATTATTTAGCCTACCAGACTACAGTAATGAAGACTGTATGGTATTGGTGGAGGGATAGACACACAGATCAACAGAAGAGAAGAGATAACCCAAAAATATGCCCAATTGACTTTTGGCAAAGGTGCAAAAGCAATTCAATGGAGCAAAGATAGCATTTTCAATAAATGGTGCTGGAGTAACTGGACGTTTTAAAAAAATGAACCTCAACTTAAGTATTACACCTTATGCAAAAGTTAACTCAAAATAGATTACAGACAAATTTAAAATATTAAACCTGTATGACTTTTAGAAAAAAATAGGAGAAAATCTTTGGGATCTAGGGCTAGGCAAAGAACTTTAGACTTGACACCAAAAGCATGATCCATAAAATGAAAAATTAAGTAGAGCTTCATCAAAACTAAAAACTTTTGCTCTGTGAAAGACCCTGTGAAAGGTATGAAAAAACAAGCTACAGAGTAGGAGGAATACTTGCAAACCAGATATCTGACAAAGACCTAGTTAGTATCTAGGATATATAAAGAACTCTCAAAACTCAACAGTCAAAAAACAAACAATCCAATAATAAGCAAAAGACATGAACAGACACTTCACCAAATAGGTTATACATATGGTAAATAAGCACATGAAAAGACATTTAACATCATTCACCATTAGGAAAATAAAAATTAAAATTGCAATGAGATATCACTATACACCTGTCAGAATAGTTAAAATAAAAAATAGTGACAACACCAAATGCTGGTAAGGATGTAGAGAAACTGAATCACTCATGCGTTGCTGGTGGGAATGTAAAATGGTACATCCACTCTGGAAAACAGTTTGGCAGTTTCTTATAAAACTAAACTGCAGCTACCATGTGACCCAGCAATTTCACTCCTGGGCATTTATCCCAGATAGATGAAGACTTATGTTTACACAAAAACACGTGGACAAATGTTTATAGCAGCTTTATTAATAATAGTCCCATACTGAAAACAACATTCAATGGGAGAATATTTAAATCCTGTGGTGTATCTATACCATGGAAAACTACTCAGGAATACAAAAGAACAAAGCGGAACAAACTATTGATACATGCAGCAACTGGATGAATTATGCTAAATGTGAAAAGCTAATCCCAAAAGGTTATACACTGTATAATTCTGTAACATTCTTGAAACGAAAAAATTACAGAAGTGGAGAAGTCAAGTGGTTGCCAGTGTTTAAGGAAAGGGTTGGAGGTGGGAGGAAAGTGGGTATGGCCATAAAAGGGCAACATGAGTGATCCCTCGTGGTGATGGATGTGTTCTATATCTTGACTATATCAATGTTAATTTCCTGGTTGAAATAGTGCTCTACAGTTTTGCAAGATGTTACCACTGGGGGAAACTGGGTAAAGAGTGCAAGGAACCTCTCTGTATTGTATTTCTTACAACAACATGTAAATCTGTAATTATGCCAAAATTAAAACGTTTACTAAAAATAAATAAATAATGATAGTAAGATATTAGAATCCATGAATAAAATAGGAATACATGAGTCCATACTGATATAAATAAATAAATAAACCTAAAAAATAAAGTAGTACTCAAAGTCTTATAAAGAAAAGCAGTGATCATTTTCCCTCCTCACCTCTCAGTCATGCTTCTCAGGGACAATCACTTTCAACACTGTCAGCTGTGCTCTTCTTATATTTACCTACTTTTTTTCTTTTTTTTGAGAAAGACTCTCACTCCGTTGCCTGGGCTAGAGTGCAGTGGTGTCATCATAGCTCACAGCCACCTCAAACTCCTGGGCTCAAGCGATCCTCCTGCCTCAGCCTCCGAGTAGCTGGGACTACAGGTACACACCACAATGCCCGGCTAATTTTTCTATTTTTTGTAGAGACGGGGGGGTCTCGCCCTTGCTCAGGCTGGTCTTGAACTCCTGACCTCAAGGTATCCTCCCTCCTCGGCCTCCCAGAGTGCTGGGATTACAGGTGTGAGCCACCACACCCGGCCTACCTACATGTTTCTATATGTAATCTGTAAACTTGTATTGCTTTTTTAAATCAGTTTTTGCATTATCTGTTGACTTCCTATTTTGATACATGAGCATTTCTCCCACCTTCCAACTCATTCTGTTGAATCAGTTATCAGTATCTGTAAATATCTTTCATTGTTGAACCAAGTAGACTCAGTGATTGTATTTCCTTTCTTGTATACTCTTGTTTTTTCTAAGGTTTCTAGAAGGATTTTTTTATTTCCTTAAGTTCTATGTACCTATCAAAATGCTTCATCAGATCAGTCAAATGTCTACCAAATTTTTTTTCTTTCCCCCTAATTGTGTCAGGTAGTATAACAATTCCATTTTATTTATTTGAAATTTCCTTCTCAGAGCTGCCTCTCTCCTCATTTGCCTTTTGTAACCTGGACTGATTATTCTCTAGGCCTGCTGTACCAGTGGTCATCCTGAAACTTCCCTCCAACTACCTTGCAGTGCTGGTGTCTTTGTTTACCGGGCCTCATGTCTTCTTTCTTGGTTTACTACCTCATTTTGCTGGAGAAAATCCTCTAGTAGCCTCAAATCAGAGAATGAATGGCAGGAAAAATTTGAAGTCTTTTCATATTCTTGCATGACTGAAGTGACTTCAGTCCAACCTCACTGGGTATAGAATTACAGGATGAAAATAATTTTCCCTCAGAGATCTGAAGGTATTGCTGCACTGTCTCCAGGCTTCTAGTATTGATGCTGTAAAGTTCAATGTTGTTCTGGCTCCTGTTCTTTGCATGAAAAAAGAGAGGACACAGGTATATATTCATAAACTGTAGCAATTTTAAAAGCGTGAAGGGATAATAGAAACAACCCTTTGCAAATACATATGAACACAGATGAATGGAATCTTTTATAAAAAAGCATAAGTTACCAAAATTGACCTAAAAATAAATAATGACATTTAAATAAACCAGTAACTAGAAAATAATGTGAATCACATTTAAAAGGCTCCTCACCACATATATTGCAAGCCCCAGTTGTTTTAGTGGTAGATTTTACCATAACTGTTTAAGATGGAAAGCTTCCAAAATTTATTCTATAAATATACTATGATCTAATCTATGAATATATTACAACCAAAACCAGATAAGAACACTACACGAAAAATTATAGACCAAACACCCAAATATAGATGGAAAAATTCAAAGTAAAATTTTAGCAAGTCTATTTCAGTAAAGTATTTTTAAAAAGTACATCATGAACAAGTAGAGTTCAATCCAAGAATGTAAGGATGTTGCAACATAAAAAAGTCTACCAACATAATCACCATGTTAACAGATCAAAGGAGAAAAAATATGATCATTTAAATAAATGCAGAAGGAAATATTTAATAAAATTCAACATTTATTCATGATTTAAAAAAAAACAGCAACCTTTAGCAAACTGTAAATAGAAGTGAATTTTTATTTAACCTGATATATGGTATCGATCCAAAACTTAAAGGAAACATCACACTTAATGGTGAGACTTCAGAGGACTTCTCATTAAAATAAAAAACAAGACAAGGGCACCTACTAGGATTGCTTCTATTCCTGGAGTAGAGTGGGGAGGAGTTGCTACACATCACAAGACCTTCTGTACTGTTTGGTGTGTTACTACATGTGCATTGCTTTGATTTTTAAAAATGTTTTTACATAAAAACCACTTATGATTGAATTTATGGTTGTATCATACTTGCCTTGCCCACCATGGCTATGATTTAGTTAAAGTTTAATCAGGAACATACCGTCTAATTAATGTTGCTCTTATAGAAACCCATTAACCTACTTTATAATGATCCTTCTTTAATGTGATTTCTAGGAACACAACATAGTGAGAAGTAAAGATGGCCTGAAGTGAGGGTGTAAAATTAATCAAATTGCATCAACAGTCTTCTCAAGGGTCTTGTGATCAGCCAGTAGTTCATGAAACAAAGAGGCTAGGATCCCAAGGCTGGAAGGTCACAGAGGTATTCTTGTTCAACATGCACTAGAGGCTTGGACTCCAACTATTCTTCTTTCAACTTATTGTGTCTATTTTTTACTTCTTTTCTATCAAATAGGTGTTAGATACTAGTTCCAGGTCCTACAATATTTTAAATTAACAGTAACAATGATAATAGTAAGATAATAGCAAAGATGATGGCTAACATTTTTTACACACTCACAATGTACCAGGCATTGTGCTCAATATTTCATGTATGTCATCTTATTTTATCCTAAAGAACCAACTGATAGCTCCCTATAAATTGCTTATTAGTTACAAAATAAAAATAGTAAATTTACTATTTTCTTCAGGTGGAGAAACCTGAAAGACATCACCTTAATCAAGTGATAAAGTTAATACTACCAATATTGGAACAATCTGACATGATATTCCTCCTGATATGATACACTGAGAAAGATATAACATAACTCTTGTGGTATATTTGCCAAAAACACATAATCTCAATTTAATCATGGTAAAACATCAGCCAAACACAAATTGAGAGACATTCTGCAAAATAACTGATCTGTACTCTTCAAACATGTCAATGTCATGAAACACAAAGACTGAGCAATTATTACAGATTAGAGGTGCAGCCTCTGCAGAAAACAGTCTGGCAATTAAATCAATCTGGAAACTTAAGTGTCAATAATCCAGCAATTCCACTCCTAGGTATATACTCAAGAGCACTGAAAACATATGCCCACCCAAAAACTTGTACACAAATGTTTATAGCAGAATCATTCTAAATAGTCAAAAGGTAGAATGACCCAAATATCCATCAGCTGATGAATGGATAAACACAATGTGATATATCCATACAATGGAGTATTTATTGGCTATAAAAAGGAATGAAGTAGTGATACATGTTACAACATGGATGAACTTTGAAAACAGGAGCTAAGTGAAATATGCCAGATACAAAATGTCACATGTTATACGATATATGTGATCATATGATTCCAGTATGAAATGTCCACAACAGGCAGCTCTATATAGACAGAAAGTAGATTAGTGGTTACCAGAGTCTGGAAGGAGGGGAGTGAACAGGGAGGGACTGTAGTAGGCATGGGTTTTCTATTTGGGGTGATGAAAATGTTCTAGAATTGGGTAGTGGTGATCAACACACAACTCTGTGACTATACTAAAAAACCACTTTAAAAGAATGAACTTTATAGATGTGAATTATATCTCAATAAAGCTATTAGTTTTTTTTTTAAGTCAGTGCTGGTGCCTACATTCCTATTCAGGAATTGCTCTAGGCTTTTTTCACTTCTACATGCCTCTTTCCTTACCTTCCCTGTCTTCTCAAACATCTCTGATTATGTATTTTCGTTCTTATTTTCCAACTTCCCTCTTGCATTTGAAGAGACCCAGTGTTTGGACATTCCATCCATTTGGCCACAGTACTTGGTCCATTGATGAACACGTGACCCATGTCAGGCCAATTAGTAACAACAAGACTCAATCTAGGGACTTCCACTTACTCTGCCAGGAAAGGGAATTTCATCATTGGATTAGGCACTGTGAGACTGAAGGTACCAGGGGTCTCTTGTAAGAGCCTGAAAATGGAAACCAAACCCAGAAGAAGTATTTCTGATGGCTCCTGGTGAAATAATTTGCACTCCAAATTAAGCCATACATGAAGTTGGCTCTGCCCCTGAACATTCAAGTTTATGGTGATCCATAAATCGCCGTTTTGCTTAAGCCAGTTTGGGTCTTTTTGTTGTTGTTGTTGTTTGCAATGAAAGAACCCTAAATAATATGGCTGTTTTTCCTGGCTCCTGACCTGCTTCAGGACATAATTTCAAATCTTTGCCCCTCACAGGGGCAGCACTTGGAAGAGGGTTGGGTGAGAATATTGCTTGTGCAAAAATAGCCCTAGGCCCTAGGCCCTTTGTGGCAACAAGAGAAGGTCTGGAGGACCTTCCCTCATCTCCATTGAGGACACCATATTAGGACCTTGCCTATCAGGCCTACCACTCACTGGTTCCTGCCTATCAAAGGAGGGACATCAGGCTATCCCTATACCACAGCACATGTAAATTGGACTCTCATGTAACACACAAATAAATGAGCATCAAACAGTTGCTACCCCTTTACTGAAAAGTTTGAAAGGAATTGGTGATGGCACAATGCAGGAGGTTGGTACTGGAATCAGGATGGCCAGTACAGGAGCACAAAGAGTGTGAAGGCCTCAATAACCTGGGGAAGAGGTAACTAAAGTTGGCTTCTGAGAATTAAACTAGTAGAATTCCCACACAAGGAGTGTCATTAGTCATCTAATGAAAGCCAACCAAGAGAATGCCTATAAATGTGTGACTTGGGGTTTGGAAATATGTAAAACTCCAATCAAGGTAGTCACCTCAGAGAAACCAAAATGGAATGTGACTGTAATTAAGTAAACTAAAAACTAATTATATGCTCTCCTGCACTTAGCCTCATGTTTGGCACATAGCAGTGTAAGTAAATATTTGTCAAATAAGTGAATGAATGGACCTGCATGAATGAAAGAGTCAACACGGTACAGGAAATCTAAGGAGGCTGAAGCAGGCAGTCATCCCTCGTATCTAGTCCAGGGGACAGGGTATCTCACGTAGATATAGACATATTTATGAACATGGATGTGGATGTGGAGAGAGGCAATAGAGATAGACATAGACAGAGACCTGGCTCTCTGTGCTTGGTTAATACACATCTACCACTGGACTGCAGACCCACTCTCAGTGTAGGGGTCAGACCTTGGACCCTACTGCACTGAACAAGGTAAATTTTACCTTCTGTGGCCTCTTGGTAGCCAGCCAGCTGGCTTTTATCTAGCGATAACCTCTGCATTTGTCATAAGCTGAGCTAGCCTTAGCACTGCAAGTACCTTAATCTACCCGTGGAGCAATGAAAAAGACAGCCACAGGATCAGGGAAGATGTTTAAAAAGTAGAAACCATGCTAGATGATCAGCATATGTAATTTTTGCTGTGTGATTTCTCTTTCTACAATTGTACATTGGGAGCACTTGGAAGAGGGTTGGGTGAGAATATTGCCTGTGCAAAAATAGCTCTATGCCCTTTGTGGCACCAAGAGAAGGTCCGGAGGACAATCCCCCATCTCCATTGAGGACACCATATTCACACAGGCACTGCTGCATCTCTTGCTCTATGTAAAAACACTTTTCAGATAAAAAGCAAAAACAAATTTTCCATTTCTAACTTTACCAGGTCAATGCCAAGCCTTGCTTTGCTCCATTGTATGGTTACACTTTCTTATCAAAGGAAAACACAGGGCCTCATTGAGTTCTCTGTGTCAGTCATAACTAGAGAAAGGGAGTTTGATCCCATCTTGATTTATTCATTTTTTTTGGTCAAAAGTTCAACAAAAAATGTTTGCTCAGAGAGAAAGGATATTATGTAAATAATTAGCCCATTCCAAGATTATGTAGCACATATAGAGTACAGTGGAAAGCTTAAAAAGGGACTGGAATTTGTAGCAGGATCGGATAGTTTACGAATTTGGGAAATAGGAACTGTCTATAGGAATGCTTATCTAGAATGCAGAAGGATGGATTATGCTGGTTGAGGGAATGAGGCCCCCCAGTCCACACCTGGATTCTCAAATTGCAAAGAAACAGAAATCAGTGGAGACCCAAATGCTACTACTATACTGAACCAAGTGGAAGCTCTTCATCAATTGATAAAACCATTGTGTTACAGAATTATGTAGAGTCTCTGGGTCATCCAATTCCTCCACATGGCACCAAAAAGAGAGAGCTTGAGAGGAAACATGGACACGCATTTCTAGGATAGCCAGGTAAGAGTCTTTTCAGAGTGGCATACAGGAGCCACTTCTCAGGCTCATTTTGTTGATGTTTTTTCTTTCTCTTATTTTATAGGCTTGATCATATACTGTTCTCACCTATAATTTGGTCTCCCGAGGCTGAAGTCCGAAGCAGCAAAAGGTAACAACAATACTAAAGCCTTTACCTGACCATTAAGTGATGTCTCCATCCCCCCCTTAGGTGAAAACAGGAATATTTATCCAAATATCTTTGTGGTTTGTTTTTTGTTTCAGTGTTGTCTTTTGCTCTCAAAGAAGATAGTGCTGATTTCAAAAGTTGATGAAGACTGAAATTTTGCCATCCACCAGTATTTTGTGGGCATTGAGGGTCCCCAGGTGATGCACTGCATTGGGAGTGGAGCATTTTGTGGAAGATTGTGGAGGGTCTAGCACCGCATCAAAGAACCAGTTGCCAGTGAGGACAGGCACCTGACACCCTCACCTTGTTCACAGCCTCTTCAACCTGTTCTGTGTTCCTGCTCCTAACTCATTTCAGGTATCTTTGGGGCCTAATCTCAATTTCAGCCCTCAGATCTGATGCTTTATACCCTTCATCCAGAAAGGACGTTTTGCCAGTCTTGATTACAACTCACATTTGACTCTTGGATTACTTTCTGTTCTCACCGCTCCAGATAAACACTCCACCTGATCCAGAAAGGAAAGCAAAGCAAGGTTGGAGGGGGAAAAACATGGAAAAAGACATTTTAGCTCACATGGAGGCTCTGACCACCCAAGCAAGTGACACAGATCCAGCCGCAGCAGCAGCACCTGCAGTTCAGACTCCACTTGAAGATGCTTCAACCGCTGCAAATCATGGGGTAAATGTGGGGCAGAAAAGTGTGGGTCAAAAAGAGAACAATGAGATGGAAAAAATGTCTGTTTTGGGGATGTGTCCGAGTGCGGAGGCTCGTTCCCCGTTCCCAGATGTGGCTCTGGCTCATGCAGTATTGGAGGAGGCTTCCTCTGCTGCTAACAGTGGGAGAAACACAGGGAAGAAAAACAGCCGTAAAAGGAGGAATAGAAAGGAAAGGAAAGTTGTGTATCTTCCTTGGCCTCTGACGCTGCAGACTCGGGCATCTTCCGCAGCCCCAGTTCTGGGTCAGAATTCTGCTATGGGGGCTCTGCCAGTTGCTAATATTGGAGTCAATGTGGGGCAGAAAAGCGGGGAGCAAAGGAGGAATGGTAAGAAGGAAAACACATCAGTTCTCTCGCAGTCTTGGAAGGCACCGGCGGGCGCCCTGCTGCCAGCAGCGAGTCCGGTTCAGCCCCCTCATGAGGGGGCCTCTCTGGCAGCCAATGGGGAGATAAAAAGAGGGCAGAAAAGCAGCCATAAAGGGAGAAATAAAAAGAGCAAGAAGGCTGTGGCTAGTCCTTGGCCTCTGACAATACAGGCCTGGGCATCTTTCACAGCCCCAGCTCCGGCACAGACCAGTTTTGCAGGGCCTTCGCCAATTGCTAATGATGGGGTCAATATGGGGCATAAAAGCAGGGGTCAAAGTGGTGATGCGGATAAAATGTCACTTCTTACTTTGTGTCAGAGGGCACAGGCTGGTGCCCCATGCTCAGCTGAAGCTTCAGGGCCTGCTTCATTGGAGGGGGCACCCCCTGCCACTAACAGTGGGGGGAACATAGGAAAGAAGAGAAGACGTAAAAGGAGGAATAGAAAGGACAAAAGTACCCTGGCTCGTCCCTGGCCTCTGACAGTACAAGCTTGGGCATCGTTCACAGCAGCGGATCCAGTCCAGACTGTTTTTCAGGGAGAGTCTCTTGCTGCAGGTGCAGGGGTGAATGTGGGGCAGGAAAGCTGGTCTCAACTGGAGGATAGTGAGGAAGAAACAAAGTTTGTCCTTCCTTGGTCTGTGAGGGAACGGGTTGATGCCTTCTTCTCAGCAACAGCTCCTTTGCAGACTTCATTAGAAAGGGCTCCCTTTCTGGAAGACATACATTCCAAGCTGAACAAACCCATGGGGAGGCCTAAGAGGGTAGATGAGGAACAACTGCAGGAAAGTGCAGAGCAAAACCTGGAATCCTGTCAGGGTTGGAGAAATGCAGAGAGATACCGGGGGGATCGGGACTTCTGGGAATGCACTGTGATGAATTTTGCTAGGCAAGTTGACTGTTGTTATTGCGGGGAACTCTGTTCACAAGAGAGGATGGAGGCTTTGACCTTGACCAAAGCCCATGCCCACGTCAGTACTTCTGTGATGGGAATGCAGGGAACAGAGAAGGAAAGGGTTGAATCTCAGACACTGTGGATGGGGAAATGGGGAGGTTTTTAAGGTACATAAGAGAAGAGGAGGGGAGCTAAGGAGCGTTCTTGGTCCTAGAGGTGCAATTGTCTGCATTTGGTTGGGAGAGAGAAATGTTTGAAATGCTATTCCGCTGAAAGGGAGGCTCACTATGCAAATGGTAGATTTCTCCCTATTATATGGTAACATCACAATTACTCTCTTGATGGGTGATTTCTCTCATAATTAAGTTTTAAGTTTATTGGCAGATACAGGGTAATACTTTGGAGAAGCAAAATCACCTTTTTTCTGTCTCTATCCTCTTTCCCGTAAGTGCCCTAACAACACTGGGAAAGGTCTATTGTTTATGGCTGATAAGTGGCATAATGAGTCTAGATTGTAAACCAATGACAGAATGTGTATTGAATCCTGAGAACACTTCTCTTGACTGGGAAATGTTCTTGTATATGGTACATTAGATTGCAAGCTGCCTTAACAATTTCATTTAGTTCTAACACTGGCCAGTTTACAGTTGTTAAGAGCACAGACTCTAGAACCACAATGCTTGGGTTCAAAGCCCAGCTTTGCCACTTACTAGCTGTGTTGCTCTGAGAAAGTCACTTATCTCTTCTGGGCCCTTGTTTCCCCCCTCTCTCACATGGGGATAATAATAGCACCTGCTCATAGAGTTGTGTGAGGATGCAATGAGTTAATTTCTGTGAAGCACTTAGAAGAGTACTTAGGATAGAAGAAGCTCTCAAACAATGTCACCTACTATCATTTTACTTTCAGCACTAAATTTCATGGAAGGGCTGGCACTGTGGCATCATGTATTCTAAAGGTTATATAAATGGCAGTGTGTACATAAGATGGAATATGATGCCTCCATTTAAATTGCAGTAATAAAGATTGTCAAAGGCATGGAAAACGTTTGTGAATAAAATGCTCAAGGAGGGAAAAAAAAGCAGGTGATAAAATAGTAACTGCCATTTTGAGGTAGTAGGGTCTCAACCATGTCAACCAAAAGTGGAGCAATACAGGCCAGGAGAGAAATCCGCTACTGTGTTAACATTGGTTACCGCTGGACGGTGGGATCGTGCGTCGGGGATGGTTTTCTCTGCCTTTTGACCCATTTGTGTAACTTCCACATTTCTACATTACTGCATAACGCTTCATAATCAGCAAATAATCCAGATAAATTAGCCAGGCAAACGAGAAGAAGAAGACTTCTCCACGATGCACCTATGGAGGAGAGTCACCCAAGGTTGGAGGTGCTGAGGGGACTGGGCCTTTCTCGGTGAAGACCCCCCAGCTGGCAGCTGCTGAAAAAGAGGTCAAGGCACCTTTGCTGGGGCCCAGCAGAACACAGACAACTATGCTGGGAAGCGGGGAGGGACTTCAGTTTTCTCAAACAACCTGTGGGAACGAGTGAAAGGAGATGACTTTCCTTCTACTGTAACCAACCGTTGCCTGATTGTGCAGGGACTGTGCTGCTCTGGCTATATTGTTGCTGCCATCATCCGCTATGTCTGTTGAAAGCTTATCGGGGAAGCTTGGCTGGACAATGGAGTTGGGCATAGTTTGAGATTAAGAAGTACATTTTTGTTTTGGCCTCTTCTATAGCCTGGCTTTGGGGTCAGTTTAGTTCAAATGATGCCCTGATGTATATCTCTGGCAACATCGAAGGGGTAGACATTCATGGAAGGCTCTCAGGGGGAGGCTCAAGTGCCCCTTTTATATGCCCCAGGTGCTCTAGCAGGGGTTATGGGAGATTTTGGAGAAGTGCCTACACAAATGTGCAGGCAGGACTTTTCTGATGCCCACTCATCTTCCTGCCCTGAGAGGTCCAGCTACACTTTGATCTCCCTCAAAGAGGACAGTAGTACCCCTAGTTGGTCAAACACCTTGCTGTTAAAACCAGGGCTTTAACTAGAAGAGAGACTGGGTGTAGGTGGGAGATGGAGAGAGTGGCCACATAGCCTCACTACCCCTCACTTTAAACTCAGTGAGGAGCTCTCTGATAATGCAACAAGCTTAGAAAGATTTCCAGTGGAGTAGAGCTTTGCGGGGACAGGAATAATGAACAGGGTGGATGCTTTCTTCCTCCACTGTCTCCCGCATCAGTAGGAAACCCAGTGCAGGAGAGCTGAGGGGAGGCTCGGGGGCAAGGAGAGACTGCTTGCCCAGTTCTTGGTCTGGTCCAAGTTTGAGGCTAAAAGGGGGATAAAGGAGGTCTGTGGTATCTTCATTGTCCAGCTCAGCTCACCAGTGCAAGAGAAGCAAAATGGATTTGAGGCAGAAGCCTACAACTGTGAATAAAGACTGAATTTGCCTAACAAATTTCCTGTGTCACATTAGTTTTGGGAGCCTTCAAGTACAATAGCAGGCAACTGACAAGAGTCTTGGTACAGTGTTGTGGAGGGAACCCAAGCATCTGAGGAGCGTGACTAGCCTTGTGGCTGCCCTTCCTCAATGCTACTACTGCCATAGCTTGCACCTAAAAGAGGCAGGGGCTAGGAGAGAGAAGGGTGGCCTGAGCAGCCTCCAGTGAGCTGTTCTCCATTTACAAAGGCAACATGTTGGAATCACAGGTCACGGAGTCAGCCTTTTGAGCTGACCTTTCTAGTTGCAACACACTATTTCTTCCTATTTCAAATCTAAATCCTTCTGCCTGCCTTTCTCCCCTAAGAATACTGTACATTTCCAGTCCTATCTATTAATACCACTGTTCCCCAACAGGAACTATTTGCTTCAACCAAGCTGCTCACGTTAGTGTCCCCCAAAGACACCGTGAACATCCCCACCTGTGGGGCTTTTCTCACATTCTCCCCATGCCTGGCCTTTCTGTTGGTGTGTTCTCCCATTCCTGAGCACAAAGACCCACCCACCAGGCCTTCCCCTCAGCCCAGTAATGCATTTTCATTGCTTCACCTGGGTCTTTCTTTTTCACCTGAACCAAAGCTGTTTACTCTACTGCTTCAGGGTCTCAGAGAAGTTTTGCCACAGGAAGTATTCTTGCAGGCTATATATTGTTCTAAAACTGAATCAGCCACTTCCTGTATACACGAAGGGGGCTGGGTGCCCAAGGGACTATACTTTAATCTCACAGCTAGGTAAAGAAATTGCTGAACATCATTCATTTCCTACAGTAAAATAAACAGGCCCTCTGGGGTGGTGGTGGTGGGGCTTTGAAACACAATGGCTCTTTCATGGGATCTGCCTTAAATAACAATCCTGCAGTACCAAGGGTTTATACAGTTCTCAACTTCCAAGGAGTTCACAGTGCTCCTTGATATCAAAACATGCTGTCCTTAGTATATGAACATGACATCAATGACCCATTAGCAGTAACAATTGGAGTAGGCTGTAGGCTTGGAATTGCTTTGCCAGCATCAGGGATGGGTCTGCACTCAATCCTTCAGGCTCTTATTCAGGCTCCTTGTGACCAAGGGCAGCCATTTTCCAGCCAGTGTTAGGCCACAGTAAGGAGCCAAACTCATTGATCCACAAAGTCCTCTCCCCTGGCCCCATACTCTAACCACCTTAACTAACCACCTCAACTAACCACCTCAACTAACCAGCTATAAATGCTTTAGTGTCTCAAGGTTTTTATGTTCTTTGATTCCTCACATGACTCCAGTAGTGCAGACTCTGGAGTCTGATGATCTGAATTCAAATCCTAACTCTTCTCCTTACTAACTTGGGTAAATTATAATACTTAACCTTTCCATGCCTCAGTTTCTTCATCTGTAAAATGGGAATAATAGTACCCACCTCTTAAGATTGGTATGAGGATTAAAAGAGATAATATGTGTCAAATGCCTACAGTAGTGCCTGGCACGTATTTAAGTATTCACTTAGTGTTAGCTCTTACTATTATTCATTCTTCCCCAGTAAGGACACCAAGAGCTGAAGTAGCTTTGGTTTGCCAGCCAAGCAGGTACCGACTTCTTCCCCATCTTGCTTGGGTGATGGTTTGCCTTCCAGATGCTTTGCCAACCACGTAACTCCAACCCCCAGCCCTCACACCCTGCCCTTCTTGACGACGTTGCTCAAGTGCATTTTCTTTCTTTTTTTTTTTTCCTTTTTTGGGAGCAGACACTGCCATGGGTGCTGCAAAGAAACACCAAATAAATATTGTCTCTGCCCTCAATGAGTTCAACATTTACTTGGGGAGATGGGCCAAAAGGAAGGCAACTTCGGCAGCATACATACCTTATCACAGTGCACACAGTCCAAACCCACTGGGCCTAAGCAGATGCAGGCCTGGCCCCAGAATATGCTTTTAACTGAAAACTGGAAAAGTCACAACGAGAGGTCTGAGAGATGTCTTATAAGACATTCCTAGTTTTTAAAAGAAATTTTTGGTTGGTTTCCTGACAAGGTAAGAAAATCCACATCTATTAATCACCTAGAATTGTGCTGGGTACTGTGAGAATAAAAATATATATTGCCTATTTAAACAGGGTACTGAGCCCTTGAATAGTTTCCAATCTAGCAGAAGCCTTGAAATAATTTTTAAAATAATGCAATAAAAGGACAAATGTTATATGATTCCACTTATATGAGGTACTTACAACAGCCAAATTCATAGAGACAGAAGGTTGAACAGTAGTTACCAGGGATTGGGGAGAGGAGGACTGGGGAGTTAGTCTTTAATAGACATAGAGTTCTATTCGGGGTGATGAAAAAATTCTGGAAAGAGATAGTGGTGATGGCTACACAACATGAATGTACTTAATGTTATTGAATTGTACACCTAAAATGGTTAAAATGATAAAGTTTATGTTATGTATATTTTACCACAATTAAAAATAATAATAATGCAAGACTGTTAAAAAAATCCTCATAGGCTAAATTATGCAGCCCACACGGAAAGTGATTTCTAGCCATCATGAAGTCACAATAAGGAAAGCTCAAGGAGGGCTGGAATAACAGGGAGGTTTTATAGAAAAGGCAAGTTATGAGCCAGGCTTAGATTAAAAGATACAATTTGGAAAAGGGAGAGTGAGGGGCGAATAGCTGGAGCAGAGGCCCAGAGCTAGTGATGAGTGTGGCCTAAACAATGAACAAAGCAGTCGTACTGAAGAAAGTATGTGTGCTTAAGAGAGCAGTGGGAACTATGGCTGCTTGGGTGGGGTGGAGCCTGACCACAGGGGGGCCCCAGCAGCAGGTGGACACTTGAATTGGAAAACTTGGGCATTAGAGATTCATTGTAGTGTTTTAAAATTTAATTTTTTACTGTTGAAATCTGAGCAACATCTGTATACTTAATTGTAATGAGCCAATGAGCCTGGTTTTGATAATACACAATAATCATGCAAGATGCATGGGTACAAGGGACCCATTATATTTGCAATTTATTGTGAGTCTATAATTATTTCAAAATTGAAAAGGTAGACAATTAATTGTTGAAATATTAATCTGTCATCTGTGGGCACAAGAGTTTTGAAGAAGAAATTGAGGCAGGAAGAGAAAAAGTCATTTCAAGCAGGTATTTCCCCAGTTAAACACTTAAACGTGGTTCATTCAGAAAAGAGAATGACCCTAGATGAACAAAACTCTCACTCCCACTGTTTAGCCAAGGAAAAGATTTTGAGTTTATTCAATTTATGAGCCAAATGCTGTGTTGTTGGATGAGCATGTTTGGTCTTGGGAGTTTGGAGTTGAGAGTGACTTTACAGGCAGCCATCTAGAGGTGAGTCAGGCCCTGACCTGTTTATAAAGAGACTGTGAGCTATTCCATCTGCTTAGCTGTTGGACCAGCTAAACTAGAGCTTATTATCTAGGAAAACACAACAGAAACACCTCTAAATATCTGTAGCCTATAGAGAGGGTCCTGGGTTTGGTACAATCTTCTGCAGCAAGTGAATGGGCTGAACAATATTCTCACCTTGAGTGACAGAGACTCAGAAATCCATCATCCAAACATCATCTGCTTGCCCAGCCAGGCCCATTCAGCATCCAAAAACCACAAAAAACTGGATGCCAACAAGCAAATTTTCTCCTGTTTCCCTTCCTTGCCCTTCTTTTCAGAGAACAGATGTTGGTTGGGCTAAACAGTGAGTGAAGGGACAAGAGTTGGAGGGCATTCTTTCAAATCATCTCTCTTAACAGGTAGCTAGTCCATCCTCCCTATGCTCCCCCCAGGAAGACTGGGACCCTTGATGGGCCACTTGGTGTAAATCCCACCAGCTGGCATCAGCTGGTTGCCAGGATACAGACCAAAAGAGGAGATGGGAGGGGGATGAGAAGGAACCAGAAGCTCTTTTCCCTGTTTTCATCTTTCGCTGGCCCTTCCTAAAGTTTATACTCTTCATCCCATTTGGTTTCTTCCTTCAGCATTTCTTTCCGGGGGAACAGGGCTCCTGCTGCCAGTTGAATTTGTTTTCTGACTTGCACAGCAGCTGACTTCCTTAACTCTTCCGAGACAGCTCAATTATCCTGATTGTTGCAGTTTGGGCTGCAGAATTAAACCAGCTGGTTATGAATACACAGAGGATTTATCGCTTAATAGCTGAACTGCTTGGGTCATTAAGGAGTAGGAGAGAAACAGCCAAGTGATTGTTAATCCCGCAGAAATGTAACAAGAAGATAGCTGTTTGCTTCCTGTTGTATCCTTTAAGGATCCTCTCTCTGAAAGGATGTCTTGTGTTTTGCCTTTCTGACCTTTGGGGTGGGAAGCACGGTTTGGGGAGAGGTAAGGGGTATGGCAGGGTGAAGGGAAAGCAGAGGGGCTGTTTTGGATTTCCACGTGCAAGCTGTGTATTTTGGATTTTTGCATAGCCCTTCAAACTAGTGTCCTGCCAAAGTTTATTCCAAAGGTATTTGCATGGTTTCCTTATAATGGTATTTGCATTCACCTGGGCAGGTGGCTGGTTTCCAATCTTTCCCACTGCTCCAGGGTGCCTTCAGTGAGAAGACAAAGTGAGTTTGCCATGGGGACTCAGAACTTTAATGCCTGCCTTCAAAACTCAGTTCCCACCCAGCTAGTGGCTGACAAGGGTCCTTGCCCCTGACCTACACCAGTGCTCCTGCAGAGCAGAACATTTACCCTGGGGCCAGGCTACACACGAAGCAATAATAGTAATAATAATAATAATCACCCTGTACTCTCAAACTGTGTGCTGGGGTGGATGGGACAAAAGGGTTCATGAAAAGGGGGAACCCCTTGAGCAGCTTCTAGCAGTTAAACTCTGTGATTATGCCCTCCTCTTAGCCTGTGCTCTTTCTCCTGTAACTACACTGGGCTACACAGCCAGCCCTATGGTGACCCAGCTGCGTAGGCAGGAAGATGAGTGGGTATCAGAAAAGTCCTGCCTGCACATTTGTGTAGGCACTTCTCCAAAATCTCCCATAACCCCTGCTAGAGCACCTGGGACATATAAAAGGGGCACTTGAGCCTCCCCCTGAGAGCCTTCCATGAATGTCTACCCCTTCGATGTTGCCAGAGGTATGCATCAGGGTGTCATTTGAACTAAACTGACCCTAAAGCCAGGCTATAGAAGAGGCCAAAACAAAAATGTACTTCCTAATCTCAAACTATGCCCAACTCCATTGTCCAGCCAAGCTTCCCCGATAAGCTTTCAACAGACATAGCGGATGATGGCAGCAACAATATAGCCAGAGCAGCACAGTCCCTGCACAATCAGGCAACGGTTGGTTACAGTAGAAGGAAAGTCATCTCCTTTCACTCGTTCCCACAGGTTGTTTGAGAAAACTGAAGTCCCTCCCCGCTTCCCAGCATAGTTGTCTGTGTTCTGCTGGGCCCCAGCAAAGGTGCCTTGACCTCTTTTTCAGCAGCTGCCAGCTGGGGGGTCTTCACCGAGAAAGGCCCAGTCCCCTCAGCACCTCCAACCTTGGGTGACTCTCCTCCATAGGTGCATCGTGGAGAAGTCTTCTTCTTCTCGTTTGCCTGGCTAATTTATCTGGATTATTTGCTGATTATGAAGCGTTATGCAGTAATGTAGAAATGTGGAAGTTACACAAATGGGTCAAAAGGCAGAGAAAACCATCCCCCACGCACGATCCCACCGTCCAGCAGTGACCAATGTTAACACAGTAGCGGATTTCTCTCCTGGCCTGTATTGCTCCACTTTTGGTTGACATGATTGAGACCCTACTACCTCAAAATGGCAGTTACTATTTTATCACCTGCTTTTTTTTCCTCCTTGAGCATTTTATCCACAAACATTTTCCATGCCTTTGAGAATCTTTGTTACCACAATTTAAATGGAGGCATCATATTCCATCTTATGTACACACTGCCATTTTTATAACTTTTTAGAGGGTAATTCTTAACTTTTTATCTTTCTGCACTAAATTTCATGGAAGGATCTGGTGCTGTAGTATTATCAGTTCTAATGACCTCCTGGGTCTTTGTTGGATGAAAAAGCTCACCTCCATCCATTTGCTGAAATTGTCACAACCTGACTCCAAAAAATATCCTGTCAACCCCATGTTTAAAGTTGAGGGCACCTTTAGCTGCATGGCTTCTATGCCACCCACATGGCAATATCTGTTGTAGTCCATTCCATGCTTCCAAAATGCAACTCTGTCCTCCATGTTATAAGATGGCAAACCAACTATTTCAGGTTTGTGTGGAACTTTCCCAGTTTTAGCACCAAAAGTCCTGTCTCCCAGGAACCACCCCAGTCCTGGGCAGATCTGAACAGTGATAGGATCGTCCCGCTTTGAGCACTAAAAAGTCTGGCATTCCTAGAAACCCTTCAGTACTGGGCAAACAGAAATGGTTGGTCACTCTCCATAAGATTCCATGGCTGATAAGTGGCTTATGGTGTTCCTTTTGCCAGGGGCATTTGTGTTTTAATAAAGATGCTTTCTAAATCATGAAGTCTTCACAATCCACAGGAATGAAAGGCCAATGGTGGAATCCCCAGGTACTGGGACAAGTTGGCAGGGAAGCTATTTCTGAGTAAGTGGGCCACTCCCTCCCCATGCCTCTCACTTCTCATTAAAGTGAATGCGTATTCTGCCAAGCCAACTCTTTCTAGCAGACAATCTGCAGTACTCTATTAAAATTGTTTGGCGTCCTTATCCCCTAGGGCAGGGGTCCCCAACCTATGGTGAGTTGTGTAATTATTTCATTATATGTTACAATGTAATAATAATAGAAATAAAGCGCACAATAAATGTAATGCCCTTGAATCATCCTGAAACCATTCCACCCCTCCCTGGTCCATGGAAAAATTGTCTTCCATGAAAATGGCCCCTGGTGCCAAAAAGCTTGGGGACTGCTGCCCCTAGGGTATTGGTTCTCAAACTTGAGCTAACATCAGATTCACCTGGCGGGCTTGTTAAAAACATAGATTGCTATGCCCCACCCCCAGAACTTTCGATTCAAGTGGTTTGGAATGGGGCCCAAGAATTTGGATTTCTAATGATCCCCAGGTAGTGCTGATGCTGCTCTTCCTGTGACCTAGTGCAGCGGTCCCCAACCTTTTTGGCACCAGGGACCGTTTTCATGGAGCACAATTTTTCCAAGGACCAGGGAGGGTGGGGATGGTTTCGGGATGATTCAAGCACATTACATTTATTGTGCACTTTATTTCATTATTATTACATTGTAATATTATTACATTGTAATATATAATGAAATACTTATACAACTCACTATAGGTTGGGAACCCCTGACCTAGTGAGAACAATTGTGTAGTTGTTAGGAGCACAATCTCTGCAGCCAGACTGCCTAGGTTAGAATCCTTGCTCTGATACTAATTGGCTTCACAGCCTTAAGCTAGTTACTTGACCTCTTGTGCCTCAGTTTCCCCATTGATAAAAGTGCAGATAGTAACGTAGGATTGTTGTGAGGTAATGAAACAGTGCCTGGCCCGTAGTAAGCTGCATGTTTATTAGTATTTCCCCAAGCTCTGGAGAACTGATCTGCTATTTTCCTTCTTTAGACTTAGCACAAGCTGTAGACACCTCAGGGCAGATGCACTCCTACAAGCATTCCTGCGATGCCTGAACACTGGGCAGGGGTTGCAGCTGCTGTTTCTCTCCAGAGATTGACTGGCCCTCTGGAGAAGTTTGGCTGAGTCAACATTCAGTATTCTCTCTATCTCACCCTGCAGGCTCTTAGAGAGCTTCCAGAAAGTTTTCCAGGAGAATACACATCAGTGTATCTACAAAGCAGCCCAAAGTATTTGAATAACTCCATAGACAAAGCCTTAGTTGTTGGGGAAGAAAGACAGTTTAGTTGACATAGATACATGTGGACTTCCTCATCTGAGGGGAGATGAGTTTGTACCAGGATGCAAACATTCAGCATTATACACACACACACACTCAGCCTGGTTTTATTATTATTATTTTTTAAGAGGCAGGGTCTCGCTATGTTGCCCAGTCTGGAGTGCAGTGGCTATTCACAGGTACAACCATAGCTCACTGCAGCTTCGAACTCCTGGGCTCAAGTGATCCTCCCACCTCAGCCTCCCTAGTAGCTGGGACCATAGGTGTGCCACCATGCCCAGCTTCAGCCTGTTTTATATTTTTCCTTTCTGCACTAGAGGGGTCATTTGGCCGATCTCCAGTAAAGGGCAACCTTTCCCAGGATAAAAGGAGCATCTCTTCTTCCCTCCAGGAAGTAGAGATAGGCAATTGAGTTTTTGTGAATGCTGAGACCCTTCCCTGACCTCCAGAAAAGATAACCTTGTTTTCTGTTGCTACTGTTTGGGCTCCAGTTTTAATAAACCATTGAAGCTCTTCCTGGTAGGCCCTGAAGGGCTATTGCTGGTGTCAGTAAAAGAAAGAAGTGGGCCAGTGGGGACAGTGGCAAACCAGAGAGTACATGGTTGATTTAAAGGGGGCAGGCACCACTCAGAGGCAATAGATATTTGCCAACTGGGATTTGGGTCTGTGTTGCTGGATCTAAAAACTTTTAAAAAAATGAAAAGGGGCCGGGCACCGGTGGGTCACGCCTGTAATCCTAGCACTCTGGGAGGCCGAGGTAGGAGCATTGCTTGAGCTCAGGAGTTCAAGACCAGCCTGAGCAAGAACAAGAGCCAGACCCCGTCTCTACTAAAAATAGAAAAATTAGCCAGGCGTGGTGGCCCGCACCTGTAGTCCCAGCTACTCAGGAAGCTGAGGCAGGAGGATTGCTTGAGCCCAAGAGTTGGAGGTTGCAGTGAGCTATGATGACACCACTGCACTCTACCCAGGCTGACAGAGTAAAACTCTGTTTTAAAAAAAATAAAAAACATTTTAAAAATTAAAAAATAAAAAATGAAGAAGTCAAAATCCCAGCTTTTTACAGGAAAACTCCTGATTTTTAAATGTTGTCAACCAACTGAAAATTTTTAAAAAATACCAAGTGAGCCAAACAAAATATGTCCTCAGCACATATTTGCTGCCAGTGTTTGACCTCTGGGTTATTATGAGGAAAAAGAAGACACCAGGGCTTTTAGTGTGGATGGTAAATGAGGTTAGCAGAAGGCATGCAGGACAGGCTAGCAGGGGGAAATAAAGGGAGCAGAAGCCCCCAAATATGGTCCTCGAGCAGGAGTGGGCACTGCTCAGGAGGGTCTTGGTGAGTGGGCTGTAAAAGAGGTGTGCTATGAGAGCACCGTTTGTGCTCAGGAGCTGTGTTGGATGAGAATCCTTGCTGGCTAGCCACCCAGTCTTCAGTGGGTGAGAATAACAACAGCAACTAACATTTATTGGACACCTACATGGTGCCAGGCATTGTTCTCAAAGTGTTACATGTACTACTTCATTTAATCATCACAATATCCCTGAGAGGTTGGTATCATCATTACCTCCATTTTACTTCATTTCACCAGCACCCCAGGCTTGCCCCAGTTGACTTCACGGAGCAGACGCTTTACTCTGGGCAAAGCACGCCACAAGCCAACTCGCCACTGTGGGCAGAAGGCCCAGTTGGTAGCTACCATGTGTTTCATGCAGCAACCCCACCGCGACCTTAGGAAACCCAGGACTCCTAGCAGGGTGTTATTACAGAGGAGCTCCTGAACCTGTTCTTTGGGGCAATGAACTGAGCGTGTTAATATGCCAGAGTTGGGACAGTGGGAAGTAGTTACACTGTTACAGTTTTATCACCTGTCACCTTAGGAACCAATAAGCAGAGCCCTGAGTGAGCAACCTACAGGACAGGTCAGCTTTGGTGAGAGGGAGGGCATGGGCTAACTATGCCCTGGAAAGCTACTCATACAAAACATTGCAGGGAGGGGTTTGGGGGGCCAGAGAAGAGCATGAAGATACTGGAGACCCTGAGAAGACAGTAGTGGAAAGGGAGGCTAGAAGGAAGCAAAGACAAAGTTGGCCTGCTACATAACTTTTCTAAGGGCCAGTCTTACATAGAGGTCATTAGCCTGGCTGGGAAAGAACCACAGAAGGAAGTTGGGTTAGGAAATTCAATCAGTCCAAATGTTGGACCAGGGCTCCTGGTCTCTTTGAACATTTTTTCCACTTCCTTGCATAACTACAGCCACAGAAGCAGAGGAGGAGATTGTGAATCTGGCCTAAGGTCTTGGTTTATCATTATCTAAATATATATTTACCAAAGACTTGCCAAACAGGGCTTTTTAAAGTTCTGAGTAATGTCGTTTCTGGTATTTTCTTAGGGAAATGAGCTTATTGCTTCATCAAATGATGGCTTATTTATTGATGGAAAAAAGTAACCAGGAGGGCCATTTCCCCACATTGTTTAGTAACTCTTACACACTCAGAAGTCATATTTACATATCAGCTTAGGACTAGCAGTTACTAAATAACAGGAAATTCTGGAAAAGTTTTAGTATATATAAGATATCAAAACTTTTTAGGTAGAGATGATTTCATGTCCACTTTGTAATATCAAAGCTGAAGTTAGTGGATTTTCCTCTCTCAACTACTGAATACGAATACTTTGTACCCAATAGTTGGTCACTTAACAACATGTATTGGGCACTCACTATTGCCACCATTGTGCCTAATAACAATGGCTACTATTTATGAAGCACTAACCATCTGCCAGACATTGGGCTAAGTAGATTATCTCATTTAATCCTGATAATCATCCTACTAAGTTAGTGTTACTACCTCCCTTTTACAGATGAGGAAACTGATAGAGGCATTAAGTAATTTTCTCAGGGCCAGAATTCAAGCCAGGTCTCTCTGCCTCCAAAACCTATATCTGAAACTATAATATTAAGTTATTAAGTATGAAACGTCTGATATCCTTAAGTACTAAGTTTGACGGTTGATCTCTCTGACATTTCACTTTGACACTTCTTATTTTATTTTTATTGTGAAGGTACATCCTCAGTCTTTCGAACGCATGTTTTTGCTTGTGATTACATCTTTCAAATTATTTTTTAGAGCAATTTTTGTGAAACCATGGATAAGTCAAAAATTCATGTTATTTTCGAATGTGAGTTCCGTCGTGGAAACAATGCAGCACAGACAGCTTGAAATATCAACAAAGTGTTTGGGAAGAATGTGGCTAATGAGTGCACAGTACGTCAATGGTTTGAGAAGTTCCATTCTGGTGATTTTAATCTTGAAAATGAGCCACGTAGGCAACCTGAGACCAAGGTGGATAATGATGAACTGAAAGCTGTAGTGGAAGTGAATCCATCTCAACCTACGTGTGAATTAGCGGCACGGTTTGACGTTACTATTCCAACAATATTGGACCATTTGAAACAAATCTACAAGGCAAAGAAGTTGGATAGATGAGTACCGCATGGATTAAACAAGCATCAGAAGAGAAATCATCTCAAAGCTTGCCTTTCTTTGCTGTCACGACATAAAGGTGAACCATTTCCATACCGTATTGTTACATGTGATGAAAAATGGATTCTTTTTGACAATCGCAAGCATTCAGCACAATGGTTGGATAAAGACGAAGTTCTGAAACACAGTCCAAAACCAAATATTCATCCAAAAAAGCTGATGGTGTCTGTTTGGTGGTCCAGCGCTGGTATTATCCAGTACAACTTCATGAAAACTAGTCAATCAATTACAGCAGATGTTTACCAGTTGGACGAAATGATGAGGATGCTTGTGATTCAGCAGCTGAAAATGGTCAATAGAGACAGGCCAATCCTTTTGTGAGACAATGTTCGACCACATGTTACACAAACAACGCTGCTCAAACTACAGAGGCTGGACTTGGAAACTCTCTGTTATCCACCGTATTCACCAGATCTTGAACCAACTGACTAGCACTTCTTCCAGGCTTTGGGCCACTTCTTGAAAGGAAAAACATTCAATTCTCAACAAGCTGTGGAAACCGCCTATCATGATTTCATCACCACTCGTTGTCCAGGCTTCTTCACTGCCGGCATAAACAAGCTACTGTTAAGATGGCAAAGCTGTGTCAATAGTTTAGGCGCATACTTTGATCAATTGTACTGCTTCTTGTTTGAGATATAATAAACCTTTTGATTTGAAATCGGACATTTCATATTTAATGACCTAATAACGGCCACAACAATGACAACTGACTTTTATTGGATACTTACCATGGACCAAAGCACTTAGTGTTGTATATGTATCATCTCATTTAATCCTTATAAAGACTCTATGAGCTCAGCACTATTATTATTATTAGCCTTATTTTACATACAGGGAAAATGTACTCCAAAAGGTAAAGTAATCTGCCCTGGGTCAAAAAACTGGTAAGTGAAAGAACTGCGATTCAAAATAGGTCCATCTGACACCAGAGGCCAACTCAAAGGATCACCTCCTCCAGGAAGATTTCTGTAAATCCTCTAAACTGTTTTAGGTGTCCATGCACCACGTTCACATTGCATCTTACCTCCTTGCCTCCTATATTATAATATATTATTAACATTACAAGGGACTTCAAAAAGTTCATGGAAAATGGAATTTAAAGATAAAAATAAAAAATATAAACTTTATGTCTCACCATAAGCTCCATTAAGGTCAAGACACTTTTGTCAGCAATGATACCAGCTATTTTGCCCATCCCCAAAGAACTGAGAGTCCTGGGAATTTAACCTTGTCAAGGCAGTTTATTTTACTTTATTAACTGAAGGAAAATGAGTGCCCTTTACAGATTTTTTGAGATTAGGAAACAAAAAGAAGTCAGAAGGAACCAAATCAATCAGGACTGTAAGGTGGATGCCTAATGATTTCCCACTGAAACTCTGGCAAAATTGCCCTTGTTTGATGAGAAGAATGAGCAGGGAGCATTGGCATGGTAGAGAAGGACTCTCTGGTAAAGATTTCCTGGTATTTTTCTGCTAAAGCTTTGGCTAATTTTCTCAAAACACTCTCATAATAAGCAGACATTATTGGTTTTTGGCCCTCCAGAAAGTCAACAAGCAAAATGCCTTGAGCATCCTAAAAACCTGTTGCTATGACCTTTGACCGTGACCAGTCCACTTTTGCTTTTACCGGACCACTTCTGCCTCTTGGTAGCCACTGCTTTGATTGTGCTTTGTCTTCAGGATTATACTGGTAAAGCCATGTTTTGTCCCTTGTTACAATTCTTCGAAGAAATGCTTCGGGATCTTGATCCCAGTTGTTTAAAATTTCCATTGAAAGCTCTGCTTTTGTCTGCAGCTGATCTGGGCACAACAATTTTGGCACCCATTGAGTGGAAAGTTATTTCAACTTTAATTTTTCAGTCAGAATTGTGTAAGCTGAACCAGTTGAGATGTCTATGGTGTTGGCTATTGTTTCTACTGTTAATCATCAGTCCTCTTCAATTAGGGCACAAACAAGATGAATATTTTCTTGAAATTAATGTGGATGGTCTGCTGTTACAAGCTTCATCTTCAACATTGTCTTGGCCCTTCTTAAAATGAGTTATCCATTTGTAAAATGCTGATTTCTTTGGGCCATTGCCCCATAAACTTTTCATAAAGCATCAGTGATTTCACCATTCTTCCACCCAAGCTTCACCACAAATTTGATGTTTGTTCTTGCTTCATTTTAACAGAATTCATGTTGCTCTGATAGGGGCTCTTTTCAAACTGATGTTTTATCTTTCTAGTTCTTCAAATTAGATTCTGTTCAGAATGTTACAACAAGTTAGTAGGAGTTCATTTTGGTGCAAAAAAATTTCAAATCTATTCACAGTTTTCTCATAATACACATTTTCCATGAACTTTTTTAAGTCCCCTAGTATTATCATTTTTGAGTGTTTTGTGCAAACAAAATACTAGTAAGTAAATAAAACTAATAGTGTTTTTTATCTCTGGTCCTCACAAAGGTATGCAAAAAGGCATTATTAGTCTTATTATCTGGGGAACAGGTTCAGAGAAGTTATGTAACTTGCCCAAGATCACACACCTAGGAGAGATGGGGCTGGGATTCAAATCCAAGTCTGTCAGTCTCCATTGAGTCAATGCTTATACTTTTCCCACCAAACAACATTGCCTTCCTTCATTTTATATTGAAATTATGTTTATGTATCTATCTGACCCAACAGACCAGGGGTCAGCACATTTACTTGGTAAAGGGCCAGACAGTAAATACTTGAGGCTTCGTGGACCATATGGTCTCTGCTCCAACTATTTGACTATGCTGGTTGTATCATGAAAGCAGCCATTGACAGTACATAAAGGAGTGTGGAAGTGCTCCAATATACCTTTATTTGGGGATACTGAAATTTGAATTTCATACAATTTTCATATGTCATTATAAATATACATTTCTCTTTTAATCATCTTTCAACCATTTAAAAATGTAACAAGCATTCACAGCTCACAGGCCATAGAGGAACAGGCAGCAGGCCAGACGTGGTCAGTGGGCTCCTGCCATAGATTGACAATTCTTCAAAAGTAGAGGTTTGTCTTATTTATTGCTTTCTTCAGGATTTAGCCAAGTACCCATAGTTGGGGCCCAGTAAATATTTTCTGAGAAGCAATGTGGAATAATGTCTGTTGTGAGGCAGACTTCAGCAAGAGCATAGACTCTAGAGGCAGTTTGCTTTGGTTTTAATCCCACCTTTGTCACCTTCTAATTGTGTGACCTTGTGCAAGTCGCTGTGAGTTTACTCTCTCAGCTTCCTCATCTAAAAACGGGTATAATAATAGTACCTACCACATGGGTTGTTGTGAGGACTTAGTGGGTTAATAAAGCACCTGGAGCAGTGCCCGGCATTTTAATTATTATTATTAAAATGAAATAAGACAATCCCATTCCTGTCTTCAAAAACCATGCAGTCTTACCAGCCAGTTAACTGAAAACAGCAAAAAGCAAGTGTGAAACCTTTTGCAAACCAGCATGTTGACAACTATAGACTTGAATGCAAAATCTTGTTTCTAAAATGTTCCTGTCTCCTGTTTTTGACCTGAACTCCTTGGGGACTATAAGGACTCTCTTGAAGCCTTCTAACAGGGATCACAAACTTAAGACCAGCAGCAGGATCCACAGCAGATGTAGTTTATTTTTTCTGTTTTACTAGTCACTTGAATATAGGCTCCAGCAGGGCAGGAAGTTTTTGGGGTTTGTTTTTTACCATATGTCTAGCATCTGGAGTACCTGATACTTATCAATTGTTCAATAAATATTTTCTGAATAAATGAATGAATGAACATTTTATTCCTTTTAAAACCCACCTTGAAAGAGTGGAGAGAGCCATGCTGTGCCATTGGAGCCATTCCACTCCATGCTGCCTCAGGTAGTAGCTGCCTTGAAAACTGTTAAACACCAAATGATACATTCTGGATCACAGCTCTGGAATTGACCTTATGGGGCTAATCCCACCATGCCTTACATCTCTGTTAACCTCAGCTATTGCCAGTTTAGCCCTACCACCCCACCAAAACCTCTTGCCAAAGTCACTGAAGACTTCCATGTTACCAAATTCAACAGTGTTCCTTTTGTCCTCATCTAACTTGATCTTCCAGCGGTGTTCAACACAGTTGACTACTCTCTCCTCCAACAGTCTCTTCTCTCTCCTTCTGTGATACTACACATTTTTCTTAATTCTCCAGGATCTTTGCTCCCCTTTGGTCCATTTTGAAGACTCCTCTATCCAATATCTAAATTTTCAAGTGCCCCAGCACTAGTTTCTGGGGCTTCTTCTCTTCCCTATCTGCACTCTCTCCTAAAGTTATCTCCTCTATTCCCAATGGCATTAAATATCATCGATAAGTTGATTTCTACCACATTCATATCCTCAACCCAAAACTCTCCTCTATATGCTAAACTCGCATAACCAACTACTTGGACATTTACTTGGAGATCTCAGAGACAGCTTAAATTTAATCTGTCCAAAACAGAACTCTTTATCAGTGTCCTCTTCCCTACCTCCCCCCACAAATGTATAACTGTTCCTTTCCCACTTTTTTCCATCTCATCAAAAGGAACCACTATCTACCAAGTTTTCAAAGACAAAAACTAGCAAATCATTTTTGATTCTGTTATCTCACCTCCAAGATCTAATCAGCAAGTTCTATAGTTTCTGGATCCCTCCACCAAAAATCTCATACCTATCCACTCTTTTTTATTTTCACCGTCAATACCCTAGTGTAAGCCACCATTACTTCTTGCCCATACCACTGTAAAAAAAACCTCTTATCTAATTGTCCAGTTTATGCTCTCTTCTTCCCTCCAATCTATTCTCCAACATTAGCCAGAGTAATCTTTTAAAAAAGTTTTCCTTACACTTTAAATGAAGTCCATAACTCCTTTCTACGGGCTACAAAGCTCTATGTAATCTGGCCTTTGCCTATTTCTCCCACCTCCTCTCAAGCCACTTTCCTCCAATCCTGCCGGTCATACTGTCTCCTTCATGTCTTGCAAGTCAAGCTGTTTTCTGTCTCAGGCCCCTAACACGTGCTGGTTCTTCTGCCTGGAATTTACCTTCTTTCCCCTACTCCTGGCTGCTCTTCACCAGGCTAATTTTTTAAACAAAAACATCTTCATATACAAGTCTTCCTTCTCTGATCACAACTTCTAAGTATGCTCCCCTGTCATCCCCTACAACTGTTCTTTGTTTTCTTCATACACTTATCACAATTTGAAACTATATATTTATTGGCTATTTGCTTGTTGATTGTCTGTCTCCCCCATTGTACTTTAAACTCTATAAGGGCATAGATAGCATATGTTGTATTCTATCAATGCATTGTATAGTAGCTAGCACAGTGCTTGGCATGTATAGTTACTTAGTAATACGTGTTGAATGAAGCAGCAAGCATGCAACAGTGCACCTAGTTTGTATGATTTGAAGAGGATGGTGAGGTCGCCCCCAATCCCATTCTGAAAAGCTCTCTCTCCTTATCCCATTCAACTTATAACATCATGTGAAGCCCCCATTTGAATCAATCCTTTCATAAGGCATGAGTTAGCTGCAGCCCAGGGGCCAAATCTGGCCTGCCACTTGTTTTCGTATGTTCAAGCTAAGAATGATTTTAAAAAGAATAATATTTTGTGATATGTGAAAATATGATACTTAACTTATTTCTTTATTGGAACACAGCCACTCCAATTTGCTTATGAATCATCTATTGCTGATATCACGCTAAAATAGCTGAGTTGAATAGTTGCGACAAAGACTTTATGGCCCACAAAGCTTTTTATTGACTATTTGGCCTTTGATTGAAAAAGTATGCCAATCCTTGGGCTATCATATTGAAGGATCCTATTAAAATGTTTAAGTTGACTAAAAAAAAGTAGCAGAGTGAGCTATTGTCTATGTGCTATCAACACTCAAACTTGGATTTGATTATTTGACCTGTTTCAGTCACTGAGAAGGGGCCTGAGAAAAAGAGTATAAATCAAGAGAAATTTTATAAGGCAAAGAGAGGAAGGCAGGTCTAAAGAAAATATTCCTGACTTCCTCTGGGGAGGAGAGCTACATTCAAGTTATCCTAAACTTTGAAGTCACAGTAGGGGCGAGAGGGAGGGGACAGTGGTACTTACGAGGAGTCTGGTGAATGAACAGTATGGGGAGGTGTGGGAGGAGATCGACCATGTCGCATGGGAAAGAATGAAAAGAATAGCTTCCTGCCTGCATCTTCTCCTTATGGCTTGACACTGCCTGGGGGTTACAGAGAAGGCAGCCCAGCAGAGGACAAGGCCCTGCCATGGAGTCAGGCTTCCCACTCATGGTTTCTACTGTGATGAACTTTGGAAATGTTTGGCAATACTTAGGATGGGGTGCTGCCCACCTGAGAAGGGGAGGTGGGTGGAAAGTTGCTCGGATGAGCACTGAGCATCACGAAAGCCCTGAGTCCCTGGAGGACAGGGGAAGAGAAAGCACTGAACGCGAGCAGCATTTCATTCACTATTTTGCTCTTTGCTCTCCTTCATACAAATCCTCCAGATTTAAGTTTGTCATCACCACGACTTTTACATTCTCATTGCTTTGAAGTCCTCTGTGACTTCCCTAAACTCAAAACTTGATCATTGGGATTTATGCCCTCTCCCAGCTCCTTTCCTACCTCAAGGGGATGTCAGTGCCCTGGGCCTGTGAGGGTTTCCTCAGGAGGGCTGACCCGTGTGCTGCTTTAGCTGAGCCTGCCTGCCTCCCGGTGGTGGCGTTGCCCTGCCTGCCCACACACAGACCCGACTCCTTTTCCCTCCCCTGTGAGGCAAATTATTCCTTCTCCTCAGCGTGAGTCACCACACAGTAAGAGCTACCACAAGCCAGATTTCTGCGTCAGCAGCCTCAACATGCTGTTTTTTACAAAGGGTGGGGAAACAGGAGGGAGGGCAGAAGTGGGGAACAGAACAAAGTGAACAGACCACAAACCAAAGGGGCGGCTCTGGTCTTCTACTTCCTATTGGCATGGAGGGGCCTTTGATGTGCTAGGCAGTCTTCTACTTGCTACTCGGTTTCATTTCCCTTGCTCTTTATATTCTATTTATTCCCTTGTAGATTGAGGAGTTTATTTTCTGCTATGGTGTAAGGGCCCCACAGGGACCCCTAGAGCCACCACAAAAGGGATTTAGGGCAAGAGCCCTGTGAATATTCTCACGGACCTAAATAGGTGTAGTCTAATCCTATGAAGTTGAAGATACTGTTGGAACAATAAACATGGTGTTCAAATCCAAGGGCAATGTAGAGAATTTATAATAGTAATAGGACAGGGTAGGGTCCTATTACAGGTAGGGTAGGTTAAGGGAATAGCCCTTAACCCTGGTAATAATAATATTAATAAATTCTTATTATTAAAGCACTGTTTTAAGATGTACACATATATACATACACATATACATATATAATGTGTTTAATATAATCCTCACAACAACACATTGAGGTAGGTAATGCTATTAATGCCACATTACAGATGAGAAAACCAAGGGTTCTTAGGTAAAGCAATTTCCCCAAAGTTTCTGGGCTACTAAGACACAGAGGCAGAATTTGCACCTAAGGGTCTGGCATTGGAACTCACACACTTAACCACTGTACTACCACATAGAGAAAGTATTAGTGCTTAAATATGAGTGGTGTTTATGACCCTAGATCTGAGAGAATCCTTTGATCAATCCTTTCCTTTCACGGCGACATTCTGACATGTAGCTGTCAGGAGAGGGAAGGAGAAAGAGAGGGAAATAAAATATGGGATGTTGTTCATTGCCCCCTGTCCCTTGCCCTACCTCCTATGTTTAGGTGCATACTTAGCATCGGCTGGGATTGGCAGAGTCTAGTCTGGCAAAAGTCTTGGAGGCTGGTACTACAGCTTTCAAAAGTTCTTTGAGTGAAAGCTTCAAGCTGTCTGTGTGTTTCTTTGAGTCTTCATCATGGTAGTCTCCTTGCCACCCAACATTCTCTCTCATATACCAGGATTTTATGCAGACACTCATATTCTTAGAGGACATTATACAAATTTTGAGCTGAGGAAGGAGGCTTTTGGGTAAGACACAGTGAAGGAGGAAGTGACTCACAAATGAAATTTTCAACTGGTCAGAACATTGTGTGATGCATTTGACCACTAATATAGTAAGGAAAGAGTCTGCTATCACCCCCATCTTCAAAATCAAAAACTGCTTGTGGCAGCTCTCATGCTTTCCACTGAAACAAAGTTCACCAACAGAAATCTTCTGGTATTGACTCCTGGACAAAATTGCAGCCATGTGTGCCCTGAGTTGCATTGTAGATTTAGGCTGTAATGAAGGACCTTTGCTTTACCAGCCAATACAGAAACTACTAAATATTAAATAATAGGACAGTTCCTGGAACATAGCCAGTCTACTTGCAAAGAAACAATAATCATTGAAACACAGCTTCTCAAGGGTGGAAAAAGGATAAATGTCCCATATTCAAAACAGCTGCAATATGATAGATTAAAGTGGGACAACCACAAGCTGGGTGAACAGAAAAATGCTGTAAATGTGTTGAGTCATGACTTCAAAACGTAGACTGCAGTTGCTGGAGAAAACTGCAACAGATGGAATACAAGGTGTGCCACAATTAGGACTGGAACTATTCTTTCTAACAAAGAGCATTGGGAGGACCAGGGGACAAAAAGCTTCACCCTGAAACTATAGATTAAAGGATAATCTTTATTATGTGGAGGATGGATGATACTCATAGTCGTGGGCAGAGATTTGCATATATAATTATATATGGATAGACATGGCAACTTGAGGCCAATCAGTGATTACCATAAAGAATATTAATGGTTAACATGTAGGGTAATACAATTAAATTAAAATACTTACTGACCACCACCTATAGACCTTTATAACTTCAACATAGGAAAGTAAAGACTGATGGAAATGTTATAAACCAGCTATGATTTTCATTTTTTTTTTGGAAAGACTTGGGACCATCTTTAAAGAGAAGGGAAGGAGATAAGAAGAAAAAAATAGGAACTAAGAATGTGAAACACAGCTCTTTTAGAATGAAAATTTGGGGGGAAAAAAGTTAATTTTTTTTTCATCTGCATCTGCCTAAAATTTTTGGCAAAAAATTTACAGTGTTATTAAGCTAACTACCTGACCAGCTCTGCCCTACCTCTCCAGTCTTGTGTACCAGAGGTTCTTAACCTGGGGCTTTTGAGGGTTCTTGAGATTAAATGCAGAACTCTCTGTGTTTTTGTGTGTGTTTATGTGCACATTTTTCCATAGAGAGGAATTATTCCCCTTTTTGATACTAGCTGGGTAATCTTGACATTAATTGGTATTTTTGCCTTTAGCCATGATATATTTCCTATCAATATAATTAAGATATATGTTTCTGGCCAAGATAGTGCCCACGAGAAAAAAAGCAAACAGACATAGAAGATGTATACTCTAGAGTATTAGACTGATATCTGGATCCTGTGGCTCAGTAAGAATAATTTGTCTCACTATATGATTCCATATCATATCTGGTTAGGGAGGAAAGAAGATGAACCTACGCCTGAAAATCACCTACTATATGCCAGACACTATCATTTATTTATTGATTCAATGAATATTTATTGAGTACCTACTATGTTTACATACATTATTTTATTTCCTAAGCTCCATAAAATAAGTATTATTTCCCACATTTTATGGATGAGGAACTGAACATTCAGAAAGGTTCAGAGAGAGTAATTAATTGCCTAAGGTCAAACAGGCAATGTTCAAATGGAGTCTTGTATCCTGGCCCTGTCTGACTTAAAGCAGGAGTTGCTATCCTTAACCCTATTTTACAAATGAAAAGACTGAGACCTAAGGAGGCAAAATGGCTGTCTCAATGTCACAAGTAACAAGGTGGTAGGAAGTACCCAGGGGTGCCTCAGGCTTCTGTTCTCTGGATAAGACCATCTGAGGAGCCAGCACCCACAGCCAGTATCTGTGGCTCTTTCAAGCACCCTGGCACTGCTCAGATTGCCTTCTCCAGAGCAGCCATGCCCCTACGCTTTTGTTTCCAACATAACTGAAACTATTAGATTACAGGCTTCCCTGGAAGAAGTGACAAATGGCTTCTCCAACCTGCCATTCGCCTTACTGAATCCTCCAAGACAGACTTTCCTAACAGAGCAAATGCAAAAAAGTCAGCTGTTTGTGCCACTATTGTTTGACTTCACATTTTAGCCTACCCCCAGGTTGAGACTGAGAAGTCTGACTTTTGGCTGGCCATTCCTGATTTGTAATTGATCAGTCTTTCCCCTTTAGCTGCTCTGTGGAAACCTTAACCAGTGTTTGATATTGGAGTCTCAAAGTAGCGGTGCTTTTGTTCTAAGTCATTCTTACTCACACCAGATCTATCAAAGGTTATAGGCCTTGAGATCAAAGCTCCAATGAGTATCATGATGACCCAGGATTGCTCATGCAGAGGAAATAGAGGCAAGTGCTTCAGGCCCTCCCTGAGAATATAGGAGCTTTATGCTGCTTCAGAGATCAGGCAGAGGTGTTAGCCTCTAACTTTTACAGGCTAAGGGTAAAAGACTTGACGTGACATCACATCCTCTTAGGGTCAGAGTCACATGGCCACACTCATGCCTACACTTCTATTGTGCCCATGACAACAGTGGGAGCATTGATGCTCTTCTGTCCCCTACATACAATGGTAATCCTAATTTGCCCAGTGCTAGTTCTCTGCTTGTGCAGTTCCCTGGAGTCTCCTGCCTCAGTTCTCCAAACGAAACTTTAGGAGAATGTAGAAAAGAACTCTTGCTTTTCCACTCCATAATATGAAATGCAAATGGTGGGGGTTGTTGAGTGAGACCTACAGATAGTTTGCTCAGGGCCCTTTGCCTGCAAAAGAATGACCTTGGGCTGCAGGAGGGTTCTAAATCACATGGCAAACAACCAAAATGGCAGGAGTTAGACATTTCCTAGGCTGAAGACATCATTGGTACCCTTTGGAGTGTTGGCCAGTTACAATTTTATTACCATCACCATAAGAATACTCTATCTACTGTACCATACATATCCTTTTAGACTCTGAGATTTCTCAGAATTACCACTATATTCATGGAACTGCTCGCTGGTATACTTCCTTAGAAGCCTGAACAATCTAAGTTCATCCCACGCTAAGATGACAACCTTGAAAAATCCAGATTCATCTATTTCTAGAAAACTATTCTATCAGAAGGTTGCACTCTGGATGTGGTCAATGCTCTTGGTTTTCCAGTAGTAACAAACTCCAACTTCCTCTACCCCAGGCCTCATTGCTCAGAGTAGCTGGTTGACAAACCCATATGCACGTCATTTGACTAGCCTCTCACTTTTAAAATTAGGTGTTTGAACAAGTTTTCAGAAAGATGGAATCCAAGTCTCTCATTTCTGAAAGGAGAAAGCCAACCAGTGTCTTAGTCTCTACTTCTCCAGAACTATATTTGCTGCAGAGGTGGCAGAGGGCATGGTGGGAGTGGGATTTAGATATGATATCCTGGATGTTCTGGAGATGTCATCAGCATCTCGAGGGACTGGACTTAGTGGTGACCAGAGTGTTGCATTTCATCCTGGTAGCCACCCGAAGATTCCAATGGCTGGTAAAAAGAACCAAGTTCCATTGTCTGGACATCATTCTTCAAGTCCACACACACTCATTGTGTGTCTTCTGGGTACAAGGCTCATTATCTGCTGAATATAGGTCTGCAAACATGGTTGTTCTCACTTTTTTTTTTTTGGTAGTCTCTCTTCCTTTATGGCTCTTTCTCACAAACAGGCTAGAATAAATGGGATGATTTCTAGTATGTGCAGGGAAAACCCACCTCAATTTTCTACTTAGCATGTGACTCAGAGAACACTCAGTGGAACTCACCCAGGCCTCTGGTTCACAGTCGTCTTTTTAGCTGAATTGTACAGTAAATTAAGCAAGTATTTTTAGCTTGAAAAGCCAGGATTTTCCAAACCCAGATAAGTATATGAGAGTATTTTTATCTATGCCTCTAATAACACGATGTCTTTCACCCATCAAATGCTAGGATAGTGAATTTCTTCCCTCAGATAATTGCATATCTGAATGTTAATTGTATGTAATAATTCTTAAATGTGAATCCAACATTAATGTGTACTTACCAAAGACCCTGGGGACATTTCACTAGAAAACACGAGCCTTAAACTTTCGATTCATGTAATTTACTCAGTTGGCAAGCAGAATTTAGAATTGAAAGCAAAAAGTTCGGGAATTCTGGACATACCAGAGACCACAAGTGTCTTTTAAGTAGAAGAACCTAGTGGGATAGGAAGGTGCCCACCTTACGTCATCCTACTATTTTGCCAAGACAAGGATCTCTTTGGAAAACTAGGGGAAAGTTCAAATGACATCTGGGTAAGGTTCCTTTAGGACTTCATTCTTTAGCCACGTTCTTTGCTTTCGTAAGCTTATTGTGCAATCCCATAATTCAGGAGAGGCAGCTGTTGGAGAAATGTCATGAGGCCTTACTAAGTGTGTGGGAGTTCTACTTAGTGTGCTCAGCCCAAGTTCCAGGAAGGAAAGATGCCTTTACCCAAAGAAATTCCAATTCCATTAAAATGTAAGCCTAGATTTCAGGTTCGGAGGGAAAAAATGAGTCATAAAACAGTGTGGACTGGATGCTTCTGCAGGGCATCCTGCACAACCACTTTTGCTCGCTCTCTGTGTGTGTGTGTGTGTGTGTGTGTGTGTGTGACTCCTTGGTATGAGGACAGAGGAGCAGACACAAAGAGATGTCCTTAAGAATTGTGTTTCATGCGTATGTATGAAGCACCTCATTTTCCTCCTTATTTTCTCCACTCTTGCTTATCCCCATCCCCACCTCTAAGCCTAACCCACTCATTTAGCAAATCAAACCATGAGTCACTTTGGAAAGCAGTCCTTTAGGGGATTCTTCATGCGGTGTGTAGCTCAGACCAGTTAGTCTATTATCCCCAGCACCATGTCTGATTTAGAACACTTTGCTAGGTCTTCTGACTCATATTTTTTGAGTAGCTCTTCAGTAGATAATAATAGTCATGGCACGAGGCACAGAAGCTCAGGCCTGGGGGGCTGCCTGGGCACGAAGGCAGTCAAGGGATTGTTTATTTTCATTATCCATCAGGGGTTCGGGAACCAGTCTCCTCTCTTTAGCTGAAACAACTAGCCATCTGTGCCAGCATATTTCTTCACTGGTATACCACCCCCAGTGAACTGTGGGTCCACATATCCCTCCCCAAAAGAAAGTATGTTTATCCGAATTGAATGTGGTAAACAAACACAGAGAGGAGCCTTGGAGGCCAGAGAAGGAGAAAGGCTCTCATGAAGGAGTCTCATAAAGGATAGGGGGGATTTAAAGGAAGGGAAGAATGCCATATCTAAGCAGCCAGCCTCAACTGAGCTACTAATTGTAATGTATTCATGAGTGCATTGATCTTTTTTGACTCCTGTGGGTAAAGCCTCCAGCTTCTTTGTCCTTGCCTACCCCCCTCCACCCCCTCCATCAACCAACCACCTGGTCTCTGGACTCTGCTGCTGGGTGGGAATTCCCAGAGTGCAGGGTCAGGGCAGTCACGCCATTAGCCATACCCTGGGGACAGTTTGGGGGGCTGCCCTGTCAGAAAGACTTGCCTAACAGAAGGGGAAGGGTTGAGGAAAAGCTAGAGAAAGGTAGAGAAAGAGATTAGGGACACAGGAGGGGGAGGGGATGCCATATGGCATGAAGGAAGCATGATTAAAAAGATTAGCTGCTCTTCAATCAGAAAGTTCTGGGGGAGGATGCATTAGAAACCTATAAAATCAAAAAAAGCCTCATGGAGTGAACAATGAATTCCAAATGAGAAAAAAGGAAGAATCCCTTTTAAGTTTATGAGGTGAAGTTAGACCAAATCAAGGAAAGTCTTATTTTACACACTGGGGAGAAAACTTAGAGAATCCATTACCATGAGAAAGAGCACAGGCTGGCAATATAAGTCATGTCCCCAAAAAGGCACAGATAGATTTATTAAGAAATTCACAATGAGGCCGGCACGGTGGCTCACACCTGTAATCCTAGCACTCTGGGAGGCCGAGGAGGGAGGATCACTTGTGGTCAGGAGTTCAAGACCAGCCTGAGCAAAAGTGAGACCCCATCTCTGCTAAAAATAGAAAAAACTAGCCAGGTGCCATGACGGGCACCCAGCTACTCGGGAGGCTGAGGCAGGGGAATCACTTGAGCCCAGGCATTACAAGTTGCAGTGAACTATGATGATGCACTCTAGTTCAGGCAATAGAGTGAGACCTGTCAAAAAAAAAAAAAAGGATTTTCCAAATCGAATTTCTACAATCTACCACATTATAAATAATTTTGAACTTGGAGCCATAAACATCAGTTACACAAACATCCTAGTGCAGGTTGTAAGTGTAATTTGGCTGGGCCAAAATGAAATCAGGCTCAAAGACCTAAGGATCTGAATAAAAGCGGAAATGTACAACACACTTCACTTTTACTAAAGTGAAGGGAGGTATTAGGGAAATTACCTGGTCCTTTGGAAAACTCCACAGGCAAATTTGAGCAAGGCTGACTCAAAAGATAACCTATTCTCCTCAGGGTCACTTCTACAGGTCCCAGGGTGGTAAGTAGCAAAAGGGAAGACAGAAAGAGGGATTTATTCTCACCTTGTAACACACACGCAGCACGCAAACACACACGGAGGTGATACCTAGCCTATGAGAGTGATCAGAGCAGAGGCTCAGTGAGGGAATGATTACTTACAGGTGCCTGAATTCTACCTTGTCACAGGTAATCCCAGAACCATGTCAGCCAGTCAATTATCACCAGATGGCACTCAAAATTCAGAGTAGCCCCGTGCAGATGCAAGATGTTTATGATGCTCTTTTAGGGTTGCCTTCACTACAACAACTTTTAGATGTAACAGAAGAATTTGAATTTTGGGGGGGAGCTGCTTTTAGAGTGAATAGCACATTTTTAATCACTTGAAGTAGCTGCCAAAGGAGACATTAAAATTGGATGGATAGTTTTGAGTGATTTTAAGGACCTGGCAAAGGACCTGTTGAAAGCAAGCTTTACTTTGCTCTTCAGATTCATTGCCAGAGGCAATGCCATTACCTTTGCTGGGGGCAAAACCAGTTAGTTTCGGTAACCAAGGCCAAGCAAGCTGTTAGCAGCAATGCCCAAACATTGTTGCTGAGAAAATAGAATTTGTATGAAGAATTCCAGGAAGCTAAGAGGTTTCTGGGTAATGTGTAAATCACAGAAAAAAACATTTACTCTTCAGACCAAATGTTGCCTCTCCAGTGATGTAATAAGGTCAGTAGGGCATGAGCCCTTTGTTATCTTACTTCAAGCTACTTTAAATTGTCCATTTAAAGACCTAATGCTGTATTCATCAGAAACACTCTCTCTAAAGCCCTCAAGGAATGAGTAGGAGGAAGTAACTTCCATCCTTGGATTAGAGCTATTAAGGAGTATTTCCTTGTGACCTGGGCACTTTCTCTTTCCAGGAGGGAATCCTGGCTCTTTATGAATGTCCCCCTGGGACTTCTTGAAGCCAGCCGTCTTCCCAGCACCTTGCATTACCAGGAGCTCTATGTGCACTAGAAAATGCATTTCTGTTAACTTCATGTCTTATGTCTGTTCCTGACATCATCTTTGCCCTCATCAGTAACATGGATCCTTAAATTTAAAAAAAATTGTTATGAACGTTAGTTGTGCAAAAATAGGCAAACACAAAAAAGCATAAAGAGGAAAATTTTAAGTAGCTATACATTCACCACTCCAAGATTATCATCATGTACCACACAATGGTTTTAGTTTTTCCAAAATCACCAACTATGCCCTTTCATGCTTTCTTCTCCCATGGGGCAGCAATCTCCCTAATGCCATCTCAATCTGATTCACGACATTGCAATAACTTCTGGATATAAAAAACAGGCCCATTTTGGTTCTTAAGGCTTAGTTTCTTTTGTTTTGCAACTTCAATCTCCTATAAGACTCAAAGCTCTCCTCCTCCTTACTCCTTCTCTGTGCTCCTTGTCCTGCCCCCTTTGCAGTTCTTACCCTTCTGTTGATGGGGTCAGAAGAAGAAAGAGGCAAAACAGTTCACTGCTGCAATGGCTATCACTTGTCACCTCCTCTCATCAAATCTGCAGTTGGGCCCACTGCTGAGCTCAGTGCTAAGTAGCATCCCCCAGGCACTGACTGTCCCTTGCATCTTCCAGTTGGTGGCCTCTTTCTGTATTCCTCTGATGCATGTGCGTCATGACTCCATGTTGTGTGTATTTTTCTTGGAGGTGGTAGGGTGGGGCTGGAAAACCTGTAGCTCCCAATCTCCTCCAAGGCCCTAGCTTCCATACCTCTTGGGAACCAGAAATTCAAAGAGAAGATTTTTGCTCCCTTTTCACCTGGCAACCCCATCACTCTCTCAATTCTAGAGTTTTTGACCCCTTTCCAGTGGCTCTAGGCCTGGTCCACAAAGCAGGACTGGTAACAAAGCAGATGTCTAACAACTGCTGCTCTCTGAGGCTTCTCTCCAGTGGTGGGCTGGAGCCAGCTCATCCCAGCTCATAAAAGGCAATTGTTAAATTTTCAGAAAATGTGTTAGCCAGTTGACGTCACATTGGTAGCTTGAAATTAGCCATGTTGGGAGTATTTACGCAACAGAGATACCTCCAGTGAGTTGTTAAACATTTACCAGCACACCATTGCCTCCCTTCCACCAAGGGGAGGGGACATGGGGATAGGGACGGTCTTTCTTCACCACCATTGCAGTTTTCAAAAGGTAACCTCTATTAATATTTTCTTTCTTTCTTTCTTTCTTTTTTTTTTTTGAGACAGTGCCTTGCTGTGTCACCCAGGCTGGAGTGCAGTGGTAAAATCATGGCTCACTGCAGCCTGGAACTCCTGGGCTCAAGCAATCCTCTTGCCTCAGCCTCCATGCCCAGCTAATTTTTGTATTTTTTGTAGAGATGAGGCCTTGCTGTGTTGCCCAGCTGATCTCAAACTCCTGGCCTGAAGTGGTCCTCCCTCCTCACCCTCCCAAAGTGCTGGGATTACAGGCATGAGCCACCATGCCCACCCTCTGTTCCCTTTTCAACCCAACTCTTGGTGAGTAGCTGGGGTGGAGGTAATGGAAGGGCTGGTTCAGCTGAAATGGGACCTCTTTAAGTAGTCCCGTGGGAGGTGGCTGGCTCTGATAGCTGGAGCTATTAGATTTTTTCTTAAAAGGCTGCCTACCATTTCATTCTATCAATACATCATGACTTTTGTAACCAATCTCTCATTTTGGACAATTAGATTATTTCTAGTCTTTCATATGTTAAACAATGTATAAAGGACACACTTATACATAAATCTTTGTGTTTGATGCATCTGGTATTATCCTGGATGGAGCTAGAGCCCCTTCTTCAAAGCGAAGTACCACAAGAATGGAAAAACAAGCACCACTGGTACTCACCATCAAATTGGTACTAACTGATCAATACTTATGTCACACATGGCAATAATATTCATCAGGGGTGGGCAGGCAGGAGGGGGGTGGAGGGGATGGGAAAACTCTCACTGAATGGGTGTGGGGTGCACAGTTTGGGGGATGTCCACAAGTGTAGCTCTTACATGGGCAGTGCATGGGCAATATATATAACCAAAGTGTTGTACCCCCATAATATTCTGAAATGAAATAAAATAAAAAAAAATCTTTGTGTTTGATGAACTAAGCCCTCAATAGATATTGGCTATTATGATGATGATGATGATGATTTTTAAGTGGAGTACCAGGCTCAGCTGAGGGCAGGGTGATACTAAACAGCCCCTCCCCCTTTGCCTTTCCCATCAACATCCTTAATTCTGGAAGTCAGACTTACACCCCCTAGTCAGGAAATTGGAAGATTCTTCCCTGAGGAATTTGATTGGCTTGTGAGAAAAGATCCACAGATACTGATATTTGTAGGGTCTGCCAATGAAATGACCAGGGCCACCTAAGGAAGTAAGACTCACCAGTCAATAATTCCTGCCCCCTCCACAGAGATTTTCAGTTTTCACATTCCTAAATACAAATGAATAGTTAAGGATAATCAAACATTGGAGAAAAATCTTTAACAAAAACAGAGTATAAAACAAACATTGAATAAAGGAATTTGGAAGACATAGAAATAATGCAGGGAGCAGAAGAAGCCATGAAACAAACCCTATAATTAATATTCTCAGACAGATGCATAGATGCATTATATCCATGAAATATGGATGCTAGAAATAAAAAGGAACATTCCAAGAACAAGCTGTTAAAAATTTAAACTATTAGAGCAGAAATTTTTTTAACTCAATAGATAAAGAATACATTTAAATTAATCTCTCAGAATGTAGAACATAAAGACAAAGTGATGGGAAAAAGAAAAAAAGAAATGTGAATTAGAGAACCAATATCCATTAAGAATGCCCAGAGAGAGAATAGAAAAAACAGAGGAGAAGAAATAAGGAAAGACACAATCAAAAAAGATTTACCCCCAACTGAAGGAAATGAGTTTCCAGATTAAAGGGCCAACTAAGATAACCAGCACAATGACTGTATAACACATACTGAGGCACATTATCATGAACTTTCAGAATGCTGGGGATAAGATCTCAAAACATTTACCTCTCATAAACCCTTTCTTAGGGAGCCAATGGAATATGTGCTCTACCAAGACAAGGGTCACAGGAAGACATGGGATCCAGGAAGCAGAGGGCTCAACACAAGAGACTGCTAAAGAAAATTCCCAGGATGGAGGTGAAAGGCAATTCCAGGAAGACAGCTGTGCTGTGGGTTAGAGACAGGTAGATGGAGGGCTCTGGAGAGATGTCTCCAGGAAATAGATGGAACCATGAGATTACCTGCTATGTTGACCATATTGAAGAATCTTAGAGTCCTTTTGGAAAGTCTGGGGTTGGATTAGTAGTGATAGGCACATAAAACTAAGCTAATGAAAAGGGAAATCATTATTAACTCTAAGAATAACAGGAGAACTGTATGTATGTAAGCAGGGGAAAGGGTTAGAAGGGAGTTAAATCATCATATACCATATAGGAAGTGAATAGAAAATGCTTAAAATTTAAATATCAGCAAAAAGCAATATAAGCTATAATTTGGGAATTTAGAATTGCAGACCAAAGCAAAACCAAAAACCAACCAAGAGAGATGAGAATGGTTGCCTCTTAGAAGAGGGACACAGGGATTGGGAGGGTGGAGGTAGCTGTTTTTTCAATATGGGACTCCTGGGTACTATAATATCTGTTCAGCTATTGCATTTATTACTTTAAAAACAGTAGTAACTGCTGAAAAGTGTTTTTGTGGGGTTTAAATAATATAATCCAGATAAAGCTCTTAGCATACTACTTGGAGTTACATAGTATGTACTAAAAAAATTTAAAGTGCAAAGTAGCTATTATAATAGCTATAGAAAGCTATAATCAGGAAGGATAATTGGCTGTATAGTGTGTTCAAAATCATGTGAGTCTCGGTCCTTCAGCCATTTTGGTTAAGGCTACTTCCTATATTCTATTCACGCACAAAATCGAGAGCTTTACTATTACTTCCTTTATTCTTATAAGTCAATTTCCTCCATCATCGGGAGTCAAGAAAGGCATCTGTGTCTTTGTCCCTGTGATATTTGACGTCAGAAGTGAAATGGGTTACAACACAAATAAATGACATGGCATTGTTTTGTAGAGCACATGAGACCTTGATGTCTCAGACTGAATGGAATTTTCTCCAGCTTTGCAAAGGTGCAGATACTTTTACCTCCAGGGCTGAAGACACTGGCTCTCCCTGATAGCCAAGCAACCAAAACTCTGGACTCTCAGGTTAAGGAAATGAAATCTGAGGGAACAGCTTAAGGGTCCCCTGTGATCTTCTCCACATCTGAAAGTGTACCCGTGGAGGGGTTTTTTCCCCCAAACTCCCCCCACCTGGAAGTTTTTAATTCTGTTTTTTTATATTTGTTTGGGTATTTTTCTTCCTCCCATTTAATTGCAAACTAGAACCATGCATTGAGACAGTTTGATTTTGATTAAAGGCCTAGTCACACATAATTGGGATAACCTTTCTTATTCTCCAACGTAGTAGAAAATTTGTAGAATAAAGAGAGCATATAGGTGGTGTGGTACCTCCAATAAAAGCCTGGACTCTGGAGTTAGGGTCCTGGGTTTGAGTCCCAATTCTACCACTTACTGTCACCTTAAGCAAGTTACTTAAACTCTATGTCTCAGTTTTCTCATCTGGTAAATGGAGATACTAATATCATCCACCCGCTAAAATTCTTGTAAAGATTAAATGAAATATGGCATGTCAATCACTTCTTACAGTGCCTGGTGCATAGTTAGCACCGGGAAATTAATAAGCAGTTTTCTTTATTCCTCTTGTCTCTCTGGGAAGTGAAGGAGATCCTTTCCACTTGAACTGTGAGAATCGAAAGGTACCCAGTCGAGCCTGAAGTCTCTTTGTTTGTCATACAAACTGGAAAACACAAAAGCTGAAAGAAGCCCCAAATTATAAAAATTAACACTTTTCACTTCTTCAACCTGGTGAAAGGAAAGCTACTTTCTTAAATTCAGCTATGGTTTCTCACAATACTTCTGGCGCCCACTAGTGGCAAAACACACATATTTTCCCCAAGTTTCTCTTGGTGCGCTTTGAAAATACAACCCAATAGGTAAGCTCTAAATTTGAAGCCGGAGATAATTATCTAAACCACAGTTGTGTTTGCATTTTAAACCTTAACTCAAATCAAAGTGCCACATATTTTAGGTGCGTTTGTCCTTAAAACTTGGGCTGCTGAGAGCCACACACACGCGCGAATACACACCCCCCCCACACACACACACACGTCTCCTGGGTCAATTTCAGGTCAAACCCCTGAAAGAAAATAGTTCCTGCTTTAGACTGGGATCCTCTCCTTAGACAGAGATAAAAATACAGGATGACCTGATAAAGAACTGACAAGGCACTAGCAGTTACAACCTCAGAGAACACCAGATCAGATCAAAGGAAACCACACAAGGGCTGCAAAACTTGGGCTGCAGATTGGCACTGGTAGTTCATGGATGACTTTAATGCAGAAAACAACATTTTATAGCCTGCACTTGGGAACTTCTGGGAAAGGTCATTTGAAGTTGTATTAATTATTCAGCAAATTATTTTCATATTTTATTTTAAAACTAAGTCACTTAGATTGGCTCTTTCTAACTGAATGCTTGAGAAAAATTTAAAAGAGATTGAGACAGTTAAATTTCAGTTAAGACACAATCATAAAATCTTCTAATTTAGATCACCACGCAACATCCGGTCTGGGGAAAAAGGAAAGGCCATTTCCGATTCCAGTGGCTTAAGTAATTTCTGGTGTAAAAGTTCTAGTAAATGTTTATTTAATCAAAAAGAATGATTAAATTCTTTGTTGCTTCATGTCTCATGTTGCTTCATGTATTTCTCTATTTCTTCCTTCTTTTAATACTTTCTGTTTGTGTTTTCTTACTGTATCCATTGTCACTCTTTTTCCCTACACTTCTCTCAGACCAATTCTGCTTTATCTCACAGGGTTAGGAGTCAGATTCTGTTTCCTGAGACACCACCCCCACAGAGCTGTTTAATTAACATCATCATTAAATAGAGTATTCCAGAAAATGTGACTAAATAACCAAAGTTGCCATGGTTTCAGAGCTTCTAGGAAGGGAGTTGCCTTTCTTGGCTTGGCTCTGAAATATACTCCCAAACATGCCCGATTTTGCTTTCTCTTTGTTGGACAATGCAGCCTACACTATACTCACTACACCTGCCGCATTGCCTAAGACCTCAATTATCGTGATCTCGTTATATTTCTGCCTATTTGGCAAGTGAATATAATAACCTATTGTACCCACTAAATAGTGTACTGTGTGCATCGTGCGCAGAGTACAGAATGCACTGGGGGGTTAATGGGGCACAGAGAGAATGTTTTAGCAATGGGGATCATCTGAGAAAAACTTCAGCTAATGAGCTGAGTAACTTCTGTTATGGCAGTTTGGGGAACTGGTTTTGCCATTTAGAATATGAGCCTCCCAAAGCGCTACCAAAATGTGATTTTACTCTGCCTACCATGGATCATAACGACGACAAACACAATTTTAAAAGGAAAAACCAACAAAGAAACAGATCCTAGGTTTCCCAAAATACAACTGAAAACAGCTAGAGCAGGGGTCCCCAAACTATGGTGAGTTGTATAATTATTTCATTATATATTACAATGTAATAATAATAGAAATAAAGTGCACAATAAATGTAATGCGCTTGAATCATCCTGAAACCATCCCCACCACCCCCCGGTCCATGGAAAAATTGTCTTCCATGAAAACGGTCCCTGGTGCCAAAAAGGTTGGGGACCACTGAGCTAGAGGACATAAAGGCATAAAACTTACTAGTAAAATCTAAGCTTACTTATAAAATGTATCATCTTGAGCAGAAACTATGTCTTCACCGAGTCTTTTGTATCTTCTCCTGAACCCAGAAAAGTGTTCTCAGAAAACTCAAGTGAGCATTGCCAAATTAGTTTGATTCCTCCTCTCTTGGTTTATGGAGAAGTAGCAGTTACTGAAATGGTTGTGAAATTTTGGGGCCAGGTTCATCCCATTTCAGGCAGAGGGGTTACCCACTTTGAGGAAAGTACTGAGGTTAGCCCAGTTTCCTATGACTTTTGCACCACTATAATTGCAGTTTATTACAGAGCAAGACCCTGAAGGGCTTTTGGAGCCCTCAAAGAAAGACTCAGCCATGCTTAGAAGAATTTTAACATTAAATATGTTTTATCACCTTCCTATCTTAAAATTCAAGTTCATACGAGCACAAGCAGTTCTAAGTTAATAAGTCAGTCTCAAAATCTTGTTTGTAAATTGATTTTTTAAAACTCAGATCTCATTTCCCCAAGAATCAATGATATAAATATTGACTAGGTTCCAAGTCCAACCCACAGGAGCTTATTTAACCTTTAATGTTGGTGAAATGCTGAATCTTGGCCAAGAAAAATAGCAGAAAATGGTTGTAGCAAAACCAATAATTAAATGAAACAAATAAAATTGAATCATTATTTTAATTTTTTTCTCCAATGTTAATATTTGAAGGAAAGCAAGTTAAATTACAGAAGGATGAGCAAATAGATGGAGACTTTTGTAGCAATTTAAATGGGGAGGATTTGGGGTTTCCTGAGGGGCTATGGCACTTGTTGATCCTGGTGCCTTATTCTGCTTTACTGTTTAACCTTCCTCCAGCATTTCAAAGTTAGGTTCACAGTACTTAAAAGTTGACCTGATGGCAGTTAGTGAATCTTGGACCACTATGTTCAAATTCTTATTACTCAGCTAGTTTATCACTTAGTTAATCATCACAGATTAGCCTAGTGGTTTGACCATTACACAGTTTTAAGTTGTTTTTATTTATAGTTATGTATCATTCCATTTATGCCAACAGTGGATTGTTGGCTAAAGACGAGTAACATAAGACCACTGTTGAAATGCAAGTCTGCAGTCCCCAGCCCCTGGGCCACTGACCAGCACTGGTCCACGGCCTGCCAGGAACCCAGCCACACAGCAGGAGGTGAGTGGTGGGAGGGTGAGCAAGCGAAGCCCCACCTGCACCCACAGCCACTCCCCATCGCTCGCATCCCTGCCCAAGCCCTGCCTCCCGTCAGATGGCGGGGCATCAGACCCTCACAGGAGCATGAACCCCACTGCAAACTGCACATGCGAGGGATACATGTTGCGCTCCCCCTGAGAATCCAATACCTAATGATCTGAGGTGGAGCTGAGGTGGTGGTGTCGCCCTGCCCACCATCCGTGGAAAAACTGTCTTCCACGAAACTGGCCCCTCGTGTCAAAAAGGTTGGGGACTGCTGCAAGTGAATAAGGGTGACAAGAATGACAGCAATTCTGAAAATTTGTTTTTTATGGGCTGAATTGTGTTACCCACGCTCTAAAATTCATGTTGAAGTCCTACCTCCAAGTTGTGTGTCTGAGTTTGGAGGTAGGGTCTTTCAAGAAGTAATTAAGTTAAAATAAAGTCATTAGGGTGGGCCCTAATGAATATGACTGGTGTCCTTATAAGAGAAGGAAATTTGGACACAGACACATACAGAGAGAAGGCCATGTGAAGACGTAGGGAGAAGATGACCATCTATAAGTCAAATAGAGAGGCCTCAGAAGAAACCAAACCTGCCAACACTTTGATCTTCCAGCCTCCTCAATTGTGTGAAAATAAATATCTGTCATTTAAGCCAACCAGTCTGTGGTACTCTATTATGGCAGCCCTAGCAAATGAATATATTGTTGAAGCTGCTCTTTACCAGATTATTAAGTGACAGCAATCTGATAAAAAAAAAATCTTATACAGTACATTAAGCTATCTCTCACACTTTAAAAATCAATGGCAAAGCTGACAGTATAGTGACAATTACATCCAATTTGGCTCTACATTTATTGGGAAAAAAAGAATAAACATGTTTGCTGTGTTGTGAAGGTGTAGAGAAATAGCAATATTCTCTTCTAATGCCATCATTTAGAAATAAAATACTAAAATTATGTAAATAAGAGAATTTATTTGTATAGTACAAAATGCAAAGATTTCAAACATCATGACATGAAAACAGGTTTTGTCTATTTTTTGATGCCATAATACATAGTTAAATTACTTTTGACATTTTAATATATATTCAGTCTCCAAACAAAACATACTATAATGTTATGTTTAAATGTATTTGTCAAAAACTCATATTTGGTGGTGGCTCATGCCTGTAATCCCAGCAACACAGGAGGCTGGGGCAGGAGGATCTCTTGATGCCAGGAGTTTGAGACCAGACTGGACGACATAGTGAGACCCCATCTCTACCAAAAAAACCTTTTTAAATTAGTGGGGTGTGATGGTGCATGTCTGTAGTCCCAGGTACTTGGGAGGCTGAGGCAGGAGGATCATTAAGCCCAGGAGTTCGAGGCTGCAGTGAGCTATGGTGGTGCTGCTGCACTCTAGCCTGGGTGGCAGAGTGAGACCCTGTCTCAAAAAAAAAAAAAAGAACAAACAAAAAAAGTCATGTGTGTTTTGCATACTTTAAACAGTGTGCATCACTCAAAGAAGACAAATCAATTTTTTCTATATTTTAAATAATACTAAAGATTACACTAAAATATATTTTAAAATATGCATTTTGTGGTAGGAAACCTCTGAGATTGTCCCTAATGATCCCCACCTCCTGGTATTCAGGACCTTGTGTAATTCCCTCCCCTTGAGTGTGGGCTAAATCTAGTGACTTGCTGCTGACTAACAGGATATGGCAAAAGTAATGGGATTTCACTTCCAAGACTAGGTTATGACTTCTGCCTTGCTTATTCTCTCTCTCTCTCTCTTGCTCACTCTGAAGGAAGCCAAATGCCATGTTGTGAACTGTGAGTTGCCCCATGGAGAGACCCACATGGCAAGGAACTGATGTCTCTGGTCAATAGCCAGAAGGGAAATGAATACTTCTAGCAACCCTGTAAGTGAGTTTGGAAGCAGATCCTTCCCCCAGTTGAACCTTCAGATGAGACCACAGGCCATGACCTATACCTTGTATGCAGCCTTATGAGAGACCCTGAGCCAGAGGCAACCAACTACACCATGCTTAAATTGCTGACCCATAGACACTGTGAGATAATAATATTGTCTCAAGCTACGGAGTTTGGGGTAATTTGTTTTGAAGCAATTGATAGCTAATGCAATCTTCAATAATATAATAATCTAAAATAAAATATTTTTTGTTTAGCATCACTTTTCATCATTGCAAGAATGAGAAAATATTTCAACAATTTCTAAAAGGGAGTCATGAGATTATATATTGATATGAAAGGAGTACAGAAACTTGTAATAGATTAGGCAATGCCTTCCTTCTCTGGAGAATCTTGGGTTGTACTAGCCACGAATGATTACAAAGGGAACAACCATTTTCCTCAGCCAAGAGTTACTTGGGGGTGCTGGTTAAAAATTCAGATTTCTGAGACCTACCCTGAAGCTACTAGATCAGAAGTCTAATGGGTGGGCCCAGAAATCTGTATTCTAACAAGTCATCTCTTCTCAAGCCTGGCCATGCATCAGACTCGGCTTGGGAGTTTACTCAACCCTGAGTTCTATTCCAGACTCATTGAATCAGTCTCTGAGGATAGGCCAAGGAATTTGTATTTTTATGGATGCCTAGTTAGTTCTAAAGAAATTCCCTAATGACAAGCCAGACTTGGTAGTAAATGTCACTGAATCATTTTTTGCTTGTGCCACCCACCTGTTCTGTCCTAATACACTTACTTGGAAAACAGTGCTTATATTAAGTATCTCAGATCTTATCAGTCCTAGAGGCAGCCACCCACACCTCAGGTCACACGCACTAGGAGAAAGAACAAGAGCCTGGGTTTGGGGGAAAGGCCCTCGGGCTACAAGTGATAAAATTCAATAATGGCTGGGTGGGAGTAAAGCACATAAATGAATATTCTATATATCCCACAGTCCTGGGGGCACCCACAACTCAGGTCACATGGACCGTGGAAGAAAACAAGGACCCCATCACTAACAGTATCTGGAAATCAGTGTTCTCAAGGGTGGCCTGATGAGGCATGGGTGCCAAGCAGTTTGGCCTGTTGAGTAGTTGTCCCCTGGCCTTTTCTTTTTTCACTAAATCCCGGTAAGCAGGCTGATGAGATCTGTGATAACAACAGACATCATTTCTGGAGTTTTGTTACAGTCAAGTTCTATGTTAAAGACTTAACACACAGGGACTCACTCACATTAACCCTTGTGAGAAGCACGTCTCTAGTCCCCATTTTATATATGAGGATAGTAAGACTCAGAGAGGTTGAGTGGCTTGCCCCAGGTTATAAAGCTAGAAAGTGGCAGAGCTTGGACTCAAACCCAAATCTATCCGACTCCAGAGGCTGGGATGTTTAGCACTAATTTTTTGTATTTATGAGATCATACCACTTGTCCTCTTTGGCTTAGGTGTTCACCACTGAGGCTAACAATAGCTACAACTGGGACTTTTTCTTAGTCTAGCTTCAGGGCCTACTCCAGGATAGGTGCCAGTTTGGCTCCCAGTCCTCACTGTAAGCTCTGAAGATCCTTTAGATCCTGGCTAGTACAACCCATTCTCAAGTATCCTGGCTCCTGGAGTGGTTATGGGAACAAAAAGAAAGGCCCCTGGGTAACCCCTTAAGCTCTCCTAGGGAGTTTCAAAGGTCCCAATCACTAGAACCTCTCCCTGGGATACTGGCATTCTTGGGACTCCAGCTCATTCAGGCATAGTGAGAGCTGGCTCTGGGATAACCAGGAACTAATAGTCTCGTTAACTGTTTGTTCCAGAGACAAACTGAGACTCATAATTAGCTTTGAAAGCCACTTGGGGACTATGGCTAGCTCTTGCATAGAGAACATAAAGGGCAGGGAGGGGAGAAGAAGTTTCCTCAACAGTCAGTAGGCAAGTAACTCATCCCTCTCAGGGAGAGAACTTGACTCTGGCATCTCTCTCCTGGTGTCCTTATGTACAGCTGGGGTAGGGACCATTCCACTGGGCTTGGGGATCCTATCTTGGCTCTGGCCTGGCCCATGGGGCCTTCTCTGCTGGTCAGGGGCACAAAACTGGTACTGGGCTCCCCAGCTGAGAGCGCCCTCCCCTGCTGATCCAGCCCTCAAAGTCCTCTTGAAAAACTGCCTCTGTGAACCAGAGGAACCAAGAGCTTGTAAGAGAAGAGTTCAGGAGTTCTCAGGTTCTAGTATTTGTGGAGAAAGGGTGTCCACAATAACTCATTTCCTAGGCTCTGGAAGCTAGGGGGCATTGAAGATAGTTTTAGCAAGGATTGGAAGAGAGGCCCCTCAGACTTATGTGACCCAATGTGTCAGATTTGCCCTGACCTGGGAGTTATGTGGGACTGTACCTACCCATCACCACCCTTTTCCTGGATTCAGAAGAGAAAACAGAATTAGGTCTCATGGATCGGGGAGACTGCCTGACAATATCATAAAAGCTCACGCAAGGCAAGAGGTTCTTGAGACTTGAGGTTAACTGGGATCTTTCCTACTACCCTGAGGAAGTTCTAAACAATTGGCTTTGGGACTCCAGGGACTTAAAAAATAAATCACTGGGAGACCAAAGCCACACTGGATAGAGTGTTCTGAAAACAGAGTTAGGTCAAGGGTCACAGACCAGGGTCAAGCATCAGGGGCTGAGGCTAAGCTGGAGTTTCCTAGAGGCTCCTTGCAAGCTTTGGGGGAACCTTAGAGAAGATGTAGCTCATTTCCTGATGGTGACCTTCAGCAGTGGGGAAAACCAATTTTTAGCACTCTTGGGCCTGGGAGCTAAATCTTAGTAGCTGCTCCTGGGTTTCTTCACATTCCTCATACTTGATGCCCAGCTATTCACTGCCTAAAGTGAGACAGAAATGCCTCAAGGACAGCATTTCTAAGGAAACAACCTAGGTTTGTGTTGGAAGATGTGGCTGTGGGAACTTGGGGATATCTGGGTTCCCAGGGGGCCCCGGGGGCACTTTTTCTAAGTATTTCCAGAATTTCTGGGTTGTTCTCAAATGGCATGTGGGAAGATGTTTCCGAGTAAGTGTACTACTCTTAAAGGGAAGAAAAGAGGTGATAGGGAAGAGGCCTTGGGGTAGCTAAACCCTAGGATTTAGCTACCAATGAACCCAGGGTTCATTAACAGTCCAGGACTTGTTTGAGAGCAAACTATAGCAGACGTTAAAGTGACCCAGGTTGTGTGTGTGTGTGTGTGCACTTTCTTAGTTTCTGTCTCCAACTTAGATAATCATGACTCTTCATGACAAATCTCACTTAAAGTAACACCTTTGATCACCAGTAAAAGCCACTTCCTACCACCCTGGATAAATGCTGCCTGCATTCAGAGTGTGACTAAAACTCTCATGCCTGACTTGTTGCATTAGATTTATGGGATTATGGGATTTAGTTCTGGGACCTGCTAGGTCTAATTAAAGTTTTAGGACTCCTAGGAGACCAGCTGTGGTTCGCAGACTGGATCTTGAAAAATGCCATCGTGAATGTGCTGCCAGCTCCATAGCACTGAAGACACAGTTGTTTGCACTGAATGCTCCAGGGGTCCTTGCAGAGTTCTGGTATTTGTCCTTTCTCTCCCAAATCCCTAGTCATTAATTTACTGTTAGAAGACACTCCCCTGCTAAAGAACTCAAGAGCTGAAGCGACTGTCCTGCCCTTGCCTTGTGCCCTGCATGGCCATGAGCTCTGCACACGGAGCTCCTCCCTCCCTTCCGGCCCTCCTCTTCCTCCCTCCCTCCCTCCCTCTTTTTCTTCCTTCACTGGCCAGAAGGAAGCCCTGGAAAGAGGACTCTAAACCTGAGGGGAAGGGAAGGGATGACATTTTGGGGAAGGGCCAGAAGAAAGGTGTCTTCTATTCTGGGCCAGTGTCCCCCACCACCTCACCCCTTAAATGCTGGGGCTCACCTGGCTCTGTCCCCCTACCCCTGCCCTGGAGGAGTACAGTGGGAGAAGAGAAACCCCATCCAGTCCCAGGGGGTCAACTAATACCACTTGGACCCTAGTGGCTTCCCAGTTCCCATGCCCCACCTGGGCTCTGAGCCAAGATCCCCAGTTTCCTGCTGGACACGTCCACTCGGAAGTCTCTCTGGCACCCCAGATCTAAGTACAAACTGGCCTTGTTACCTGTCTCCCCTCACTCTCCCTCCCTACTAAGTCTCAAATTCCCTGCCTCAGTGAACAGTATCACCACCACCACGGACCCAAGCTGGGGCCTCAGGGTCATTGTCACCTTCTCCCTCTCCTTGACCCCCATGACAGCCAGTCCTGAGGTTTCTACCCATTGGCATGTGCCGGGATCCGTCCCCTCCTCTCAGGCCTCACTGCCACGGTCCTGGTTCAGAGCACTTTCCACTTCTCACCTGGCCCCTGGAGACGGCCTCCCGATTGGTCCACCTGCATCTAGCCTCTCTGCCCTCCAATCCTTCGCCACCTTGATGCTGTAAGCATTGTCCTCCTGGTCTGTCACTCCTCTGCCTTAATAACCTCCAGTGGCTCCCTATTGCTCACAGAACAAAACTCTCGGCTTGGCCGGCAGAGCCCTGAATAGCTGACCCCAACCACTCCCCCACCCCCTCCTGCTGCTGCTGCCAACTGAGCAGCCCAGCCACCATGGTCCCGCCCTCCGGAACATGCACCAGGTACTTTCATCTGCCTGGGACTTCCTTCCCCGCCCTCCACTGCCCCTCCTGGCCAAGCCCTCCATCCCTCAAGATCCAGCTGGAACCTCCTTCATCCGTGAAGCCTTCACCAACTTCCCCAGGCACGTTCTTCTACTACAGCACCCACTGGACCATGAGGGTTCGGTGTGCTTGGTCCCTCCCACCAGATGGGGAGGTCTCCAAAGGCTGCCTGGGGCCATATTTGGGTTCTCCTTTGCATTCTCAGAGCTTAGTCCAGTGCCTGATATACAGTAGGTGCTGAATCAATGTTTTTTTAATCTCTTCTTATTCCACAGTTCAGTCAAATATGCCAAACTAATCTCAAACACACAGCCCTAAGCCTTTGCATGTGCCATTCCCCTCATCCTGATTTCCCATTTCTTTGCTTTATTTTTTTTTTGTTTGCTGTTTTCTTCGATATCCATCCTATGTCACCTCTTAGAGGAAGACTCTCCTGATGAGTTTCACCCAACTCCACTTTTTTTGCTTGACTTCCCCTCAGCAATCATGTAGTTGTAGCTTCTACAACAGTACCCACTACAAGAATTCTGTCTACCTCAGCCCTGAGAAAATGTTCCCTTCTAAAATCCCCCTCCCATGCAAACGGAGAGCCGTTAGGAGAGGAATTCCATGTCTAGTTCTATTTCAGCTTTCACCAACATTGCTTTTTCAGGTTTGTAAACATTTCACCAAAATTAGGAGTAGCCTCTAACTCTAACTGACTCATGACTTGTGATCCCACACAGTGAAGTAAATCTTTAGCTTCCATACTTCTCCTAAACAGCAGAAATGATTAGTCACTGTGAAAATAAGAGTGGCCCAACTGTGTTTTAGAGGAAGATCTGTTCCTCTCAACTCCTTTTAATGAACTAACACATGTATTGCACATAAGGCAGCTGGGTTAAGTGTGGTGGCAGCATACAAAAAGAATAAACTACAGTTCCTGATGTGTGTATTCAAGCTGGTGAGACTTCTTCACCTGGAGTAAATGTAGCATAGTTCAATAAGTGGGAGTCCAGTGGGTACTCTTTCAGAGGGTAGTATATAGCAGGGTGGTTAAAAGCATGGGCTCAGGCATCAAATACACTTGGATTCAAATCCTGGCTCAACAGCTTATGGACTGTGTAACATTAGCCTTAGTTTGCTCATCTGTAGAATGGGGATAATAATGGTTCCCCCTTTATAGGGTTGTTGTGAGGATTATATAAACTGATTCTTGGTAGAGTCAGTGCTTTATAAACATTAGTAAGTATTATTTCCCCTTCATTCTTTCCCACATATAAGAGCCATATCCTTCCCCTATTGTGCTAAGTCATAGGGAATACCACAGGGAGGAAGGCCTGGGGAAGCTGGGAGCACACAGAAGAAAACTTCGGACATTGATGTGCCATAAGCCAAGAGAGGCAACAGCTATCAAGAGAACCAGGATGCCAGTTAAGCTAAAGGGCCTCACACCCTTACATATGCCAACCATTGAGAGTTCTATTGGAATAGCTGCAGGACACAATGGCAAGAAAAATGACATGTGATTGAGTCAGCTTGCTGACCCAGTTTCCCCTGCCTCCTCCTCCCCACCGCCCCAACCCCCCACTTTGGTAAGGCCCAGTCTCAAGCAAGCCTGGCCAGAGGCAGCAGGTGGTAACAACTAACCTTTATCCAGAGTGAGTGCTGGGCCAAGAAACCAACACGGCTCTCTCTGGCAAAGGCAATTCCCAGATGTGCCTGCGTAAAGATGTAAGATTTGCTCACCACAAAGTCTGCAAGTTTATATTGTGAGGGTTGGTTGATCCTTCAAACTTGCAACATTTTGAATAAACTTGAGTGGGAGATTGAATCACGAGTTTATTTTGTAATCAATAATGTCACGGACAGATCTTATCCTTTCTCAAATAATCTCATGGACAGATCTTGTCCTTTGCTCAATTTCTATCCCTGAGTCGATAATGGCCCCACCTTTTGGTCCCTGTGGTGACTTTCAATCAACTTTGGGGTTTGGCAGTTTTCATTCCAATAGGATCATACTGCTAAAATGGATGCTATCATTCAGTAAGTGGGAAACAGCTGTGTCCAGGCTCTGGCCTGGCCAGGTTATAAAGTAGTGCTGGTATCTGGTAAAAGGAAGTTATGCCTAGATGGCATACAGAAAGTGGTAGCACTTTTGACTCATGGTCTCCAAATAAAATATCAGGCAAAACCCCCATGCAACAATTGTCTTTACATATTGTTCATAAGGCTAATTTGATGGCTGAAAATGAACACAGGTAGAATACACATACCTCTTTGCTAACTAACTTTGTCCCCTGGCCTTTCATGCAATTTTGATGTTCTGCCTCCTCTTCCTTGGAAATAATATCTTGTCTTTTGTAATTTAACATTTCACTAGTGAAGATTATTTCAAATATATACAAAAGTTATAGGCCAATGTAATGAATTCCCATGTACTCATTGCCTAGTTTTAACAACCATCAACATTTTCCATTCTCGTTTTATGTATCCAATCCTCTCCCTAGTTAAATATTTTTTGGAGGGAAGGAGTGTTTTAAAGCAAATCCAAGACAGTATGTCATTCCACTCATAAATAGATCAGTATGTATCTCTAACATATTGTTTTTTAAAACATAATCACAATACCACTTCTAATAAAATTAGCAGCAAGTTTCTAATATCAGTTAATACTAGTCCAATTTCAATTTTCCCTAATTTGACAAGCTTTGCTCCAGAAAAGACTTTTGAAATGAGGAATTGGAGGCTCTGAGATGTGCGAGGCCTTGTCTAAGGTCACAGAGTCAGTTAACAAAAGAGCTGTCCAGTGTTCTTTTTGCCTTCTTCACGTTTGTTTTTATTTTTGTTTTTGCTTTCTACTCTCCACTCACGGTTTCTGATTGTCTTTCCTAGCTTTTTCTCCTCTTCATCTGACAAAACAGTCATCATTTTCTATTTAAGGGTGAAAAAAGCAGCAATAAGAAACCGGTATCATGATGTTAGAAATCATGGTTGCTCTATATGTTCCAGTGGAAGATTCAGCAGTTAATCAATGCCAGGGCTGATTTCTAACTGGTTTAGATGACTTTGGCAACCTCCTGTTCATACATCAAAGCCAATGACATCCCCATGTCTCTGTCTGTACGTGTTTGCTCTTCTTCTGGGTGCACTGCTTCAGCATTTAGGTACTTGGGAACTTTGTAAATACTTGCCCGGGATTCCAGCACTTCTTGAATCAGTGGCACACCCTGGCACATGCAAACAAGAGGAACACTGTGGGAGCAGGCCAAACGCACCACAGAAGTGCAGAGAGGATTTACAGCTAAAGCTCTTAAGAGTGGCTGCCGATTACGGATTGCTGGATGGTGGGTGAGTGTGCCCTAAGGGTCAGGGGAATGGTCTAGGAAAAGCAGGACTGAACATACCCCTGCAGGAGTTCTGTGTAAAGATAAGTATAGCTAGAGCCCGGGATCCATGTTGGGGAAACCATAAGATTACAAGTGGGCAGATTGTGGAGTGCCAGATGTGTTTAGCAGAGGAATTTGCATTTTTATACTAACTCCAAACAAATGAACAAGCAAATCCACAGACCACCTAGCCAACTCATGATAAAATAGTTTGAAATGTAAATGAAAGTCCCATTAAACCTTAGGGTTCTATATCCTTTCTTTGGATACATATCTCCGTGAAATGTTTGCAAGATTTCAGCTTTTTGCCTCACTGTTGGATAACACATTTAACCTAAAAGAAATGCAGCTGCTGTGTTGGCCTGAAATCAAATTTGGGCCAACTGCTTAGAAAGCAGATCTGCCCACCAGGATTCCCCTCAAGCCAGGCTATAGGGTGGGTTCCAGCCAGCCTGGGGTGATGACAGGTGAAATTTGGGCAATGCTTAGGTTCTTAGATTTTTGGTAGCAGCTGAAAATCTTTGACTGAAGGTGAGGATTCCCTAACTCATTGGAACATGAAAATTTGACAGTAACAACTCAAAGTTATGTTTAAATAACCTTGCTTATCCTGCTATTCCAAGGCCTCGCTGTTTCTCAGATCAGTTATTTCCCACCATTACCAGCGAAGTTCTATTTAATTTAGTTCAGTCTGATTATGTATGATGCATAATCAGGGAAAAATAGAGGCATAAACAGCTGAAGCCATTTACCCCAAATCATTTTTAGTCTAGTCCTATTGGGGTCCAGAACTCCAATTTCTTGATTCCTTGTTCTTTCCGCTTATATTGTAACCTCTCTCTGCCTTAGTTTTCTCATCTGTTAAAAGAGATGATAGTTCCTTCCTCCTAGAATTTCAATGAGTTAGAAGATATAAGCACGAAGTAAATATAATTGCTCATTCATTCATTTATCAATTCACTTAACAAGGATTTGTTTACTGTCTACTATGTATGTACACAGGAAGAAGCAAGGCACCATGGGGTGATACAACAGAGTAAAGACAGGGCTCCTTCCTTCCAAAAACGTACAATCTCATGGGGAAGGCAAGGCATACTTCATCAATCTGTGACAATATCTGCGTAAAATAAGTAAAACAAACAACAGAGGCTATAAAAAAGGTCAGGAGAGAAGAAAACTTCAAACTAACTTTTCCTCTTCTTTAAGACACCTCAGGTTTCACCTCCTCTAAGAGGTCTTCCTTCGTTGACATGTCTCTCCATCCAACCCCTAAGCTCTGTGGCACATCTCTCCTCTGTCCTCCAATAATACTTTAAGCACAATACTCTCATTCATGAACCACACTGCTGTAAATTGTCTATTTCTCTATCTCCCTATAATCCGCTACTAACCCAAGCTCTCTGGGCCTTGGTTTCCTCATCTGTGATACATGAGGGTTAAATCAAATGACCTTCAAGAGTACTTCTAGCCCTAGCATTCTATAGGCATTTCTTCTTTTAGCATCATGGAATATCTGGGGGCTGAGCCATTACTGAACATCTCTTCCTGACAGTGAATGTGGGTTAAAAGTCATAGTAGAAACTCTATAGGCTCTCAGGGACTTTCAGCTTTCTTTCCAAAATTCCTTGGGTGAAAAGTAATCTTTCCAGATTATGTTAGCAGGATAAGGAGCTACTAGAACAATAAACCTATGTAGGGTTGCTTCTAGTGTGGACTTTTTGGGGGTTATGTGGAAACATGTGACTCTATTTGTAACCAAAAAAAGAACTATGTATATCTCAATGACCTTATCCTCCTTCCTCTTTCTGAGAAAGCCTGTGGCAGTGCCTTTCCTGTATCAGCAGCTTTAGTTCGGCAGTTACCGTGTTTCACTTTCTGTGAAAGAATTAACTAAGTATAAGAAAGTCACCCTGAACCAGGGAAACCACAAACTTGCCTTTGCCCGCTCCTGTTCTCTGCAACTTTCCTTCCCTTCCCACCCCTAATCCAACCTCTCCGGCTCAACTTCTCATATCCTCCAATGCCCCAGAGTCCTCATTCCTGACCCTTTATGTCATATTGCCCACCCTTGGCCCCATGAACTACCTTTCATTCATGCGTGCATTTACCCATTCATCAGCATTCGTCAAGCACCTACTCTCTATCAGAGGCAAGGAATGGATCTCAGAAAGTTTCATAGAGAAGACATTTGAGGTAGATCTTGAAAGAGATTAGGAGTCTGCTGGGGAGGAAAGATGAGGGAGGAAAAAGGGAGCATTATTCTGGGCAGAGAAACAACATCTACAAAGTCAATGGGGCATAAAACTAATGACATATTTAGAGGCTCTGTAAGTAACTCAGTATACTTAGAGCATAAGGGACATCTATTTTCCCTATGTTGGAGGTGATGTCAAAAAAGTGAGCAGAAGTCAAATAATGGAGGGCTGTATATGCTGTGCTAAGGGTTTGGATTTTATCCAACAGGCTACAGGAAGCCATTGAAAGCTTTTAGGCAGAATATTAAAAATCAGATTTGCATTTAGAAAAATCACAGTGGCCAGTAACGGGAAGAATGGCTTGGAGAGGAAGACAACTAATAGGAGGGGGACTTGTCAGGACACTATTGCAATATTCCAGATGGAAGAGAGGCCTGAGCGGAAGCAGCGGCAATGGGGAGGAATAGAAATGGGCACATGAGTCAGGTATTTAGAAGGTAGGTGAGAAGACTTGTAACTGATCAAATGAGGGAGATGAAGAAGAAGGTTTCTGATTCCATTGATTGGTTGGATGAGAGCGCCGTTTATTAGAACAGGGGACAGAGGAGAAATCAGGCTTGAGGGAAAAATAAAGACACACATTTTGGACATGTTGACTGCAAAAGGGTCTCTTTCGAGTTCTGTTAGGTAAACAGCACCTGAAAGGTGAATACTTTCCAAGTAGCTTAATGAGAAACTGCATGATTCTGTACAACTAATAAAATCAAAGATTAAGTTAATACCAATTACTTTATTTCTTAGCAAGAAGTCTGTGGTACTTAGAAATCTTCATTAATTTAAAAAGTAATTTTGGAAACCAAAGCTTTTATAAAACTGGGATGCATACAAGAGAAAAAATACATTATCGTGACCTTATTAAGTTATTCGTGTAGAGCTTTTTAGTTGAGTTGCATGAAATAAGTTGGCCAGCTCTGCACTCTTCATTATAAAACCTTTTTTTCCAGAGACTTAGAGCCAACTCAATTAGCTATGCTGATGGAAAGAAGAATAGCACAAGTAATTGAAAACCACAGACTATTCAAAGCCATAGGAAACTCCCAGGAAAAATGTGGCCTCATGTAGCTCTCTGGAAACCTGGGTTGACCTCACTGGCAGATACAAGTGGTCAGGTAGTAACCTTCATGGAAAGTTTATGTTCTAGAAAATCTACTTTTATAAGTAAGCAGTAAGAGAAAACAGTGGGAGTAAATAATAACATAATAACAATGAAGCATAAAATTAAGATTAAAAAACTGTTCATTGTTATTATCACAGCTATTGATGATTATTTGAGATAGCAAAGGGTGAAAACTGAAATATAGTAGTAATATAAGTAACTAAAGAAACAGGGACAGATCTATATATTGCTTTCTTTAGTTAGAACTAGATACAGTCTTATGTTTTCACATAGCCCAAAAGAGCTCTAAAGATATCTGAAACAAGAACAATAATTTCTTTGTCATTCAGACCTAACAAATCTAAGTGTTACACCTGATTTCTTTTTTCCCTCACACCCCACACTCTATATCAGTATGTCCTGATAGGTCTAACCTCTAAAATATGTCCTGAATGTACCCGCTTCTCCCCATCTTCTGTTACCTCTTAGTACGGGCCACTGTCACCTCTTGCCCGGGCTACTGCAGTAGCTTCCTAACTAGTCTCCCTGCCTCTCCTTTTACCCCACTCTGCAATCTATTCTCCACCTGGCAGGCAGAGGACTCTTTGAAAAATTTTAACCAGATCATGTAATTCCCTTGCTTAAAACCCTCCAATGCCTTCTCACAGGATTTAGAAAAAAATCCAAATTCATTAAAATGGCCTTTAAAAACCCTCCTATACATTCTGGTCTCTACCTACTTCTCCCACCTCATTTTTCATCACTGTCTTCCTCATTTGCTAGACAATAGCCATACCTGGATGCTTTCTGTTCCTCAAATAAGCCAAGCTCTCCCCACCCACAGGGCCTTTGCACTTGCTGTTCTCTCTGCCTGAAACCCTTTCCCCTCACATCACCATATGACTGACTCACTCACTCATTTTTTTTTCTTTTAAAATGTTTTACTGTCACTGTGAAATGAATAGCAAAGTATTGTTTCTCAGGCATTCATGATCTGATTCTTATCTTTACTTAATTCACATATAATAAAATTCACCTATTGTAAAGTGTACAAGTCCATGGTTTGTATTATATTCAGAGTTGTGAAACCATCACTGCTATCTAATTTCATACTTTTTTCACCCTAAAAAGAAACCTCAAATCCTTTAGCTATTACTCCTCACTACTCATCTCCTCCCCAGCCCTAAACAACCATAAATGTGCTGTTTCCATAAATTTGCCTATCCTGGACATTTCATATAAATGGAATCATACAATATGTGGCCTTTTGTGACTGGCTTATTTCAATGAGCATAATGGTTTCAAAGTTCATCCATGTCTTATCAGTACTTCCTTCCTTTTTATGGTCAAATAATATTCCATTGTATGAATGTACTACATTTTGTTTATCCATTGATCAGTTGATGGACATTTGAGTTGTTTCTATTTTTTGGCTGTTATGAATAATGCTGCTATGAACATTCATGTACAAGTTTTTGTATGGACATAGGTTTTCATTTCTCTTGGGTATATACGTAGGAGTTATATTGCTGAGTCATGATAACTCTTAACTTTTTGTTGACAGCCTCATTCTTATTCATGACTCTGCTCAAAGGTTACCTCCTCCGAGAAGCCTTCCCTGACCACTCCATCTAAAATAATCACCCACCCCCACCATCACTCTCCATCGCCTTACTCCATTTTGTTTTCTATATAGCACTTACCACTATCTAAGATAATCTTGTTCATTTTATTAGTTTACTTAATTACCATCTCTCTCTCCCCACCAGAACATCAACTCCACAAGGACAGAACCTTGTCAGTTGTGCTTACTGCTGTACCCTCAGCACCTAGGACAATGAGCAGCACAGAATGATGACTCAATAAATATTTATTGACTTCATGAATGAATCCATGGCAGAAATGTTCATCCTTTATTTCCCACCACAGGGCCTATTTACAAATCTACTAATGACTATTTTAGTGCTTTTCTATTCTCTTAATTGTTCTTTGAGAAAAGTAAAAACTAGCCCATTTAAATTTAGAGGAAGAAGTGGCTGTTGCAAAAAATGTGTAGGACACTTGACTTAGATTTGTGCTTCCCACCCAACCCTCTCACTTCCACCCCCGGAGTTGCAAAATGCGACCAAAGCCGTGTATGCTTTTAGTGACCACTCCCTAAGATTGCAACAGATGGGGGTGTCAAAGGAAAGAAAACTTTAGGGAGTAAAATGAGATGCGAGATTCCCCACTTTGCAGAGTTGTAAATTGAGGGTTTCTCCTTTGAAAAATGAGGTGTTCTTCAAAATGCCTGGACTTCCAATCTTTAGATTAAAAAATATTTTTCCCTGGCAACATTCACATTTCTAACCTGGGGATATTTCTAAGAAGAGCAGTATTAGTCTCTATATCTTTATCAGGGAATGACAGAGAAGTTGTGCGATAACCTGGTTTTGACCCTGATAAACAGTTATTTGCATAAAATATTGGTACAAGTGTTGAGGAGAAGGGGAAGGGGTTTATCTGAGGAATTATTTTCTCTTCTTAGTAGGAAAATGAGATCAAAATTTGTATGCATAATGTTTCCCTAACTCATTTGCTTCATTTTGCCTTCATATGCCCCTACTTGAGAGCAGAGGCTTTAAAAAAATCTAGACGCAGAATTGAATAAGTGTGATAATTCATTAACACTTCAGAAGAAATCAGAGTTGTCTGTGTAACACTTTTATAAGCATCGTAATACCTTCCTTTACAACTTTGCATTTCAAGGATGACTTTCAGAAAATGTTTGTTGTTTGAAATTTCTGGTTGAATATTTTAAAGCTTTAAAAAAGCACATTTTGGGTACAGCCAGGAGTAGAGGTTATTTTCTAGAGAGTCCTCCAAGTTGGTGATTCTCCCAAATCTAATCACCTTTTTAAAAGTTTCAAGTAGATAGTCCCAAAATGCAAAAGAAAAGTAATCACAGGTATAAACAGGTATAAATGTAGATACATTTCTTACAACCATCTATTTTCTAATGCATGCCTAGCCTCCATAATAATATACAAAGCAGTATGCAGAAAAAACCCAAGTAAAGAAGAATATACTCAGATCACCATTTATATGAAGTTTAAAAAGATGCAGCAGAATACTACATATTATTTATATTTATGGATGCATGCATATGTAGTAAAAATACCAAAATGTGCATGAGAATGACAATCTTCACATTCAGGACCTCCGTAGAAAGTAGAAGGATGAGATTAGGAGAATACACAGGGGCCTCACTTGTATCTGTCAGTATTTTTGGCAAATGTTATTGAAATGTAACATATGTATAGAAAAGAGCACAAATTAAAAGTGTACCCATGTAACCAGTGCTATATCTGTAAAATTTTGATTCTTAAGCTGGGTGGTGGATATGTGAGTGTTGGTTATATTATCTATGCTTTTTCTATGCCTGAAATATTTACTTTAAAGGGTTTTTTTTAACTCCATGAAGGCCCCAAGTGGTTAGACTACCAATCCTTTAAATTCCCTTTCATTTATAAAAGTCTATGAAAATCCAGTCAAAAATAGGATATTTGGGCAAAATAGTTAAAAATTATAACTACTACAAATTACAATATGTCATTTGTTATTTTATGTCACTTTAATACTAATATATAGTATTGTATCAAAATGTAAGGAATTGTATTGACTTGGATTCAATGGAAGGGAATTTAATGTATATGGAGGCAACACTTCCTTCTTCCTAGCCACCTCCTAGCTCAACTCTGAATTTCCACAAGGCTGATGGATGGGGGTTCTGTTGCCTGTTACCAGAGAATCCCTTGTCTCCTCCCACTGATGTAAAGGACGACCAGATTGGGAAAAGGAACCTCGGCTGAAGGTTGGTTGTTTGGGTGCTACCGCTGTTGCCCTCTGCTGGTAGAAGACTCAACTTGCAGATGACCAGTTGCTGCATTCTTTTGCTGTCATCATCCTAGGCCATCCCCAATTTATAAACAGAGTGTGCATGTTGAAATCCATTGTTTAAAGCTCAACTGTTTCACATGATGGTTGATCCACCAGAGTCACCCCCCCCAAATCAATAAAGTAATCAAAACCTACTCATGTTTTTATCGAAAATGCTGTCAATTTGGATCAAGTGTCACCAAGTGTCTCCTATGTGCAAGGTACTACAAAGGCTACCGATGTGATTCAGAAAGAGCCCTTGCCTCTAAGAAAGGTATTTATCTTGTAGGGGGCGATGAGACACTAACATGAGTGACTACAAGAGGCTGTCTGAAGTGCCATTTAGAGGGGTACACACAGGGAGCAGTGAAGACTGGAAAGAGGAAGATACCACATCCGGGAAGAAGAAACCAGGGAAAGCTCTATGAAAGCACTTGAATTTGACATGAGCAAGGACAGTAAGAGGGGTAGAGTGTTTCAAGGAGAATGAACAACAGAAGCAAAAGCATGGAACTAGGAAACTGTGGGCCACGGTCTAGAAAGGTCAAACAATCCCTCCTGTTGGGCCAGAGTATGCAGAGAGAATCTAGATATGTACCTTGAAGGTCCCCGGCTATCCTTGACAGCAGGAACAGGGACAAGTTGTTGGAACCCCTTGAAGCTGGACAGTGACTCCCCTGATTTAGGTGGGGCAGGGCAAGGGGTAAAGATGGGGGAGTCCAGTGGCTTGAAGGCTGTGAGCTGTGGGAGAAAGGATGCTGGGATCTGGAATAGGTTTGTAGGTTTGGAGGAGAAGCCATGGGCGAGGGCTAGGAAATGAGCAGGAGACAGGGAACAGAGCCCCACTTTCTCCCATTCTGCCCCCCTTCCCTATTCTCTTCTACCCCACCTGTGGCCAACCCAAGCAAGAGACTGACGCTGAAAGAGCAAGAGGATGAGGCGGGGAAACTTCGGCGGCAGTAGGACTGGCTGAGTTGGATAGGGTTCTCTTTCTTCTCTTATTCCCCCTTGACACTGTTCTCCACTGCCCAGAAGGTTGTGGGGGTCTTGCTGGGTGGGGGGTGAGGAGGGGGAGGCTACAGGAGCTGTGAAAAGCAGCTTTGGAAGTTGGCCTTTGTCACTGCTGGCCCTGGGGAGAGAAATGGAGAAAGAGGTGGGCATCCTCTAACCTCGCAGCTGAGGTGGCAGTTCCCAGGCGGCAGGCAGAGGCGGTTAATCACACGTACATCAAAGAGGCCGCCTGCCTCTTTCTTCTACTTCAGTGGAGGGAAATGTATTGCTATTTGTGACATTCCCTGTGTAGAAGGAGAGAGCAACCTACTGTCACCAGAGAGGCTAAGGAGGCATGAGTTTCAAATTCAATTTGCAGCAGTAACACTAACAATAAAACAGCTAGCATTTAAGCCCGTTGTGGTGGTGCGTACCTGTAGCCCCAGCTACTTGGGAGGCTGAGGTGGGAGGACCTGAGGCCAGGAGTTTGAGGCCAGCCTGAGCAACATAATGAGGCCCCACTCTAAAAGAATAAATAAAACAAATCAAAAAACAACTAGCATTCATTGAGGGAATGCTGTGTGGCAGGCACCTCATGAGCATCCTCATCTCATTGAATCGTCACGGTGCAAGCAGTACAGATGCAAGCCCTGAGGTCAAGCCAACCTGAGGTTGTCTTCTCCCTGCCACTCACTCGCTCAAGCACAGTGCTTGACACAGAGTGAGAACTCAGTAAATATGGAATAAATACTAATCAGTTATTAGTAATTAATATTAGTAAACATCACTCCACACATGCAATCCTATGAAGCAGGTGCTATTATTATCCTCATCTTATAAATAAGGAATTTGACACCCTGAGAAACTAAGGAATTTGTACAAGTTTACACAGCTATTAAGTGGCAAAATGTGAATTCAAAAACCAGTTGTCAGTACAGAGTTTCTTTTTCAGATGATGAAAAAGCTCTGGAAATGGAATGGATAATAGTGACGGTTGTGCACCATTTTGAATATACTTAATGGCACTGAATTATATACTCAAAAATCATTAAAATGGTACATTTTATGTTATGTATACTTTACCCCCTCCCCCCACACACTAAAACCCAGATGTCAGACACTGACATTTTAACCACTGTGTTATATATATGACCTCCCAATGAACATTAATCAAGTATCTATTGTTCAGAAGCCCCTCCAATGTCATAGAACAAGGACTAGATTTGCAGTCAAAAGACCTCTGTTCAAATACCACATCTGCTTCTTACTAATTGTGTTATCAGGGAGTGGCTAAGACTTGTCTGGTTTTTCTCAGGCTAAAAGGGGAACCAAGTCCCATGAAAGCCCCTCTCCAAGGTTTCACATCAATTGCAGACACACAGGTCCCCATTATGTTGCTGGATGACCTTGGCGGGAAAGAGCCCAGGCAGCTTTGAGTCCTGACAAGGAAGGCAAGTAAGCTCTGGGCCAGTTTACCCATTCTTCCTTACTCCTTTCACCAAAGTGAAATGTGGCAGCGACTGGGTGGGGATTTCTAAAAGGAAGCGAGACAGCTACTGATAGGGGAACTTGAGGAGGGCCCCCTTGGAAAGGGGAAGGAAGATGAGCTCATATTGAGATAAACCATGTTCAGGGGGTTCAAACTAGATAAAGCCTGTGTTTTCACATGCCACTAAAAAGAAATCCACACTACAAACAATCCTAGTAGCTACTTTTCCTGCAAAGTGATAGCTCTTTTACCCAAGCTTCTTTGGGGAAAAAAGCTGAAAGTCACTGTTAGCTTTTTTGGTCCCTTTATGACTTTTCACAGTACTCAATGGAGAGAAGAAGTATTCAACACTAGCTGAGTCTCCAACTATACCGGGACGTTGTAAGGGAAGAAGAAACACGAGGAAATTCACTCCCTTCCCATTTTCCAGACCACACCTCCTCCTGCCTCGATTTCCCTACAGCTGTCACTAGACTTGCTGGGGAATGGAGAAATAGAGCCAGCGGATGCTGCCCTCTGCTGGAACGCAGGCCTCATCAGAGGCTGCACAGCCAGACTTGGCTTTTACAAGACCTTTTGTGTGCTAATAGTTTGAAGTGCATAACATGTGTTTCTGATAAAAAAAAAAAAAAAAAAAAAAAAAAACCTTCAGGGTGCCAGGCCGCCCACCAGAGTACATTTATCCTGAGAAGAAAACTTGCAGAACACCTCGCAGGACAAATTCTCCACCCCCTCTGCTCAGGACTGAGAGTGGCTGGTACAGCCTAGAGAGGTACAGAACGCCTGTTATTTTCCTCTCCCTGGCCCTCTTAACTGGGCTCAGTCTGTACAGAGAAACACAAGCTTGGAACAAGCCTGCTGGGGCAGTGAATGCCTGTGTTCTTGTTGTATCTCCTTCAGCTTCACGTCAGGTGTCTTATTTGTACTCCCCTTGGTTCTCTGAGCCCCAGTTGGCTCAGCACATTGGCTCCTGATGTGCCCCTCTGTCTCCTTCTGCTGCCATGCCCTACTGTAGCCATGTCCCTCCGTCTGGATCTCAGCAAGCTCTCTCAAATGTCATTCTGTTAGTGTCCTGGCACCCCCACACCCTCACCTTCTGCCCATCCCCTTGGACTTTGCTGACCAGGTCCCCAAGGCTGGGGATGCTGGAGACCACCTAGTAGCTACTCAGAAACGTTGCTTATACTCCACGGCTTGTGCATCAGTGACAGGCAAGGAAGCTGTGGAACTAGTCTCACAATCATCTTCACCTGTCCTCTCGCCATCGTTGGTGCTGCCACCTAAGAGATTAACAAGGGAAGCCGCTAGACTCAGATTGCTCAGATACAATTATAACCAGAAACATTGGGTTCTAAGGGGTCTGAGGGAACACTGTATAAATCATATTCTTTGTCCCCTAGCTGGGACACCTTTTGCAAACCAGAATATATTGGAATTATGCTGGAATGATGTGGACTATGCTGGAATTTTTCAGATTCCCAAACTGCTTTAAGAAACATTCCGTGGCTCCACTTGCCAGGATATAACCAAACCCACAGGAAACTGGGTTCCTTTTGCCAGTGAAATGAACTGACAACCCAATTCTTCAGTTTCAATGGGATCAAAGAACAATTAAGTACCTAGATCAACTGAGTCCGGGAGCCTCTGGGAGCACATGGATTTTATCTGAAGCTGAAGTCTTCCCACTTCTTTCGGCCACCACATCAAACTCTTCCATGGAACCCAAGAAAAGGCAGAATTTACGTAGTTGGATGTCCCCTGGTGTCCACAGGGAAGCAATAACAGCAGGCAGGACTCAAGCTTCTAGGTATGGCAACCGGGCCACAGGGTTTGTGCCCCGCACAAAGGTGCCTGGCTAGAGGGGTGTGGGACTGAATTGCACCCTGTGCTCTCCTCACCAAGCCTTGTGCCCCACACGGGGCTGCATCCACCTGGAGGTTGACCTCTTTTTCTAATTTGTCTGCCAAGAGGGGCCATTTTTTTCTAATTCTATTTCACAAAATTTCGTAGCTTGAGATTTCTAATTCTAAAGGTTCCATAAAGGCTACCACCAGCCCTCTATGATAGGCTGTGCAGTCGACATGTACCCAAACTTTGGGGGCACCATCTCCATTTCTGAAAATTCATGTGTCCTATAAGAATAGCTCAGGGTGTGTGTAGAACTGACCTAATTCTAGAAAATTCTATGGACTGAGAACTTCTTAGCCATCCATCCAGCTAGAGTTTCTGTTAGCTCTACCTCCAAAATATATTCCGAATTCATTCACATCTCTCCATATTCACTCACTCCCGATCCAAGCTAGCAGAATTTCTTGCTACAATGGTGGCAATAAAGGGAGAAATACTGGTCTACCACAATGGTCTCCTAACTGCTCCCACTCTTGCCCCTCCACACAGCAACCAGAATAATTTGCTAAAATATGAATAAGTTCATGTGACTCCCCTCCAATGGCTTCCCAATGGGCTTAGAATAAAATCCAAACTCCTTCCGTGGGTTACTAGGCCCTGAACCATCTGGCCTCTGCTTAGCTCATCTACTCATTTCTTGCCACTCTCCTGCTCATCCACCAAGCTCCAGCAACATGGGTATTTTGTTTTAATTAAAATTTTTATTAAGATAATTGCAGATTCACATGCAGTTGGAAAAACAACAAAGAGAAATCCCCGTACACTTTGCCCAGTTTTCCCCAATGGTAACATTTTGGAAAATTGTAATATCACAGCCAGAATATTGACATTGATACAATCCACCGATATTATTCAGATTTCCTCAGTTTTACTTATACTCATATGTGTGCATGTGTGTTTAGTTCTATATAATTTTGTCACCTGTGTAGGTTCATATATCTGACACCACAGTCAAGATACTGAACAGTGCCATCGCCTCCAGGATCCCTCCTGTAGCCCTTTTCTAGCCATATTCATTGCCCTACTCCCACCACCTCTTTAACCCCAGGCAACCAGTAATCTATTCTCCATTTCAATAATTTTGTCATTTCACAAATGTTATATAGATGGAATCATACGGTATGTAACTTTGGGGATTTGCTTTTTTCATTCAGCATAATTTTCTGGAGATTCATCCAGACCGTTGCATGTATCCATAGTTTGTTCCTTTTTATTGCTGAGTTGTGTCCTATGGTGTGGACATGCCTTGGTTTAACCATTCACCCATTGAAGGGCATTTGTGATATTCATGTACAGTTCTTGTATAAACGTAAGTTTTCATTTCTCTGGGATAAATGCCCAAGTGCAGTTGCTAGGTCATATGATAAGCACATGTTTAATTTTTAAAGAAACTGCCAAACTGTTTTCCAGAGTGACCACACCATTTTACATTCCCATAAGCAACGTATGAATGATTCAATTTCTCCATGTTCTCACCAGTATTTGGTGTTGCCATTATTTTTTATTTTGGCTATTGTGATAGGTATGTAGTGATATCTCATTGTGGTGGTAATTTGCCTTTCTCTGATCTGATGGTTAACAATGTTGAATATCTTTTCAGGTGTTTGTTCCCCATCTGTGTATTCTCGAGCTCCTGGCCTCCAGCAATCCTCCCGCCTTGGCCTCCTGAGTCACTGGGATTATAGACATGAGCCACTGTGCCCGGTGCCCGTCTGTGTATTCTCTTCAGTGAAATGTCTGTACATTATCTTGCCCATTTTCTAACTGGATTTATTTAATGTTGAGGTTTGAGAGCTCTTTATGTTTTATAAATAAGAGTACTTTGTCAGATATGTGGCTTGTACATATTTTCTCCCAAGCTGTAGTTTGTCTTTTCATTCTTTTCATATGAGCTTTCAAAGAGCAAAAGTTTTAAAATTTTTGATGAAGTCCAGTTATCCATTTTTCCTTTTACGGACCATTCTTTTGGGGCTAAGTCTAAAAATTCTTTGCCTAGCCCTGGACCCCAGAGATTTTGTCCTACTTTTTTCCTAAAAGTTTTATAGTTTAACATTTTATGTTTATGTCTGTAATCCATCCTGACTTAGTTTTTGAATAAGGCGTGAGACTTAGGTTGAGGACGATTTTTTTTAGCCATTGGATGTCCAGTTAGTTGCTCCAGTACCATTTGTTGAAGGTGTTATCCTTCCTTCATTGAATTGCTTTTGTACCTTTGTCAAAATCAGTTGGGCATATTTTTGTGATCCTATTTCTGGGTTCTCTATTCTGTCCCGTTGATCTCTATTCTGATCCAGTGATCCATATATTTCTCACTCCACCAATACCACGCTGTCTTAATTACTGTAATTATACCAGGAGCGTGAGTCCTTTCACTTTGTTCTTCTTCATCAAGATTGTTTTAGCTATTTTAGGGCCTGTGCCTTTCCATATAAATTTTAGAATAAGCTTGTCTATGTTTACAAAAAACTTTGCTGGGATTTACATAGGGATTTCATGAAATATACAGATCAATTTGGGGAGAACTGATATCTTTACTATGTTGAATCTTCCATTTTAATTTTAGTTTCTTCTTTATTGTTAGTACATAGAAACGTTGTTGATTTTTGTATGTTGATCTTGTATCCTGCAACCTTACTGAACTCACCTTTTAATTCTAGGGTTTCTTTTGGTGGGGGGGAGAGATTCCTTGGTATTTTCTACATAAAAAATTATGTCATTTGAACATAGAAATAACACTACTTCTTTTCCAATTTGTATGCCTTTTAATGTCTGTTTCCTACCTTATTGCAGTAGCTAGAATTTCTAGTATCATGTTGAATAAGAGTAGTGAGAGAGGATATCCTCGCATTGTTCCCGATCTTAGGGGAAAAGCATTCCATCTTTCACCGTTAAGTATAATGTTAGCTGTATGTCTTTTGCAGATGCTGTTTATCAAGTTGAGGTAATTTCTGTTCATTCCTAACTTGCTGAGAGTTTTTATTATGAATCAGTGTTGGATTTTATCAAATGCTTTTTCTGTGGCAACTAATGTGACCATACAATTTTTCTTCTTTAGCCTATTGATATGATGGATTACACTGATTGGTTTTTGAATGGTAAACCCCTCCCCCTTGCATACGTGGAATAAATCGCACTTGGATATGGTGTATAATTCTTTTTATACATTTTTGAATTTTATTCACTATTTTTTTGAGGATTTTTATGTCTAAGTACATTAAAGATTTTGGTCTGTAGTTTTCTTTTTTTGTACTTTGTCTATATTTTTTGTACTGTCTTTGTAGTATATTATGATACATATGAAGAAAGTAAATACCCTATAGAATATTTACATGATATCATAAAAGAAAGTTTTTTATATCAGAGTAGTACTGGCTTCATTAAATGAATTGGAAAGTATTCTCTGCTCTTTTGTTTTCTGGAATAGATTATATAAAGTTAGTATTAATTCTTCCTTAAATGTTTGGTAGAATTCTCCAGCAGATCTATCTGGGCCTGAAAAATTTTTCAGGAGCTTTCTAATTATAAATTTAATTTGGTTACTGGTTATAGGGCTATTCAGATTCTTTATTTCATCTTGGTGGAGTTTTGATAGTTTGTGTGTTTTGAGGAATTGGTCCATTCCTTCTAGATAGTCAAATGTATGAGAGTAAAGTTGTTCAAACTATTCCCACATTACTTTTTTAATAACTGCAGGGTCTATAGTAATAGCCCCTATTTCATTTCTGATATTAGTGATTTGTATCTTCTTCTTTTTTGCCAGTATTGGTAGATGTTTATCAATTTTGTTGAATTTTTCCAAGGAATCTACTTTTTGTTTCATTGATTTTTGTCTATTGTTTTCCTGTTTTCAATTTAATCGATTTCTATTCTTATCTTTATTATCTTTTTCCTTATGTTTACTTTGGGGTTATTTTGCTCTCCCTTTTCTAGTTTCTTGACGCAGGAATTTATATTATTGATTTGAGAATTTTCCTCATCTCTAATGTAAGCATTTTGTGCTATAAATTTCTCTTTCAGTACTGCATTACCTGCATCCTACAAATTTTGATATGTGGTGCTTTTGTTTCCATTCAGTTCTGTGTATTTATTTTGTGTGAGATTTCCTCTTTGACCTATAAATTACTAAGAAGTGTTTTCTTTAATTTCTACATGTTTAGAGATTTTCCTATTGTCTTCCTGTCATGGATTTATATTTTGATTCCATTATTATGAGGGAACACACCATGTCCAATTTCAATTCTTTTCAATTTCTTGAGTTTTGTTTTATGATCCAGGATATGGTTTGTCTTGGTGAATATTCCATGGGTCCTTAAAAAATGTGTATTCTGCTGTTGTTGGGATGGGTGAGCATACATTCTGTATAGGTCAATTTGATACTGTTGGTTGATTTTGTTGTTCAGCTCTTCTCCATATCCTTGATGATTTTATGTCTATTAGATCTATCAGTTTCTGAGAGAGGGTGTTGAAGTCCCCAACTATAATTGTGGACTTGCCTGTTTCTCCTTTCAGTGCTATCAGCTTTTGCCTTATATATATTGAGACTCAGTTGTTCGGTTTTACACATTATGATGTTTTCCTGACAGGTTCATCCTATTATATTGATGTAATGTCCCCCATTGTCTCTAGTAATCGTTTTTTGCTCAGAAGTCTACTTTATCTGATATTGATATAGCAACTCCTATTGTTTTTTATTAATATCTATGTGATATATCTTTTTTTCCCTCCTTTTACTTTCAACCTACTTATGTTGTTGAATTTGAAGTGAGTTTCTTGTAATCAGTATATAGTTGGATCATATATTTTAATCCACTCTGCCAGTCTCTGTCTTTTTCTTTCTTTCTTTCTTTTAAGAGACAAGTGTCTTGCTCTGTCACCCAGGCTGAAGTGCAGTGGTGAGATCATAGCTCACTACTGCCTCAAACTCCTGGGCTCAAGTGAAGTGATCCTCCTGCCTCAGGCTCCCGAGTAGTTAGGACTACAGGCCCATGCCACCATGCCCAGCTAGTTTTTAATTTTTTTGTAGAGATGAGGTCTTCTATGTTGCCCAGGCTGATCTCAAACTCCTGGCCTCAAGCAATCCTCCCACCTCGGCCGAAGTGCTGAGATTATAGGCATGAGCCACCACACCCAGCCTATCTTTTAATTAGTATATTCAGACCTTTTACATTTAAGGTAATAACTGATATGGCAGTACTTAAGTCTGTAATTTTATTATTTGTTTTCTATCTGTTTACTCTGATTCTCATTTCTCCACTTATCTTTTCTTACCTTTCTGGTGGTTACTTGAATATTTTTTAGGAATCCATCTTGATTTATTTCTAGTGGTTTTTTTTTAATGTATCTCTTTGTATGGTTTTTATAATAGTGGTTTACTTGGGTATACATCTATACAATATAGATGTGTGATTGCTAGTATTAGTCTAATGGTGTACAGTCCACTGGTACCAACATTTTACCACTTCAAGTAAAGTGTGGAAACTTCACTCCTTTTTAAGTTTCTTCATCTTTCCTAATTTTAGTTATCATTGTCCTCAGTATCAGATGGTATTATAATTTTTGTTTCAATGATCAAACATGAGTTATAAAACTCATGAGGAGAATGATAATGTGTTGTATGTACCAGTATTTATGCTCTATCTGTTGTTTATTCTTTCTGATATGCCAAGATTTCTTCTTTTATCATTTCCTTTCTGTTTAAAGAACTTCCTCTAGCTATTATTTAAGAGTAGGTCTGCTAGGGACAAATTCTTTTAGTTTTCCTTCATCTGAGAATGCTTTATTCCCCTTTCATTCCTGAAGGACATTTTCACCAGATATAGAATTTGCTCTCAACACTTTCAAGTTGTGTCATTTTATTCTTGCCTCCATGGTTTCAGATGGGAAGTTTGCTGTAATTTCAATTGGTTTTCCCCCATAGGTAACTCATTGTTTTTCTGTGGCTGCTTTCAAGGTTTCTTTTTAGTCTTTAGTTTTAAAAGTTTAATTATGATGTGTCTTGGAATGAATTTATTTGAGTTTATCCTGTTTAGGGATTGCTCAACTTCTTGAATCTGTAGGTTTGTGTCTTTCACCAAATTAGGGAAATTTTCAGCCATTATTTTTCCAAATACTCTTTCAGCCCCACTCTCTTTCTTTTCTCCTTGTGATACTCTGATAATATGAAAATTAGATCTTCTGTTATTGTCCCACAAGTACCCGAGTCTCTGCTTATTTTTTTCAGTCAATGTTCTCTCTGTTATTCAGATTAGGTAAATTCTATTACTCTGTCCTCAAGTTCACTGATTCTGCCATCTCTACTATTGAACCTATCCAGCAAGTTTTTCTTTTCTGCTATGTACTTTTTAGTTCTATAATTCCCATTTGATTCTTTTTGGGCCTTCTATTTATTTACTTCAATTTTTAATTTTTTCATTTGTTTCAGGAGAATTGCATTGTTGATTAACTTTTTGCTGGCTGCTTTAAAATGTTTGTCAGATAATTCTAACATCTGATTCATCTCAGCATTGGTGCCAGTCAATTATTTTTTCTAATTGAAGTTATAGTTTTCTTGGGTTTTGGTATGATAGGTGACTTTCCATTGTATCCTGAACATTTTGCCTATTATGTTAGGAGGCTCTGGGTTCTACGTAAATCTTTTCATTTATCAGGCAGTCATGTTGTTTAGGTTTAGCACACAGGTCCTAGGTTACTTTTGTGGGCTGTGATTCCAATGGTAGTTTAATTTTCAGGGTCTGTGAGGTAACATATTGGTCTCCTTGGTTTTTCTGGTGCCACTGGGGCTCCTACTGGTCCCTGATGTTGCTGTCTGAGGGATAGGGAGGGTTTCCCCAGGTTGGCTGCGAGGTGCCTTTTGGTGGGATAGGAGATATGGTAGGGGGCACCTCTACCAGTGTCCACAGCTACTTAGTGTCTCTGGGAGGGGCAGGAGAGCCTCAGGCCCACAGTGACAGAGAGACAGGCCACTTACTGAGGTTACGTTCCTTTTGTCTGTTCTACCTGCCTGATTCAGCATCTCTCAGCAAAAGAGGAGAGTCTTAGGCCCCCACCCAGCAGGGAAGGAGAATGCTTCCCCAGCTGTTTATTTTTGTCAGGGCTCCTGATTGATCCCACTTACTACTGGTGTCTGGCTCACCTACTTCTGTCAGAGGGACTCCCATTCCATCTAAGGAAGAAATGGGCTTGACTAGGCTGCCTTCTGATGCTCAGACAGAGGTCAGGAAATGCCAGGTCTGGATGGCCTTTCTCTGTTGGGTGAAGAGATGCAAGATGCCCTGCTGTTGTGCTATATCTCCAAGGGTCACAAACCAGTTTGCCTTCTTCTTACCACAATTCAGAATCCTTCTTGGTTGTCTCTTGTGCCATTTTCAGGGTTTACAGTTGTCTTGAGCAGGGAAAAATGGATCTCCTTGACCGTGTCCAGATCAGAAGTCTCGCAAGCGTTTTTTGTTGTTCTTGTTGCAAGACAAACTTGTTCTGGCCATAGGGATGGTTCATTTGATGTTTTCTTTGCCTGGAATGCTCTTCCTTGAGATCTTTGAATGTTTGCCTTTCAGTCTCTGTTCAAATGCCATCTCAGAGAGATGTTCCTTCTACGACCACACCCACTCCACTCAATCACTATCACCTTATCCTGTTTTATTTTCTTTGTGCCACTTAATACGTCATGAAATAATCTTATTTGTCAGTTTTTTGGAGTACAGGTTCAACATAGATTTAATTTTAAAATGGAGCATATCTTACATAAGGATTTTGTAAATTAGAAATCTTATACCTATCTAGGTACTGCTGAAAATGCACAGACCTTCCACGGCTCATAGAGGAAAGAGTGTATAGACAATTTTGATAAGGAGTTGAGGAACAATTAAAAAACAGATTACAAAGGGAGAAGAGTCAGGAAGCAGAAAATTCTTCAAGAGACACAGTCCTCAGAAATTGTTCTGGAATGCTGTTTCCCTTGTATCAATGTCATGTCCCTGGTTCAATTTCTTGAACTCCACCACTTGGAAGAACATGTGCTCAAGGATATGTTTGGCATCTTGTTGGTCTTTTGGTAGTTTACTGGTTACTCCAAGAATGTCACCACACTTCCTGACATAGAATTCCAGATCTTCTTCAGTACAGTTATTGGTAATTTGAGCAAGCCTTCTCAGAGGAGAATGTCTCATCCAAGTCAAACAGCTCCAGAGGAGGAGGTGGTAATTCCCTGGAGCTAAGAGGGAAAACCACAGGCTGAAGGGCTGACAGTGGTGTCTCAAACTGAGTCGGATGAGCTGGAGTGGTTCATGTTTCACATTTAGCGGTTCATGAGCCTTGATGACCTTGGGGAGGGAGGTGGTATCCAGCTGGTAAATGGACAGGTCAAAGAGGGTGGTAAAGTCCCATGGGTTCTCATCTCCCTCCTAGAGACACAAGGTGCTCTGACAGGGTGGCTGTGTCAGGCAGCATCATGTAGTCAGAAATCTCAGGGTCCTTAGCATCAATCTGGTTTAGTTGGATATCTTCTGTCGTGAGCCACCAGAAAACAATATCCATGATTTTGCTGTTTTTTTCTTTATCCAAATATTGGTCATTGAACATGTGACATGAGCCAAGCACTGCCAGCTTCTCATCTTGGCTCTTTGAGTGACAGAAAGCCAGAATGGGTCTGTTAAGTGGAGAGCAGACAGAGCCTGTAGACAGAATAGACAGTGCTGTTTTCATGACACCCAATGTGGCACCAAAAAGGTAGACAAAGGTGACAGCCTGGGCTTTGTTGCCACTGCTTTCCTCATCGGTGATTCCAGGCATGGCCTTTCCTGCAGCTCAGTAAATTTTCCTGTTCAAGACTCCATTGGAAACCAGAGCTTCTTTAGGATGGAAATACTTGTAATACACATTTCTAACAACAGCATCATTATTAACCATGATTCCATATTCTTCCAGTAAAAAGTTAATATTTGTATCAAATCTGGATTCTCCAATTTCTCCTAGCATCACAAGGATATTGCCGCCACTGTCAAGGTACTTCTTCAGGACTTCAAACTCAGCTGCAGTAAATTTTTCCCTTGGCCCAGTTGTAATCCACAGTTTCACCCCAATTAGCTTCTCAGATGTGATTTCATCTTTAAAGCTCTGAATCTTCCAATTACTCCAAAGTTCTTTCTGCATGGATTTATAGCCATTGTTGGTGGTAAATAGGTCCTTTTTGTATGCATTAAATAGAATGGTGCTCCAAAGCTCTGAGGTTCCCTGAGGCCCAGTGACCATCATCTTCACCTGACGCCACCCAGCATCCCACTGCCAGGTACCTAAGGCAGCTTTTTATTTGTCAGTTTCATTGCTCATTGTCTCTCTTTACCATCTCAAAACTAAGCTCTAAGAGAGGAGATTCCTGTCTGTCATGTTCATTGGTATGTCTTTCAGTGCTTAGAGAACAGGATCCGACAGAGAATAGGCCCCCAGTACGTGTTTGTTAAATGAATGTATTCATCCAGCTCCAGATAAACTAGCCAAAGTGATCTGGCACAGGCATCAGATGCTAATGTAGACAGATGCTCATGACTACTACCAGCTGACTGATATCCTGAGCTGTCTAGGTCAGGTCTTAGGGGCAAGGAGTATGAACGTGACCTGTTCTATTATAGTGAATATTTGGCCCCAAATACACTATGCAGGGACATCTGGCAGGTCCTCATTTGCTCACACCTGCCATTCTCTGAAACACTTGTGCCTAGGCTAAGGCCAGAACAAGATATCCTGAAGTCCTGCCCTCTGCATTCATGAAGATAATATCACCATGTACCTCATCATCATGCTCACTTTTTGTTCTAGTCTCAGGATTTAGTATAGATCCCAACATATAGTAGGCCTCCAATAATATGCTCAGAATATTCACCTCAAAATAGCTTTCCCCCTCCCAGCCACAGTACCATCCTAATGAAGATAGACACTGTTGGGAAAATGGCCCACTTCATTCTATGTTTTTGCCCTTTGTCCATACCAAACTCTGTTATATTTCTCTTCCAGGGCCTTCTCCTAAGCAAATCTCAGAAAACCCAAACTTCACCTACCCTGGAAAGGGTGACCTGAGCACTAGAAATGGTAGCTCAAGGAGTAATGGTACTGTTTCCTTCCAGCTCATTAAAGTTTACTTTAGAGCTGCTTCAAACACATTCTAGCAACTCATTTGTGGCAGCCATGGAGGTACACTGCTCAGATCTCCCTTTAAGAGAACACCCATCACGAGGAATTCAATTAGCTGACTGCCTCCAGAAGTAGCATCTTTAGGATCTGTGTCATCTTTTCAGCTGAGGCCACATGCTTCCTGGGCAGTCCCCAGACAATGACTGTGCATGGCGGGGGTGAATGGTGCTCACCATTTCTGGTCAGTGCAGGATGCCTCTGTGGGCAATCTTTGTATTGGAACCCCTTGTTGAGTTGGCTGAGATTTCTCGGAGCTACATCACACTCTGAGGCTCTTCTTACCTGATCTTTCTTCCTTCTCCTTCCTCTTTCACAGTCATATCTGCAGGTGGTACAAAGGATTTCTCTGCCTAATTCTGCTTCCTATCCCCTTTTATCTTTTATTGGTCCTACCCCCATTCAAATATGTTTTGCTCCTAAGTCTCTCTTGGCATCTGATTCCCAGAGGAACCAAAATGACATATCCTCATCCCCTTCTGGATTTTAGGGTCCCTATCTCTAAAATTCCTTCAGATACTACCTTGACTCAGGGTATTCTCTTCTGGGCTCTTTGATGCTGACACCCTATTTTAGATGGCCCTTTCATTAGGGACCACAGAACTTTCTTCCAGACAGAAGCATCATCTGACATTTGCTCTCCAGCCCCATGCACCATGACCACCAGTGTGGTCTAAATATTTAACACTGGGTTGGGAGACAGAAACCTTAGGTTCTATCCCAGTTCTGCTACTAATCACCATTTAACCTTGAGCAAGTCACTTGTCCATTCCGTACCTTAGTGTTCCCATTTATAAAATAAAAGGCTGTGACTAAATGATCTTGAAGGTCCGTTCCAGCTTTCACATTACATATCTGTGCATATCACAGGATCTTTTGGATCAGGAGCTTTCATTAAGGAACATTTTCTACTGTCATAAAAAATTACATATAAAGTGATGGACACTTTGCCTACAGCCTATCGCAAGAACATTTGGACACAAAAGAGTTAATTGCAATAATATGCGGTGAATTTAGAAAATGACAGCCCAGAGCTTGAAGCTAAGCCTGCATTCTGTAATGGGATGGCAACAGGGGGGTAGAAGTGATGAGAAGTCTAGGCTGGAGGAAAAACCATGGTGTGCAAAAAGTAAGGAAACACACCAGCTATGGTCCTGGCAGGTCACCAGCATCAAAGAGGTCCAGTTGAGTAACAAGGAATCCATCTCATGAGAGAGCAGCAACAAGGAATATAGGAAAGTCCAAGCAGATGAGCAGTAACATCCCAGAAAGGTGGGAAATTGGAGAATCAGGGAAGTACAGAGAAGAGAAAGACAGGCTCCTAGCCTTAGGAGTTGAGGCACAGGGCAGGCTGTCAAGTCAGGAAAGTAGGTAGCAGGACAGGGACAGATAAGGTCTGGGCCCCAGAGTGTTCTTGTCTTAGGAACAAGGCCCAGGTACTACAGGCAAAGTGAAAAGTTAGCCTCTGAGTAACTAACTAAATCTCTTTATCCATTACCCCTCATCTGCCAGCATTATTGGTTTGAGGGCAGAAGCTACTAGTAGGTAGAAAGTGTGGGAAGAGGAAGATTGTGAGCAAGCAGGGCCATAGTATCATGGTTAAGAGTATCAGCTCTAGAGCCAGAGAGTCCTGGGTTTCAACATCAGCTCTATGTCTCACATGCTATGTGGTCTTCAGCAAGTTACTGAGGCTCTTTAAACCTCCATTTTCTTGCGCAAAGAAGGAGATAATAATACTACTTATCTATAGGCCTAGGGTAAGGGTTGAATGAGATTCTCCACAGGAAGAATTGAGTCCTATGACTGGCACATTGCTGTGGTTTGAATGTCCCCTCCAAAACTCATGCTGAAATTTAATGATCAATATAACAAAATTGGGAGGTGGGAGCTTTAAGAGGCAAGTAGGTCATGAGGGCTCTGCCTTCATGAATGGATTAATGCTATTATTGTGGGAGTGGGTTAGTTATCATGGGGGTGGGCTTCTGATAAAAAGATAAGTTTGGCCCCCATTTTTTCTCTGTCACACACTCACTCACCACGTGATGCCTTCCGCCATGGGAGGATGACCCTCACCGGATGCTGGCACCATGCTCTTGGACTTCCTGGCCTCCAGAATCATGAGCTGAATAAACTTCAGTTCTTTATAAATTACCCGGTTTGTGGTATTCTGTTATAGCAGCAGAAAAATGGACTAAGACACACATGGTAAGTGCCCAGTAAATGTGAGCTAATGTTCTTATCCCTTGTCTGACACTGACCTTGAATAATGCAAGCCCCTTCTCATCAGCTCCCTAATTTGTGACAATGAAAACAGGAGCCTTCATGGTTGTTTAGAAGCTATAAGTTCTCACTCTAGTGAAAGTGCTCATTAACATTCTTACCACCATTTCTTACAGACAGCACCAAAGGCTGAGATTTATCTAATGTGAATAATTTAAAATAATTTCTGTAAGCATACACATAGCCAGTTTTCAATTACTCACTTTAATGGAGAAGATCAGAGTCATGGGTAATCTAAAACTGTGCTGGATCCAAGTCATCCCTGTTTGGCTTGGAAATGGACTGGATAAAATTTTTTGCAACACATTTACTTGTTGGATTATTTTCTGCTTTGGCTAATAAAATGAATTTACATTCTCTAAGTGTGCTAGCTGGCAGCAAGTGAAAGTGCACAGAAATATTCTTGGGGAAAAGGAGATGCTAAGATCATGATATCAGGTTTGCTGAAATGAAGAGATGATTTATTATACATTTTTGTCAGTGATTCTCAAAGTTTAGAGGAGATGAAAATCATGTGAGGAACTAGTTAAAAATGCACATTCGGCCAGGCATGGTGGCTCGTGCCTGTAATGCCAGCACTTTGGGAAGCCGAAGCAGGAGCATTGCTTGAGCCCAGGAGTTTGAGACAAGCCTAGGCAACATAGCAAGACCCTGTCTCTACAAAAAAATTTGTAAAAAAATTTTCTAGGTGTGGTGGTGCATGCTTGTAGTCCTAGCTACTTGAGAGGGTGAGGCAGGAGGATCGCTTGAGCCCACGAGTTTGAGATTACAGTGAACTATGATCGCACCACTGCACTCTAGCCTGGATGACAGAGTAAGACCCTGTCCCCCCCCAAAAAAAATGCAAAATCATAGCCCCAACCCTTAAAATTCTGATTCAATAGCTCTCTCTGAGGTGGGGCTCGAAATTGTACTTTTTTATAGTGGTAAAAAATAGGTAACATTAAATTGACCATTTTAACCACTTTTCTATGTACAGTTCAGTAGTGTTAAGTATATTCACATTGTGCAACAGATCTCTAGAGCTTTTTCATCTTGCGAAACTGAAACTGTACCCATTCCTCCTCCCTCCCCCAGCCCTTGTCAATGACTTTTCTACTTTCTGTTTCTACGATTTTTGACTATTTTAGATACTTCATATAAGTGGAATCATATAGTATTTGTCATTTTGTGACTGGCTTATTTCATTTAGCATAATGTCCTTGAGTTTCTTCCTCCTTTTTAAAGGCTTCATAAGATTCCATTGTATGTATATACCACATTTTCTTTATCCATTCATCCATCAATGGATGTGCTTTTCTAATAAACACCCTGTGTGATTATTACTACTGGACCTCATAACATACTTTGAGAATAATTATGTAGACCACAAACTTTAAACTGGGAAGGGCCTTTACATGAGAATCAGGTATTATGTGCCACTTTGCAGGTGAGAAAGCTGAGGGTCAGAGGGGAGGGGAACTGACCTGCCCAATGTCATAAAATTAATGGTAAAATGGGAAGTAGGACTTAGGTCTCCCAGCTCCTCATATAATGCACTAAGCAGAGGTGATAATGGCCTCTGAGGACGAAAGGAGAGAGAGAGAAGGCCATGTACAAGACAAAATAGCAAAACTTGGGGTGAGTCCACATTTGGTGGGGAGAGAGAAGGAATAAAAGACAGCAAGAATAGAGAAAGTGAATGAAGTGAATTTCTTGGATCTTGACTGATCTCTTTAGAATCATGTAGCCCAGCAGTTCTCAAACTACTATGCACCTGGGTCAATTTGGGCACCTGTTGAAAACGTAGCTCCCCAGACATTCTGATTTAAGTAGGTCTGAGTTAGGGCTTAAGTGTCCCTGTTATTTTTCGAAGTAGGCACTCCAGATGATTCAGAATCAAATGGATGGAAAATCACATTTTGAAAAACACTTGTCTCATCTTTTAAGATCTTGAAGTTTGTTGCTGAAATGTTCTGAGGAAATATCAAGATCTTTCATAACTTCAGATTCCCCTTATTGAATGACTTGGGACATGTGACTGAGCACTCTGAGTCATGGAAGCATGGCATGCTGCTTAAGGATGCAGGCTTTAGCGCTACACTGGTCTGTGTTCAAATTCTGTCTCTGACACTTACTAGCTAAGTCATCTCAGGCAAGTCCTTTGCTTCTGTGTGTCTCAGTCTCCTCATCTATAAAGTGGGGTAATAATAGTATCTGCCTCACAGGATTGCTTTTAGGGTGGTAGATAAAAAGGGTTTAGCAAACACAGCTTAGATTATTACTTCAGGGTTGCTTACATGGTGGATCTTTTGCCCAGGATCAATCCTCTTAAGACACTAAGGGAGCTAGAGTAACCAACTGTACCTATTTGCCCAGGACCAAGAGGTTTCCCAGGATGCATGATTTTCAGTGCTAAAACTAAGACAGACATAGGCAAACTGGGATGGTTGGACACTCTAAAGGCAGACCTCTCTGAAGCCCTTCAAGTGCTTATTTACATATTTTTTTCTTTTACTGGTAAACAGTAGTTGTAAGACTCAGCTGCTCTGCTAATTCAACAAGGAATAATTGCTGAAGGTTATCTAAGAGCCTATATATCTATCAGTTACTCCAACTAAAATTTCTAACTTGGGCAACTTGGAGAGAAGCGCATGGGAGTGAGCACATTTCTAGGCTCCTTAGAATTCCTTGTGTCTGGATTGTGCTCAGCTCTACTGTATATATTTCTTAATTAGGTGATATATTTCTTTTTGTAAATATGCATGTGTCTACTTTTTATATGTATAATTTTATGGGGTACAAGTGCAATTTTGTTCCGTGGATATATTGCGTAGTGGTGAAGACTGTGTTTTTAGTGTAACCATCACTTGAATAATGTACATTGTACCCATTAAGTATTTTCTCATCCCTCTAACCCTCCCACCCTCCCATCCCCCACCCTTAGGAGTCTCCATTGTCTATTATTCCACACTCTATATCCATGTATACATATTATTTAGCTCCCAATTATAAATGAGAACATGCAGTATTTTACTATCATCTGTTTCTGAGTTGTTTCACTTAGGATAATGGCCTCCAGTTCTATCCATGTTGCTGCAAAGGACATGATTTCATTCTTTTTTATGGCTGAATAGTATTACATTGTGTATATATGCCATATTTTCTTTATCCATTTTTCCATTGATGGGCATTTAGGTTGATTCCATATCTTTGCTATTGTGATAGTGCTGCAATAAACATACAAGTGCAGGTATTTTTTGACATAATGATTTCTTTTCTTTGGGGTATATACTCAGCAGTGAGATTGCTGGATTGAATGGTAGTTTTATTTTTAGTTCTTTGAGAAATATCCATACTGTTTTCCATAGAAGTTGTAAAAATTTACACTCCCACCAACAGTGTATAAGCATTCCTTTTTCTCCACATCCTTGCCAACTTCTGTTATTGTTTGACTTTTTAATAACAGCCATTCTGACTTGTATAAGATAATATCTCATTGTGGCTTTAAGTGGGTATCTATTGGTAGGACCATAGTAGTCTTAGGATGCTTTTTGGTGGCTAAGTAAATGTTAGCTGGATGAATAAATGACTACCAATGGAAATGTCTTGACTTGGGTGTTTTGGAGACTTGCTTTATGAAATTGGGAGATACAATTTGAAAGCCATCCCCTTCTCAGGCAGCAATTTCTTCCCTTGCATAGCACTAATCCTCTCTTAATGTGGCTTCCTAGAACAAAGGTACAACACAAGGCAGTCACTTACCTTGCCCTGGGATGTGAAAAGGCTCTTGGGATGCCTGTAAAGATGATTTTTGTGGAGTTTCTGAATTTGGCCATGAAGTCATCTGAGATACATGTACATAAACATGTACATATACATGTACATATACATGTACATGTGCATATGTACATACATATGCACATGTACATGTTCATACATATACCTATATATCCTTCAACAACATAGCAATACCAGGATAAAGTCATACAACTCACCCAGCTATGTTCTGAGTGGGACTTGACCATTGCTGTATACACACTTTTGTGGATTAGAGCTTTGGACCTGTTAGGGTGACAAGGTTGAGGGTTTAACAGGCCTTTCTTTTAAAAATTCCATTGTGTATCCTCAAGCTGGAAGGTTTGTCATCCTCCATTCGCCACTAGGTGGCCCATCATTCAAAAAAAATTCATTCACAAAAGGTTTATGGAACAAGGTTCTCATAATCATTTGAGTACTGCCTTCATGATTTTTGGCCATATCATAGCATACCACCATATACTCTTTTAATAGTTTTTTTTTTAAATTGGCTTGCTTTCTAACTTGAATATGCCTATTTTCGAAGTAAACTGGAAGATGGAGGGGAAAAAAAGAAAGGTATACATAGATGAAAAACACAATGGCCCTAGAGAGCAAGAGCGTCCCAAGGATGAACGGGAAGGGATAATGGATCTGGAACTGGTGATCCAGGACTCAAAGGGCCAAGATCAATAGGAGGTAGAAAGATGGAGGGGGCAGGTGAGAAAGAAGGGATGTCAACACTGAGAGAGAAATGCTGGACCAGAGATAGGAAGAGGAAGGCATGGAACCTGGGGGGTAGGAAGGGAGTCTGAGACAAACATAGAAATGTTGGCACAAGAAGTTTGTGTAAGATGAGGCTGCAACTGAGTCAGGCAAACTAGAGACTGAAAGAACAGGGGAACCTAAGAAAGAGGTGTGGGTGTGGGGGCTGAGGGGCTGAGGAGGATAAAGACGTGTGTACCAGGCACTCTTGTAGCCTACCCAGTGTCCATCTCCCCTCTCTTTCTTCCTTCCTTTGGGGAACATTAAAAAACACTGGTTAGGAACCAAGCCCTAAATTGCGGTCCAAAAGATCACAGGCTTACAATGCCAACCTTTAAACTTTGTGACCATACGTGTTTTGGAATTCAGAATTGTTTCTATTTGAGAAGGGTACACTAGACATTAGGTAACATACCTAGTGAGGTCTGGGGCTACATCCCATAATCAAACACATTAATATTTCTGCTGTGAAATGTATGATTTGTTACACTTAGTGAGATGGATGAAGACTATGAAATAGCCTCAGGTTAGTTCAGGTGAGGTTTTGTCACCAAAGGAATTTTGATGCCAAACTAAATAAATAAATAAATAAAGCTCTTGACTTTCAGAGCCTTTTGGACTGACTGAGTATTCCGCTTAGGTGTTATTTTTGAAGCTGGGTCATGAGCACATGGGTGTTTGGCATATTACTGTTTATACCTTTTTGTATGTCTGAAATATGAATTTTTAAAAGCTTTGAATTGCCTAGGCTCATGTCTGTTCTGAGAGGACACATGACACAGTGCTAAGTTCATAGCAGGCTTACTAAATACTTCTTGAATTGAATCAATTTGATCTAGCCCTGCCGCACTTGTTGTTTGTTATCCTTGCCTTAGTAAAACCAACAGATGCTCTTCTGGTTAGGGAGGTTAGTCTGGTTATGAATATAGATAAGAATTAAACTGGAGTAAGGGCTGTCCCAAGGAAAAATTCATTCATTCCTTTATTCATTAATTCAACAAATACTTATTGAGGATTACTATGAACCTAGCATTGTGTTAATAGCTGAGAAGTCATGAGAGGCAACATATAAACAAAATTCTACCTCTGCCATTGAGAAATTGACAGTCTGGTGGAAGGGATGAGCTGCTCACACCTTCCCATGATTTAATGGGCTGAGAGCCACAGGAAAGCTCCAAGCAGATGTGCTCTCTGCCCACCATATGCATGCCTGTGCGTGCCTAGAGAGTTTAATAGAGGAGCTGGGATTACCGTAGTCTCCACACTGCTACCATCTAAAATGGCAATCTGCTTTCACTGCTCCCTAACCTGTGGTGGCTTGGTCTTCATTAAATTAGATTTCTGAGGTGTCCAGAGCTTCCTTGTACCCAAGAAGGAGAGCAATGGGAGGCCATGTTAGGTACCTTCCAGTGCTTAATGAGTACCATCTTGGATGGCCACCTGGAGCAAGGAGTCATGGTCTCCTGGATGGCATTTTCAAACATCCCCTGACCTGGGAGCACCTGTTCCAGACACTCTTGCCCCAATAACCTACTTCATCAAAGAGAAGGGCATTTCCTAGAGCTCAGAACCAGCTGAAGCTTTCCAGTGGTTGAGCATTTTAGTTTACCTCTTCCTCGATCTGGCCTATTTCAGCTCAGCCTGGAGCTATGCTGTGATGTGGGTCACTAGATTCTTCATCCATAAAATGAGGATAATAAATAAATTGACCTATGTAAAGTAGTTAAAAAAATACTTGGCACATAGTAAGTGCTGTAAGAGTGTGCCCACCTTGTGGGGTTCGTGTCAGGATCAAATCAGATTATCCATGTAAAGTGCTTAGCACTCAATAAATGTTAGCAGCTATTATTTATTATTATCATCTGGTCAAGGAGTACCCTAGTTCCAATGAATTCCACCCATGAATCTACATCTCCAAGAAGCTGACCCAGTGGGGGTCAAAGCTTCTGTTTGGGAAGAGAAGCTGGTACTCAACACCAAGGGCTGTAAATCCCATGAAGGTGCACTCATAGCCTAGAGAAGGAGGCTGGAACAGGGATGCTTTCACCCATTCCAGTGAAGTACTCTCACAAAGATCACAAATGACCTTGTTGGTAAATTCAATGGACAATTTTAAGCCCTTATCTTCTGCGACCTTTTTTTTTTTTTTTTTAAGCAGGCAGCATTGGCACTGTTGAGCCTTCCCTTTCTCCTTCATGAGACAGTCTCTTGGCTTACATGACACCACACTCTCCAGGTTTCCTTCTTTCCCTCTGTTTACTCCTTCTGACACTCCTTTACAGGTGCTTCTTCCTCTATCCATCTCTCAACTGCTGGTGACCCTCAGGATTCTTTCCTAGGAAGCCTTCTCTTCTCACTGGACGTATTCTCCCCTGGGCAATCCTATCCACACCCATGACTTCATTGACCCATAATCTGATGACTTCTAAATCTCTAGCCCAGATCTCTGTTCTGAGCTCCGTACCCATAGATCTGGCTGTCAACTAGAAATTGCCACATAGATGTCTTACAAGCACCTCAAACTCTACATGGTCCTAATTCAACTTTCCAGCCCCACCCCACCTCCACAAACAAAAGACCTTGCTCCTCCTCCTATGTTCCCCATCCCCCTCTCCTGCATCACCTATATTTGATTGATGTGTAGATAGCTCTACTCCTAGAATATATCCTGTATGCACACACTTCTCTCTGTTTCCACTATCACCACCCTAATCCAGGCCACTGTCATCTTTCACCTGTAACAGCCTTCTAATGGGTCTCCTTCCCTCCAGTCCACTCCCCACACTAAAGCTGGAGAGAGTTTTCTGAATCAGCAAAGATGATCAGGTTACTCCTCTGCTCAAAGTCTTTTGATAACTCCTTACAGTTTTTAGGTAATAATTACAGTTTATATTTACATAGTACTTAATATGTGTCAGTCATTCCTCTGAGATATATATTGTCAACAACCAAAGAAGAACCGAGGCCCAAAACAGCTATGTGTGGGAGCTTGGAACTGGATCATCCAACCCCAGTCAAACCTTGAAATGACTGCCCCAGCCAATAGCTTGAGTGCAACCTGAGCCAGAACTACCCAGATAAACCACTCCCAGATTCCTCACCCTTAGAAACCGTGTGAGATGGTAAATGTTTGTTGTTTCAAGCTGCCAAGTTTGGGGGAAATTTGTTACATAGCAATAGATAATTAATATACCACTCTAGTGTATTACCTCAAACTTCATTTGTTTATTCTTTCATTCATTCAACCAACCAATAACTACTTAATGAGTACCAAGTAGGTGCCAGGCACTATGTTGAGTGTTGAGCTATTTCTCTGTCCATCTTCTCTTACCTTTGTCTCCCCCACCCCTATAACAGTGACAAGGAACTATGTCTCAATCCCAAATAGTGACATGAGTTGTCATGTTTCTGTGCTTTTGTGCTGCCAGATCTATCTTTTGTCATTTTCTAAGCCTGGCTACCTCCTACTCTTTCCAAAAGTTGGAACACAGTATGGGGTACATTGTAAGTGCTCAATAAGTATCTTTTGAATGTTGTAGAAGGTTTAAAGAAAAAACAAATAAACGGATGCAAAACAAGTCACCTCGTGTTGTCTTCCATCTACCTCGCCCAGGCCTACCATTAGGCACTGCCTGATGTGCCAGGACTATTCATCCCACCCTTTCTCTCTTTAGAAAATGTGTTCTTTACAAAGGACTCATTTTTTTCTATTTTTATTTTTTATTTAACTTTTATTTCATTTTTAATTGACACATAATAATTGTACATATTTATGGGGCAGAGTGTGATGTTTCAATACATGTATACATTGTGTAATGATCAAATCAGGGCAATTAGCATACCCATCACCTCAAACACTTGTCATTTCTTCGTGGTGAGGTAGTTCTACTCCATACTACTTTGTAGAGGATTTTGACTCACCATAAAGTGGTGATATTTCTAGATATTTTGAAATATACATTATTGTTAACTGTAGTCATCTTACGGTGCAATAGAATACCAGAACTAATTCCTCCTATTTAATTGTAACTTTGTACCCATTGATCAACCTCTCCCCAACCCCTTCTCTCCTACTTTTCCCAGTCTCTGGTAACCACTATTCTATTCTCTATTTCTATGAGATCAGCTTTTTTAGATTCCACATATGGGTGAGATCATGAAGTGTTTATCCTTCTGTGCTTGGCTTCTTTCATTTGACATCATGAAAAGACTAATCTTCTTAACATGTAAGGAGTTCCTGGAAACCAAAAAGGAAAAGATCAACAACATGATGGAAAAAAAGAGCAAAGGACATGAACAGAGTATCCATAGAAGATGAAATTAAAACAGCCCTTAAATATGTGAAAGGGTACTCAACCACACTCATAATTAAGTGTAGGTTAAAACCAAACTTACATAGTATTTCCCTCCTATTTGGTTTGCCAAAATCTGAAAGTTTGGCAACACTCTGTTGTAAAGTAGTGGGGAAATGAGCACTCTCATACATAGCTGTTGGGAGTACAAAATGGTACAACCACCACGGAGGGAAATTGGTCAATATCTATCAATTTTTTTAAGTGTTTTCCCTTCTGGGTATTTATCTTACAGGTAGACGTTCACACTTAGGAAACAACTCATGTGCAGGATTATTCATTGCAGTATTGTTTATAATAGTGAAAGGTTGGAAACAACCCAAGTGTCCATCTACAAGGAACTGGATAAATAAACTATGGTGCATTGATACAATGTAATATCATGCAGCTGTTTAAAAAAGTGATTGAGGAAACTGTCTCTATACTGATACTGAAACACCTCCTATATATATACATTCCATTGAAGTAAGCAAAGTACAGTAAAGGGTAGATAATATGCTACATGCTATCTTTATGGAAGAAAGAAGGAAAATAGGGAAACTCACATTCATGTTTATACAAATAATATAACGTTGTACAAGAAGTTAATAAAGGTGGTTACCTATTAGAGGCAAAGTGATTGGACAAAGAATGGGGTAAATTAACGTATCCCTTTTAAATAGTTTTGAATTTTGAGTCATGTAAATATACTACTTATTTGAAAACATTAGATTATGAGAAAAACAGCCCTGCTTTTTATACACTTGAAAAAACAAACTCATTCTCTGGAGCATATTAGTGTGCTGCTCCCAAGGATGTTTGCATCCAAACAGGGAATCAAACCTAAAGCCAAAGAAATCAAACACGAATGGTGAAATTTCAGGCAGCAGCAGTAAGTAGCCCAGTGAGGGAGAGGGAAGGGAGCCTCCTTGGTCCTTCTGCACTCATATCCCCTATTTTGCCTTTACACACCTCACATTTCCTGAGCATGGCCTCTGCTCTGATCCCCTGCTTACCACCCTGCCCATACATTTAGCGAACAGCTGAGAAGCTAGGCTCTCATAAACCAGGGCTAATACCAGGCCCCCAGCTGTCCCAATAATCACAAATGCTAGCCGTGGGTGGGATAAATGAATTTCTTCTGCTAATAGAGAATCAAGTCTTTTTGAAGAAATATATGTGGAGTTGAAATGTAGAAAGGTGCCCTTGGCCTTCCAGAAACAGAAAATAAAAGATAGGAAAAGAAAAAGCTATAGCCCTTGACACCAAAGCCTGAACAGTTTATTTGGTGCAAATCCCATAATCATGAACATCTCAGAGCTGTAATTCTGTCTGATTATCCTATGCTGTCAGGGAGTGGAAAAACCCAGAAGATTAATGTTTTGTGTGGCAATAAAGTGGCAGGCCTGCACCTCTGAGCTTATCTCCCATGAATCAGGAGCCAGGCTGAGAAGTTTCAAGAGACAGCAGCATTTTATAATGATTTTTTGTGGAAAGAGACCTGTCAAGCCCAGATTCATTAGTTTCTACCACCATTGGCTTCTTCGATAGATAGTCAGGCCAAATCTCCCTGCGCATCAGAGCATCTGGGGATGAGTGGTGTATGTATATGAGGAGCAAGATTGATAGAAAGTGGAGAAGTCTCTTTGAGTACGAGCTCTAGTTTCCATCCTTCTGTTAAAAAGCAGATGCCTCAGGAACTGCTGTAAAGCTGCTTCAATGGGAAGCCAGCTTCAGATAATTGCTCACAGTTCTTTTGTAAGGCACATTAGGAAACGGTGGCCCATTTAAAACAAGAACGAATGTCCAGTTGGCCCATCTATTGATCCAAAGCATTTTGGCTCTAGCTCCTAGAATTGAAGTACAAATTTTGCAAATCTTCCCATTTAAATAGTACTATCCAAAATTTGAATGTAGAACTACAATACATATAAGCTGTGTGACTTTGGAAAAATTGCTCAACCTCTCTAAGGCTCAATTTATCTCTAAAATGGGGATAATAATATTTATCTAGGAGGGTTGTTGTGAGGATAAAATAAAATAAAGTTATGCACAGTGAATGCCTGGCACTCATTAAATAGCCATCATTATTGCAGATACCCTGGGTTCAGAAATCAGCTCCACCATTTACTAATCATGTGACCTTGGGTAAGTCACCTAACCTCTCCAAGCTTCAGTTTTCACATCTCTAAAATGAGAATGATAATATTCACAGCCCTATGAGGTAGGCACCATTAAGCACAGGTTAAGAACTTAGCACAGTGCCTCACATTGTAATCATTCAAGAAATGAGAGCTAGTAGGAGCAGTAGTAGGAGTAGTAACAGGCAGAAGAGGAAGAGGAGGTGGAGGAAAAAAGGAAGAAGGAGGAGGAGGATAGAAATGTGCATAAAAACTACAGGAAGAGAGATCTGGCTTATACATAAGAATTTAGGGACTCAAAAGTTTTTCAAAATAAAAATAAAATCACCTCCCCTACCTCCCACCAATTTCTCTCTCTTTCCCTCTTTCTCTCTTTCTCTTTAAAACTGTAACTCCACACTCCTTAGCCTTTTAGGATATCTGTCCCCTTTATATTTTTGTAGCATCATCTCCTGCCATCCCTGTCCCCTATGCTAATGCTCAGACAGGAACTCCCATGAGTTCTTATGCCCTGAACACACAGCAATATTTCTACTATTCTTATTATGTTACTACTTATAGTATTGTTTATCCTATGTATTCAGCACTTGCTATGTGCTAAGCACCTTACATGTGTTATTTCCACCAGACTGTAAGCTCCATGAGGAGTAAGACCGTTTCTATCAATTTACCACTTTCCTCCCCTCAATAAATATTTCTTGATGCATGAATGAATCTAATCCTCCCAACAATTCTATGAGATAGCTGTAACTATTGTTTCCATTTTACAGAAAAGAAACTTAGGCTTAGATACATTAAATAAGTCATAAAATTTGTAAGTTGTGGAGCTAAGACTCGAACCGCAGTATGTCTGACACCTCAAGCGCTGCTTGGAACTGCTCTGTTGTCCACCTTATTTTCCCTAATGCATACCATAGTTTCTCATGTCTTCAGTCCCCTGCACATATTGCTTGGAATGTCCTTTTCTCTCTGATAAACTCATCTTTTAAGACTCACTTGAAGTGTTACTATCTCTTATAATTAGTCTACTTTTTATATTATATTTTATTCTTAAAAATATTTGAGGTGGCTTTCAAAATGCATAAAGTAGGAAAAAAACAAGTAAATTATAAAATCATTGGAAAAAGAAAATTAGAGTTAGGAAAAAAAACAAAATTCCAAGTAGAGGGTTGGGGAGACAAAATTGACCTAGAAAAATGCCTGCCAAAAGATTCTTCCATTCCTAGTGAAGATGACCACAAATTTATTTCTAAGCTTTCTGGCAGCCAAGGGAAGGATAGAAGCCTGATTAGTTACGGGATTCATGGCATCCATAAGTTTAATAAATATGCCTCCTTTTTAAGAGAAGGGCAGTTTTTCTCTTTTTAAGAGAAGGATTTGAGAGAAATGTCTTCTCACTGTTCTCAAAAAAGAGGGTACCGTAAGATATTGTGAATAGCATCATATTGTGCTGTGGCCTCAGAATATGGTGAAATCCCCACAGGTATGTATTGAGAAGCTTCTGTAAGCCCAAACATGTGTCACAGGCTGTATTTCATGAATTTCCTTCTCTGGATCTGGCCAACCTTGCGCTAGCTCCAGAGGACAGGGGTGGTGGCTGTCTTGTTCCCTTCTCTATGTTCGGTGACTAGCCCGGTGCATAGAGGCATTCAATAAATGTTTGAAGACAAAAGGAATAATAAAAAAAATGGACGTAAATAGGCAAAAGGAAAGAATGTTTGTCCCATGGATATTGTTTGTGTTTATGGATCACTTGAGAAGAATTTAGACAAAAAATTTGCAGAGATACCCCTAAGCAAATTTTCCTTCCCAACTTCTATTAAGTTAAAGACAGCAGTGGATTCCTTTTTATCTGTTCTGCCAGAGATTCACAAGAGCACGGAATTTGGGATAGATTCTGGAATTACTTTCACTGCAGATTTGCTTTCCTAACTATCATGTGCTTTGGCTGTAAGTCCCATTGGTTGGTACTCTCCGCCCACTCCAGTGTGGGTAAATAGAAGGCAGCATTCAGGGATAACTTGAGTGTCAGAAGAAAAGGGCTCAGGCTTTAAAATCCCCATGGCTAATCCGTAGAGCAGGCAATCCTTCCGTGGATAATTGAATAGTGACTAAATTTAGTTACTAGCTAAATCTCAGGACCCTTCCACTCAGTAGCCTTACCCAAATTCCTTTCATGAGATTTTTTAAAAGAGATACAAAAGTTGCCTCCAGTTGGAAGTTTCCTCTCTCTCCCCCTTTATTCTATTCATAAATATATAATCAGTGCCAGACCACAGGTTGCCCAAGCTTAAATATTCTGGGCTGATTCAATGCCTGGGGTTGAGTATTTTGATGCAGAGGTGGCCTGCAGGCTGAATGAATCCCAAAGATGTGTTTTGCTTGGCATGCTCAATATTTAAACATTATTTTTCAGTTAATTGACGGCATTAAAAAGCAAGGAGATGTTGCATTAAAAAAACATCAGCTCTCTTGGTTTCTCTTGAAAACTTGGAAACTCTGCCAACACTAGGCGTGCAGTCTGACACACAGCAACATTAGGCTGGAGCTGAGTAGTGGCAGCCCTGTTTGAACAGATCATCCATTCACTGCCTGCTTCACCTCTGCCCCACCACTTCCTCTTATCTGCCCAGCATTGAGGCAGGCCGTCAGTTGCAGTTTATTATAATCTCCCTTTTCACTGCTATTTCATAATTCAGATGGGCACGTGTTCTTCAGTTTGCCACAGAGACCAGCCCACCACACACACTAGATTTATTTCAGTTGCCTACCTAGTGCCTGTAGTCACTAAGTCTGTGTTTGAGTCTCTGATCCCTACTGTAAGGGCACCAAGCTGGTCTGAGACATAGGCAGAGTTTGTAGCTGCCTGCACAGATCGGTGGGACAAGTTGCCAACAGAAAGCCCCCATGTCTCAAAAATAGCTCCACAGTAATCTGCCTGCATGAAACTGATATTATCAGTCACTTCTTAGGTTAAAGAACTTAGTCTTCCCCTTTCGAAAAGAAAACATGTTACCTGGGAGGGGGCAAGCCATTATCTTGTTAGGCTAGTTCCCAGGAACAGGAGAGGAGAGGGTCTGCATCAGCAGCATCTTGGAAAGGATTAGGACTACTGACACTGGCTCATGTTACTTTGCTAGTCTCTAGCAAAAGAGAGAAGGAAGGAAAGGGGCACAAAACAAATAAGCTTTGCTGAGGGAAGGGCATGGGGAAGTGCTCAGAGCCTCAGGGCATGCCCAGGAAGGGCAGGGACTGGTGGGCAGCACGAGGGTCCTGTGGCTAGGGGAGAGAGGAAAGGCATTGCGCCAGAGACAGAAGTACAGAAGGGCATCAGCCTTTTGTGGTCAGTGGGCCCTTCAGAAAAAGAATGGATTCATTCTTTAGAAAGGATTGCTTGGTTGGGTATAACTCACAGGTGGTGTGAAGGCCGGAACTCTATAAACAGATCCTCTTGCAGTTACCAGAGGCTATTTTTGCTCTTTTGCAACATCATGTGCCGGGCAGACAGTGGCCCTGTTGGAATGCACAGAGAGCCAAGCGACACAGCAATTGGTGGCTTCCTAGGGAGATGACTTTTTTGTTTTTTTCCATTCCCAGCAAAATCCACACTGGCCTTTCACCATTTCCAGCCTGCAAGCCTGGCATTTATTAGCTACAGCCCCTCCCCAGCACCCTGGGGCCCTAAGTGTTCCATGTACATCCCAGGCAGGCAAGTCTTCCCCAGCAGCCAGGGAGCTGCCCAAACTAGCCCATCCACCACTCCGGGCCCTGCTTCTCCAGACACCAGTTGGATTCCAGAACTCTCCTGGTTCCTTCACCTCCACTCTCTCAGAGGCAGATCTTCCTTGCTTCTCCCACCTGGACTTGTGCAGGGGCTTCAACCAGAATGGGCTCAGCTCTCCAAGGAAATGGCAGTTTTGAATACATGGGGAAGGGGCACAGCAGAAGGGGATTATTATTTCGGTGTTTGGGGAGCAATGACTAGAGGAGGTCTGTGCAGCTGGGGCAGGAGACCCTGCACGGCAAGAAGAGAGGCAGTGGAGAAAAGGAAGCAATTGCACGTAGGTAGTAGGAGAGACCAGAAAAGGCAGGGGAAGGACTTTGCCTACCTTCATATTTTACTCTTACTCTTCCCCCTCTTACTGACTTCCAGCTCAGGCCATGTCCCATGAGCCTCTCCAAGAGTCCCCCACCCTCCATTTGCACACCATTGTTCAGGGGCCCAGCTCTTTTCTCCAAGTTGCCTCCTACTACCTGGGCACAGGCTGCATCATGCTGATTTACAGATTAGTCAGATGAACACTCAACACCCACCTCGCCTCAGCCTTGGCAGCTTGCGTTGCCATGAGAGTGACAAGAAGGGTGGAAATACTTATTATCTACTTTATTTTATATTGAAGCCAACCCTCCCGGGGCCTACACTGTTCCCCTCCAGCAGTGGTAGGAACTTGGAGAGGCTGCATGAACTTTACAGGCCACTAGGAGTGCTTGGGAAATAATAATTTACTAAAGTCAGCCCTTGATTCCTCCTGTGAATTATCCACTTTGCGGATTATCTGTGGGTAATGACTTCCTGTAAGCTGGCCTCCCCTGCCTCCCAGCAGGTTTCTGAGCTGTCTTTTTCCCCGGCTCCCACGACAGCCTGTGGATGTGTGCTTGAGGAATGCACGCTTGAAGGTTTGCCTACGCAAAATGGAAATACAGAGGAAAATTGGCTGAGGGGGGAAACCCTCTAGTTCTTTCCTATGTCAGCCAGAAGTGATTTGGGGCCTTTAATTAAATCCAAAAAATTCTGAGTGCACAGTATGCACAAAAGCCCTAGGCTGGTTAGCTGGGGAGGTAATAATTTTATTTTTCCTATTTGGTTTCTTTTTGTTCCTTGTGGGGGGGGGGTCCCAGGGATAGAAGAGAGTGAATGTGAATTTCACATCATCATCATCATCACAATGACACCTAACACTTACATGACACTTATTATGTGCCAGGCAGAGTTTAAAGGGCTTTATATGCATGAACTTGCTTCATCATCACCACTTTAATTTGAGATATTATTAACCCTGTTCTAAAGGCAAGGAAAATGAAGTACAAGAGGTCCAGTGACTTGCCTAAAGTCATGCAGCTGGTACCCAGGCAGCCTTTATTCAGGGTTCACAGCCTTGACATTATATTAAACTGTTTCTCACTACACACATTCTGTTGTTTCAGGTTTCCATTGTTACAGAACTACCCCCAAACTTAATGACTTAAAGCCACAGCCATTTTACTCATTCATGATTCTATGGGTCAGGAATCCCAACACAGTATGGATGGCTTTTCTCTTCTCCGTGATGTCTGGAGCCTCAGCTGGGATGGCTTGAAGAGCTGGGGCACGGTCAGGATGGCTTGACTGGTGGCCTCTGTCTGAGGCCTCAGTTCTCCCTGTCTGCTGGGTTCCTGGATTCTCCTCCACATGGCCTTTTCATATGGCTAGATTGGGCTTCCTCTCAGCATGGTGGTCTCAGAGTAGTCAGACTTCTGCCTGTCCCTGAGAGAAAGTAATCAGTAGCTGGCTGTCCCTAAGAGAAAAAGGAAGACTCTGAGCCTTGTAAAAGCTTGACCTGGAACTGGGCACAGTGTTACTTCTACCATATTCTACCAGACAAAATAAGACATGAGACCAGACCAGATTCAAAAGGAGAAAAAATAGATTTTACACCTTGATGAATGGAATGGCATGCATGCGTACATACTGAAAGAAGTAATTAATGGTGGTCATTTTTGGAGACTATCACACTATTTATATATAGAATATACACACCATTTTTATTAACTATATATGCTAATATATCACCCAATATATTTGTGTATATATACGCACACAAAAATTGATTTTTAAAATGCCAAAAATTGCAGCTATTTTGACCAATACTCTGCATTGACCCCACTTAGAGATGGTCAATGAGTATGGAAATCTATTTCCAGGCCTGGATCCTGCTAAGTGTTGCAATGCCCCCTCCAGGAGCTCTGCCAGGTTTGCCAGACCCCAATAACTTAGAAGACCACGATTCTAAGGTTGACGCTGGGCCTTACTCACATGGAACTGCTTCTTTCTTCTGAAACATGAATCAGGAGGGCTCTTCAAACAAGATTCTATCCCAGGAGAGTAACCCACTGGGGCCACAGAGGGAAAAACAGCCAACCTGGCAGACCCCACTGCCTTCAGCCATTGAAGACTGCAGCTGTGTGGTGGCAAGGGAGGAGAGTGGACAAGAAGAACTCAGGAAATCTGAATAGTAGTCTTGGTTCTTCTTCCCTGCATGTGAATGGGGGCAGATGGGAAGGAGGTATGACAGGCATTTGGTCCTGAGTTATCAGGTCAGCTCATTGCCTATGGACCTCCAATGGACATGAATAAAGAGATGCTTGATTATCTCCCCTCCCCCAGAGATGCTTTTGTTACCTCCTCTTTTCCCCTCCTCATAAATGTCAGGGCCTTTAGCATGATGTGCCATACTCCACTACTGTGCCCAACCTCTTCTCACTTAACCCTAGTCAGATCCCTGTTCATGCCACTGATAGCTCATTTATTCATTCATTTATTCAATATGTATTGAGGGCTACTATATGCCAGGCACTGTTCTATACACTCAGGATACAGCAGTGAACAAATAAGACCAACATACCTGCCCTCATGGAGCTTACATTCTATTGAAAGGAAACAGACAATATACAAAATAGGCAAAATACACAGTATGTCAGGTGATAAGTGCCATGGAGAAAAATAAAACAGGAAAAGGGGGTAGAGGAACTGGGATGATTGGGGGATTGCAATTTTAACTAGTGCACACAGGGAAGACCTCTCTGCAAAAGCAACATCTGAGCAAAGACCTGAAAGAGGTGAAGGAGGGAATTAAGTTGAGAATAGACTCTAGGAGGAAATGGACAGAAGCAAGTAGAATAGTTAGGGGACACGGGAGATTGGATTATTGTTCTCAAATTTTCACTCTCTTCCTTTTATAGAATTTTATATGCATCCCCTTTTCATGTGACTTTGCAGTATTTCCTTTCTAGAGCAAGCAGAGTATATTTCACCACCACATTGATGCTGAACATGGCCATGTAACTTGCTATGTCCAATGGAATGTCAGTGGATATGATGCTAACAGAGATTTTAAATGTGTCTGTATGATTTAGCTTGACCTTTTGAGCACCTGCCATCTGCTGTGAGAAGAACATGCCCCAGCTGGCTGCTGGTCCCAGAATGAAGAGATACATAGAGAGGACACAAACCTGACTTTCAGCATGAAGCAGAGCCATCCCAGCTGATCCTAGACCATTGAGCAAGCAAAGTAAATGTTTGTTGTAAGCAATTGACATTTTTGGGTTGTTTGGCAATATCATAGCAATAGCTGACAGATAGAGGAGGTCATGCAATAATCCAGCCAAGAGATGATAATGTTTTAGACCAAGGCCATAACAGTGGAGATGATTAAAGAAATGATCAGATTCTGGATATATTTGGAAGGCAAAAATGACAGGATTTGCTGATGGATTGAATGTGAAATATGAGAGAGAGAGAGAGACAGAGATAGACAAAGGAAACATTCAAGGACAACACCAAAATTTTTGGCTTGAGCAACTGTTAATAAAAGGAGTTGGCATTTAGTGAAATGGAAAAGGCTGAAGGTAGAACAGGTTTGGGGGGGAGAAGGAATATCAGAAATTCAGCTTTGGGCCTGCCTCTTAGATGCCTCATTGTTCAGTGTTTCTCCCAGACTGTCCTGGATTGTAGACTGAAAGAGTAAAGATATCTCCTCCTCCCTGAATTGTTTGGAAAAGCTCCAAAGTCCCTACCCAAGGCTGACCCAGCCCTCCATTGCCCCACCTACTGGTGGCTTTGAAATTTCTATGTTGAAGGAGCTTAAAGGAAGCAATCTGTTTGGAAGGAGGCTAGGGGACTTTTCTTGAAGCTGCTTTCGCATAAAAATCACATGGTTTTCACTTGGATTGTGTGCTACAAAGGAATAAAAAGAGCAATTTTTTTAAAAGATGCTTTAGTTTACATATTACATAAGATTGAGAAAATATCAATTTCCTAGATCACATAATACTAACCAGGATGATCTTATGGCCAATCTCACAACACGCATTAGAACAAAGCTTCCCAACAGCCGGGGGCCACAGGACACCATGATAGGATGGTCTACGTTGTTTCAGGAACTGTGCTGGGTTTGAGAACGCAGTGGTGCGGCAGATTGTATTACTGTTTAAATTTTTCATCACCCATCCCTGAGGTGGTATTATACATCCTCACCCTGTTAAACTCTGCAGTGGCCACGTGACTTTCTTTGGCCAGGGAAACGTGAGCGGAAGTGACTATGTCACTTCCAAGCAGATGATTTCTGAGCCATAGAGTCATAACACTATGGTCTGTCTTCTCTCTGCCATGACAACACCAATATCCTAGATACTATTCTATTCTGTGAACCTGGGTTCCAGAGTGAAGACACATAGAGCAGAGCCATAACCAACCCACAGTCAACACTTAATATGAGCAAGAAATAAATCTTTGGTTTTTTTTGGGGGGGGGTTCACTTGCTACTGCAGCATAACTTAGCCTAAACTAACTGCCACAAGTTGTAAATGAGATAGATGTGCTCATTGCCCTCATGGAACTTTCAATTCAATGGGGGACACAATAAGTAAGGAAGGAAGGAAAATGAGAGAGAGAGAGAGAGAGAGAGAATTATTTCAGGAAATAGTAGGTAACGAAAGTGATTGTGTCTGTGTGTGTGGATGTAACCTACTTTATATAGGTGGTCAGGTAAGGTAGGTTGCTGACCCTGACCCATAGAACAGAAAGCTCACCCTTCAGCTCTCCTGTCTTCTCCATCTTCTTTTTCCTTTCTCTTATCATCTCCCACCATCAAGTTTCTCTCATCTTCTCCCTTCCTCTCCATGATTCCTTCTCCAGAGTCTGTCCTTCTTTTCTTCCAGCTCTCTGCATTTGTATACATACATATATGTGCAAATGTGTGTATGCTGACATACACTTGCACACAGGTACACACACATGGAGGTAGCGCTTCTGAGACTAAACTTGATCATCATAACCCTGGGAGCCCTGCTTATTCTACCAGAATTGCTGCACTGTTTTAATTACAGCCATTATTCCCCACACCTCACACATTTTCTGTCTTGTTGACAGTATTTGGGAAGCAGCAGCAGCTCCCTTACTTTCGCATTGATTGCCACTGTTTTGCCTCGTGAAAGAATATTAAATATCACAGTTGAACACAAATCTTCAAGACAGCTTCTGCTCTCAGCCATTCAGATTCCATCTCTCTCAGTCAGCTGAGCTCTGCTGAGCACTTTCAGATTGGACCCTCTGCTTGAGTTATCTCAAAATGTCTGGCTTTGATTCGATTCCACTCCTACTTCAAATCCCCTGACATCTCTGCTGCCTCTGCTGCTGCCTTCCTCCCCTGTTTCCTTCAGTCCATCTCAAGACGACCTACCTTTCCCAGGCCAACTGTCTGTGACTCTATTCACGAATCCCACATGGTTTTTTGTTTGTTTGCTTGTTTGAGACAGGATCTTAGCTCTGTTGCCCAAGCTAAAGTGCAGTGGCATGATCACAGCTCACTGCAGCCTTGAACTCCTGGGCTCAAGTGATCCTTCTGCCTCAGCCTCCCCAATAGCTGGGACTACAGGTGTGCACCACCACACCTGGCTAATTTTTCTTTTTCTTTCTTTTTTTTTTTTTTCTGTAAAGACAGGGTCTTGCTATGTTGCCCAGGCTGGTCTCTAGCTCCTGCCCTCAAGCAATCCTCCCACCTCAGCCTCCCAAAGTGCTAGGATTACAGGTGTGAGCCACTTCGCCTGGTCCCATGTAGTTTTTAAGGATTCGGGGAAAATCCCTGCCATCTACCCTAGCACATAGCTCCTGAAATGACAAAATTAAAAGTGCATTCCTTCACCTTAAGGCTTTTAGGCCAGTGGTTTATACTTTTTTTTTTTTTTAAGATTATGGACCCGTTAACTAACTATCTGATCAGATCCGTAACCACTCTCCCTAGGAAAATACATATACTCATAATATTTTGTATGCACTCTCGGGGGATTCCTGGATTTCCTAAAGTCCATTCATGCACCACCTCTCTAGGGATACAGGAACCCCAGTTGAGGTTCACTGCTGAGAACACCAGTCTCCTGGGAAAGGGTCCTTATCCATCAGTGAGAATGAGTATAATAGTTTCATTCCAGAGGTTTTAATGAAGAGTGTAGCATCAGAATGCAGGCAAACTTGGGTGATTTAAAGGGGTTGCCTAGCTCCAATTCTGCCTTTCCCCCACTCTCTGCCTTCTAGAGTCCAATCCATGCTCAGGCTCTTTCTTCACTATGGTTTTCTCTCACAGGGCCTGATGCCCAAGGGTATCTCCCCAGAGCACATAGGATGGAACATCAGGCCTGAGGTTTCTCTGCATGTTTTGTAGTTCCGGGCCAGTTGTCAAGGCTGGTCTAAGTATCAACACTTTCCCTGAACCCATTCTTATCTTTTCTGAGATCTGCATGTGCTTTCACCCCAAGGCTAGCCTGAAGTTGTGGCAAGAATGACAGTGGGCACTGTCCTCTCAAGTTTAACCTCTGAGTACTTATTTACATGCAACTCTGGATCCATCCTGGCCAGGGTTGGAAAACTGCTGATTTTTCTCCATGACTGGTGAGCTCTGACAGAAGGAAAAAAGTAATGTAGATGGGATATGGTGTGTTTCCTCCCTGGGAAGGCATTTTAGGACTTCCCTTAATTTTCAAAAACAAACAAGCAGATCTGGGACAAAAGGGTGGATATACAATTTCAGCCAAAAGGCTGAAATGAATGAAGAAAACAGAGGAGTACTTTTATGAGACTCCACCTATGTAGATGAGGTGTTGGGGAACATGAATATTGAGGTCAACAGCTTGAAAATGGGGGGCTGTGGTGAAAAAGGAAGGGGATTGGGAGGACTCTCAGCCCACTATTAGCTCTGTGACTTTGGGCAAGCCACTTTCCCAGCCCAAGACTCAGTTTCCTGGATGTCAGAATCTGAAAGATCAATGGCCCCTTATCCCTAACTAAGTCACTCATGTGCTTCCTGATACCACTCAGTCAAGCAAGTGGGGTGGCTGCCTGGCTCATAAGTCCCCCTTCTCCTAGGAAGGCCATGGTTAAGGGCACAGGATCAGGGGGCAGCATAGCTGTGTGACTTCAGGCAAATCCCTTAACCTCTCTGAGCCTCAGTTTCCTCATTTGTAATATGGGAATGAACGTATCCCCTCAATAGGTTGTTGTGAGACTTAAATGAAATAATGTAGCTTAAATACTTGGATCAGTTCATGGTACATGGCAAGCATTCAATATGTGCTAGCCATGATTGTTATTCTCTGAGAATGGCCCCTTTTTTACATAAAGGTGGACACCCCCAGTAGCCATGCCTATGCTAAGCGACTCTGCCCTCCAATCATAGCTGAGTATGTCTGGGGTAGATCCTTGGCTCAGACTGGGCCAATCTAATTCTCTGTCCAGGAAACCTGAACTTTAAATGGATCAAGACAGAACAAGCTGTTGGAGGTGAGTCACTTTAGCAGAAACACTTTGGAGCAGAAGCTGCAGACATGTTTTGTTTGGTCCTTACAGTGTTTTGTTTTTGTTTTTAAAATTTGGATTAGTAGCCAATATTTAAAACTCAGGGAATGTCAAAAAATAATCCGCAATTCTGGCTTTACCGGATGAGACAACACTGGCCAAATTCCTGTATGGCAGCAATTGGCTAGAGGAAAGTAGGCTCACTGTAGTCTGCTTCACCCCTGCTTGACCCACAGAGTTTGTGATCCCGGCTCCCTTGGGGCCTGCTACTGAGGTGCCCTGGTTTCTGGTATTCCCTGGCCTTGGTTGTTTCACTCTTCCTTCCTCTGTTTCTAGGAGATACCCCAGGGTCGCGCAAAGCAATCCCCTCAACACTTTACTCCTCTGAGCTACCTAGAGTGTCTGCAGTTTCCATTACTTTCAATCAAAAGATACAAAGGATATTAGAATGACTGGGCTCCCATGGTAGAGCCTCCAAATGAACTCTCAATATGACTGTTCAAAAGAGCCAGCAAATTCCATGAAGCAGTCTTCAGACATGCTGATTTAGTTTTCTGATTGTCAAGGGTTGTAATCATAAATTTTTCTACATGGAGTTTCTATACACTAATATCTAAGAAAACATGTGTTCTGGTCTGATTTGTTTCAGATCCAAATTCAAACACTTTATTCTATTATTCCCCAAATTACAGTTGTACTTTTCAGATCACATGTTCTAATTGGGGGGTTGAAAAACATACTCACCATCTACTTCAAATTGTTTTTTATCATTTGAAGTAGCTCTAAAACATTAGGAGAGGGCATAATAAAAACCACTTGAAATACATTTTAAAATCTCTTAAAGCTCTATTTAAAAGTGGTTTTCAATAGATATCTTCTTGGACATGCACCATATTAAGTTCTCTCTGCCTAGAACACTATACTGCCATTCTCCACCCGCAAAAACTCTACTCAGGCTTCAAGGCTCATCTCAAAAGTTACTTTCTAGATAAAATTTCTCCTACCCAGAGAGTTTATTCACTTCCACCAGTGTACTCCCATATCCCTTTGTACACATTTTGATTACGTCACTTATCACATGGCATCATAAATATTGGTGTACTTATCTCTCCTGCGCTTGTGAGCTCCTTGAGAGCAAACTTTATGTCTTGGTCCCCAGCTCCTAACTCATAGTAGATGCGTCATTAATACTTGTTGTATAGATTATTTATTGTTGAACGAATTGAAATTAGACTAAAAAACATTTCTGAGAAGGATGTTCTGATAGATGTTCATGGAGGTGATCAACATGGATTACAAATACTGAAAGGCAATGAATAGTGAAATATTTGGTGTCACCTAGATGGGAAAAACAAATGGCTTATATCACAAATAACTAGTTTTTGGTTTTTTTTTTTTTTTTTGAACTGTGAAGATACATAAGAAAAATGGCATGGCTATTAGGAAGAGATAGAGAAAATGTAACATATAAAAAACAACTGTATTTCCAAAGCAGAGGATCTTATGAACAATGTTAAATCTTTAAAAATTACTTTCTATGGAAAAGTGCATTGCCTTCAATTGAGGGTGACTAGTTGACAAAGTTATAGTATAGGCAACTAAAGGAGGTCAGTATATGAGAATAAAACATTGGTCAGAAAGGAGGCAGGATTGGGGCAGAGCATAGAAGTTTTCAGAAATACCTTCAGATTGGGCAAACTTAGCCCAGAAAAAGAATGGAGACATGGATAGTCTGAGAAACCCACAGTAGAATCCTCTTTCCTGGAGGCTGGGAAGTCAAAACTAAGACCCAAATAACTATAAATTGAAGCCAACAGAATAAACCAGTTGAGGCTCTGAGAGAGGCATCTGTGAGCACCTAGAGACATTATAATTGACCTTCCTTGGATTCTTAGAGCCCAGGACAACCTTAGGAAAATCTGAACACATCAAGATAAAAAAGGTGAGCAGTCAGAAAGTAAATCTAGTGTTAAATTAAGCTGTGCTATACAACAGGTAAGGAAATGATAAAACCTTATATCTGATTATTTATATTTCCAAGTTGTAGCCCAAAATAGTATGCCAAAATTCTGTGATTGCAGAATTAGTGGGTTGGTGATCCCTGTAGGCATATATTAATAGTTGCATAAGTTGATGTGCATGATGGAGATTTTGGGATGGAGAAGGCAGAAGTTTGAGAGGGAGAGATGAGGAAAATGGAGCAAATATTATTCTGTGAGTTATCTATTGCTGCAGAACAAATTATTATAAACTTAGTGGCTGAAAGCAGCACACATTTATTGTTTCTCACAGTTTCTGTGTGTCGGGAATCTGGGCACAGCTTATCTGAGTTCTCTGTTTTAGGGTCTCTCACAAGGCTGCAATCAAGGTGTTAGCCAGGGCTGGGGGCTTGTTGGAAGGGTCAAATTCCAAGCTCATGTGGTTGTTGATGCAATTCAGTTCTTCACTAGTTGTTGGACTGAGGGTTTCAGTTCCCTCTTGGCTGTTGGGTAGAAGCATCCTTCAATTCCTTGCCATGTGGGTGTTTCCAACATGGCTGCCTGCTTCATCAAAGCATGCAAGCCATGAAGACAATACAAAGGATCAGCTGGCAAGACAGAGTTGCAATCTTATATAACATAATCACAGAAATGACTTCTCATCACCTTTGCCGTATTCTATTGGTTAGAAGCAAGTTTCTCAGTCCACATTCAAGAAGAGGAGATTACACAAGGATGTACCAGAAAATGGGAATTATTAAAGGCTATCTTAGAGTGTGTCCACCACAGTTATTGGGTCTATGTGTGTGCTCTACTGGTTCTGGAAAGACTGGTTTTGAGTCCCGTTAGAACCAGATGCTGGAAAAGCTGTGTACTTTGTATGATTCTGAGCATAAATTGTGTTGCTTCACAGGTCAGGTGACAAAGTGAGTCACAAAGTTGGAGAAAGACCAACTCTTCCGCTGCCCAGCACTCTACCACAGACAACAGTGCTGGTTCAGAATGGCCACCAGCAGAGGGCAGCTGTACATGGTCCGGAGTGTTCTCATGGGTGGGGTGGGGGGAATGACAGAAGCAATGACAAGCGGCCCTGATGAAGAAGGTAAAGTGAAAGGGCATGAGAGGACATGTTTCTAAGCATAAAGCAAGATGCCCATGGAGATTTACAAAAGTAACTGGGGGAGTCTTTGAGGAAAGGGAGTTCCTCCCTACGCAGGTGTGTCTGAGAGCAATTGTCATTTGGGCATTAAATATTCATGTGATCTCTTGATAAAGCCTCCAGTCATATCTAAAAGCAAATTCATTATCTTCCCTCTCAAACTAGTTCTTCCTCTGACTTCTCTATTTCTGATAATATGGTCATTTGGCCTCAAAAGCTTGGAATCATCTTCAACTCACTTGTGCTTTCCTAGAGTGACAGCTACCAACCTCTTGATAGCTCACCTGGTACATCAGTTATCTCCTATATCAGTTATAATATTGATTAAGCTGAAAGTGACAGGATACTCAAAATGACAGTGGCTTAAACAAGGTAGATGTTTATTTCTTGCTCAAGTAGACACAGGAACTTCGGGGTCAGTGTGGTAAGACCACAATCATTGTGACCTACAGTTCTTCTACCCTGTTGCTATGTACTTCTCAACACACATCTTCCATGAATGAGTCAATGGCACATCATGATTCAAGATGGCTGCTCCAGATCCAGCCATCATGTCTGCATTCCTACCAGTAGGAAGAAGGAAAAGACAGAAGTATCCTCCTTTGAAGGATACTTTCTGAAAGTTGTATCTACCACCAAAACATAACTTTATAGCCCATTGGCCAGAACTTAGCTACATAGCTACTCATAGCTCCAAGGGAGATTGGAAATATAAAATTTATTCTGGCAGCCGTATTCCCAGCTGAAAATGGTGGGCTCTAAACTAAGGAGGAAGGATAACTGGTACTGAGGGACAATTATCAGTCTCTGTCTTAGACCATCAAACTAAACTTATTCCAACCTTTCTCAACTCTAATTTAATCTGATTTTTAGAGCTAAAAGAAGGACCTTAGAGATCATGTAGTTAAACTTTCATGTTAGGAAAGAGGAAACTATTATCCAGAGAAGAAGTAACTTGCCTGTAGCAAGTTAGTGGCAAACTTGAGATTAGAATCTGACAAATTCATCTTCCTAAAGACTCTTATAGTTGTTGAGAGGTGCAAAGTATGGTTAAAAAACCAGAGGCTGGAGAGTCAAGAAGGCTGAACTCAGCCATGTCATCAAATAAATTGTGTCACCCTGGATAAGTCACCTAATTCTCTCTTTGTCTCAGTTACATTCTCTGTAAAATGAGGAGATTGGACTATATGTTGCATAATAGTCCTTTCAGCATTAAAATTCTACATGAGTCTGGATTTTTGTCATCACACTGCCCAAAATTTTTCAATTGTGGTCTACTGCTTGCTCAGTTTAGGTATTAGAGGCCCTCCATGAACAATCCGCCATCTACCATTCCAGATATTTCCCTCCTGTGGCTCTCCGCACACCTCATACTCATTACTCCCTGGACACAGGCTATCGGTAATCTTCTACATCTGTCGAGGCCCATTTTTAGATAAATAAATAAATACATAAATAAAAATAATTAAGCACTTACTATGTGTTAGGCTTGTTCTGAGAGCTGCACATGTAAATGAACTTATTTAATACTAAAAATAAGCCTGTGAGATAAGCCTATCATATTATCCTCATTCTACAGAGGAGCAGACTAAAGCACAGGGAAGTTAAATAACTTGTTATGGCACAAATCATGCTATAAGTTCATCAAATCAATTTCACCTTTTTCTTTTTGGGCACACATTTTCCATCCCCCCTTGCAATCAGGCTCAGACCATGTGGCTGGCTTCTGATCAACAGAACATGAACAGAAGTGTTGTAAGCCATTGTTAAGCCTGGCCCTTGAAAATATCCCACACATCTCTCCTGTCTTTTCTTCCCCTTCTGCATCATCTTCAGAGGCCATAATTTGATATGGTAGTATCATAAGATAATGGAGCCTCCATTAGCCAGGGTCCCTCCTATCCTGACTACACACTTGCCTGAAGGCACATAACTGTTAACGGCAGAGACAGAACATGAAGTCAGCCTTCATGTGGCTCCAGAGGGCATATTCTGAGCTTCTAGGCCATATGATGCCTCTTCCTCCTTTTTTTTGTAACTTTTTCTACAGAATATTTCAAACATTTACAGGATTTTGAAAGAGTAATATAATAAACCCCCATTAACTCATCATCCAACTTAAAGCATTATCAACTAATGGCCAACCTTATTTCCTTTATAGTCCTGCTCACTAATATCCCTCTCCCCCAGTATTATTTTGAAGCAAATCCCACGCATTATGTCATTTCATCTGTAACTATTACACTATGTATCTCTATAAGAACATTTTTTCAAAAAAACATAACTGTACCATCATCTCACTAAAAACATAAGCAGAAAGTCCTTAATATTATTAACTATCCAGTGTACCTATTATTAATGTGTGTTTTATAGTTAGTTTGAATCAGGAAAAATAAGATTCACACATTGCAATTGGTTGATAAGTCTCTGTACTGTCTGTTAATCTCTAGGCACCCCCTCTTTCTCTTCTTTTAGTCTTTGCAATTTATTTGTTGAAGAGAACAAGTAGTTTGTTCTATTTAGTTTCTTATAGTCTGAATTAATGCCATCTCGTGTTTTTTCTTCTGGTTTCCCCAATTGGATGTGATCTCTTCCTTCTAGAAACTCTGCTCCCCACAGTAATTTCTAGCCCTTTGACGGCACTGATTTTACCCTACTTGATTTTTAAACTATGAGTGTTTATTTCTTCTCCTGACAGGAAGTAGAGCACCCTTTTCATTTCCGTGTGAGCTTCCACCCCCACCCCAAGAACTAAGACTTGTTTTTTACACACTAGGGACTCCATACTTTTTTCAGACTGTTGGATTAAATCAAGGATATGCTGCTGTTGGGGAGGCAGTTGAGGCTATGGGCTTGTTGTTTGAAGAGAAAACCTTGCCCAGGAAGGAAGGGTGAGAAGGGTTAGGAATCTAGGCTCTGGAGTCAGATATACTCATGTTTGAGGCAAAATTTCACCATTTGCTGGCTCAGCGACTTTGGGCAAGTAATTCTACTTCTCCATATTAGTCAGCATTCTTAGTTAAAAGCAACAGAAACTGACCTTAGTTGATTTAAGGAGAGAATAGATTTATTAAGGCAGTTGCAGAATAGTTGGGAGGAATGGAGAACAAGGCTCAAGGCAAAGAAGTCAAGAATAATATCCAAAAGCACACCACTGAACTGGCCTGGTGAGGAAATCACTGCCATGGCTACCAACAACAACTCCAGGCACCAGAGACTACAATTTGCATCATTAGGATTCCTGGTGATTCCTACCTTCAGGCAGAGGGCTGGAAGCAGTGCTGGTAATATCTGGAAACTGTTTAGACACTGAATTTGATATGGGATAAAGGGCATGTGAAACCCTCTGACTGTTCTCTGTCTGTTGGTGTCCTGACAACTCCATCTCATGATCAAATGAATCAGAGTATGGTCAATTCCAGAAGGGAGAATTTGGCAGGTTGTAGAACGAAAGCCCAAGCTTGTCTAAACTTCATGTGGGGTCCTAAGTCTGGATTATCCAGCTAAGCATTCTATTTGCTAGAAGTGAGTCAGAGTCCAGCCCACCCTCAAGGAGAGGGCATAATACAAGAGCATGAATAACAGGAGGCAGGGATCACTGGAAGCTATCATAGAGGTTGCCCACCATACCTACTATGTGCAGGGTACTATTCTAGGTGCTAGGGATACAGCGGTGAACAAGACAGACAAAAGCCTTTCTTCTTAGTACATTCAAGTTGGGGGAGCAGACAAACAAATAAACAGGCAGGATCATTTCAGAATATATGTGCTATGAAAATAATAAAATAGGATAATGTGAAAGAAAGTGGTTTGTTAGAGTGGAGGTAGGGGGTTATTTTTATATAGGGTGGCCAAGGAATGCCTCTGAAGTGACACTTCAGCTGTGAACTGGAAGGATAAGAGATAGCTATCCAAGCAAAAATTTTTCAGACAGAGGGAATGAGCTTGGTGAGTTCAGGGACTCACAGGTTGTCCAATGTGGCTACAGCACAGTGACAGAACCCAAGAACACTAGAAGAGAGATGGGAGCCGTATCACACAGAGCCTGCGGTCCACATGTGGTGAGGAATATGGACTTTATCCCAAGAGCAATGGGAAAGCCATTGGAGGGTTTTAAGGAGGTGGGTGACATGATCCAATTTATGGGGTTTTTTTTGTTTGATTGGGTTTTTTTGAGACAGAGTCTTGCTCTGTCGCTCAGGCTAGAGTGCAGTGGCATGATCATAGCTCACTGCAACCTCAAACTCCTGGGCTCAAGCAATCCTCCTGCCTCAGCCTCCCGAGCAGCTGGGACTACAGGCACTCTCCACTACACCTGGCTAATTTTTCTATTTTTTATAGAGATGGGGTCTCGCTCTTGCTTAGGCTGGTCTCGATCTCCTGGCCTCAAGCAATCTTCCTGCCTTGGCCTACCAGAGTGCTAGCCATCTCACCCAGTCCCAATTTATGTTTTTTTTTTCCCACTCTGTGGAAATAATATGAAACATTTATTTGATATATTGGACAAGAACAGAGCGAGGTAATCAAACTTTACTGCAGCATTACAAAAAACATCATCCCTTCACCATAGTGTAGGATTTAAATGCAACCTGCACAAGGGTACATGTTATATAAAACACAGCAAGACTGCTGCTGCCCTGCCAAGTACTTCCAGTCCCTACCCAGGTCCTGTTGACATACTGGTGGTCCCAATACTTTTATCAAAATAAATCACCTTTTTAAAAAAAATCAAGCATTTAAAAAGACAAATTAAAATGCCTCAGTAACCATATATTCAACTCAAACTTTATCTATTTAAATGAGTTATATTTGCCCCCCACTAATAAACCTTTATTTTACTCACACTAGAGCAGTAATCTCCCACGTAAGTATCTTTCTTGCCCAATAATTCAAAGGAAACAATCTAAAATATTAGTAAGAAAAGCGTAGGTATTAACACACCCTTTTAATTAGTTTTAAATATTTTTAAGGTTTAAAAAGTGTTTAAAGATTATAATTTCTAGTTGGAAAACATTATCTGAATGAATACCCTAATGGCAAACCACTGCAAAATGTTTCAGCTGCATTTGGGGCAGAGGGGTAGGGATTATCTTCAAAGCATCCCAGCTCTCTTGATGAGAAGATCAGAGGTACACTGGTTTGTATTCTTGCGACATTAGGTGACATAGGTTTGCTTTTCCTTCAGCATGGGCTTTATTTGTCAGAAGGGCATCACACTTGACCTCCAAATTTGGCTGACAATTTATTGATGAGATTGTCTTAATTTTGTTGTACAATTTACACGGGAGATTATCGCTCTAGTTTGAGTAAAATAAAGGTTTATTAGTGGGGGGGGCAAATGTAACTCATCTAAATAGATAAAGTTTGAGTTGGATATACGGTTACTGAGGCATTTTAATTTGTCTTTTTAAATGCTTTATTTTTTAAAATGATAAGATTCATAACCTTTGGGTTACTCTGGTATTTTGACTTATTTGCTGGGTTCTGGGTCACATTCTGGATTGTCACTTTGCCTGCTGTAGGGAGAATGTAGACTGGACTTTCAAAGTGTTGAGTGGAGATCCAGAAAAATGGCAGGACTTGGGATAGAGTGGAAGGCAGACAGGCAGGTGCCTATATATTCATTGAATGATGGAGACTTCAGCAGGCGACCATAATGAACAAGGGGAAGCATGTTACTGCTGTATGGAAGGAGCTTTAAAGGAGTAGAGGTTTTAATGTGAAAGTGGACAAGTAGTGGTCTGGAAGCAGCGCTAGGGAGCAACGAGGACACCTATCCCACCTCGTCATCTGGAAGTTGGTAAATTGTGAGGGAATAGCCATCTCCACTAGAGAGTCCTGCTCAGGAAACCAGGTTTCAGTTAAAGCATCAGGTGTCAAGAACATTTGGTGAGGAGCTCTCAGAGCCCTTCTCTGATTTAGAGTACCCTCATGTAGTTTGAGGCAGAAAGAGACACTATAAATTCTGAGAATCCAGGGTAAGCATTAGCAAGATAAGGTGCTTTTCTAAATTAACTTAGGCTGTAGGCTTCAGCCTTTGAAATTCTAATTGGGTTATTAGCCAGCCTTTCTTCAAAAATCTTCAACTGCTCTTCATCCTTCAACCTACAGCTTCCCTCTAAATGACTTGGCTAGGGCAGTCTGCCTAAGAAAATGTTATTTTCTGTCTTACTCCAGCAATGACCAGAGAAATAGCAGTCCAAAGACTAGATATGGCCCTGGAATTAGAGGTTCTTTACTCTTATCATAGCCCAGTATAGACAGGTTGAGACCAACGTTTTTTTCATTACGGCTCCACTAAGGAGCATCTTTAGACATTCTTTCCCCTAATACCCTGATCCCTGTGAAATTTTAATACCACAGATACAGCATAAATCTAGTTATATACTGTTGCCCTTTAGAGGGCCACACACCACTATAATGTCTAAGACATCCCCCCAACCCCCAAGATTCCAATTTTTGCCCGCTTGGGAGTGAGATCACTCTCATTGACAATGCGTGCCCGGACGCAGAGAAGCCCCTCTAATAGTGAAGATTTTAGGCACAGGGCAGAGCTTGTTGTGAGATGTTTGGGGGAAGAGCCAGAGACCCTGACTATCTACCTAACGGTTCTACTTATCTGCAGCAGCAACGTGTTCCCTACTTGATGTGGTTTGGGTGGGGGGCTAATTTCCCCCAAACATCTGGTCATTCTTCGGCCAAGAGTACACCAAGAACCAAGGGCAGACTCCCACTCTGACAGAACTATCACTGATAATTAATAAATTGGAGGTCTCATTTGGAAGTCAGTCTTCTGCACTTGTTTATTTATCCTTGGTTGGTTCCATTGGGACCTGATTGTTCCTCTTGGGACTAATAACTGAGTTGAGTGCTGAGGCAGCAGAGTAGACCCTGCAGCAAAGATAGCCACTTTGAAGTACACTGTTGTTCTATGAAACAAACCATGGCATGCCTCTCTTGCCACAAAGAGCCCACAGTGGCTGTTGGGTGGAATCTTCCATTTTCTGTGTGCACACTAAGCAGCCTGCACATCTCTGCCTCCTTCCCCCTGCTGTGGCTCTTGCAGCTGTCTGACAAGAGGAGCACGTGCAGCCTTCCTCAAAAAGTGCTTATCAGCTGAAAGGTAGCAGGGCAGAGAGGGGCCTGCACTGGAGAGTCAGATAGCTCCTCAGAGAGCAGCCTCTGAGCTGCATTGAGGGAACTGGAGGGCCATGCCTGGGGAATGGAGCTGGGGAGAGCATGCCTTTCTCCCACACACCCTCAGCCTGCCGGGACCTAGGCAGGCTGCCATGGCCAGATGCTCTGGTATTAGCCAGGCTTTGATTCACCTGAGCCTCCTCTCCCCACAAGCAGGCTGTCCACCATGAGCTTTCAAGTCTATGTCTATGCTTCAGAGGGCTCAGATAGACTGTATCTATAACAACAATCTATTGAATAGCTTTCAGGCTGGACTATTCTATTTTCTTATCTCCCAAGTCTGCCCGACCTCTGAGCATGCTCCCTGATACAGTCTGAGCTGGGATAAAGCAAATTCAGTGTCTGAGCTTCATTTCTTAGAGACTCACATGTTAGGCCCACGTGATAGACCCTAGTGTCTTGCACTCCTCTGAGCCCTGAGCTCATGGATTTCCCTTGGAAAGGACTCCCACGGGAACTGCAGGATCCCGCCAATTAACACAGGAAGGAACCCTCTATTATGTTCTTAACTCAGGCCAAGTGGGTCTCAAACTACAGTATGTATCAGAATCACCTGGGGAGCTTGTCCAGGCAGAAGCTGGAGATTCCGGTTCGGTAGGTCTGAAGTGAAGCTTAGGCACTGGGATTTCTAACAAGCGCGTGAGGGACTCAGATGTTCAGCGGTCCATGACCATAGTTTGGTAAGCAGTGGCCCAGGGGGCTCATGAATGGTGTTTGGGAACTTCACAGACCCCTGACACTCTCTGTAAATTGTATATTTGGTGCTTTTGTCCAGGTAGGGGCCCATGCAATTAAGAGACACTGCTATAAGACAGTAGCCAGACCATACTGTGTATCTTATGGGAAGAAATAGCAGACATTGACCAACAAAGGAGGCCAGTGTGTCCCCTGGGGGAGGCTGCCTATAAGAGAGGAAAGTGTCACCAACCCAAAAGAATGGCTCTGGGGCCTTCAGAGAGCAAGATCTGAGGTCTTGACAACCAAGTCACTGTTTCCCCTTAGCACACTCTTCTGTAAAAAAAATCAAATGCTAATCAAATCACCCTTATCAAGTGCCTGTTCCAGCCAGACTTGGGGCTCTGCTAAAGTCTGCTTTGTACATAAACCACTTTACCCTTCAACAGCACTTTTTTCCCCTCAAGTGAAGATGTGCTTTGCTTGTACTTTAATGAAAGGAGGGGGAGAGAGAGAGAGAGAGATTGAAAAGAACATTTTTTTTTTATATAGAAACACAACTGATTTATTATGTTTATTTTGTATACTGCAACCTTACTGAATTCATGTATCAGTTCTAACAGTTTTTTTTTTGTTTGTTTGTTTTTTTAATTTATTTTTTTAATTTCAGAATATCATGGGGGTACAACATTTTGGCCATACACATTGCCCCTGTTCTGCCCGTGTCAGAGCCACAATCGTGGTCATCTCCCAAACTGTGCTCCCCGCATCCATTCAGTGAGAGTTTTTCCCATCCCTTCCACCCCCCTCCCGCCCGCCCGCCCTCAGATGAATGTTATTGCCCTGTGTGATGTAAGTGTTCATCAGTTAGTACCAGTTTGTTGGTGAGTACCAGTGGTGCTTGTTTTTCCAATCCTGTGACACTTCGCTTCGAAGAATGGGTTCTAGCTCCGACCAGGATAATACCAGATGTGTTAATTCACTGTTGTTCCTTATTGCTGAGTAATACTCCATGGTATACATATACCACATTTTATTGATCCACTCGTGTATTGATGGGCACCTGGGTTGTTTCCACAACTTTGCAATTGTGAATTGTGCTGCTATGAACATTCAAGAGCAGATGTCTTTATTATAAAATGTCTTTTTTTCTTTTGGATAAATACCCAGTAGTGGGATTGCTGGGTCAAATGGTATTCTACTTTTAATTCTTTGAGGTATCTCCATATTCTTTTCCATAGAGGTTGTACTAATTTGCAGTCCCACCAGCAGTGTATGAGTGTTCCTACCTGTCCACATCCCCGCCAACATTTGTTATTTGGGGATTTTTTGATATGAGCCAATCTCACTGGAGTTAAGTGATATCTCATTGTGGTTTTGATTTGCATTTCCCTGATGATTAGAGAAGTTGAGCACTTTTTTATATGTTTGCTGGCCATCATTCTGTCTTCTTTGGAAAAGTTTTTGTTCACGTCCTTTGCCCATTTTTAATAGGGTTGTTTGATTTTTTCTCTGTTGATTTTCCTAAGTTCTGTATAGATTCTGGTTATAAGCCCTTTATCAGAGGTGTAGCATGCAAATATTTTCTCCCATTCTGTAGGTTGTCTGTTCACTCTAGTGATAGTTTCCTTGGCTGTGCAGAAGCTTTTCAATTTGATCAGGTCCCATGTATTTATTTTTGTTGCTGCTGTGATTGCTTTGGGGGTCTTCTTCATAAATTCTTTGCCTAGGCCAATGTCCATAAGAGTTTTTCCAACGTTTTCTTCGAGAATTCTTATGGTTTCATGAAAAGAACATTTTTGATCTACCTATCAAAAAAGATCAGCCAGGCACAGTGGCTCATGCCTGTAACCTCAGCATTTTGAAAGGCCAAGGTGGAGGATCACTTGAGCCCAGGAGTTCGAGACCAGCCTGGGCAACATAGTGAGATCTGGTCTTTACAAAAAATTTAAAAATTAGCCGGGCATGGTGGCGTGCGCCTGTAGTCCCAGCTACTTGGGAAGCTGAGGTGAGAGGATCACTTGAGCCCAGGAGTTGGAGGTTATAATGAGCCATGATCATGCCACTGCACTCCAGCCTGGGCTACAGAGCAAGATCTTGTCTCAAAAAAAAAAAAAGATAAAGACATCTACACATATTACTCTCCCTCTCCATCATAAACACACTTACACACACACACAAATAGTGGGATGGTTTTAAAATTGACTGACTACATGGTATAATTTGAGGGACCTCTGCACAAGTATCATTTTCCCCATCAGTCACTTCATCTTTATAGCTTTGAGTTTTGAGTCCTGAGGCTTTTCCTCTTTCACATTTTCCTATCAGAATTCAAGTACTCTAGTTGGAAGTTGAGACTTAAACCAAGGGTTCTTAACCTGGATCCATGGATGTCCCTAGGTTGTGGGATGCTTTAGTATGTATCATAATTACCTGAATGTGTTTAAACACAGATTCCATGGCTCTATCCATTTGCAAAGAGTCTGGTTCCTTCACTCTAGGGAGGGGTTTGGGAGCTGGCATTTTCAACAAGGTTCCCAAGAGATTCTGATAGAGGTTGCCCTTAGGCCACACTTCAAGAAACACTACTCTTCAGGAGGGTTGTAAACTCCCTACATGATAATGGAAAGTTACAGGTGTGTTATATGTGAGTATATTTCTAAGCATTAGGTCCACAGCTTTAATCAGATTCTGAAAGATTTCTTGACTTGAAAAAGGCAGATAATCATTAAGCAGGTAATATTTTAACAAGGAATAACAAAATAGGATCCAGAATATAAGGAGTGGGCAAGAGGGAAAGAAACTTCCCTAGTGTATAGAAGCAGGAAAGGATCCTCAATAAAGTCACTTCACCTGCTCTAAGAAATGGAAGGAGTTATAAGAAGCATCATGACTAAAGTGAAGGACGTTTATCATGAAAAGATATTTGCAACTTACATCACAAACAGCTATATTCCTCACCATATAAAGAACTACTACAAATTGATAAGCAAAACTCTACCAAGCCAATAGAAAAATGGGCAACTGACATAAATGGTTCTCAGAAAAGGAAATACAGATGCCTTTTAAACATATGAAAAGATGTTCAACATTGCTCATAATGAGAGAAATACAATTCAATATTGCAATGAGGTCTCACTTTTCATCTATCAGATTAAGGACTATGAAAAAGTTTGATTACACACTGTGCTGGTGATGTGTAGATTGGAACATCTCTATGGAGGGCAGTTTGGCAATATGTATAAAAGTTACAAATGCCCACACCATTTGATGCAGCCATTCCACTTTTAGGAATTTATCATACAAATATACCCCCACACGTGTAAAGATTATTCATTAGCGAAAGATTGTGGAAGACCTAAATATCTGTCAACAAAAGATAGGATAATTAATTTATGGCAATCCATACAAAGGAATAGGATGCAGCTATAAAATGCCTAGTCTCTTTATGTACTTATGGAAAGAATCTCTAAGATGTGTGGTTCTGCAAGGTGCTGAACAATGTTTGTGGTATGATGCCATTTGTGATAAGATTATGTATATATTTGCTTGTGTTTGTATTGACTCTCTCCTATAGAATACATAAAGAACTATTAACAATGGTTAGGCAAGACAGGATTTGGGAGGAAACTTACTTTTTTATTTATACCCTTTTGTGTTTTTTAGATCATTTGCATGTATTTCCTGTTAAAAATAAGTAAAAATTGCTTAAAAATGGAAACTAAAGCAAGCAAGCAGGCTTAAGTTGCAGTGTGAAGGGTGAGTTGGCACAATGTGAGGTGGGAATGGGGATTCTCATCTGAAAGGCATAGTCCCCCAGGGAGAGAGGTTAGGCCATATCACTGCCACTGTAGTGGAGCCTCTGGCTCACAAACAGATACACTGTATGTGCTCAAAAAATTTTTCAGATGAAGAGATGGGACTTGTATTCCTCAGTTGGGAGTGTAATAAGATTAAGAACTCCTGGACCACAGGCAGGGAGACCTTTAAGGAAGCAGTTGCTCAATGTCCTTTCTACACCTGAAAATCTACTTCATCCTTCAAGGCCTGGTTCATAGACTAATTCCTCCATGGAGATTTTCCTGACCTCCCTCTTTGAGGCCCCAACCCCATCTCCTATGGGTTAAAGCTCATTTCTTTCTTCTGTTTCCCCATAGCATTTTCCTTAATCTGTTCTTATAGGATTTACTTCAATCTGCTTATGGTTTAGATATTAACATGCATATCAATCTCTCCTACTAGATTGAACAAAAAATACTGTAGCTAGAACCATCTCTGACCTACCTCTGTCTGGCCTCCTCAGTGCCAGCACAATACCTGGCAGGTAGGAGGTGGCCAATGAATATAGATGATCCATAATAGAGGCAGCACAGCTCTCCTTACAGGACACCCTGGGCAGGAATGTGCTCTAGATTGTATTACAGGTGACATCAGCCCTGTGGGTGATAATAACCACAAAAAATAGGTCTTAACTGGGCTACCTTCCCAGTGAGTCATTTGATTCACTCAGATGTTTGAAGGAATGTCTCTTACCAGCCTGACAGGCACTAGCACATAGGACTCAGCAAATAGTCTGCATTTCTTAGATATCCTTTCCAGGTTCCCAGGCCTGGGGCAGGGCTGGTGCTCTCAAGTTTCTCCTTCCTCCCCTGTCCAGAGCAGGCCTCATTAATCAAGCAGACCCATTTTCCCATTTAACCTCAGATGTGGCCTCAAAACCCCTTTTAGAAGACAGCAGTTACCTACCAATCATCTGGGGTTGGCACACAAAGCAAAACCTATTTGCCAAACAGGCCTAGAGCAGATTCATATGCCTTGGGGCAGAGCACTGTGCAAGCATGTTATAGAAGCCCTCCCAGGGGCATCAAGACCCACGCATATTCTAGGCCTGCAAGAGTTGTGATCAGGCCAGTTGGGAGCCTTGGACACTGATGGGCAAGTCTGTTGACCCTGGCAGTGCCAAGCCCTGATGAGCGCTAGTGAGCAAGCTTGCTCTGCTGCTAACATGGAGGTGGAAGGACCTCAGATAGCTGGAATCCAATTCATCAAAAACCTGAAGTCACTGGAAACCTCCCTGTCTTCCTTCTTTCTCCTATGCCTTTCCCCAAACAAAAAACACATTCCACTTTTAGGAAGTAGAAGAAAAAGATAAGGAAGCAAGCTCCTATCAAGATTTCTGTTTTAAAACATTACTACCAGAGCACGTGCTGAGGTCAGGTCACACTGGGCCTAATCCCCTGCATCCTTCTCTAGCACGACGTTCACTCCATGTCTGAGTAGTAACTAGTGATGTCCACGATTATGGCCCATGAACCTGCAAGACCCTTCACAGAGACTCAAACGATTGTCATGCATTCATGGTCTCCAGCCTTCCCACTAGTTTAGACCAGGAGTAGGCAAACTACAGCCCATGGGCCAAATGCAGCTCACCACCTGTATTTATAAATAAAGTTTTATTGGAACATATCCTTGTTTGTGCATTTAGGTATTTTCTATGACTGCTTTCACACTACAATGGCAGAGTTGTATAGTTGTGACAGAGACCAACTATATGGCTCGCAAAGCCTAAAAAATTGACTAGCTGGCTATTTATAGAAAGGTTTGAAGATCCCTGGCTGAGATCGCTCTGGGAGCTGGTCCCAAACCACTGCTTGATGCTTCCTTCTTCCTCCTCTTCTTTCCTTCTTCTCCCTTCCCTGCGTTGACACACACAGACTGACACACAGACACACAAACACATATATACACACACACTGCTGAAGGGAAGCCAGTACTGGCTGGAGACAGGAGCAGGAAGGGTGTGGGAAAGCAGACTTAAATTCTCTTCATAGGCCTGGCCACCTTTCTGTGGAACACAGAGCCAGAGAACTATATACTTCAGGGTGTGCATTTGAGGCAGTGGGGATTAGAGTCAATGTGAGAAAGCATGTGCTTGAAATGGTGTTTTTATGCACACGTAACAGAAGATGTGTGGTCCACAAGAGTGTCACTAAATCTCAAGCTGAATTGGAAGAGCCACTTGTTCCCTCTAAACCCAAAGCCACTTTCGGTTCTCTAGCTCTGTTTTCAGTTGGAGGTGGGGGTAGGAATAGGGATAGTGCAGGATGGGACATGCAGGGAGAATTTCTTTAGACATCTCTTCTCTTCTCTTTCCTCTCTCTCTTTCCCTCAACTAGTTTAGGCAGCAACATGGGATGCCAGCTATCACGGAAATTACCCCTTCAGGAATGATTCCTGGACCATCGACAAAAGGCTTCCAAGGGTGGGGAACCTGTGGCCTTGGGGCCACATGTGGTCTTCTGGATCCTTGAGTGCAACCTGTTGACTGAATCCAAATCTTACAGAACAAATCCTTTTAATAAAGGGATTCATTCTGTGAAGTTTGGATTTGGTCGAGGAGCTGCACTTGGGGACCTGAAGGGCCACATGTGTCTGGGTACAGAATATTGATTTCTTAGTTTCTCTTTTTCTTTGAAATTGCATTAAGTGGGTGAAAGCTGATTTCCTCAAGTGAGCAATTTGGAACTTTCTAAAAAGAGAAATGGAGACAGAATGGACTGAGGGCTAAAGATAAGATGGTGGTTTACACTTTGACTGCCTGAGACAACCAGATTATATAAAAACCAATCCATCCAGTCACCTTGTGGGCTTTGTGGAAGCCATTAATACACAGATTGGAACATGCAGTGACCATCAGATCATAAGAACTAAATGGTTAGGTTCAACTAGAAGCTTTGACAATGGTTTGCTCCAGTTGCTCAGGAAAATAGATCTAAACTTAGTCAGAGAAAGCTGATTGGAAGAAGTAATAGTAGGGAGGAATTTTAAGCAAAAAGTTTGATAACCTGATTTTCATGAAGCAGAAAAAGATATCAAGGGATGGAAATGGCCTGGTCCAAAGCTTAAATGGAAGCTTGGGAGATAGGAAAAAGAAGGCCTTAGACACTGTTCTTAGCCAGGAAGGATACTAGAAATGGAACAGAGAACCAAGGGCCAGCTCTCTGGCTCTTGCCCATGTTATATTAGTCAGTAAATGCTGTCCCCCAGTCTGTGCCCCCACTGAATATGTCCTGGCTCTCTCCACACTTATCCCTGTCAAAACTAGCTCTCAGAAATGGAACTGAGGTATGCTAATTCCAACTGAGGTATGAAGAGTTGGGAAGGCTGTATTACCTTTTCCAGGGAGATTTGCATTTTGATACAACCGGTGTTTCTTTAATAATGGGAATTCATGTATAATAGAAGGGGAGCTACTCAGAAAAGTTCTGGGGAGCAAAAAAGTTTTCTCCATCTCTTGAAGTTACACCAATATTGCTGGAGCTCCCTCTGTTTCTGGTTCTTCATCTGCATCATGGGAATGATAGCATTATTAGTATCCTAGTGTTGTTATGAAGATTAAATAAAATAATTAACGCATGTAAAGTATTTAGCACAGTGTTTGGCATGTAATAAGAGCTCAACAAATGTTCGATCTTTGTCTTGATTGCACTGCCTACTCATAGTGCCAGCCCTGACAAAACACATATTCTTACCCTAGGTGCAGCCAGCCCTGGAATATTGTAGGTAGGTTGCATCTCCACTTGTGCAATGAGAAGATCCAGAGAGGAAGTTATCTTGGAGACAAGGGCTGCTGCATTAGAAAATCCTAAATAGATTGCCTCTTTTCAGGGGGAAGATATGAGGAGGACACCATTAAATGTACGACTCAATATATGTGGGAGATAGTATAGTGTATTGTTTAAGGACTTGGAATTCTAAAGTCTGATAAACCAGGGTTTGAATTTTGGCTCTTCCACTTACTAGCTGTTTGACCCTGGGGATGTCACTTAACCTCTCTGAGCTTCAGTTTCCTCAATTTAAATAAGCACAGTAAGATTTTAATTTTGAGGATTAAATAAGAATTAAGTATAAATTGTTTAGCACAGAATCTGGAACATAAGTGCTCAATAAATATGAATGAATCTTATGGGCTTATTAACTAAATTCTGAAATTAGAGAACTAGTGGAATGGTACTTCTCAGACTGTGTCTTAGTCAGTTGGGGCTGCTATAACAAAGTACCTTAGACTGGGTGGTTTATAAACAACAGAAATTTATTTCTCACAGTTCTGGAGGCCAGAAGTCTGAGATCAAGGTGCCAACACGGTTGGGTTCTGGTGAGGGCTTCCTTCTAGATTGCAGACTGCTGACTTCTCCTTGTTTCCTCATGTGAAGGAAAAGGGTAAGAGAGCTCTCTGGGGTCTCTTTTATAAGGGCACTAATCCCATCATGAGGGCTCCACCCTCATGAACTAATTACCTCCCAAAGACCCCATCTCCTAATAGCATCACATTAGGGGGTAGAATTTCAACCTAGGAATTTTGAGGGGACACAATATATTCAGTCCATAACAGAGTGTAAAGGAGATGATGCTAATAGGAATAAAAGAAAAACTTAATATACCCTATTAAAAGTATCAAGCAGTGGGGCTTCGTGGCTCACACCTGTAATCCTAGCACTCTGAGAGGCTGAGGCCGGAAGATTGCTTGAGCTCAGGAGTTTGAGACCAGCCTGAGCAAGAGTGAGACCCTGTCTCTACAAAAAATAGAAAAATTAGCTGGGCATGGTGGTGTGTGCCTATAGTCCCAGCTACTTGGGAGGTTGAGGCAGGAGGATTGCTTGAGCTCAGGAGTTTGAGGTTGCAGTGAACTATGATGATGCCACTGTGCTCTACCTGTGGCGATAGAGAGAGACTCTGTCTCAAAATAAATGAATAAATAAATAAATAAAAGTATCAAGCATATAAACCACAATAATAGCAAGGGCTAACACATATTAAACACTTACTATGAGCCAGACAATATTCTAAATAGGTTACATGTAATAGCTCATAGTCCTCATAACCACCCTAAGAGGGGAATGCTACCAATACTGTCATCCCCCATCTGACAGAGAAGACTTTGGCACACAGAGGTTAAGTACTTGATCAAGGTTACACAACTAGCATGTGAAGCTGGGATTCAAACCCAGGCAGTCTGGCAACAGTTTACGCACTTAACAATTCTGCTATTCTCACAAGAGATTATACAGGCTGAAATTTAAAATAGCTTCAGGAAGGGATTGTGCTATGGTTTGAAAGTTTGTGTTCCCCCCAAATTCATGTTGAAATCCTAACCCCCAAGGTGATAGTATTTAGAGGTGGGGCCTTTGGAGGGTGATTAGGTCATCAGGATTGGTGTCCTTATAAAAGACACTAGCTAGCTAGTCCCTTATACCATGTGAGGACACAGTGAAAAGGTGCTGTCTATGAACCAGAAAGTGGGCCCTCACCAGACACCAAATCTACTGGTGCCTTGATCATGGACTTCCAGCCTCCAGAACTATGAGAAATTTCTCTTGTTTATAAGCTACCCAGTTTATGGTATTTTGTTATAGCAGCCCAAAGAGACTAAGACAGATTGGGTGAAAATCTCGATTATTTTTTTCCTAAACTAAATGAAGGGTGAAATGTGGGATATTTAGGATATTTGGGACAGCCTTGGTCTTTGCAGGTGATATCAACTTGGTCTATCTCACACATGCCCCCCATGCTCCCACTCACCTGTTTAAGGTGTGGGTTACATCCCCACCCCCCACCCCCATAATTCTCATAATTGATAAGGTATTTAATTATTTGTTTAATATCTGTCTTCCACATTAGACAGAACAATTTAGTGGATCTGTTTTGCATATTATTGTATCCCCATTTTTTAGCCCAGAGGTCAGCAACCTGTGGCCTGTGGGCCAAATCTAGCCTAGTCTGTTTTGTAATAAATTTGTATTGGCCCACAGCCACACCAATTTATTTACATATTAGCTATGACTGCTTTTGTGCTACAATAGCAGTGATGAGTAGTTGCAACAGATATCATGTGGCCCAAAAAGCCCAAAAGATATTTACTATGTGGCCCTTTACAGAAAAAGTTTGCCAACCCCTGACTAGCTCATAGATATACAACAGATATTTGTTTAATGAATAAACATACTTATTAATTAATTAATTAATAAACATTTACATAGCACTTACTATTGTCAGACACTGTTCCAAGTGCCTTACAAATATTAACTCATTTATTCCTCATAACAACTCAACAAGACAGGTGGTATTATTATTCCCATGTTACAGAGGAAGAAACTGGGAAATAAAAGGTTCAGTATCTTGCCCAAGATTACACAGGTTGTAAGTAATTGAGCTGGGATTCAAAAACCAGGCATTCAGGCTCCAGAGTCCATGCTGCCTATTCCGTGTAAACGGACCATGGGTCAGACCTAGTTTTTTTGGTGTTCTGATGAGACAACTGCTGAGAGGTTTGAGAAGGGGAAGGATGTGGTCAAAGAAGCAAGAGAAGATAGAGTGGTCTTACTCCACATAGCTCCTAGGACTTGGTTGATGCTGAGGACATGCTAAAAAAATTAAAAATTAGCAAAGCATCATTAGGCTGTCACCATAGCTAACTAAACCAGGCAAGTTTTCTCCAAAAATGAGTTGGTATTGTTATCTCCCTACCTGTGACTGGTTAACAATATTGATTAAAGTTTCTGGTTCACTCTGTGGCAGAACCAGTTTGTTTTACTCTCTTATGTGGCCAAACACTATACCTCTCCTCTGCTATAGCTAACTGTCTTCCAATACATCCCACCATGGAACAAGGCAATAACAAGTGATTGGTCTGGTGCAAATTCATCCCACTCCTGGAAAAATAAAAAGCCCATAACACAGTCATTGTATTAGACACTTCCTCTTCCTATCTCTGCACTGTCTGGGCTCTATCTCAGCCGCTAATAGAGAAGAGCAGCAAATGTCATCAAATGCAGTTATAGCTCCAAGGTACTATCCTAGGCTGCCAATGAGTCCTTGCTACTGACTTGGCTCCTTTGTGGTATACTAGAGGTAGTCAACTTGTCGGTAAGGCTTAGGAGACCTTGTTGTATATAAGTGTGAGGGGTCAGCAGAAGCAGATTGTCGAGAAATAAAGGTCTGAGAGAGATCAAGAGAGTCTATTCTTCTCTTCTTGGTAGGACAAGCAGGATCCCAGGCTACCACATCCATACTGGGGGCCTATACTGGAATCTAGGTTTAGCTTGGGGTTAGACCTGCCTGGGGGCTTCAAATCTTGAAGTCAAAGGCAATCTGAGAGCCAGTGATCAGGGGAGAAGCTGCAAATGAAATCCAGGTAGACAATCCAACTGAAGTGTCAATCCCAATGGGCACACCAAAGGGACAGAATCTGGGCTCTGCAAAGCTAGTGAAAAAAACAGGCACAGCAGAAAAGAGCAAGAGGAATCACAAGAGTGAGTCAGAGGCAGAACCAACGGAGATTCTCTGAGCTCTTGGGACAGAGTTGCAGAAACCTTTTATTGAGTGACTTGGCCTTGGCCTTGAGTAGGGATGACCCCCCCACACCACCACCAAAGGGAGGCAGTATAGTGAGGTGGTTAGGAGCATAGACTCTAGCATCGGACTGTCAGAATTTAAATCTCAGCTGCCATCCTAGGCTACCAATGAGTCCTGTTTATTAGCTATGTGATCTGTGGCTAGTCACTTACACTACCTAAGCTTCAGTTGCCATGTCTGTAAAAGGGAAATAATTACAGTGTAGTACTTACCCTGTTGGGTGGTCAGAATAAGATAACATGGTAAGTACTTAGCACACATAAACAATAAGTATTGTCTAATATTATTTTTTAAAGGGCATCAAATTGGCTCAGAGGATAAGTATAAGCCAGTTCCAGGCAAAACCTGTATGTTGCCCACACCCTGACTCAAAATCCAGAAGCAGGTCCCCTGAATAGGATGCAGGGGTGGTGCTACTGCTGCCGCTCTTATGGTTGGCCTTCAAAGGCCATTCTCCGCAGGCCAGCTGGCAGCAGGAGTGCAAGGCAAGTGAAATCATTCTTTGATCTCATCTTTTGCAGGGGGGTTTCTCTTTCACAACAATCTTTATTCCTCCAAATGAGCAGGTCCTGCTAGCCTGATCCCGTGAAAGAGAAAGGCTGCTGACACAGCCATACAAGTATAGGTGGAGGAGACTTGATGTTTTGCACTGTCAAGAACTATCAGGGCTTGGTCATATCACTGGGAGATACTTGAAGGTAGAAAGGTAAGGTATGGATTTGGAAGCCTTATAATTTTAGTGATATGGGTCTGCTTGGTAGAGAAATTGCTAAAGAGAAGGCCATATCTTGCACTGTAGGCATGTTGCCATCCTTTCTGCTTTGCAAAGTGTTTAGGCCAGTGTTTCTCAAGGTATATTTCACCTGCCACTTGCATCAGAATCTACAATGGAACTAGTTAAAAATGCAGATTCTAGACCTCTGAGTTCTGACCCATTAAGCTCAGCCATCTGCATTTTTAACTAGCTCCCAAGTAGATCCTGTTATTCTATTTTATAATTTAATTTTTGAACGGATGATACATTCACATGGCACAAAACTTTAAAAATATAAAAATGTATAGCATGGAAGTCTCTCTCCCATCCCTATCCTGGTTCCTACCTTACCCCACCCCCACCTACCATACAAATCCAGGTAACCACTGTTATTTCTTATGACTCCTTTCAGTTTCTTTATCAGATACAAGCAAATGCAGATTATATATGTATCTATATATAATAGAGTCTATAACATATATAATCTATAATATATCTATAAAAAGTATATTTTAGATTATATAACAATCTATTATATACATAATATAGATTATAGATTATATAACAACCTATTATATATAATCTATATAATTATATATAGTATATAATCTGTATATAATCAATATAGATTATATATTATATAATCTATAACTATATTTATAAAACTAAAAATAACTATATTTATAAAAATATAAATTATATAAATATATATCACAAAAATTAGCGTACTTTATACACTGTTCTGTACCTTTAAAAATAACTTAATTTAAAGGTAATTCCATATCTGTCATAGAGAACTTCCTTACTAGTTTTCACAGGTGTATAGTATTCCATCATGTGGATGTACCAGACTTTATTTTACCAGTTACTTTTGATGGATACATGGATTGTTTCCAATATTCCACTAATACAATCAATTGAAGTACTGAATTACCTTGTACACACATCATTTTGCAGACGTAGGATAAATTTCCAAAAAGGGAGTTGCTTCTGATGCACACTGGAACTGAGGAACCACTGGCTTAGGGGTTGCTGCTATGATAGGACTAATTCACATTTGATTAAGCCTTTATATTAAGACTCTTAGAATGACAGAGCTGGAGGGGACCTTGGAAATCTTCCTCATTTTACAGATGAGGAAATCGATTCTTAGGGGAGGTAATCTGCTCAAGGTTACACAGCATTTTGGTAGCAGAGCTAAAACTAGAACCTGGGTCTCCTTATTGCTAGTCCAGTGTTCTGCTGCCTGTAATTATCATCGATAAACAAACGTGGAGTGCTCTGTGCAGTGTACTATGGTCTCTAGATGGGGCAAATATGGCATGCGTTGCAAAGATAATGTTATGTAGCCTGTGCTAAATATCAGATCTCTGTGACCATGGAATGGTAGACTTTCATAAGATATCAGGATTAAGCAGACAAACTGTTCTACAAACTATTGTGAGCTCCTGACTTCCTTCCACAGAATGAAGAGCCAGTGGTTCCCTATACATCTAATTTAATGTAAATTCTGGGAAAAGCAAAACCTTTGAATTTCTGTGCAGCTTCTTTAATGGGTTTGCTGGAGAAGGGAAAGTGTAGCTAGTGACTTGTTACTGAAGACCAAACTCCTGAGGAAGACGATTTGGGGTTGGTAAATCTCAGTGGGGGCCCAGTTCTTATTCTGCAGATATATTTTGCGATGTAGAGAAAGCCTCCTTGAGCAAACCACGGTCTCCAGGAGAAATAAGTGACATCTCAAAGCCTCTCATCCGAGAATCTCTTCCCCAACAGTAGAGATTGATTTTTTTCAGTAATGGCTTCCATGAGATGCTTGCTGTCTCTGTCACCATTTATTCATCATGGAGGTAAGGTGGAATGGTGTCAAAGCAACCATCGTCAATCTCAAAGCTGTACAGATCCTTCTGTAACAACTTCAACCTTGTTCTCACTATCGTAGGCAAATAAAGGGGAAGTTTTTTGTTTTATTGTGTTTTTTATCCAGGTTAATCGTTTTGTGGTGTCTTGTGCAAAGAGGTGGGACGGTTTGTTTGTCATCCTTATTTGTGTCCTCAGCTTAAAAGGTGCAAATATCCTAGTTAAAGAGTTCTAGACAGGCATCAAGGGAGCCTGGGATTTTGAACTGTGTGCACCAGCCTGGGGAGATGCATCCTTTATCCCATTATCAGCCACTCTACAGTTCTAATTTCGATGAGAACAAGACAATTGTTAAGTGAAGTGCTCCTCACTTAACAGCTTAATCAACCACAGCTATAACAGCCTCCTCTTTGTCTGGTCAGCAATCACTTGTGTCTCCTGAGAGAGGGGAGTGGAAGATCTAGCCTTCAGAAAATAGCAGGTGAAAGCAGCTACAGGAAATTAAATTGTAAGTTCTTTTTAAACTCTGAAACACATATAGCTTAATGGAACCAAGAGAATCTACAGCTGGGGGCCCTCTAGCACCACCACCTCCCTCCACCCCATTTCCAAGCAATAGGATGAACTAGGACTTTGTCAGTCTCACAGTGTTTAGCCAAGAACTGCTGGACTGTTGGAATCATCTAACAGCCTTTCCCAGGTCTTATATATACATCCTAGGATACTAGGCCATTCTTTATAAAAGCATAGTCCTTGGGACACATCTATCAGAATAACCTGGAAAGTTTGCTTAAAAAGGCTTCATCTCAGACTACTGAATTAGAATCTCTGGCAGTGGGACCCAGGCATCTGCATCTTCTTTAAGTTTACTCGATAAATCTGTTATACCCTAAAAGACAAGAACTGCTGCCCTTACTATGAGAAGCCTTTGTCTGGCAGTTCCTGCTCCTTCTGTTCAGATAGGTTCCAATGTTGTAAACACACAGAAGCACCATGATAATGGCAGAGCATATTTACTGAGCACTTACTATATGCCAGGCACTGCACCAGTGCTTTGGACATTACTCTTGCATATTTAATCCTTACAATTACCAAGTGAGGCAGGGGATATTATCTGTATATCACCAATAAGGAAATTGAGGCTTAGAGAAGTGAAAAAAAAAAAAAAAAAACAGCTAGTGAGTGGCCGAGCTGGGATTCAAACCTAGGTCGATCCATCTCCAAAGGCTGTGATCTGAGCTGTTACTATACCCTGCCTGCAATGATCATTCTAAAGCTGGTTGTAATAGGACTTAGTAGTTGTTAAGAGACGCCACACAAAATGGTAAGATGAGGGATTGTCACTGCTTTGGAGGAATGTAGAATATCTTTAACATCACTTCATAGCCAGATCTTTTTTTCAAATCCTTTCTCTGTCCTTATATACCATCTTTGACATTCACCCCTGCTTGCTGAAGGTAACCTGACTCCTCTGCTTACCTGTGCTTTCGGCATTCTGGATACCGATATTTGTTTAGGTTCATGCTCTCTTACAAAAAAATGAGTTAATTCAAAGCATGCTTTCCATGTAATAGATGTTTGATGTATACGCTCAGTGCTTGTCATACAAGTGCCGACCTTGCCAACTCAATGTTCACTTCAGCCAAGTTCTGTAGCTCCTCACTTTTGCAAAGTCACTGCTGAATATTTGATCATGTACTTATGCTGATTCCCATTAAAAATGCAATTAAAAACCCTTATTATTAAGCAAATCGGGTGTCACTATTTTACAATTCAACAGACCACTTCATAATACGGTTGCTTTTTAAAAGCATTGACCACCACAATCCACCAGTGTGCTGGCTTTCAAGAGGCTGCCATAGACCTGCTTTTAGAAACTAGCCTATCTAAAAACAAGGACAAGTTGAGTTTGATATTTTTAGAAAGGGCATTTGTTGTTGGCCTCTAATAATGCCAAGTGCATAAATAAAGAAGACATCCTCCCTGGATGCCAACAGAGTGGGAATCCTTAACCTCAATTCAATGTGTAGTCTTGGACAAGTCCTTTCTTTCTCTCTGGATCTCATCTGAAATGAGGACCTTGAACTAGGTGGCAGACAAAGGCTTTTCTATCTCTAAACATTTAAAGAAAAACACCCAAAATAGCTAACCTTCCAAAGCAATCTTCCCACTAGTTGCCTATTAGTTAGTTAGTTATATGTTAAACTGCTCTAATAAGAGACCCCAAAATATCTTGGTTTAAACAAGATAGAAGTTTGGCTTTCACTTAATAGTCCAAGTAGGTGGTTCAAGGCTGGTATGGAGGTTTGAAGATGTTAAGGGTACAGGCTTCCTGCTAGCTCATTGCTCCCCACATTGTCAACATTCCAACCTGTAGAGGGGAGCATGGACAGTGAGAGGCATGCTTCTTTCTTTAAGTGCACAACTTAGAAGTTACACATATTACTTCTACTTATGTCCTACTGGCCAGGACCTAGTCACATGGCCACACCTAGCTGTGAGGAATGTTGGAAAATGCAGTCTTTACCTGGGCTATCATATGTAGCTAAAACTCCTATACTATAGGAAAATGTGAGAATAAATATGGTGGGCAGTTAAATCACGCTGTTTGTCTCTTTTTCCCCAGACTTCTCGGTTCACTGGTTTGCTCCTCACTGGCTGGAACCAAGTAAGAAGGTTCTTGATGAAAGTAGTAGGACAGAGTTCCTTGGCCTGGTATGCAATGGGCCTAGGGCCAGCCTCCAGAGGGCTTTGCCTCCTGGAGGGAAAGAATATCTGTCCTCCAAGCTGAAGTCTGATCAGGCTGCTGGAGGGGGTCACTGATATCTTTAAATGAATTTTATCCTTCTGCTGAATTCAAACTGCAGGCATTGTTTCTGGGGTATTGGTAAGAACTGGTTGCCATTTTCCTTTTTTGTCCATTTATTTGTATCAACATGCATGTTATATATCAGCATGGGGTTTTATAAAGAACATGGGTTCAGGTAGCAGATCAGTGTGGCTTTAAGCAAATCTTAACTACTCTGAGCTTTAGTTTCTCCATTTGTTAAAATGCAGTAAAATCATCTAATTCAAGGAATGGTTGTGAGGATTATGTGTCAAGATCTTTGAAAGCACCCAGCATATTGCACATATTAGGCAATGAATATTCTTTTTATTAATACCAACAATAACATGGAAACCTTATTAAGTGTCTTTTATATATGTGCCAATTACTGTGCTAGCTTCTACATAAGTTGCTCGTTTGCACATACACAACTTTCTTCTAGCAGGAACAGTCTGGCCAGGACACTACAGCTGAGGCTGGGCATTGTCAAAACTATAATGACTAGAGACTAATCATCCCTGTCTCTGTCAGTCGCTCCAGATTCATAGTCCCAGGAGAAGGGAAAGAGGGAGGGAGGATCTTTATCCTTCAACTTCTATAGTTGAGTCTGTGTGCCATGTCCCACCAATATCTCACAATCTTGGGAAATCACTTTCAAATAAGAAAAGAATGAGTGGTGGACAGCAAACAAGTAAACCAACAAACAAAGCAATGTTCCTTATAACCTCCCACACAGTGTTTTTCAAACTGCAGATGATGACGTATTATTGAGTTGTAAGGTTAATTTTGTGGGTGCCTGATCAGCTTTTTGGTTTAATTTTTAACAGCTTCATTGAGGTATAATGGATACAATTTCACATGTTTAACATATAAAATTTGATAAGTTTTGACATGAGTACACCTGTGAAAGCATCAACACAATCAAAATAATGAACATACCAATCACCCCCCAAAATTTCCTCAAGTTTCCTGGTAATCCCTTGCCTCTGCCCTACCCTGCCTTCTATCCTGTCCCTGTCCTCAGGCAACCATTGATCTGCTTTCTGTCACTACAGATTAATTTGCATTTGCTAGCTTTTTCTCTAAATGGAATCATACAGAATTTGCTCTTTTTTGGTATGGGTTCTTTTACTCACCATAATTATTTTGAGATTCATCCTTGTTACATGTTTCAATAGTTCATTCCTTTTTATTGATGAATTATATTCCATTGTGTAGATATTACACAGTTTGTCTTTCCATTCATCCATTGATGGATATTTGGGTTGTATGATGGTCAGTTTTATGTGTCAACTTGGCTAGGCGGTAGTCCCAGTTATTGAATCAAACACTGGTCTAGGTGTTGCTGTGAAGATGTTTTGTAGATGTGACTAACGTTCATAATGGGCTGACTTTAAGTCAAGGAGATTATCCCAGATCATCTGGGTGGGCCTGATTCAATCAGCTGAAAGGCCTTAAGAGCAGAACCAAGGCCTCCCCGAAGAAAAAGAAATTCCACCTGTGGACAGCAGCTTCAACTCCTGTCCAGAATCCCAGCCTGCCCTTCCTGATGGCCTGCCCTATGGACTTTGGACTTACCTATCCAGCCCCACAATTACATAAATCAATTCCTTGTAATAAATACCTTAATATATTATATATGCTTTACTGATTCTGTTTCTCTGGTTGAACGCTGATACAGGTTGTTTCCAGTTTTTAGCTATTACAAATAAAACACTGTGAATATTTGTGTACAAGTCTTTATATAGATGTACATTTCTTTTCTTGTGGATAAATACCTCAGAGTGGAATGACCGAATTTCATGGTAGATTTCTTAAGTTTTAAAGAAACTGCAAAACTGTTTTCCAAATTGGTTTACCATTTTACATTTTCACCAGCAATACCTCCCCAACACTTGGTATGGTCAATCTTCTTAATTTTAGACATTCTAGAATGTGAGGAGTGGTTTCTCGTCATGGTTTTAGTTTGCATTCCCTTAATGACCAATAATGTTGAGCATCTTTTTGTGCACTTATTTGCCAAATGTATATCTTCTTTGGTAATGTGTCTGCTCAAATCTTTTCCCCATTTAAAAATTGGGTTATTTTCTTATTATTGAGTTTGAGATATTTTATGTGTTCTAAACACAAGTACTTTATCAGACATATGATTTGTAAATATTTTCTCCTGGTTTGTGGATTGTTTTTTCATTCTTTTAACAGTATCTTTAGAAGAGAAATTTTTAATCTTGGTGAAGTCAAATTTATCCATTTTTTTCTTATGAATCATGCTTTTGGTGTCATATCTAAGAAATTTTTGCCTAATCCAAGGTCACAAGTATATTCTCCTATGTTTTTGTCTAGAACTTTTACAGTTTTAGGTTTTATATTTAGGTCTATGATCCATTTTGAGTTAATTTTTATATACAGAGTGGGATGTGAATCAAAGTTCGTTTTTGTGCATTTGGATATCTAATTTTTCCAGCACCATCTTTTGAAAAGTCTACCCTTTTCCACTGAATTGCCTTTGCACCTTTGTCAAAAATCAATTGTTCATACATGTGTAGGTCTGTTTTGGGTCTCTCTATTCTGTTACATTGTATTTGTCTATTATGCCAGTACCATACTGTCTTAATTACTATAGCTTTATAATTATCTTTGCAATCAGATAGTGTTATGCCTTCACCTTTATTCTTTTCAAAGTTGTTATGGCTATTCTAGGTACTTTGCATTTCTGTATGATTTTTGGAATCATATTATCACATTCCATAAAAAAGCCTTTTGAAATTTTTATTGGAATTGTGTTAAATCTGTAGAAAAATTTGGAGACAATTGAACTCTTAACAATATTGAGTCTTCCAACGCATGAACATGGTATAATTATCATTTATGTAGATCTCTTTAATTCCTCTCCCTAATGTTTTGTAGTTTTCAGTGTACAGGTCTTGCACATCTTCTGTCATATATATTGCTAAGCATCTCTTATTTTTGATGTTATTATAACTGGTATTTTTAAAATTTAAATTTCTGGTTGTTGATTGCTACTATATAGAAATATAATTGATTTTTGCATATTGATCTTATATCCTTCAACCTTGCCAAACGCATTAATTCCAGTAGCTGTTCTGTAGATTCCATCGGATTTACTAAATAGACTTTCATGTCATCTGTGAATAAAAATAATTTTGCTTTTCTCTTTCTAATATAGATGCCTTTTATTTCTTTTCCTGGCTAATTGCTCTGGCTAGAACTCCAGCACAACGTTAAATAGAAGTGGTAAGAGCGAACATCTTTGCCTTGTTCCTGATCGTATGGGGAAAACATTCAATCTGTCACGTAAACAATGATGTTTTCATAGCTGCCCTTTATCAAATTGAGGAAGTTCCCTTCTATTCCTAGTTTGCTTGGAGTGTTTATCAGAAACGGATGTTGGATTTTTTCTGCATCTATTGAGATTATCATACGGTTTTTCATCTTTGTTAATATGGTGAATTACATTGATTGATTTTCAAATATTAAATAAATCTTACATTCCTGAAATAAACCCTAGTTTGGTCATAACGCATTATCCTTTTTCTTATATTATTGAATTCAATTTGCTAAAATTTTGTTTAGAATCCTCACATCTAAGTTCATGAGGGATATTGGTCTGTAGTTTTCTTGTACCAACTTTGTCTGGTTTGGGTATCAGGGTAATGCTTTTCTCATAGAATGAGTTTGGAAGGATTCTCTCCTCTTCGATTTCCTGGAAGGTTTTAGGTAGAATTGTTATTGTTTCTTCCTTAAATGTTTGGTAGAATTCACCAGGAAGCAATTTGGGCCTGTCGTTTCCTTGAGGGAAGGGTTTTAACTACAAATTCAATTTCTATAATAGATATAGTGCTATTCAGGTTATCTATTTCTTCTTGAGTGAGCTTTCATAGATTGTGTCTTTCAAGGAATGTGTTCATTTTATCCAAGATGTTAACTATTTAGGAATAAGTTGTTTATAATATTCTTTATTTTCATTGTAATATCTGTGTTTATGTCACCTCTCTCATTAACAGGCAGTTTGTCTTTCTTTTCCTGATCAGTCTGGCTAGAGGATTATCATTTTTTTTCATCCTTTCAAAATACCAGCTTCTGTTTTCATTAATTTTCTACATTTTCTTTCTGTTTTCTACTTCATTTTTTTTCCTGGTTCGATCTTTAGTATTTCATTTCTTCTGTGGATTTTAGGATTTTTTTATATTCTCTTCTTTTCCTAGTTTCTTAAGGAGGAAGCTGAAGTCATTGATTTGGTACTTTTCTTCTTTTCTAATATAAATGTTTAACACTATAAAATTTTCCCTAAATACTGCTTTAGCAGCACCCCACATATTTTGATATGTTATGTTTTCATTTTAACTCTGTTCAAAACATTTTCTAATTTCTCTTTGATTTCTTCTTAGACCCCTTGGTTATCTAAGAGTTTTTTATTCAATTTTCAAATATTTAGAGATTTTTTTCTAGATATATTTCTGTTATTGATATCTAATCTAATTCCACAGTGGTCAGAGAATACATTTTATGTGACTTAAATCTTTTTAAATTACTGAGACTTATTTTATGACTCAGAATGTGGTCTATCTTGGTAAACATTCCATGTATACTTGAAAAGGATGTGCATTGTGCTGTTGTGGGATGGAGCATTCTATAAATGTCAATTAGATCTGGTTGATTGATGGTACTATTGAGTTCAACTATGTCCTTACTGATTTTATGTCTACTTGTTCTATGAATTATTGAGAGTGGGTATTGAAATATCCAATTAAAATTGTGGAATTGGTTATTTCTCCTTGAAATATGAACACTTTTTGTTTTTTGTGTTTTAAAGCTCTGTTATAAGGTGCTCAGAGGCTCTGTTCATTTTTTTTCCCTGAATATTTTCTGTCTGTTGTTTGGATTGGGTAATTTCTATTTTTCCATCTTACAGTTCACTGATTCTTTCTCTGATCCCTCCATTCTGCTGTTGAACTCTTCCATTGAGTTTTTTTTTATTTTGGTTATTATATTTTTTTAGTTCAAAAATGTCCATTTGGTTTTTCTTTGTACCTTCTGTTTCTTTTCTGAGATTTTCTAATTTTTCATTTGTTTCAATCATGTTTATAATTGCTTCTTGAAGCATTTTTATGATGACTGCTCCAAACTCTTGGTCATATAATTCTGACATATCTGTCATCTTGGTGTTGGCATCTATTGATTTTGGTTTTTTTACATTCAATTATGAGATCTTCTTAACTCTTGGTATGATAAGTGATTTTTGATGGAAACTTGGATATTTTAGACATTATGCTATGAAACTGGATATTATTTAAACCTCTGTTTTGGCTGGCTGGCTTCTTTCAGGAAATGAAAGATTGTGTTTTACCATGTGGAGATAGTAGTCCGGGTCCCCCACTTAACATTTGTTGACACCAAAGAGTGACAGCTACTCATTAGTGATGGGTAGAAATGAGAATTCCAGCTCCACACTAGGTCTCCACTGATACTTCACTGGCTGGAGACATAAGAGTATGCCTTGTTACTGCTGTCCACATGGCCTCCACTGATACCATAAGATAGAGGTGACCTTGTTACCACTCATTACCAATAGGCCTCCTCTGACACTACTCCAGTGGAGAAAGGGGGGTTGATTTTACTGCTGGGTAAGGTAGAAAACTGATTCCCCACATGGTCCCCACTGACACTGTGTGTGGGAGGAGGGTGGATTCTTACAACCCAGCAAGGATGAAAGTCCTAGGTAGCCATTCTGACACCTCCACAGCAGGAGAGTTGTGGCACCTCGTTGCAGCCTGGTGAGACTGGAAGTCTAGGCTCACCACTCAGCCTTTGCCACTATAGGTGGGGATGGTATCACAGATTTTTCAGTGGTGTTTTGTTGGAGTAGATTGGTTATTTTGTAAAAGTTTTCTGTCTTGCTAGGCTACCCATTTCATGGTACTTTGGCTAAAGGGAGAAGAATTTTTTTTCTCTGAACCTATTAGCATCTCTGGGTTGCTGGCTTCTTCAGCTTCAAGTTTGGGATATATGAGACAAAAAGGAAACCCAGGGAACTCACTATTATGTGGCTCTTTGAGTCCCAGGGACCCTAGCCAGTCTGCCTTCTTCTCTCCACCTTCAGAGTCTTCTTATGTTTGTTTTGTATATAATGCCCAGGGCTTTTAGTTGTACTTCACAGGAGGAATAGGGAAAAATATGTCCATTCCATCTTCTTCAAGGCAGAAGTCCCACTATCCTCTGCTTTCATTTTTGAAAGATATTTTCACTTGGTATGGAATTCTAAATTGACATTTTTTCAGTACTTTAAAGATGCTGCTTCACTGTCATCTCATCTGCATTGTTTCTCATGAAAAATCTGTTGTCATCCGTATTTTTGTTTTTCTGTACAGAACATGTCATTTTTTCTAGCTGTGTTTGAGATTGTGTCTTTATCACTGGTTTTGAGCAATTTGATTATGATATGTTTGGTCTAATTATCTTTATGTTTCTTGTGCTTGAGGTTAGGTGAGATTTTTGTATCTGTAGGTTTATAACCTTAATCATATTTGGAAAATCATGGGCCATTATTTCTTCAAATATATTTTCTCTCTCCTCATCTCTCCTCTCCTTTGGACATCTAATTACATACACAAGTTGTCCCACAGCTCACTGCTGCTCCGTTTTTAAAAATTCTCTTTTCTATTTGTGTTTCATTTTGAATAGTTTTTATTGCTGTGGTAGACTGCTTCTAAAATGGCTCTCAATGATCTTCATCTCCTAGTTTTACATTCTTTTGTAATCACTTCCCTTTGAGTATAGGCTGGATCTAGTGACTTGCCTCTAACAAACAGAATTCAGAAAAAGTGAAGGCATGTAACTTCTAATATTAAGTTATAAAATATTGGCAGACTCCCGTCTCGAAGTACCAAAGTCCTGCTTCTGAGCAGAAATACAGAGCTTTTAAAGATTCTGATCAATCCCATCTTCAGCTAGGACAATCTCATGACTTCCACCCAGATTCATTCCATCTTCAAATAAAACAATCTCGTGACCTCCACCTGGACAATTCCCTTGAGCCATCTTCTGTGGCGCAAAGAACAAAGGACACTCCCCTGCCCCTCCCAAGCACTGGCTTGAGGCAGGGATATAGGTTTTAGTTCTCAAAAAGGGTAAGGGGGTTTTGAAGAGACAGAAAACATTTTTACCCGTTTTTAGGCCATTTTCTCTGTTACATATTCCCCGCTGTCAATTTTACCCTTCCATATCTATGGGAAGAGGGGTGAGGTAGTCATCAATCCACTTCCTGCTCAATTGGGGCAATGTTTTAGATGGAAGGTACAGATTATCAGGTGAAAGAGGGCATAAGCAATAACCACAACCGTGAGGACTGACAAGGTGAAATGGACTGTCACCTTGCACACAATGTCTAATACAGGGCTGGGTTAGAAAAGAAACATGGGACCTCTGAGTGCAGAGCTATTAATTGTACCCTGTAGGTGATCCAAGAAACCAGCTTCTGCAAAATCAGAAATCATGTACAGGAATACTTGTACCAAACGAGGTTTAGGATAACACACCTAGCAGTAAGACAGATTAATAGAAGAGGCAATAGACCGGGGAAATCCTGACTAAGGAGTTGTCCCTCTATTTATAGACAGAACAAATTACCAAAGAAAGATTAGTGGAAATATCAACACTTTCATTTTTTTCTTTTTCTGAAACAGATACTTTAGGTCGCCTAAAGGCTGGCCCCTCCACTGGGGGCTACACCTCTTTACTTTCGTATGATGGACCCAAGGTTTCACTTTTGACAATTTTAACAAGATGTGAGTTGTTATAGACACTTCATAGGGTCCCTTCCACTTCTCTGCTTCCAACTGGGGCAGGCACCTGAAAGAGGCAAACTCATGTATAGTGGTTAGCACCTGACCCACTCATTTGACATATTGTTTTACTCTATTTTCTTTTACTCATGGTTATATTACCATACTTACCTCGGGGTGCTAGGAAGGGTCTCTCATAAACTATATTTTCAGGGGCTTAACGTAAGCCTGCTTCTAAAGGGCTACCCTTATCCAGAGGAGGGCAAGTGGCAATACCTTATCCCACTTTAGATGGGTTTCCTGTATCAATTCTAGGATGCATGCAATTTCTATTCCAGGTGTAGGGCCTTGTTTACTTGCTGGGTTACCTCTACTACAAAGGAGGGTCTATTATCACTCTTGCAAAATGTCCAGGGCTCCATAGAGTGTGCTTCTGGGTCCTGTTGGCAATGGGGTATCTGTTGATGTCCTCGCTATTAGGAGGAGGAGCTGCTGAGCCGTCTCTGTAGCTGTCTGTCCATGGCCTCCATTATCAGCATGTTATTCTCCATTTGCTTGGCTTCTTTCCCTGGACTGTTGATGCCTGTCATCCCATTGTCCTCCAAGGCCTGTTCCTGTAGGCATGCAGGAACTCAGTGAAGGCCCTGTCAGCTCCTGGTTGCAGCCCACCTCGGAGTGAGTTCCTCCAGAAGGATTCTGGTAACCTCAGATGATCCTTTCTTTTCTCCAGGTGGGACAAACCTCTACCCAGCCTGAAAAGGTATCTACCAATACAGGCCAAGGCCTCTGAGTGACACTGCCAATCATTGAAAGGGTGGACCCCCACATGTTGGGCTCCCTGTGTAGCAGGTTGCTTTTCTGTCCTTGTATCACCCCAAGCACATAATTAGTTAGTTGTAAATGGGGTCCTTTCAAATGAGGTCCCACCAAATCCATCAAGGCATCATGCTCCCAATGTGGTATTCACGTAGGTGCCTCAAAAGAGGCCAAAGCCAAAGCTTTGGGTAGGAGATGAGTCCATGAGAATTCTGTTTCCATTTAGCTATGCCATCCCAAGTGTCAGACCCCAGTCTTTAGTTTTTAAGGGGGTCTAAATCTAACCAGAGTATCAAGGCCCCAAGGAACAGATCACCTCCAGCGGCCTACTTAGCAGCTCTGCCAGTGGCCTGACTTCTTTTCTCCATGCTGGCCACCTGCTTGGGCTCAGCCACAGCCTTGTATCGAGGCCATTATTTCAGTGGCATACTTAATATTCTTATTTCCCTGCCGTCAGGAGACCCCTTTTCTTTCAAATGGCACTATGGGCATGCACAATCATAAAAGCATATTTATAGTCCATATAAACGTTTACCTTTTTCCTCTCAGTAACTGCAGCTCAGCTTCCTGGGCTCAAGTCCCAGGTGGCAGTGCCACTGCCACGATCACCGCATACCCGGTCCCTCATTGTTCATAAAGCTCCTCCTGTCAGTGAAAAAGACCCCAATCTTGCTCTGGCATCAGCTGATCTGACAGATCGATCCTGCTAGAATAAGCAGCCTCCAGAACCTCTCAACAGTCATGTTGTAAAGGCGCACTCTCTTTGGCTGGCAAAAGGTGGCAGGATCAAGAATAGACACAACTCACAAGCAGCTATTACTGCCCGGAGGCAAAGGGGCCATCCTCTCACAGTATTGTTCAGTGGCTTTGACATGCCACTGGCCATGAGGTGCCTGTCAGCATCTATACTAATACTCTAAGGCTCATTCCTTGTTTTTCTCCGTACAAGGGCTTTACCATCAGTCCGAAGTCTGGGATCCAGACACCATTCCTAGGAACCCCAAATAAGCTAATACAAGTTTACAACATGTCTGATTGCGGGTTCCACAAGTACCCTGCTAAGCTCCTATCAAACAAAGCAGGAGAGCCCTTTTAAACCCAGGAGACAACACAGTCCCAGGATCCTGCCATTTAAATGTAACTGAGTACCATTCAAGTTCCTCAGCAGCTTGCCTATGCTGCCTCACTGCTGCCTGGCCCCTCCCCCACTGCTCCCTGTCTGGCTGGGCACAGCTGGTGCTGGGGTTGGGGGTGGCTGGTGCTGGGGTCAGGGCTGTGGCCGGGAAAGGGGCTCCCCACTGGACCACCTCTGTCCACGTGGGTTGGCACCAATCTAATCCCTACTGTCAGTTTTTATCAGGGGATATTTGGAGGCTGGGGGCTCCGGCCCCCTCCTTTGCCATCTGAGTCCTGGACTTAAAAAAAACATTTTCTCTCTGGGGGATTCTTGCTACCTGGAGGCTTTTGCAACTTTTGGGCAATGTTCCTTTCATGGTCCTTCTTCTTTACAAAAAGTCAGTCTGGGTGTTTTTTTCATCTATTACTTTTGACTGTCTCAAAGGACCCTGCTGGTTTTTCTTGCACATTCAAGCCCCCATGTGATATTGCTGCAAATTGCCTGCCCTGGCTATGCATTCCCTCTGGTCCAAATTGAGTTTGCTGCCAGGAGACACCATTCCGAACCCTGAGTCATAATTTACTGAGTGTGTTATTGAAGAGTTAATTCAGGCGGCACCTTCCCCGGCCCCTCAGTGTGTTATAATTTTACTTTCATTATTTATTTAATGCTCAAAATGTACCACTTCGGCCTGCAGCTGGAAGGAATTTGAGAGTCCAAATCCCTCATTTATGAGAAAAAAGTATGAGGTCCAGAGATAAGTCGGGGGTAGATCCAGGTCACCGGCAAGCTCATAGCAGAGCTGAGAACATAAACCAGATCTCCTGAGCTCTATGCTCATCCTACCATATAACATTAACTTTCAGAAGAGTGGCTTCTCAACTTCTTAGATCACAATTCACAGGAAAAAAATACATTTTACACTGGACACAAAATTTACATGAAATAATACTTCGACATACTACATTCACCCTACTATTTCCTATTCTGTTCTCTGAAACCAAATCAATCAATCGATCAGCAAACAAACCATCAGGGGCAGAAGCCATGGATAAGAACTGAATGAAGCCAGCTGGAGAATATAACACCTGTGAGGGGTGCCACAAATAAGAGCCTGTGAGAGGCACTTGGGTGCCTACCACACAAAGGTCAGAAGAGGCCAAATCTGTCCTAGTTGTACTAAATAACCATACCCCTTCCCTCTAATCTCAACATCACACTGTCCCCATTCTGTAGAAATCAGAAGTGTCAGATGAGAAAGACAGAAGAGCAGATAGAGCTCAAGTCCCACTGGCCACAGGACACGCCTGAGTTGAGGGATCTGAGGCAAAAATCCTGAATTGGATATGAGGTTGAAAATTTTAAGTAGGACAAGACTGGATGGAACTTGGTGTGACATAAAACTGGCTAGAAAAACAGGGACATTGCTGACATAACATCATTGAAGGGAAGAGGAGATTGAGCTAATTTAAAACATTAGTTGAAGAAGAAAACATTTCACATTTGATAACCTCTCTATGTTTCTAAGTGGTACACAAAAACATATACTCACACATGAAGAGAAACAAAGTATTTCTTTTTTCTTTTTTATTGATACATATTTTACATATTTATGGGGTACATGTGATATTTAGTTACATACATAGAATGTATAATGATCAAGTCAGGGTATTTGAAGAGTCCATCACCTTGCGTGTTTATCATTTCTCTGTGTTGGAAACATTTCAAGCCCTCTCTTTTAGCTACTTTGAAATATACAATACATTGTTGTTAACTATAGTCACCCTACTCTGCTGTGAACGATAGAATTTATACCTTTTATCTAACTATATGTTTGTATCCATTAACCTACTTTTCATCATCCACCCTCCCTCCTACCCACACTTCCCAGCCTCCAGTATCTACATTGTACTCTCTACTTTTATGAGATTAACTTTTTTTAGCTCCCATATATGAGCGAGAACATGTGATGTTTGTCTTTCTGTGTCTGGCTTATTTCATTTAACATAATGACTGCCAGTTCCATGCATGTTGCAGCAAATGACATGATTTCATTCTTTTTATGGCCAAATAGTATTGTATTGTGTATATGGCCCACATTTTCTTTATCCATTTGTCTGCTGATGGACATTCAGGTTGATTGCATGTCTTGGCTGTTGTGAATAGTGCTGCAATAAACATGCAAGTGCAGGTATCCCTTTGATATACTGATATATTTTCCTTTGAACAAAGTATTTCTTAATGGAGAATTAATTATATAAGTTACCACAGAGATGTGTGATAGAATGCCATGTCATTGTTGAAAAGTATGAAGTATATCATTATACGCTGATAGAAAATCTCAAACATATATTTTTCCTGACAAAGAAAAATTTGGAGGAGAATCTACTGATTTGTCTATTCTGGACATTTCAAATGAATGGAATCATACAATATGTGGTCTTTTACATCTGGCTTATTTCACTAAATATACTGTTATTCAAGGTCCATCCATATTGTAGCATGCATCAATACTTCATTTATTTTTATGGCCAAATAATATTTCATTATATGAAGATACCATATTTGTTTATCCATTCATAAATCAATGGACATTTGGGTTGTTTTCACTTTTTGGCTATTTTGAATCATGCTACTATGAACATTTGTGTACAAGTTTCTATGTGGATGTACATTTTCAATTCTCTTGGGTAGATACCTGGGAGTGGAATTACTAGGTCATATGGTAACTTTATATTTAATTTTTTGGGGGAACTGTTTTCCAAAGTGGTTGCACCATTTTATATTCCCACCAGTAATTTATGAAGATTCCAATTTCTCTACATCCTCATCAACATTTACTACCTTTTTTTATTATAGCCATCTTAGTGGGTGTGAAGTGGTATCTCATTGTGGTTTGATTTGCATTTCTCTAATGATTAGCGATGATGAGCATCTTTTCATATGCTTATTGGCCACTTGTATATCTTCTTTGGAGGAACATTTATTCACATCCTTTGCCTATTTAAAAAATTGAATGATATAAATTTGAGATGGAAAAATATAAAAGTATTAATAAAGTCTCACCTTGTGGGAAAAACTTGATGTAATGCAATCCCCAAATTAAAAATTGCCAAGGATAACATAATTTTAAAGATGATAGGCAGAGGGAATTTTAAACTATAGTTAACCATTGCCACATGATTATGATTCTAACTGGTAAACAGGAATTGCTACTAAACTTTCTGAGAATTATTCTCAAATTATTCAAGTTTTGAATGTTGCAAAACCTTTGGAAAGACACTTTTGAATAAAATTCAGCCCCTTTCTATAATCACAAAATGTTTCTGAAAAGAAACATAGTCATTAACTTTTTAAAAATATTCTATGATGTCTAACATAAACGTTAAAGCACATCAAATGTCCTGATCGCAAGTGAACAGCTCCATGAATTTTTATGTATGTATGTACTCACGTAATCACTACCCAGATGAAGACATGGAACATTTCTTTCATTCTTCTTGCCTCTTCCCAGTCTATACCCCCTACATCAGAAATAATATCATTCTGACTTGTATCACCATCTATTATTATTTCTGTTCTTTTGTATATGACTCCTTTTGCTCAACACAGTGTTTGTGAGATTCATCTACATTGTTATGTGTGGGATGAGAAGGGAATCTGTGCAGGGGAAACAGTGATAGCAGACATGAGAGATTGATTACATACGGGAAGATTAAGGATGAGGGAACCAGGTTTTTCACTATCAGAGAAGGGAGTTACAGAAAGGGATAGAACTAGCAACAACAGCAACAACAGTAATGACTAACACCTATCAAGCACTAACAATGTGCCCAGCACTGTTTCAGGCACTTTATGTACACCGAGTAATTTAATTTTCACCACACCTCTTTGATGGAGGTGATTTTGTTATCATCCCTATTTACAGATGAGAAAACTGAGGCCCAGATAAGTTAAGTGGCAGAGCTGGATTTTGGAGTCACGCCTGTCTGGCTCTGGCAGCCATGCTCTTAACCAGTATTGTTCCTGGTGTAAGCTTCAAGTCAGCAGGGCCACATTGCCTTTCTGGCTCATCTTGAAGGATAGATGTCAGGCTCTCCTGACCACTCTGCTCAGTGAGTTTCTAGGAACCTGGGGCTTAGTCACCCTTCTTTGTGAAGTTCACCTGGAGCACACTAGCGTGCAGACTGGTGTGACGTTTGCAGTGTTAGGTTCTGCCTTCCTCGGGTTCCTCTGACATTTCTCCTTATCTCATCAAGGGCATAGTTTATAAATAGCAGATTCTCTTTGTCCTCTTTTGTCAGTCTCCTCCGTCAGTCCACTCTCAACAGATTTCTGTGCCATCTCTTCCTTTCCAATATTAGTTTAATATTCTTCACATCCAAGTGCTTTTTAGCCTGACAGATAAGAGAGAAATCAGTGGGGTTTTTTTCCATTATCTCTGGCCAATAATCAATATTAAATTTCCCCCTTTTGGACCATGCCATTCAAAACAAAGCCCAACACACTTTCTGCCTCTTTGTGAGTCCCAAGAACTCCTGATAGGAGCAGTGTGGAATCTACTTGGTTCCCTGTCCCCAAGACCCGCTTCTCTTTATAGCTCCCCCTTGGAGCCACTTGACCCCAATCTACCTGCCCAGTGAGCTCTGCCCCATCTCTGGAACCAATCCTGCCCTCCAGCAAGAAGAATTTAAGGGCCTCTAGTTCAATGCCCAGGTTCAAGACAAGTCCTGCTACAACACTCTGGTGATGACTTCAACCTTCATCTTGGGTCCAAGCCCTCATCTTATATCTCTGTTCTGATTCTGGCCTTTTGTCCCTGAGCCTCTGTTCTTTCCAGTCCTTTTCCTACTTTTCCCCAAGAATTGGAATTCTTCTCCGATTTCTGTGGCCTTGAAACCTTGTGATTTTCTCCTCTGATGCTGCCTGCCCAGCTGAATTGCTGAACACCAGCTGCTTCTAGTGTTCCCAGCACCCTGTTTTTAATACACCTGTTAGGATGTCCTAAGTCTTGGTCCATTGAAATTTGCTCCACTTGCTGTAATTAACCTTTCTTTCTAGACTGTGTTACATGAAAGGATAGGGGCCAAGTAAATGTTCCTATTTCCTTGACAGTGTATTTTACACTAGGACCTTGTTTAAAGTGATTAGGTCACTTTGGTGATTAGGTTTCCACATATGAATTTTGGAGGGACACATACATTCAAACCATAGCAAATGTATTACATTTAAGACGCCTGTTAGATCTCCAAGAGGAAATGTTGAGTAGACAGTTGGATAGATGCATCTGGAGTTGAGAGAAGCCTGAAGCTCAGATATAAATTTGGAAATCTTCAACGTATATATGGTAGTTAAAGCTGTGGATCTGGGTTCAAAGTATGGTCCCTGGACTAGCAGAACCAGCAGTGCCTGGGAGCTTTTTAGAAATGTAGAAAATTGGGGCCTGCCCCAGAACCTGGATCAAAATCTGCATTTTTAAAATATCTGTTATAGGACTATCCACTACCAAGTCAATGAAACTGCATTTAAGTGTCTTTTGCTTATAAGATCATTTACTCCACTGTAGTTTAAGTTCCATGAAGGACAGGCAATTCATGTATCTTGTTCACTGATATATTTCCAGTACCTAGAACTGTGCATGACAGATGGTAAGTGCTTAATAAATATTTATTAAAGAGTAGCCTTGGAAAAGTTTCTTAAACTCTCAGAGCCCCGTTATTTTCCTCATCAGTAAAATAAAGATTTATACCCCTACTTCCAGGTATGAGGATAAGACATAAAAAGGAGGTTAGAGTTGTCAACATTTATTGGATACATCCCTTCACTGAGATGTGTATCTGTTTTGTTTGGGAGCAAGCTGGACTTTTTAGCTACTTTACCTATGTATTACTGAGGGCTTGTTCTATACGATATTATCTGTTTGGAGGAGTCTTTGGAGTAAAGAGATCATCCATTCAGTCACTAATTTAGCAAATATTAATTGAATATTATGTGCCAAGCACTATTCTAAGTGCTGGTGCATAGAGAAGTGAATAAAACAAAGTCCCACTAAAAGTTTACATTCTAGTGGGAAGAGATAGACATTAATCAAATAAAATTATAATATAGCAGATGGTGATATTTTTCAATGGAAACAATAAAGTGGGTAAGGGGAGAGGGAGTGTTGAGGGTGTGTGTGTGGAAGGATGATCAGAGAAGGACTCTCTGAGGAGGGAGAATCTGAGCAGAGACCTGCAGGAAGCCAAGGGGAAATCTACCCTGGTATCAAGGGGCAGAGTTTTCCAGGCAGAGGGACAGCCAATGAGATGGCCCAGAAGTGGGAACATGTGTGGCATGTTTAAGGAACAGCAAGGAGACCAGAGTGACTGGAGCAGAGTGGGAAAGTAATAAGAACAACGTGGGTGCTGAATCAGGTAGGGCTTTGCAGGGCATTATATGGACACTGGCTTTTACTTTGAGTGACACTGGGAGCCATGGAGGATATTCAGTGAGGAATAATATGATCTAACTTAAATTTTACATGCGTCACTCCAGCTGCTGTGTTGAGTGAAGAATAGACTTTAAGGCAGTACGGGCAGAAACAAAGAGACCAGCTGGGAGGCTGTTGCAGTAATCCAGGTGAGAGAGCACAGTGGGCTGGGGATCCAGTTGGTAGTGATTAAGGTGGGGAGACCTGGTCAGATTCTGATGATGTCTTTTTAGAGATGGGGTCTCATTATGTTGCCCCTGTTGGACTTGAACTCCTGGGCTCAAGCGATCCTCCCTCCTCAGTCTCCCAAGTGGCTGGGACCACTGGCATGCACCACTATTTCCAGCTCTGATGATGTTTTGAAGAAAAGTTTGACATGTTTTGCAGATATTTTGGGTATAGGGTATGAGAGAAAAAAGGAATTAAAGATGGCTCTGAGGTTTTTGACTTTAGCAACTGGAAGGATAGAGCTGCCATCAACAGAGATTGGCAGAATTTAGAGGAGAACCAGGTTTGTGGAGGGGGCAATCAGGAATTCTGTTCGAACATTGTCTGAGTCTGTTCGTGCTGCTACAACAAAATACCTGAGACTGGGTAATTTAGAAATCATAGAAATTTATGTCTCACAGTTTTAGAGGCTGGGAAGTCCAAGATCAAGGCGCCAGCAGGTTTGGTGTCTGGTGAGGACCTAGTCTCTGCTTCCAAGATTGTTCCTTGAACACCGTGTCCTTACATGGCAGAAGAAATAAAATGGCAAAAAAAAAAGGGGGGGTGGAGAGGCAGCACTCTGAAGCCTCTTTTATAAGGGCAAGGTCATTAATCCCATTCACCAGGGTAGGGTGTTCATGACCTAACCACCTCCCAGAGGCCCCACCTCCTAATACCATCACCTTGGTGATTAGGTTTCAACCTATGAATTTTGGAGGGACACATACATTCAAACCATAGCAAATGCATTACATTTAAGATGCCTATGAGATTTCCAAGAGAAAGTGTTGAGTAGATAGTTGGATAGATGCATCTGGAGTTGAGAAGTTTGAAGCTCAGATATAAATTTGGAAATCTTCAATGTATTTATGGTAGTTAAAGCCATGGGACTGGGTGAGATCACCCAGGGAAAGAGTACAGAAGCCCCCTCTTACTCATGGGGGATATGTTCCAAGACCCCCAGTGGATACCTGAAACTGAGGATAGTACCAAACCCTATATACACTATGTTTTTTCTTATACATATCTATGATAAAGTTTAACTTATAAATTAGGCACAGTAAGAGATTGACAACAATAACTAATAATAAAATAGAACAATTATAACAATATACTCTAATAAAAGTTATGTGAATGTGACCTCTCTCACTCTCAAAATATCTTACTGTACTGTACTCACCCTTCTTCTTGTGATGATGTGAGATGATAAAATGCCTACATGATGAGATGAAGTGAGGTGAATGGCATAGGCATTGTGATGTAGCATTAGGCTACAAAACCTGAAAACTAATTTAAAACTTATAAATTGTTTACTTCTGGAATTTTCCATTTAATACTCTCAGACCGCAGTTGACTGCTGGCAACTGAAATTTCAGAAAGCGGAACTGTGGATAAAGGGGACTACTGTATAGAGAAAAGAGACAGTTCAAGATCTGAATGTTGGGGCACACCAATGGTTAGAAGTCAGCAATAAGAAGAGAAATCAACAAACGACATAGTAGGAGCAGCCAGCAAGGCTTTCAACCATGTTGCTACAGTACTACTCACACAGCACCCATTAAGAATCTCCAGGCATTTGGCACTACATTTCCCATCACATACTCAGGCAATTCCTTACTTGGTATTCAGGCCACAATTTCCACTTGCCTTTTGATTAGGGGAAGAATTAAACCTATTAAACATGACTCCAACTTATCTTCTGATTCTCTGAAAAGTCTCCCTTCCCCCTTGTGATTGCACTTGTCACTATAGGAAGAAAGGGGACTCCACAAGAGAGGCCAGTGACTGTCTGGGCTTTTTTGCAATACTGACCCAATGGGCAGAGAACACTATTTCTCTCCCTTCCATTTTTTCTCTTCCGTCCTCTACAAACCTCTAATGTTGCTCTCATTGGTTGTTACAGCAATCCTAGAAGCAATAGTCATTTCTGCAGGTGTTTTTTCACTTGCCCAGAGGAATAGACAAGAATCTTGGCAGGTTGGAGTGGGAAGGAGGGTGGAAAGCAGGGAAATGTCAGAGCCACTCTGTTGCAAGTGTTCTTCTCTGTAGGGTTGGAGAAGAGCCAAGGGAGTCCCTTAGCACAGGCAAGTCATCTTCTCCACTTTCCCTTTGCTAGCCACAAGCCAGCCAGATTCAGATGTGTTACTCTGGACACTTGGGGAAATGTGTGAGCCATTCAGGGTGCCTGGGATGTCTCCAGAGATGTGAACAGACCCAGAACAGCAGGGGCCAACGTTGAGAGATTGACAAAAATACCCAAGTTTCCCAGTCAGGTGGGACTATTTGAATATTTTCTGGCTGTGTTTGAAAGTAAATATAATTCTCTGGGCCAGGAGAAAGGAGAAATGGAAGGAGACAGGGTGGGGAAGAGAAAGAAGAGAAAAGAAGGAAGGAGCAGAGAAAGACATTTGGAAGGGCATCAGAAGGAAATAGGAAGTGAAAACCCAGGCTTATCCTGCTTAATGCTAGATATTGGGCCCCTTTACCCACAGATGCTAGCTATTAACAAAATAGTGTTTCTGCCCACCTACCCCACCTCCAACTTGTACAAACATACATTTCACTGTGAAACTTATGACTTTGAATGTTTACATCAGAGCAAGAGGGAAAAACAGAAGTCATTTTTCTGCTACAAATCCAAGTTATTCCTGTTGTCCTCTTCCTCGGTTTGCGGGGCCTGTGACCAGTACAGTACTCAGCATCTGCCTCTAAGAACCACCTTGGCCAGCCTCCATTAAAAATGCCATATATTAAGAGAACTCATGTAGTGTAATTGGAGCACAGTATTATGTTATTCTTTTCTTAATCTAATCCACTGCCTTCAAATGCTGGAAATGAGAATTAGTCAGAGTCTAATCTCTCCAGGGATATTTTCTTTCCAGGCAGGCCTAGTCTGTCTTCTATAGCAAATAGGATGAAATCCAATCTGGGGATGATGTGACAGGAAAGGAAAAGAAAACAGAGGCCAACCGGGTTGGGAGAGGCCCAGAAGATACAAATGGCCATGGGATGCTGATAATTCCCTTTTTCTAGAATCACCATTTGGAGGAGCTCCTTTCTGTTTAGAGTCAACATGACCAATCTCAATCAGATGATGTGGCTGGTTGAAATAAACCTCAGTGATTGCAATGGACCCAACTGAGGGGAAAAAAAATGTTGAATGCAAAAAAGGGAATAAACAATGCCATGAGAAATATCTCATTCTTCCCTCTGGTTTTTTTTTTTTTTTTTGCTTTTGCTTTTCTTCTTTCCTTCTTTAAGGGAAATATTAAAGGAATTAAAGGAATATTAATCAGGGCATGGTTTCTGCACTCACAGAATTCTTTTGACCTCTACTTTTTGGACCCAATTATTTGTTGATCTCTTTCATGTAGAAACTCCAGACTAAATCCTATATATAAAGATCTTCCTCCATTTGCTTTGTAAAGATTAAGCTCTTTATTTTGAGATAATTGTAGATTCACATGCAGTTGTAAGAAATGTTACAGAGAGATCCTGTGTACCCTTTACCCAGTTATATTTACTTTTTAAAGCTCAATTCAAGTTGACTATAGTGGATCCCTTCACTCTTCATCCACATGATTAAGTTCATATAACATTATGCTGTACAATCCCTGAAGAATCAGGAAATGCCATGGGTGACAGACTGTCAAAGATGACCCATTCCAAAGGAGAAAACAGAAAGCCTCCATCTGAGTCTCATGTAGCCACTGCAGCTCGTTGTTCACCTGCGTTGATGACAAAGTGTACTTTTTGTCTACATAGAGTTCCTGAAAACTGTTCTAAGCCAGAGTAAAGGAAATATCAAATATGGAAAGCAATGGAATCTATAATTATACTGTGGACTGATATTATATCACGAGCTGCGTGGGTCACATGCACTCCATGCTGTGCATGCCTCACTGGGGAACGAGGGCATCTGGGGATGAAATCTGGAGGAGAGAACAGATGGATGGCTGATGAAAAGAAGAGATGAAAGAAGGCAGCAGGAAGTGGTCCTGAAGTTAAGGCTCTGCCACGAAGAATAGCACAAAGCAGGGAAGGGTCTGGAAAGTAGCTGGGATGCATGGAGACAAACTAAGAATCTGAGTATAAAATGTTCATTTTTGAAACCCCTGGTGTATATATGTGATTAGCATGCTGGGGGTCAATTCAAGGGCAACATGAGAACTCCTGTCTTTTATTCCTCTGTTCTTTTTACCTCTGTTTCCTTAGAAACAAATCCATCAATATCTGAGAACCCCATCCAAGAGAGAACTGCTCTGAAGATATTCAATCCCCAAGTGTTTTGAAAGCAGATGCCAGCTATGCCAAATGAGTCCTTGAAAGAGCTAAATCACTTCCTGATTTGAAGCAGTAAGTAAAAAAGCCTACCCATCTTTCATGGTAAGAGGAGGTATTACCAAGGTGATTCACATGTTGTGATAATGAGGTTGAGGTTCTGGGCTTAAACCCCCTGTGGCCTGTTTGCTTCTCTACTCTCCAGCCCCAAATGGTAGAGACTGTGCTTCTGTCCAAAAGTTGGTCCTCCAGACCTAGTCAGTCATCTTGTAAGAACAAGTCACAGATCATATGAGATTCTGGGCAAGGGGCAGGGTGGTGTGGGAGTTAGCTGGTCAGGCTTTGTATTTAGACAGATCTGGCTTGGAAACTTGCCCTTCTACTTATTACCAGTGGGACCTTAAGAAAATTACTTAGCCTTTCTTTCTCTCTAAGACTCAGTTTCCCCCTGGGGTTGAGATAATTTAGCACATAATCGCTCAACAAATGATAGCTGTTATTATTTTTTATCATTGTTAATAATGGGTATAGATTGAGATCCAAGAGTGAATTTGGAAGTTGATTGCTACTGCCATGCTTCCCTCAAGAATTCTCAGAAGAGATGCAAATTCACCTGGCCCAGGGACATCCTTTAACCCACTCCAAGAGGGAATGTTATTATCAGTACCTCTTAGTAATCTCAAGTCAAATGAAATCCATCTCCTTTCCCTGGCTGACTGAACAATGAATTAAGGTTCTTGGCCTCCCCACAAGGAAGGGCTAATAGCTTTATCTTCACATGTAAGAGGGAGGAGATAGTGCCCTGACCACTCATCCTACAGAGTACCAGGCTCGGGTAGGGGACTTGTCTAGAGCTAGAATGGATATGGCCAACAGTCTCAGAATCCTCCAGGGGTTCCAGAGCTGGCTTTCCAAAACTGCTTTCAGCATATTGATTTCTGACAGCGTTGCACTTCAGGAAAAGAGCAACTACAAACTGCCAGCTTGCCCACATCTCAAAATCAATTGCACATGTAGCAGATGCTTGAGTTTCTTTCTTACTTTTCTTCTTCCTCCTCTGCAGGAAAGTGTGTGATTTCTAATAACATTCCTGCTATGTTATGGCAGGACAGGATGTCAGTTCTACCTGAGGCTACAGAAGTGAAAGGGGTATTCAACAGAAAATTGGCCCACTTGACCCACTTGGGGTAGATTTGATTTCTGCCTTAAGATTAAAACATAAATATTTGGAATTGAAAAGAGGGGTAATCCCTAAAGCAAGCACTTATTGAGTGACTTACTTGCCAGACAGGGTACTACCTACTTTCCATATATATTGCCTCATTGATCCACTCAACCACCCTGCAAGGCAGACACTGTAAAGAACATATCACATATGAGGGAAAAAGCTCCAAGAGGTTAAGTCACTTGCTAGGGGTTGCAAGAACTCATCACTGGCAAGGATTTGAACCTTATCACTATGATATCAGGTCCAATTTTTTCATTTACTTTATTATTTGAACAGTGATTCATGAAATAAAGTTGACATTTACTTTTATGTAAAGTTCAACATCAGAGACTTAAAATATTTCTTGCGATATCCAACTTCTGCAAAAACAAGGGATGTGCATTTATGCATCCTAATGCTTGTAGTCTATGTTATCTGTGAAATTTTAGCTATGAAATACCTGTTTGTACCTATTACCTGAAACACAGCAGCACTCAATACATGTTTATTAAAACAACAACAACAACAAATGATGTGAGGAAATACAGCCATTAGAAATGAGTCTCTCTATCATTTTGTTTTGAAAAAAAAAAAAGAAATGAGTCTTCTTCAGGAAGATGCTGGGTCTTCCATCGTCCGTGCACCTGTGACTAGCTTAGTCTGGAATGAATCACTTTGTGTCTCTATTCAGTGGAGCAATTCCTTCATTACCGTATCATGGTCTAGACAGAAAAGGGAAAATGAGCAAGGAATCCAAGAGTCCAAACTGCAGCCTGAATTTGTAAGGCCAGTTCTTTCATACCAACATTCCCAGTTGTTTTCAAGGAATATTACAGCTAGAAGGGAATTTAGAGGTGAGTGATTGAAATCCTTTTGAATTCCAAAAGAGAAAACTGAGGTCCAAAGACTGACTTGCTCGAGCTAGTTAGATCCAACCCAGGTGTCATGGTCACCAGTCCCCTCCTATACTTTCAACTACATGATGCTGCCACTCAGCCAGGCTTTTCCAGGATGTGCCAAGGGCGGGGCCAACAACCCAAGTCCTGAAGAGTTCTCTGCTGTGCCCAGTATGCCACAGCAAGTTTTTGGCTCTGCCTGACACCATGACATTTAACCACAGACATTTCCTGGAACCACTGGAAGAAAGATATCCACCTGACCCCTTCATGACTTAAATAGCCAAATAATGTCAAATTGAATTTCTAATGATAAGGTAAGTGGTAGCTTAGGGTTACAAGCCAAAAAAAATTTCAAAAATGATAGTCGATTAATGGAATTAAGGGAAGGTTTAAATTTGGAAACTTTTTTTTTAATTTCAGAATATTATGGGGGTACAACACTTTGGTTATATATATTGCCCATGCACTGCCCGTGTCAGAGCTACAATCGTGGTCATCCCCCAAACTATGCTCCCCGCATCCATTCAGTGAGAGTTTTTCCCATCCCCTGCACCCCCCTCCCTCCTGCCCACCCCCTGATGAATATTATTGCCCTGTGTGATGTAAGTGTTGATCAGTTAGTACCAATCTGATGGTGAGTACCAGTGGTGCTTGTTTTCCCATTCCTGTGACACTTCGCTTCGAAGAATGGGTTCTAGCTCCAACCAGGATAATACCAGATGTGTTAATTCACTATTGTTCCTTATTGCTGAGTAATACTCCATGGTATACATATACCACATTTTATTAATCCACTCGTGTATTGATGGGCACCTGGGTTGTTTCCACAACTTGAGGAGTAATTTGTTAGTCTTGAACTTTTCCTTCAACTTGGCTTGGGCTTTCTAGATTATAAATAAAAGTTTTAATAATGTCAGTGTCTGTTTAAAGCTAATTTACCTCAAACCAAGGCCTTTTTTTGGTGCTGTCACTGAAGTTTTTATTTCTTTTCTTAGCATGTACCTGATATATGTACTTTATATGGCTTCCCTGTGAAAGCATGCCTTTTCCATTATTGTCTTCTTAAGATTTAATGATGACAAAGATCTTTTGAGTTCATATATCAGCAATATTGCAAAGAGCCTCATTTGTGTGATTTGTCCTGGGGATATTCTTGTGAAGCAGGAAGAGGTTGGGATTTGTATCTTTCTGCCAAATACGAGGAAAGCAAAGCAGGAAATAGGTTAGGCAGCAAGTCAAGGGCTCAAGGTTAGACCCTGGATCATTTCTGTCTCCTAACAGTGTTTTTCTCAACTGTGGGTCAGGCATCTTATCAAGTGATACAGTGGAAAGCAAGTGAAAATTGCTGCTAGAGGGATTGAGTAGGTTAGAAGTTAGGGATCCAAATAATGAAACAAACAAAAAATCCACCAGATACTAGGGAACCATATGGAAAAGCTAGCTTGATGTCTGGAGACTACAGGAGACTTACAAATCTCAAAGGTCGAAGGACAAGGTTATGGAAAGGAAACAAAACCAGGAAATGAAATGCAAGAATTGTGATTCTCTACCTCTCACAGCTCTGATTAAGGAACTCTGCACTCAGGAGACCCTGAATGGAGAGAGTGAAGCTGTGTCTCTATGACGTAACGCATTTGAAATGGTTATGTGTTTTCTACTATGGGGAGAAGAGCTCACATGTAGCAATGGACTTAGAAAATCGAGAAATTTGGAATTGCTTGCAAAAAATAAAGCAGCTGAAGACAGGAGCCTGGGATTAGCTTGGGGTGGAAGGATGAAGGAAGGAGAGAGAATTGCTGTGTCCAGTTTGTGTTATCTGGGGGTCAGCCATGGCATTATGGGCTCAGGTCTGATGGGGAGTATAAGGGAGGATGGGGACCTTATTGAACTTCCTAAAGTAGAGTTGCACCAGGAATGCCCTCCTCGCCCCACTCCTGGCCAAATATTAATTGTGCTCTTTGGGATCTTTCTGAAACTGGAAGAATCAGAATTCTACTCAGGCTCCTGGAGTCCAGAGGCTGAGCTCACTGCAGCACATGTCTTTCTCTTACACCAGGAAGCTGGATTCTGCTGTTTCCCAGGTTGTTTGAGATTGATGTATTCCAAGGGTCTTGAACAATTCTGTAGGAATACGACATGGGTGTCTCATTGTTAATATCAGCTGCAGGAGCACCACCAAAACTACAGTGCCAGGGGTTGACAATGGCTTCCCAGCAACGACAATTCCCAGCTCTGCAATTAAAGACCTGAGCCCTGGTAGATCCTGAGTCTGATTGATTTAACATCTTATACAGTCTTAGTATTCATTTCCTGACATAAGAAGTGATCTGATGATCCTCACAGACAGAATGTTGAGGAAAATAAGCCAAACACAGCAGAGTACATGCTGTATGATTCCACTTATCTGGCATTCAAGAATAGGCAAAGCGAATCTATGGTGATAGAAATCAGAACAATGGTTGTCTCTGGGGGTGGGTATTGACTGGGAGGTGGGCACGAAGATCTGGGTGGTGATTACAGGGGTGTATACATTTGTCAAAATCATGGAGCTGTACACTTAAGACTAATAATGCATCTTAGTGCATGTGAGTTAACTCTCAATAAAAAAGAAAAAAATTAAAAGCTGTGATCTCTTCATGGGAAGCCAGCTCATCTACCAAGAACAATATTGTGTATCGTGTTCAGGTCACTGGCTTTGGAGCTAGTAGATCTGGGATAAAATCCCAGCTGTGGCACACACAAGTAGTGTGACTTGAGCATCCATTTTCTCATCTGTAAAACAGGGATCATAACAACAGTACCTATTGCTCAGGGCTGTTTGTCATGAGGCATACTTGAGATACTGTATGCAAAGCATCTGACCACTTAATGGTGTTTGATCCATCTTAGTTAGATTTTCTTGCTGTAATGACTGGACCCATAGTAGCTCTCGATCTTGGTTTAAAAAAATACGCACTCATACTAAGGCCCTGCTTCCAGAGTTTCTGACTGTTTTGGCCTGGGATGGGGCCCTAAGAATCAGTAGTTTTAAAAAGTTGTCCAGATGATTCTAAAGTGCAGCCAGAGCTGACAACCACTGGGTTAGATTCATTTACATCCCTCTTCTTCCGTGAAGATGTTTCTGGCATTTCCAGCTACTGGTGTTTTCTCTCTTTTTCTGAACTTTTTTAAAAAATTGAGGTATAACTGACATACAGCAAAGTGCACAACTCTAAAGTGTGCAGCTCCACGAATGTTTACATATGTGTACACCCGTGTAACACTACCTAGATCAAGACACAGAGCATTGCCAGCACTCCAGGAGGCTTCCTCCTTTTCCCTTCCTGTCAGTATCCCACCAAAGGCAACTGACATGCTGACTTTTCTCCGCATAGATGACTTTTGCTTGGTATTGAACTACCCCTGAATTTTTCTCACTGTTCTTGCCTGTATAGCTCACTTGATAAATGCAAGATTTGCTCTTGTGGTAGCAGCTCTCATCTGCTTGGCTTGTGTTTATACCTCCCTCATTCATTGTTCTCTAATCTTCCTTGTGTGTGAGTGTCTTTCCACCTGGATTTTAACCTCCTTGAGGGCAGACATTGCTCACAGGTCTAGCACATTCTTATGTCCATAACATAGTCCCACTACATATTTATGGAATGAATGTTAGTGTCGAATGAATAGGGGGAGGAGAAGCAGTAAGCAGACAGTCAGACCAAGACAAAGACCTCTCTCTTCATTCTCCATACACATTCAGTTTGTTTTTACTGATAACACTTCATATAATATCAGGATTGTGCATTGTTTTTTGCTTGTGGGAGATCACGCATGCACTTGACTTTCAGGTTTCATTGTGGACAGAGGGGCAGGAGTAGATTCAAAGAATAAAGTACAGGAGGAGAAAAGGTTAGATGGTCAAATCAAAGAGAAATAGCTTGCTCTGGCCCATACTGTTGAAAGAACACTGGACCAGCAATTAGAATCCCAAGTTCTAGTCCTCGCTCTGCCACTAACATGTGTGATCTTAAGCAAGTTGCTTCACTTTTCGGAGCCTCAGGTTGTCTGTGGTACCACAGAAGTAACAATTTCTAACACTTTGCATTCCACAGGAGGTCAGCTGGGCTCATAGCTGGAAGGCACTTTGGCCAAAAGAATTTGTGCATTGTCTCCACAGGCAGAGAGGTGGCTCATATCACCAAGCCAGGTAGATCATCTTTCTGCTTTAAGAATCAAACCTGACTGGAATGAAAAGGCAGGAAGGCTGAGTTCCTAGAATCATAGATCAGAGCCAGCAGGTATCTTAGAGACCATTCTAGTCCAACCTCCTCATTTTGCTTCTGAATACACTGAAGCACAGAGAATTGATTTTCCCCAAGTTCTCACTGAACTGAGCCTGGATTCCAGGTTCTCTTTTCACTGTGTGCTGGAAGGTTCCACTTAAAAAGCAAAGTTCTTTTGCTCTTGTTACTGTTTAGAGGCAAGAAGGCTCTGGCCTGTGTCCCAGCAAAGAAATGATCAGAATATTTGTCTGAAGCTTTTTTAGTGTCTAAAATTTGATGCACCATTTCGGCTCAATTATTGCTTGCCCTTTACTTGGGGACAACAATCTCTTAGTGATTCTTTAGCGCCTACTATGTGTTTGCTACTCTGCTACGTGCTGTGGGGGGCGTGGGGTTAGAAAAGATTAAGACCCATCCCCTGTTCTCAAAGAGCCTAGTGTGGGAGACAGGAATCACAATGAGAGAACAATGGAAGGCAGTATGTGATTCAGAATAAAATGAGTAGTGCAGGCAATAAATTCTGTAGAAGTTTGGAGGAGGGATAGAGCTCTGGGAGCTGGGAGTGGGGAATTAGGGAGAGTGCGATTTTTTACGTGGGCTTTGAAGGATAGGTAGGATTGTTTATGCAGATGTGGGGGAGGGCACTGAATTTGAGTGTGAGTGTGTGCGCAAGCGCGTGCACGCTTCTGTTTGTGCACACACAAGCAAATGCAGGAACGGGTAACAACAGGTAGCATTTAGAGAGCACTTTCTATACATCAGATACCATGTCATGTTCTACAAAATTCAACTCATTTAAATGTGCATAACCCTATGAATTAGATAATAGTATCTTTCAACTAAAATTGATGAGGAAATCGAGGCACGGAAAGGTTGAGTAAATTGCCCAAGGTGACGCAGCAAGTAAATGGCATAAACGGGACTAGAATCCAAACCCTAAAAACACTTTGCTATTCTACCTATGAAAAAGGGGAATTTGTGGCTCAGGTGAGAAACTGGCCTGCCTACAGTTGTTTTGCAAACACAGGACAGGCTAGGCCAAATTCCTAACTGAAGTTCAGCATGGAAATTGGAGGGATTAATGAAGTCATTTACTGAGTGCTATACCCTCATTCTTACTTCCTTGAAGGTAATAACTTGAGGTCTCCCTGATGCTGCACGCCATTGCCAGGGGCTCCACAGCTTTGTCCTTTAATGTTCCTTAGTTATGTTGCTGAGGATTTAACAAAACACCTAAGGAGAATGAACTAGTGAGCCTCTGAATCAAGTATTTTTTGTTGTTCTTTATTAATTATCACTTGAAGAGCATCAGGCCTATGGTAGATGCTGCACAAAGCTTGGAGTTAGAAAAGGCTACCTGGCTATATTTGTTGGGAAAACCCGGCGTGGAAAGGATGGCAGGGCAACGGCCTGATAATACAGTAGATTGTATTTTATGTTTTGAGCCTGGCTTGCAGCCAACATCCGAAAGTGTTTCCTAGGCAAGGTGCCTAACTGTGTTTTTCTGGATGTTCTTCTAACTCATCCTGAGTCTTCAATAAATATTAAATCAACATGAGGTAGGTTCTGAGAGGGTCCTTTTCCTGTTCGCTTGTCTCAAGAAAAGCAAACACAGTTGATAGGTAAAAAGCAGCAGGTATGAAGAGGGGGACCCTGTTTCAATCGGGGCCTTTATCCTTTATCTAATTTGGGGCTTAGACCTGCCCTTCCACACTCCCATTGTCCTGGCAGGCCTTTCCACGTGTAGGTTAAGAAGCAGCTGCTCTCCAGCAGGGAGCGGGGAGGGAAAGAGGTCGGGGAAGCCTCTCCGCCTCCCGCTAGCCTAGCATGGAGGCGAGTCAGGAGAAGGGGAGGAAGGGAAGGAGAGGGAGGGGCAGGGGTGGGCTGTGTGGTCCGAGGTAGAGAGGAAAACACCGGACCAGAGCAGGAGGGGGAAGAGCAGGGAAAAGAAGCTTCGGTTCTAGGCACAGCAGTGGGGAGTGAGTAGGGCTGTGGCTAGAAAGGTGGGAGAAGACGCCTTTCTGGTCTCGCAGGAATCTAGCGTTCTATGGCAGAGAGGAGGAAAGGCAAAGAGGAGAAGGGCAAACCCAGCACACCCCCCAAAGCCAAGCTGCTCATCACCAGACAGGCGTATTCATTACACCAGAAGTTAGTGGAGGCCGGCTAAGTGCCTACTATGTGCCCGGTATACCAAGAAGTGGCCTGGAGAACCGGGTCACAGGAGGCGGAGCCAGTCAACAGGGCTTCACCAGGAGGCGAATTCTGTGCTCGGTTGTGAGGGAGGGTGGCTGTGCACGCGTGCAGGCTCCCAGAGTGCAGAAAACCAGGCAGGCCGGGGAGGAGGAGGAAGGAGGCGGAGATTGAGCGGGGAGGCGGGGGGAGGGAGAGCTGGAACCCGGGAGGGTGGGAGGTGTGAATGGTGGCCGCAGCGGGAGGAGTGAGGGGCGCGGAAAAGGGAAGGAGGCCGGGCGGGGTAGCGGTGGCCCGAGGGCGTGGGGGGGGCCAGAGACCAAACTGGTCGGGAGGAGGGAGGCGGCGGCGAGGGGGAGGAGAGAGGGAGGGGAAGAAGGAGGAAGCGAGCGCGGCTGCAGCAGGGGGAGGAAGACCGGGAGGAGGAGCCGTGCGCGGCGGCCCCTGCCGCCAGGGGAGCCAAGCGCGGGGAGCGCGGGAGCGGAGCGGTCGCCCGAGCCGGGGCCGCGGGCCGAGCCGCCGGTGAGTGGAGCCGCGAGGGGCGCGGCGGCCCGTCCCCGGGGCCGGGCGGGAGGCGCGGGAAGTTGCGGCGCCGGGACGGAGGGAGGGGGCCGGCCGTAGCCCAGCCCCTGGCTGGCCCGGCCTCCCGCCCTCGCTCCGGCTTCCTCCCGCGGCTGCCTGCGCGGGGGGCGGGGGGCAGGTCCGGGGCGGGCGGCGGGCTGGGGGTGGTGCTGCCCGGAGGGCGGGCGTGTGGGGCTGGAGGGTGGAGCTGGGGGCTCGGGGGAGTACCCGGGGGCGGGAGGCTGGAGCGGGACGGCTCTAAATTGGCTGGAGGGGCCAGTCGGCGGCGAAGTTGCTAGCTGGGGGCAGAGAAGGCCACGCGGTTGCAGGAGTAAGAGGTCCCCCTGTGGCGAGTGCGTGAGACGAGGAGTCCGGCGTCCCTGCCATCCCCGTCGCCCTCCCCGCCTGCCCGGCCCCGCTAGCTCCTCTCCTGGCCTCCGCGTGTCCCCTCGCCCTCACTCCCTTTGCCCCCCGGTTCGCTGCCGCGGCACTGCCGGGTCCCCTCGGCCCCCGCCCTGACCCTCTGGGCCTCCGGCTTCCCCTGACCCCTGCTTGCTTCGCCACTGCCCCTGTTCCCCTTTTCTTCCCTCGCTAGTTACCCCTCCCGCTTCCTAATTCCCGATGCAATTGCCTCTTTGAGACCTTTTTTTTTTTTCCTCTCCTTCCTTTTAGATTGGCCAACGGCTCCTTTCAACCCTGCCTCGTTGGTGGCCACTGGAGAAGCGCGGGGGGCTCCCCAGACAGCCGTGGGGACAAGTTAGAACCAGCACTTTACCCCGGGCCTCGCGTGTAGCTTCCCCTCCCCTGCTCTAGGTGCCCCGTTGTCTGCAGGTGGGAGTGGGGGTGTGCCCTCCTTACATGGTCCACCACCCGGGCAACCCTCTGGGCTCGTGTTCCATCTTGCTCTTGCTTCCGGCACTGTGGTCAAGGGGAACCTCTTTGCATCATGTCCCGGTATAGCTACCAAAGTCTCCTGGACTGGCTCTATGGGGGCGTGGACCCCAGTTTTGCAGGCAATGGGGGCCCCGACTGTGCTGCCTTCCTCTCTTGGCAGCAGCGGCTGCTGGAAAGTGTGGTGGTCCTGACCCTGGCCCTGTTGGAGATCCTGGTGGCCCTGCGGCACATCCTGAGGCAGACGAAGGAGGACGGTAGGGGTGGCCATGGCAGCCAGCCAGAGCAGGTGACCCAGCGGCCAGAGGAAGGCAAGGAGAGCCTGAGCAAGAATCTGCTCTTAGTAGCCCTGTGCCTGACCTTCGGGGTGGAGGTGGGCTTTAAGTTCGCCACCAAGACCGTCATCTACCTGCTCAACCCCTGTCACCTGGTCACCATGATGCATGTGAGTCTGTTGACATTTTCCTGGGCAGCCTAAGTGATAAGAGTCATTTGTGAGGACACTCAGTAGTGTACAGCACCTCATCCTTGTGGGAAGTGGGACCCTTAAAAATGATTTTCCAATGAGTGGCTGCCTTTGTGCCAACTTCAGATTTGGCTTTCTTCCACCTGTGCACAATGTGTCAGCCCCACAGTGGAGGTGAGGAACACTGTGCCTGAACCCTAGGAACGACAGGCACTCACACCAGCTGCCCTTCCCCTCCCAGCCTTGCCCTGCCCTGGCCTTTCATAAGCAGGAAGTCCAGCCCCAGCCAGGTGCCCTTTCCAGATCACATCTGTGGACCATGGCCCAGTCCCCTTGCCTTCTGTGGTAGTTAATTTCCCAGGGGCCTGGTGACACTCTTTCCTGGAGGTGGTCACATAAGCCTCCTCATCTCCACTGTGGTGCTTTGGGGAAGTACTTTTACGGGTTTCTCTTAATGACTCTTTCATTTGGGAGTTTATGCTCTTAGGGTGAGGTCTGTCTTTGAGTTCTGAGGCATCGGAGCAGCACCAAACTCCTACTAAGTGCTCTCTGAAACAGGCCCCAGGCTGACTCATGAACTTTGAGCTGGTGATCTCGATCTGTGGTGAGAGGGTATTTATTTTTTGCAAACCTCTCCATCTTAACCATCCCGTTCTGTCTCCTGTGCTCATGGTCCAGGGGTACTCAGGGAGCTGCTATCTTTACCTCCCCACCTTCCACCCATTAGCGGTGCTAAGGAAAACAAATGGGATTGAACAGGAAAGTTGCCAGATACATAAAAATAATCTGGGTGAGGACCAAGAGTGAGGCTGCCTTTCTGTACTCAGCCTGTGCGGAGAGATGTTCTAAAGCTATAAAGTCATGGAGGAGGAGGAAGAGGAGAGGGGGAAAGCAATCAGTCTTTTTTAGATTTCAGGCTGTGGAAAACCTGGTGCGTTTTATTCAGGGCCAGTTTTGAAACCTGTCATTAGCATCTTTATTGCTTTTATGTTGGTAGACGGTTATTCTCAGGAGACTTGTGACAAGCCTGTGTGGAGCAGTAGGTTGAGATTATTATCTCTGTTTTACAGGCCTGGTGGGGCTTAGGGATGGGAGGTCACTTGCCTGTAGCCAAAAGATGAATTAGCATCTCGGTTGGAAAGCAAGCCCATCCTCCTCGGGGTCACAAGCTGTCAGTCCCTCAGGAGTGGCAGCGGGTGGTAGTGCAGTCCCTTGGGAAGGCCGAGGCAGATGAGCACAGTGCTGTCTACTCGAGGCTTGGATACTTGCTAGTTCCTAGGAACTCATTTGATTGTAGGCTCCTGGCCTCAGTTTCCTAATCTGTAAAATGTGGCAAACGACCTCTGGCCTCTACCCTTCTTGCAGATACGGCAAGGAGATGTGGATAGTTTTGGAATAAAGAGGCTGTTTTCAATTGGGTGGCTATAAGCATCAAGCAGGGCTGGAGTGGGTAGCGTTTTTTAAGAGAGGGCTTCTTGGGAAGTGATGCCATTCACAGAAAGTCCAGGGCTGTCCCAGCTAGACCTTCTGTGTAAATTTGAGCCAATCTTCTTTCTTTCTTTTTTATGAATGGGCTTTTTGTTAATGAGAGGAAACAACGCCTCTCGGCCACTGCTGTGTGAGGCTTTTGGGATAGGAGTGCTTTTTTAGGATGGCAGGTGGTGAGGGTCAAAGGGTGCCTCTTCTACGAAGGGGTCTTGAGGCCTCTTGCAACCACATATCTAGAAGGTCAACAAAAGACTAAATTCAGCCTGACTGGGGCTGCTGCTGGTGTGATGATGTCAAACCTGGCAGAACCATGGTTTTTAGAGGAAAGATTTTTAGAGGCTTTTAGAAGACTCAGGAGACCTAGTTCTGGCATTAATTACTTGTGTGACTTCGGGGAAAGTACTCTTCCTGGGTCTCAGTTTGCCCATCTGTAAAATGAGGCAGAGTTGCACTCCTAGCTCTTGACAGTCTATGTCCTGTGATCCTTATCTCCATAAATAGTAGATGGGGATGCAACATGGAGCTATTCTGAAATGCTTTTGACCCCTTGTGCGGAAAAAGGAAGCTATTAATAGTTTCTTCTCTGTGGAGGTCAGGTGGCCAGTCGCCATTCATCTTTTGCTCCCTGTGTCTCCCCAGTAAAGCTCAGTAAAGTAAACTCGACCAAGCCACTCTTGGAGACACATGCAGAGGATGATGGCACTTGGGGGAGAGATGGATGTTTGGGGGACTATGGACTGATTCCTGTCACCTGTGCTTTTTCTGCTGTCTTGTGCTTAGCTTAAACTCTGAAGCTGTAGGGTGGAGGCAAAGAACAGAGCCATGCTGAGGAATTCTTGAGCCTCACCAGAATTATACTCCTTGCCCCTTTACCCCTAAGTCACTGTATCATTTAAATAGTAACCCCTGGCCTGCTGGGAGAACTAGCCTTTGATGAATCCAACTTTCCATACCCTCCATATGGCTCTTCCTGAGAAGCAGGAATGTATGGATTTTTAAAAGTTGATGTATTGAGTCCTAAAAAAAAATTAACAGCAGATGGTTGGAAACAATTTTCTGACTTGGTTGCAGCAATGACTAATGATAGTTTGTATAACCATAATACCTTACATTTATCTAGCACTTAGTGTTTATAAGCACTTTCATATGCATTATCATATTTAGGGTTGTGATAGATTAGCTCAGGCCTGGAGAAAGATGTTAAAATGTTTCCTGTAACTGTATATATTCCAAAGGGGAGATACTGTGTACAAAGAAACACTTTGGCAAGTGAACTAGCTGAATCAGGCTATATTATAGCCATAAATTCTGTGGAATTTAGAAGTCCTAACAAGGAAAGGAAGACATTAGTTGAAGTGAAAGGGGTAGCTTAGCAGAGACATTTCTGATGTGTGTCTCTCAACAGGATGACTAAATTTTGGTTTCACGGAAAGGCCTTTTTCCTCAGAGAGTCAGTGTAAGTTTGTCCACAACAAGGGTGATATTGCTTTAGGCAGGATGTAGAGGAGTTGGAGGAAAATTGGTTAGTCTCCCCATCTCCCATTTTTCAGTCTGAAAAATATTCATTCCCAAGGCCTTGTTACATAGACCCTCATCATAGCCGTGCTGCCTTTGGGTGACTGCCAACTTTAGTAGCATAAGGAAGGATAGTACTTGTGTCTGAGTTCTGTTCCTGATTAATATTCCTGCTGTCAGGTTTCTTTTTGGTCTTGTCTGATTTCTCAAAGGCCCTGGGATTGTAGATTGATACAGGCGTGTATAGGTAGCACCATCTCATAGCTAAGCTCAACCTGGAGATGTTTGAGGATTCTCAAGATCAGCAAGCACCAAAGTTAACAAACCATTGTAAACTTTGGTGTCTACCAGTTATACCAATAAGTATTTCTTCAAGCATGGTCAGTCCCCTTTTGCGTATGATCTTGGCAGATATGGGTGACAGGGAATGAACTTACTGAGTGTGCTGTGTACTAAAAATCACCCAGCAAGTTGGTGGCAGAGGTGACTGAGCTGCCACAGTGGGAATCTGGACTTAGCAGGAAGAGATTCTCATAGTCATTTATGTCTTAAAAACCTACAGTTTCTAAATCTTAGCAGAAGGGTTAAAATGCCAGACAGCCTGACTGATTATGTCTGTAAAGACTGGTGGTCTTAACTTAGTGGCCCTTTGTCTTCCTTGAGTCCAGTTATGTTGTCTTTGTCTTAGAAACTTAACAAAAAGATCCCATTTTGTATTCTTGTTTAATTGTCCAATTCCTGTTGGTTCTGTATGTGCTTGTGCCAACATCTCCTGATTAGGCACTGAACTTAGTGGGGCACAACATATGCCGTTTAACCCTTGATGTCTATGTGCATAAGGCAGGCTGTATCCAGGTTGGACATTTGGCAACTAATAATTGATGCTATCGACTCCTTAGCCCCAAGCCATTGGTTTTTAGCCAGTAACACTGAGCCCCATCCTTTTTTAGAGTTGCTGTTGCTGTTTGATTTTGTCTTCTTTACAATATATTAGAAGTCTGATTTTCACCAAATATGGCTCACCTGCTCTTGGTTCACTGATTTTCTTACTTCCTCCCTCCTTGTTAAAAGTGTTGAATGGCCATACTCAAAAAGTCCTGAGTTTTTGGTGACACCCTTTACAACTCACTGAATATACACTGGTGTGTTCCAGTTGCTATATGATGGATTTGTTTTAGAGAAAACCTGATGGATTTGAGAAATTGGCTTTCTGTTTTCCCCCTTGACTTCAGACCAGACACACCTCCTCATTCCCCATCTGTTGTCTGGAGCACTGATTACTGTTCCTGCTTGGAATTGACGTCGGTGGGTAATGGGTACAATGAGGCACCCAGCCATCTGCTGACAGCTTATCAGATGGACTGTGTCCTGTGCCATCAGTCCAGGGGGACACATGGGGATGATGTTTATGTGGGCCTTGGCGGTGAGGCATGACATTCTTTTTTAGTTTATTTCTCCCCCCAAGGAAATTTGCAGAAAAATTTTCCATCTTTCATTGTTATGGTCTTTTGGGGGTATCTATTATAAAGAGAGGTGGTGTGGATTGGTGGATTAAACAACCCCCAGACAGCCCTGGGATTAAAATTATGATGCTAGTTTTGTTCATGGCTCACTATGGGAACCTGAGCAAATTATTTAACCTTTTCCTATCTCAGTCTTCTTCATGAAACGGGCCATGTGGAAACGAAGCATTTTAATCCTCTGAATAACTGTGTGGTCACTTAAACAGAGAAGCTGGGCAAAGCTAATCAAAGCCGGCAGATGACCAATATAGTTTTACCTTGGACTCAGAGACTGACAAAGCTCAACTCCTTTTTACCTTTCTTGGTAGCTACTAGAAGCCATTCCTCTAATCATTTCTGTTTACTTTTCTCTGGATCCTTGCCCGTGTCTGCGTAGCCTTCTAATGCACAGCATGTAAAACTGGATGCTGTAACTCTTACCAGAGGTCCAGCCCACACCAAGCAGAGAGGAGAGATTTACTTCCCAGCCTTTTCATGCCTTGCACCTGTCAATACAAGGCAGCATTGCGTTTGCTTTTAAATAATGGTATGTTGCTGGCTCCTACTCATGGGATGATTCACAGGCTCCCTGGATTTTTGTCCCTTTGCCATAGATATGCTACCTTCTTCTCAGTCTTCGTGGGACTTGTTTTGGGTTCCTCCCCTCTGTAAATACTCTTCTGAAGATTCTCCTCTGTGAAACCTTTCCAGGTGAGCATTCACCAGACTCCAGTTGTTCTAGTCATTGTAGTAACACTTGTCCTCCTTTCCTGGTCCTCTGAATCCTTCTCAGAATATTGGGCTCTTGAATTTTGATTCATGTACGTAATCTTGTGTTTGGGCAGGTCATTTGTGTCTGCGTGTTTCTTCAGTCTCTACCATTAGCGGGAACTTTTTTTTTTTTTTTAAGGAGAGGAATAGTGTTTTTTTTTTTTTTCTTTGTAACTGTTTGCAGAGCTGAATACATGCACAGTAATTGTTTAATGTGTGCCTGGATAATCACTGACTGATGGAGCTGTCTTTTTGCTTTCTTTTTTTCTTTCCCCTCTGGTGGCCCTGTCTATGTTCCCTTGAGGTCTCATGGACACAGTTCCTATGTCTCTTGTGCCCATTAAGAGAATCTTCCTGCTTGTTTTTTGAAATAGAGAGGCAGGCTCAACTCCCGCTCACACATCTTTTTGTAGAATTTCCATTGCAAAGAGCTGGTTATTAGAACCATGGCCCACTCTCAGCCCAAAGTATCTGCTCACTTTCATCCCAATCAGGAAATTATGCTGTTGGATCTTGATCTTAATCCCTTGGTTGACATCTGGACATGTCAACTTTCTTCTCTTGATTCTTTAATATCATATAAATAAAAAAGATGTTGTTAGGCCAGTGACTCACTTTTCCTCTTTCTCCCCTCCTGTATTTTTCAGCAGGTAGCTCATTGTCATCATGCCTCATTGAAATAACCTCCGCAAGAAGAGCCAGGTCTCTCAGCCTCTCTCAGGCTTTTGGATCTTTGGTTAAATTGAGAGCATCTTGTCTCAGGTGCTCCTCTCCTGCCAGTAACTGGCTAAGTAGACACGAAGAGACTATGAGTGTGGAGAGTGGTGATTGTCAAACCTTGTGAAAGCATCCCTTGGGAGCTTGTTACAATGCAGATGCCTGGCTCTCTACACAGTGATTCTGAGCAGGTCTAGGGTGAGGATGGGAATCTGCATTTATAACAAGCTCCCAGGTGATTCTATTGCCAGTGAGCCTTGGCCCCACTTTGAGAGACATTATCTGGTGGCTGATGTATTAGGTGGGAAGTTCTTTCAAGTGCTCACCCTGATGGGTGTGAGTCTGGGTGGCCTGTGGACAAGGCATTTAGTCTTCTGGCAACACCTCAGTTTATGTAGGTGTTAAGTAGTGTGATTCAGATTAGAGGTTGGGGGCCCCATGTTATTGTGAGGTGTGTTTTCAGGTAGCTATAGAGTTCCAGTGGCTTGTTTGGTGACTGTGAGTTATGTCAATGGAGTATTTCAACCAGGCCTCTTTTATCACCTTCCAGTCCTTCTACATTCCCTCCCTCCCAGTCTGTAAGATCTGCAGGGACTGACAAGAGGGAATGTTGACACATGGTTGTTGCATGCTAACTCTCTGTTTGTGGGACTCCTGTGTTAAATGCTCATGGGAATTTGTTTATGCTTGCATTCATTCAGCAGACATTTATCGAATGCCTGTTGTGTGCCAAAGAGTGGTGCCAGGTACTGGAGATTCAAAGATAAATAAAAAGCAATCTTTGCCCTCATTTTGCTCACAGTTTTGATGAGACAGACAAGAAAACAGATCAACTAAATTACAACATCACATGTACAGTAACAGATTTGAGCAAAGCATAAAGGACAGAGGGTCTTTTTTTTCTAGTGCAATAAAGGAAAGCTTCTTAGAGGAGGTGACATTTGAGCTGGCTCATGAAGGAGGCATGTTAGCTCCATGACAGCATTGTCTTATTTTCCTTGTTCTCTGTCTTAGTGCCTAGAACAGGCACTGGTTCAGGCAGGTGCTCAATAAATGTGTGTGAATGAGTAGGAACTTGTTGGGTGATGGAGGAAGGGAGGCAATTCTAGGCATAAGAAACAATATGTGCAAAGGTACAGAGTAGCTTCCTCCTTCACAGGAAAGTTTCTCAACTGTAACCTAGTGTCACTTGCATATTATTATCAGGGGCAGATTTCTTCTTATTTCTCCCTTGGCAAACCAGGTAAAACTCTAGGAATGTTCTGTCATTTCTGGGCTATTGATAAGTGAACTGCAGATGCCCATGAATCCTCGATAGGGGACTTGCTAGATAGAGAATTGTATTCTCTGTGCTGTCCCAAAGAGGACCCACAGTGTCAAGGACAGATGCACAGAGCATTGAGGTAAGTGAACAGACATTAAATATGGGAAATGGGGAGATAGCAGGCATCCCACCTACCACTAGGAGGTGATTTTTAGTGGCTCATGGGATGGTTGCTGCTACAACTAAGGTCCACGGCAGAACAGGTGAAATGTGATACTGTCTTTCTACCTTTCTTTTTCATATTCCTTTCCTGTTTCCAAGTCTCTTCACCTGACCCACCCCATCCAAGCTTGCTTCCTTCCAGAGCACTCCAAGCTCCAAAACAATCCTTTCTACAATTCACAATGCCCATTCCATCAGATGAGGTGATATCCACGAGGGAATTAGGAAGAAAGCAGTTCTGTTTAAGAGATTCATACTGAAGCATGAATGGCTGAAGGACAGACTCCACTGGGCATCAGGAGAGGATGAGTTTTAAAAAGGGCTTGTTACCCTAACTTGATCTCTAATTGGTGGACTGTGTCTAGTGTTTTGGAGCAAGTGGCCTTTCCCATGTTGCTTGCCCAGGTTTTGGCCTCTTCTCTCTCCCATATCCCTGAGCAAGAGAACTGGGGTTATCAGTGTCTTGCCACCCTACAGGCTGACCCACAGGGTGTCATATTAATGTAAGTCCCCCTCCAAGGTGCTAGAATACAGAAGTTAATCTGAAGGCCTGAGGAGGACCCCTCCTCTTCTGGGCACCAGTCCTCTGTTTAGTCAACTCTTTCCTACACAGGGCAGGGCTTGCACTGTCAGTGCATGGTGTGTCAAGGGCACTTGGGCCTGTTGCCAGCCTGAGACCCTGAAGGAGAGGATTTGGAGGATCTCTCAATTGGTTTGGTTCCTATCTAGTAGCTGCTGAAGGAAATGTCAGAGGGAGAAAGGGTAGCATGAGTCTTGTTCTGGGCCGGGTAATTCTGAGGGAAGGGAATGGATGGTAGGAGCCAGGAGGACAGAGAGGATTGGTCTGTTTGGCAGAAATACTGCAAGCTCTGCCCTGTGGGCAGGTGTTTAGGTGGGTAGGAGAAGGAGGAGTGAAATCTTCTGGAGGGGAAGGGAATCTTGAGCCCATCCTAATTCCAACCCGATGCCTTTAATCTCCCATCTCCATCACACGCCAGCAGTGGTATAAACTCAGGGTATATTTTGCCTGTGAATTGAATTGCCTTTGCCAATCGACCATCTGCGTATGCAGAAAGCTGACTGCCTGTGCTCTGGCTGTTGCTAGCAAAGAGACATTTCATTCAGGTGCTGATTAAATAAGGCGCAGAGCCAGATTGCACATTAAGGCCCTTAACTATGGCTCTGGGAGCCCTGGGTAAACACTTATTAGATGTTCTGGGCAGAGGTTGGTGGTGAGGTAGTGTCTTCAGAAATCAGGTTGAGGTAAAATGGGGGTGAGGAGAGACTTCTAGAAAGAGTTTTGATCCTCTTTTCTTAGATTAATCAGATCTGCATGGCTGGTGTGTACACAGAAGGGCTAGACAGGCTTCCTCATTGGCATGTACTTGCTAAATTCTTGCTGGGATCCCATAGGTTTGGATTGGGACACAGCAGGGATCCTGACTAAGTAGGGCAATAGAAATGCCTCCTTTTCCTAATGCGAGTTCAGCTTAGTGGATAGAGTTTTTGGACCATGTTTCCTGGGTTTGGATTTGAGCTCCGTCACCATGTGACTTTAGACGTGTTACTCAACTGCTCTAAACCTCAGTTTCACTTATCTGTAAAATGGGAATAATAATAATACCTACCAAATAGGGTTGTTGTGAGGATTAAATGAAAAAATTTAAATCAAGCATTTAGCAGAAGTTCTCACTCATTGTGTGCACTCAATAAATGTTAGCAGTTTTTGATAATGGTAATAGTACTACTGTATGTTTCAAGGTAGCATTTGTGTACTGGGTAAGAGTAAAGGCTCTCAGGTGACAAAGGCCTGGGTTCAAATCCTACCTCTAGCTGTGTAACCCTGGGCAAGTTACTTAATCTCTCTGAGCCTGTGTTCCCACATTTGTAAAATGGAATAATCATACCAGCGTTGTGAGGATTAAGTGAGAAAAATGAGAAAATAATAATAATGTACTTAAGATAGTCTCTGGCACATAGAAAACATTCAATAAATTTTAGCTGTGATGATGACGATGACGATGGTGATGATGGCAACCATCATCATTTTCACTATGGCTGCTACTTCGAGCTTGGGACAAGATGGTAGAGATTTGATACAGGAAGGCAGCTTTAAGAATCTTAACCAAGAAAAGCTTTCCTGGCATCTTCATTTCAGGCAGTGGGCAGAAATATAGTTCTATGAAGTTAGTACCCATGTAATGATCTCTGCAGGACAAGGTTCCTTGGCTGTTTAGGCCTAAGGACAGCTTTGGGGGTGGTGTCAAGGTTGCCCTTAAATCACCCAGTCCTTTCTGAAGAATTTGGAGGGTGGCTGTCATTGGTAGGAAGTTTGGCTTTCTAGGGCCTCTTGGCTTAGTTATTACTGCTCTTCATCAATAGGCTGGCTCGAGTGCAAGCTATCTTGAGATTGGCAGTCTAGGAAACCAACAAGTCTGTGGTTGGTTTCATACAAGAAATATGAAAGGGGTGGTTTTGGGGGAAGGTGGGCAGAGAGACAGGCAAATGGATTTGCTTTTTACTTTTTTATTCATTTCTTTTGATTGAGGGAAGTGCAACTTCCTCTAGTGCCTCCTTTTACCAGACTTAGGTAATTATTGGAGGAGAATGGGTCACTCCCAGAGTTCCTGGGAGAAAGACAGGCTTCAGGTGGACCAGTATCTTATCTGAAGGAGAAGCATGGTGTAGTGGAAAATGTGCTGTTTGGGGTAGGAGACTTCTCTGTGCCTTGCTTTATTCATTGGGAAATGGGCAGGAAAAAGGAGGGACAATTCTTTCTACGTCTCCAAGATGTGGCAAACCTTTCTCCTTTTCAAGACCAGCTACTCAGCTGTAGAATAGACTGTGCTCTGGGGCCTAAGCCACCAGTCACTAGAGGAGAGCCCCCTTTAGGTACAGCCTTCCCTGGCGTAGGCCTTGGTCACGTAGGCCTTGGTGGCGTAACTTCACAGCCTTGGGGTGGAGAGGGTGCCCCACCCTGCCAAGGCCCTTGGAAGGCCTCTGCGCATATTCCCAAGCATTGTGGGTAAATAGGCAGTTTCTTAGTCTTGGGGGTGGGAGAATTGAGAAGGCTAAGGTTATGTTTTCTGTGATAATCCTGGTTCCCTGGGAGGAGCTGGTTTAGAGGGCATTTCTAAAACAAACAGCAACCTAAATAAACAGCAACCAGTAGAAATTAGCTGTGGAAGTTCACTCTTTCTAAGACTTAGGGAAGATTGTAATAAAGCGTCCTCTTCATATCAGCACTTGTTCATTGTTGGTTTGCATTTGTTAAGAGTTTCCTTTTTTAAGTTCCAGGCACTTGAGTATGTATGCCTGCCCATTGCTGCACTTTATTCTCTGCACCCTGCAGGAATGTTGCTGAGGGTCATGTTCACAAGTGCCTCATTATCTTCAGCACTTTCACACTTGGCCCCTTGGGCTGTTGCTGCCACTGCTGCTTCACATGGGCATTTCTCCCTATTTCCTGGGCCCCCAGTCCCACAAGGAATATCAGCACCCTGAGGAAAGGGGCTGCTTTTTCCTTTGGATCTCCATTCTGCTGTGTGGCAGCTCACTCTACTCTGCTTGCCAGTTCAGCTCTTCTCAGACTAGCCCTGCAAGCAAGCACTGAGCCAAGGTCATGTTTCCTTGTTTGCTTATGGGGTTTCTGGCCAGTGAACGAAGAGAACTGATTGACCCCCAGCCTTGTGGCTGTCCTCCCTGGGCAGGGCTCTTTGGGGGGCGGGTACTGTCTTGGGCATAGGAGTCAGGGGTGACCTTTAGGCCAAGGCTGCATTAGCTTTGTGGAGAAGAATGTGAAGCCCGCCGTGTCACAGGGTCTCCTGACCGGCTGGGTAGTGTTTGGCCATATCTCACAGCCAGTGCTGTGTTTGCTCAGATGGATGCATGTGGAAACCAGGCTAGGATCATCTTCCCAGATTTCTTACTCCCTGCTTTGGGTTTGTCCTGAAAAACAATTTGCAAAGTACATTGTGGTCCGCACCTGTTGTTTTTTTATCCCCCTTTTCCACGGTTAGTTTGCAGTGAATGGAGGATTAATCTTGGCTCCTGCCACTTAGGTTTTTCACTTTCCCTTCTTCCCTTGGGACCAGGTTCTCACTTTCCAGTCATAACCATCCATGGACATTAAGGACAGCTGGTCATTTAGGGCCTCCCTCAGACCTTTTAAATGCTATAAACCTGGAACAGGGTCAGATGGGCAAAAAAGAGTCAAATTTAGGAGGAAGAGCTCACTATAATTTTTGGTTATCTTTGTACACTCCCCAAAAAGTTAATAATAATAATAACACTTGAAACATTTTTGAGCATGCATTAATTATGCTCCAGGCATGGTGCTAACTCTGCTGCCTGTATGTTACCTCATTTGCAGCCTTCCACAATGATCATTTTTGTTTTATCTAATTCTTCTTTCTCTTGCTTCTAGCTATTGCCCCTTTGGTTGACTATAGACATAGGATGTTTTAACAATACTTTCTCAGGTTGTTAATGCCAGAGTGATACCAAGTCAGAGCTGAAAGAAATCTCAGGAGATCAGCTAGTTCACCTCTCCCTCCTCCTTCATTTTCCAGATGAGCAAACTGAGACCCAGAGAGGTAAAGTGATTTGCCCAAAGTCACATAGCTAAATAGAAGCAGAGCTGGCTCTCCTGACTCCCAGTTGGGTATCTCTCTACAATACCACACGTGTCCTCCTTCTACCCCTAACCATTTCAGCAAAAAAGGAACTGGACTTTTGTTCTTGCCCATTATTAGAGAAACAGAAATCTTGTGTTTTCTGAGCATCATTGTCTCTATTACAGTCTTGAAAGTGAGGATCCCGTGGCTGCAGGCCACCCCTCTACCTGCCTAGCTTAGCAGCTTCTTTTTCAATTTGCTTTTCTGCTTTTGCTTCCTCTCTTCCACAGAGGAGCCTGGCCCCAATGCCACTGTTGCTTGCTGCTTGCCCTGGGCTGGCAGTCCACGGAGATGTGTGTGCTCAATGAGCCTGCATGTAGAGCCAATATAGCTTGCCTCCAGATATTGGTTGTTTGGAAATGGGACCCATTCAGCTGTGGATTTTTTATTTATTTATTTTTTTTGTAGAGACAGGGTCTCACTATGTTGCTCAGGCTGGTCTTGAACTCCTGGCCCTCAAGTCATCCTTCCACCTCAGCCTCCCAAAGTGCTGGGATTACATGCGTGAGCCACCACGCCTGGCCTCAGCTGTGGATATAACTGAGGTCATCACTTCCTTCCTCCAAACAGAGGCCTGCATCTGATCCTAGTGAACAGTTGTATGAAGCTCTAGGGTAAGGGACCAAAATTAGAACCCAGAACCTTACTCTGGCAGAGGAAACAAAGGCCAAGGAAGAAAAAGGTCAAAACAACTTGCCAGCCCTGTGGGAGAGGTCAATTCATCTTGGTAAATAATGTAGAGTAGTAGAAAGGGTACTGGATTAAGTGTTAGCCAGACCATGGTATTGGCTGAAGGTTCATCACTAACTGGCTGACAAAACTGAGTAGTTTTGACCAGTTAGGTAGTGTCTTTGCGCCTCAGTCTTCTTATATAATAACACATATAGTGTGGTAGTTAGGAGTACAGGCTCTGGAGCCAGACTGGCCAGGTCCAAATCCCAGCTCTACTGCTTTCTAGCTGTGTGGTCTTGGGAAAGTTAATTGACATCTCTGGGCCTGTTTTCTTTCTTTCTTTCTTCTTCTTCTTTTTTTTTTTTTTGAGGTCTTTAAAGTTCATTATTTTTCCTCTTTATTGCCAAATATACCTAAAGTCTCTGGGCCTGTTTTCTTATCTGTAAAATGGGGATAATAATAGTATCTACTTTGTGAGGTTCTTATGAGAATTAAATGCATGACTACATGTAAAATGTTTAGAATAGTGGTGCATAGCAAGTGCCTAGTAACTATGAGTGTGGCTGTTATTGTCTGTAAGATAGGGATGATCTTTGCCCTCCTTACCTCATAGGCATGAGAATCAAGTGAAATATGGTATGTGCATGTGCCTTGAACATAAGAAAGTGCTAGCTAAATGAGAAGAATCATCATCTTTTGAGAGCATGAACATTCAAAGGTTTCTTAGCCCATTGTTTCTAAGTTCAGATATTAATGGCTATTTCCTTGGCAATCTGGAAAAATGGAGAACAGCAGGTTTATATGTAGGGTTATATAAATGCTGGAGCCATCAAGCAATGCAGATCCTGCTTTTTCCTTCCCAGTGTACTCGAAGGGGCTTGAAAGCCATGCATCCCAAGTAAAGTGGTTGGGGGATTTGGGATGAAAAGCAAGGATTGTTATGATACTCTTCCTTCAGTGCTCCTATTTTAGTTAATGGCATCACAGTCCCTCCAGGGACCCAGGGTATATTCCTTGAAACCTTGATACATTTCTATTCCCCCTTTTTCCTCCTTTTCATTGTCACAGTCTGAATCATCTTGATTCTCTCTTTCATTATCTCTTCCGTCTATCTCTTCCTTTTCTTTGATTCCTCTGCCCTTTCTCATCCTCTTCATCATCATCATCATCATCATCTGGCTCGTTACGGCAGCCTCCTCACTGATCTTTCCTCCTCTAGGTGTCTTCATGTTCTGTTCTTTACGCTACTGCCAGAATGATACAAGTAAAATACATGTTGAGTCCTGCCATTCCCTTCCCCCAAACCTCCGATAACTCCCTACCGGCTTCAGCAGGGATGGCAGACACCTAGATGCATACACTTTATGGTGTCCCTGGCCGATTATGTTAATCAGTCATAGGCATGCTTCCCCAGGGAGTCTCCATGTAGGTTCAAAAATTTTTTAGCATAGAATTCTAGGCAGCCACTTATCAATCAGTCAGAGTTGGCACATAGACCAGGGATGGCAAATAGATAAACCCTTTAGAGAAAGTCTGTGCTCCTTATGACAGGATCTTCTGTGATTTTGGTCCCGATCTTTCTTTTAAGCTTTGCCATCTAGTATATTTTTTCATGTGCTCTTTGATCCAGCCACGTGCACCATGCACTTCCATGCTTCTCTGAGTTTATACTTTGTTCATGCTGTACTCTCAGCCAGAAGTATTCTTTCTGTTCTCTTCCTATTGAAATGCTAGTCATCATTCAAGGCTCAGCCCAAACACTCCCTCTTCTGAAGCTGTCTTTAAGCCTCCAAGCCAGATTTAGCCACTCTTGTCTATTTTAGCATATTATTCTGCCTTATATTATGTAATTGTTTGTGTATCTTCCCCACTCCTTAGATTGTATGTTCCCTGAATGCAAGGTCTATGTTTTTGTTAATTTTTCTAGCCCCCACAGCTTCTAGTGCATTCTAGACTTCTAATTTTTTTTAAATTGAGTCTAGTCCAATTCCATTGTTTTTCAGATGAGGAAACTGTGGCATGGAGAAAAAGATCTTGAGTTCATTTTGGGATTTATTGAGTTCCAAATATTTGAGATATTGAGGCTGGAATGTCCAGTAGGCTATTGAGATGTAGTTAAGGCTGGAAATGTTGATTTAGGAGGCATTTGCTTAGAGCCAATAAAGGAGGAGAAGGCAAGAGCATCATGCAAGCTAGAGAAGAGAGAAAAGAAAAGGATTCTGGGGAATGTCTAATTTTGGGGGCAGAAAGAAGACTCAGTGAAGGAGCAGTCATCCAGGAAGTGGAATGAGACTCAAGAGAGGAAGGAGTTTCAGGAAACAGGAGCCGGTCCTCTGTGTCATGCAATGCAGAGGGCGAGATGAAGGAGGACCTGAGGAAAGGCAATTAGAATTGGTGATTACAGACTGGTCCCTGTGGCCAGCTACCCCACCCGCTTTTAAATATTTGCCCTATAAATGTTAATGTGTGAAGAGTTGCATGCCAGGACATTTATGGCATCAGTGTTGGTAGATAGGGGACATTGGGAAATAGCCCATTGATAGCAGAATGGTAAATCCAGCCAATGGAATATTGTGCAACTTTTGAAAAGAAGGCTGATGTCTGTATTCACTTTAAAAATTGTTCACAATATGTTGTTAAAATTAAAAAAATAAGTTGCAGAACAATATGTATGATAAAAACCCATTTTTCTAAAAAACCCCAACCAATCCCTTTCTATGTGCATGTTTATGAGCATATTGTAAAAATCTAGAAGAATGTATACTAAATAGTGCTTATTTCTGAGTGATTAGGGGAAGGAGGACACTGTCAAGTTTTACTTACCACATTTCTATATTGTTTGAGTTTGGAATAAGTACAGATTTCTTTAGTAATTAAGAAAAATATTTATTTCAAGAAAGAAAGGAGATGATCGGCAGCCTGAGTTTTACTAAAAGAGAGTCAATGGATGAAGGAAGCCAACTCACAAGAGAAGATTTGGCAACTGAGAAAACATCATGTGTTTGGGAGGCTGTGCCCCAGGTGTCTTGCTGCCTGTGTGGCTGGTGGGGGTGAGGCAGGGGGCATGGAGAGATTACTGCTGGAATGAGGCAGTTATCCCGTTGCCAGGAAGTTCAGCTGAAAGGGGAGGGTATAAGTAGAGGAGTAGCTAAGTGGCCAAGAGGCAGGCAGAGGCTGATTAAGAAGGAATTAAAAAAAGCAAATCTGTGTGTGTGTGTATGTGTATGTGTATGTGTGTGTATGACCGACTCAGGGCTGAGCTGCAGAGGGAGCATTCATTGCCATGAGGAAGTATCAGTATGAAGCAAGGTGTAGGGCAGTTGAGAAGGGACAAATGACATATCAATTTTAGGAGTAGGGAAGCTTCCAGGAAAGCATGAGATCCCAGGCTAGTTAAGCCTCTGATAAATGGAATGATTGGGGCATAGGCTGGGCTTAGCTAATCGCTTTCTCTGACTAACTGAAGTTTAAGAAATCTGCTTTTTGTTTAAGTTTTGGTTACCAGAAATGTTTTGGCAGTGGCAGAGTTATTGTACTGGCTCAGAGAATAGTCTGGTGAGTGACTGAAATGGAATTTTTGTGGCTCTTGAAGGCATCCGAATCTTCTTCTGGGCCTGCCACTAGGTTTGGGACTAGAAGTGGAGGTGGAGGTGGTGGAGGCCAGAGTCAATCCTGGCTTTACCTCTCAGTCACCTGGGGCAGCATTAAATAAAACACAAACCAGTGCCTGCTCTCTGCCCCCGCCTCATTCTTAGATAATTGATCTTGGCTGGGGCCTGGACATAGGCATTTTGAAAAGCTCCTCAGTGATTCTAATCTGCAGCCAGGATTAAATGTGTTCTGAGACTAAACTGGACCCCAGAAATGTGTATGTGTGTGTGGGTGTGTATTGAATAATATCTCGATACAGGTGTTTCCTCCTCTGTATTCCTAAAGCCTTTGGGGTGCACCGCTAGTAAAGTGTTGGTCCCATGCATGCTAGTTAGTTGTTCACCAGTCAAGAGAGATCTAAGATGTAAGATTCAGGAGTTCCTTAATAATAGTAGCTGCCTTTATAAGGCCTTGCTCTGGGCTAGGTTCACAGACTCGCCCTGGATCATATAGCTTGTAAGATGGGTGCCAGCACCAGGGCCCAGATCTGCCCCTTTTGAGCAGAGTGCCTGGCACCTAGGTATTCAGTCATTGTCACATGATGTGACAAGGAGCTTTGTTTTCTTGTGCAATGCTTCTCCTTATTAAAAACCCAGGGGTGCTAAAAATCTGACATATTCAAAAAGTCTGGTGGGAGAGAGGTTTGAGGAGAACTGCCTAGCATGTGAAAAGCTTGTGATATGCTGTGGTCAATCTAGATAACTTAACATTTGTTAAGCAATTACTCTGGGCCTCGCACGTCTAGTGTTGTACTAGGGAGATACAAAAGAAATATCAGATATGGTTTCTATCCTCAGAGAACTTATTATCAAGGCTCATTTATAGTCTAATTACTGTATCTGTAGGTAGCAGGTATAATATATACAGAATTTATGACCAGAAAATGCTAGAGATCTGAGGGGCTTTTGAGTTCCTGTGGTTCAATCCCTTTGTTGTGCACATAGGGAAAACAGCCCAGAGCAGGAAGCTCCTTGCCCAAGGTCACACCACTTGGGAATAGCAGAGCCAGGGCATGTAGCAGGGTGTACCAGGCTGCCACCCTTTGTGGTCCTATTACACTCTGTTCTGTCTTATTTGAAGGACAAGTGAACCTAATGGCCTATGTTAAAACTTTAACGAGAATTCCATTTTGTGCTTTATGCTTCCAGGCCTCCTTATGGTTTGGGGGAGGGGAGATTGAATTTTAGTCTTTCTTAGAACCTTGTATGGGTTACCACTGGCTCAGGCCCAAGAGACCTAAAGATGGCTAATTTTCCCTTTACTGAAACAGCTGTTGACTCTAATTAGGGCACTTTTCTACTTCTTCTAAGGGGCTTTTTCAAGCTTAATGTGTTTATGACTTTTCTGCCGTAGTTGCTCATTTTTTTTCCATTTGTGAAACTTACCTTAGGGCCAGGAGGTTCCTGGTCTTATGTATAGGCCTGAGAATTAGTGCAGTCAGGCCAGTTCCTAGTGGTGCTAGCATCAGGCTGGTTCTTTTGGCCCTGTCCTCTGTCTCTTCCTAGGTCAGAAATTTAGATCTGAGTCTGGGGCTTTCTCAGAAGATTCACGTACTCTTCCCAGTGCCCTCTCCCCACACAAACAGGATTAGGGTATGATAATAGTCATAACTAATATTTATTGAACACTTACCATGTGCCAGGCACCTTGTGGTATAGATACTATTATTGGCATTCCCATTTTACAGATGAGGAAAGTAAGATTCAGAGATGTTATGTAACATGCCCAAGGTCACACAGCTAGAAAGTGGCCAACTGGTATAGATCTCTAGGTCTGGCTGAGTCCAAAGCCAACGTAGTTAACTACTAGGCTAATAGAACCTATTATTTAAAGAAGTTACCGGTTGCGTTTTTGTACTGGTAAAGAACCATTTGCCAATTTTCTGCAAGCTAATATAAAGAACTGGTCAGAAGAGTTCTGTTCCACTGTTGGGCGGACTATATCCGGAGACCTGCCGGTCACCTGCAATGTCAAGCAAGTCACTTCCCTTCTCTGAGATTCAGTTTCCACCTCTGTAAAATGAGAGCATTGGACCAGCTAATATCTAAGATCTCTTCCAGCTCTGATATTTGGTGACACTTTGGTTCATTTTCCTACTTCCTGGTAGAATGGAAAAATTGTAGAATAGGATGAGGGACAAAATGCATCAGAAACGCAAAAGTGGGGAGAATACATAGTGCACCTTAGATGTGTCAGTTAATATCAAATGGCTTTACCATGCTTAGCCAGTTATGTGTTGGTTCTGTTTTCCCTTGGGAATTTATAACAAAATGGAGTTTCTTTTCAGTTAGCTCTTCACCCACATCAGATAGCAGTAGCTTTCTTAAAGTAGCTGTAATTTAACTTCAGGCCTTGTAGTCCCTAAAAATATTTATAAACATCAAATAAAGGCTGAAAGGTAACAGGGCACTTAAATATGAGATGCCCATATTTTATTGCTCTATGTTAGAATTACTAGAATTTGTGGTCTGTTTTGCAAGAGGGCTTTGGGAGGTGGTGGTTTCTAGAAGAAAAGCAATCTAAACAACAGATTGTACATGCAACTTTTATCCCCTTGCAGAGTTTCAGAGCAGGTAGATACATAACTAGGTCTAGCGTACTTTACCTTTCATTTATCTATTTTGTCATGAGAAGATTTTGTATTCAGGAACACTAGGGTTAATAATGTATGAAACCTATCAGATGCTACAGTTAGAATGGTAGCTTTGATCTTAAAAATATTTGTATATTGTTGTTATTGGTGTGTGTGTGTGTGTGTTTGTGTGTGTGTTCGTTCTTGAACCCAGAGTCCCTTATTTTGGATGGTTTGTGTATCAGCTTGTATCAGGCAAGGCTCCGAGGGGCTGTCCCCAAAGTCAGGCTCTTTTCTCCTTCCCTGCTGGCTCATGTATGTCGGTGGGCTCTTCTTGTAAGGCAGAGCAGATTAGGTACTACCATTAGGAGGAACAAAATCATTTACCTTGGGACAGGAGAAGCCCTAACAGGTGGGCTCTGATGGCAATGCTGCTTGGCACGTCGTTAGTGCTCCACAAATGTTAGTTTTCTGCTCACATTCTGCTCACCAGTCCCAGGTTGAAGCCCTTGGGATACTCAGCACTTCTGGGCTCAGGTATCAGGGCAACTGAGTCAGTGAGCCCAGCCATGTTGCTATACCGAAGGAGTTAAAAACCAGGTGGCATCAAAACCCAAGCTCCACATACATCCTGTTATTCAGCTCCCAACCCTGCACCGCAAGCTGATTTTACTTCATTCTCACCTAGGTCTGGGTATGTTCATATGAGTGCATGTTCCTGCTATGAATATCCTGGTTTTCAGAAAAAGATTGAGTGAGATGAGGCCACAGAGTGGCAGTATTTGTGTTTTTGTTTTTTTTAAAATATTGCTCAGTCATGCCACAAAATGGCACCAGCATTTCATCTGGGTACTTCCTAATCACTAAGTTGGATACCCTGCTGGTTTGCTGCTTTCAGTCTTCTATTCACATAATTATTGTTTGCATTCCCATTCTAATTTTGGTCTCTGGTCTCAGAAAGAAGGAGAATTGAAATACACAGCCTCACACACATAGTACCTGCAACCCTCCTTCATTTCAGGAACTAACCTCCGTTATTTCTTCTCTTCTTCTGGCTTGGCATGGGCCTTTGGAGTCGGATCTGAGTTTGAAGCTATCACTCATGAGCTGTGTGGCTTTAAGCAAGTCACCTAATCACTCTTGCCATGTTTCTCCTTTGTAAAATGGGGCTAAGAATTCTTCCTACCTGTTCAGGTTATTGAGAAAATTAAGTGAGTTAATATTTCTAAAGCCCTGAGAACACTGTGTGGTACATAGTAGGTGTTTAAAAAGTATTACTTACTGTTTTCCTCCCCCCTCTCCCCGAAATAGAGCCAGTAACAACAGCCTTTCTTCTAATACCTCATCAACTTCTGGCATTGGTCTGTTTGAAGGGTTTGCCTTTTCTTTTGATGATGAAGAGTAGTCATTAGGAACTCTGGATTTTGTTCTCAAAGGAAGCTTGAAGTTGTTGACTTTTGTTCTCAGTTAAAGAGTTGGTAAGATTGGGGTGGAAATCTCCAGAGAATGGGTGTGTTTCTTCTGCTAATTACTCTGTAGACAGCAGGGTGTGTGGGTAATGAGCTGTATGCTGGGTGTGGGAGTTCAATGCCCAGCCTTCCGGGAAAACATGGGTGAGTTTCATTGGCCTCCTGTGACAGGTGACTCCCTAACTCTTTACCTTGGAGATGTATTGGAGTCTAATAGTTAGGACCTTGGAGCCCTGGGTAGTAGGCCTATTAGCTACTTCTTCACAGTAATAATAACAGCTCACATTTATTTGGCCCTTACTTTGGGCCAGGCAATGTTCTAAGTGCTTTATGTGTATTAACTCACTTAATCTTCACAAGAATTCTAAAAGGTAGGTAGGGTACAGAGCAACTAAATAGCTTACCGAAAGTTACACAGCTAGCTAGTGTGGTGAAGCTTGGATTAGAAACTAGGCAGTCTGACTCCAGAGCCCAGAAATTTAACCAACTACCCTGTAGAGTTTTTAGTCGTTTGGTTTTCTTTTTTTAATGTACCTGTTGTAATTTTGTTAGTTGCTGGTCTTTAGAAATGTAATTGATTTTTGTGCATCATTTTTGTATCCAGCAGCCTTGCTAAATGCTTTTAAGTTAATTATAATTAATTTATCTGGGAATTCTTTTCAGTTTTCTATGTTGGTGATCATACATAATCTGCAAATAATGAGACCTTTTTCTCTTCCTTTGTGGATATTATATATATATAGTTTTATATCTTTTTCTTGTCTTACTGTTTTGGTTAAGACCTCCAGTACAATGCTTAATAGAAGTAGCAATACTGGGCACCCTTATCTTGTTTTCTGCCTTAAAGAATATACTTTCAGTATTTTATCATTAAGTATGATGTTTGCTGTAGAATTTTTTGTTGGTATTCTTTATTAGATTGTAGAAGTTCCCTTCTATTCTAAGTTTGCTAAGTTTTTTTTTTTTAAATCATGAATGGATGTTGCATTTTATGAAAGGCTTTTTCTTCTGTTGAGATGATCGTATCGTATTGCTTTTGTTCTTTAATCTTTCAATGTGGTGAATTATACTGATTGGTTTTCTAATATTAAACTGACTTTGTATTCCTGGAATCAAGTTGCCTAGACCATGATGTATTATCCTCTTTATTGTTCTTGGATATGGTTTGCTATTATTTTATTTGGTATTCTTACAATTATGTCTGTGAGTGAATCTGGCTCTAGTTTTCCTTTTTCATACTGCTCTTGTCAAGTTTGAGTATTAAGTTTATGCTAGCTTCATAAAATGGATTGGGTAGTGCTTCCTCTTTTTCTAAACTGTGGAGCAATTTGCATGCGATCAGAGTTATTTGTTTCTTAAGTATTTGTTAGAACTTGCCTATAAGAACTTGCCTGGGCTTTGGTGTCATGTTTGTGGGAAGATCCTGGACTACTGATTCAGTGTCTTTAATGGTTGTAGGAATATTCAGGTATTCTATTTCTTCTTCTAGTCAGTGTTGGTAGTTTATGTTTCTCCAGTAATGTGACTGTTTTGTCTAAATTTTCAAATTTATTGGTTTAAAATTGTTGATAGCCTCTTAACTACAGAAACTACAGATATTAAAAAGATGTCCTCCTTTTTATTCCTAATATTATTTATTTGTTAAAAATCAATCTCACCAATAGTTTATAAGTTTTATTTATATTTTATAGGAAGCAATTTGGGCTTTGTTGATCCTCCCTATTATATGTCTGTTTTCTATTTTGTCAATTTCTGCTTATTTTTAAAATTTGTTTTCCCTATCGTATTTTCTTTGGGTTTTTGCCTCTCGTTCTTTTTCTAGCTTAGATGGGATGCTTAGCTCATTTATTTTCAGATTTTCTTATTTAACTGTATGTGTTAAAATCTAATAATTTTTGCCACCTACTGGTTTAGCTACATTCCACAATTCTTGATATGTTATAGTATTGTGTTATTGTTCAGTTCCAAGTATTTGTAATTTCCATTGTGATTTCTTAATCCTTAAATTGTTTAGCAAGATTTAAAAAGAATTTTCTAAACCTTTTTAAACTGTTGATTTCTAACTTAATAATATTGTGATCAGAGAATACTGATCTGTGTGTTCTGTTTCTTTGAAATTTGTTGAGACTTGTGTTGTGGCCCAGCATGAGGCCAAGTGTCCACTAGATCAACCTTGTTAATTTTGCTGCTCTTCAATCACCTTACCCAATTTTTTGTCTGCTTAATCTATCAATTACTGGGAGAGTTGTTAAAATTTACTACCACAAAGATGGATTTATCTATTTCTTCTTTTAGTACTGTGAACTTTTACTTTATATATTTTGAGGCTATGTTATTAGGTATAGTAAGTTATTTTTTGCATTTATTTGTTACAGCTATTGATGGAGTGTTCAATATAGGGGTCCCGTGGCAACTTAGCCTGTAGATACATCAATAAGGGTGACTTGGTGATAGCAAAAGCATCCTTCTAGGTGAACTGGGGAAATTGGATTTTGAGCTCCTGGGGAAGAAACACACTTAAAATCAAAATCGCACCTTTTCAGTTTAAAGAATTAAATTCTTAAATTTGACACTGCCAAACAAAATTAACATTCTAATACCCTCAAGTGCTGGAGGCTTTTGTCATCATTAAAACACTTTCAGAGCTGTGTTCCTTTTGGGTTGGGGGAGGGGTTGGGAAGGAGACCTTTATTTCTCTTGGGCCCTATAGACATTACTTCTGGTTTGTCAGACAGGTTTCAGACCCTCAGGCATTCTTCTTCCTATTGCCTAGCATTTTCTGTGAGACCTGGCCCAAATCCTGTTGCCTCTCTGCTTTTTAGGTTTGATGACTGTAATTATGTAGGTAATACTTGTTCCCCTTCCCCCTGACAGGAGTGAGGTATGCAGAAATTGAGATAATTAATAGTTGCATAGGAGTTCTAAATAATTTGTTAGCTTCTCTGCTCACTCTACAGAAGAAAAAAATAAAGTCTGTAGGAGACAAGTGTTCACAAGGACCAAGCAACAGAAATGATGGCAACTACTGCCCCTTTTATTAGATTTTCAAATGGAATCAGACTATGTGAAGCTGGAAGGCGTACAGAGAAACAAATTACATTTGGTCACATATGGGTGGGAATGGAACTTTTCAGCTCCACCTCTTGAGCCTGTGTGGTGCTGTGAAATCTTATTTTCAGGCTCTGTTAGGGCAGCTCCTGATTCTGATTGCATTTCTCAAATAAGCACTCTGAGCTTGTCCTCTTTGCTAGCCCTTCCTTCCCACCCAGGGAGTTTCAAAGAAGGGGGAGCAGATGAGTCAGTTAGGATCCCCTGTTTTTGGCATCCTTTCTTTTAAATGCAACAATACTCCTCTGTCTCTTCATTTTTATTTATTTATTTTTTGTCTCTTCATTTAAAAAAAAATAAACCTTTCTTTATATTTTGATTATAGAAGTAGCATATGATAATCAATAAAGAAATTAGAAATACAGGAATATATAAAGGAAAAGTGAAAGTTTCTGATAATCTGTCTTCCTGCCCCCTTCTCTTTTTAAAGGTTTTTTAGCTTTTATTATTTATTTATTTAGTGACAGAGTCTCACTCTTGTGCCTGGACTAGAGGCTGGAGTGCAGTAGCATGATCATACCTCACTGCAACCTCCAGCTCCTGGGCTCAAGCAATCCTCCTGCCTCAGCCTCCCGAGTAGCTGGGACTACAGGCAAGTGCCACCACGCCTGGCTAATTTTTCTATTTTTTGTAGAGACAGGGTCTTGCTATGTTGCTCAGGCTGGTCTGGAACTCCTGGGCTCAAGCCATCCTCCCACCTCGGCCTCCCAAAGTGGTAGGATTACAGGTGTGAGCCACCATGCCCAGCCATTTTATTATTACTTTTAATTGACACATAATACTTGTATGCATTTATGGGGTACAGTGTGATAATTCAATACGTGTATCCATTACCCAACCTTTGGCTATCCCCCCTCCTCTACCTTTCCCCATCACTAGTAACCACTATTCTACTCTCTACTTCTATGAGATCTACTTTTTTAGCCCTGGTCTCTTCTTTTTAAAGACCTTGGCTAATGTCAAAGAATATCTCCTCCCCACTCTCTGATCTTTTCCTTCAAATTTGCATTTCTCACAAAAATATAGTGTGAAAAAAAATCCAACTTGGTGGGAGAGGGGGCTCTAGACTTTACAGAATATGGCTGCATGAAATAAAGGTCAGGGCTTGAAGGAACTGGAAATGGAAACACTAATTCCTTATCTGTATTTAAACATGGGTAAACTACAAGGCAGAGATTAAGATTTTAGGTACACACATCCTGATCCAGCTGTGTTTATGTGTGTTGGGGAGATGGGTGGACAAGAAGTACAGTTCAAATGAGGTAGTTTTTGTGAAACGGCTTTGGAAACTGAAAACATGCCCTGTAAATATTAGATTAGCCATTAATATTGGCACTGACTCTGGAGTGTGGCCTCGTGTGTTTACAGTTAATATCCATTAGTGGGCCATTCATTGCACAAGGAACTGACAAAATGGTATCCTGTGCCTTTGTTGTTGCTTCTATTTGAAATTCCAAAAGCTTAGTTATTGCTCTCATTAGCTTAATATATACTAGAAAAGCAGAACTCAACCTCGGAGAATAAAGGAAAGAGCAAATGTAACTTACTACTGATGAGCTCAGTTAACCGACTTGATGTAGCGAATTGAAGCATATAAGCTTCATCTAGTACTGCCTCAAAAACAATAAAGTGGGTGACAGCACTCTATAAACTGTAAAGCTGGGTAATAATGCCAAGGATTGTTGTCATCATGACTACAGAGATTGGCTGTCACCCAATGACTTAGCCGTGATATGCTTCCAGGCATTTCCTGAGAGGTCCTGTAAGCTCCTTTCCTGTACAGGTGCTAGAAAGTGCTATAGAAATACAGTCTCCTGATGACTGTAAAAGCCAGGCAGCTAAATTTAATAAGACATTTGTCAAGGAGATGGACGATAATGACCAGTTTTTGGTAGACAGATAGTTGCCTGCTGAAACAAAGCATGTATTGAACTATTTTGGAGTAGGAAGAAGCATTGCTATGACAACAAATTACTTATATTTGATTTAGAAGAAGGACAGCAGTGTAGCTTAATGGTTCAGAAAGCTCCTGAGAATAATTATTGGCACGAGTATATGTTAAAATATAAAATGTTAAATATGATCTGTTAAATAATTGAGCACCTCGGTGCATTCTGTATGTTCTCTCTCTCTCCACCCTCCTCACCAATAAAATACAATATAAATAAAATTAAAGAAAAAAACAGCTAGCAGAGTTACATGTGAATTGTTCCATTTTGTAAGGTGCCTCAAATGAAATTCACAACCTTAATTTGCTGGAATACAAAAAATGTCATGTGTTTAAAGAAAAAAAAAAAAAACCCCAGAGACCTATTCACTGTGTTTTTATGCCATCAGACAATAAATTATGGTAGTTTAGTTTCTTATTCTGTAGGTGATTAATCTTCTTTGTGATTGGTAGTATGTTTTATTTGAAAGGAAACTACCCTTCAGACCATTTCCATCCTTTAACTGTGTTTGTGCCTGAGAGAATGAGTAAACAATTGGTTGTAAGAACTGGATCTTTTCAGTTCTCCTGGGAAACTAGGCCTGAGGCAGGTGGTGAAGGCATAGAGAACCTGGAGGAAGCTTGTGGGTATAGAGGCTTTCTCTTAGAGAGATGGCTCTTTCCTTTTTCTAAAGGTCAAACCAAACAGATGGCCCGTATTCACTGGGGAAAGGTCTCAGGGTCTTCTTGATCAGGTTCTGAGGGTGGGTAGGTCTGAGGGCTCTTTGAGGGCTCCTGAGACAGAAGTGTCAAATACTTTCTATTCTCTACTTTTGCGCCTTTCCCTGCCTCCCTCTCTCTTTACCCAGTACCATCTCCCTGTTATCCCTTTATACTTGTAGAACAGGAAAGTAAAGTAAGAAACAGGAAAAAGCTTGGAAAATGGAGGACTGACTTCAAGAAGATGGGAATACCACCCTAAACTCTCAAACTGCCTCTCCAGGCAAAACTCACAAATTTTCATATGGCCCCCTCTTCTTTGGAGGGAAAAATTCCATTGGTCATTACTACGGGCTGTGTCATAGGGTTCATTCAGAGGAGGAAGCTTGAAAACAATAATAAGCCAGATCTTAGGCTGACCTTCTTTTGTAAATGAGAAGTGGCCCAGAATCACAGCTGTTGGTGAATCACAGACTGGCTTACAGTTTAAATTCCATACTCTCAAATGACCTGGTGCTCTGTGTTTTACTAGTTGGCATTGTGTCAGATCATGTCCCACCCTCCTCAGAAACTTCTAGTGCTCCTACTTAGTTACAAAATAAAATCCAAAATTGTTAGGCTATTCCTTAGGACCTTTTACAATGTGGAAATAGACCCTTTAGAAAAAGATTGTAAAAATAACACATACTCATTATAGAAAATTTGGAAAATACAGAGCTGGGTAAACTTTTTCTGTAAATGGCCAAATAGTAAATGTTTTAGGCTTTGTGAACCATGCTGTTTCTGCCACAGCTGCTCACGTCTGCCATTGAAGCACAAAAGCAGCCACAGACAATGACAATATGTGAGTGAATGTGTGTGGCAGAGTTTTAATAAAACTATATACAAGTTAGTCAGTGGGCCATATTTGGTTCGTGGGCCATAGTTTGCTGACCCCTGGTATAGAGAATAAAAATCACCCATAATCTTGCCACCAAAATGTTAACATTTTTGCTTATTTTCTTCTTTCTATTCATATTGTTTTACATGTAACTATACTGTATATTATCAATTTTGTACCCAGATTTTTTTCACTTAATATTCTCATAAACTTTTTCTGTGTCATTTAAAACTTGTCAGCATAATTTTTAATGGCTGTATAGTACTCCATCCTATAACTAGCTCATAATTAACCATATCATTCCCTGTTGTTCTCTGCAGTTATAAATATAACATTACAAAAAACTTCTTTGTGCATAAATCTTTGTGTTTCAGATTATTTCATAGGTCATTTCCTTGAAGTAGAATGACTGGATTGGGGGTATGAATGTTTTTAAGCTTTCCAAAAAGATAGTGCTCATTTATAGTCCCATGAGCAGTGGGAACAGAGAGAACCTGTTCCACCTTATCCTTGCCAATGTCAGATATTCTCACTAAAGCAAAATCTATTTTTGTAAGCAAAATCTTTTCATAAATGACATCTAAGTTAATGTGTAATTCTTAGATTATTAGGGTGACTGGAAAAAATTTTTCAAATGGTTGTTTACTAGTTGTCATAGTTCTTCTTTGACTCACTTTTTCATAAACACACCCTAGGCCCTAACTTGCTTCCCCTTTTGCTCATGCAGTTTCCCTTTCATCTTCTTAGTTCCTTCTGTCAAAATTCTACTCATCCATTAGGGCCCAATCCAGATCTTAATTAATCTACCTGTCCATGGAGTCCTCCCTAGTTCCATTTGATATGATCTCTCTGTTTTTGAATCCCAGTAGCACTGTGTACCTCTCTCATGGTACTTATCTCTTTCTGTCTCCTTTTGTGGTTATCTCTGTACCAGCTTTCTCCCCAGGGCAGGAACACTGGGTCATGTTATCTTTCTCTCCACTTACAGAGCCTAGCAAAGAGGTTAGTGTATAGTGGACTGACTAGTCTACTAGTGCTTTGTTGAAAGGTTCCTGAGGTTTGCTGCGTGTGACCTTTGAAAAAATGTGATGTTGCAATTACCTGTGATGTTTACAGAACTGATTGGGATCACTGATAAGAGATGCTTTGCTGGTTACTTAAGATGGGCTGTATCTCTTAAGTCTTAGCCATTCTTTTTTTATGAAATCTGGATCATCAAGTTTTCCAACTGATGATAAAAAACAATTTGAGCATACATTAGGTTACTATTCTGTTGTTTACATACTATAATATAATATTATATTGTCTGGTAGAAGTTTCTGTGATGATGAAAATGTTTTATATCTGCCCTGTCCAACATGGTAGTCACTAGCCACATGTGGCTATTGTATACTGATATGTGGTTGCTGAAACTGAGGAACTGATTTTTTAAAAATTTTATTTAATTTTAAATACTTTAAATAGCCACACGCAGCTACTGGCTACCATATTGGACAGTGCAGGATCATATAGAATATTTAAAGGTACAGTCCCTTTTTTAATGGCCAAGAGAAGCTGGGCATTTATAGTAACCTATAGTAACATTGAAGTTGTGGCTGCCTGGAATTTTGGAGAGGCAGCCCAGACCCTGGTAGAACCATGGGGAGAGAGAGAGGAAGCCGTGAGTTTGGTTCAGACTGGAAACTGACTCCAGCAGGAGGTCTATGTTGGGAGAAAAGGGAGCTGGTGCCAGATTGGTAGGGTGGAGGCAGAGCACAACAAGCTGGAATACCAAGAGGAGACATTTAGACTTGATACAGTTGGTGATAGGGTACCATTAAAGATTCATGAAAAGAAGAGTGACAGATGAGGGTGGTGTTGCAAGGTCACCTTTGCCAGGCGTATGCAAGCTGCTGGGGGAGGATGTGAGATATCGGCCCCTCCTTCAGTGGATGGGGCTGGGCAGTAGTGATTCACAAACTCCATCAAAACCCAGCCACAGCAGAAAACACAAATGATTTATTTTTGCATTAGCTTCCAGTTATTGTGTGCCTTCCTGTGGCTCAAATACATGCCAGCATAGTGCTGAGGGCTTATAGTTGGGGGATGGCAGAGAATGGCTGTCTTTGTGAGGGAAGGCAGGCCGGGCACCTCTGCTTAGCCACAGGCAGAATTGCCATCTGTGACCCTGGTGCCTTGAAAGGTGTGTTTTAAATGGCTCTTTGGCTCTTCAGAAACAGTCTGGGAGCCCACTTGTTCTGTTCCCACTTGCCAGCTTCCTTTAAGGGCCAGTAGCAAATTTCTAATATTATTTTTAGGATAATATTTTAAATCTCATTTTTACCTTTCAATTAAGTGGAGCATTTATATTTCTTCCTGCTACCTGCTCCTTGGTACCTTCACCGTGTCTCTTATTACATTGCTTTTATTTCCATAACTGTGTCGTGACCTTAGCGCATGGGCTTAATTATTAACTGCCATGCTCCTAAAGATCTGCCTCTGGACTCATTGATAAGAAAAACACTATCAAAGGGACTCTCCCTCTCCTCACACGGCCCCACATGCGCAGCTAACCCAGCCACCTGGTTCTCTATCCTGCCTATATTCCCACCCTCCAGGCCCACCTTGACTCATGGAGATGCCCCTTTTGGGAAACAACCTCCCTTTTGGGAAGACATGCTCTAGCTAAGTCATGCCTAGAAGTCTTCAGAAACCCTTGACACAGCTGACAGTTAAATCTCCAGGTGTCAGCAGACCTTGCAACTGAGAACCGAGTGTCCTCTCCACCTCTCTCACGATTGACAGGGGCCACTTGCTGATAAAGAAGGTGGCCTTGTGTGGGCCTCACCTCACCTCACCTCACCTCACCTCCCACCCTTGAGAGACAACTAGAATAACTGAGAGTAGCACTTCTTTCTCTTGGCACAGGGAAGCAGCTTCCTCACCAATGCCCAATTAAAGAGAAAAGTTCTTGCCTTGAGTTGCCATGAGGGGCAGGGGGAAAGGGGAATTTTTTTTTTTAAAAAGCCACCTTGAGCTGTACACCTAAGATTTTTGCAAAAATCAATTATCTTTGCATGGTTTCTCTCCTGATCGTGGAGGTGGTATAGTTTAAGGGTTGGGAGCATATATTCTTGCTACACAGATTTACTGCTACATTTCTGCTAGATACTCCTAGAGTCAGACACTAATGGATTAAAATTTTGGTTCTGCCACTTGTTAGCTGGTTGAGCTTGGGTAAGTTTCTTAACTTCTTTAAACCTCAGTTTGCCTGTCTGTAAAATGGGGATAATCCTGTCTTGCATGGTTGTTGTAAGGATTAGAAAGTGTCTGTATGGCAAGGTTCCTGGGACCTAGTAAAGACTCAATAAAAGGTAGTTGTTTTAGTAATTATTATTAAGGCCGTTCATTTATGTTTGTAACAACCACAAGGTGAAGCTCATCCCTCAGCATGCTTGCTTTTGCCTTTCTGAAGCTGAAGATACATATCCTCAAAGCAAGAGACATTAGGTATGAAGGATTTAATAAGACAGATTTTCTTGACGGAGGGAGGGTTCCTACGTGCCGGATGACTGAGGAAAGCTCTAGAGCTGCCTTTGCCAAGGTAATCTAAGTTGATTGCCACCTGTCTAAGAGGTTTCTGCCCTGTCTGAAGGTGGGGGTGGGGTGGAATGGATGGATGGATGACAAAGCCTTCTGTTGGCCTTTTTGAGAGTAGATTCCCAGAAAAATAGCCTCTACTTTCTGCATTGGGGGAAAGTATATTGTTTTTGAGTGAGGGAATCCTTGTGTTCCCCCCAACCTGGTATGCTCCATTGGCCTGGCTTTAAGGAAAGCTTTCCAGTTGATCTTTTAATCTTCAGAGATAACACCAGAAATCAATTATGCCATCGCTTCCCTTACAAAACTAACTAGCAGAGTTGTTTCACTTAGCCAAGTTGTGTTCTAGGGATTCAGTGTGTCTGGATTTTGATTTTTGTGTACTGTCTGGGCCAGGAGTTCTCTCCCTCCCCTTTTTTTTTTTTTTATTTTTATTTTTATTTTTATTTTTATTTTTTTATTTATTTATTTTTTTAATTTCAGAATATCATGGGGGTACAACATTTTGGCCATACACATTGCCCCTGTTCTGCCCGTGTCAGAGCCACAATCGTGGTCATCTCCCAAACTGTGCTCCCCACATCCATTCAGTGAGAGTTTTTCCCATCCCTTCCACCCCCCTCCCGCCCGCCCGCCCCCTGATGAATGTTATTGCCCTGTGTGATGTAAGTGTTCATCAGTTAGTACCAGTTTGATGGTGAGTACCAGTGATGCTTGTTTTTCCAATCCTGTGACACTTCGCTTCGAAGATTGGGTTCTAGCTCCGACCAGGATAATACCAGATGTGTTAATTCACTGTTGTTCCTTATTGCTGAGTAATACTCCATGGTATACATATACCACATTTTATTGATCCACTCGTGTATTGATGGGCACCTGGGTTGTTTCCACAACTTTGCAATTGTGAATTGTGCTGCTATGAACATTCGAGAGCAGATGTCTTTATTATAAAATGTCTTTTTTTCTTTTGGATAAATACCCAGTAGTGGGATTGCTGGGTCAAATGGTAATTCTACTTTTAATTCTTTGAGGTATCTCCATATTCTTTTCCATAGAGGTTGTACTAATTTGCAGTCCCACCAGCAGTGTATGAGTGTTCCTACCTGTCCACATCCCCGCCAACATTTGTTATTTGGGGATTTTTTGATATGAGCCAATCTCACTGGAGTTAAGTGATATCTCATTGTGGTTTTGATTTGCATTTCCCTGATGATTAGAGAAGTTGAGCACTTTTTTATATGTTTGCTGGCCATCATTCTGTCTTCTTTGGAAAAGTTTTTGTTCACGTCCTTTGCCCATTTTTTAATAGGGTTGTTTGATTTTTTCTTGTTGATTTTCCTAAGTTCTGTATAGATTCTGGTTATAAGCCCTTTATCAGAGGTGTAGCATGCAAATATTTTCTCCCATTCTGTAGGTTGTCTGTTCACTCTAGTGATAGTTTCCTGGCTGTGCAGAAGCTTTTCAATTTGATCAGGTCCCATGTATTTATTTTGTTGCTGCTGTGATTGCTTGGGGGTCTTCTTCATAAATTCTTTGCCTAGGCCAATGTCCATAAGAGTTTTTCCAACATTTTCTTCGAGAATTCTTATGGTTTCATGTCTTAGGTTTAGATCTGTTATCCATTGTGAATTGATTTTGTGAGAGGTGAGAGGTGTGGGTCCACTTTCAGTCTTCTACATATGGCCATCCAATTTTCCCAGCACCATTTGTTGAATAGGGAATCTTTTCCCCAGTGTACGTTTTTCTGGAATTTGTCAAAGATCAGGTGACTGTATGAGGTTGGTTTTATATTTGGGTTCTCAGTCCTGTTCCATTGGTCTACGTGTCTGTTCTTGTGCCAATACCATGCAGTTTTGGTTACTATAGCCTTGTAGTATAGTTTGAAGTCTGGTAGACAGATGCCTCCCAATTTGTTCTTTTTGCTTAAGATTGCTTTGGCTAGACGGGGTCTTCTCTGGTTCCACACGAAGCGTAGAATTATTTTTTCTAGATCGGCAAAAAATGATGTTGGTATTTTGATAGGGATTGCATTGATTCTGTAAATTAATTTAGGTAGCAAAGCCATTTTTACTATGTTGACTCTGCCTATCCAAGAGCATGGTAAGGTTTTCCATCTATTTACATCCTCTGCAATTTCCTTTCTCAGTGTTTCATAATTCTCTCTATATAGGTCTTTGATCTCCTTAGTTAGATATATTCCTAAATATTTAATTTTCTTTGTTGCTATTGCAAAAGGTATAGCATCTTTAATTTGTTTCTCGGCTTGATTGTTATTAGCATATATGAAGGCTATGGATTTGTGTGTATTAATTTTGTATCCTGAGACTTTGCTGAATTCATTTATCAATTCCAGTAATCTCTTGGTTGAATCTTTGGGGTTTTCTATGTATAATATCATATCGTCTGCGAATAGTGAAAGTTTGACCTCTTCTGCCCCTATCTGGACGCCCCTGATTCCTCTGTCTTGTCTAATTGCTGTGGCCAGGACTTCCAGCACTATGTTGAAAAGAAGTGGAGATAGTGGACACCCTTGTCTGGTGCCAGTTTTAAGGGGGAATGCCTTCAATTTTTCCCCATTCAGTATGATATTGGCTGTGGGTTTATCGTATATGGCTTTAATAGTTTCTAGGAATGAGCCGTCTATGCCTATATTGTTAAGAGTTCTTATCATAAAAGGGTGTTGGATTTTGTCAAAAGCCTTTTCTGCATCTATTGAAAGGATCATATAATCTTTGTTCTTGCTTTTATTTATATGGTGAATTACATTTATAGATTTGCGTACGTTGAACCATCCCTGCATCTCGGGAATAAAGCCCACCTGATCATGATGGATTATTTTTTTGATGTACTTTGAATTCGGTTTGCAAGGATTTTATTGAGAATTTTTGCATCTATATTCATAAGGGATATTGGTCTGTAGTTTTCTTTTTTGTTGTGTCCTTTCCTGGCTTTGGTATCAAGGTGATATTGGCTTTGTAGAATGAGTTTGGGAGGATTCCATCCTTCTGGATATTTTCAAATAATTTCTGCAGTATAGGCACCAGTTCTTCTTTGTAGGCTTGGTAGAATTCAGGTGTGAACCCATCTGGTCCGGGACTTTTTTTTGTGGGTAGATTTTTAATTACTGCTTCAATTCGGTGCTTGATATTGGTCTGTTTAGAAATTCAGTTTCTTCCTGGTTGAGCCTAGGGAGGTAGTGTGTTTCTAAGAATTTGTCCATTTCCTCCACGTTTTCGTGTTTGTGGCATAGAGATTTTTGTAGTATTCAAAGATGATGTTTTGTATTTCCATGGTATCAGTTGTGACTTCTCCTTTTTCATTTCTAATTGAGCTTATTAGAGTCCTTTCCTTTCTGCTTCTGGTCAACCTGGCAAGTGGCCTGTCTATTTTGTTTATCTTTTCAAAGAACCAGCTTTTCGTTTCATTGATCTTCTGTATTGTTCTTTTGTTCTCGATTTCATTTAATTCTGCTCTAATTTTGGTTATTTCTTTTCTTCTGCTGGTTTTAGGATTGCTTTGCTCTTCCTTTTCCATTTCCTTAAGATGATTCATTAGTTTACTGATTTGTGACTTTTCTGTCTTTTGGATGTGGGAATTTAGGGCGATAAATTTTCCTCTCAAGACTGCTTTTGCTGTATCCCACAGATTTTGATAACTTGTGTCCCCATTATCGTTTAGATCGAAGAATCTTTGATTTCATTTTGAATCTCCTCTTTGACCCAATACTCATTCATCAATAAATTGTTTAGTTTCCAAGTTTTTGGAGGAAGATGTGAGTTTCTGTTGGAATTGATATCTAATTTTATTCCGCTGTGGTCTGAAAAGATACATGGTATGATTTCTATTTTTTGAATTTGTTTAGATCTGTTTTGTGGCCTAGGATGTGGTCAATTTTAGAGAAAGTTCCATGAGCTGATGAGAAGAATGTATATTCAGTGTTATTTGGGTGGAGTGTTCTGTAGATATCTGTTAGGCCCAAATGTTCTAGAGTCCTGTTTAGGTCTTTTATTTCTCTATTTACTTTTTGTTTGGAGGATCTGTCCAGTTCCGTCAGTGGGGTGTTGAAGTCCCCTGCAATTATGGCATTCCTGCTTATTATGTTGTCTAGATCTAGCAGCATTTGCTTTATGTACCTGGGTGCTCCTGTGTTGGGTGCATAAATGTTTAGGATTGTTAAATCCTCTTGTGAAATTTTTCCCTTCACCACTATATAGTGTCCATTTTTGTCCTTCTTTACTTTTATTGCTTTAAAGTTGATGTCATCTGAAATGAGGATGGCTACTCCAGATTTCTTTTGGTTTCCATTAGCCTGAAAAATTGTATTCCATCCTTTCACCTTGAGTCTGAATGCGTCTTTGTGTGTGAGGTGTGTTTCCTGAAGACAACAGATACTTGGTTTGTATTTTTTAATCCATTCAGCCAGCCTATGTCTCTTCAATGGGCAGTTCAAGCCATTTACATTTATTGAGAGAATTGATATTTGGGGTAAATTTCTGATTATTCTGTTGGGTGGTATCTTTTGTTTTACCTCTTGCGTCATTGTGGAATCTGGTTTCTGGGGTTTTAGCCTTTGCATAATTTTACATAGGTGGGTGTCTGTTGCGCTGGTTAGTGTATAATGCAGGTCTAAGCATTTCTTGCAAGGCCGGTCCCTCCCCTTTTTTTAAGAGACAGGATATTGCTCTGTCACCCAGACTGGAGTACAGTGGAGTACAGTGATCATAGCTCACTGCAGCCTCAAATTCCTGGCCTCAAGCTATTCTCTTACCTCAGCCTCCCAAGTAGCTGGGACTACAGGCGTGTGCCACCATGCCTGGCTAATTTTTTAAAAAATTATTGGTAGAGACAGGGTCTTGCTACATTGCCCAGGATGGCCTCAAGCCATCCTCCCACCTTGGCCTCACAAATGCTGGCATCACAGGCATGAGCCACCATGCCTGGCAAGGGGCAGGATTTCTGACAGTGATGCATGTGGTGTGTGGAAGAGGTGTTGGGGATGGCTCAGAGGGTGAGGGTTGTGGAGCATTGACATTGAAGTCCTTGAACAGGGCTGAGGGGGTTTCCATGTCTACTGCCTGAATGGGGATCCTAGCAAACGAGCAGGACTGGATCATTGCAACCAGCTTGGAGATATGTTCATCGATATTAAAATAAAATGTTAAGGGAACTTCTAAGAGCCAACTCCAAGTCACTCTCTTCAAATTTCCTCATCTCTGTTGCTATCTCTTTTGTAAGAAAGTGAAAAATTGCTTGTGACACAAATCTATATGTTAAATCCTACTTTAAGTGCAGAGAGGCAGCTTGCAAAAAGTAAAGAATCCCACAGAAATCTTCTTAGACAAACTCCTTTGGTAATGTGAATTATAGCCATAGAATTTCTTGGTCGTTAAATCTTGATTTTTATATATTGTGTTTGCTTCAAGCAATTTACGTATTTTTTGGGCTACAGCCCTCTTTTAGTAGAACAACTGGGTATGTTCCTTTTATAAAATACTTAGGGAAATGGAACCAGTGTCGTGGTCTCTCTTGATCTAGTCTCTCAGAGACTAAGACCTCAGAGCTGTAGCACCAACTCTGTTAGTTCAATTAGTATGTGGATTCCCAGCAGCTTTGCTTTATCTGCGTTTTAAGGAGTTGTGTACAGACTCACTTTTCATGATGACAGAATACAGGGTAATATGATTTTTTTAAAAAAAGAGCTGAATGAATTCTTTACTTAGTTCCTTCTGCTGATCTTTGCCTTGGTTGAAACCTCCTTTTCCTTTGGTCTACCCACCACCGTCTGAGGTTACCTGCTGCTTGGGCTCAAGTCCTGAGGTTTAGTGGCAACTAACCATGTTGCCTCTGAGGCTAGTGGACACACCTGAGAACTGATATTTGGGCCCTAACTTTCAGCTTGATTTAAAGAGATGCCACTGTTAAATGTCATCTTTTTTCCTGGATCCATATTGTGAAGTACTACTCTCACCCTTTGGATAAAATATTTGGGCAAGCAACAGATTCAATGGGAAATGTTTCTGTGAAACAAATCCATTTAATAGTATTACTTTGTAAATAAGTAACAAACACAACTCCTATCCCCTCACCCCCACTACCCCATACAGACAGAATGGAAAAGTAGGTTGTTTCTTTGTTGCTTCTGTTATGGTTTTAATTACTGCATTCTTAGATCAGACACACCCCTATTTGTACAGAAGTTTCAAAAGTATTTGTTGCAAATTGACCTAAGCCAATTTGGTTGCCCACAGTTATTGGATTCTATTCTAGAGAATATGATTAATCTCCAATAGTTAGAGGTAGGGGAGGGCTATAGGTTTCCTCCCCATGACCAGTATAATATTACAGTGAAAGCAATTCTGATTAAATTCTGCCACATAAACATTTATTTATGATCAGGCCCAAAACAGTCATATAGCCTTACCTGTACACCCAGAGACACTCCAGCTCTTTTCTTTCCAACCACTGTCTTGCTTGAAAGGTTCACCAGAGGTAGATGTGACAATATTCCAGTACTAGGATCTGCTTACCTTCTAATTAAGAGGGCACATCCCAATCCTCCGTTAAGTGTCTGGACATAAGATTTGTTGAGACTTCTGAGCCTAAGGGGTCATTCCAAAGGGGTGAAGGACATTGGGCTAACCAGAGTCTTATATCCAATTCATGCAAGGACTGGAGCAACTGAATAATATTTCTAACTGATCTGCCTATGTTGAACACCAAGCAGTTTCCCCAGTGAAATATCATTTCTAGTATCCATTGTTCTAATGAACAAGCCATCAGAAGTGCTTCAGAGCTGAAGCATTTGAGTGTGGCTTTTTTTTCCATTTAAAAAAATTAAGGCATATTTTACATATAGTAAAATTCACCCTTTTTAGGCTACAGTTCTGCAAGTTTTGACAAGTGCATATGGTTGGATAAACACCACAGTCAAGATAGAGAATACTCCTATCACTCCCCCACCCCCAAATTTCCCCATGCCTTGATTGTGGGCTTTTTAAAAGGCAGCTTTATTGAGAAATAATTCATGTACCATACAATTTACCCACTTGAAGTGCACAATTTAGTGGTTTTGGTATACATTATTAATTTTTAAAAGTGTGGTAAAAATATATATAACATAAGGTTTGCCATTTTAAGCATATTTAATTGTACAATTTAGTGGCATTAAGTACACTCACAGTGTTGTGCAACTACCACTTGTACTTCCAACACTTTTTTTTAAATCTCCCCAAACAGAAGCTCTGTACCCATTAAGCAATAACTTCCCATTCCTGCCTCCCCTATCCCCTAGTAACCACTGTTCTACTTTCTGTCTCTATGAGTGTGCCTATTCTAGGAACCTCTCATAAGTGGAGCCATACAATATTTTTCCTTTTATGTCTGGCTGGTTTCACTTAGCACAATGTTTTCAAGGTTGAAGTATGTATAAGAACTTAATTCCTTTTTAAGGCTGAATAATATTCCAATGTATGTATATACCACATTTTGATTGTCTGTCAGTGGACATTGGGTTTTTTCTACCTTTTGGCCATTGTGAATAAGGCTGCAATGAATATTGGCATACAAGTATCTGTTTGAGTCCCTGTTTTCAGTTCTTTTGGGTATGTATATACCTAGGAGTAGAATTGCTGGGTCACATGGTCATTCTATATTTAGCTTTTTGAGGAACTGCTGAACTGTTTCCCACAGCAGCTGAGCCATTTTACATTCCCACTGGTAACGTACGAGGGTTCCATTTTTTCCGTGTCCTTGCCAGCACTTGTTATTTTCTATTTTAAAAGTTATAGCCATCGTAGTAGGTGTGAAATGGCATCTCATTGTGGTTTTGTTTTCCATTTCCCTAATGACTAATGATTTTGAGCATCTTTTCGTGTATTCATTGGCGGTTTGTATATCTTTGGAGAAACGTTCAAGCCCTTTGCCCATTTTTAAAAAACTGGGTGTTTGTCTTTTTAATTATTGATTTGTAGTTTTTGATTGTGGGCTTTGATTAGAGATTTCAGTTGCTAACTAATCACCCTTGGAGTTTGTATTCTCAGGGTTTTTCAGATGTCAACAGTGGTGTGCTGGTAAGTGTTTAAAGCTCTGATTTATAGCATTTACTAGTTTCTATGGTTGATTTTAAGCTACCAATCTGTCCTCACTAAAGTAACAAAGGAGTTGGGAAGAGATGGTGCATAATCTACTCTTTCTAGCCAGTGCTATCAGGCTCCCAGCTAACCGACCTATGGTGTAGAATAAAACTAACAGACAGACACACACACACATGTATGTGTGTGTCTGCATGTCTGTTATATATATATATTTTTCAGAGTCTATACTGAATATATATATATATATATATATATATATATATATATATATATGTATTCCGTGTCTATACTGAAAATATTTTAAATTAAATTACAGACATTATAACTAAAAGTTATAATGACTTTCAATTACAACACTTTAGCTCCCTCAATAAAAGTAATGGGGAAAAAAAGCTACCATTTGTTGAGCACGTTATATGCTAGACATGTTCCAAGTGTTTAATAGACATTATCATTAAACAGGAGGAAATGTAGAACAAGTTAGTAGTAGGCTGGGACTTGAAGCCAAACTCCGGAGCCCATGCGTTTGACCTCTGTACTACACTGTCTTCTGTCCCATTGGTGGGATTTACTTACTGAGTGCTGACTACCATAAACAGAATGGATTATTTTCTTCTAATACCAGGTATCCTTCTTTGTTACTTTCTACCATCCAGCCTCTCTAAAACTTGTTCCATTTGGAAGGGAAAACTAAAGCTGTGGTGGTACCACCTATCAATGAAATGTAAGGGGTTAAATATCCTTTTCCTGATTGAAAAAAGCAGGTATTGTAAGAAAAATTTAAGCAAGTCAAAAATGGCAAAAATACAAAGTGCAAATCCCCCATGATCCTATGTGCCAGAGATAATCATTATTAACATTTATTCTTTCAGAGCTTTTTCTTTACACTTTTTTTTTACATAAATGGGATGATTCCTTATCATCTGAAACTTTTCACTTGATAATATAGTTGGACTATTTTCCATACCAGTGTGTATAGCTCTACTTCATTCCTTTTTAACAGGTACATAATATCCCTTGTGTGAAAGAAATGTAAGGAATTTTGAGGGGCTATTTTGAAGAAGGGATGATAGGTGGCACATGGGACAAAAAGGTTGATAACCACTGTTGGGTACCAACAACAAGGCACTCTACTGTCCATTCCTCTTCCAGAGGCTACCATAACTTACCTGAAATGATAAGATGAAAATCAATTAGTACTGTTAAGAGTTTACAGAAAAACTCAAACTAAGCTAGTCAGGGATAATTGAGAGATAAGACTACATACCAAATTCCTTCACATGTCTTTTAGGGCTTTGTGGCTCTGGTCTTTGAAATCCTATTTAGAATCTCTTCTTTTCCAGTAGGCTCTGCTGCTCTGAGTTTGAGGAACATTGTTTTCTAGGAAGCACAACCTTTTAATTTCTCTTCATCTGTTACTTGTTTTGAGAGATGGCTGCCACCAGGTTTTCTTGTTCTGATCTGTCAGTTTTCATTGGTTGTTACTGTTTATTTGTTTTCTCCTCTGTCCCAGGCACTTGTCACTAGCAAAGCACCTATTGACTCTATCAGGTGTGGCATTTATTATTGTTGTAACAGGGGATTGATAGGAGAAAAGAAGGTTATCTAGAAGGTGAGTTAGCCAAGAAGCAGATGAAGACAGCCAATATTAGGTTGCTGTCAAAATAGCATGCTTTACTCTCTGGCATGTATCACTCCAGGGAATGAAATAATCCAAGAATGATAAGCTCTCAGTTGCCATCTGTCTGTTTGTGATGTTGCTTGCCTTGTTCTAGTTAACATTGAACACTGACCGCACATGGCACTTGGAGAAACTTAGAGGAAGATAAGATGATCATAGAGTGTAAAGCAAACTGACTGAAAACTTGCAGAGAGATGGGCTAAAGGCCAGTGGTATCAGTTTATCAGGATTTGCCTGTCTTATGCTCTCTTCTCCTTCCCTCTCTACCTCAGGGAGCTGGCAGCATGGTGTTTCCCCCTGCATTACAGTATATTTAAATTTTTAAAAACCGGTTTAAAGAAGTTAGTTTAATAGGGTTGAAGGGGGCTATGCTTTTAGGGTTGGGGTCAGGTACTACCAGTTATCGTGATTAAGAAGGTGTGAAAGATTATGGGTGTTTGAAGCTCGTGAATGGACGTGTTATTATCTTTCAAATTACATGCTAAGCATCAGGCTTATATCATAATATTTTATTGTGCCTTCTGGTCCATATCCCCTTCTAAGGCAAACCACTGTATGCCAGCTGTGCAGGGGGTGGGGGGAGCAGCCATGAACTGTGCCAAAGATCCTGCCTCCCTGGCTTGAGTTGATTGGACTAAGAGTGGCCACCTGTCCCCAAGAGAGCCCATTCATAATCACCTGGCGAGTGACATGGGCTTGACAAGATGAGCTGGGCCATTCATATTCCTTTTCTAGGAAAATAGAATTGGGAGGCTGAGAGACTAAGGTAGTTTGCAACAGGGACAAGGGCCAAAAGATGATGATAGGCCATATCTAGGCTGGTGTTATGAGGGGGCAGAAACCATGAGTAAACAAGGGGCTGGTAAGAGAGGAACAGCGATGCCCTGAGAGATAGAGGAACTGTTCCCCACAGCTGCCATGAACCCAGAACCTCCTTCCAGTTCTCCTGAGGCCCAGCTTTATCCTGCCCTAAGATTCTCCTGGGAAACCTGTATTCTTACCACAAACCTCACTTTTCCTGAGCCAGCTTGAATAAGACCCTATTTTCTCACAGTAGAAATGATCAGACCAGATCTTGGCCCCTACCTTTACAATTGTAGACTTCTGGGTTGAGTCAACAACAGTTGGTTAATATTAAGTGCTGAAGACTGTTCTGCGTATTATGGGGAGCAGTGGAAAAACACAGATACCTGATTATTTCTCTCCAGCTCAGTGCTGACGTTATGGGCTTTGAATCTGTGTTCCTGGCAAACAGTGAGAATGAAAAGAGGCAGGGATCCTGACTGTTCATTTATCACCTCACAGCTCTCAACCAACAGGGGGCCTTCTTTATCCTATTTAACCTTTCAGTAGAGTATTTGCCTTTCATTTATTCCTCTTTCTAGTCAACTCTTGATTATTCATGTAATATTGGGAAGCATTAATGTAAATAATAGAAGACTGACTCGCCTTGGCCTCTTTTCCTTGCCACAGCAGCATTGAGACCCAGAAATGGAAACAACTAGCAGGAGAGGTAAGGAGGCTGAAAAAAGTTGCGGCGGGGCCAAGCAGATTAACATCGTTCCTGCTCTCACTTTTGTATATTTTTTCTAAATGCTCCCTCTTTGAGTTCCTTTTCTGGTGTCAGTAGGAGATTACTGGGACAGCAATGCCATTTACTTGATTAAAGTTGAAATATGGGAGCTTTTTAAAAACTAAAATAGAGTTGGGGGAAGTTGACTAGGATGCTATTTTCCTCTCCTGTCTATTGTATCCCCCTTCTGTCAGTGCCACCCAGCTTTCTGATTGGCTAAGTTTGATGTTGGGCCCTTAGCCACTATTCTCAGTTCAGGATTTGGGACTCAGCTAGCTAAAATATCCACAGTGGTGTTTCTCAAGGTATAGCTCTTGACTCACTTGCATCAGAGTCACCATGGGTGCTTATTAAAAATGCTGATTCCTGGGTCCTACCCCAGACCTATTGAGTCTAGATATGGGTAGGGGGAGGGAATTGGCTTGAGGATATCAATTTTAACCCACCCACCTCCAGGTGATTATTTCTGCATACTCAACTTTGAGAAAGACTACTCTATAAAATGACCTGAGGGGATTTGGAAGACAGTTTTAGGGAATTACCAACACTTCTGTTTCACTCACTATTTGTAGAGCGAGTGAGTGGGTGGGGAGAGAAAAGTGGGGCATTCCAGGTATCAGACAGTGTTTTTCTAAGTGCAAAGAGATAAGGACTCTCTACTGAAAGGAAAGTGAAGAGAAACAGAGATGCCACCATGCTAAATTAGATGATACTTAGCACTCAGATATTTGTTAAATTAATTCCTTAGATAATTGAGAGTTGACTGGGCAGGGACACAAGAAAATTGTGTTTAAGTTTCAGACTTGGCTTACATCCATGTTCCCTTCTAAAGATACCACCCTCTTCTCCATTTCTGCATTGTCTTTATTTAGAGTGAAAATAGCCAGTCATTCCCCAACATATTTGGGGTTTTATGGTAATTTAAATATATAATAGGCATTGCATAATGCCATTCAATGGTTGTACCTAAATATAACCCTACTAATCAAAATGAGGCTATTGTGTTTATTTTAAGAGAATGGTTATAGTGTTCATTCTTTTTTTTTCCAAACACTGTCTCTATGGAGTAAAATAAGGTCCTGTGTTTCATTGCTTTCCAGGCATTCCCCAACAACTGTTCAATGGGTTTTGTTCCAAAAGTTTCTTTGGAGGTCTGTTTAGAATTCAGATTGCATTTTCCCATGGACACAATATTATTCTTGTAGGTCAGGTTCCCAGACCAGCTGGCAAAAGCCTATTTAATCTGAAGTGGAGTAGAAGTACAGCCCTCCAGCCCTTAACCAAAATTCCTAAAAGTGTTTTTAATGGGGAAAAGCCCAGTAAGGTTCAGAACTGTGATCCTAGGCATGCATCCCAGCTTCATTCTCTGAGCAGAATCATAGGGATTTATTGTTGGAGGGAATAATTTAAACTCCTTCACATGGCCTACTCCATGTGATCTAACTTCTGCTCACCTCTCCAGTATCATTTCATACCATGTTTTCCAAGCATCCTTCTACCTTCCACCAGGCTGCCCCAAGTCCTCAGAGGCTGGTTGGCCAATATCATAATGAATAATAAAGGAAAGCACCATTCCTTGCACCCCTTTAAGAAAAGGTAATGTATGTCTTTGTATTCCTTCAAACCATCAATGGTTTGCTCCATCACAGATTTGCACTCTATAGTATCCAGGCAAAAGGAGCTAATTTGAGTTCCCTGGATGTGCCTTTGTCACCTCTGAGCCGTTTAAGCTTTTACCCATGCTCTTCCCTCTGCCTGGAACCTTCTCTTCCCGCCTACCCACTAACTGGTGTTTGTATTACAGGCTCTCAAAACTCTGATCACAGTTTTTATTATAGTGTGATTTGCATGCTTTATGTCATTTCTCTTCCCTCCTGCCAGACTGAATACTCCACAAAAGCGAAGACCATGTCTGTGTTACTCACTGTGGTATCCCCGGCACTTAGCATAGTGTCTGGCACATTGTAGGTTCTTATGGCAGGTGAATGAATGATCTAGTCCAGGGGTTCACAACCTTTTTGTAGCTGCTATACACATGATGGATGGTCTTCACATGCTCAACAGACTAAGCTGAGAGCCACATCGATAAGAAGATAATGTTTGGGTTATGCAGAATTTCTAACCACTGTATTTGTAATTCTAGCCTCTTCTCTGCAACTCAAGAAATCATATAGGAATGTAAGTGAGAAAGAGTGAATTATCATGGAGATAACATTCAAATGAATATATGTGCAAATCATTTGCAAACTTCACTACTTGAACTATTATTCATAATAAATTACTTCCTTCACCTTTCTCGCCTCATGAGACATACCCATGAGCTGGCAAACCACGCTGCAAACCCTCAATCTGATCCAACTCTCTTCTTTTACAGATGTGAGCACTGAGATTTAGAGAGGGCAAGTTCTCTTGCCCAAGTCCATAGCTAGCAGCTGTTTTAGAATTAGAACCTAGTGCTTCTGACTCCCAGGCCATTGCATTTTCTTCCGGAGGTATATATTTCTATAAATAAAGTCTGAATGCATGGGAACAACTTATCCTTTTGGGGGTATTTGAGGCAGTCTCAAATCACTTGACCAAGGTCACTACTGGTAATGTATAGGGGGGAACCAGAAGAGCGAAGTCATGCAGAAAGTACCTTCTGCAATTTAGATTTGATTCATTTAATGCTGGGGCCTGGAGGAGGAGCTAAGGGAGTACAGCTTATCCAAGGCATTGCTTACAGAATTTAGACATAACAGATGGCTTTTCATTATTCTAGGATTCTGCATCTGTTGGGAGTGTAAAACATGACTGAATGCTCAGTGGGTATTTCTTGATTATGCAATTTGCTAGAATCACTCTGCTAGGGTGATGATGAATTTTAGAATTTTCTATACCATTTAGCATTTAATTGATAAGCATGTGGTTTGATAAATGTTATTAATATTAGTGCAGTAGTAATTTTATGTAGTTCTTACAGAGCTAGGAGGAGTTTTTAGGTCATTTGGTTTGGGGCCCTGCCTCAGCTATTAAAAATTACATAGTGCTTTGAATACCTCTTGTCTAATGTTATTTGCCTTCTCATTGTGACTCTTGGGGGTTTCTTCTGCTCAGAATCTTCCATAAGACTGGATTAAAGTATGTACAGCCTAATAGATGACCTTAGTAAAGTTCAAAGGCATTTAAGAGAAAGATCCATCAGATGACTTACAAGGAGGAAATATCTGTGCTTTTCCAGGTGTAAGCCTGGGACTGAGGGTTGGGTTCTTGTGGTAGGTACATAACTAGCTGGAGGGGATGGCATAGCTCAGTTCTCCACCTGGCTTTCAGTAGGACACACTCCAGGAGTCTCACATCAGGCTGTTTTTTTCTCCCTGTGGTGAAGAAAACAGCTGGGTAGATGGCTAATTAAAATGATCATAAGCTCAAAAGCCAATCTGAAAGGCTTGTGAGAGCCAAACATCTTTCCACCTTTCACCAGACTGCTCCAAGCCCTCAGAGGCTGGTTGGCCAATATCATAACGAATAATAAAGGAAAGGACCATTCCTTGCACCCCTTTAAGAAAAGGTAATGTATGTCTTTGTATTCCTTCAAGCCATCAATGGTTTGCTCCATTACAGATTTGCTTGCATGCCCCTTCTTTAATGTCATTCTGAATAAACTTGTTTGTCTGTGTGGGCTGAGGGAACAGAATGAGTCTAGAGGGGCTCTTCTTGGAGTCATGCATTTCCTTCCCCCTCATGACTGCCAAACCACTAAACTCTGGGCCATTTGTATCTGTCTCAATTTCTCCTTATAATGTGGCAAAACACATTTTGGTGCTAGATACGAAGCAAAGCTCCCTGGAGTGAACCAAATGTGGAAAGTGCTGTAATTTGAGGCAGTTTTCAGAAAAGAGCTCCTTCTGGTATAGAAAGGCCCTTTTTCTTTTTTCCTTTCTTTTTTCATTTATGCCTCATCACATTTTGTCCAATTTCAGCTCATCACAGGCTGAAGTTTCCTTTTGATGTCTGCTTTCTAGAATAGCCCTTGACTGAAAAAAAAAGAACAAAAGGCCAACTCCATGGCTTTCAATTTGCAGCGTGTTCAGCCCTTTCATCCATCTCAGTGCTTCCCTGGTTGGGAACAAAACCCAAGCTCCAGGGTCAGAGCACATATGGAGGAAGAACCCTTTTTAAAAATCCAAACACATGTGGATTTCATGTTTCATTGTCATTCTCCTTTGCAGTTGGGTCAGGGACATGTTGGGAAGAGAGAGTGGGCTTGGAAGAAAAAAATTGGTTTGTAACCTCCACAAAAGCGTACAATCCCATTTTTTCCCAGAAGTTTGATTAAGAAGAAAGTGGGTCTTTAAGGGTGTAACTTGATAATTCAGGGTTGCTTTCAGTCTTTAGGGCATCTGTGTCACGATGCCTAGTTTGGGAAGTGGAACAGGAGTTTGATGTGCTAACATTCGGGAGTTTTCTCAGACAGGATGCCTTTGTTCTCTAGTTTCCTTTCCGTTTCTCAGTATCTGTTTTCAGACTCCTCTACTTTTTCTCTTCTGTTTGCTTTAGTTTCAAATCACAGAAGACCTATCTCTTTGTGCTCCCATCTTGTTGTCTTGGTTACAGACTTCTTTGGCCTGCCTTTCTTTGAGGGGAATATATTGCTTAAAGAAGATTTTTAAAAATACTGATTGAGGTCTCTATCTCTAAGGATACTGGGGCATTAAGCAGTGGGTAGAACAGTGATTTGCAAACCTGGCTGTACATTGAAATCACCTAGGGCACTTCAAAATACTGATGCCCAGACCCTGGGCCCAACCAGTTGAGTGGGGATCTTGAGGAGTGGGGCCCAGGAATGGTATTTTTAAAAAAATAAACTGCCTGGGTGATTCTAATGTGCATTCAGGATTTAAAACCACTGAGTTTTATGGCAAAGCCAAACAGGTGGGTTCTGGGCTATTTAAACCAGGTGAGGGAAATAGGATCAACTTTTCTATACCTTAGTTTTGCCTACCTTTACTGTTCTTACCTGCCTTTACCACATTTTAGACAGGACCAATAAAGCTTGAGAAGTTAAAGAGGCCCACTGTCACCACCCGCCCACCCCCGCCCCCCAGCTCCCTGGCATTACTGTTGCATACAGAAGATAGGTACCTTCCCTTCAAAAAAAAAATATCCAATTATCCAGCATCTGGGCTGTAACAGTGGCTTAAAGCAGTCTCAGGGATTAAAACAAATCTTTCAAGTTGCTTGAAGAAGGGTTACCTGTATGGAGAAACAGCAGTTTCACTTTCCCTAGTGTGGTTTGGACAGAGCCTTCTAGGTTTTTGAACCTGCCCCAACTTCCAGCCTCCTCCCATCTCATGCCCCAGGTGGTTAGCAGAGTTAGACACCATATTTTTATTTTTTGTGAATTGCCTTTTTATAGTGTTTTTCTAACATAAATGTAACACGTGTTCATGATCCAAACCTGAAACATTACAGGAATATGACACATAGCAAATAAAAGTCTTCTAGAAGTGAGTGCCCCAGAGATAACCACTGGAAACGTGTTTTTCCTTCAGATTTTTATCTCTGCATATGCTAAACATTTTATACTTTTATTCTAAAAATGGGATCATTCAACAGTGTATATTTTTTTCTTAATATCTTGGCCATCTTTCCGTGTTAGTACATATAGATCAACCTCGTTTTTAAGGACCCCTGATTCTTAGGTTTTTAGTCACACAAGGGTGCGGTCTCTTCCCATTCCCTCCAGTATTTCACTTTCCTATGGAAAGGCTTGGTTTTTGTTTGTTTGTGCTTCAAATAGAGCAGATCTGGTATATTTACATTTGATTGGCTGTTATTTAAAAATTCAAACAATTTAAAAGGAATAGAATAGCAAGTATGATTCCTTTCAACCCCTAGCCCCTAATCTACTAGTTCTTCTCCCTAGAAACAATCACCATTATTACCAGTTTCACAGAAACCTTGAGAGGTACTGTATGCATAAATAAGGCTTGAATATTTTAAAGTGACTTTTGATTAGGTAACCAAGTCTACCCATATACCATGGAGACATCCGTTTATTTCATTGATTCATTCAGCAATTATCTGATGAGCATCTTATATGTTCCCGGCAGTCTACTAAGTTACGGATCTAGAATGAGGACCATCACACAACTACTGTTCAGGAGCTTGTGGTTAATAGGGATGATTTACATTTAGCAAAAACATAGCTACATATAAATGAGAAATGGTGATGAGTGTTGTGAAAGGAAAGAATGGGGTTTATATGCTTCATTTCCAAAATAGCGATTGATTGTATTTTTTAATGTAGAGGTGTGGATGGGAGATCAGCGGCAAAGACATGGCAGCAAAGACTTAACCCCCGATCCTTATTCTTGCCAAGAGCTGTTACCTTCTTTCCCACCAGCATTTTCATCTGACAAAATGACCTGTTGAGAGGTAGGGTAATTCACCAATCAGCTTTATCACTGGATGACAGGGTGTAGTAGAAGACCTTTGCCAGCTACACTGTGAGCGTCTTGCCAACAGGAACTATGTCCTGCATCTCTTTGTGCCCAGAACCCCAGGAAGAACAAACTGATGCAGGTAGTGGGCAATAAGTGTTTTATTACATTCTCATTTTATACCTTAGCAGCTCTGCAAGTGGTAGGTATTCTTATTCCTGTTTTAAAAGATGAGAAAACTGAGGCTTAAAGAGTTGTAAAAAAAAAAAAAGTCCCTTCTTTAAAAATATGCCTATCCCCCTAAAAAAAAAAACAACAAACTTTGACCATAGTCATATAGTTCATTGGTGGCAGAGTTCTGCAAACATTAGCTGGCCTATGTGGCTGTGACCCTGACACAGTCGGTCTCCTTCCTTCAGGGAACTGGATACCATCATCCCTCCCATGTGCTGGCCTTAGCTCTGTTACTTCAGAGTTTTCTTGAAGAGTTTCAAGGCAACCAGGTCGTCCTGTTCTAAATATTTTTCTGGGATTGAGGTTAAGGCAGCAGCATGATCCTCTCTTAAATGGGTCAGAGGAGGAGAACTCCTGTGGCTCCCCGAAAGGTCAAGCCTCTTTGTGCTCACGGCACCCTCTTCTCTTCCAGCTTATGTTCTAGGCTGGGGTCTGGCCAGGGAGCAGAGGCAGACTTCATGTGTCCTGGGGGACTTTTATATGTATGACATTACCAGTCACTACGTGGAGTGGAGGCAGAGGGAATTCCAGAGAAGACAAATTATCTTATGGTAGAAACAAAAGGTAGTATTGGGTACAAACATGACCTTTGGAATCAGACAGTTCTGGGTTCCAGGCCTGAGTCTTTCACTTACTTATTAGTTGTGTGACCTTAGGCAATTTACTTAATCTTTCTGTAGCTCAGTTTCCTCATATGCAAATGGAGGGACAATAATATCACTTATGTAATAGGATTGTTATGAGGAATACATGAACTAATATATGTAAGATGTTGACCGTAGTGCCAGCTGCATAGTAAGCACTCAGTAAGGAATAGTTGCTGCCATTATTATTATTATTATTATTGTTATTAATAACAGTATGAGACTAATCAAGTGATTAGCGTATAGTACCAGTAAGTACCAATGATGTTCAGAAAAGGAATGATCAATTTGGGTGGGTTATCCAGGAAATGTCTGGAGAAGGTGTAAGAAGTAGAATGAAATATGCCAGGTAGAACAAATGTGAAAGTGGGAGACTGAACTGAACTGGAGTGGGGATAAAAAGAAGAAACAAACTCAACATTTGGCATCCTCGGACTCTACCACCAGCTCTCCTGTAGTCACAACCAATAACATCCAGTCCTTATGGCTCTCCATTTTGGAGAGTCCTTCATTACTGGTTGCAGTTTTGAGGTGGTAGGGAGGGAGCCTAGGTGGCTGGCTCCTCTGGCTGAGCTTGGGGGTATCTTTGTCTTGGTGGAGTTGATATGGGTGCTAATTCTGCAACTTGGTTTGTGGGTTAAAAGCCTAATTTTTTATCAGCTTACCCAGGGATGTTGGTTTCTAACAGACTGAGTCACACTCCCTAACCTTTCCAAAGATTTCTTGATAAACCATCAAGCCAAAGAATCGATCAATGATGAGAGCAAGACCTTTGTAGAGATGAGAACACTTGTGCCTTTCAACCCTCTCTGATATCTGGGTTCCTCAAGCCAAAATTAAATAAGGCTTGTTTGATAACCTAAAATGAGGACAAAATGGAGTTGAAGAGTCTCATGAGAGAGACCATACTGGCTTTGGTAGGCCATGGAGAACTATCCCTTTTTGCTTGTCTGTCACAGCTTTGTAATGTGACCAGAATATGTGTCTTTTTCTCTCTCTCCATGGCTGGAGGCCCATCAATAACAATTTTTCTCTTAGATGTCCTTGTTTTCTAATTCCATGCAAATACTCTTTGTGTGCTATGACCATCTTATTCTCTTGAGTTTCTTTGTAATCTTTTTGATAAGATTTGGAAATTGCCTACTTCTCAACAGCAATATTTACAGTGATTCTCTCATTGAGTGCTTTTTTTGGCTTTGTTCCCAAATACTAGGGATGTTTCCAAGCAGGGCTGCCACGAATGGCTATGCACTGCACAACCCTAGGAGAGGGTGCCATTCACATGGACTATAATTGAATGGCGCCACTAGGGTTGTGCAGTGCACAACCTACACAACTGTACTCGGCGGCCCTGGCATAATGTAATGTCAGTGCTTTCTTCGTCAAGGTCAAGGTTTTGGGAGAAACAGAGAGTATCAGTTTGGAACCATTCTCAGGGACTTAGGAAGGGAGCTGAAACACTGAGCTGCTGCTGTGACCAGGGAAGGAAAAAGGAAGTACACTTGTGGCTTTGGGAGGATTATCCTCTGGCAGTGACAGCCATCATATGGGAGCATTACTTACCTTCATTCTCTCAGTAAATAATTTTTTTGAGAGCCTACTATGTGAGGGTTGAAGAACAGGGAAGGGTTTGCATAGGAGGGAACATTTGAATTGGGCCTTGTGAGAGAAACAGAATGTAAACATGTGAAGATGAGTTGGGAGGAGAGAATTTCAGGGGGAAAAATAACGAGAGGAAAGACAAAGGAAACTGCAAGGGGTATATGAGTAATAGTGAATAATTCATCTTGGTTGGATAGAAAGGCACATGAAAGGGAGTAGTGAGCAATAATGCTGATGGGGGAGGGGGTCAAATGATGATGCAGATGGGGAGGGACTTGACTGCCAAATTAAGGAGTTTGGACCTTATTCACCAAGCAATAAGGAGCTATCCAAAGTTCGTGGGGTTTTTTAACAGCATTATTGAGATATAATTCACATACCATACAATTCACTCATTTAAACTGTGCAATTGAATTGTTTTTAGTATATTCACATATATCTGCAACCATCATCACAGTCAATTTTAGAACATTTTCATCACCCCCCAAAACTCCATACCATTTAGCTATTAACCCTCCCACTACCTTCCCCCCTCCCAGCCCTAAGCAATGGCTGATCTACTTTCTGTTTCTATAGAATAGCCTATTCCTGACATTTCATATAAATGGAGTTATTGTAACATGTGGTCTTTTTTGACTGGCTTCTTTCACTTAATATAGTGTTTTTAAGGTTCACCTATGTTATAGCATGTATCAGTACTTTGCTTTTTTATGCCAAATAATATTCCATTGTATGGATATACCACATCTTGTGTATCCATTTGTCTGGACAAACATTTGGGTTGTTTCCATCTTTTGGCTATTATGAATAATGCTGCTATGAACATCTGTGTATAAGTTTCTGGGTGGACATACGTTTTCCTTTCCTTTGGGTATGGGAGTAGGATTGCTGAGTTATATGATAACTCTATGTTTAACCTCTTAGGGAACTTCCAGACTGTTTTCCAAAGTTGCAGCACCATTTTATATCCCCACCAATAGTGTATAAGGGTTTCTCCACATCCCTGTGAACACTTGTGATTGTCTTTATTTCAGCCATGCTAGTGGGTGTGAAGTGTTATCTCATTGAGGATTTGATTTGCATTTCCCTGATGACTAATGATGTTGAAAATCTTTTCCTGTGCATATTGGCCATTTGTATGTTTTCTTTGGAGAAATATCTATTCAAGGTTGTTTGTCTTTTTATTGTTGAGTTTTAGAGCTATTTATTCTGGATACTAGACTCTTACCAGATATGTGATTTGCAAAATTTTTTCTTTCATTATTTAGGTTGTCTTTTTCACTTTCTTAATAGTGTCCTTTGAAGCACAAAATATTTTAATTTTGGTGAAGTCCAGTTCATCTGTGTTTTCTTTTGTTGCTCATGCTTTTGGCATCACATCTTAGAATCCATTGCCAAATTCTAGGTCATGAAATTTATCCCTCTGTTTTCTTTCTCAAGTTTTATAGTTTGTGCTCTTACATTTAGGTCTTTGATTGATTTTGAGTGAATTTTTGTACATGGGTTGTGAGGTAGGGGTCTAATTTTCATTCTTTTGTATGTGGATAACCAGTTGTCCAGCAGCATTTGTTGAAGAGACTATTCTTTCCACTATTGAATGGTCTTGGTGCCCTTGTTGAAATCAGTCAGTTGTGGGAGTTTATTTCTGGACTTTAAATTTTATTCCATTGTTCTCTGTGTCTATCTTTATGCCAGTACTACACTGTTTTTGTTACTGTTGCTTTGTGGTAAGTTTTGAAATCAGGTAGTGTGAGTCCTCCTACTTGTTCTTCTTTTCAAGGTTGTTTTGGCTATTTGGGGCCCTTTGCATTTCCGTATGAATTTTAGAATCAGCTCATCAGTTTCTGCAAAAAGTCAGCTGGGATTCTGATAAGTACTGCTATGAATCTGTCATCTGAAATTTTTAAGGAGGAGTGTAACATGATCAGAGTGCTATTTTAAGAATAGAAACCTGGCCAGGCGTGGTGGCTTATGCCTGTAATCCCAGCACTTTGGGAGACCGAGGCAGGAAGATTGCTTAAGCCCAGGAGTTTGCTACTAGCCTGGGCAACATAGCGAGACCCTGTCTGTACAAAAATTTTAAAAATCAGCTGGTATGGTGGCACACACTTATAGTCCCAGGTACTTGGGAGGCTGAGGCAGGAGGATTACTTGAGCCCAGGAGTTGGAGGTTGCAGTGAGGTATGATCATGCTACTGTACTCTAGCCTGGATGACAGAGCAAAACCCCTGTCTTCAAAAAAAAAAAAAAAGAAAAAAGAAACCTGACAATACTATATGAATTAGAGTGAAGAAGGAGAGACATTGGATACCTGGAGATCAAAGAGGAAACTGCTGTAGTAGTTTAAGAAAATGATAGGGACTGAACTAGGGAAAGATAGTGAGGGTGGATTTGAGATATATTGAGATATATTGAAGTGGTGAGATGACAGGACTTGGGGACTGACTACATGTGAGGGCTAAGAAAGGGGTGGGACATCAAGGATAGCTCTGAGGTTTGAAGATAGGATAATTGATTTAGATTTTGGTACCTTTTTAAAACATTGTATTTTGCAATGATTTTTGACTTACAGAAGAATTGCAAAGATATTACTCCTGTATACTCTTCACCCAGCTTCCCCTAATGTTAACATCTTGCATAACTATGGTAATATTATTAAAACTGAGAAATTAGCATTTGTACAATGCTATGTGAACTTAACTACAGATTTATTTAGATTTTACCAGTTTTTCCACAAGTGTCCTTTTTCTGTTGCAGGATCTAATCCAGGATCCCTAATTGCATTTACTTGTCATGTCTTCTTAGTTCCCTCCAGTCTATGATAGTTCCTCAGTCTTTGTCTTTCACAACCTTGACAATTTTGAAGAGTACTGGTCAATTACTTTGTAGAATGCCCCTAATTTGGGTTTATCTGATGTTTTTTCATGATTTGATTGAGATTATGCAATTTCAGCATCCAATAAGGATGATGCTATCAATAGCTCATATTTATTTTGTTCCTTACAGTGTGCCAGACACTTGAACTAAGTGCTTTAAGCATTCAATCCTTACAGTTACCCTGTGAGGTAGTGTTATTGTAATCCCCATTCACCAGATGAGGAAACTGACTTTAAGGGGTTAAGGCACTGAAGGCAGCTGGAAAAGGGAAGCCAAGTAACATATCAGAATGTTCTTATGCAAGCATGGAATTAGAACAAGTGAAAGTAGGTAAATTGAAATTTTAATATGAGCTGTTGCTAATGTGGCTCACAGTAGGGACAGATTTTCTATTGAAATCAGAATAATTATAGCTATTATGTATTGAGTACTAGCTATATGCTAGGCATTGTGCCAATTGCTTTGCTTGCTTTATCTCATTCTATCCTCTCCAAAACCTTGTGAGACACAGGTATTATTTTTATCCCTATTTTACAGATGAAAATTCCTCCAATCTCTTGCCCAAGGCCACAATGGTGGTGTGTGACAGAGCCAGCATGTGGATCCAAGTCTGTCTTGACTCTAAAGCCCTTAGTCTTAGCCACTTAGCAATGCTACCTGTTCTGCTTCCATCCTCTTAATAGGGATGAATTTGCCAGTGGGACCAGAAAACATGATATTTATGAGCTAGGGTGTCAACACTGCTTGGGTGTGGACGCTACCAAATATGTGTTTGCAACTCTCCTTACTTTATACCTCAGAGGTTGGTCAACCCCATTCTTTCTTTAGCTGTAATTCAAGGAGGTTACAATCTGGTCTTTTGAGTCTGGGATTTTAAAGACTAACTCTTAGTAGGCAGTCTTATTTCCATGTTATCTAAATTCTTGAGGGAAGTGTCCTTGTAATCTCCTTATACTGACAAAAATGGTAAATTCTCAGAAAGAAGTAAACTGAGGGAGATAATGGGAGGACTGAGGATGGTATTTAACTGTGGAGTGTACGGAAGTTTTCCTGAAAAAAATGATGCTTAATTATGCATTTTAAGGGTAAATAAGAGTTAGCCATTAGAGGAAAGGTGGGAAAGCCATTCTGGAAGAGTGAATAGGATTAGTAATGGCACAACTTCTTGATGTTGGAGATTTAAATTTTAAAAACAAAATTATGAAAACATTAAGAAAACAATAAGTGACTCTATAATTCCAAGGTTGTAAAATATTTTCAAAGCATGATATCCAGGCAGAAGCCATAAAGGAAATAACAAATACATCTGATTACATAAAGTTTTAAAAAGCTTCCATACATCAAAAAACTACCATAAGCAGAGCTGTGACAATAACAACCTGGAACAAATATTTGCAATAAATGTCAAACAGTCTGTATTAAAAGTCATTAATATATTAAATATAAATAGCTCTTTATAACTCAATAAAAAAAGAATATACCAGTTGAAAAATAGGCATAGTGCACAGATGGTCACATCCCAAAAGAAGAAATACAGCTGGCCAATAAACCTGTTAGAAGATAGTGTAACATTTTTGGTAATCCGAGACATGCAAATGAAAATGATCAATTGTGTGTATGTGTTTTGCCTTTTAAACAAATGATAATTACCAAATGATAATTACCTGTTGGCCAGGTTTCAGCAGAAAACACATTCTCATATGTTGCTGGAGGGAGTATCGATTCAAGTAACTTTTCTGGAGAGCAGTTTAGTATTGTGGATCAAAAGCCTTAAAATGGATATTCAATCCTTTGAAGATCTAGAAAGTCTATGAAAGTCTAAGGATATAGTAAAGGAACTGAAAATATTGACATAACTCACATGTGCAACAGGAGGATATTGGTTGAGTAAATTGTTGCATATCCATATAATTGAATACAGTGAAGCTATTAGAAAATGAGGTGGTAGAAGCGTATTGATTGACCTGAAGTACGATGAGGAGACAGTTTAGCATAATGCAAGAGGCTGTCATGCTGGAGAGATAGGAGGGGTGCAAAGGAAAAAAGGCCTTGTCTGTCGTGCTAAGGAACTCGAGCTTTTTCTGTAGGTAGTGGCAAGCCATGGAAGGATTTAAAATGGTAGATCAGAGGGGCATTTTAGATAGATCCCTCTTGTGGAAGTGTGCCTGGAGGCGGGAGACCAGTGAAGAGATTATTGCTGTGGTCCTAAGAGAGGTGATGAGGGCCCTAGGGTATGAGCATTAGTGGATAGAGCCATAGGACAGACTTTGGGCAGCCCAGTGAGTTAATCTTCCCTGTGGTGGGTAATGGTCACGTGCACTTGGCCTCAGAAATCCCCAGATGGCTACATGCCATCATAGGAGTTGGAGCCAGGAGAACTGGGACAGGAGGGCTGGGCCTGGGGAGATTGTGTGCTAGACCAAACACCACTTTCCTGTACCTCTCTAACTCTCTGTTTCCCTTTCATTTAGTTTGCCCATGCCCCTTCACTGCTTCACCTGGCTAGCCCCTCATTTAGGATGGTCTGTGGTGACTGCTCCTGCTTCCCAATTACAGTTCTCATGACACTTCCTCCTGTGAACAAAAGCTATCTTCTTTAGGTGCTGTGAAACAGGGGTTTGTTGAATCTATTGTTGAGGTAGAGCAAAAGTGGATGGGAGGCTGAACAATGGTGGCAGTGAACTTGGGACTGATAGAAATATGGGGATAGGAATAGGAAGCAGAACAAGTGATGGCTGAGAGGTTGGGTAGGGAAGGTGGAAACCTGGAGCCAGAGCAGTTGAGAGGTAGAGGATGGACTGGAACAGCAGCTGGTGTCTACATTGGGTGCTGAGGAAAGAGGTGAATTTACAAGTTTTGGGGTAGGAGAACCTTGGAGTGGTACAGGGATTTTTCCTGGGGAAGCCGAGAGTGTGGTTTTGAATGGAACCTGTGGATTTTTCTGGAAAAAAACAGTAAAAAAGACCTCAGTTTTGTAAGGATTCAAGGATTGCACATGCCCACCAGACCTGGGGATGAGGCAGGTTGGAGCTAAAATAAGCTTGTCTTTGAGGAATGCTGGACCCACTCTGAAACTCATCTGTGTAAACTTAGTTTGCTGCCCTGTGGATTTGTGTTTTGAGGTATGTCACATTGTAGAGAGTAGATCTGATGAGCTGACTGGTGGCACAGGTGTGGGGCAGTTGGGATGACTCCCTGTGTGCCATATAGTCAAGGGGCAGGGCTAGAGTCTAAAGAAAAGAAGCCCCCCCTGAGGCCTAATTTGTGTCAGGTGTGCTGTGAAAAGTTCATTGAACCGGCAGTTAGGGGACCTGGGTTCTCCAAGTCAGAAAGCTTGTTAGAACATTTTCCCCTTAGTTTCTTCATCTCTAAAATGGGGTTTAATAACATGGCCCTGCCTACATCCCAGGTGATGGGAAAGTGGAAGGACTCTGTAGCACTTCCCTGTATGCTACCTGCTCATGCTCTGTGCTTCAGGTGCTGAGCTGGGCAGATTTCAGCATGAATGCAAAGTGCCAGGTTGGTGCTGGGATATGCTCATATACGTTCTCATCTTCCCACTGTCCTTGTTTGCACTTCCAAGTGTCCTCTTTTCCCACTCTGTTTGCAACCGAAGGGATAGTTTAGCTTTCTGTGTACTAGTCTAAAACACATGCTACCGTAATTTGGAGGTGATTACGAGCCAACCAAGGATGAAAGGAGGGATGTTTGCAGGTCAAGGCTGGGGGCCCTTGGGCCTCTGAATTAAAATGTTATTTTCATGTGGCTCTATTGGCTAATGGTGATTATGGATGTGACTCTAGCATGACAAAGCAAAGAGATTCGGTATCATAAATCTTTGAAGTTGCTAAAGGAGGCCATGAGTTTACTGGAAGTGGAATGTGATGAATTAGGGGTCTTTTTTCAAATCTGCTGATTTGATATGTATATATGTATCTGATTTAAAGGTTGCTTGAAAAAGATACCCTCTGTCTTGGTGATGGGAATAGACAGACAAGATGAGAAAGGCCAAAGTGGTGATTAGAATGACTTGGCCACATGAAAGTAACTGTTAGAAGACTCACTTAGAGTCAAGACTAGATTAGCTGCCTCAAGAATTTAGATCCATGACCGATGGAGGATAACAGGACAACCAATTGGGTTGGAACTGGAGGTTTGTTCCCTTTGGTAGGTTCCTGGGCTTCTGGCATAGGGAAGTTGTGGATCAGAACCAGCCAAATGGAGTTATAAAGGAAATTTGCCCCCAAGAATCTGCTCATCTTCTCTTGGCTGTGGGTATAGAAAGGTAAAATTAAACTGTGGTGCTCAGTGTCGCATTTTTACTTCTCTGTTTAGCATGTTGGAAGTGTCTTGGGTATTCCAGAAGCTCAGGAAGGCAGCTGGCATGACACTTTGGTGACTCCAGAAGTATTGAGGACCTTTCCAAGGTGGTTGGGGCCCCTGTCTCCTCTCTGTATACTGTAGCTTCTCAGTGTAGCCTTTGATGGGCCTGATGCTGGGTAACTATGTGCAGCCTCCAACTTGGTTCCTTGCCTAAGGTGAGTAACTTTACTGCTGGGTCAGGGGTAAAGAATACCAGCTTTGTTTCTTTCTTTCTTGGACTGCTCCTGAGGGGTGGGGTGGGGAGTGGGGATAAATTAATGTTTGAATAATTGAAATTCCAAGTCTACAATCCTTATACAAAACCATTAGGGTCATATGTATTTCAGAACTTAGAATGTTTTGGATTTTAGAAAGACAGTACAGTGCATGTAGAATATTTTACATATACTCCCTGGGGTTTGGAGCAGTACCCTGCAATCAAATACATTATTATTTTTATGGAAAAGATGTGAGTATTCACCATAAGTGGAATAAATAAAGCATAGCCTTACCTCAGCTCATGTCATGTTTTGCTATCACAGTAGCTTTGAAAAAAGACAAACTTTCAGTTTTTAGAGCTTTTTGGATTTGGGGATTGCCAATAAAGGATTGTGGTCCTGTAATTATCATTGGCTTTGTACTTTTAGTCAACTTGATTGTAGGGGAAAGGGCACATTTTCAATGGCTATTTACTTGGAGGGGCTATTTGGTGAGGTGTCATGCAGGTGATGGACTCCTGACCACGTCTTTTTAAGACCCTTTCTCTTTTCCATTCTTCTTTCTCTTCCTCTTGGCAGGGAGGGTTCAAGTAGGTTGTCTTTCCTTATAGTGATTTTCCTTATAGTACTCTTTTCTTCTAAACGTGGACTCTGAGACAACTGAAGAACATCTAAATGCTAAAGAACATGTACATGCCAAAGCCAACAAGCTCACAATGCAGATAATATATATTAATAAGAGCTCTCAACAGGATAGGGACACATGCCAATGATTTCTAAACTATACCATTAAGTCACTGTAGGTGAAGGAACTCTAGAAGCATGACTTTCACTCTTTTGTCAATCCTTGGTCTTGCTGAATGTCTTTGACTCTTGTAGTAGTTCAGTCCAAGGTCAAAAATTCAGCATATTCGGCTATCAGGAGTGGTTGAATCTCCTGATGCATTTGTTAAACATGCAGATTCCTGGGGTCCCATACTTGTGGAATCAGAATTCTTAATGGGGAACCCAGGAATGTATGTTTAACAAGCTCTTCTGGGGACTATTTGTTTTTTTGTCCCTCTTGATGTTTGAGAACCACTGTATGGGTAAAGGTCAAACTGCCACAGCTGCAGGTTTTCAAAAGTTGTAACCCAGGCCTAGATCACACCAAGTATCAGGGAACTGATGTGTTTCTTAGAAGGACAAGGTTATTTTTGTTTGGTTTGACCTGGGAGGAGAATGGAAGAGTAAAAACACCTAGGCATGCCTTGACACAAAAGAATTGAATCAAAGGGAGGTTTAGAGTCTGGGGGTGGCAGTTTGACAGGGTTGCCAGATAAAATACAGGATGCCCAGTTAAATTCGAATTCTAGATAAACAGTGGATATGTTTTATATAAGTATGTTCCATGCAATATTTAGGACATACTTATAGTAAAACATTATTCATTGTTTATCCAGAATTCGCATTTAACTGGGCATCCTGTATTTTTATTTGCTAAATTTAGCAACACTGAGTATTGATAAATCCATCTTCTCCCATGGAAGGCAAACCAGATGGCATGTGTGTACGTGTTCTGTGCTCAGAATCTATTTTTACCTGCCCTGGGTTAAAAGCTTCTAAGACTGACTACGTGTGTGATATTGAAATTGAAGCATTGAAAATTTGAGTCTTGTCACACTCTCTTTCTCTGTCTCTTTTCTTTCTCTCTCACACGTGTGCACACACATGCATGCATGTGCAAACACAAATGTGTACTTTGAAAAACCACCTGCTTGCCTTTTTAAAATTTTTATATTACATTTTTTGTGTTAGAGTTTTGGTTATTTTTTGTTTGTTATTGTTAAAGTAACATTGTCTCCCTGTGTCCAGCATTTCACTTGCTAACTATTCTTAATTCTTCAATTGCAGATCTTTCTCCTGGCCTGCCCTCCATGTCGGGGAGCTATTGTCGTCTTCAAGTAAGAGAAAATTGTTTTTGGCTCTATTGCCCTTGCTATTCAGACTATTTTTGTCTGTTTGGTAACAAAAGATGATGAGCACATTGCTGCGAACACCTTGGGCTTGTACCACTTTGTCTCCGAATTTCCCCAAAGGATGACAAAAGTCTGTTAGGGCCCACTGAAAAAGGGAAATGTTGTATGTGGAGATGTGATTTTGTCAAGCCCTGACAGATCCTTTTTAGCAAACCCTTGTGGTGGGGGTTGTCTGGCCAAGACATGTTCCTTTGGAAGGTTGCTACCCTGCTAAAGTTTCTCTTGAGAGCATGCTAGGGGCCAGACAGCTTCTCTCCTTTTAAGAATCTTGGCTTTGTGATCCTACTGCTCCACTGAGGATATGATTCTTCCCTTTGAAGGGCACTGTTTTCTTATGTTTTTATGGTTTTTTCCTTAAAGTGCAAATTAAAGTGAGGAGAGAAAAATGTCACCTTATTACAAGTCCTGACTTTCATAAAAATAGCAAGCATCAAATCCATTAAAGTATATTGCAGGCAAATCGTGTTTCTCTAAAGGCAAGTTTACTTAAATGAAATTATCAAGAGTCCCAGAACCCTCATTTTAACCGTGAGTTGTAACCATCTCACCTATCAAACCTTTTATTAGAGTTGCTAATGAGAAGCTAAATCAACTGAATTAATTTCATATCTTTTCCTCTTCCTTGACCCCCATTTTGGAGCTGTTCCTGAGCAGTGAAGTGGCCACAAGCCAGAGGGTGGGAACAGGAAGTAAAGAGCCTGGCAGATTCTTAGATAATTGAGAGTGGTGTAAATGGCTTTCTGATTTACTTAAGTCATTAAAGTGTTAGGTCGGGGGTAAAGGACCCCATTTGCTGTTTCAAATAGCTCCTTGAAATAGCCACTTAGTCTCTTGCCTTAGGTGAGTAACTTTCCACTAGATGAGGGGTAATGGATCCTGATTTCATATATTTCTTACTTGGACAGCTCCTAAGGGAAAGGGGTATTTAACTCTGTTTCCCTCCCTTGATTTTCCAAAATGAGCTCAATTATTCAGTGTAATGTTTTTAAAGTAACATCTATTGGCTTTATTTCATTTTTAAATGAAATAAAATCTACAATTCTCGTTACAGAGACACATAAAGAAGAAAATAAACATCACCCTTAATGCTATCACCAAGAGATAACTTTGGTTATTGCTTTTCTTTTTTTTAATAAGCAGAGATCATATTGTATATTGAGGTGTTTATTGTATCTTTTCTAAATTTAATTTAATTTATTACTTATATATTTCTATACATGTATAAATATGATTAATGGATGTATTTTTTTATCATGGTCCTTTTTTTCTTTTCCTTTTTTTGTTTGATTCCTAGCTCTCTCTACGTTTCCACACCATCCTTGCATCTTGCATATTACCAAACCAGTATGCGTCTTTCCATATTTTTCTCCATGTACATAGGTTCTCTTTCTCTCTCTCTCTCACACACACACACACACACACACACACACACACACACACGGGGGTTTTGTAATGTTTTGTTGTTGTTCATTGTTTGTTTTACAAAAATAGGATCTTATATATACTTCTTGGTTTTTCACTCAACGGTATCTTATAAATCTATCAAAGTCTATTGGTATAGCTTTTATTCTTTTACCAGGCTGCAAAATACTTCATGGGTTCACCACAATTTATTCAGCCATTCTTCTATTAATAAACATTTATTTTCTTTCCAGATTTCTGCCACTATGATCAGTGCTGAAATAAACATCATTGTGCATATACCCTTATATACTGTTGCTTTCAATTTAGATGGATAGATAGATGGATGTAGATACAGGTTTATAGGTATATATGAATATTTATATATAAAAATATATTTATGTTAAGAGATTTTGCCTTATTGATTTGCAAAAACAGGCTGTTGTACTTCACTCTTTGCTTTTGTATGTAATATATGAGATTATCCTTTTCTTTATATCCCTACCAGCAATAGGTGTTATGGTTCTTTTATAATTTTGACAACCTAGATGTAATTCCTTGGCTACTAGTGAATTCCAGTATTATTTCACTTTTTTGTTCAATTAAATTTGTTCTTCTTTGAATTGTCTATTCATATCATCTGCCCATTTTCCTGTGAGCTGTTTATATTTGTCTCAGTTTATAATACCTCTTGGTATATCTTAGATATCAGCCCTTTGTGTCTATCATCGTTACAGATATCTTTCCCAAATCTATATGTATTGACTTTGCTGATGGTATGTATTTCCATATTTTTTTTTTACATTTTTTATATCCAAATATGACTCTTTTCTTGTATAGCTTCTGGGTTTCCAGTCTTGGTTAAGATTGGTTTCTTAAAGATGGGTAACCAGTTGTACTAGAATAATACATTAAATAATCCCTACTTTTCCCTGTGAACTGAACTACCATTTTTTGGCTGCTAAATGTTTTACATGTTAGGATCTACTTACAGATTCTCTATTCTGTTTCATCTACTTGTCTATTCATGTACCCAAATCATATTGATTACATTACCTTTTAAAAATATTTTTCTTGACTATTCTTTAGTACTTTTTCCTACATAGAAATTTTAAGATCACTTTTATTCACCCTCCTCTCCCAAACCCTATTGGGATTCTAATTAGAATTGCATTAAGTTTATATTTCAGTTTTTAAATTATATAGCTTCTTTTATCTAAGAAATGGTCTTTCTTTCTACCTGTTCAGATCTGTTTTATGTCTTTTGATTAGATTTATCTTTTTCTTCATGTCTGCCCTGTGCCTTTCTTGATACATTTATTCCTCAAGAATTTACAGCTTGTTTCCCCTGTTATGAGTGGAATATTTTCCCCCTTTCCATTCCTAAGTGCTTCTTGCTAGAATAGTAAAAGGTTATTGATTTAAAAAATATTTATCTTATATCTGGCTATCTTACCAAATTTCTTGTTAGTTCTGGTAAATTTTATTTTAGTTTTGACTCTTCTTTCTGATGGTTTTACCAGTTATGTCATTTGTTGCTGCATTTTCTAGAAACTCAAAGACAGAGTTAAATAAAAATGGTGCTGGTGGGCTGCTCTGCCTAAAACTGGTTTTAAAATGAAATGTTTTCTGTGTTCTTCCATATTTACCATTGGTATTTGTTAAATAGTCTATTATATTTAAATAGCTGTTACATTTACTTAGAGATTTTTTAAAGAGGGGAAATGGTTGCTGTATTTTATCAAATGCTTTTTCAACATTTATTGATCTTGTGGGTTTTTTTCACTTAAGTTTTTGATACAATGAATTATTACAATGATAGATTTTCTGGTTTTGAACCACTTTTAAAATACTGAAATAAGTCCTCCTGATCATAGTATATTATTATTTTGATACATTGCTCGATGCTATTTGTCAATATTTTATTTAGAACCTTGCTTCAGTATTCATAAGTGAGATTGGAGTCTTTTTTTTTGTATTCTTTTCATCAGGTTTAAGGATTAAGGTTATGGTGGCCATGTAAAATGTACTGGTCCTTTTTCTCTGGCCTGGAATACTTTAATTGCCCCGAGAAATTATGTGTCCCTTAAAGGTCAGATAAAACTCATCTGTGAAGCCATCTGGTCTTGGTGCCTTTTTCAGTGTGTAGACCTTTCCAATGTCTTAATCACCTTTCCAATGTCTTCTATGGTAATCAGTCTATTCAAATCTTTTTGGGTCTATTTTGATTATTTGTATTTTGCCGGGAAATTATCCACCTCTAAATTTTCAAATTTGTTGCCATAAATTTAGTTGAGTATGTACTATCCTCTTATTTTATAATTTAAAAAATATCTCCTCATCTGTAGTCATGTCTTCTTTCTTGGACTTAATAATGTCTGTTTTTGTGCTCTCTATTCTATATTTAAATCAGGTTATTGAGCATTTTATCTATTTTTGGTCACTTCATAGAAGCATATTTTAGATTTATTTATCCTTTCCACCTTATTTTGTTTGTTTATTTTTTTACTTAGTTTTCAGCTTTTATCTTTATTGATTTCCTCTTCCTGTTTTTTTCCCTAATCTCTCAAGACAAGTATCTATTCCTTTACTTTTTGTTTTCTTTAATTATAGTTTTCTATTCTGCTTTGTTCACTTAATGATACCATAAGTTTTCCCCATTTTATTATAAACTTTTCATCTGTATCATTTTTAAATTAAACTTTATATTTTGAGATCATTATATATGTAATTATAGCATGAGGGGACTTCAAAAAGTTTGTGGAAAATGGAATTAAAAGATTAAAAAATATAAACTTTATTTCTCAACATAACCTTTATAGAGTTCAAGACACTTTTGTAAGTGATGATACCAGTCATTTAGTCCATCCCTAAAGAGCTGAGGGTCCTAGGAACTTAAGTATGTCAATGCAGTCTTTTTTAGATTATTAACTGAAGAAAATGGGTGCCATTTACAGATTTTTAGGTTTAGGAAACAAAAAGAAGTCAGAAGAAGCCAAATCAGGACTGTAAGGTGGATGCCTAATGGTTTCCCATCGAAATCCTCACAAAATTGCCCTTGTTTGGTAAGAGGAATGAGCAGGAGCATTGTCGTGGTGAAGGATGACTCTCTGGTGAAGCTTTCCTGGGCATTTTTCTGCTAAAGCTTTGGCTAACTTTCTCAAGACACTCTCATAATAAGCAGATGTTATCATCCTTTGACCCTCCAAAAAATCAAGCAAAATGCCTTGAACATCCCAAAAAATGATTGCCATGACCTTTGTTCTTGATAAGTTCCTTATCTGGTCCGCTTTTGCTTTGACTGGACCACTTCTACCTCTTGGTATCCATTGCTTGATTGTGCTTTGTCTTCAGGATTGTACTGGTAAAGCCATGTTTTGTCTCCTGTTAAAATTCTTTGAAGAAATGCTTCAGGATCTTGATCATACTTTTAAAAAATTTCCAGTGAAAGCTCTGCTCTTGTGTACAGCTGATCTGGGTGCAGTGATTGTGGCACCTATCGAATGGAAAGTTTGCTTAACTTAATTTTTTCAGTCAGAATTGTGTAAGCCAAGCCAATTGAGATGTCTGTGGTGTTGGCTATTGTTTCTGCTGTTAGTCATCGGTCCTATTCATTTGCTGTGGTCCGCAATCCCTGGGCCACGGCCCGGTACTGGTCTGTCATCTGTTAGGAAATGGGCCGGGCATCACCACCTGAGCTCCTCAACACCACCACCCCACCCAGAACACCCCCCTCCTACCCCCTGTCTGTGGAAAATTGTCTTCCATGAAACCAGTCCCTGGTGCCAAAAAGGTTGGGGACCGCTGAGTTAGGGCACGAACAAGATGGACTTTTTCCTCGCAAATTGGTATGGATGGTCTGCTGCTGCAGGCTTCGTCGCCAGCATCATCTCCTCCCTTCTTAAATTGAGTTATCCATTTGTGAGCCAATGATTTCTTTGGGGCATTGTCCTTATAAACTTCTTGTAAAGCGTCACTGATTTCACCATTCTTCCACCCAAGCTTCACCGTAAATTTGATGTTTGTTCCTGCTTTAATTTTAGCAGAATTCATGTTGCTCTGATAGGGGCTCTTTCAAACTGATGTCTTATCCTTCTTAGTGCCTCAAACTATATCCTGTTCAGACATATTACAACAAATTAGTACCAGTTTATTTTGGTGCAAAAAAATTTTGAAATCCATGCATAGTTTTTTCATGAACTTTTTGAAGACCTCTTGTATATTAAATATAATAATATAGTACTATAGATGCAGTTGTCAGAAAAAATATAAAGAAATACCATGTACCCTTTATCTAGTTTCCTCCAATGGTAACTAATGTCTTCCAAAACTATAGACAGTATCACAGCCAGGATATTGACATTGATACAGTCTGATATAGCAGAACAATTGCATCACCTCGAGGATCTTTCCTGTTGTCCTTTTATAGCCATACCTACCACCCTCCTACCTGCACCCCATCCCTGACCCTTGGCAACCACTGATTTGTTCTTCATCTCTGCAACTGTTTTATTTTAAGAATCTTGTACACATAAGTGTTGATCATATGGAAATAACATTCATCAGGTGTCAGGCAGGTGAGGGGGAGGAGGGGATGGGTATATTCATACCTAATGGGTGTGGTGCATGCTGTCTGGGGGAGGGGCACGCTTGTAGCTCTGACTCAGGTGGTGCAGAGGCAATGTATGTAACCTAAACATTTGTACCCCTGTAATATTCTGAAATTAAAAAAAAAGAACCTTGTATAAATGGAGGTATATAGTATATCACCTTTGGGATTGACTTTTTTTAATCACTTAGCATAATTCCCTGGAGAGTCACTCAAGTTTTTATGATACACACAATTTTTAATGGGTGCATATTGTAATATTATTCCATTGTGTAGAAATATGTTTAGTGTGAAGTTAAAAATCTGTATTTTAGAAAGTAGACAGCTCTTAAAATAATAACTCTACCTTACATTAGTATAGTTCTTTACTGTTTTTAAAGTACTTTGTCTTAAATTACCTCATCTAATCCTTAAAGTAATGCTGTGAGATAGGGAATACATTATCCACACCACAAGTAAAGTATTTGGGGGCCAAGAAATATTAAATAACTTGGCTAGGATTACATAGAGCCAGAGTCAGGATTCCTATTCTTCCTTTTCCTGCTAATGCTGATAATCAGGTTTACAGTGTGCCTAGGCATGGTGGGAAACACTTGACATTGACTATCTCACTTAAGCCTTCTAACAGATCTGCACTTCTATGGGAAGTATTAATAGTATCCCCAGTTAGATCAAGAAAACTGAGGCTCAGAAAGTTTAAGTCACTTAAGTGGCTTGTATGTGGTGCATGTGGGATTTGAACCAATGTCTTTCTGACTCCAGAGTCCATATTCCTAATCACTACCTTATGTTGAAGTGAGTATTTTCTACTATTCCTTTATTATTTAAATGGTTAAGGCATGAAAGCATCTTATTTAAAGTTCCATAAATCTCAGTATACACAGATGGGCACTGTTGTGGTCATTATGCCAATGTGTCCTGTGGGTTCATTGACTAGCACTGTATACCCGTCTCTTGCCTTCTCTATGGACCCTTTGCTATGCCAGCCATGCATAAGTTTGCCAGCTTCCCAGCTAAGCAGGGGCTGGCATATTCTTCCTGGAGGCATGCCCAGTCACTTCAGGAAAGGGCCTTGGTATGCACAAGCAGGCCACACGCCCTGTCCTGGGCAGGGGCTTGCAATTCCCTTTGGGGTGAGGAAGGGGCAGGATTCTCCACAGGGTTCCCATGGTGTACTTGACAAGAGGGAATGAGGGTTCCCCAGTGCTCTGGCTGGGTCCTATAGTGCTTCATTTATATGCATCTCAGTTGACACGTGACTTCCTAAGTCCCATTGCTGTAGCCTGCTGCTGGAAAGGCTGCCTCAGCAGAAAGCATGCATCCAGGATGTGGAGCTAAAATTGGAAGTGGTTTCTACCTGGCCCACCACCACAGCAGCCTTGGGCATGGTGCTTTTTTGATGTCTAATATCTCTAACTCCTAGAATTCCAGCCTGGCAACCTTCTGCCTCTGAAGGCCTCTTATCCTCCCTGTTCTTGGCTCCTCATCTCTGTGGATGCTCATATAGCAGCACCAGAATTGTTTGTTGTGTTGTGTCTGTACATGCAGTTCTGTTCTGTGTCTCTTTGAATCTGAGCCATTTTCTTTTTACTCATTTGGCTGATTTGAATGGTTCTTTCCTGAAGAGCTATGTAGGAGTGCTTTCAACGTCCAAGCCACAGAATCCTTTTTCTCACTCGGGTTTGAGTAAAACCAATATATCCTTAGAGATCATTTTGTGCTTACTATCTTGCTACTAACTTTGAAGAAGTTACCTGTGTCGATTGCCTTTAGGGAACCTATACATTTCCATAATATGAACCAACCTGCCTTGCTGGTTCTTAATAAGTAAGATTTCCTCTTGAAAATCTAGGGGAGGGGAAAGAGGATTGTGTGGCAGTACAGCCGGGAACCCTCCCAGCTCCCCCACACATCTCACTGGTGACTTCTCTTTTCCTTTTTCCTTGCCCTTTTCTTCAGTTTTTTTTCTTTCAAATTTCATTATGAAAAATTTCAAACATATACAGTATTATGTTTATTATTCATGTTCGTTGGCCATTTATATATTTTATTCTGTGGATTGTCAAGTCGTGTTCTCTGCTCAGTTTTTATATAGGGGTATTTCTCTTCTTGTTGATTTGCATGATTTTTACATATAAAGAGTATTAATAATTTATCACCTTTGCAGTAAATGTTTTCCGCAGATTGCCTTCTAATTTTTTGATTATATCTTTGATGTACATTGGTTTTACATTTTTATTGGTCAAATTGATTGATTTCCAAACCCCCTTCAGACCATGGTAATTTCTTCCAGTGCTTTTATGCTTGAAAAGATGTTTCCCATTTTAAGATTAGACAATCCAGTTTTTAAATAGTTTTAAAAATATGTTTCAATTGTCAGTCCATCTAAAATTCATTTGTGAACAGTATGAAGTAGGGATATAGCATATATTTTCCCCCAGAGGGTCATTTATTTGAGCACCATTTGTTGAATAACTATTTCCCTATGATTATTGCTACTATACTTGTATTATAAATAAATTCTTCTATATTCTAGGGTTTATTTTGGGGGCTTGTTGTCTTATTCATTGATCTCTCTGTTGTGTTTTCCACCAGTTTCATAGTGTTATGTTTGCAACAGCCAATAGGCCTAATTTCCCCTTGTCATCTCCCCAACCTACCACATTACCCACACTTTTTTCTTAGCTAGTCACAACCATTTTTTTTTCTTTCAGATGAACTTAAAATGTTTTTGTCACGTTCTCCCCAAAATCCTGTAAGAATTTTGATTAGGATTACTTTAAACCTAAAATTTCATTGATATTATTACAACATTGAGTCTCTCCATCCAGGAAAAGACATGATGTATTTTTTAATTTATTCAAGTTTTCTTTATGTTCCTCTGTGTGTGTGTGTGTGTGTGTGTGTGTGTGTGTGTGTGTATCTCACATATTTCTCATCAAGATCATTCCTGGACAGTTTGTAGTTTATGATCTCATTTCTCCCTTATATTTCGAACTAGTATTACTAGTACATAGGAAAGATTTTGATTTTGTATGTTTATTTTATATTTGGCCACTATGCTTAACTTTTATTTCTAATAGTTTTTCAGTTGTTGCCCTTGGATTACTTTGGAAATTAATCATGTCAACTCCCAGATGATAACTTTACCTCCTTTTAAAGAACAAAACTTTTTTGTTGTTATTTCAAGCCTGATTATATTGGCTAACTTTTGGGACAATGTTAAATAATATAGTGGTACTGGCAGGAATTCTTTTTATGCTTCTGATCTTAATGGAAATGCTTCTAGTGTTTCATTTAATAGAAATATTTCTAGCGTTTCACATCAGTTGACTCTGATGTTGACTGTTGGTTTGGGTTAGATGTTCTTTATGATGTTAAGGAATTATCTTATTCTTAAATTATCAAGTCTTTATGAAAAGAATGGTTGTTGATTTTAGCTAATGCTTTCTGGGAATCTGTTGAGAGGTTCATTTGTGTTTTCTTTCCTTTGACCTCCCCATTTGGTATATTATAGTAATAGATTTCCTAATATCAATCTTTGCTGGGTTTCTAAGATAAACCTTCCTTTTCTTCTGCATGCTTCGGAGAGACTCAGATTTGGCTTCCATACTATGAATTTGATTGATTTTTCTCTTTACCATCTTCAATGTGAAATTTAATTCTTTTGTTACAGTATTAATTTCCTTGTAATTCTTTGTTGCTTTGCTGAGCTCTCTGTTTACCCTAGCTTGTTGTCTTTCCTTCTCAATATGTTTTATTCTAGTGGCTTCCTATACCTGTTTCATACAGTCCATGTTTCCTTGCATTCTATTGAGGATGCAAACAGTTTTCTAAAATATTTCTTCTGGTTTATACACAAAATTCAGACATTTGTGCTTCTTCCAAGGCTTCAGAATGGTATGTATTTCCCTTGTGCTATCAGAAGCTTTCATGGGAACCATGCTGGTTTTTTGTATGTTTATGCATATTCAAAGGAGGATCTGTCATTCATCAAAGACAGGGTGTGTAGATTGCCTTTAACTATTCTCAGGTTCTCTTTGGTATTGGTTAAAACCCCTTTTCAGCTCCACTGTTGGCAGGCAGGGATGCACATAGCTTCTAGCTCACTTCCCAGTGTTTAGCAGCTATTCATCTAGTGGGTTCTGCTGGACCGATATGGGATCGTCTGCCCCTGCTACTAGGCTCTCAGATACTCTGAACAGATAAAGTATGTGAAAAATTATAGCCTCGCACGGGCATTACTACATGAGTTTTACTTGTGGAGACTCCCACTCCCGGTACACAGTGTGCGAGCACCAATTCTGCCACTTGTGCCCTTTTGATTGTGGGGAGTGGGAGTCTCCAAATGGATGTAGACCAGTTTGGGGGGTTGCTGATTTCCTTCGAGCAGTAGCCATGTAGCGGAGGAATGGCTGTCCGGTTTGCTGATTACTAGATGAACTCTCGGTTTCTAAGCCAGGAGGCTGATGATGGCAGAAGGACTCAGTCTCTTTCTATCTTCTTTTAGGTTTCTGGGGGCTGCTGCATGAATTGGCTGTAGATTGTTTTTTCTCATTTCAGCATCAGCCTTATTGTTAATGGAGATTTCTCCCAGATTCTGGTAATAGGATGACCATCAGTCTAAGTTTTCAGTGATTTCGGGAGTTTTATCTTTTTCTATATCTTCATAGGTATTTCAGTGGGAAGTTGGGAGAGGTTGTGTTAGTGACTGCTAGCCAAGTGCTATTTTAAACCAGAAATTCAGTGTGTATTTTGGTGTAGAGCAGAGGTTAGCATTCTTTTTCTGTAAGGGGCCAGGTAGTAAATATTTTAGACTTTGTGGACCATATGATCTCTGTGTTTTAACTACTTACCTGTTGTTGTAGCATGAAAGCAGCATAGAAATGTGTAAATGAATGAATATGGCTGTGTCCCTATAAAACTTTATTTATATAACAAGAGGACCAGATGAAAAAGTTCTGGAGATGGATGGTTGTACAACAATGTGAATGTACTTAATGTCACTAAACTATACACCTAAAAACAGTTAAGATGGGAAATTTTAGGGGTATATATATATATAAATCATGCCAAAGAAAAGGCCAAAACAAGAGGACCATATTTTGCTGACCTTGAGTTTAGAGGAATTAGATCTAGCATATGCAGAGAGACAGGCAGACCCCCCCTCCCCACATACACACAAACACACACGGGCGGACGGGGTGGGGGGAGAGAGAGAGGGAGGGAGGGAGGGAAGGAGGGGGAAATTACATGTGGCCCTGTTAATAAGCTAGAAGGTAATGGGAGAGATTTCTTGAGTGTTAAAAGGAATACCTTAGTGGGAGTAGGGGGATTCTGGAAAGCTGCAATTCATCCGGGTCAGGTCATCCCATGGTCTTTAGGGATGGAGATACAGAGAGTTCATATTCACACTTTTTGACATAAGATCCAAGCAGGGATTTTCTACTTCTCCAGAGGCTTGGGAAACCTCTGTAGTTGTCAGAAGTATTCATATCAGATGCAGCTTAAAAGCTAGCCAGTTTTTCCTTTTTTCTTGTAGTACAAATGGTGGCTACTGATGCTTCTTGTAGATGATCTGGTCTCTTCCCAAGGCTAGAAAATCCTAGCTTGTTAGTTATTAACCAGAACAAACTCACTAGATAAAAGAGCAGCCACCAGTCTGGGTCAGCTGTTTCTGCAGACTCCAGGCTAAGATTCTTTCTTGTCAGCTGGAGACCTGGGCTCTTTGCATCTCAAAACAATGCTGCCCTCATGACCCTAAGTCACTTTTCTCTCCATGGTGCAGAGGATACTCCTTAATTCCCAGCTCTAGCCTTGGCAGCCCTCAGCTTGACCAAGACCTGGAAAAAGCCTAAATTCCAACCATGGTCTTCCATCATCTGCCCACGGGGAGCAGGTTTCTGGTGTGTTTAATGTTCTTGGAGCAGAGTTAGGATATCAAAGTCCATTATCTTCCCCCTTCTGAAGCTAGAGGAAAGCTACGATCTCCCTGTCATAGCTGATAGCTGGGGAAAGGGGCTTAAGAAGCCACTAGTCCTGTGAACTGCAGGCCTGTGTCTGGGAGCAGCCTTGGATAGAATGGGATGGTTCGGAGTTTCCTGGTCTTTCTGTTGGGTCTGTTATCCAAGATGAAGGAGGGTGACATCATCACATGCTAGAAAGTACCCACTCCCACTTCCCAGTCTCCATGGATCCTACCAGCACAGAGGGCTCTCAAATGCAGTCAGCCTCTTAGTTTTCAGCTTGCTCTTTGGTGTCTTGGTTGCTGTTTTTAGAAGGGGTTTTGCAAGGGGCTTGGAGCCTCCTAGAGAAGCTAGCCTTTTGGGACTCTTTCTCTCTGAGTTGGGATATCTTGAAGGAAGAGAGAATGGCAGTTAAGGTTTCCCAGGCTTTGGGTTGTGATCAGACAGTTTAGCTGCATTGTGAAACCCACCACTTAATGTTCCAGGTTACCCAGGTGTGTGTAGCAAGCTTGGGGGAACTCAGGGAGTGAGTCACTGAGTGGTGCAGTTTGAATGGCAGGGAACTCTTCCCTCATCCCATCCTGGGTAGGAAAAGTGCATAGCAGAGAGCTGGCATACATCCTCTGCCTCAGGAAATGTATGGTACCCACCCCCACGCTGAAACTCTAAAATCTGCCCATCTTCATGTGTACATGGAGAGTAGTGGATCTGTGATGCAAGTGGGATTAGTTGGTCGTGAGTATCTGCTGACTCAATCTGGAGAGACTTTTGAAGGGGATGAGATGTAATTTCATCTGTGCTGCAGAGAGCAGGAGGTGCATTGCTGGACAGAGAGAGGACTATAGTCTGGGTGTGAGCCAAGGTAGGCGAGGGAAGCATGGGGGTGGGCGTGAGGAATTGGGACAGCCTGACATGTGATCTTGGCATTGCAAGTTTCATACTATGTTGGCCTTTGGGTCACATGATATTATGACAGTCCAATAGCCCCGTGGCCCTCTGTTTTTCTGGATTCCATTTATTATACTCTTAGATTTTTAAATAGCATGACTTTCCTCAGGGAGACTCAGATCTCCAGGACTGCCCTAATGTCATGAGATAGACACAGGTTGAACTTGTTGGGTCTTAATGTCTTAGGATGATTTTACCATGTCAATATCTGCTTTTCCAGTACTCATCAGATCAGCTGCTATGGAACTTGAGGGGATCTGAACTGAGACTTGGTTTGGGGTCATATGATGTTAAAAGGGAGTAGCCTTCTGGCACCTTCACTTCGGAGGTGGCTGTTTTTGGCTTAGCTTGGGACTCATTACTGAAAAAGGTATTTGGGAGATTGCCTCTGACCTGAGAAGCCTTATTAAGACTCAGTTCTTGGCAAGGGAGAGAAAGTTCCACATATGAATGTTGCAGATTTAAAGGGGAAAGAGAAAAACATAGTAAATAAGCAGCAATTCAGGGAGACCAGTTTCCTTTTTTATGCAGAATGCTACTCAGGTGTCTGCTTTCCTAGGAGCCATCTAAGGTCCCTGCCCTGTGTCCATATATATTCTTTCCTTAATGCTTAGAAGATGAAAGTTGTTTTCGGATTGTTCACAGGTCTCTCTTCCCCTTCCACATACAATGGAAGCTGCCTTCCTTTATACATATACATACTCAGTTTTGTCTTCTACAAGTCTCCCAGAAGTTCTCTCTGAAGGTGTCTGGAGCAAGGACTATTTTTATTTTTTTCTTGCACTTGGGCTGTTCTGCTTTAAGCATACGTTCGGATGTATATCATCTCTGGGTCAAAGGAAGACTAGAGATTTAGATAACGTTTCCCATCTGGGGTTACATGGAAAGCAGTACTCAGCAGAGGAATGAGAACCAATCATTTTGGGCCTGTTTTTACTTTGTCAGCCCACCCAGTCCTTCTGGAAGCCAAGGGAGGAATATACTATGCTATATATTGGGCAAAAGCAGTACAGCATGATAGATTAGATCTGGGCGAGGTATGTAGGAGCTGTGCAGTTGGTAATGAAGAAGTAGGAATGTTTTATTCTCATTATAAAAGTAACCCATGCTCACTGTAAGGAAAAAAAAACCAAACATTACAGAAAGCAATAAAGACAATAAGAATAACTGACAATTCCTGTTAATATGTTGGTATAATTTCCTCTCAGTCTTCTGTAGGTGTATATCCATTTTTTAGAAACAAAACAATGATAATTCTATATATGCTACTTTGTAATATGTGAAAAGTTAATATAGCATGATTGTTTCCCCATCTTATTAAATATTCTTCTAAACATGTTTCTGGTGGCTGCATAGTACTCCATTATTTGTATGAAAATAATATAATGTATTTAAACAATGTCCTGTTAATTCAACATTTGGTTTGTTGGATAGACGTTTTGAAGGGATCTTGAATAGCACAGTGGAATTAGATGGCCTGGGTTATAGCTGTGGGTCTGCCAATTCTTAGCTCTGGGATCCTGAACAATGATTAAAGTCTAAGCCTCCATTTCCTCATTTGTAAAATAATGCTATTAATAGTATCTACCTCCTTCAGTAGTAGTGACAATTAGATGAGATGACCCATGTCATTCTCTTAGCATGGAATCTAACATATACTAATTACTCAATAACCGTTAATATCCTTGTCTGACACTTTGTCATCTCTGTACCTCACTGTTAGAATTTGGGTCTCAAAGAATGAAAATTGCTTTCATTCAGATAAGTAAAATTTCAGAATGAAAATTGCTTTCACATAAGTAGCCTCTTTTACCAGTTGAGCACCTTCCAGATGGGGGCTTTTGCCAACTTCCTGAATTTCACAGGAAAAAAAAAAAACGTTCTGGAGACTCTGCGGTTACGTGGCCCCATTTGGTCTAGAACAAGGAAGTGGGAAACCACCAGCTGCAACCAGGGAATTATCTTTGTGCCCACAGGCAAAGCCAGCCAAGCCTTCCTGTTGTACTTTTCTGGTTTTTCTTTATTTGTTTGTTTTTTTTTATTCCAACTTTTATTCTAAAAATTTTTAAACATAGAAAAGGAAACAGGGCAGTACACCGAACACTTGTGTGACTTCCACCTAGATTCAGCAGTTGTCTGCTTTCTTATATGTGAGTTCTGAAATGTCAGGTCCTAACTACATTCTCTGCCACATGACAGGCTTGTGCTGTAGGGTCTCACAAAGCAGGCAGAAAATGTGTACTCTCAGACTAAGGTCTTATAGAAACAGAGGGTCAAGTGTGGAAAGACCCTGGACTCTAGGATGGTAGAAATAGATCTATTGTTTTTATAATACAAATCACAGAAAGTAGATCTCAACATATCTAGCTGAAGGGAAAATAGTAGATCTGGATGCCCACCAATATGACAATGGATAAATAAGTTGTGGTATATTCATACAACTGAGTAATATACAGCAGTAAAAAACAGATGAAGTAGAGCTACATGTATCGACATGGATAATTAGAAGTCATGTTGAATGAAAAATGTAATTTGCAGGAGATATATATGTTATATTGTATGATATCATTTATTATGAAACAACACTATATATGGTTTGTAGACACATGCAAATGTAATAAATGTATAAAAACATGGACAAGAAGGAAGCCCACTACTTCAGAATAGAGGTTCCCCTGGTAGGGGGTAGAGGAGATGAATGGTATTCAGGAAGGGTACACAGAGGGCTGCAAGTGAATCAATAATGTTCAAACTTATTAAAGCTGGGTGGGAGGCACAGAGGTGCTCATTATATTATTTCTTACACTTTTCTGTATGTTTGAAAATTTTAATGTAAAAAAATTAGAGTGAGAAAGCTTTGTTTAAAAGGCTTAGAATCTTGGATCACTTACTTTGTGGATATGAAAGCTGAGGCTGGGAGAGTTCAGTGCTTTGCTTCTCATATATATGTTAATTTAATGTATACATGTTTATATATATGAATTTTATTTAATTGTAACACAGTAAAATTGAATTTGGGTATAAAGTTCTATGAGTTTTAACACATGTATAGATTACTGTAACTACCACCACAATCAGGGTATAGAACAGTTCCATCACTTCTAAAAAGTCTTCATACTGTCCCTTTAGAGTGACACATTTCTAAACCCTGGCAACCACTGACCAGTTCTCCTTCACTATAGTTTTGTCATTTGGAGAATCTTATATAAATGGAAGCCTACAGTATGTAACCTTTTGAGAGTGGTTTTGTTCACTCAGCATAATGCCTTTGATATTCATCCAAGTTGTTGCATGCATCAATCATTTGTTCCTTTTTATTGCTGAGTGGTTTTCCATGGTATGTGTGTGCCACAGTTTATCCATTCACCCACTGAAGGGCATCTGGGCTGATTCCAGATTTTGGCTATTATGAATAGAGTTGCTGTGAAGGTTTATGTACAGATTTTCATATAAATATTAATATAAGTTTTCATCTTAGTAGGGTAAATATCCAGGAGCAGAATTATTGGGTCATAGGATGAGTACTTTTAAATTTTTAAACTTTTTAAAAAAACTTTATAAGGTACCTCCAAACTTTTCCAAAGTGGTACTTTTACATTTTACATTTCTACCAACAGTGCCTGAGAGTTCCAGTTTCTCTACATCCTCTTCAGCAATTGCTATTGCATTTTTATTTTAGCAACTCTAATAGGTGAGGTGTGACATCTGATTGTGGTTTTAGTTTACATTTCCCTAATGGTATGGAACATCTTTTCATGTGCTTATTTACCATGAAAATAGCAACAAATTCAATAACATGAAATATCTTCTTTTAGTGAAGTGTCTGTTCAAGTTTTTTTTAGCCCATTTTTTTTTAATTTATTTTTTTATTTGAGAATATTATGGGGGTACAACACTTTGGTTATATATATTGCCCATGCACTGCCCGTGTCAGAGCTACAATCGTGGTTATCTCCCAAACTGTGCTCCCCATATCCATTCAGTGAGAGTTTTTCCCAGCCCCTTCACCCCCCTCCCTCCTGCCCGCCCCCTGATGAATATTATTGCCCTGTGTGATGTAGGTGTTGATCAGTTAGTACCAATTTGATGGTGAGTACCAGTGGTGCTTGTTTTAATTGGGTGGTTTATTTTCTTATTGTTGAGTTTAAGGATTCTTTATATATCCTTAATAAAAGTTCTTTGTTGGGTATGTGATTTACAAACATTCTCCCATTCTATACCACTCTATAGCTTGTCTTTTCATTGTCTTAAAAGTATCTTTCACAGATCAAAAATTTTTAATTTTGATTCAGTTTATCATTTTTTTCATTATGTATTGTGTTTTTGGTGTCATGTCTTAGAACTGTTTGCCTAACTGAAGGTCACAGACTTTCTTTTATGTTTTCTTTTAAAAGTTTTATAGTTTTACATTTTCTATTTAGATTTATGACTTAGCTTTAATATAAGGTGTGAGGTTTAGGTTAACTGTGTTGTTTTACATAGGAATGTCCAATTGCTCCAACACCATTTTCACAATTGTAAAAAATCAAATGACCATATCAGTGTGGGTCTAATTCCGGACTATTCTGTTTCATTGATTGATGTGTCTCATCTTGGCCAGTACTGCATTGTTTTGATTGATGTAACTTTGTAGTAAGCCTTAAAATCAGGTGGTGTGATTCCTTCATCTATCTGCTTCTTTTTCAAAATTATTTTAGCTATTCCTATTTCTTTGCCCTTCATATACATTTTAGAGTCAGTTTATCTCTATCTATAAAATATCCTGCTGGGATTTTGATTAGAATTGCTTTGAATCTATAGATCATTTTGGTGAGAATTGACATCTTTCCTATGTTGCCCCTTTCAATTCTGGAACATGGTATATGTTTCCATTTATTTAGGTCTTCTTTGATTTCTTTTATCAGCATTTTGCAGTTGTCAGCATACAGATTCTGTACATACTTTATTAGATTTATACCTAAGTATTTCAATTTTTGAGATATTGTAAATGGTATTTAAAAAATTTGGCATCCAATTGTACACTGCTATTATGTAGAAATGTGATTGATTTTTGTGTGTTGACCTTGTATCCTGAGGCCTTGTTAAACCCATGTATTAGTACTAGGAGCTTTTTTGTAGAGTCTGGGATTTTCCACATAGATCATGTCCTTTGCAAATAAGGACAGTTTTATTTTTTCCCTTTCAATCTCTGTTTTGTTGTTGTTCTTGTTGCCTAATTGTACTGCTTAAGGCTGCCAGTGTATTAGTTGTGGTGAGAGTGGGTGTGCTTATCTTGTTCCTGATATTGTGGGGTGGAAATTCAGTCTTTCACCATTAAATTTGTTAGATGCCCTTTATCAGGTTGAGGAAATTCTCTACTATTTCTAATTTGTTGATAATTTTTATCATGAGTAGATGTTGAATTTTGACAAATGCTTTTTCTGTATCAATGGATATGCTCATATACTTTTTAGTCTTTACTCTGCTAATTCGGTGGATTGTATTAATTGAATTTCAAATATTGCATTAACCTCGTATTACCAGGACAAACCCTACTTGGTCATGGAGTATTATTCTTTTTATATTGCTGCTTTAGATTTGCTAACATTTTATTGAGATTTTTGTGTTTGTGTTCATGAAAGATATTGGTCTTAGTTTTCTTCCTTCTTTCTTTCCTTCCTTCCTCCTCCCCTTTCCTCTCCCTTACCTTCTCTCTTCTCCTTCTCCTCCTCCTCCTCTTCCCCCTTCCCCACCTTCCCTGGTTTTGATATCTGAATAATAGTGTAGTGATAGACTATTCTGTTTCATTGATTGATGTATCTATTCTTTCTCCTCTTCAACTCAAAGTGACTTGAGAAGTGTTTCCTTCTCTTCTATTTTCTGGACAAGATTGTATAAATATTTGGTAGAATTGGTCACTGAAACCATCTGGGTCTGGATATTTCTTATTCAGATGATTTTAACTATGAATTTGATTTCTTTAATAGTACTACTCAGGTTATTTCATCGTGTGTGAGTTTTGGTAGTTTGTGGTTTTTGAGGAATTTGTTCATTTCATCTAAGTTGTCAAATTTATGTGCATAGAGTTGCTTGGAGTATTCCTTTGTTATCTTTTTAACTATGGGGCTCTGTAGTGATGTCCCTTATTTCATTACTGATATTGGTAACTTTTGTCTTCTCTCTTTTTATCCGTGTCATTCTGCCTAGAGATTTATCAATTGTATTGGGTTTTTTTCAAAGAGAAGCTTTTGGTTTCCTTGATTTTTCTCTGTTGTTTTTCTTGTTATCAATTTCATTGATTTCTGCTCTTTATTACTTCATTTCTTCTGCTTGCTTTGGGTTTATTTTGCTCTTCTTTTTCTGGATTCTTTAGGTGGGAGTTTAGATTACTGATTTGAAACCATTCTTTTTGTATATAAGAATTTCATGTTATAAGTATCTCATACATTTTGATATGTTGCATTTTTACTTTTGTCCAGTTCAAAATATTTTATAATTTTCTTTGAGAATTCCTCTCTATGAATTTGCCTTTCTAGCCACCCATAGAACTTGTCATCTCTTCCATATCTTTTGGTTCTTGGTTATAATCAAGTACTAAATTGAAATATAAATCATTTTGTGAAGGTTTGTTATGAATAATGTGATATTTATACTGATTTATTGAAGATAATAACAACTGCCATGTATTGATTGCTTATTATATCCTAGGCACTATGTTGATCACTTTACATGTCTTATTAAATTCTTCCAACAACCCTTTTAGTAGGCACTGCTGTTAGCTCCATTAACAATTGAGGAAACTGACACATATATTTTAAGTGATTTGTCCAGAGTCACTTAGCCAGTAAGTGGTAGATATGAGACTTAAATGTAGGTTTGATTCCAAACCCCTAACCATTATACTCCATTTCCTCTTGTTATTTCATTTCTTGCCTTCCCATTAAGATTGTTAACTTCTTGAGGCAGATACTATGTCTTATACTGATCTTCTTTTTCCTACAGTACCTGCAACAATGTTAGGCACACAGTAATGTATTGATTAATGTTTGTGGGACTATATTTAATGAAATTAACACACCTGGAAGAGAATTAAACCCATCACTCTTACTATATTGCCCCAGGTTCTTACCAACTAAGCTAACTTAACATAGTATTCTATAGAAAAACAAAAAGACTTACAGAAAGTACTTGTGACAGTAGTAATGGCTGTTTTGTATTCTTTTATGTGATGGTCAGTCAGGTGTGGCCACAAGAGGAGACAGAGGAAAGGTTCAGGAAAAAACAACGTTTATTATACTCACAGGTCCTAGAGACAGGAGGCCCGGGATGCTAGGCAGGGCCAACTGGGAAAGACACCAGAGTGGTCACAAGGCAGGAGGTAGGAGCAAGGGGAAGGTTCAGGCCACTACCTTTACATAGGAAGAGCAAGGCAGGGCAGGGTGAACGGTTAAGGATTGGCTAGTTTGAATAATTTCAGCAGGCTCAGTAGGGGGTGTTCCCTATTTGCCTAGGTACCTAGTTGGTATCTGGCCCTGGGGTGATTAAAGAAGAGGGATATAGCCTCCTGGGATGGCAGGGGCAAACAGAGGAGGTCTGGCTCTGGATTGGTTAGCTTGCATATCAAAGACATGTTCCTGGTTGAGCCCTTACTGTCTCTAAGGATTGGCTAGCCCCAAGAGGGGCAGGCTCTCCCCAGCCAGAAAGGTTTTTTAAGATGTCAAAACATCACAATATACAGAAAGTAAAATACACAGTTGACTCTTGAACAACATGGGTTTGCACTGCACAGGTTCATTTATAAGAGGATTTTTTCCAATAAATATATTGGAAAATTTTTTGGAGATTTTTGACAATTTGAAAAAAACTCACTGATGAACCGCGTGGCCTAGAAATATTGAAAAAGATTAAGAAAAAGTTAGGTATGTCATAAATACATAAAATACTAGTACATTTTATCATTTATACCATAAAATATACACAAATCTATTATAAAAAGTTAAAATTTATCAGAACTTACCCACACAACCGTACACAGAGCCATTCGCAGTTGAAAGAAATGTAAACAAATGTAAAGATGCAGTATTAAATTATAACTGCATGAAATTAACTGTAGTACCTACTGTACTGCTGTAATAATTTCATAGCCAGTATGTACTCCTGTTGTTATTGCGGTGAGCTCAAGTGTTGCGAGTGTCCGCTTAAAATGCCAAGTGACACTAATTATTGCCCACATGAGCAGTTGCCTCTTCAATAAATTGTGTATCACAGTAAAAAAGTGATCTCTAGTGGTTCTTGAGTACTTTTAGTCGTGTTTAGTGCAATACCATAAACCTTGAATAACACCATGAGACCCATACAAAGTGCCACTAGTGATCTGGAAGTGCTGTCAAAAAGCAGAGAAAAGTCATGACGTTATAAGAAAAAGTTGAATTGCTTAATATGTCCCATCGATTGAAGTCTGCAGCTGTGGTTGCCTGCTATTTCAGACAGACAATTCAAACAGATGGCATAAACTCACAGTATTGAGAAATATACTACAGTACTGTAAATGTATTTTCTCTTCCTTATGATTTTCTTAACATTTTCTCTTCTCTAGCTAGCTTTATTGTAAGAATTCAGTTTATAGTGCATGTAACATACAAAATATGTGTTAATCGACTGTTTTTGTTCTCCGAATCCTGGTCAACAGTAGGCTCTTAGTAGTTAAGCTTTGGGGAAAGTAAAAGTTATACATGGATTTTTGACTGTGCTGGGGGTCGGTGCCTCTAACCCCTGTGTCGTTTAAAGGTCAACTGTATATACAATACAATGGCCAAGACTTTGGGCTGGCAAGAATGAGGTTTATACATATGACTAACTGAACAGAAGTCTGTCTCCAAGCTCTACTTTTTGGTTCTGGCCTTCAGTCTGTCCTTTCACTTTCACTGGACTTCTTTCTCATATTTTGAATTTTTTAAACAGTTTGGCTCTCCCACATGATTTTCTTTTTTTTTTTTTTTTTTTTTTGTTCCTTTTTTTCCCTCCATCCCTTCCTTCTCTCCATTCATCCATCTTGGGGCTCTAGGTGAGTTCTTCTCCATTTATTTAACAAACACTTATATGAGCCTTACTATATACCATGTACTTTTCTAAGCGTGTTATACATATTAATTCCTTATAACAATCCTATGAGTTGGGTACTATTATGGTTCCCATTGTACAGAGGGAGAAACTCTCACAGGACTTTCTAGTGCCCAATGTCTATTTCCTATACCCAGTAGAAATCTTGGTGGCAGGCTGGAGGCAGGTATAAAGTAAAAACAAAATGCTTTGCCTCTGACTTGATCAGTCGTTTACATGTAGGGCCATGCTCTGTGCCTGTAGCGGGCAGTGTAGTTGTGTGATCAGTGCAGTTTTGACACAAAACACAGAAGGGGTTTCATTGCCTCTAGGCATGACCTTCCCTGCCCCCTAGGCATCCCAGAACTTTTTCCTGCCTGGCTTGCAGCCATACACATACACACACAGACACACACAGACACACACATGGAATATGTCTAACATTCATACTGTGGATTTGAAGTGGAGTACAGTGGCAAAAACACAGACCTGAAACTTGGTGAGAACTGTGTATGACTTTGGCCTCTGCCACTTACTATCTGTGAGATCTTGGGCAAGTCACTTAATCATTTGGAGCTTTGGTTTTCTCAGCTATGAAATGAAAAAGATGATGACAATTATAATAAAAATGATGATAGGATTGAATGAGATGATGTATTTGAATTTTTAGCCCAGTGATTTGTACACAGAAATGCTCAATACATGTTAGAAATTTTTAGAATTATTAATATACAATAATTCTTTATATATTAAGATAATTCACCCTCTGGCACATATGCAGCTTGCATAACTGAATTTTGAGAACCCAGAACAAGGCTTGTCTTTATCTAGGAACTTATTAGTTGTTTTGAATCTTGATGTTAGTTTTATCTTCTTTATCTTTGGCCTTCTATGGGCCCTTAGAATCAATTCCATCATCCTCAAGATTTGACTTTTGGTGCTCAAATGTCTAATTGGCCTTGTGCAAATGCCAACATTCCTTTGAGGTCCATGGCAAAGCCTGGCACTGGAATCCAGCTTTATCTGGAATATTAATGTGATTTTTCCTCTCCCATGGTGGGTCTTTATGTTGAAGCTGTCACATAGGAGGGCTCAGGGGCAGGGTGTTAAGCCAGACTCTACTTCACCCCGGGCCTAGAATGGCTATTAATGGCTCCTTCTCTAGGCACTGAGGCTTGAGCCAGAGTTTTCAGTACTCTGTTTCTCAGAGCAGGGGGCACCCCTGTGAATGACCCTGCTGAAAAAGTATGGTAGCCTGGCCCACCCAGGAGGCAGGAGTGACATTGCATTGGTTGTGCCTCCTCCCTTTTATGGACCAAGCCAAGCCCTATTAACTTGTAGGACTGTGATGTCCTGGCATGGCCAAAGAGCCTTCTTCAGTTCAGTCATTCCTGAAATCATATTGAGTCCAGGGCAGAGAATGAAGGAGGAGGTAGAGAGAACCCTGAAACCAAAAGGAAGGAAAAAGGAGCATCCCTGACTCTCCACCTGAGGTTATACTTTGGCAGGAGGAAGGGAGGGAGGCTCTGATATAAGGGCAGCAAGAGGGCTAGAAGAGTTTGTGGTCTGCAGTCAGATAAACCTGGGTTTGAATCCTGGCTCTACTATCTTATATATGGTGTTGACCAGATTACCTCACTTCTTTGAACCTGCTTTCCTCATCAATGAAATGGGAAAAGTTATTGTACCTATCTCAGAAGATTGCTGTAAAAATTAAGCAAGAGAGTTTACATAAAGCTTATATAAAGTTTATATAAAGATACTTGCCTGGAATATATTTTTCCCCCCTCTGGTCTTTGATTCACGATGCCTGGAATATATTAAGTGCATACCATCACTATCATCGAGGCTTTGATGACAGAACAGCAGGAAGAAACAGACTGGGAGAAATGAAAAGCAGCCTTGGGGCTTCTGTGCCATTCTCTGGGGTCTCCTTGTAATGTCTCTTAGTTCTACGCACACATCTTTGAGTTCCAAGCGAAGAGCTAAAGTTCTAGGGGGTCTTCAATGTGTGGACTGCTTTCCTAGTCAGGGCGTAGGAGGTGTGGAGGTATCCTGGCATCATAGGGCTGGGGTGTGTGTGTGTGTGTGTGTGTGTGTGTGTGTGTGTGTGTGAAGAGAGAGAGAGAGAGAGAGAGAGAGAATGTGTGAAAGAGAGGAGAGAGAGGGAGAGAGAATGAAGCCCAGCTAGTATCTTGAGTTCTAAGAGGTACATTGACTCGGTGGTGTCTTTGATGGGTCTGTGATCCATCAGATCAGCTTTTCTTCAAGAGGAACAGACTGTCATTCTTTGTGTCTCCCTTAATAGTAAAGAACCATTTGCCTTGAATAATGAAGGAAGCTACTTAAATCCATCCCCAGAGTCCTCACAAGGGGGGTTTGTTCCTGAGTTAATTGTTCTTGACTTATGAAGGGTTTCGAGTATGTATGCATTTTAACAAGTCTGGGACTGGGAAGCAGTATCACTACCTGATGCTGGAGACCAGTGGATTTCTTCTTCTTTTCTTTTTTTGTTTTGCTATTAGGTCACAGAGCCCAATATGTAAACCAGATCAAAGATAGCCTGCAAGGCTGCCACTTTTGAGCTCCCTGTCTCCCGCAGCAACTCCTGAAGGCATTTCTAAGAAAGTGGGGAAACAATTTGCTAAACACTGCAGTTGGCTCCCTGGGTTGTACTAGCCTTTTTCCAGCCATTTCTCTGTTTGGAGAAAAGGCTTGGATGTGGCTGTGTAAATAAGCAGCTATGTTGTAATAAATAGGTTTCTACTGTAATGACAGAGCGCTTAGCTACTGCAGTTCTCCTTTTCAAATGCCACCCGAGCTGCGGCAGTTGAAGCTGTTGAGTGGGGCTAACTGGACGTTTAGGGAGCACAGAGCTCATTATGTAATAAAGTATTGTCACCAACATGTGTTCAGGAAGTGTTTGCGTGATTCTGAGCCAGTGGTGGTGCTCTTTAGAACATTTCAGTTAATACAAAATATGCCACTTTTAATTTATTTTGTGTGTGCAGAAACTCTAGTGCTGTTTTCTACAGAGAGCCACTTGTAACCACATGTGTTTTTTTCCACCTCTGCATCAGAGACTGAGTGTGACCTGAACTCTGTCTTCTCCCCCTTCTAGGCTACAGATGCACATGTTGAATGGGGCTCTTCTGGCATTGCTGTTTCCTGTGGTAAATACTCGGCTGGTAAGTAGCCTCTTCTAGGAATGTATCAGCAACATACAAAACAGTATTTACTTGCACCTTTATTATCCAGTGCTTGGCCTCATTCTTAGCCCATATGCCCATGTAATTTTTAAAATATCTATAAAGTTAATGTTGAGGTCTGATGTAGTCCTGTTTGGATGCAGTGGAGCTCAGTGGGGGTGGGAGTATTTTGTGGAACTCTGGAGCTGCAATAAGTGTTTAGATCAGAACTAGGACAGAGCAAAAAAGCCGACAGAAACTCCTGGAGAAGTTTAGTGGAAAGAAAGGAGCTTCCAGGTATTCTAAGGGGTTCTCATATAGACTCAGCCACATTGGCCTAGAATAATATGCTGGGGAGCCTTAAAGCCTATCCACTTCACCAAGACCCGCCTTGGGCAAGAATTAGATGCCTTCCCCATTCACCCAAACCCACAGGCCAGTCTGGGCCACACAACCCCCAGTGGCTAGCAGAGAGAATTCCACTCTGGGGGGGAGGCTGAGTGATAAACTAGCTTAGAGAGAAGCAGGAGCTACAAGGCTGGGGTGGCAAGGCCCTGGCCTCAGACTCCCGCATGTTGGACTGGGGAGGGATTAGCAGACCACATTAGAAAACTCAGAAAAAGAAATCACCTATAAAATCATTACTACTGCTTTCTATTTTCATGACTAAAATTTTCCTTAAACGTTAAGATCATAGTTTAAACCTTGAAATGATAATCCTTCTTTTTGGATAGCATTTTATAGTTTACAAGGTCTTTTCACGTAACAATGTGTGAGGTACGTAGGGCAGGTGTTATTGCCTCTTGTTTTACAGAGGAAGAAACTGACATTCAGGGAGTCACAAAAGTTCTAATGGCAGCGTTAGGACTGCAGCCTAAGCCTCTTGATCCTAAAACCACAGTTACGCTTTGCTTCCTCCCTACAAATATTCATGTTTACCTTCATGACAGTTATACTTTTCTAGATGCATGTTATACAATCAGTAGAGATTAAAAGAGAAAGCATTCATCTAAAGCAGTGATTTTTGAACTCTCCTTATGTTCCAGGCTTACCTAATTAGCTTGGTTTAACCATTCCACAATGTAAACATAGTTCAAAACATCACATTGTGCCCCGTAAGCATATATAATTATTTGTCAATTAAAAATAAAATCAAAAACAAACAAACTAGTGAAAAAACAAACAAACAAATAACACTGAAGCCCTGCCCTGCCCTTGGAGAGTCTGAGTTTATGATCTGTGAGGAAGCCTGGGCATCCTGTTTTAAAAAGCTCCCCAGGTGATTCTAACATGGAGCTGGAGTTGAGAACCACTGATTCCATGCAATGGTTCTGAAACTTAATGTCCATAGCAATCACCTGAAGGGCTTGCCAGCCCCGCCCCAATCCCCTGAAGGTCTGTTTCAGAGGGTCTGGGCCAGGTAATGGCAGGGAGTGAACATTTGTAACAAGTGATGATGATGCAGGGCTCCCCAGACCACTCTTGGAGAATCAATGTCCTAGGTGCTCATAACTCAAAGTCACTCTAAGCATGGTCTGAGGACCAGCATCCCATGGGTGCTGCTTGTTAGACATGCAGAGTTTCAGGACCCAACCCAGCCCTACTGTATCAGAATCTGCATTTTTAACAGGACTTGCAAGGTAGCTTATCTGGACTAGACCTTTTCCTCCAAGGAGCACAAAGCACCTTACAGATAGACCATTTGAGCCCCTGATGAGTGGAATATCCAGGTGGGGGAGGGCAGGCGGTGCCGTCTCTGTCTTATTAGGCAGGGTGCATTTTGTTCAGCATTCTCCTGTGAGCTGGAGTCAACAGGCACATGCTGCTGACATGGGTACTGGTGCTGTCCCTTCTACATCCCCTATCATATATGACTTGCCTGACTGCACCTGGTGAACTGTGGCATCAGAACTTCTGAAAAAAAACCGCTGATTTCACACACCACAGCATTATTCCTTGCTGGCTGAAGGATGTAGAGCAGTGTTGGAGCAGAAGGTACTCCCTGCCTGTGGAGGTAACCTGCTAGGGCAGAGAAGTAGATCCAGTGCTATCTTATGCCATCTCTCTGCTCCCCTTGTTTCTGTTTTCTCAGCAGACTGAGAGGTCAGGCAGATAAGAGATGTTTTCTCAATTTTCAGCAGCTCTATCAGATCCCAGGAAAGGGAAGCATATCAGAAAATTTCTCCCTGGGCCGAGAGAGATAGTGATCCTGTGTTTGAGTGCTTCTAGTCCACAACTCTGGCCAAATAATCCCTGCTGTCACTTGAGGTGGATATGGTTCCTCCAGACAGGACACCTTCATTCAGCTCTCTTCCTAGTGGGACCTTTCCCCCAGTGAAAACCAAATAGGCTTCTTCTTGCAGAGCCATTGAGCATAAACAGAAGTTATGATTCCCATTGTACAAACATGAAAATAAAGGCCCCGAAGGGCCCAGTTGCATACCTGAGGTCAGTTAGAAAGCTGGTGGTGATGTTTTCATTCAGTCAATATTGTATAGGTATATACAGCAAAGATATATATCTCACTAGGTCTGCTAATGTTTCCTGAGCCCCTTTACCAGTAACAGCAGCAGCAATATCAGCTGCCAGTTCTTGAGTGCTTACTGTGTGCCAGGTACTGTTCTAAATGCTTTACATGGATTAATCTATTTAATCCTTACAATAAACTTATGAGGAAAGGTGCTGTTATTATTCCCAAGATCAAGGTGCCAGCAGGGTTGGTTTCCTCTGAGGCCTCTCTCCTTGGCTTGCAGATGGCCACCCTCTTGCTGCCTCTTCACATGGTCGCCTCTCTATGCACACAAATCCCTCAGTGCCTCTTTGTGTAGCCAAATCTCCTCTTCTTATAAGGATACCTGTAAGATTGGATTAGAGCCCACTCTAATGGCCTCCTTTAAACTTGATCACCTCTTTGAAGGCCCTGTCTCCAGATACTGTATAGTCACATTCTGAAGTACTGGGGATTAGGGCTTCAACATCTGAATTTTGGGGGCACACAGTTCAGCACATGGCACATATACTACCCTACACCTGTGGTTCCCAACCTCCGGTACCAGTCTACAGCCTGTTAGGGACTGGGCTGCAGAGCTCCACTGCCCCCCCACCCCACCCCAGTCCGTGGAAAACTTGTCTTCCATGAAACTTAGCAATGGGGGTGGGGGGCACACAGCAGGAGGTGAGCAGCGGGCAAGTGGCTCCATGGAAAAATTGTCTTCCATGAATCTGGTCCCTGGTGCCAGAAAGGTTGGGGACCACTGCCCTACACAGAAAACATTGTTTATCCCCCCACCCTGCTTTCCTTGTCTTTCTCTCTTTCCCTCCCTTCCTCCCTTCCCTCTCCTCTTCTTCCCTTCTCTCCTGGTAGATACACTATTACGTCTGTTACATCAACAGCTAATAATTTCCAAATAAATGTCAAGCTATAGCCAACCAGCTTATCAAGAATGTTCACGAAATTTTCCCTGACATTGAAACTTCTTTGATGGGCTGTCTCTTAAGTGGTGATTCCAGTCACTCTGGTGAATCTTTGCACTCTTTTTCTAAAATGATGCTGAGAAGAGCTCGGGATGTCTCCATTTGCATATGTCTTTGCAGTTGCTTTAGGTCTGGTTCTTTTAGATGTGTGGGACCCCTCCTGGACTACTCTGGCCTTCAGAACGTTTTGCTTTGCAACCTCTTAGTTGAGCTCAGATTGACTTAAAATGAGACACATGAAGATTGGCAACTCTTTCTGAAACTTGATGATCTAATTAAGCAGGAAGCCAGCTTTTGACTTTTCTTTTGCCCTTCCTTCTTGGCCCTTTATCTTTTTAATCCTTTTTTTTTTTTTTTTTTGCTCATTAGCAGTAATGAGGAAGCAAGAAAAATAAAATGAACTAATTAGTGTGTGTGCCAGTACCACAGACATACATACACTCACATACATAAAGACAGAGTAAGAGGGAGTTGGAGGTAGTTGCCACAGTCAGCTAAAGGATTTGGGGTGATCAGTGAATTTCCATATGCTCTACTCTGCCCTGTGACTTACTGGCACCTGGATTTGCAAATCAGCTAGAGAATGCCCAGGCTTCAGTTCCTCCTGGTTCACTATCTTCAAAACTGACACCCTAGAAGAAGGACCATGTATTCCAATGGCCGATATTACAAGTAAGTGCTCTTTACAGCCAGGATTCTGGAGAAGGTCTCTTTCTGGCTTCAGATGAAGTGTTGTAAGGGCAACTTCCAGTGATATGCCCTTATGTTTCTTAGAAGGAAGGAGGGGAAATGCATCATGGAACTATTGATTATTAGATTAGCACAGAGCTCAAACCTTGTCTGATCTAATCTGATCTTCCAGAGGGAGAATTTAGGAGGATAAATGACTTAAGAAGCCAAGGTGGGTGCCCCTAGAACCTGTGTCTCCTGACTCAGACTTCAGAGCTCTTTTTTAAATTTCATGACTGAAATTCAGGGCGAGTTTATATGCTGGCAAGGCAGGATGCTAGAGATGCTTCTTAGCTTCCCATCGTCTGAGAGTTATAGGCTTTTTTGAGTAGTGAAGAGAACTATAGAGCCTCTTTCCAGATAAATGCACAAATGCAATTTTGCAGATAATTCCAGGAGGGACATAGACTGCCACCTCTTTCCCCTGCAGGGTCATCTATAGATCCCATGTTAAGATCCCCTTGCCTATGCTATCAATAGTATATAGCTTAGAGAATAGATGTGTTGCCTACTTTATGAATTCCCTGTTATAGCCACTGGCCCTTTGTTGTGATGGTCATGCTGGGTTCCTTATCTATGCCTGTGACTTTGCAAAGAACATGATCCAATCCAGGCTAAACCACCTTCTGGAAAGTAAAAGCCAAGAGGTTGGAGCTAAGTAGGGTGCCCATGGAACCTGGTTACATATTAGGTTTTCAGTTAAAGTTCTCACCCTGCAAAGCTGGTAATCTGGCCCTGGAATGAGGCACAGGGCCCATGCTGTATCCTCAACCCTCTGCTTTTTCCCTCTAACCCATGAGAATTTCTTCTGAATGTGGAGTGTTCTTAGCAAGGGAGTCTGGACACAGAAAAGAAACTTAAGACACTGTATCAGACCCCTTTCCAGACTCAGACTGAAGACTCTCGCCTGGCCTGTATTTGTGTTTGTGGCCATCCATAATACTATAATAGTAGTATTATAAGAAGAAGAGTGCTAATGATTCTTTTCATCAAGCTCCTTTCTTCTTCAAGGCCCAAAGCCTCCAGTATATTATTATCTTATTATCAAAATTGCCCATTATTGTATATCCATGTTGATCTATTATGTTCCTTTTTTCCCTTTTTACCACTGCTCTCCCTTTGTCCAGTTCTTTTTTTTCTGTTGGATGGTTCTTTTGAATATTCCTAACTCTCAGACTGAGTGGAAGATGTTAGTAATGATTTTGTCATTCCTGGGGCATCTACCCATCATTCACTAACATTATCTCAATGTTCTTGGGATGCAACTTTGCTGCCGGCACACCTTGTACCCATGTGTGCTGCTGGGAAAACTTTGCTGTCACCAATGCAAATAGGCTTGAGAATCTCACTCTTTGCTAATTGGCACATTGAAATGTGTTAATTGACCTAGAAAAGTTATTTCTGTGACTGGCAAATTGAGCTATTTTAAAAAGTTATAGTTTGGATTTTGGACCTGAACTGAGGACACAATGTCCCTTTGCTTTCCTGAGAGTAGTTAAAATATAAAAAGCTTGGTTTTAAAAGAGGTCTTAACTTTCTGAAGAATAGATTGAGGCCAAATTGTGCCTCAACCTTCTAGAAAGGCCAGGGTGTTTCTGATCAGATGAATGCAATGTGTCTGAGGATGTGGGGGGTGTTGAAGAGTTTGGGGTTCCTCGTCCAAGCCAAATTCTATGGACTACCCTGGACTATGTCTCATTGCTACCTTTATTTTAAGATTAAGCTTTGAGGTCTCACATCCTCCATGAATCCAGCCTAGATCACACCAGTCAATCTACAAACTTTTATTGATTATTTTTCTGTGAGAAAAGGAGATGCAACAATGGCCAGGGTACATTCCTGGCCCTCAAGGAACTTGCAGTTTAGTTAGAAAGGTAAGGTGTCAATGCCTGAGAAGTTATGGCAGTATTAAAGTTGAAATCATGAAAAAGGAAAATCAGTTCATTCTTGATTGCTAAATTGCAGTTGTTCCATGTTTCAAGAAATGAGAAGAGGATTAATATCAGCATTCATTGAGCACATACTATTTGTCAGGTAATTCACATATATTATCATTTAATTCTCATACGAACCCCATTTTACGTATGAGGAAACTGAGATTCAGAGAGATGAAATGATTTGCTTAGAGTTACATGGTTTGTAAGTGCTAAAGCTAAACCTGTGCACTTTGCACACAACCTCCTGGAGTGATTGTTGGATTAAGTGATCCAGGAAGGCTTCACTGAGAAATAAAGTCTGAGCTGAGCCTTGAAGGATGATTAGAATGTGCATGCAAGTTACAGAAGAAGAAGGCAGTTTGAGCTAAGGGAATGTCTTGGCATGGAGGTGTAGAAACAGTAAACTCAGGACTGAGATTCTGAAGAAGAGGGTGGGGAGTCATGAATTCTAGTTGTACATAGAGACGTTACTACTTATTTGCAAATCACCAGAAGGCCTGTTACACTGCTTCTTTCATGTCTTTTAGCTCTTATAGTGTTTAGATTTCATGTGTGTTTCCTGTCTGTTCAACATCTAATAAGAATTCCTTACATGTGGATGGGACTTTGCAATCAGAATAGCTTTCATAAATATCTCACCCTATTGTAGTTGGTAAGAGGATGGGCTCAGGGATCAGATTCTCTAGGTTCATATTCTGGCTGGGCCACTCCTGTGTGTGTGTGCGTGTGTATGTGTGTGTGTGTGAGAGAGAGAGAGAGAGAGGGAGAGGGAATACGAGGGAGAATGAACTTAGATGTTACTTAACCTTTGTGGGCCTCAGTTCTCTCATCTATAAAATGGGGGTGACAGTAGTGCCTACCTCATAAAGCTGTTCTGAGGATTAGATTAGTTAATATGTATAAAGCACAGCCTCATTAGCTATTGATTATTAGTCTTTGATCCTCACTAAAACCCTGTGAAGTGGGTATTAGTGTCTCCATTTTACAGACTGAGCCTTAGAAAGTTTAAGTGACTTGTTATGTGGGCACCCAGGAAGTGACAGAACTGGCATGAGAACTTCAGTGTTTCTGATACCAAAGGTCATGGTCTTCATTCCTAATTATTTAGATTGATTTTCAAGTTTTCAGCTAAATCAACTCCTTGTGGTAAATTTCATACAATATTTATTAGTGATTTGGGAGGTTGATTTTACTTTTAGGATTTTTTTGTTGTAAAAATAATACATGCTCATTGAAAAGCCATTCAGTCAGAGGAATAGAAAGAACAAGCTAATCATCTTACCAACTTTCAGTCCTGTCGCCTCAGGGGCAAATTGTGTTAAAGGCTCGTGTATCTTTCCACCCTTCTCTTTTGCTCATACATGCAGATAAAGATTTTCAGATTTCTAGGGTTGTTGGTTTATTTGGGTTTAGGTTTCTTACACAATTGGTATTACACCATAAATATTACTCCAGTATATTTTTCCTTTAACCCAACACTAACACTAGATAATCAGTACTCTCTTCAGGCACGGATGCAAATCATTTTTTTCTAATAGCTACTTAGCATTCCGTAGTTTGATTGGACTATGTATTCACTTTCCCTCAGGTTCCCTCCACTGCAGTGTAACTGTTCTCTGTGGGCAAGGACAGTGTCTTTTGCTCTGTGACTGCCCCCTGCAGGGCCTTGTACTTACTACATGGTAGATATCCACAGACTAAATGAATTCATCAGCCAACCGGAACCTCAGTGTTGCTCAGGGAAATTCCAAGGATCCCTCTCACATATGTCCTGGGATCTTGGTGTGAAGACAGAAGATAGATAATATCTTTTTCCAGGTAAATTATTTTTTTGCAACTACCTAAAATAATGCTGTTTTCCTGATTACAGCAAAAGATTAATTCATTGTTGAAAATCTGTGAAATACAGAAAAGCATAAATAAATACAAATCACCACCAATGCAAAGGTGATTATATTTCCATACATTGGAAACAACAACAAAAAGCAGGAGGCTTTTTGTTCACAATGAAATATATATAATATATTATAATTATTATATATTATATATTATATAATTATATACTGTTTAATTATATATTATATATAGTATATAATAATATATAATTATTATATATTATAATATAATATAAATATATGTAATATATGTTCACAATGACAAAAATAGAAAATACGGAAAAACACCAGAATATAACAAATCACTGAACACTAATGACTGTTAACATTCTTTGCTGCATATTCTGGTAAACTTTTTGTCTCTGCATAGATGTTAAGAGTTAGTATAGTGTAGTTGTCAAGAGTGCTGACCCTGGAGCCAACCAGTCTATGGTTTCATGGCTAGCTCCTCTGCCTGTAGCCATGTGACCTTGGGTAAGGTACCTAACCTTGCTGACTTTATTTTCTTATCTATCAATTGGTGTTCAAAAGTTGAATGGAGACAATGTGTGGTAAGCACTTAGCCCAGTGCCTGGCACATAGTATGTGATCAATAAGTGTCAGATGCTGTAGTTTAGTGTTCCTGCCGTTATTAATATTATCTTAAACATTGAGGGGGCTCTCCTATTGGTGTACCCTTTTTGATGTTAGTCTTTAGAGCTTTGGCTGCAGCTCCCTGAGCTGTCCAAAGATGGTGATGTGAAGGGGGCTTTGTTTTTGCATTAGCCTTGCTGAGTGAGATTAAAATTCCCTGGCAGGCTTTCCCATCCACATTGACTAACACTGCCTTTGTTTTTTCATTTTTGTTTCAGAGACAGCCTGTTTGATTAGGGAACTAGCCAATCTGCTGTCCTCCCTCCTGACAGGTGAATTAGGCCCACTCCTGTTTTGTTTGTTGAATAAAACAAAGATCTTTTGGGTTGGTCCATAGGCCCAAGCCCCTCAGCCCATTGAGGGAGTGGCCCAGTGAGTGATGAGTGCCAGGAAGCAGCCTGTTTGCCTTCACAGCTTACTAGTTGTTTGCCTTGGTTCTGTTTTCCTAAAATCACATTAGAAGGAATAGCCTCTGGCAGTCTTAACCAATGTCTTCCCTCTCCACCTTGAGCACCACCATAAGCAATGTTTTTTTATGCAATAAAAGCCTTATCTAGTGGGTACTTTTACTCTCTTCAGTCTGTGGACCAGTGCTGCTCAACCCTGCACAATTAGGAGCCCTAGAGCTGTTTTCAAAACATTCCCATTTTTTATTATACATTATTTTACTTTATTTTTAATTGACACATTGCACACATTTATAGAGTACAGAGTGATATTTTGATATATGTATACACTGTGTAATGATCAAATCAGGATAATTAGCACATCTATTACCTCAAACATTTATCATTTGTGTTGGGAACATTCAAAATCCTCTCATCTAGCTGTTTGAAAATATATAATAAATTATTATTCACTACAGTCATGCTACAGTGCTATAGAACACTAGAACTTGCTCCTTCAATCTCACTGTAATTTTTGTATCCATTAACCAACCTCTCCCTATCTCCTCCCACCCTCCCTAGCCTCTAGTAACCACTATTCTACTCTCTACTTCTATGAAACCAACTTTTTTAGCTCCTACATAAGAGTGGGAACATGTGGTATTTGTCTTTCTGCACATACCCATTTTTAAAAAGCACCCCAGGCAATTCCAATGTGTGCAGCCAGGGCAGCTTTGCTGTACACCTTGTTTTAGTTCTGTCCTGCTGCTGGCTTGGACTTGGGGCTTTGAAGGATTTAATTTTACCTCTTCAAGCATTGGTTTTTTTCCATTTATCAAATGGGATTAGTAATATCTGCTCTCTCTACCTCAGAGATAGGGTATGAAGAAAAGAACAGAGATAACAAAAGATAACAAGGAAGAGATAACGAAGAGCTTTGGAAAGTTAAAAGCACTATAGAAATGAGTGCTTGCCTTGTTCTCTCTCTTCAGTCACTTTTATTTGGAAGGGGGGTTTAATTGTGATATAATTTACACATGATAAATCTATCTTTTTAAGATACACAATTCAGTGGTTTTTAGTATATTCACAGAGTTGTGCAACCATCACTACAGTCTAACTTTGGAACATTTTCATCACCCCCAGAAGAAACTGCATAAACATTAGCAGTCATACCCCATACCTGCTCCCCCTCCCTCCCTGCTCCAGACCCAGGAAACCACTAATCTACTTTTTGTCTCTATGGATTTGCCTATTTTGGACATCTCATGTAAATGTAGTCACATAACCTGTGGCGTTTAGTGATTGGCTTCTTGCACTTAGCATGATGTTTTCCGGGTTCATCCATGTAGTTGCATATATCAGTACTTCATTCCTTTTTATAGCTGAATACTATTCCTTTGTATGATATACCACATTTTGTTTATCTATGGATCTGTTGGTGGACATTTGGTTTGGTTCTACCTTTTGGCTACTGTGAATATGCTGCTATGAACATTCATGTAAAGTTACCTGTTTGAATGTCTACTTTGGGGTATATATCTAGAAGTGGAATTGCTGGGTCATATGAGAACTCTGTGTTTAACCTTTGGAGGAACTGCCAGACTATTTTCCAAAGTGCCTGTACCGTTTTAGTTCCCCACCAGCAATGTATAAGGATCTTTAGATCCTTGCTAGTACTTGTTATTGTCTGTCTTTTTTATTACAGCCATCCTAGAGATTGTGATGTGTTATGGGTTGAGTATTCCTTATCCAAAATGCTCGGGACTAGAAGGATTTGGATTTTGGATTTTGGAATTTTTGCATTATATACTTACTGTTTGAACATCCCTAATCTGAAAATCCAAAATGCTCCAGTGAGCATTCTTTTGCATGTTATGTCAGCATGCAAAAAGTGTTGGATTTGGGAACATTCTGGACTTTGTGTTTTCAGATTGGTGATATTCAACCTGTATTTCATTGTGGTTTTGAGTTGTATTTTCCTGATAACTAATGATGTTGAACACCTTTTCATGTACTTACTAGCCACTTGTATGTCTTTTTGGGGAAACATCTTTTCAAATCCTTTTCCATTTTTTAATTGGGTTGTTTTTGTATTAAGAGTTCTTTCTGGATATTAGACCCTTGTCTGATATATGATTTGAAATATTTTTCCCATTCTGTGGGTTGTCATTGCATTTTCTTGATGGTGTCCTTTGAAGCACAAAATGTTTTAATTTTGATAAAGTATAATTTCTCTATTTTTGATTTGGTTGCTTGTGCTTTTGTTGTCACATTTAAGAAACTGTTGCCTAATCCAAGGTCACGAAGATTTATGACTGTTTTCTTTTAAGAGTTTCATAGTGTTAGCTATTACATTTAGGTCTATGATCCATTTTGAGTTAATTTTTATATATGGTGTGGGGTAGGGGTCCAAATTCACTTCTTTTGCATGTGAATATCCAGTTTGTCCCAGCACCATTTGTTGAAAAGACTCTTCCTTCTCCGTTGAAATATCTTGGTAGCCTTGTCAAAAATCAATAAAAAAAAAAATGTTAAGGGTTTATTTCTGGACCCTCAATTTTGTCCCATTTATCTATATGTTTGTCCTTATGCCAGCACTATACTGTCTTAATTACCATAGCTTTGTAGAAAGTTTTGAAACTGAAAAGTGTGAATTCCTGAATTTTTTTCTTCTTTTTCAAGATTGTTTTGGCTGTTCTGGAACCCTTGCATTTCCATACAAATCTCAGGATCATATTGTCACTTTCTCTAAAACAGCCACCTGGGATTTTGACAGGGATTGCATTGAACGTAGATTAATTTAATTAGTATTGCCATCTTAACAATATTAAGTCTTCCAATCCATGAACACAAGATGTATATCCCTTTATTCAGACCTTCTTTGAAATTTTTCAACCATGTTTTATAGTTTTCACAGTATTGGTTTTTCATTTCTTTTGTTAAATTTATTCCTATGTATTTTATTCTTTGTGATGGTATTATAAAGGGAATTTTCTTAATTTCCTTTTCACATTATTCATTGCTACTCTGTGGAAATACAGTTCATTTTTTGTATTGATCTTGTATTCTGCAACCTTTCAGAACTCACTTATTACCTCTAATTTTTTTTTGTTTGCAGATCTTAGGATTTTCTATATTAAACAATCATGTCATTTATGAATAGAGATAGTTTTACTTCCTCCTTTCCAATCTGGGTGTCTTTTATTTCTTTTTCTTGCCCATTTGTCCTGGCCAGATCCTCCAGATCAATGCTGAATAGAAATGGCAAGAGCAGACATTCCTGTCTCATTCCTCATTTTAGGGGGAAAATACTCAGTTTTTCACTCTTTTTTCTTTTTTCTTTTTTTGAGACAGAGTCTTGCTCTGTCACCCGGGCTAGAGTGTGGTTGTGTCAGCCTAGCTCACAACAACCTCAAACTCATGGGTTCAAGCAATCCTCCTGCCTCAGCCTCCCGAGTAGCTGGGACTACAGGCCGGGCTAATTTTTTCTATTTTTGGTAGAGACGGGGTCTCACTCTTAGGCTGGTCTCAAACTCCTGACCTCAAGTGATCCTCCCACCTTGGCCTCCCAGAGTGCTGGGATTACAGGCGTGAGCCACTGTACCCGGACTTTTTCACTTAAGTATGATGTTAGCTGTGGGTTTTTCACAGATGTCCGTATCAGGTTGAGGAGGTTCCTTCAGTCATCTTTAATAAATGTTTGTTGTTGGGGAACTGAGGGTAGTAGGATGTTGCTTAATGTGGAGTTACTTAGTCATACAGAGTTTGGAATTGGTTAGGGTGAAAAAATGTCACATCTTCCCAAAGGAGGCATTGTGATGCTTTGGAGGTTCAAAGTCATCTCTGTTTAAATTAAAATATGGAATCTTAAGGCCAGGCACAGTGGCTCATGCCTGTAATCCCAGCACTATGGGAGGCTGAGGTGAGAGGATTGCTTGAGGCCAGGAGTTCAAGGCCAGCCTGAGCAACATAGCAAGAACCTGTCTCTACAAAAAATTAAAAAAAAAATAGCCGGGCATGGTGGCACACACCTGTAGTCCCAGGTACATGGGAGGCTGAGGCGGGAGGATCGCTCGAGCTCAGGAGTTGGAGGTTGTAATGAGCTATGATTGTGCCATTGCACTCCAGCCTGGGTGACAGAGTGAGACTTTGTCTCTTTAAAAAAAAATGGATTCCAGCCCAGTGGAGGGAAAAAGAAAAAAAAAATGGAATCTTAAGCATATTTAAAAGACAAGTCAAAGCTAATAGAATTTTGGTTAAAATACAATGATACTGCATTGTCATCAAAGAGCTACAGAGAAATAAAATGGTACTTCAGGGCTGGCATACAAGAGGAGCTCAATAAATGCTTATTGGCTAGTGGCATGCTTAGGGTAGGTATATTAGTCAGCTCAGACTGCCATAACAAAATACCCAGACTGGGTGGCTTAAAACAACATTTATTGCTGACAGTTCTGGATGCCAAAAGTCCGAGATCAGGGGGCCAACACGGTGAAGGCCCTCTTTCTGGCTTGCAGATGATCGCTTTCTCACTATTTCCTCACCAGGGTGAGGGCGACAGTGGGGTGAGGGAGAGCACACTATCTGGTGTCTCTTCTGATAAGGATACTAATCCCATCACGAGGACCCCACTCTCATGACCTTATTGAAACCAAATTACCTCCCAAAGGCCCCAACTCCTAATATCATTGGGGGGTAGGACCTCAACATATTAATTTTTGGGGAAATGCAACCATTCAGTCTATAATATTAAGTTAGAAAACTATACACACCAGGTATGGTATGGACAAATTTGAAAATTTAGGATTTGTAATAGCCAAGGGAGGGAATAGAGGGCACAACCAGACATTCACAGTAATAGCTACCACTGTATTGAGGGCCTTCTTATGTGCCCAGAACTCAGCTAGATTCATTACTTCCCTTATCTCAGCAGCCTTGAAATGTAGGTGATCTCATTTATAGAGGAAAAAACTGAGGTCCAAAGAAATTAATGAATTCATCCAAAGGCCCGCAGCTAGTGAGTGGCAAAGTTGCAAGTTAGAAGTTAGATTTTTGTTCTAAAGTCTGTTCTCTTGCCACTATCCCACCCCACCTTCCTCACTGAACCCTGGGTCTTTGCAATGCAAAGTGTGGTCTGCAGACCAGCAGAATTGGCCTTCCCTGGGGACTTGTTAGAAATGCAGAATCTTGGGCCCCATCCCAGACCTACAGATTGAGAATCTGAATTTTAACAAGAAGATCCCTTGGAGATTGGTGTGCACATGAAAGTTTGAGAAGGGCTGGAAAACAAGACTGAGAGAAAGCAAAATGAGCAATATAGTATACAGATGATAAGGCCCAGGAAGGGGGAATGACTAGCCCAAGGTTGTATAGACAGCGAGTGGCAGATCTTGGACCAGCACTCAGGCCTTCTGACTCCCAGACCAGTGCTCTTTCCACCTCCCCTGTTGCCTAAGTACTGAATGGGATGTCCTTGGTTCGTGGCTGTTAGGAAGAGACTGCAGGGTTAAGCAACTGAACTTTGCTCAGCCTGCTCATCTATAAAACAGGAATAATAATATTACCTACCTCATAGTTATTGTGAGGATTCAATGAAATAATACTTTATGTCAGGCGGCAACTGAGAAGATTAATGCAGTTTTCTGTCGCAGAGGTGGAAGGGCGAAGTAGGCAGAGCTCCTCCTTGTGCCTTTCTCTTACCTCAACAGCTGGCCCGCCCACCTAGGAGCTTGAGTGAAGTGACTCGAGACCTTAGGATAAACTGAGGGTTTAGAAAGTCCAAGGGGAGGGTGGTCACTTCTGGGTCCCAGTACTGCATGGGCACCAGTTGAAGAAGCTTCGGTGGTAGGAGTAGGTCAGAGGAGCTGACCCAGGAAAGAAGTTTGGGGTAGAGAAACTTCATAAGCCAGGAGGTCCTATGATGTAGTGGATAAGAATAGGAGTATATGTATACAATTTTATATTTCAATAATTTTATATTATAGAAAATTGAAAATATATGTAAAAGTAGAGAAAATGTACGCTAATGCATCCATCACCCATTTTCAACAATTGTCAACTCATGGCCCATCTTTTTTTTTTTTTTAACAGTGTACCTTACTCCATCTCAGATCCACTCTCTCCCCCCCAACACAAACACCTATCCCTGGATTATTTTGAAAGAAATCTCATATAATTTTAACTGTAAATATTCATTATGCATCTCTAAAATGTAAAGACTCATTTTTATACATATATATACATATATATAAAATAAAATTACAATATCATTGGTGTACCTACAATAATTAACAATAATCCCTAATATCATCAAATATACTCCGTCAGAAGAACGCAGGCTTTTAGTCCAGGCAGATCGCAGTTCCAGTCTTCCTTCTATGACATCAATAGCTCACCTCAGAGCCTGTTCTATGTTGTAAAATGAGGACAATCATAATAATTACTGAACCTTAAATAAGGTAATGCATATAAAGTGCTTACCACAATGCCTGCTACATAGTAGCAAGTGCTCAATAAAGATTAGCTAAGATTATTATTTATTAATAACAATATAAATTATTTGTGTTGCTATTAAGGTGCCTTTGAAATTAGTTTTGACTAAGAATCAAGAGGCAGATTTGGAGCCCAGCAAAAGGATTTTTTTTGGGGGGGAAAAATAACAAAGACAAAAAATTTTCCAAGTGGCTCAAAAAGCTACAAGAGAGCACTGGTATAAATTGGGAAGCGGAGCTAGAAATGATGGGGTCTTGGTAATTTCCCTCCACTGTATGTAGTTTGTTCCCCTGAGATTCCTGTTCATTGTAGTAGAAGAGTGTGCATATTGAAAAGCTCCCCTTGTCCCCTAGAGGAGGGGGAAGAGCTGGCTGGGGTGGGGGTGTAAATGCTGGCAATTATTCAGGGCAGGAAGGGGCACTGCAGTCAAAGGGCTGGCGGCCCTGGGAGTCCTGGCTCAGGAAATGAAGCCCCAGGTTCCCTAGGTGGTCATGGGCTTAAAGTCCCACCTTGTGGGGAATGGTCTGAGCAACCCTCCATCTGGGCATGGAGTCTGTGGGCATAAGGCAAGCTCACTCTGTTGTGTTGTCCTTAGAAACATTCTCCTTCCTCAGGGACAGCCCTGTTCTTTGCTGCCTGTTTCCAGCATCAGCTGAAAGCTTTTTAATAAACATGGAACCCAAAGGAGAAATGATAAGGTATCTGATTTTAACCCGAAGTGAGAGAACACCAGATGTTTCATTCTGTCTGAGGGTTCAAGAGAGGAAAAGCAATTAGCAGCTGCTACTGATTTAGCAGCAGACACCTGCTAAATGAAAATCTGTAAAACCAGCCAAGCTTGGCAGCAGAAGTGCATACACTGCTTCTTGGGCATTTCTGGGAATTGTAAATTATGTTGGCTCAAATGGCAGGGTGGGGTGGAGGGGGTCGAATGAAGCTGAACATGCTCATCTAGACCAGGAGTGTGTTAGTGTGTTTTTCTAAGATGGCAGCAACTTAGAAACGGCTATTTATTTGCTTGGTGCATGGAAAGGAAGAAAGGAGAATGAATCTTCCAGAAGCCACCTGGTTCTTCTCCACTTCTGGCCTGTCTCACAGGTTGTCCTCTGGGGGCCATCCCATAGGGGCAGATAGGGCTGAAAAAGGGGTGGAGGAATCTAGCCTCCCCTCTCTTGCTGGTCCAGAGCACACCTCTCCCTTCCGGCAAGGGCAGTGAGCCTCAAAGCAGAAGGAACCCTCAACTCTAGGCTCACAGCAGCTCCTGCTCTGGGACAGTTACAGACTGTTGGCTCCAGAAGCAATCTGGACATCTTCTGCTGAGTTTGTGCTTTGCTTTGGCTGGGAAAGAGGCTTATCCATGGCCTTCTGTCTTTCAGGATTCTTTTCCAAGTGGACATTATGTACTGCTCTCCACTTCCATTTTCCCAAGGCCCACGGTGAAACGCAAACATTGGAAACATAGAGATCCATGAAGAGGGCTTTAGGGATCTCCTGTGACACTGCCTCTGTCGTGTCTTTTAGCCCTTACAGTGCTTTGATTTTGTGTGTGTTTCCTATCTTTTCAACCTCTACTGATACGAACTCCTTACACGTGGATGGGACTTAGCAACCAGTAAATATCTCACCCTAGTGTAGTTGGTAAGAGGATGGGCTCCGGGATCATATTCTCTAGGTTTATATCCTGGCCGGGCCACTCGTGTGTGTGTGTGTGTGTGTGTGTGTGTGTGTGTGTGTATGTTGTCAGGGAGGATGCAAGGTTCTACATGGGGTGGGTGTTTAAGATATGACTGGAAAGAAAGTCGATTTATCGCTCATCTAGATGGTATTGAAAGAATTGGGCAACTCCCATTTGTGCCTCATACCACATTCACTGTACTTAACTGTCTCAGTGTAAACTAGGCCAGAGGTCAGCTGTAACTGGGGCCAGAGGGGTGGGCCCTTGTTCTGTTTCCAGTCTTGAGCAAAGGGATGGCAACTTTCCTTGTGGAACAAGGGCCAGGGGGTGCTGTTGGCAGATGCATGGTCAGAGCTATCCTGAGGAAATACTGTCTGGAGCCTCATCCTGGGAAAGTGCATTAGTGTGGTTAAAGACTAAGCTCCTGGTTCCAGAGACGATTGGAGCCAAGAGACAATTCTTTTTCCTTTAACTAAGTAGGTCCTTAGGCAAGAATAGTTGTTCCAGATATGTTTTAATTTCACTAACAATGCCCCACAGTGCCAGGGCAGGAGGGGAAAAGGAACAATGAGTCAAGGGTAGAGGGAGAGCGAGGGTCCCCACTCTCCAGCCAGAATTGGGGGGAGTTCCACCTTCTCTGGTCAGGGGACAGACAAGATTCCCACCAATTAGTTCTAACAAGTGAAATAACCACAGCACAAATACGTGTCCTATTATACCAGGCTGCCATAGAAAGAGGGCTGGGGACCTTGTCTATGATGGGATGCACTAGGTGCACTCATGGCTCTCATAAAAGCAGCCAGGCGTGCAGGTGCTGGACCCTATGTGCACATGTCACCCACAGATCCACGAAACGTATGTTCCTAAAAACCCATTACACTCTTAATAATTCAAACCGCCATGGGTGCCAGAATTCAAATGAACTCTCAGCAGTAAAATTACTTATTTTTCTTTAGAACCTAAGACAGATAGGCCTAAACTAATTTGAAGATTTTGATCTGGTGACCAAGACAGGGTGTCTCCTCATAGGACTGCATTTGTTTAGAGGTCCTAGGCCTTACATGGGTTGGGAGGGGGATTTCCAGGGACTCTATTAATGAAGGGGGTTGGGTAGGGCTTGAGGCTCTCTGCTCATTCTGAATTCCAGCATACACACCAGAGTGTGCTTCTTAGCACAGGTGACTGCTATGTGTCACTTGGACTGCCACATTTTGGCACAGGTTCACTCACAATGAAGATATAATTTTACTATATTCTGTCTTCCATTGTGGCTTTGAAAAGCCAGTGGTCAGTCTTAACCTTCCCTCCTTTGAAAGTTATCACTCCTTCCTTTCAGGTCACTTTTGAGATCTTTTTTTTGTGTTTGGTATTCTGTAGTTTTACTATATGTTTCGGTATTGATTTGTTTTTACTTATTCTGTGTGTGAGAGTCTTTGAGCTTCTTGAGTCTATGGGTATATGTCTTTCTCATCAGGTTTCTGAACATTCTCATCTGTGATACCGTCAAATACTGCCTGTGTCTTATTCTGTTTTCTTCTTCTGGGACCACATTTAGAGATATGTTCGTTCCTCTTACTCTGTCTTCCCACCTCTTAATCTTTCTTTCATGTTTGCTACTTCTTTGTCTTACTGTGTACTGCATTTTGGATAATTTCTTTAGTTCTATATTCTAATTTATTATATCTTTATGTCTTTAGTTGTGCCTAATCAGCAGTTAAATCTATCCATTTAGTTTTTTATTTCAGTCATTATATTTTCAATTTTTTAAACATATTAAACATAATCTATAAGTAATAATTGCATTATCTGAGGTCTTTAAAGCTCTATTTTTGTGATTCTTGGCTTGTTTCCTTGTGTGTCTCAGTTTTTTTTTGTTTTAAATGTCATGATTGTTTTTGATTTACTGTAAGTTGCTTATTTTCCTTGGGATTTTATTTGTGGGAATTTTTGAGTCCTGTGTTCCTCTAGAGAGGATTTTTTTTTTGAGACAGAGTCTCACTCTGTTGCCTGGACTAGAGTGCCATGGTGTCAGCCTAGCTCGCTGCAACCTCAAACTCCTGGGCTCAGCGATCCTCCTGCCTCAGCCTCCCAAGTAGCTGGGACTACAGGCGTGCACCAACACGCCTGGCTGATTTTTCTATTTTTAGTAGAGACAGGGTCTCGCTCTTGCTCAGGCTGGTCTCAAACTCCTGACCTCAAGCAATCCTCCCTCCTCTGCCTCCCAGAATACTAGGATTATAGGCGTGAGCCACCGAGCCCAGCCTCTAGAGAGGATTTGTCTTTGTTCTTTCTAGGCACTTGAGGGCTGCCAGTCTGGAATCATGCTAAATGAAATTCTTAACCTCAGGTTTTTGGATTACTCAAGTAGTATAACTTCAGACTGCAAATCCACATGAGGGCTAACTTGTGGTTCCAAGTTTTTAGTGGAGATACCTAGTTCCCTTCCCTACTACTCCAACTCAGTGTGAAAATTTGAGAGTGGATTGTCCTTACTGTTCTAGGGGCAGGGGTAATTTGTATTTCTAGCACACCTTTACATTGAACGTGAAGCTTTTTGGGGTTCTGGCTTTATAAGAGTTATCTCCTGTCAGAATTTTGGGGATATCTTGACCTTTGTCTCCCATTTCCAATACCCACTAGGCTATGAAAAATCAAAGTTCAAGTTCAGCTGGCTTAGCAAATCTACTCTGGGTGAATATTGGATGATGTAGTATCCCATTTATTTCTCTGGGTTCCTACTTGCACTTATTCTCTGGCTAGAAAATTCCTTGCATATCTGACAGTTCATAGATTTTTAAAAATAATTGAAAAAATTTTATCTAGGACTTTTGGACATTTTCAATGGGAGATTTCTTTAAGAAGTAGCTTTTGACATTACCAGAAATGAATGGTTGGGTCTTGTTTTCCAGCCCTCTAATGGCTGGGTCCATACTTTCAGGGGCAGCCAGGAGGACATTCTTATTCTATTTGTTGGTTGTCAGTGTTCTCCTGAAATATCTCTAAATAAGTTGATAAATGCCTACTATGTATCTAGTATTGTGCTAAGTTCTATGAGATCTCAAAAAGCCTATTTAACCTATCATATAGTTTATAAAATATTAATAGTAGTGTCCTTGAGCCCTTGGAACACTGATTTAAACCATATTTTGATTTCTGAGCCCTTCTAAGCCCTAGAAATGAGCATTTGGGGTGAGGTAGGTATAGGACTATAAGGTACATGAAGGCAGGGGCCATTTGTATCTTGTTCATAATAGTTGGCACATAAATATTTATTGAATGAATGGGTTGGTGTCTGGGAGGTCATAGAGGTAGATTCCAGTGCTGATCAGTTCTCATGGTAATATAATTAGAATATTCCAGGTCTGAGTTCACATGGTGGGGGTGGAGGAAAAAGAATATCTCAATAGCAGTGGGTCAAGCCATCATGTGTTTGAGTCATTTGTAAATCAAGTTTCAAAGTCAAGGGTCCCCTCTCTACATGAATGGTCTTAGAGCACATCAAGGTAGTTAGTGTAGGTCAGTGATTAAGAACATGGACTCTGGAGTTAGACTGCCTGGTTTACATCTTGGCTCTGTAAGTTACCTTGGGCCAGTTACTTAACCTCTCTGTCTCAGTTTCCTTATGTGTGTAAAAAGGGTATTGTAGAATCCATCTTACAGAGTTGTTGTAAGAATTAGTTACTACATACCAAGTACTTAGGACAGTACCTGGCAGAGAAGTGCTATGTACCAGCAATTATTAATTATTACTACTGTTATTGTTATCTTTTGTTGTTTTGAACACTAGTCACATCATTATCAATACATTTTCCTGGGAGCTTTCTGTCATTTCTATATGAGAATATTCTGAGTTACCATACCTACCACTTAGCATTTTGGAGCCTGCCCTACTATAGTATTTCCTCAAGTATGGGTTAAATACTCTGCATCCACATTTCCTTAGGGAGATTTATTAAAATACAGAGTTCTGTGCCCCATCCCAGTGGGTTCAAAGAAGGTTTTTTTTTTCTAAAATTCTGTGATGAAAATAAAAATTCTGCATATTTTCTGTGTGTTGGGTTAACCAGGAACTGTTACAAGTCTGAGTTTACCAGCCTTCGTGCTGATGGAAAATCTGGGAGCAGGCTTGAAGCCTGAGAAGAGAGAGAGAATGGGAGAGTTAAAAGGAAGAGGAAAAAAGAAAGTAAAAAGAGAAGTGAGCAGAGTCTACTCATGTCAGGAGGTAGTCAAGTCCCATCCATCTCTGGTGGCCTCAAGGGGGGACATGTGACATTTGCCTTCCCTCGATTTAGGGATTTATGAAACTGGCTCCAGTTTGTAGCAGAGGTCATGGGGCTTGTTAGGGGGAGATGTTAGAGGTAGCAGGTCAGGGAGGCCTGCTTCACAAATGACTGCCTGGCCCACTGACTGCCTTTAAGGCACAGGCCCTAGGGAATAGAAGATTAAACAGACTCCCTTCTTGGCAGGCTATGGGGTGGGGGTAGGCCGAGTGCCCTTGAGTTGTTTTGACTGGGCTGAGAGCCAAATCTCAAATGCTTTTGTCCTTGCCTTTGCTCTAGTGCTAGTGGGGTTGGCCTTTATATCAAGCCCTCTGATGCTCAAGTCTTTTGAAGGCATTAAAATATGGATGGAGAGTAGCACAGACTGCCTGAGCCGATGAGGGACTGGGAGTTCAGTACCTTTCCTCTCATACCTCCTGCTATGCACAGCCTAAATTTTCTGGGTGTAATCTGTAATCCAAGGCAGGGTCATATAGAGAACGGTGACTTGGTCCTGTCAGTGGTGGAAAAGGCTCTTATTGAGGCCTTTGTGCCACCTAAGCAAGAAGGCCAGCCCTGGGCGAGCCAGTCTGCAGGTGCAGTTTGGCCTCTGCATATAAGCTGATTGTCTTTTGACTTGCAGCTGCCCTGGTTCCTAGGTAGGCCTTTTGAACCATCTCTGTCATTAGCCTTTCCCTTGGGTTCTGTGGAGAGAGCTGTACAAATATTTATCTTCCCTTATTGAGTAAAAAGTCAAATAATGTGTTTAGGGCTGGACTTCTAAGTCCTGAAGTACCCTCCTGTGTACTCAAAGCTTCTCTCTTTCTTCTACATGAAATTCGGCCTTTGGCTCAGTTGGAAGAAGTGGTAAATCTGGATTCAGTGAATTCAGAGCCCCATGGGTCCACTTTGATGGCTCAGTAGTGCTTTTATCATCATAGCTAGGTATGGAAAAGCCTTCCAGTTTCATAGTAGACCCTATATCTTTTCCATCAAGGAACAGGCTGGAGTATGGAACAGGTAACAATGGTTAAGATCATGGGTTCTGGAGCAAGGTTCCCTGGGTTCAAATCCTGGCTCAGCCATTTAATAAGCCTTAAGACCATAGGCAAGTCATTTAATTGAACCCCTACCCCCTTTTCTTTTTAAATGGACCTTAGGTGCACACAACTGGAGTAATCATATTTATAATCCTTGATTCATAACATAATATGCCCTTGTTCCACACATGGCCTGCTTTAATTTTATTTATGTGTGCATTTGTTTATTTATGGATAATAGAATAACTGTGAACCCAACCTAAGAGCTAACCACCTTGGTGAGAACTTCTGTCTGCCTATGTGCTACACCCCATCCTGTTCACCTACCTACCCTGCTGGAACTCCTAGCCTGGATTTTGGTTATTATTCCTTTGTTCTTTTTAAAAAGAGTTTTATCTCTCTCTCATATGCACAGATATATTTATGTCAATATTGATATAGATATTGATGTATGTGTATGTGTGTATGTGTGTGTGTATATATATATATATAGAGAGAGAGAGAGAGAGAGATTCCTAAATAAGATATTATTTAGTTTTAGTTGTGTTTTGACCCTCTTAAAAAGGGTATTGTGTTGGATGTAGTCTCCTGGGACTTGCTTGTTTCGTTCATTATTATATTAGTATAGTTCATTCCTACTATCGAGTATAACTCTAGTTACAATTTCACTGTGGTGTAACATTCCACCATGTAAATATACCACAATGTCTTTCTCCATTCTCCTTTGGATGGGCATTTGGTCATTTCCAGTATTTTGCTATTACAAAAGAAAAATTTCTCTGTGCCTCAGTTTCCGCATCTTAAAATTGGGCAATAACAATAGGAGCTACCTCGTAAGGGTGTTATGAAGATAAAAGGAGTTAATGGTTGTAAAGTGCTTAGAACAGGACGTTGCTCATAACATGTGTTGGTTGGTGTATTAATTTGCTAGGGCTACCATAACAAATACTGCAGACTGAGTGGCTTAAAAAAAACCCAAATTTGTTTCCTCACAGCTCTGGAGGCTAGAAGTCTAAAATCAAGGTGTTGGCAGGGTTGGTTTCTTCTGAGGGCCTCTCTTTTCTACTGGTCAGTGACTGTCATCTTCCAGTGTCTTCACATGGTTTTTCCTCTGTGTCTCTCTGTGCACTAATCTTTTCTTCTTATAAGGACACTGGTCATATTGGATTAGGGCCTACCTATATGATCTCATTTTACCTTAATTACCTCTTTAAAGGCCCTATCTCCAGATACAGTCACATTCTGCACTGGGGGTTAGGACACGGGAATTTGGGGGGAGGCGTAGTTCAGCCTGTAAGAGTCAGTGACTATTACCATTAGGACCATCATTATCTTCATCCTCCTCCTCATCATCAAAGCTCAGGAAAACACAGCAGACTTCATTATGACATATCCCCTAGGAACACTCATATGTTAGCTGCTATTATTAATATTATTAGGTGGTCAGAACACCAGAGCTTCCTTCCCTGCCTTTGCAGAGATGACTTTTGATACCGGCAACAGTACTCCAGAATGGTACTTTGTGGTTTCCCGAGATGATAGGCAGCAGCTCCTAAGTCAGAGGCAGGAGGAGAGGAGCTAGAAGATTTCATTTTCACGATATCTAACGGCTGACAGACCTGAAATTGCCACTCAATAAAATTCTATGGGTTTGCCTGGACAAGGCAGGCAGGTCTGGGCTGCAATATCTTTCACACCAGGAAATACACTTGCACAAGTAGCTGTGCTACCAGAACAAACATCATCTTTCACGGGCTCAAAATATTTTGTTTGACATTAGGGAGCTGGCCGGGGGCAGCCACCTGATGATCACAACTCTGTTCTCCTACTCTCTCAAGGGTTCTGATCACTAAGGAGGAAGTAAGAGTAGCCCTGATAGGGTTTGGGCTCCAAAAGGGAGGACCAGTGGCCCCCCTCTCCCCAATCACTCACCCCTCCCTCCGTGCCTGGTAGGGCTGCGGGCATCTGTCCTTACTGGAGGCGTGTGGGAATGGGATCAAGAGGAAAGATACAATGAGAACAAGGGATTTGGGGATCTGTGGACCCCCCGTTACACATTATTTCTTAACATGCTCATATTCTCTGAGGGAGGGGGTTCTTAAAATCTAGAAAAAATTAACACTAATTATCATTAATAGCTTACATCCTCTTGGTTAAGGATTCCTGTAATACAGAGATACAAAGAATATAACATGAAAGTTCCCCCTTCCCACTCCCCAGAGGTAATTGCTATTAACAGTTTGGTATATTCCTCTTTTGACATTTTTCATCCTTTAAAAAAATTTAAGCTACATGATTAATAAATGGATACATTCATTTGTTGTAGAAATCCAATTAGGTGAGTGTATAGAATGTAAAGTCAAGGTCTCCCCTTTCATATCCCAACCTCTTCTCCCCAAACCTGTTCCCTTCCCCAGTTTGGTAAGCAATAACTAGAGTGCTATTTTAGATGCATTTATATACATCTAAAAGTACATATGCAAACTTGTTCCTTTTCTTCTACAAAAGGATCATGCTTTATACAATGTAGACTTGCTCTGCTTTACCTAGAAATGGTTGTACCTCCTTTTTCAAATATATGGTTGAATAGTTTGTCTTCCAGAGTGTTTTTTGATGACTTTCCTACTGATGGTCATTTAGGTTGCTTTTTTATTACAAATGTTTTGTTATTACAAATGATGCCGCAGTGAACATCTTTATGCATATATTTTTACATGTGTACAAGTGCCTCTGTTAGTATACATTCCTAGAAGTGAAATTACTGAGTCAACGTGAATGGGCATTTAAAAATTTTGATAAATATTGTTCTTCAAAAACAGTGTACCTTGTTTTTTCTTCCACATATTGTATCTTAGGGTTTTGATCTATTAGTTCATACAGATTTACATCATTTAAATTTATTTAAATTTAAAATAACTGCTAATTTCTTGTTTTTAGCTAAAAATATCTAAACTTTTTATTTGTAGGAAGTGAGCACTTCATTGGGGATATAACTTGAATTTTGCCATGGTGTAGATATTCTAGAGGTTTTTTTTTTCTTTTCTTTTTTATTTCAGAATATTACGGGGGTACAAATGTTTTGGTTGCATGGATTGCTTTTGTATTGCTTTTTTTAAAGTCAAATTTATGAAAATATAATTAATGCATAATGAAATTTATAATCTTAAGGATACAATTTGATGAATTTGACATGTGTCCATCATTGCAATCAAGAAATAGAACATGTCCATCACCCAAAAATGATCCCTTGTGCTCCTTTGTAATCAATTCCCTCCTTTCATCTCCAGCCCATGGGCATGACTGATCTGTTTTCTGTTCCTTTACATTTAACTTTTTCAGGATGTCATATAAATGGAATTATTTTTTTTTAGAGACAGGGTCTCTGTTGCCCAGGCTAGAGTCTAGTGGTGTGATCGTAACTCAATGCAGCCTTGAACTCCTGGGCTCAAGCAATCCTCCCGTTTCAGCCTCTTGAGTAGCTGGGACTACAGGTGCGTGCCACCATGCCTGGCTAATTTTTAAACTTTTTATAGAGACGGGGTCTCGTTATGTTGTCCAGGCTGATCTCAAACTCCTCACCTCAAGTGATCCTCCCACCTCAGCCTCCCAAAGTGCTCAGATTACAGGTGTGAGCCACTGTGTCCAGCCGGGAAATTATATTATGTAGTCTTTGGTGTCTGGCTCCTTTCACTTAATATAGTGAATGCTTTGAGACTCATCCACACTTTCGTATGTGACAGTGGTTTGTTTCTTTTTATTGCTGTGGAGTATTTTATCGTATGGATATACCACAATTTGCTTATTCATTCATCAGCTGACAGACATTTGGATTGTTTCAATAGTTTGGGTTATTGTAAATAATTATGTGATAAATATCCATTTTTAGGTCTTTGTGTGAACATATGTTTTCATTTCTTTTGTGTAAATACCTAGGAATGAAATTTCTGGGTTATGTTTATTAGTATATAGTTAACTTTATAAAAAGCGGCAAACTGTTTTCTAAAGTGGCCGCACCATATTACATCCCATTGTATTGGTTTGCTAGGGCTGCTATAACAAAATACCCAGGCTGGGTGGCTTAAACAATAGAAATTAATTTTCTCACCATTCTGGAGGCTAGAAGTCTGAGGTCAGGGTGTCAGCAGGGTTGTTCTCTTCTGAGGCCTCTCTCCTTGGCTTGTGGCTGGCTGCCTCTCCCTGTGTCTTCACATCTTCTCTTTGTACCTGTCTATGTTGAAATATCCTCTTTTTTGAGGACACCAGGCATATTGGATTAGGGCCCATCTCAATGACCTCATTTTAACTCAAACCACCTCTTTAAAGACCTTATCTCCAAATACAGTCACATTCTGAGGTGCTGGGGGTTGGGATTGCAGCATATGAATTTTGGGGGTATGGGTGGGTTCACAATTCAGCCCATAACACCCATCAACAAGGAATGAGGGCTTCAGTTACTCCACATTCTCACCCACACTTGGTATTGACAGTCTTTTTAATTTTAGTCATTTTAGTAGAGTTTAGAATTCATTGTTGTTTTTTTTTTTTCAGAATATTACGGGGATACAAACGTTTTGGTTACATGATTTACTTTTGTGTAGTTTGAGTCAAAGTTATATGTGTGCCCATCATCAAGATAGTGTACATTGTACCCATTAGGTGTGAATTTACCTGTCCCCTCCTCCCCTCTCCCACCTGCTTGGTTTCCATTGAGTTTTACTACTTGCATGTGGGTGTTGATCAATTAGTTCCAATTTAATAATGAGTACATTTCTTATTTGTTTTTCAATTCTTGCAATACTTTGCTTAGAAGAATGGTCCCCAATTCCATCCAGGTTGTTACAAAAGGTATTAGTTCACCATTTTTTATGGCTGAGTAGTACTCCGTACTATACATATACTACATTTTGTTAATCCACTCATGTATTGATGGGCACCTGGGTTGATTCCACATGTTTGCAATTGTGAATTGTGCTGCAATAAACATTCTAGTGCACGTGTCTTTTTGATAAAATGATTTTTTTTCCTTTGGGTAAATTCCCAATAGTGGGATTGCTGGATCAAATGGTAGATCTACTTTTAGTTCTTTGAGGAATCTCCATACTATTTTCTATAGAGGTTGTACTAGTTTGCAGTACCACCAATAGTGTATAAGTATTCCCTTCTCTCCACATCCACACCAGCATCTGTTGTTTTCGGACTTTTTGGTAAAAGCTATTCTCACTGGAGTTAGGTGATATCTCATTGTGGTTTTGATTTGCATTTCCCTAATGATTACAGACTTTGAGCAGTTTTTCATATGTTTATTGGCCATTAGTCTATCTTATTTTGAAAAGCTTCTGTTCATGTCTTTTGCCCACTTTTTTAGGGGGTTGTTTGATTTTTTCTTGCTGATTGGTTTGAGTTCTTTGTAGATTCTGGTTATCAGCCCTTTATTGGATGTATAGCATGTAAATATTTTCTTCCATTCTGTGGGTTGTCTATTCACTCTATTGATCATTTCCTTGGCTGTACAGAAGCTTTTTAATTTAATCAAGTCCCATTTGTTAATTTTTGTTGTTGCTGTGATTGCCTTAGGAGTATTCTTCATAAATTCTTTGCCTAGGCCAATATCTAGAAGATATTTTCCAGCATTTTCTTCTAGAATTCTCATAGTTTCATGTCTTAGGTTTAAGTCTGTTATCCATCATGAATTAATTTTTGTGTGTGGTGAGAGGTAATGGATCCTGTTTCATTATTCTGCATGTGACTATCCAATTTTCCCAGCAGCATTTATTGAATAGGGATTCTTTCCCCCAGTGTATGTTTTTGTCTGCTTTGTCAAAGATTAGATGGCAATATGAGGGATGGTTTTATATCTGGGTTCTCTGTTCTGATCCATAGGTCTATGTCTCTGTTTTCCTGCCAGTACCATGCTGTTTTGGTTCCTGTAGCCTTGTAGTATAGCTTGAAGTCTGGTAAAGTGATGCCTCCCAATTTGTTCTTATTGCTTAAAGTTGTTTTGGCTATTTGGGGTCTTTTCTGGTTCCATACAAAGCAAAGAACTGTTTTTCCTAGGTCTGTGAAAAATGATGTTGGTATTTTAATGGGGATTGCATTGAATTTGTAGATTGCTTTGGGTAGTATAGACATTTTAACAATGTTGATTCTGCCAATCCATGAGCATGATATGTTTTTCCATCTGTTTACGTCCTCTGCAAATTCCTTCCTCAGTGTTTCATAGTTCTCCCTGTAGAGGTCTTTCAACTCCTTAGTTAAATATATTCCTAGTTATTTTATTTTCTTTGTTGCTATTGTGAAAGATAATGAGTCTTTGATTTGATTCGCAGCTTGACTGTTGTTGGCATATATGAATGCTACTGATTTGCGTACATTCGATTTTGTAACCTGAAACTTTGCTGAATTTGTTTATCAATTCCAGGAATCTTTTGGCAGAATCTTTGGGGTTTTCTAGATATAAGATCATATCATCAGCAAAGAGTGATGGTTTGACCTCTTCTTTCCCCATTTGGATACCCTTGATTTCCTTCTCTTGTCTGATTGCTCTGGCAAGGACTTCTAGCACTATGTTGAATAGAAGTGGTGATAGTAGGCAACCTTGTCTGGTTCCAGTTCTAAGCAGAATGCTTTCAATTTTTCCCCATTCAGTATGATATTCGATGTGGGTTTGTCATATATGGCTTTTATAATTTTGAGGTAAGGCCCATCTATGCCTATTTTGTTAAGAGTTCTTATCATAAAAAGGTGCTGGATTTTGTCAAATGCTGTTTCTGTGTCTATTGAGAGGATCATGTGGTCTTTGTTTTTGCTTCTATTTATGTGATGAATTACATTTATAGATTTGTGTATGTTGAACCATTCTTGCATCTCTGGTATGAAGTCTACTTGGTCATGGTGGATTATTTTTTTGATATGCAGCTGAATTCAGTTGGCTAGGATTTTATTAAGAATTTTTGCATCTATATTCATAAGGGATATTGGTCTGTAATTTTCTTTTTTTGTTGTGTCCTTTCCTGGCTTTGATATCAAGGTGATATTGGCTTTGTACAACGAGTTGGGGAGGATTTCTTCCTTCTCGATGTTATGGAATAATTTCTGCAGTATACATACCAGTTCTTTGAAGGTCTGGTAAAATTCGGGTGTGAAACCATCTGGTCCAGAACTTTTTTTTGTTGGAAGATTTTTTTATTGCTGCTTCAATTTCGATACTTGGTATTGGTCTGTTCAGGATTCTATTTCTTCCTGATTGAGCCTAGGGAGTTTGTGTGCTCCCAAGAATTTGTCCATTTCCTCCATGTTTTTGAAGTTTATGTGCATAGGTATTTTTATGGTATTTCGAGATGATATTTTGTATTTCCGTGGTATCAGTTGTAATTTCTCCTTTTTCATTTTTGATTGAGCTTATTAGAGTCCTTTCTTTTTTGCTTCTGGTTAATCTAGCGAGAGGCCTGTCAATTTTGTTTATCTTTTGAAAGAACCAACTTTTTTTTCATTAATCTTCTGTATAATTCTTTTGTTATCAATTTCATTTAGCTCTGGTCTAATCTTGGTTATTTCTTTTCTTCTGCTGGGTTTGGGATTGGTTTGCTCTTCCTTTCCCAGTTCCTTGAGATGATTCATTAAACTGTTGATTTGTGATCTTTCTGTCTTTTGGATGTAGGCATTGATGGCTATGAATTTTCCTCTCAGGACTGTTTTAACTGTATCCCATAGATTTTAATCACTTGTGTCCCCTTTATCATTTGGTTCAAAGAATCTTTTGATTTCCATCTTAATTTCCTCCTTGACCCAGCTATCATTCATCAGTAGGTTGTCTAGTTTCCATGAATTTGTGTTTAGATGAGTGTTTCTCTTGGAGTTGATTTCTAATTTTATTCCACTGTGGTCTGAGAAGATACATGGTATAATTTCTATTTTTAAAATTTGTTGAGACATGTTTTGTGGCCTAGGATATGATCAATCTTAGAGAATGTCCCATGAGCTGATGAGAACAACATATATTCAGTGGTTTTTGGGTAGAAGGTTCAATAGATGTCTGTTAGGCCCATGTGTTCTAGAGTTCTGTTTAAGTCCATTGTTTCTTTGTTTATTTTCTGTTTGAAGTATCTGTTCTGTTCTGTCAATTGGGTGTTGAAGTCCCTGGCTATTACAGTGCTGCTGTTTATCACTTTTTTTAGATCAAGTAGGATTTGCTTTATGAATCTGGATGCTCCTGTGTTAGGTGCATAAATATTTAGAATTTTTATGTCTTCTTGTTGAATGGTTCCCTTTACCATTATATAATGACCATGTTTGTCTTTCTTTACTTTTGTTGGTTTGAAGTCTATGTTATCTGGTATGAGAATGGCTATACCAGCTTTCTTTTGGTTTCCATTTGCGTGGAATATTGTTTTCCATCCCTTCACATTGAGTCTGAAAGAGTCCTTGTGGGTTAGATGTGTTTCGTGGAGACAGCAGATACTTGGCTTGTATTTTTTTTTATCCATGCAGCCAGCCTATGTTTCTTGATTGGGGGTTTTATACTGCTTGCATGAAAGTTATTATACAAATTTTCAAACATACTGAAAAGTTGAAATAATAGTATAGTGAAAAATGGCTTTATACCTTTTGGCTAGATTCAACAATTGTTAGTATTTTTCCATATTCACCTTTTAACTCTATGTCTCTATGTTTGCTGAATCATTTCAAAGAAAGTTGCAAACATCTTAACACTTTGGTTCTAAATACTTCAGATTGCAGCTCCTGGGAATAAGGACATTCTCTTCTATAATTATAAAACCATTATTGTACTTAAGAAAATTATCAACATTTCTATAATACCACCTACTTTATTTAGTAATCATCTTATATTCAAATCTCCCCAATTGTCCCAAGAATGTCTTTTTTAACTTTTTAAAAAATCAGGATCTAGTCAAATTTCAAGTATTGCTTTTTATTGTTCCATCTCTTTTAGTTTTTGTTTGTTTTTTTAAATCTAGGAACAGTCCCCCTCCTTCTTTATTTATGATATTGAAATCTTGATGAGTTATTTTGTACAGTTATTTTGTAGAATGCCCCACTTTCTGGATTTGTCTGTTTCTTTATGGTACCTTGTTTTTAATGGCAACATGGTATTCTCTTCTATGAATATACTGTGGTTTATTTAATTAGTCCCCTACTGATGGTCACTTAGGTTGTGGGCATTCCTTTTGTGGCTCTTCTAACAAGTAGTATTTAATCCCAAGGAATTTGTGGCCCCAGTAGGCTCCAGTTAAAGTCTGTGGTCAGTTAATGAAGATAAAATGTTCTGAAGCCAAACTTCATTGGCAAGAACATTACCCAGGGCAGCCGTAACCGTGGTTGCATCCTTTCCCCTTCCCTTTCCCCTCTAAGGGAGATGTATTGTCTTTTTTGATTCCCTGATTTATTTTGAGAGGCTATAGTCTGGGGCTGAGCTTAGACCACGGTTCTCTCTTTGTAACTACCTACCCTCACTTGGCACCTTGTTGTTAGCCATGGATTCTTCTGGTAAGGCCAAGTGGCCTGAGGTATGGTATGAGCTCCTGAGGGGTATGCTCCCTCAACTTTCAGCACATACCCCTCCCTCATACAGTTATTCTCACTTCAGCCTGTCCTTCCCTCCTCATCTCTTGGGAGCCCGAGGCTAATCCTTCCATCTGTGTTTTGGGCCCCATGCCCTCCACCTGCTCCGTTCCTCTCACTGTCTAGTGCCTCTTGCTTCTTCAGCCTCTCCCTGCCCACTGGCTCCTTCCCCCACTCTATACATATGTTCAAGTTTCTCCCATTCTTAACAGTTATTTCCCTCTCCTGATACTACCCTTCAGTTACAGCTTCCACCTCTCTCTTGTCAAGAGATTACTGAGAACCAGGGATCTGCAAAGTGGGGTGCAGAAGATGTCCCATGGGGGTGTTTGAAGAAAAGTTAGCATTTCTATTCATTTTAGAATTTCATTCTTTTAAATTCCATGTTAATTCTACTGTACATTTATGTGTATGTTTTCCAGGATGCAGTTATACATGTTTATCATTTGCCTTACTTTCAACTCTTCTCATCCTCTTCAGAACCCTTTAGATCCAGACCCACATTCCCACTGACTTATGAGCACCTCTCCCAGCCTGTCACACTGGTGCCACAAATTCAGCATGATCCCAGCTTCTTTTCTTGTACCCCACCTTCTCCAGTCTGCACCCTACACTGTAGATCCTGACTTAAGGAGAAGCCCCAACCTCCTACCATCCCTCCAAGCCATCAGCCTGGGGGTCATCTTTGACTTCTTTCCTTCTCTTATTTGTTCCAAATCCCCTGTCCAATCAATTAATTAGTCCTGGCAATTCAATTTCCTGACCACCTCTCAAATCTGCCCATCTTCTTTTCTCTCACTGTGTCTGCCTTAAGGTTGATTTAGACATTGCTATTGCCAGTCTCTCACTGGTCTCCCTGCCTCCAGTGGAATACCCTGCACACAGCCACCAGCAGGAGCTGTGTACAATCCTACATGCTCTCCTTCTCCTTAAAGGAAAAATCAAACCAAAGCCAGCACTTGATCTACAGGGCCTTCCATGATCTTTTGCTGTACTGATGTTATCTCATTATCTGTTAGCCTTCTCAACTACACTGTGAACTCCTGTAGGACAGGGGTCTATAAGGGTCCCTGCCCTATAAGATGTCTTCATCATTGCCACATACAAAGATCCAGGCACATTACCTACCACCCAGTAGTGGCTCAGTAAGTGTTTTTATGTCAATTGGATGAGCGTGAGAATAGACGTGTCATGGGTGAGAAGGGGAGAATGGTGTTGACGATCCTTTGAGAAACAAAGAGGTTTCCAGTGAGAAGCTCTGGCCTAGAGATGGGCCAAGTGAGTGGATTAAGTTGGGGCACTAAAGTTACCCTGGTAGTCATCTCATAGATGTACTGGTGTGTGACTTAGGGCTGTGGGGCAGCTCCAGGTGCCACCATCTTGTGCTGGAGGCTCTTGCTAAGGCAGAATGATGAAATAAAACTGCAGCTTTTGACTCACGGTGACCTAGCATTAAGTCTTGCTGGCTGGGATGGAAATTCTGGCTTTACTGGTTACTGGCCGGATTGATGTTGAAAAGGAGGATAATGATTATAACAGTGAATTTGAGTACATATTATATGCCAGCACTGGGCCAAGAATTCTCCATGTATTATTTCGCCTAATTATACCACACCTGTTGAGGTGGGGATACTATTATCATTCCATTTTATAGATGAGTCAACTGAGGCTCAGCAAGAATAAGTGATTTGCCCAAAGTTGCATAGCAAATAAATGAAGAAGCCAGAATTTCAATCTCAGCAGCCTGACTCCAGGCTGGAGATAGTGAGTTGGGAGTCATCAGTATATAGGAACCTGGATAAAATAACCTAGTGAGTGAGAGTAGATGGAGAAGAGGGCCACAGAATTGGTTCTGGGCACCTTCAGTATTTAGGGAGATAAGGAAGATCAAGCAAAGGACATTGAGAATGAAAGCCTTGAGGCGGGGAAAGAACAAAAAGAGTGATGTCTGAGAATCCCAGTACAGAGAGTCTTTTAAGGATGACGGAATGATCAACTGCATCAAATGCTGCTACTGGTGGATCAAGTAAGATAAGGCCTGAAAATTGACCAGGATGAGCATATCTGGTTGTACAGGTTGTTAGCTGCATAATGAGTGAAGCCCAAAATCTCCCTGAAACCCTGGCATGGAGATGAGTCTGGGCAGAAGAAGGGGCATCTATTTAAAATTGCCCACAGGAATGAGGAACATGGAGGTCATTGGTAACCTCAACATAAGCAATTTGGGTGGAATGGTAGGAGGGAAAATTTGACTGGATTGGGTAGAAGAATACCTCAGAGGAGAGGAAATGATGGCAATGAGTAAGGAAATATTTTGAGGAGTTTTGCTGTAAAGTGTAAAGCAGGGAAAGGGAGGTGGTAGCTGGAGCGGGAAAGTGAGGTTGAGAGTTTTTATTTCTTTAGATGAAAGATATTGTAGCATGTTTGTTTTCTGGTGGGAATGATGCAGTGAAAAACAGGACAATTGGTGTGGCATCTTTGAGTAGACACGAAGGGCTAGGATGACGTGTAGGAACAGCGGGACTAGCCTTAGCCAGCAGCATGGGTGGTTCCTGCATAGTAGCAGAAGAAAAGGCAGCTGTGGGGGTGGGCGCAGGGAGGAAGGGGCCGTGGGGGCAGGGGCTTGTGCCTGTTCTCTTCCAATGAACTAGGAAGCCATTTCATGAGCTGAGAGGGAGGATGGGGGGAAGTTTGAGGGGAGCAGAAGTTGGGAAGTAGTCGTCTGGGGGAGAGGAGAGTGAATGGCATTGGGGTTGGAGTCAGATTGTAGGGCAGCAGGAAGGACCCCCACTCAAAGTTTGCTGTCATGGATTTAAAGGGTTAACAGCGTGGCTTTATATTTTTCTCCAGCCACGCGTACTTGCAGGGGTGTAGGGACATGAATGCAGAGAGCTGGATTTAACCAGGAATGTGGTTCTGTGAGGTAAGTAGGAAAAAGGGAGCAAGAGTGTCAGGAGAGTTGAGGATGTGCAGCAGGGCGGGATGGGCCTTGAACTTGATGCTGGTGAGTAGAAGTGAGGACATGAGGTTGCTGAGGGGCAGGGCAAAGGTGGTAGGATCAATAGCTGTCAGTCCTGGTGAAGTGGAAAAATTGTGAGTTGGGATAGGAGGAGGAGTGCATTGGATAGACAGGAAGTGGTGGCTGGAGAGCAGGGTGCATGACAGAGGTTATGGAGGGGTCACGGGGATTGATAATGACAGGTATGACCGTGGGAATAAGGGGGAGGTAAGGTGGAGAGGAACTCTTGAGGGGCAATGGAGGGCGAGGCACTGAGAGGCCAGGGTATTGCTAAATATTGATAACACGGGGATTTTGACAAAGGAATGTTGGAAAGAAGTCACCGGGAGGAGAGAGGCAAAGCCTTCATGGACTGAGGGAGGTCCACATGGAGGGGGCCACAAATGACTATAATAAGAAGGAGTATTGGGTGCTACAGTCTCATGACATGAAATTCAGATCAGGAGAGTGGTTAGCAATGAGGCAGAGAGAATGTTCTGGAAGAGACAGCAATTTAGAAGCAGCAGTGAGGAGCAGAGAGGCGCCCTCCTGGCCCAGTGGCATAAGGAGGTATGGGAGGGAAAACCCCAACCACTTGAGAGGGCTGTCAGGATAGCAGTGTCTTCAGAGAGGGAACTAAGTTTTTGTTAAAGCAAGAAGGGGAAGGGACTGCTCCGAGAAGAGTCTGAGGATGTGAGAGGATTTTGCTAGTGATGGTCAATGGTTGCAGAGAATAGCATAGAACGGTTTCAAGAATTGGGGAGGGGCAGGAGATGGGGGCAGATTAGGGGATGTCCGGAGCCATATGGGGATTAGAGTTCAGGTGTTGAGGGGTGACCTGGGAGTCTTGGGCTTCTTCTGGTGACTGAAATAAACAGGGATGCAGGGCGCGGTGGGATCAGTGCTCTCCATGGCACAGTATGGTGATGCGGCTGTCAGGGTTGTGGGGTGGGAGGAAGGAGGTCAGGGGATCATGCTGTGGACAGAGTCCATGCACCTAATGCTTCAGGCAGTCTAACTCCAGAAGCCTGGAGAACTTTCCCACTCTGCTCTTTTGATGCTAAAAAAGATGTTGGCTTGGATGTGAGAAGGAAGTTAATGACCTGTGTAACTTAAAACGTTTTTATTGCTTTTGACTTTCCATTGCATCCGTGTAGGACTTTTTGTCTGTAGCCTCAGGATCCCTCCAGCTGAAAAGGAACCAGGCTGCATTCATTAGAGTGGAGTTCCAGGTGTGATTTCTGTAGGATAGAAATGAATTAACCAAGTGGAAATTTTTCTGGGGGAAGTATGGCATTTCACAGATATTGTTTGTAGGATGGGGAAAAGAAGAGGGTCAGGGTGGCTTCGTGAGCAAGTTCCCAGAAATCAGCCCAGATTCAGTGCTCAGTAAAGAACTATCTTAGCCAGGCTCAGTGGCATGTGCCTGTAGTCCTAGCTACTTGGGAGGCTGAGGCAGGAGGATCGCTTGAGCCCAGAAGCTCAGGGCTGTAGTACGCTATGATTGCACCTCTGAGTAGCCACTGCACTCCAGCCTGGGCAACATAGCAAGATCCCGTCCCTTAAAAAAAAAAGAACTGCCTTTTTTCTTCCCTATTGCTAAATGCCCTTCCCCCCATCCCTATGCCTATTGCTTCTTCTCTGGGTTGCACTTAACTTCTCTATCTATGCCTTAGTTTCCTATCTGTCAAAAGGGCATGGTCATCGTTCTTCACAGGAAAGTTTTCATAGTTGAGTGAGATAAGGCGGGTAAAAGTGTTTAACACAGTGCGTTGTGTATGATGTAAGTGCTTAAGAAATATGATTTGCTATTAAACAACAAGTGGTAGGTTCTCGGCTCCCATTCAGTTCACTTCTTCTTGCCACTAGTCTGTTTCTTCTCGTTTGGCCCCCCTTCTCTTTCATCTGCTTCCTCCCTTCCTCTCCCTCTCTCCCCTTTCCGGCCCTGGTTGCCAGTGGCACCTGGCACATAGGTTAACCCTCTCTACGGCCTCCCGAGGTAGGGAACTCTTGGAATAGGGGTGAGGCAGCCCTCAGAGGAAGGAAGCTGTTGGTGGGGAAAGTCAGGTAGCTGCAGAGGTGCGGTGAGCCAGCGACAAGGGGCTCAGGAGCTGGCAGGCCTGCGTTGCAGGGCAAGCTTGGCCACTGTGTGATGTGGGGCTGGGGCGGCAGACGGTGGGCAGAGCAGGCTATGAAGGAGAGGATCGTTTGAACAGGAAGGGGCTGGGCTGAGTCACCATGTGGAAAGACAAGTGAGGACATGTGCAAGTCCTGCCACTGCTCTTGCTGCTGACATCACTATTACTACTCCCATTAAGAACAGCGGTTCCCCGCCATCGGGCATCTCCTGTGTGTCAGGCTTTTGTGGAAGGGAAGGGGCAGGGGTAGTGGAGTGTGCTGGCTAAGACTATAAATTCTAGAAGCCAGACAGCTTGGATTTGAATCCTGGCTGTGTCACTGAATGAGTGTGTTTCCTTGAGTAAGTTATCTAACCTCTCTGTGCCTCAATTTCTCATCTTCAAATAGAGATAATTAGTACAGTACAGTTCTTATGAGGATTAGTTTGAATTAATGGCTTACAAAGTGCTTTTCATAGTTTCTGGTACGTAAGAAGCACTATATAAGTGATTGTTACATTTTTAAAAGTTTAAAAATTGTACGACAATCTTAGAACACAGTAATTATTTCCATTTTACTGATGCCAAAACCAAGGTGGAGAGGTTAAGAGACTTGCCCAAGGCCACAGGGCTACTGAGCAGCAGAGTCAAATCTAGAACACATATTTCACAGACTCCAGAGCCCTAGCTTGCAACTGCAGTGCTTAACGACCTCTCTGGACATGCAGGAGAACACTTAGTTTTCTAGGAAGGCTGTAAGGGAGGGAGAGACAGGTGGGCACCGTGAGTGCAGGTGGGTAATCAGCAACTGGAGTCTGAGAGATCAGCAGAAGTACTTCTTGAGGACACACTTGGGACCAGTGGCTACAGGCCCTTGACCCGGTTCTCTGCTCCCTGCTGTGGGAAAGCAGCCTGGCTTCTCAGGCCCATTTCAGGGAGAGATCAAGTCTCTTAGGTACCTGAAGGTTCTGATTACAGCCAGAGAGCTCAGCCCTCCTTGCCTGTTTTCCAGGTGACCTCAGTGATGTCAATTAACCCTTTTGCACCTCAGTTTCCCCATCTGCCAAGTGAGAATAATACTTTACCTGCCTACTTCATGGGGGTTTTGAGACATCGAGTAGATTGTGGATGTGAAAACATTTGAAAAGCATAGAACAGTACCCAAATTCAAGATAGTGAAGTGATCCCAAACCACATTACTGTGAGAGTCTGTGTGGACCTCTCGGGCCTCTGTATAGCTCATGCTGGTGATGCCCAGTGTTAGATTTCATGACCTTTTCCAGCTATTCCAGTGTGGTCTACAGAGATACTTGGAACTCATCTCCTTTTTTGGGTTTTTATGTTTTCCTTGGTGAGCATAAAGTAATAGTTGAGCGTCATTTGGGTCCTGGGAAATTTTTCTTCTGCATAGATCTTTATTTTAAAGAGCCAGAGCCAGTGTCTGTGTCCAGGGTCCATGGTTGTCCCAGCTCCTGTTCTGGGAGCTTTGCCATCTTTTGGTTTCAGCCCTTGGCACAAGGCAGACTTGGGCTCCGATGCCTGGGGAGCCTATAACTGCCTCCTCTCATTAGCACACAGTCTTCGTTATTGCTCGCCCTGTAGGGAACAGGGAGGCAGCCTTTCCCTGGTGTCCTTGTCTGTCTGGGCATCGTGTATGTGTTTGTGTGTGTTAGGGGTTGTGTAAGCCCTAGAGGCTAGGCTTCTTGCCAGCTGTTGAAGTTTTTTTTCCCCAGAATTGAGTTAGCCCCCCAGCCATTTCCTTTCTGCCTGCTGCCAAGCTCTGTAACAGAGTCCCTATGCCAGATCAAAACTGTGCTCTGCTTTGGTGATCCAGAGCTTCCATTTTGAGAGAGAAGGGAAACAGGAGTTAGTGAGCATATATGTTGGATGTAGGGAGGGTGGGGACATTCTTTTTTGCAAGCTATACCAGAATTGGCCCAGCTGCTTGGTTTTCTCTCAAAAGTAGGGCTAACCCTGGACTGACCCTCAAATATCCAATGGGGAAATTCTTTATTTTTGGTTCTAGACCCTACTAGACCTAGCAATCAATTTTTTTTAATCTGGAAAATGAGGATAATAAATTCCATTTCATATGTTCTTCATGTCAAATAAGAAATAATCTTAAATAGTCCACCGTCTACTTGCTAGGAGCAGGAAGTGACATAAGGTTGTGATTCTTCAAGTATATTCTGCAGAATACTAAGTGTTATGTAAAAAGAGTCACTCGCTAAATGAATTTTGGAAACACTGGATACACAATGGTAAGTAGGTTTCTTGTCTGTAGGGCCCACTCAGGTCCTGAGTGTACCAATAACATGCATAGCAATTCTCCAAGGTAATATGTCATATGCCACATTTCTTAAATTTTTAACCAAACTTTCTCAGTGGAGCATTTTTCAAGTACCATCTCTACAAAATACACTGTGGAAGATCCTGATCTAGGTCAGAGGAAATTTTGTTCTTTTCTCTGGAATTATAAAGAGAGCTAGGTTGGTGAAATGCATGGGGTTGCTCAAGTGTGGGTCCTGAAGAGCAAGGGCGTTCCACTTCAGAATCTATTGGAATGATGCTTCCTGCTCTGAAACACCACTCTCCCTCTTGTCCTTACAGCTGCCCTTTGAATTGGAGATTTACTACATCCAGCATGTTATGCTCTACGTGGTGCCCATCTACCTGCTTTGGAAAGGAGGTAAGGCCAGCAAACCGCATCCCTATGCCACCCCCAACCTACCCTCTCCCTTCTGTTTTTGAGAGTCACAACCTATTGGGTGCCTACCAGGATCTTGAGCTGCTGCTTGGCTAGGTTTCTTTAGCATGCTTTATGCCAGACACCAGGCAGTGGGGAAGTGGGCATGGATGGGGCCTGCGAGAAGTCTGGGGGCTTTTCAAAACTATCCTTTTTTGGGTGAACATGGTGCCACTGATTGCCTGGCTTAGGGTCTGGGCTTTGGGCTCTTGGTGGTGGCATTGGGTTTGCATGGAGCCCCCCCCCTTCATACTCTGTCACTCTCTTGTGCTTGTGCCTTCCCCTGCCTCAGTGTGCAGTGTAGGGGAGAAGGAGAGAATGAAGCACTCGGTCCCCTCAAGAGAGGGATCTTATGCTCTCCCTCATTATGTCCGTCCTCTCAGAACCAAAGAAGATATTGAAAGGGGCAAGAAGTCCAGGGACTGGGGGGATCGTGAGATCGAGGGGAGAAGCAGGTGAAAGAGCAGTGTCCTCTGTATAAAAGAGACCATTGGAAACCTTCATTGGGTCAAGAGGGAAGGACCACCAACCTGGTAGAGACAGCCTGGAAAGGAAGCTGATGTATTTGTGACTTCCCAGTGACCCTTAAATTATCCCTTCCCTCTACTGTGTAGCAGAAAAAAGGAAAGGGTTGTTCATATGCCCTCTAGGCTTGTAGTGAGAGCCCCTCCTCAGTGTTCTGTACTTTCCAAAAGGCCCTGTAACTGGAAGACGTTCTCTTTCGGTCTCAGCCACCAGCCTCTTTATCTTGGTTGCTGGGACTTTTCTGGGAGACCAACCCCTCCCAACCTCACCCCAGGCAGCAAGGATTTCATTTCCACTGCACTGTAACTGGCATGGGACCACGTGGGCCCTTGAGTCCACTGGAAGATGGTCTGGAAGTCCCACTGGCCTCTGCTGCTTCTTGGCTTACACTTGCATCCTCTAACTCAGCCATTCTGGCAAATCCTAAGACCTTCTGGAATGAAATAGCCCCAATGACTAGTCCCAGGAACATGTTGGAAGATGGGCACTATTGTTCTCCATAGAGTCCACTTATAGTAGACAAATTTGTCTCTTATGCCCTGGTTTTTCCATAGACTTGTCTAAATATTCTTTGAGGCTGCTTTTACCCTATGCAGCCACTTGGGGTCTCACAATGTCAGAGAACACTAATTCCTTTTAATTTGCTCTAAAAACACTATTTTCCCCACTAAGTTTTAAGAGAAGTATGAAGTTCCAGTATCCAGGAGACTTGTGCCGTTTCTCAGGTCTGTCCCCCGTGGCACAGGAAACAGCCTCCTAATAATACTCAAGTCTCAGAGATATACTCATTCTAAACGGAACCAGGCAGGCAGCTGTCCCAGGGCTCCAGACCCCCAGCACTCATCGTTCCTGGCTTCTGAAGTGTGTAATGGAAGTTCTGGCCAAATCCATATGGCTGTTATTTAAACCTATTTGTACTCCAAGGTCCCCATAAAAATCTGTCCGGTAGCTGGGCTAGGCTGGTTTGACATGGAAAATACCAAGTAGCCATTTCTCCTCCCTCCAAAAGAATAATTTGGGAAGCCACTTGGTTTGACTTGGCTGATACCACTGCAGACTTCTTTTGGATCTGTTGCTGTGCTGTTTGGGGGAACCAAGCTGAGGAAGTAGGGATTCCAAGTCTTAATTCCAATTTATTTCCCACTCTTAGTGATTCTGTCCCTTCTTCTCTGGTGCCTGGCCCTGAGAAGGGTCTGTAATAATAGCAACAGTAATAATATCCACAGTAAACATCAGTGACTATTTTTGATTTGCTGTGTGGGAGATATTGTGCTAGGCACGTTTTATGTATTTTCCCATCACAAATAACCTGTTGAAGAATACTCCTTCTATGGAGGAGAAAAATCAAAGTGCAGAAACATTAGGTACCTTGCCCATAGCCATTAAGTAACAGGACTAGGATTCACAGCCTAGCCTAGATGCCTTCCCAAACTGGTGCTCTTTCTGAAAGGACAGATGTCTGTCTCCTAACCACATCAGGCTGGGAGTCTCCCTCGCCTCCTACGCAGATTCAGCCATTCACTCAACACCTATTTGTTGAATACCTACTGTGTGCCTAGCATTTGCACTAGGGAATCAGAGATGAACCAGAAAGACACAGTCCTTCCACAGGGAGTCGCTGTCTACTGGGGAAGATAGACAACTGTAATGCAGTGTGATAAGCGCTGCAGGGGGTACTATGGGAGTGGAATATGACTTTGGAAGTCTAGTTGACCTTCCCTTCTTCTTCACCATTTCCGGGAAGATAATTATATCTTCTTAGAGCAGATCCTGCTGTTAGCCTGGTTCCCTAACTGGTGAGGTGAGAAATAGTAGGGCTGTAGTGAGAGAGACGATATTGCTCTGTTACTGCTAATAACCTGTAGACACCCTAGCTCAGTGAGGATTTAGCTTGTAGGACAAGCTAAATGGAGTGAGCTCATCAAGCTGACCTTTGACCCCAACCCCTGCGCGAGAGCATCCACAGTCCCCCAGAACTTGATGGGCTGCATCGCCTTCTATCTGGCTAACTTTGAGCTATTTCGAGGGCTCATTTCCCTTTCCAGCTCTTTGCTACCATCTGCTGTTCACTTGGGGGGAATTATGAGCATTGAGAGAAAAACTTAGATTTCTTCCTAAGGTTGGATTCACCTTCGGTCCTGAGACTTGGACCTAGGCCTTGCAAATGGATCTGGAGTGAGCAGCGGGAAGATTCTTTTTCTGTAAACCAAGAAAGCTGAGGGCTTGGGGCTTCTGTTCCCTAGAAGTCTCTTGTAATTTTCCAGAAGTAAATGGCTTAGGAGTTTTTACTCTAGACAAGAGCTCGCCTATAGATACCTCCTGTGCCCGGGAACCCTGTTTTTGAAAAGCAAGGTCCTGCTTGAGCACATGGTGGGTGGTGGTCATGAGAATCCCGTTCCTGCCCCCGTTCCTGCAGTCCTTAGGCACCGTCCCAGCACATGGGACCTCTCTCCTCCACACTGCTCTTTTCTTCCTCCAGCCTGGTTCTTTTCCTGTTTCCTCTCCTCCCAACTCTTTGCCTTTGGTGCTCTGGAACTACATTTCTCTTTATCTTTGTGTGTGTGTGTATGTGTATGTGTGTCACAGTCTTTATTTTTTTAATTCAACTTTTTGTTGGGTATTGACAAAGATACATAGATACATTTTATCTATGTATAGGGTATAAAGGTACATAGATACATAGTATCTATGTATATATAGATACATGCATACATTTCTAACCTAGACACAGATACATTGTATCTATGTATCAAGTATAAAGTGATACCATGACATATGTATACAATGTGGAATGATTGAATCGAGCTAATTAACTAACCGTATTTCTTACAATCCCCCAGCCCCACCAGCAGCTCCTCAAAGAACACAGGGGCCTTCCTGTTCTTGCCTGCAGCTCCCTCCTTCTGCCCTGGCCGCCCCCCGTGCCTCCCAGCTCCCCGCAGTCAGTTCTACGGCACTATTTTATCTCTCCCTGATGTGAAGACGCTGTCTCCTTTACCATTCTCTTTACTTCTTTCTTCATCACCACCATCACTTGACCTCTCGGTCTCTTCCCCCACATTCTTCCCCCCAGAAGCCTCCGGCCCGCGCCTCTCAATACTCCCATTTCCACTTGAGCCAGCATCCTGAGCGACTTCCGCTGAGCACCGCTCACCCACCCTCGGCTTCTCAAGGTTTGGGCTTCTTAATGGCAGTGACCTCCACATTCCCTTCTCTTCAGCCACCTGGACCTTGTTTTCCCCTAAGGCTCCTCTGTCCGAGGTCATAAGCTGCCGTGTCTCTTCTTTGACGCAAATCTCCACTCCTTTCAGCCTCCTTTCTTCCCATTCAGCTTGTACCACCATGACCTGTTACTGGAACTTTCCTCTTACTAGCTCCTGAAAGTGTCTCACCCCCTTGTCCCTGCCAACAGGGATCAGCGTCCAATCCCTTTGTGGTGTGTCCAGTCTCAGCCCACTGAGAAAATCTCTCAAATCCTTTTGATTTGGGCCCCTAAAATTTCGTAGTCTCTATTATAATTGTGCTCTCAACACCATTGCTCAATTATTTTCTGTCTGTGGTCAGCTCCTCAACACATTGCCCTCACAAGCCCTGTGCTAAACCTTTACCACTCTCCTCAAACTTCCCGGCCCCTCTACTCTCCCCCTTCCCCATAAATGACGGAGAAAATTGAGGTTTTCAGGTGGGAATTCCCTCAATACCCTTCTCCACTTCTACAAACTTCTTTACCCACATCCATCCTTATGTTCCTCCCTCCCATCCTGGAAGAAGTGGCATTCCTCCCGCTCATGGCCAGTCACACCCCTGTATGGCTACCTTCCATCTCTCCCACCTCCTGTGGAGCCTCATCCCGTTAACTAGTCACTTGTTTACCTGGATTTTCCACACTTTCTTCACTACTAGTTTTTCAGCTAATAAAGATGCGCAAGTCTTTCCCATTCTAAAATAACTGTCTCTTAATCCCACACAACTCTGTGGTTCCTCTTCCCTTCACAGCTAAGCATCTTAAAAGAATAGTCCAAATAGTATTTCCTAAACTTTAGTTCTTTGGCATGACAATTTTTGTCTTATCCATGTAACCATCTGTATTTTTGAGATATATATATATATATATATATATATATCTCCTTAAATATATTGTTTTTTTTTTTTACTAAAATATAATTGCTTTTAAGAGAAACCTCATATTATCCAGGAAACCATGGCTTTGATTTACTGGTTATCTATTTTAACACACTTGAAATGCATAGCTATTAAAATTGAAGTGTTTATCTGTCTGCCACCTGAAATCACCTCATGAATAGTATGTAACTTTGGGTGACACTTGTGTCTGCATTTGAGTCATCTTCTTAGTTACCTTTTATTCCTCAGAACATTGCACTCTGACATCTACCCCCCTGCCAGACTCTTCATAGAAATGGTACTTCTAAAGATTGCCAGCAACATCCATCTGACCAAATTGAATGACCATCTCTTGGTCTTAATCCTGCTGGAACTCTGCTATGTTGGATGATGTTGATCATTCCTTTTTGGGATGCTGTGCTTTCAGGGCTTCCAAAGTCCCTCTCTCTCCTGCCTCACCTACCTCACTGACCATGCCATCCCAGGTCTCCTTCAGAAGTTCTTCTTCCTCAGTCCTCTGAGATGTTGATTTGCCCAGAGTTTGTTCTAGGCTCACCTCTCAATCTAATACTCCGGGATGGTCTCATGTGCTCTCATGGTTGAACTACCAGTTTGCATAGTGATGGCCACTACATCACTATCTATAGCCCAGACTTAGGAGATTCACGGTCATATGGTTTACTCGACATCTCCACCTGAATGTCCCAAGCACACCTCAAACTCAGCCTGTCTATGCCGAGCTCATTACCTTCCCCATCAGCCCTGCTGCTCTTCCTGTGGTTCTTGCCCAGGACTGGGACTCAGCCCTGCCCTCCACATCCAAGCCACCCATTAATCTAGCACATATTAACAAGTGCCTTCTTTCTGCCAGGCTCCATGCTGGCCACTGGGGTACCCTGATGAGCAAAAATCAGGCACCACCCCTTCTCTCAGAATTTATAAGCTAGTGGGGACAGACAGATACGAGTAAAATAATCACATCAGTGTATAGTTACAACCTGAGATAAGTAATCTGAAAGAAAGGAACATGCTTAGAGCTTAGAACTAAACAAGCTGACCTAGTCTGGGGGTCTAGGGGAGAGTTCCCTGAGGAAGTGACACTTAAACAGAGAGCCAGAGGATGACTAGGAGTTTACTAGGCAAGTGTAGGATTAGGGGAGGTGAACTTTTATAGATGGACGAAATGATATGTGCAGCAGCACTGTGGCAGGGGGGAGAGAAGGGGACAGGGGATGACACTGGACCTGAAGGGCAGGCAGGGGTCAGTTATGGAGGGCTTTCTTGGCCATGGCCAGGGGTTTGGCCTTGATTCTAAGAGCTGTGGGAAGCCCATGAAAGTTTTAAGAAGGGATGTAACAGCTTGTTTCACCATTTACTTATTCTTTTCTTATGTAGTTCATTTACAAAATTTACAAATTTTAGTTCAAAAATCTAAAATACAAAAAGCCATACTGCGAAAAATGTCCTTGCCACCCCTTCCCTCCGTCCACACATTTCCCTGCTACAACCTACGTATAACCACCATTTTTGTTTTTGCATATCTTCCAAGAGTTTATATTTGCATATGTAAGTAAATTTTTAAAATGTATTTTCCCCCTTCTTCAGACATACATCCCAAAACACCATATACACAACCATCCTGTTGTTGTTGTTACTGTTTTGCTTAACAGTATTTCTTAGAGAGCTTTCCATGTAAGCCCATAGGAAGCTTCCTCTTTCTTTTCTACAGCAGCCTAGTATTGCATCATACGGATGATAGAATACAGTATAATCAAAATGGCAAAGCTCCATGTAACTCAACTACGTGCCAGATATTGTTTTAAGCTTTTAAGCTCTTCACATGTGTTAACTCATTTAATCCCCATGATAACCCTTTTAGGTAGGTGTTATTGTTATCTCTCTTTTACAGATGAGGACACTGATGCTCAGATAGTAAGTGGCAGATGCAGGTTTTGAACCCAGTAGTATGGCTCCAGGGTTCTTGCTTTTAATCATAGCACAGGTTACAATACTATGCTATAATTTATTTATTCTCTCTGCTATTGATGGACATTTAGGTTGTTTTACATCTTTTGCTAATATAAATAACACTGTACTAAATGACATGGTACCTGTGCCATTTTGCATGTGTGCAAGTATATCTATAGGTTAAATCCCCCTAAGTGGCAATGCTGACTCAAAGAGTATATGTGTTTATAATTTGGACGGATATTTCCAAATCCATAAAAGCCCTACCAAGTTGTACCAAATGCTCGCTAGCAATGTATGAGAGTGCCTATTTCCACACAGCCTCACCAAAAGAGTGTATTTCCAAACTTTTGGATTTTTGCCCATCTGATAAGTTAAAAAAAAATGATGTATCACCTCAGTTTTAATTTGAATTTTTCTTTCTTTGAGTGAAGCTGAGTATCTTTTTATATGTTTAAAATTAGCATTTGATTTCCTCTTTCTTGAACTACATGCTCCTCTTATGTGCTCATTTTTCTATTGTGTTGGCCTTTTAAAAAATTTTGAATCCTAAGAGCTCTTTTTATATAAATATTGAGTTAGCCCTTTATGATATGAACTGCAGATATTTTTCCCAGTTTTGTCATCTTTTGACTTTGCTCATGATTTATCTTTGCCATGCAAGATTTTTATATTTCCATGTAATTTAATTTATCTATCTTTTGTGGCTTCTGAATTTTGAGTCACAGTTAGAAAGCCCTTTCCTACTCCAATAGCTCAGATAGGATCATAGCACTTCTCTGTTTGGAAACTTTCAGTGGCTCCCCCTTGTCCCCAGTGCACAAAAGAGCCTGTGTGACCTGGTCCCTAACCTCTTCTCCAACCTCATCTCTTTATACTCCCTTCCTTGTACTCTACACTGTGGTGCTATCAAAATCCCTTGGGTTCCCTGAGTTTGTCGTGCAATTGTTATGCCTCCATGCCTTTGAAAATGCTTTGACTTCTGCCAGGAATGCCCTTCTCCAGCTGTGGGCCTGGAAAATATCCATTTCTCAAAACTCACTTCAGCAGTCACCTTCTCCAGGAAGCCCTCTGTAACAACTCTACCCCTGCCCCCTCCAGCTGCCTACATCCCTTTGGTTGTCCTCCTCACACTGCAGTGCAGGTATCTCTTTATGTGCTGATCTCCCTGAGGATAGGAATTTTTCTTTTCTTCTTGGTGTGTAGGGGCTGGATGGGTGAGTGAATGACCCTGTAATCAGGGATGTATTCACACACTGCACATTGCACATATCCTATTATATATCTTACCAGCTAACATTTATTGTGCATGTCCTGTGCCCTATGCACTGGTTAAGTGTGTTACATGCATGATCCTGATCTCATTTAATCCCCACAATGTCCACTAGGCTTATGGGAGTGCATCACCTGGGCCCATAACCTTTAATGAGAAAAAAAAAATCACGCCTTCATTTGCATTAACTCCAACTAAAATACAGTTGTCCCTTGCTATCCATGGGAGATTGGTTCCTGGACCCACCCGTGGATAGCAAAATCCATGGAAGCTCAAGTCCCTGATATAAAATGGTGTAGTATTTGTATCTAACTTATGCACATCCTTATGTATACTTCAAATCATCTCTAGATTACTTATAATACCTAATACAATGTAGATGCTATGTAAATAGTTATTATACTATATTGCTTTTTATTCATATTACTTTTTACTTCTGTATTGTTATTTTTTATCGTGTTTTTAAAAAAATGTTTTTGATCTGAGGTTGGTTGAATCTGTGGATGTGGAAACTGCAGATGTGGAGGGCCAACTACATAGTATTTCCTCCAATTATGAATGTAGACAACAAACCACAGTTACATTAGCAGCACCTGGCATGTTGTCATTAATGTAAATCCCAGATAATTTTCCTCTCATTTAACAGTTGCTGTAGGTATCTTGAAAAATCATTCACATTTATTGTTACCTAAAAATTTAAAAACATATTTGTCTTTTAAAAGTATTCTGATAACTGTATTTCAACATGATTGTTTTCTTTTGTAATCCTATATATTTTATTTTATACACTTAAAAACTTTATTCTGAGAGGGAGCCGTTAGACTTCCCCAAACTGCCCAAGTTGCGCACAGCACCACAAAGGTTAGGTGCACCTGTATTGGAGTTTAAACTGGCATTGGAAACCAGGCAGGCAGGGGCGCCTCTATGCTGCCTCGCCATGGGGTCACTGGATTCAGACAGACTGTGGGTTAAAATCCTGCTTCTGCCACTTGCTAGCTAGTTCTGGCATTTGGGCTAGTGCCTTAACCTCTCTGTGTCTGTTTTCTCACTTGTAAAATGGGGGATATAGTATTAATAATAGTACCTACCTCATAGGGTGTTGTGAGGATTCAGTGAGCTAATATATGTAAAGTATATAGAACAGTGTCTTGGCACATGGTAAGTGCTATGTATTGGTTTTCTATTATTATTATTAACCACTGGTCTGCCTTTTGTTGGTTACACATCTGTCTTTCAACTGGATTGTGGGCTCTAAAGGTCAAGATTGTGCCTTGCTTGAATCTAAAGCCACAGAACCTTTCACGTACTGAGTGCGTGCTTGTCAGTGGATTTAACATTGCTGGCCCTCACTCCACTGAGATGCCTGTTTCTCCTTTGGGCTCCAGGATACCCCGCTCTCCTGGTTCTCATACTTCTCTGGTTCATTCTTCTTGAGCTCTCTTGCTCTGCCTGGCCCATAGATCCTGGTGTTCCTCATTGATAGAGCTAATGCAGGCTCAGGAAGCACCACAGATACTTCAGAAATAACAATAAGACTCTACACTTCCACACCCTTCTCCCAACCTGCTCCTCTTCCTCTATTTCCCATCTCAGTTAGTGGCTCCACTCTCCATCCAGTGCCAAAGCCAAAAACCTAGGCAACATCCTATATCCCTTCCTCTGCTTCATCCCCTATACTGATCAGTTCAGAAATTCTGATGATTCAATTTCTCAAAATTGTTTGCACATTTGGCCCTTCCTCCCCACCCCAATCCCTACCACTGCTGTTCTAGTCCAGGCTGTCAGCCTCTATTACCAGGACTACTTTGTTTTCTCTCTCCTCTCCCTGCATTCTGATTGCCCCCACCTCCTATCCAGTCTGTCCTCCCTGCAGTCTCCAGAATGACGCTTCTAAAGAAAGAGCAAATCTGGTCAGATTTGGCTCCACTGCTTAAAAGTCCCATCCAGGATGAAGACCAAACTCCTTTACATGGCGTTCAAGACCATTTACAGTCTGACTCTTGCCTATTTCTTTGACCTCATTTCCCATCACTTAGACAATAGTTCCATTACTTCACCTTCTCACCTTCTGTGGTTTTTTTTTTTTTAGAGAAGGGATGTCACTCTGTTGCCCAGGCTGGCCTTGAGCTCCTGGGCTCAAGCGATCCTCCCGCTTCAGTCTCCTGAGTAGCTGGTACTACAAGTGTGTGCTACCATGTCTGGTTCATCACTTTCTAAGTGAACAGATCTGCTGACAGATTTATCCAACCTGCCCCTCTCTATGTCCAGGCACACACTAGCTTCTCTACCTGGAACCTGGCAAACTCAGTGTCCTCCTTCACAAGTTATCTCAGGGGTACTACCTCTCTGGAGGTGTCTGTGACTTCCCTAGGCAGCCTAGGCACATTTTACTTAATGCACCTTTCTCCTTGTATTTTTTATATGGCTTGAGTGTAGCAACTGCCATATCTAATTGTATGTGTTTTGCCACTAGGTGGCAGTAGTCATATCTTTTCAGGAGATGAGGATATAAAATTAAGATTGGATATTTATTTTTAATTTTAATTAATAAAATTAATAACAGATATTGATTACATTAGAATTATTATTGTAATTGAGATGCTATAGAAATAGGGGGAGGGTGACATCTATGAGGCCCCAGGATTTGGGCCCAGGTGACTGGGTAGGGTAGAGTGCCACTAACAGAGGGGGCACAGAAGGAAGGAGTATGTTTTAGGGAGTATCTTAGTCTGTTTGGGCTGCTGTAACTAAAATACCATAGGCTGGGTAGTTTATAAACAACAGAAATTTATTTTTCACAGTTCTGGAGGCTGGGAATCCAAGATCAAGATGCCAGCAGATTCAGTGTCTGGTGAGGCGTCTTCTCACTGAGTCCTCACATTGTGGGAGGGGCAAGCAGGCCCCCTTGGGCCTCTTTTATAAGGTCATTAATCCCATTCATGAGGGCTCCACCCTCATGACTTAATCACCTCCTAAAGTCTCCACCTCTTGATACATCTCACATTGGCAATTAGGTTTCAACATGAATTTGGGGGGAGACACAAACATTCAGGCCATAGCAAAGAGGAAGATGATTTTGCTTGAATTTGAGGCACTATTCTAGGCTATCTAGGATGAGTTGTCCAGGAAGCAGTAGGATAGAATATTCTGGAGCTGTTGAGGGATGTCTGGGCTAGAGGCTGACTTTGGTATCGTTAGTATAGAAGTAGTGGATACAAGCATTAGCGTGGATGAGTTGGTCTGGGGTAACTATGTAGGCGGGGAGGAAATAGGACTTAGAAAAAAGGCTTGGGGGACATTAACCTGCAATAGTAGACAGAGGAAAGTGAGTATAAGGAGATTGCAGGAAAGGTCAGAGCAATCCAGGAAGCTAGAGCAGTGGAAATTTTCACCAAATTAGTAGTAACCAAGCCACATTGGATCTGAGAGGTATAGTAAAATCAGGCCTTTGGAGAAGTGGGGATGGGAAGGGCATTACAGAGCCAAGGGAAGGGTTTCTCCTCTCCCCTCCTTCCCCTTCCCCTTCTTCCTCCTTCCTCCTTCCTTACTCGCCTTTCCCCTTCCCTGCCCTGAGCTGGGCAGGTACAGGTGGTAGGACGAGAGCCAGTAGTGAGAAGGAGCATGGAAGGCCCGAGGGAGAAAGGGTAATGGACAGGTTACAAGGTGATGACAACTGCTGAGAAGGGAAGGGGTTTGTTGGTGGATTGAGAAGGGTAATGACAAGAGGAATAAGTGCTGCAGGAAATGGAGAAGGAGAAAAGTCTAGACTCTTTCAGTGCTGTCCAGAGAATTCTTTGTGATGATGGAAATATCCTATATCTGTTCTGTTCAATATGGTAGCCACGCGCTACATGTGGCTCCTGAACAGTTGAAATGTCGTTAGGGGGACTGAGGAACTGATTTCTAATTTGATTTTAAGTTTAATTAACTTGAGTTGAAACTTAAATAGCTAAGTGTGGCTAGAGGTGACTGTATTGGACAACATAGCTCTAGAAGTTTGGTGATTAGCACTGAGGGCCCCTCCTGAAATAGGAACCCATGCGTTTTTCTGCACTAGACTGTATGGTTACCCCATTTGGGGTTCTGTTCCTCCACTCAGCGGCCTGAGTGGAGGAACAGAACATCTGACTTGGGGGATCCATCCAATGCTGGGGCTTTGTAAGTAGGGTCAATGTTGTCAGAGATCTGGAAAGTGAGGGTTGTTCGGGATTCAGTACACAGTTTTGGTAATCCTGCCACGCACTTTCCTGCTTTCAAGTTTCTGACCAAGGGCAGGTCACCCAAGGAACGATTAGCTAATGGGAGACAGAGTGGCACTTTATTATTAGCTGAGAAGGCACCTGGTACCTTCAGTGCAGGGCTTCTCTGGCAGGCTGGGCTAGAGCTTGCAGCTTTGGTCTTGACACTTAAGTGAGCTTCCTGCTCTGTACCCAGAGAATCTAAGGTGGCTGGATGTGTAGAGCAGACCCACCTTATCTCCCACCCTGTCAAAGGCACTGGGAATCTGGAGTAGAGAGGAAGGTGAACAGACCTACACGAACAGACAGGTTCTGCTGAGATGTGCACAATGAAAAGTGCATGCTGCCCATTACAAAGCTAGACCACCTGGTTTCAAATCCTGGTTCTTTTCCTTACTAGCTATGTGACCTTGTCCAAGTTTCTTAACTTCTCTGTGCTTCAGTTACCTCATCTGTAAAACAAGAATAATAGCAGTACTTCATCATAGGGTTGAAACGAGCATTAAATGAGTTAATGTATGTAAAGCCCTTATCATAGTGCCTGTCACACGGTTGGTGCTATATAAGTTGTTTGCTATTATTAGTATGGTTTCTGCTTGCCAATGTGCCATGACCCTGCCTACTAATCTAATCAAATGTGGTCTGAGCAGTTTCTCAGGTTCTCACCTTTAGCAAGCCACCCTTGGGGGATGAGCTAGTGAGGGGGTAGGTAGAAGTGTGGGGAGAGAGGGATGAAGAGTCTCCCTTCCCATCAGGGAGTTCAAGGCCATGAGGTCCATGCTGGTGTGGAAGGGAGGCTAGGAGAGAGCTGGGGAACAAGGAGGAATTCCGTGGGGGGAGGGAAGGGGCATCAAGGGATCAGAGGTCACGAGGAGGTCTAGGGGCACGCGCACAGGAGGAATGAGGATATGAAAGCTGAAACGATGGGAGGTTGTGGTCAGATGATTCCAGCAGAGGCGGGGTGGTTCAGAGTGGTGACAGAAGGCAGCTTGTGGGTAGTAAGGTGGAGCACACTTGTAGAGCTGAGGAGGTTCAGGAGACCACAAGGTTAGGGTGTTTGGAAGGGGTGCCCTCATGGATGTTGCAATCACTCAGAATGCTGGCAGGAAAAGGTAGAATGTAAAAAGGAAGATGGCAAACCATGTGACATTGGTCTGGGATGACTCTGACAGTGACCTGGAGGCCAACAGTGGGGGACTGTGATGAAGAGGAGGAGCCAAACCTTGAAAGAAAGAGAAAAGGGGAAGAGTAAACATCTAGGAGCAATAATGGAGGGCTAGAGGAATCTTCAGCTTCCCTTCCGCCACAAAAGCTCACTGCAGGAACAGAAGGATGGAAAAGAACAGCCTCTGCTCAGTCAGTGAGAGAAGCAGCGTCCTCAGGGGATAGCCAAGGTTCCTTAGGGTGAGGAGGTGAAAGGGACATTCTGGGGGAATGTGGCAGGTGTCAAAAGATTTGTTGATGGTAGCGCTGGGCTTTCAGAGGTTGTAGTGGGTGGGATGGTTGGAGGGAAGTCAGCCATGGGATGGGCTGCCTGCACAGCTGTAGGATGGCAGCTTGGTCCTGCCTGTGGGGCTAGTGATGCAATTTGAGAGCTCCCTTCTGAGTGCTACTTCATCTTCCTGATGTGTTTTGCTTGGTCGGTTGTAGTTGTTTTCATTTAGGCAGTGGTTCTTAGCCTGGGGTCCACAAATAGGATTTAAGGGGTCCGTTAATTTGAATGGGAGTGGAAATCACATCTTTATTTTCATTGGCCTCTAGCAGAAATGGAGCACATGAACGCAGGCAACAAGCACCAGTGGTGTTAGTCCTACCTGTGACTTTGGTGCCAGTAGCAATCACAGATGGCTTTCTATCATATTAAAGTAGCAGCAGCCATCTCAGAACACTGTTTATGCTCATCACTGCTTTGAAATGTAGTAGTTGTTAGGCTTGCTGCTAGATCTTGTGATTAAATGCATGTATAAAGAAGCATGATTATTATATTACAAAATTTTTAAATATTTTGGTAACTGTGTTTTAATATCATTGGCTTTCTTTGTAATCCTTTGCCTTTTGTCTTGTGCATTTCAAACGTTTTTCTGAGGAGTCCATTGGTCTCCCCAGGCTGCCAGAGGGGTCCCTGCCTCACGGCTGCTGGTGAAACCCCTCTCTGTTTCACTAGAGGGAGCTCTTGTCTCAGAATTGGTGAGCAGAGGCCTTCTCAAGCTTGACACCCAGTAAGAAAGTTCTTTGGAAGTACAGGCAATTCAGATGTCCTTTGGGGACATTTCAGGAAACTGGGGTTTAAGAACTCCAGTGTTATTTGATGTGCCCCTCTCTCGACTGGGCTTTCAGCTCATCTCCTGGAGGATGACGATTGGGATTAGACCCCCTGTGCTAGTTAGTTTCTAGGACCAGTTAAAGCGAAAGCACTTTGGCCAGTGACAGCTTGAGAACTGGCTCAAAGGTCATACTGACGTCAGGGTCCAGGTTAGGTCTTCTGTTCCTCCGCCATCCCGGTGGGCCCATTGCCCCTCCTGTCCTGCTAGTGTTAGGATTCTGGGAAAGTTCTCCTCTTTCATAGGCTTCCCTCTTCCACTTTACTGGTCAGAAGGGTGGGGGGAAAGTATATGGAATTCAGGTAAATCCTGAAGGCTCCCGAGGGGTTAGTGTGTGAGGCAGGAGCTTGGGGATCTGAAAATTTGGCTGAGGGCTGAGCCTTGTGCAAAGGGGTGGGTAGGTGAGTTTAGATTTTCCCTGCTGAGGAGGAAGTAATTGGGGCTCAGGAATCCTTTGTGGGAGCAAAGGATTAAGTCAAGTATTTTCTGCCTTAATTTTATCACCTTCTAAGAGACACTGCTCCTCACACCTGGCCAGATTGTGGCCCCTTCGCTGGTAGCTTCTCCTAGGTCTCTTGGTATATCTTCCCCCTAAGTCAGTGTTTCACCTGTGTGGTCAGAGGACCCAAGCATCAGAATCACCCTAAGGCTCTTGTTACTAAAATGGAGACTCCAGGGCCCACCTACACCTCCTGGATTCAAGTTGCTAAGGTGGGGCCCAGGAATCTGCATTTTCTACAAGTTCCCTAGGACAGTACTTCTCAAAGTATGGTCCCTGGACTTAGCAGTATCAGCCTAACCAGGGAACCTGTTATTAATGCACATTCTCAGATTCCAGATTCCAGGCCCCACCCCAGACCTACTGAATTGGAAACGCTGCAGTAGTGCCCAGCAAGCTGGGTTTTAACCCGCCCTCCTGGGGATTCTGCTTCTGATGCATATTCAAGTTTGAGAGCCACCCTCCTAGGCGACTCGGATACAGATTGAAGTTGAAACTTCATTGCCTCAAATGATCCAAGAGTTGGCTTTCCCTTGCTTAAAGCTCACCAGAGACCCAGTTAATACTAACTGAATAACATGCGTGTGGTACAATGGTGTGTTATGCTTAAATAGCACCGTTCTCCAGAGTATCTTCATACTCTGTTAGCTTTTCTATCCCTACAGTGCTCCTGCAAGTTAGAGAGGACCTGGGATTTTCCTTTAAGAGGGACACTGATGCATAGAGAGGTTTTGATCCACACAGAAGGTCACACAGCAACTTCTAAGCTGGGACCTGAGTCTCTGGACTCCGGTGCTTTTTCTGCCAGGCCAGGTCCACCTGTTGGATTCTTTGCCAGCTCGGGGTCCTCACCCTGTGTGCTATGGGCAGAAGACTGGCTCTCTGATCCTCATGGATGAAAGTGGGCCTTTAAATTGCCTTAGCCACAGTGTGGATGGCTGGTCAGCCCCTGGTATGCACTTCGAGGGTTAAGCCTGGCCTGGGTGGACTCTCCAACCCCTCAGGATAGGAAGCCAACAAGATGGACCTTCCACATGAACAGCCACTCCAGGACATCCTCCACTTCCTTGTACAGTAAACAGAACAGAGGATAGGTTCATTTGGTCCAATGCCTGGATGAAGGGAAACCTGACTTGAGCCTGCACTCAGTAGCTGAGAATGGGGAAGCAAATAATCATGGTCATCTTGGGGCTGTGCCACACTGAGATATCTCCTCGGCAACTATGGCTTACAAAGGCTAGAAATGGAGGTGTCTCATTTAGAGGGCACCAAAGATGGGATGGCATTGTTGTCAGCAACTAAACTTGTCATTCTCTTCCTGTCCCCAAACCTGCACCTTCTCCGATGTTCCCCACCCTATTGTATGGTACCACCATCCACTCATTACCCAGACCAGAAATCTAAAGTTAATCATTAGTTCTTTACTGTTATCCCTGCCCCCATCAATCACTGACCACATCCTGTTAATGGGACTTCCTGATCATTTCTCAAATTCATTCCCACTGCCCCAACTTCAGGTCAAGTCAGATCATCCCTGACTTGGTGTATTGCAACAGCCTCCTCACAGGTCTCCTTGCCTCTAATCTTGCCCTGTTTCATTCTAAGGGCACATAGGATGAGGCCTGAGAATGGGCTGTTGGATTTAACAATGAAAAGGTCATTTGTGACCTTGATGGGAGCTGTTTTGGTAGAAGAGGGGAGGCCTGATTAGAGTGAGTTTAAGAGAGAATAGGAAGAGAGGAATTGTAGATAGGGAGTATAGACCAGTGCTGTCCAGTAAAAATATGTGAGCTGGGCATGGTGGCTCATGCCTGTAATCTCAGCACTTTGGGAAGCCAAGGCAGGAGGATCATTTGAGTACAGGAGTTCAAGACCAGCCTGGGCAACATAGTGAGACCCTATTTCTAAAAAAAAAAAAAAGAAAAAGAAAAAGAAAAATTAGCCAGGCATGGTGGTGCACACCTGTAGTCCTAACTGTTAATACTTAGGAGGCTGAGGTGGGCAGATTGCTTGAGCCCAGGAATTTGAGGTTACGGTAAGCTATGATCAAGCCATTGTACTCCAGCCTGGTCAACAGAGTGAGACCCTGTCTCCAAAAAAAAAAAAAAGTGAGCTACATATGTCATTTAAAATATTCTAGTAGTCACATTAAAAATAGGTAAGAGAAACAAATGAAATTAATTTCAATAATGTATTTTATTTAACCCAGTATATCCAAAATATTGTCATTCCAATATAATTAATGTAAAAATTTTTACCAGGATATTTTGGTAGATTTCCTTTGAAATCCAATGTGTATTTTACATTAATGGCACATCTCAGTTCAAACTAGCCACATTTCAAATGCCCAGTAGCCTCGTGTGACTAGTAGCTACCACTTTGGACAGTATAGGGTTAGACAATTCTTTCAAGGAGTTTTGCTGTAAAGGGGAGCAGAAGAGTGAGGAAGTGGCTGGCGGGAGGAGTGAGGTCAAGTGTCAGTGTGCTTGTTTTAGAATGGGAGCTATTACAGTGCCTGCAGTTTATATGCTGATGGCAGTAATCCAGGAGAGAGGCAGAAATGGTGGTGTAAAAGAAAGAGGAAGCAGTGGCTAGAGTGATGTTGTTGAGTAGGTGAGAGGGACGGAGTCAGGATACAAATGGAGAGGCTGGCCTTGGCTAGGACCCTGGGCAGTTCATTTGTGGTAACAGGAGGGGGGGATGTAGGCAGAGCATCTTGGGCACTGATGCAGATAGGTAGTTAAATGTGTTTGTGAGAGCTTGTGCAAGTTTTTGTCTGATTCCTGTTATTCTCAGTGATCATCTGAGAGTGAGGATGGAATAGAAGTATTAAAGGTTTGAAAAGAGAGGAGAAGATATTAAATTGTGGCCCACGAGCGTGTGAGAGTGAATGGACTGGGCCAGTATAATATGATTGCCTGGCAACATGAAGGAGGCACTTGAGGTTTGTGATCACGAATTTGAAGCGAGAACAGTCAGCACTGTTGTTTTTCTCCAGCCATGTTCCCTGTGCAGGGACAAACAAGGCGGAGGAGGAGATTGGGATTCAAGCAGTGCTGGGTTTTTTTTTTTCCAGAGGAGTATGATAGTGAGAGGAACAGTGGAATCAAAGGTATATGCAGGGGATAATTAGAATGATGGGCCATGGAATTTAAGGAGGGGGAGGTGGGAGCCACAAGGGACAGCAAACAGACAGTAGGACCAATGGATTGCCCATCCCATGGGGTCAAAGAAGGGTTGGAGTCATGGTTAGCAGGAGTGAGCTGGAGAGATAGAAGTGATGGTTGAAGAGGGAAAGCTTGACTTTGAGATTAGGGAAGGGATACGGATATTCCTAATTATGAGGCCTCAGACATGACCATGGGCCTGAGGTGTGGTAGAGGACAGGATCATTGAGGGGAAGAGGCCAAGGAACTGAGAGACCAGGATCCTGGAAGGTTCATCTAAGCGCATGTTGAAAGAAATCTGACAGGAGTGGGTTTGGAGAGAGTGGTACTGGGTTTGGTACTATTAATCATATCTTCAAAGAATGAGGGCTGTGTCCCATGTGTCTGTAGATAACTGTAAAGGGAAGTACAGTGGGTGGTACAGTATGGTAGTAGTGGGGTTTTAGGGAGCGTGGAGGCCCAGTGGTCTGGGAACAGCAGTGAAAAGAAAGAAGGTACCCACGCTACCTACATGGGCCAAAGGAGAAAAAACCAGCCACTGCTTTAGAGGGCTACAGATGAAGCAGGTTCCTTGTGGGGAGAGGTAGGTTGGGAAAGAAGAAAAGGATGAAGGGGGGATGTTCAGAGAAGAGACTGAGAATGTAGGGAATCGGGCTAGTGACTTTGCATATCCTGTTCCCTTTTCCTGGAATTCCCTTCCTTACCTTGTACACCTAGAAAACTTTTCTTCATTTCTTACCACTCAGCTCCTGCATTGCTACTTTCCTGAAATTGCTATTGCAAAGATCACCAGTGACCAGCGTGTTGCCAAACACAGTGAAAGTGTTTGTCTTTACTTTTCTGTACCCTTCTAGAGAAGTGTGTTCCCAGTGGAATTTTCTATGATGATGGGAATGTTCTATCTCTGCATTGTTCAATATGGTGGCCGCTAGGCGTATGTGGCTGTTGGGTACTTGAAATGTGGCTGGTGTGACTGAGGAACCAAATTTTTAATTTTATTTAATTTTAATTCATTTAACTGTAAATAGCCACATGTGGCAAGTGGCTACCTTATTTATTCATCAGTATAATTAATAGAGCATTTAACATTATTGATCCTTTCCTTCTCCTTGAAACCTGATGTTCTCTTGAATTCCAGGATACCTCTGTCCTAGTTCTACAACTGCCTCTTTAATTTTGTCTTCATTCTTGCCTCCTCGTAGATCTTCCTCCCTCTACCAGCCACTTAAATGTTGCTGTTTTCCAGGCTTTGTCCTTGTTCCTTTAATCATATTTTGTGGGCTCTTCCTTGTTGATCTTATCCACACCCCAAACTCTGTTTCCAGGCTCCAGACCTGGACATCAACAGCCTGTTGGAGATGTCTGCTGGGGTAGCCTACTGGCATTCGTGCCAGCATACCCCAACCTGAGCTCATCTCTCCTCTAAATTACCTCCTCTCAGTTACTGAAGTTGTAGACCTGGAAGTCACCTTGCTGTCTCCTTCATGTCTGACAAATTGCCAGATCATCTATGTCACTACAGCAGCATCTGAACCTATCTTCAGCTATGTCCCTCTCCAGCCCATCGTACCACTGTTGCCGGAGCAGTCTGGCTCGCTGAGACATAAATCTGACCTTTTTACTCCCCTGGTTAAAACCTTTCAGTGGCTTCTCATTATGTATAGGCTGAAGGCCAAGTTCCCTGGCATGGAAACAAGGCTCTTCATGACCCAGCCCCGCCTGCTGTCTCTCCAGCTTCATCTCCTGACACATCTCCTTTCTCATAAAATTCTGTGCTTTCTAGTAACACAGAACTGCTTGTAATTGCACACAAACAACATGCTGCTTCATGTCTCCGTGTCTTTTCTCAAGCTGTCCCCTCTGCCTGGAGTGTACCTTCCTTCCTTCAAGCCCCTACCCCAATTCTTTTTGGTTCTTCACAACTCACCTCAACTGTCATCTTGTGCAGCTACCCTTCTTCACGTCCCCATCACTTACTTATTACACCATCTCGTTGGTCATTTGTAGACTGCAGGTAGTTCCCAAGGGCAGGGCCTGTCTCTGCCTCTTTATCCCCACTGCCTGATGTGGAGTCCGGCTCCCAGTGTGGACTCAGTAGATGTCGAATGGAAGGGTAGCACGAATAAGTGAGTGAGCTGAAGGAAGCAGGAAGGAGATGGAGAATGGGAGGGCTCCCTGCCCAGGCTCGTCTCCTTGGTGTAAGTCCTTCCTGGGTGGGGCTATAGGATGAGAGAAAGGGCCCTTGGGAGGCTTCTGGGGATCGGTCTTGGCTACTGGCAGTGCACTTGACTTCTTTCCCGGGGCTCATAAAACTTCCTTCTGGCAGAAGTCGATTTTAGACAAAAGTTATTATCTTGGTTTCCCCCATCTTTACAGCTGACGTGCTTCTCTCCTCCTGGGATGGAATATGCTAGCAGAAAATGTCACATTTTTTTCTTAGAGTAGAAAAAAAGTTTTATGTGTTTAATTTTTCTGAAAGTGCTTAAGTTTCTCTTTTCCTTTAGAAGAAAACTGTTTTTTTCACTGGGATTATCCCAAGGGCCACATCCAGGTATATAGAAAAGAGAATGATGTGTGTTTGCATACAATTTGCATATATCTATGTAGACTGGATCATCTATCCTCAGGGTGCTTTCTTTTTTTTTTCTTTATTTTTCAAAGAAATTGGATATTTGATCATCTTTGCAATGAAAAGAACCAACAACAGCGAAAGAGCGATGGAAACCACAGTGCAAGTTCCCTTTCACAGAGATCACCTCTTTACGAGATTCGCTTCCTCCTCCAGTCTTGTAGGAGAGTTCAGATGGCTGTGGTTGCTACGGTAAAGATAGCAGCTGCCATCTGCATCTCTCTTATTCCACTCACGCGCCCTGGGAGGTAGATGTCACCTCCAGTCCACACACAAGCAAACAGGCTTAGAGGGGCAGCACAGTTTGCCCAAGGTCACTCCTACAGGTAGTGGTAGAGCCAGGATTCAAACCCAAGGCTGTCTGATCCCAAGGCCTTTGTTTTTAAACTACTAAGATGTATTTTATATCATCTATGTACTGGCTGGCATTCTGTCTTTTATACTTGCCATTACTAGCCATGAACTTTTTCACACAGGTGCATAGTTTGTCTGGTTGTCATTTGAATGGCAGTGGACTGTTGCATAATATTTAAGTACCATAGTTTACTTAACTTATCTCCCCATTTGGTTTGTTTCCAGTTTCTCAATATTATAGATAGCACAGGTATAAATGTCTTTGTGCAAATAAAGGTGGTTTGTTGGGGGTTTTAGGTATTTGATGGTGGTCCTCAAAGTAGGATTGTTGAGCCAAAGACCTTCTCCAGAAGGTCTGTGCCATTCATTCACCCATGGCAGTGATTATTTTTTGAGTGCCTACTGTGTACCAGGTGCTGGATGTAAAGTGGTGATTCAGAAACAGCCCCTCCCTCAGAGAACTAACAGTCTGGTATGGGATGGATGATGCAACACAGAATGAATGGTATTAAGTGGGGGTTTGGGCAAGGGGCAGTGAGAGCACTGAGAAATGTGTCCCCTGGTGGTATCTGAGTGTTCCTTTCCCCCAGTAACATAAGGCAGTAAAGGGAAGGAGCGCGATGAGGGCAGGGCTGCCCGCGGCTGAAGCCCGTCCCAGCTCTCCCCTGGGCTGGGTGCCCAGCTGCCTCCTGGCTGAGGACACTGCCCTCCACACACTCACTCCCCTCCCTGCAGCCACCACCTGGCTCACCGGGCCTGTCACTGCTGCCCAGCTGCCACTAGGGGGAGCCAAGCAGAGGCTGGAGGGAGGGGACACCTGGGGAACATGGTGGCAGCCTATGCACCTGCCGGTCCTCCAGGTCCCCTCTTCTCCTGTGTGGGTGACAGCACGGTGCCCACGCATTCTGCACACAGGAACGTGCACACGCCCGCAGTGGATAGCCAGTGCCTTTTTACACACCAAGCACTGTGCTAGACGCTAGGAATGCAGCAGCAGACCCGACGTCCTTGACCCTGAGGTGTGTTCGGTCTAGAGGGGTAGGCAGACAGGGAAAGAGACAATCCAACTTGGCGTGCTGGCAGTCTAGATAAGTTGCTGTTGCATCGAGCATTCAGTCCCCTGGAAATGTCTGAGAGTCTGTTTCCCCAGTGCTCCACTGTTATGATTTTGGCTGTAACACTGTCCATCTCCCAACCTCAGTTTCTCTATCTGTAAAATGGAGGGATGAGATCTATGTCCTCAAAGGGCCTTCTGACTCAGTTGTGCCATGAGCCTGCCTCTTATTCCTAGAGCAAGCCTGAGCTTCCCCACAAAAGACCCCCCTGGCCCTGGCTTTAGTCACCCCACCTCCTTCCTCTTCTCCCCTCCACACCCGCTCCTTACATGGTGTTCCTTGGCATTCTGCCTCTGGCCTTCCTCCTCTCTCAGTCTACATATGCTCCCACGACTTCAGTTGCCACTGTGTGCTCGTGACACCTACATCTGGATGCTCAGCCCCATCCTCTTCACTGAGTTTGTGACTCATATCATAACAAAAACAATCAGTATTTTTGAAGTCCCAGGTACAGTACTGTAATGTTGACATGCATCTCATCTCTCCAGCAACCTTGTGAATTAGGCAATGCCGCCCCATTTTGTAGATGAGTAGAACTGAGTTCAGGAGACACTGAGACTTGCCCAAGGCCCCATGGTTGATAAGTTGTGGGGCCAGGATTTGCAGACCTCCATGTGTCCAGTTCCAGGACCCATGCTGTCACCCACCACACTCTATGTTCTCGAGTACAGCCAGCCACCAAAGAGACATTTCCACATGATGTTCCACTGACACCTCAATTTCAACATGTCTACACTTGGCCTCATCATTTCCTTACCCTCTGCCCCAATCCACCTTTTCCTCTCTTCTCCATCACAATACATGATCCCATCAACCCAGTGATGTCCAAGCCAGAATCCTGGGGGTCTTCCAAGGTCCTTCCTCTCCCTAACCCCCCAGCATCCAATCTTCTTCCACGTCCTGGTGATTCTTTCCCCCCACTCTTCTCCAGCCTCACTGCTGTTACCTTCCAAGGCCGTCTTCTGTCTTTGGGCTCCTGCAACAGTCTCCTTACCAGCCTCCCTGCCTCTTCTCCGTCTGGTCCAGTCCGTCCCCTGCACACTGGCCAGGGTGATCTTGCACAAGCACACGTGTGTTCACATCACTTTCCTGCTTCAAACCTGCCACTACATTCTGTGGCTCTACAGCAGAGCTCAAAGCTGGCCACCCATGGGCTGAAATCCATCCAGAAGCCATGTTTTGTTTGGTCCGTTGAGCATTCTTAAAACACTTTGAATTAGTCGCCAACATTAAAAAAATCAGGAAATTCCACATAAAAGTTCATATTTCTGGTTTTTCTTGCAAAAGTGAAAAAAACTAGCAACTCTGGACCCACATTCCTGCAGAGCAATGATTGAATGGAGCTGAGTGGTGGTTGCCCTCTTTAGAAGGGGCGGAGGCTCTCCAGTTTGCCTGTCTCCAGCATCCCCTAATGTTTCTTAGACCCTGGTCACACTTCTCATCACCTGCCTGAGACTTGAGGCATTTGAACTCATGGCCCTGCTGCATGAGATGAAGCCCATCACCCTCAGCACAGCTCCTAAGGTTCTACGTGGCCCCACCTGGAGCAGACCAGCCCTGCCAACCTCTGAGACTTACCCATGCTTACTGCCCGCATCACACTCTCCCATGTCTTACCCACAGCTCTCTGAATTGCCTCATTCGTGTCTGCCTCCATACAGGCTGCTGCTTTGGAATGCCCAGACCCTCCCGAACTCCTATTTGTCCTTCAGGACTCCACTCCAATGCTCCCTCTACCAAGAAGCTCCCCACCGCCTGAGCCTTGTTTTCTCATAACAGGTGGCACAAACCTTAGTCATCCCACCGTCCACACTGTGTTGTAATTGTTGATTGTGAGTCTGAGCCTGCAGGGAGCCTGTCTTTCTCATCTTCCTATCCCCAAAGCTTTGCACAGGGGCTTGGAATATACGAGGTGCCTCGTAACTATTGCATGAATGGATGAACCACTGAAAGACTGACTTGGGAAAATAGTACTCCAGGATGTGATGTCACCCCTACTTGCTTGGGGTGGGAGTTCCAGGTGTCTTTCATTCTTGAGCAACCTCCTCCAAGTCCCCATTCAGAATGACTCCCACAACATCCTATAAACCATGCGCCTGCTCTGCAAGCTCTGGAGTACATCCAAGCCTACTGGGGTGGTAGTTCCTAGCAATGATAGAGGGAAAATATATCATTTGGGGTGTTCCTGAGGGAGAGAGTTGTTTAGTAGTTGGGAAATGGCACAACCATTGGATATGGTACATTTTTCAATTATTTGAACAATAATGATGATGATGACAGCATCTAACACTCATTGAGCCACTTGCATTGTGCCAGACCCTGAACAAAGGCTTGCTGTCAGTATATTGTTTCATTTACTCCTCACAACACCCCTAAGAAGTAGGTAGTACTATTGTCCTCATTTTCTAGGCAAGCAAACTGAGATTTGGGGAGTTTAAACAACTTTTCCAGGATCACACAGCTAGTAAGTGGTGGAGTCAAGACTTAAACTTAAGTCTGTTTGACTTCAAAGTTAACATTCTCAACCACCATGCCATACTTCCTCAGTGTCATATGTCTTTAAAAACATGAAGAATTAAATGGGGAAATGAAGGCTATACAATTATATAGAATAAGATTCCAATTATTATTTTAAAAAGGAGAAGAAAGAAAATTCTGAGGCATATAGAGAAAATGACCGAGGAGAGAAACGCATGTGTTGGCAATGGTTGCGTTCTGGTAGTAGAGTGCTGGCGATGGTTTTCTTCTTTCCCCCCGTCTTGTTTCTACTTTTTAACATTTTCTAAATTTCCTTTAATGCGTATGTACTACTTTTATAATAAAAAAAAATCCTCTCTTTGTAATGGCCCCAGCATCAAGTGGCAGAACAGAGGTCAGATGAGAAAGGGGCTGGCTTAAGTACTCAGCTAATCAGTGGGGCATCTCTTGAGTAGCTGTTACTGACCAGCAACAGGGGCGTTCAGCAGGCAGCAGCTGTGACCTCAGCACCTGTACCCTCGTGGGCAAAGGAGGAGAAGTGGGTCACCGTTGCTGCCGCCTCACCAGCTCCCTCTTCCTCCAGGTGCTTATACCCCAGAGCCGCTCAGCAGTTTCCGGTGGGCTCTTCTCTCAACTGGCCTCATGTTCTTTTATCACTTCAGCGTCTTGCAGATCCTCGGCCTGGTAAGTTTGGTTATATCCCCTTCTCTCCCCTCTGTTTGGAGTTCTCCATAAATCTTGATAATCCTGGTTGGCGCTGCTGTATGGTTTTGTTTGAAAATACGAAATGCTAAAGGCCAGGATGTCAGATTGTTGTGTCTGGGTTGCTGATTTATGATCCACAGCCTTGACTTCTCCAAAGAGTTTTCTGAATCCTTCAGTAATGACTGTTTCTTTCATCCCTGGGGAGGCAAGGATGCCCTTCACTCATGGCCACTTGGGTCGGAAACAGTGAGCTGCCACTGGAAAGTGGTTTGCTGTGGACCCCATGGGGAGGCAGGACCTTGGCCTTGGGCCTGGGGGAAGCTTCTGACCTTGGGTCTATCCTGGGCCTGCTCACAGGTCCTGCAGGCTGGGCTCTGCCCTGAGCTGTGTGGCCAGTGGAAGTGTGGTGTTGGGGAACCCCTGTGGTATTCTGGGGTGTTTAGAACTGCCTGGAGTGTGGAGAATGATTGGACTCAGTAATTGAGTCTTCCAGAGCCCAAGATTGCTGAGTGCAAGGACGTATATCAGTGGCAAAGTGAGTAGGAAGAGCTCGGGGCTGGGGCTGGGGATCCGGAGACCCAAGTTCACGTCCTGGCTCTGTGACTGCTCTGAGTGAGTCACTTCACCCTCGAGAGCAGAGAGTTCCCCACCTCTCTGTGACATGGTATTAAAAGCCCCAACCTCCCTGAGAGCTGGTGAGGACTTGTCTTTAACGTGAATGGGCTTGAAGGGCTTTGGAAAGCAGATGCTGTGGCCGTCCTCGGGGCAAGAGTGGCATGTCTGGTTTTGCGTGCGAGTGGCATTAATATAGCATTACCGCGTGGAACCTCGCGCCACCTAGCATGACTAGGGCGTGTAACCGACATCCCCAGTGCCTTTTTAGAAGCACTTTCTGTTCCCCACTCTGGTGTATGGCTCTGGTCTGGTGTGCCAGGGGTATCTGAGCTCCTTGCCAACAGTGTGAATGCTTCCTGTGCTCGGGGGAGGAAGCAGTACGACGTTCACACCTTACCTCTCGCTGCTTTCCACTGGGATCCTTGATTCCAGAGGCGTCAGCATGCTCACGTCACCCTACATACCATGCTCGGGCCATGCCGCCTCCAAGGAAAGTTCTGCTCACCCCATTCCTCACCATAACCCCCTGTCCATCTTTCATGAGTCCATTCAGGTGCCACTTCCCTTGTGAAATCTTCTCTGAGGACTCAGCCCCCATTCTGTATGTTCCTCAGACCTCCTCATGGTGTGTAAAACTCGGTGAGCACCGTCTGGTTTGAGGTCAAATGTTGTAAACCGATCACCCCTACTTGATGGATTGCCAGTGACGGAGAGGTAGGGACCATGCTGTTGACTGCAATTCTAGCCCATAACACCTCTCTGGGGACCAGGCACATAGGAGATGCTTAGGAATGGCAACGGGCTCTGGGCCCAATTGGAAGGCAAGACTCTGAGCAAAACCGAACCGCTTTTTCACTGGATAGCCTTCCCCCGTCACCTCCAGAGGGCTCTAGCCTTGACTCACTCAAAAATCCTAGGGGAGAGAAGAAATCCCTTTATGAACAGGTGGGGATTGGTCAATCCCTCCCTGTCTAGTCCTCCATTAGGTAGAGATGGCTGAACTGGCAGAAGCCAGAGAAAGCCTAAGGATGGCGAACGCTCACTCTACCTCCCTTGTCCCTGCAGGTCACCGAAGTGAATTTGAACAACATGCTGTGTCCGGCCATCTCAGACCCATTCTACGGCCCCTGGTATCGCATCTGGGCCTCGGGACACCAGACTCTCATGACCATGACCCACGGGAAGCTGGTCATCCTGTTCTCATACATGGCTGGGCCCTTGTGTAAATATCTGCTGGATTTGCTCCGGCTTCCAGCCAAGAAAATAGACTGAAGGTGCTTGTTTTTTTTTTTTTTTTCTCCCTGAGGAAGCAAGTCCCGACTTGACTTGGAGGACACCCAGTTCTTGATGAAATCATGGGAGAGGGCAGTAGGGTGTTTGGTGTGTTTCTTTTTCCTCCTCTCTGTCCCTTTCTTCCTCTATTCTTCCTTCCCCAGCTCTTCCCCTCAGGATGTCTCCGTGAGCCCGGGGTGTAGTGCTGGGGGCTGGATTTCCCCTCCTTCCCTTTGGCTCTTTCTCTCTGCTCCTAGTGGCCTTACACGGGGAGACTGGAGTCAGTGGCTCTTGCGCTCTGCTTGTTGGTGCTTTAACCACAGCTGGTTGAGGGGAAAGGGAACAGCAAGCCGTCGCTCTTTCGGCATCGAAGCAATGAGATTGGGTTGCGTTTCATCTCTCCACTGCCAGGGACCTCCAGGCTTATGCTGGGGTCCCCTTTGGTCTCCAGCACAGCCCCCACCGTCAGGGGGCTGGGGCCTTGTTTCTATACCAGCGGCAAGCCCAGAGCCAAGGGATTTCCCAGCTCATGGTCAAAATAGAACCAGCCAGATTCTTCCCACTGGTGTCCCATGACTGAAAGCAAGCGGCCAGCCAGCCACGCCCCCCAGGATGCAGCCCGGGGTGGGAGGTGGCAGCGCCGCTCAGCCCAGTGGCTACTTTCCATCGAGGGGGTTGGAGATCTATTGCAGCAACAAATCCAAAGCAAAGAGGGTCAACATACACGCAGTACTAGGCAGGACCCTGTGTAAATGCTGCCCATGAGAGCTGAGAACTGACCCATATCCCAGTCAGAAATGAGCACAGAAATTAATCAACAGAAGTGGTAACTTGAGAAAACTGTGATTTGACTCATACACTCTGTTTTAGTTTAATGTTGATGGTAGATACCATTTTAATCTTGAGTGCCCCTTAAATGTGTTCTTATATGTTCTTGTTTCTCTCTCTCTCTCTCTCTCTCTCTCTCTCTCTCTCTCTCTCTCGCTCACTCGCTCTCACACTCTCTCTCTCTCGAAGGCAGCTTCAGGGAAGAATGAGCTGGACTTGGTTTATTGGTCTGGGGATGTCTGAGCTTGGAGAGTCCTTGCATCAGGGCCCACTGGTGGAAGGGTTTCTGTAGATCCATGTCTTGCTTTTACGGGGTACATCAGCGTCCCGGGTTTGGGGAGATGCAGCTCCTGTCAGTGTCATTTCCCTAGGGCCGGATTCCTTTGGTGGAGCCAGACTAAGTACTGAATTGTTTCCTGTGGGGGGCATCACATGCTCTCTACCCTGCCCCCACAAAGCCCATGTCTACGTTGAAAGGGGGCTGCCAAGGAACCAGGTCCCCGTGGATGGAGGTTCAAGTGCTTTGAATGGAAGAGCTTTTGTTGAAGGACTTCAGCTCAGTCATTCGTGGACCTCAAGAAGGGAGGCAGGGAGTGGGCATTTGCTGACTCCTTGTTGACTCCCACTAGGAACAGATGTGCTTAAGAACAGAATAGATCACTCAATGACTTCCTCTGGTAGCCTCCCCTCCCCCACTCTAGGCAACCCAGTTGCACCAGGCCAGTTCCAGTATCTCAGGTTTGACTGTGTTAGGCCTACATTGAGCTTCAGTGACTCAGTGGTCATGATTTTAGCAAATGGACCTGCAGGAGGCAGCAGAAGGCGGAAAGTCTCTCTGTGTGAGCTGAGGCCCAGGGAAGCAGCCCTGGGAGGGACTGCTCTATAGCAGAGGCCTTGCTGGCATGGAGGTGATCAGTCCCCAGGGCATGGGGTGCAGGAGGAGAGAACATTGAGTGTCCATGCTCTCCATGAGCTCCTCTTGACGTGTCACCTTTGTTTTCTGCCCCCTTTGAGGGCTGGGCCAAGCTTTTCTTAGTGCCTCTCACCCTAGGGTTGCCCTCCAAAGAGGCACCTCTTAAGTGGCTGGATTGGCCCTGCCCGCTATCAAACTGCTGCGTGTAGGAATGGCTGGTGAGGATGTACAAGGCCTCAGTGCCCCTTGGTCTCTTTACAAAAGGAGAGGTTGGAAGGAGGTCGTGGGAGGAGCGCCTGGGGGCCTAACCTGTCCCCTACTAGGACATGAAGTTGCTGCAGGCAGAGGATCCGTACCTCAGCTGGGGACCAGCTCTGGAATGCCACAGCGGTGTGACTGTGTAGGCCGTCTCTTCCTCCCTGTCTCTGTGGCATGGCACAGGTCACCAGGCAGCTCGAGCTTTCCCCACATTGGCATGCCTCCAAAAGCCTGCCTTTGCCCTGGCTACAACTCAGCACCCCATTCTGGTGGGTACTTTCTGGTGCTTAAGAGGAGAGAAAAAAGTGAAAGCCACGTGCCTGGCATGGCCAGGCCAGAGACAGATATACCTGTCAGGGGTAGAGGGGAGAGAAAGGGAAAAGCAGGGCTTCTGGGGGCCAGGTTGGCTCAGAAACATGTTGGTCCGAAGGAACAGTTAGTGGGCCCAGTCCACAGACTCCATGGAGAGTTGTGGCCTGTATTTGGGGTATTGGGGAGCAGTAGGCATCTGAACTGGTCTTTGTCTCACGCTTACCTTGGGCCAAGCCCATGTGGAGAGAGGTAACCTGGCCAGAACCCTGGCAGCCTGCCTTACAGGGTAGCCCCCACACCTGCCCAACAACCAGCCTGCTTCTGCCCCACCTTTGGGGCAGGAGTGAGGGAGAAAGCACAGCGTGCACACCTAATGACCAGTGGGCCCTGGCTTTCCGACTCCTCCCCAAGGCTTTCCTGTCAGTGCCAAGGCGGTTCCCCAACCACCCCAGCCAAGTTTCCATATGCCATTTGCCAGTGTGTGGGAGCTCTGTGCATGCGCAAGAGTGTGTTTGTAGAAGAGGACAGTTTCCATTCAAACAGCCCTAGGAAGGGCAAAGAGTGTTCCCTCAAGCCCCTAGGTAGCCTTGGCCAAGGGTCTGGGTTGATGAGAACAGTCTATTGAGCTGGCCAACTCATGGCATCCACTCTGAATAGCAGAGAGATGGTCACCCTAGCCTGCAGTCCTCCCCGCCCCAAGTATTTGGTTTTGTACGCCAAAGATGATCTGGCCCATCTTCTTCCTGGAGGCACAGTGACATGTTCCTCTTTCAACTTTGAAGGCATACGGGATTCCAAAGCCACAGACTCAGTCTCCCCAAGTCAGCAACCTCTCTTTCTCCTTGGACTTCGTAGCATTCACAGAAGCTGCTCGCAGGGTCATTGGGCTAACCAGGGTGATTGGTGCACTTTACCATGCACGTACCTCAGTCTACCTGTCAGATATTCCCTTTTGCTGTAGCCTCTGTCAGGGTTTTGATATTTATGATCTTTGGTAATTCAGTGTCTTGCAGGCAGCTCCCACAGATAGCAAATTGTCAGTAGGTCTCGGGGCACTGGTGTTAGTAGGGTGGAGTGGTGCCCTGGGGGTGAGCTGGTGGCAGCTTCCCTTCCCTCTGCCTTTCTCCCCTTCCCTCTGCCAAAAAGACTTCTCTGGGTTTGTAGATGTTGACCTAGAATCATCTACCCCCTTCAATGGAGAATTTTCTTACTGGTTTCTACTGAAGGGCAGGTGGGGGAGGAGGAATAAAGGACCATGTGTGCTGCTATTGGACAAGACAGTGATGCTGGCTGAGGTCAGTCAGGAGCAGGCATATGGGAGGGTTTCCAGAAGGCCCTCGTGGGCTCCATGGCAAGACCCCGGGCTGGGAAGGGGCCACCCCTGCTGCCCACCCTGCCATCTCTGGGGTGGGTAGAGTCAGTGAGAGGGAGGGAGCCTTCCCCTTGTGTATATAGAGTGAGCCAATTCGTGCTCAGGAAAACCTAGTTGCTTGTTGTTGCTCTTGTCCGTGACATTTTTGTACACTGGTTTGCTGCTCATGGCACGAAACAGAAAAAAACCCCATGAAGAACCAATGAAACAAAACAAGTCCTTTCAAACAAAGCGGTTGTTTTGGAAACTCTTGCTTTCTTTTGGTGTCAATTTTGTGTTCTATTTGAAAGACTTCTTCAATTATATTGGTGTTATTGTAGTAATGATAGGCTGACCTGTAATTATTTCTGCCAGGAACTTGGCAAATGCCTCTACCCCTCCCTCTTACCCTGCCCCCCACCCCGTCCTTCCTCGTTTCCAAGCTGGGATTGCTATGCATTGGGCAGACCCCTCTCTGTCCCCCTGCACACACACACAGTGGCTCCCTTCAGAACCAGTCTTTGTAATCCCCCGAAACAGCAGCAGGGTGAGTATTTTTTTCAGGCTGGTTCTTGGGTGCTCTGTGCCCCCACCAGTTTGCTCACCTCTTGGGGCGTTTTGTAAGCGTTTTCTCTGTTTTGTAAATCCTTTTGATTGTGCTGAAATGGTTTCGGCAGTCACCTTTGGGAATAAATGGTCATTAATTTGTGTACTTAGTGTTCTGAATTTTAGTCTCAGGTGTTTCTGTTGTTGAAGATCCCCGAATGAAAAGGAACCCTCACCATGAGACTTATTGTTACAATGTTTTCTTCATTTACTGTTATTAAAAGATTTATGAGAACCCAGGAGTCCTGGCCTTGCTTCCCAGAACCCTCTCAGACAGAAGGCCCTCTGCTTTGAAAAGTAGACAAAAGGGGCTGTTGGCCCTCCACACCGTGGAAGACCCCCAAAGGACAGCTGGGCCCTCTCAGCACAGCTTGGCCCTGAGAGCCGTTTGTCTGGACGGCCTTGAATTCCCATGCACTGCCTACTTCCACCCAGGCTGCCGGGGACCCAGCAGGCCTTCTGTTCCTAGAGGGGCTTGTCTGCTGGGCACATCTGCTGGGCAATCTGGGCCTCGGGGTGCTTGGGGTCCGGCTGGATGACTGAGCTGGGGAAGGCAACTTTGAAAGCAAACACGTTCAGGCCCATTCAACCCAGGTTTCCTGAGGGCCAGCTCAGTGCCAGCAGCGCACAGCAGCACAGCCCTGTGCCCAGCATGCGTCACACTGTGAACAGGATAGTCCTGCCCTTTGGGGAACAGTCAGACCTGCTTTTCCAAGGCTACCCACTGAGCAGTCCGTGGTGACTGATTGGCCCGGCCTGCCTTTTTACGCCAGGCAGAGGCCCTGCTCAGGCTTTTGCCAGTGCTGCTCCTTCTAGAAGGGACATAGCTGGAGTGGCACCCAGTGCAGGTAGATCTCCTCATTTGCCAGTGGTTGGGTGCCCAGGCTATGAATGGGGCAGGGCCCTGAAATCCTGGACTAGAAAACTACCAGCTTGGGAAAGTCACTACTTCTCTTGCTGCCCCAGGTTCTCCATTTGCAAAGCAGTAGCTACAACTGTGTGCCAGACACAGTGCTAAAGCTCTCTATACACAGACCTCTTAAAATCCTTGTGACAGCACGGGGAGCTGACTAGCAGTGCTGTCGCTGTTTGCCAGGGAGAAACTAAGAACACCAAGGCTGTCTACTACATCGAGGAGCTGGGGTTGGAAACCAGTTTTCCAAACCTGGCTCTGCTGTGCTGGCATTGCTGGGCAGACCCTTGCCCAGGCACCCCTGGGCCTTCGAGAAGGGGGAGGAGAGCCAGGCAGTGATGTGGAAGGCCAGAGAGAGCAGAGCCCCATGAGCAAGTGAAGCAGAGGACTCCAGGCTTGCCAGTAGCAGCCTCAGAGCAGCGCTGAAAGGCACAGGGAGGAAAGGGGGCCCAGCGCGGCCGGGGAAGGACAGAAAGAGGCTGGTGGAGAGGAGGTGAGGAGAGTTGGCCTGTGGCCTTTCTCTGTGTTTTCCTTTTCAGAAAGAGAACTGATGGCCACGGCCTAGGCCATTGCCATCTCTCCCCTGGGCACCGCATCATGCCCGTCCCACTACTCTAGTCTGCACTTCCTGCTGCAGGCACGAATTTTTTTCAAATGCAAATATGTATCACCTCCCTGGGTCCCTGACCCTAGAAGATAACACCCAGGCTCCTTAGTGTGGCACACGGGCCCTGTAGCATCTTTAGCTGCATTTCCTCGCCCCCACACTCCCAAAGGAACCATGCACAGAGAGCCTCAGCTCCAGCCAGATTGCACTTCCGTGGTGGCTGTGCCACGCCATTTGCCACTTCCTTGCCTTTTGTTTCTTTTGCGCTTTCTCAGCTCCCTACTCTCCCTTTTCATCCTAAGGCCTCAGCTCCAACATCAGCTCCTCCCTGCGGGCTTCCCCGAGTCCCGGCTGTGCTAGGTGCCTGTCCACTTGGCGCCAATGGCACCTGCTGCTGCCTCTGGCTGCCATTTGCCTCCCTCTGTAGATGTCGAGCCCCTGGAGGGCCGGGCAGGGTCTGGCTCGTCCTCTGACCCCAGCACAGGACGCGTTCCATAGCAGGTGCTCAGTGAACAAGGACCTTGTCCCTGAGTGTTGAAAAATGGTAGGAGGCACCCTTGTTCCCTGTGGGAGAACCCTGGGCTGCACAAGCCACTGCACAGCTCACAGGTTCTCCTAGGTGGGGCCAGGATGCCTTGTTTGCTCAGGTACCTTAAGCTCCTTGCTGAGGGGCCCCATCCTGCTTCTGTGCAGGACTCTGTGTAGTTGGTATCCTAGACGAGAGGGCAAGTGTCATGCGGGAAGAGCACCAAGATCAACAGCAACTCTTCCACCAGACCCTTCCCCGAACCCTTGGGCAGGGGGTGGGCAAAGTGTCCAACTGCTTTTCCATATGCTTTGTAGCTGTTCATCACCACCAGAGTCACCCCTCCCTTCCCCGGGCACATCGAGTTGTTTGCGTGGCAAAAGCCCCACCAGCCCATGGACTGTGTCATCTATCCCTCACCCCCCGAGGGTGGGGAACAGCTTGGGATGATTACAACATGAGTTTTTCCCTTGTCCTGGTTTGCCAAGGCCAGTGGATAGTACACACGCAGATGTCAGCCTGACAAATGCAATCGTTTATTCAAAGGGCACATCGTTTGCTAACCTTGGCCAAAGTCAAGGACTCTGTTACTGCCTGTACCTGCCCTCCCCACAGTCAGCATTCTGCCCAGAATCTGGATTGCACACCTGGGATGTCTGAGCCGCTGGCCAGAAGGGTTTATGTGCCTCCCAGGGAGGCAGCAGGGAGAGGCTGCTCCTGTTGCCAATGGATGCCCTCCACAGCTGACTCCCTCACTTCAGTCCCACAACTCCTGCTGCCTCCCAGCCAGCCGGTAGCCTCCACGTCTCACCACGAGGTGGGTCTTAGCAATGAGGGTGGATGCTTCCCTGACATATTGGTAGCAGGGCCAGTAGCATGAGCCACAGAGATGGTCTCCTGTCCAACCGCCCATTCCCAGCCTCACCACTGCTCCAGCCACCAGGCTTCCCTGCTCATTTCTGCGCCTCCCCTCTCCAAGGGGCTGTAGAGATGGGGCCAGCCTGCCACTGATGTCCCTTCGGCTGCTTCCTCTTCAGTATCCAGGAGCTGCAAACTCTTTGTTATTGCATTTTTCGAAAGACCCTGGGCTCTCCAGTATTATGTCCCCTGAGAATGGAGGGCCCTTCCTGTGCACTCCAGGACATACCCTCAGGTTTCGAGCAAGTTGGAGCTGACAAGATATTATAGTACAGTGGCTTGTCTATTTTGTTGTGTATGAATCACCTGGGAGCTTTAAAAATCTCAGTGCCCAGGCCTCACCCAAGCTCATAATTCAAAGCAAACTTTTTTTGTTTTTAAGTTTCCAGGCAGGTTGAGTCATCTCTTTGACCTGGCCACCTACACCAGTGCTTTTTTAAAAAATGAAATATTTAAGACATGGCAAAAGATATAAAGAATGATACGTAAATCCAGCTTAAGAAAAAGAACATTACCAATACAATTGAAGCCTCTTACTCTAGAGGTTTAGAAATTGTTCCTCAGCACCTCAGAGATCCTGGGGAGGTGCCTTAGAGGCTACCTTGGGGGGTGGGAGATGGGTGGGAGCAGAGTGGGTGGGGTTCTGGCCTTTCCTGTTGCTTCATCCAGAAACTCCAATTTTATTCTATTTTGTACATTGAGGTTTTGGAACTATCTCATGGGGAAAAGGGGTTAAAAGCCACTTCTTTACACCCTCACTAGTTTTGTCTCTACCTCTCTCCTAAACAGTGGTCGTGCTATAGTAGTCAAACCAGCATTGCAGGAGGACTCAGCAGACAGGGCCTGCTGTTCCTCTTTTCCCCTCTTAGGTCCTGGGTGCCTTTTCAAAAGTCATACCTCCTCTGAACTCCATTTGTAAAATGCTAATAAATACCCTTGTCCTGCCTGCCCCATAAGGCTGCTACGAGGAATCCAGTGAGGTCAATGGGTGTTAGAGGGCTTAGGTAGTGTAATGTTCTGTCCAATGGAAGGAGTTCCCATCTCCAGACAGTGTGGTTACTGTGCTTGTTCTCAGAGCACAGAGGTGAGCTGGGGTTTTGAGTGCACTCACCCACTGTGCCTTAATATGCCCTGTGTGGTTGGGGGTCTGTGAGGTGCGTGTGTCTGTGTGTGTACGTGTGTGTTTGTGTGCTGGAGAGGCAATACCTCAGTTTTAAGGAATTTTTCTCTATTTCACTGACTCTAAGACATACAGTTTTTCATGTTTTAACATCTCTAAAATTGGAATGCATCTTATAATCAGTGTCATGACACAATTTAATCAGCAACTTTTTCTTTTCCACTGGTACATAAAATAATGGACATCTTACTATCTAAGGTGTCTTAGGGTGGATGAAATACTGTAATTATTAACTTGGATTCCTCTTCCTCTTCCCCCATGAAAGTTACCTGCCTGCTAGAGAAAAACCCTTTGGAAAAATTTCTAAACAAACTTTTAGCATATAGCCTCATTCCAATACTCTGTCTTCTTTTTCTTCCCTGCCAGCATCCACCCAGGCCAGGCAAGCTTTCTGCTTCCTGACCAGAGGGGGGCCCACTTTGTTGAGCTGTCTCTTGGGACATATGGTTTGTGGGACATGAGAGGGAGGAGGCAGAGTGCACCTGCACAAGGAAGCCCACCATGCCAAATGACAGGGACGGAGCCAGACACGCCAGGCCAGCCAGCCCCAACAGCTCTGGTTTCTTTATTTCCCAACCACAGCTTGGCCAGACAGCTCAGCCTGCTTCCCTGGGGAACTCCCAGGGCTAGTCATTGCCAGAGGTGAAGTGCGCTGGCGGGAGTTGGCGTGGGGCGCCCATCCTGTCCTGGAGCCCTTGGGTTGACACGAGTGGCTGTCTGGCCCACACATAGGAAGGCAACGATTTCCCCACCTCCTCCAACAAGGTAGAAGAAGGGCTAGGCAGTGAGCTTCCAAGGAGAAGCACCACTTTGTACTAGGGCAGCCTCAGCCATGGGCATTTCATTGCAGTTAGAAATTGCCACCAACCTTCCCTGGATCCTGGCAGCCACTCAAATTACGCTGGGCCCTTGTAACCTTTAGGCCAAGCTCTTCCAGAAGGGGAGAGGAGTATCTGCAGTGAGATTCAGGGATACTTGGGTAGAGGAAGCAGCTTTTGGACATTTCCCCCCCAGAGAGCTTAGCAAGACATGATCAGCCTGGATTACAGCTGCCCTCACGTAACTGGGTTAAAGTGTTGGCCTACTTAGGCCCCTCCTGCAGTGGCCTCCTTCAAAGCTGATGAGGCCGATTAGGGGGCTATTTCTGAGCCCTAGTCGTGTACCTAGAAGGCTAGGGGCGGTCCTCTCCTGACTACAAAGACAATAACTAAGGCTGGACAGCCAAGGGCAGAGTCTGCCGTGCCCATGGGAGAGCATCGCCATCAGACCTCATGTGTCCTTGTAAAAGAAAGAACCAAATAATGTCAGGGCTAAATCCTTGGATTTTGGACTTCAAAAACCAAGCCAACAAATCAGTTTTTAGGGATAGACCTAGTTCTATATCTTTGTCATCTCTAGCCCTAGAAAGAGACGGAAGATGGTCAAAATGACATCTTCAGTGATAGTGATAGTCACGAGGTTCTGTGCATTTGAGAGATTGTTACCTAACCTCTCTGAGCCTCAGTTTGTTCATACATAAAATGGCCATAATGATAACACCTACTTCATAGGGCTACCGTGAGGATTGACTAGACGCCAGCACTACCGTTGCTACCACCATTACCACCACCATCCTCGCCATCATCATCCTCATCCAGACAACAGAGTGAACGGCAAAAAGCTCAGTCTCCGGGGCCTGACAAACTTGGTTTGAATCCTGGCTTTGCCACTTTGTAGCTCGGTGGCCTTAGATAAGTGACAACTTCTTTAAACCTGATTCCTATTCTGTAAAATGAGAAATTCATAAGGCTGTTGAAAAGCGTATAACATGGTTCTTAGATCACAGTAAGCACTCAATAAATGTTGGCTATTTATAATTATTAAAAAGGGTGATTAAGGTCAGTAGTTTCCAGGTGTTGGGGGGAGGCAGGGGTGAATAGGCTAAGGCAATCACAGAGGATTGATACTATAAGGTGGATACATTTCATTATATATTTGTCAAAACCCATAGGATGTACAATACCAAGAGTCAACCCTAATGTAAACTCTGGACTTTGGGTGATAATATGTGTCACTGTAGGTTCATCAGTTGTAACAAATGTGCCACTCTGGTGGGATGTTGATAGTGGGGGAGGCAGAAGGGTATAGAAGGACTCTCTGTGCCTTCTGCCCAATTTTGCTGTAAACCTAAAACTGCTCTGAAAAATAAAGTCTATTTATAAAAGGAAAAGGAAAAAATGGGGGTAATCAAACTAGATTGTTATAAATTTAGGATGTTAACTATAATCCCCATGGTAACCACTAAGGAAATAACTAAAATATATAGAGAAGAGGAAATGACGAGGGAATCAAAATGGTGCACTACAAAAAAAATACATCAAACACAAAAGAAGGTGATATTGGAGGAACTGAGGAACAAAAAGACATGACATAATATTGAGAACAAATAGCACAATGGCAGAAGTCCTTTGTTATCAGTAATCACTTTAAATGTAAATGGATTAAGCTTACCTATTAAAAAACAGATAGATATTGGCAGAATGGATTTTAGAAAACAACATGATCCTGCCCAGGCGCTGTGGCTCACGCCTGTAATCCCAGCACTTTGGGAGGGTGAGGTGGGAGGATCACTTGAGGCCAGGAGTTCGAGACCAGCCTGGGCAACATGGTGACTACAAAAAATAAACAAATTAGCTGAGTGTGGTGGCACATGCCTGTAGTCTCAGCCACTTGGGAGGCTGAGGCAGGAGGATCACTTGAGCCCAGGAATTTGAGGTTGCAGTGAACTGTGATGACACCACTGCACTCTAGCCTGGGTGACAAAGCGAGACCCTGTCTTAAAAAAAAAAAGATCCAATTAAATGCTGCTTACAAGAGGCTCACTTTAAACCCAAAGACACAACCAGGTTGAAAATGAAAGGATGGAAAAAGATATTCTATCTAAACAGTGACCAAAAGAGAGCTGAGATGGCTACACTGATAGCAGACAAAGTAGATTTTAAATAAAAAATTATTATAACACACAGGGACATTTTTATTGATAAAAGGGTTAGTTCATAAGGAAGATACAACAATTATAAACAAGTATACACCAAAACAACAGAGTCCCAAAATATACCAAGCAAACATTGATGGAATTAAAGGGAGAAATTGACAGTTCTGCAATAATAGTTGGCGACCTCTATACTCCATGTTAAATAATAGATAGAACATCTAGACAGGAGATCAGTAAGGAATTAGAGGACTTGAACAACACTACAAACCAACTAGACCCAAAACACTATACCTAACAACAACAGAATACACATTCTTCTCAAGTGTACATGGAACAGTCTTCAGAATAGAGCATATGTTAGGCCATGAAATCAATTCTCAATAAATTTTAAAAGATTGAAATCATACAGAATATCTGCTCCAACCAAATGGAATGAAGCTAGAAATCACTAACAGAAGAAAAACTAGAGACTTTGCAAATATGTGGGAATTAAACAACATACTCCTAACCAATGGGTCAAAGACAATATCACCCGGGGAATTAGAAAATGCTTTAAAATGAAAGAAAATGAAAATACAACATACAAAAACTTATGGGATATGGTGAAATCAGTGCTCAGAGGGAAATTTGTAGCTGTAAACACATACATTTAAAAAGAAGAAAGGTCTGAAACCAACATTCTATCTTTACATGGTAAGTGACTATAAAACAAAAAGCAAACTAAACCTAAAGTCAGCAGAGGGAAGGAAATAATAAAGATTAGAGCAGAGATAAATGAAATAGATAGTAGAAAAAATAAAATTGATGAAAACAATAGTTGGTTCTTTGAAAAGACAACAAAATTGACAAATCTTTAACTGGACTAAGATTTAAAAAAGAAGACACAAATAACTAACATCAGAAATGAAAGCAGAGACATTACCACCAACCTTACAAAAATTAAAAGGATTATAAGAGAATACTATAAACAATCATATACCAACAAATTCGATAATCTTGATGAAATGGACAAGTTCCAAGGAACACACAGTTACCAAAACTGACTCAAGAAGAAATAGAAAATCTAAACAGACCTATAACAAATAAAGACATTGAATCAGTAATCCAAAACCTCCCAACTAAGAAAAGCCCAGGACCAGATGGCTTCACCAGTGAATTCTACCAAAGATCTTCCAAAAAATAGAATAGGACGGAACTCTTCCTAACACATTCTACTAGACCAACATTACCCTGATACCAAAGCCAGAGATATCACAAGAAATGAAAACCACAGACAGTATTTCTTACGAATATAGATACAAAAATCCTCAACAAAATACTAGCAAATTGAATCCAATAGCACATGAAAAGGATTATACACCATGACCAAGTGGGATTTATCTTGGGAATGCAAGGGTGGTTTGACATACGAAAATCAACCAATGCAGTACACCACATTAAGAGAACAAAGGGGGAGGGAAACATGATCATCTCAATATATGCAGAAAAAGCGTTTGCCAAAATTCACTATGTTTTCATAATAAAAAACACTCAGCAAACTAGGAATAGAAGGCAAATTCCTTAATATGATAAAGGGCATTTATGGAAAACCCACAACTAACATCATCATACCCAACAGAGAAAGACTGAAAGTTTTTCTCCTACGATCAGGAACAAAACCAGGATGTCCATGTTCACCTCTGCTATTCAACATTGTACTGAAAGTCTTAGCCAGGGCAGTTAAGCAAGAGAAAGAAATGAAAGGCTTCCAAATTGGAAAGAAAGAAGTAAAATTATTTCTATTTGCAGACAATATGATTTTATATGTTTATAAAATATATGTATACATGTGTATATAATCCCATAGAGTACACACACACACAACTACTAGAGCCAATAAAAGAATTCAGCAAAGTTGTAGGGTATAAGATCAATGCACAAAAATCAGTTATGTTTCTATATGCCAGTAATGAACAATCTGAAAATGAAGTTAAGAAAACAATTCCATTTATAATAGCATCCAAAAGAATAAAATACCTAGGAATAAATTTAACCAAGGAGATAAATGACTAGTACACTGAAAACTACAAAATATTGCTGAAAGAGATTAAAAAGCACCTAAGTAAATGGAAAGGCATCCAGTGTTCATGGATTAGAAAATATATTAAGATGGCAATAGTCTCCAAAGCTATCTACAGATTCGATGACATCCCTATCAAAATTCCAATGACCTTTTTTGCCACAATGGAATAACCAATCCTCAAATTCATAAGGAACCTCAAGGAGCCTTAAACAGCAAAAACAATATTGAAAGAGAAAAACAAGGTAGGATCACACTACCTGATCTCAAAACTCACTACAGTGCTACAGTAATCAAAACAGTGTGGTACTGGCATAAGGATGGACATATAGACTAATGGAACAGAATAGAGTCCATTTATTTTATTTAATAAAATAAATCCAAACCTCTTTGGCCAATTAATTTTCAACAAGGATACCAAGAACATTCAGCAAGGGGAAGAATAGCCTTAACAAATGGTGTTGGGACAATTAGATGACCACATGCAAAAGAATGAAGTTGGACTCCTACCTAACAACACATACAAAAATTAACTCAAAATAAGTCAAACACCTAAATATAAGGGCTAAAACTATAAAACTATTTACTGGAAGGAAACATAGGGGTAAATCTTCATGATCTTAGATTTGGCAATGGATTCTTAGATTTGACACCAAAAGCACGAGCAACAATAGAAAAAATGTATAAATTAGAACTTCATAAAAATGAAAATTTGTGTCCATCAGACGATACTATCTCTGGGACAAATAGCTGATAGTGATAATAATAAAAATGAGGAAAAAAAGATATTATCAAGAATGTGAAAAAGAAAAAATACAGAATGGGAAAATATTTGCATTTCATATATCTGGATAATGGTTTAATATCTTAAATATATGAAGAACACTTACAACTCAACAACAAAAAGACAATCTGTTTAAAAACCAGACAAAGGACTTGAGTAGACATTTCTGCAAAGAAGGTTTACAGGTGGCCGACAAGCACATGAAAAGATGCTCAACATCACTAATCATCAGGGAAATGCAAATCAAAACCACAATGAGATGCCACTTCACATCCACTAAGATGGCTTTAATAAAAAAATACAAAAACCATGATGGTGAGGGTGAGAAATAGGAACCCATATCCATTACTGGTGGGAATGTAAAATGGTGCAGCCACTTTGGAGAACAGTTTGGCGGTTCCTCAAAAAGTTAAAGATAGAATAACCATATGACTCAGTAATTCCACTCCTAAGTATATACCCAAGAGAAATGAAAACATATGTCTGCACAGAAACTTGTACCCGAATGTTTATAGTAGTATTGTTCCTAAGAGCCAAAAGGTGGAAACAACCCAAATGTCCATTATGATCGATAAACAAATTGTGTTGTATGATACAATAAAATATTATTCAGCCATTAAAAAAGGAGTGAAGTGCTAAAACACTACAACTTGGATGAACCCTGAAAACATTAGACTGAGTGAAAGAAGCCAGATATAAAATATCACATCTTATATGAGTCCATTAATATGACATATCCAGAATAGGCAAATTTAGAGAGACAGAAAGATTAGAGGTGACTTAAGGTTTAGGGATAGGGGTTGGAGTGACATCTCTTAGTGGGTATGAGGTGCTTTTATGGAGTGATGAAAAAGTTTTGAAACTAGAGAGCTGGAGGTTGCACAACATTGCAAATACACTAAATACTGCTGAATTATACACTATAAAGTGGTTGTATGTTGTGTGAATTTCACCTCAATTAAAGAAAATATCCAAAAAAGGGGAGGGTTGAAAATAAAGGACTTTCTTTTTCAAGTACCCTGTGCACCCTGCTCACAGGACCCACTGTGTAACCTGCCCTAGAGCAAAGGATGTCGCCTGCGCTTTCTCAGCCTAGGGCTATTAGCAATATCTCTTAGACCTTCTCCAAGGCTGTAGGTTCTTCTGGAATGGTACAAACCCAAATGGGGGATAAAGGGGCTGATTGGACCCATCTTCCCCAAAGGAGCAATCCCATCCTATTTGAACAACTGAACTAACCCCATGTTTCCCTTTTAAACCCCATCATTCATGACTACCACTGACCACAAGATATGCTAGGCAAGATAAACAAGAACCAAGTCACCAAAGGGTGTGGCTTCATGTACACAGGTCACTATGGCCACCTACCTTTGCCCCTGACCACAATTCTGGGAAAGAGGCCATTGCTGAGGCCTATGCCAGCGGGGTGGCAATGTCTCCATGCAGAGTTCCTGGAATTCATTTGGATGTTTGAAGTAGAGAAAGTTTGGAGAAATGTTTGCATTACTCACACCATCACTATCCTTTAAAAAGATGGGGGTTTCCCACTCTTCCCAGGCCAAGACACTCTTTTTATTCTGCCAGGATATGTGGGAGTGGGGAATATGACTGCCCCATCCTGCTCTCTGGCCAGCCCCGACCTTCTGTGCAGATACACACAAAACCACTCACACATGTTGACACATATGGTAACCTTGGGTCATTCTGGAATACCATTTAGATGCAAATGCTAGTCTCATGGAAAGTGACTGTAGCACCTCCTGGTTTCAAATCTGCCTGATGTTCAGAAACTCTCAGCAGCTTCCTGTCAGTTAAAATGTGATTTAAACATTCTATTGTGTACCAGTTGTGCTTCCTGTTTTACAATGTCCCAAATTTAATACTGCCTTCCTGCCCTTTCTACGTAGCAGGTGATTTAGAAAGTTATTCTGATTTTCCTACCCACGTGGTTTACTCTTTCTGTCCTTTCTCTCCTCCTGCCCCCTGAATGGATTTTTGTCCCTATGGGGTAATTTTCAACCAGTGAGTATATACAAACTTTCTTCTCCTCCTCAGGCCTCAAGGCAGCCTCTTACAGGCCTAGCCTCTGTCTCTTCTTACCTCTCTCCTGGTCATGGGAAGGGCCTGATATCTCTGACAGGGCAGCTTCACAGGAAGGAACATGACTTTCAGCACCCAATGCCTTCCTGCATGTCCACAAACCTATTTCTTACACAATCACACAACTTCTCTTCCAGCCATCATGCACATGCCTGCTAGGAAGCAAGACAGCCACATTGTGGGAACAGAAACAATCTCCTCCACCACTCAACAAATTATGATCATGCCCAGTTTGGGCTGGTTTCTGGCACTGGCATATTGGAGGGAGGGCCAAAGAAATGTCATTTCCCAACAGGGGCAGCTACAACTATGCTCTATTGCCACTCTGAGGTGGAAGCCATTTTGTGAAACCCTCTAAAGCCAGCCCAATGTTGCCTGGGCCCCGGTCTGAAGGACTTTTCCCAACTAGACCAAACTGTATGCCCCTCACAACTCTTAGCCCCGAGTGGATTGTTAATTTGTCTTACAAAATTATACTATATTCATTCTGAAACCAAGCATGGTGCCATGCCTCTGGGGGGGACAGGCACTCAATAAATATTGATGGATCACATTGAGCCTGACATTTGGGAGGAAAAGACCAAAAAAAAAAAAAAGCTGTCATTTTATCAAATGACAGCTTCCCAAAGGCTCTCAAAATAACTGGGCATGTTGGTGCTCCAGCAGTGGTTTTCAGATTGCCCTGTGAGATCCTGGGGTTCTGTTGGAACTGCTCCTAGTTTACATAAACATTTAATTAAAAAAACCACGTGTGTGTTTAAATATGTAGTATTTTTAAACTAATAAAACCCCAAAAAACAAAAACAAAAACAAACCTAACACACACCTGACATGTTACATCCAAAATGGCAATTGAAGACCACCAGTGGGTTAGCAGGGGCCCTCAGGTTGACTCATTTCTGTTCAAACCTCCAGAGTGACGCTTCCCCTGCCTGAACTTCTTGTAAGCCTTGGTTCACTGGTTCAGAAGGTTGTGACTACACTGGGTCTTTACAATTTAGACCTATATGTACCCACTTTCAGAAAATGATACAAGCAAGACACCACTCCCTCTCTGTGCAAATCAAGACCTTCTTGCTGTTGCACAGCCAAAACAAAATACAGAAATAAACTGAGTGCTGACGCTATAACTGCACCTGTCACCAATCACCCCAATGACAACTTTTTACAGTCATCAAAACAGCCTTGTTGTTCTCCTTAAGATTATAACTGGTACACATTTGTACTTGATAGCAATAAAATACTGCTTTTAGTCTTACATTTTTAACATAATAAGGTGCCAGTTAAGACTTTGATTAAAAAACAAAGAGCTGCTTCTTCTCCCACCATGGAGGGAGACTAATGGGCGAACAGATTACACACCCCTTGGGACTTATACGTGTCCTTTTAGAAAGGGAGCATGAGCTCAAGCACACCATGGCAGCTGGCGAGTACCGAGGTGTACAATGCAGCCATCGCCCAGCTGTGTGCTCCAGACTTAGTGTCCTCAGCATCTCTCACCTCTGTTGAACTAAGTATTCATCTGTCATGGCGGAAACCTACAAGTGCAGGTCAGTGTTGGTTTACTCAAAGCACACACCCTCCACCAGCTCTCTGGGTGGGTCCATTTAAAACAATTTGAGATACATAGTCAATACCCTCTAAACATAATACATTAAAAGGTCATTTTTAAACATTTTATTGTTTGACACATAATAATTGTACATATTTGTGGGGTGCATAGTGATGTTTTGATACATACAATGTGCAGTGATCAAATCAAGGTAGCACATCCATCACCCCAAACATTTATCATTTCTTTGTGGTGGGAACATTCAAAATCCTCTCTCCTAGCTATTTGAAAATACACAATAAATTATTGTTAACTACAGTCACCCTGTAGTGCTATAGAACAGTAGAACTTATCCCTCCTATTTAGCTGTAATTTTGCATTCTTTAACTAACCTCTCTATCCCCCCCTGCCCCCTACCCATCCCAGCCTTTAGTATCCACTATTCTACTCTCTATTTCCATGAGATTCACTTTTTTAGCTCCCACATATGAATGAGAACATACAGTATTTATCTATGTTTGGCTTATTTCACTTAACACAATATCCTCCAGGCTCATCCATGTTGCAGTGAATGACAGGATTTCATTCTTTTTTATGGCTAAATAGTATTCCATTGTGTATATATACCACATATTCTTTATTAAGGGGTCATTTTTAAATAAGGTTATAACTAAGTTCTTAGGATGAGGAGGTAGACTGGCTTCAGAACAGTGCTTGGGAAGTAATGCAATTCCTTCTGATTCTTGAAAGATTTCATCCAACAGGGTTGAGGTTTGGAACACAAGATTGTCCCATAGGGCTACGGGTGTCAAGGAAGGGCTTTTAATGTAGTAGAAAAACAGTATACCCTACGGCTTGGCTCAGTTGCATCCTCCTGTTCAGTTCTTCCTCCTGAGAGTGAAAAGCCTGGGCAAACAGATGGGAAGCTATCAGAGATTAACCAACCCAAACCTGTACTTGTCTCGGCTCATGCGGTCAGAGCTGCAGAAAGTGGGAGAAGCCATTCTCTGAGTGGGCAGTCATTCACCGGCTGGCATGGCTGGCAGCTCTGAATCCAGGTGTGATTTACCCACGGCAGACTTCCCCGTAGTTCACACTGATAGGACGCCTTGGATATGATAGTATTTCCCATAAGCAGAGAGGAACTGCCTCATGCCACACAACTGTGCTTGCCCTTGGAAGCAGTAGAGCTACTTACATGGTGTTCATTGGGGCATGAAATCTAAAGAGGAAGTGTTGAAACACTGGGAAGAATTTAGGTAGGTGGAGTGTGATTACTGAAGTTGAAATCTGTCCAGACCGTTGAGTTAACCACTAATGCTATTAAAAAGAATGCTGTGGGCTCATTAAATTACTTCATTCCACCTGAACCTATTAATATTGTCTAAATCATTAAAAAGTCTTATGTCCCATTAAACACGAATGATGAAAATGGGTAAACCCTGAGCAGATGGCTGCCTTTATGGAGTACTATTCAAAACCACAGTAGTCCTTTAGGATCTGAGATGGCTGTTTTTAGCGACTGTGACTGACATAAGCACATGTCATAAAATTCACACGGTACCAGGGCTTTGGGGCAATGTAACAGAAAATTGTCCTGGATATATTCAACTAGCAACTTATCCTGAAATGTGCATGATTAAAGTGAGACAGCAAATGATTAAGGAAGAGGCAGAAGTATTTCAACAATGTCCTTGGTAGCCTTTCCATAGAGAAAGAGAGAAGGCAACAGCTGACAGAGGTATCACCCCAAGAAATTCCTTTCTTGATGTAGGCTCTTATCTGGCCCTTGAAAGTCAGTATCACCAGTTGTCCTACCCTACACTCAGGTGGTTTCCCTAAGCTCAAGTTGGGGATACCAATTTGGAACTGGAAAAGTAAGTTAAGTATGTGGTATGCCTGGTGTGTGCTTGAGTGTGTGCAAGCTTTGGGTGGCCACATCTTGAGCATTTTCAGATTCTGTCCCATACTCAGAAAATGGCCAAGCCTTGATGGCAAAAGAAAGGGCTCCCACCTCATCAGATGGTATCACTGGAGAGCACTGCTACAGCCCCCCACTGGCTCACAAAGGGGAAATGCCCAATAACCACTGACTGGTTTGGAAGATATCTGGAGTGGGCTTAAGCACAAATAAGCTCCTACCAGAATTCAAGTCTGATGCTTGCCTCAGATCTGTGGCCAGGTTAGAATGTCCAAAATAAAGGCTAAGCTATATCACCAAGCCAGGATTCAGGGCTAGACAAAAGGATGACATTGGCGAATCATATGGTAGGGAGCAGCTGCAGGCAGGTGAGGTTTCCCAAGTGCTAGTTTGGAAATAAATCAGTTATCTGTTCCTAACTATATTATTTCAGAGTCTTCAACTGTTAACCCTTTAGTAAGAAGTACTGAGGAGACCAAGATCTTATGATGCGGCAGGTTAAATTTAAAAAAGAAACAACAAATGATAACTCGGTTTTAACATTTTATTGGGTAAATGATTTTAAAGGTAATAACAATAGTGTCAAAACTACTACAATATCTTTCCACAGCCATACCTTACAGACCCACATAAACCTTCTCATATTTTTTTTCTTTTTGCTCATTTTTAATATTTTAAAGCCATACATGTCATATAAAATGCCCATTTCCAATAGTTTCTTCAAACTATTAAGCAATTAAATGTGGAAGGAAGGAGGGCCTACTTATACTGGAAGGGGTTTCAGGTAATCTGTGATGTCTTACTGTAATCAAAAAACAGGTTACTAAGAAAGAAGGAAAAGAAGAGCTACTCCAGGTAGCTTTTTACTCATTACAAGTCTCACCATTGTATCACCAAAAACTCATTATGCTGGTGACCGATTTAAAGTAATTTCGGGGAACATATAAAACACTAAAATAACTTAGAAACTAGATCCAAATATTTCAAAAGTAATCAACTTTGATATACAAAAGCAGTCAGAGGTGCTTACAAAAGTTTGTTTTCTCAGTGCGTCTATGTACCAGCGTAGTTACTGGGTCCAGAGCAAAATAAAAGGTTCATTTTCTTCTGAAATAGTAATAAAAAACAAGGAAAACATATCTTTGTATATAAAGGATCAATGCTGGTCTTAAGAATAATGTAATCAGAAACCCTTAAATCGAGAGGCACACAATGGGTTTCCACTTTTAAAAAATAAAAGGAAAGTCACCAGTTTATTTAAATGGAGGAGGTGCTCACACCCCTCTAATAAACTTAATTCAATTTAACATCACTAGCAAAAATCACTTAGAAACTGTACAAAAATAAAAAAGTTAACACATTTAATCCTGCAAGGTTTTTGTAAGGACTGGAAGGCAGGCTTTTGGAGCAGCATTTGGGCATGGCTGGGGGCTTCTTTGGTTTGATCTAACACACATAAGAGATGGAACCTATTCCAGATGACAGTTTCAAATTTCCTGCACATTTGAAGACAAGAAAAGAGGCCAGTATACAAACTTCCGGTGTGCTGGGCATTGGGACTGTATGTGCTGGACTGAAAATCTTATAACTACTTTAAGAGGGGGAGGGGAAGAGCAAACCTTGCACTTCCTCCATCAATTTCACCGACCTCACCTGGTAAGGGAGACTACAGAGGGAAGTAGCACATTCTCATGCAGTCAGAAGGCCACTTGAGGGGTGGGGGGGACAACTGTTCTCTTAGAATCTGGTACCTGGCTGACCTTGTTTAAGAACAAGAAAACCCTTCCAGAAATGGAAGCCTTTTGCTACATACCAAAGTAAAATGCCTACTATTTTCCAAGAGGAAAAATACACAGTTGCATTTGAAAACGGAAAACTTAAATGGAACTAGTTAACATTTAAAAGGGGCTATGTAAACTTTGTGCTACTCAAATGAAGTTCAAGTATTACTTCCGAGCTGTTTAAAGATCACTGAACTTAAACAATATTCTGGTGATAAGAGTGCAATTCACATTTGTGTTTCTGAACAAATAAACCACAACTGGCTAGAACACAACCTGTGCAATTAGCATCTTCATCTGAGTTAAAGACACATGCTACATATTTTAACATGTTCAAAGTTAATTCATACCACATATTTAACAGCTTTGTAATATACAACAAAGGTGAAAGGGTCTAGCATTTGTCTGTTTGAAGCACACCATTACAGTTTGTATAACACCCTTTACACTACAAAGTCTTTTAGTCAACAGCTACTTAGAGACAAAAATGCACTGTGCGTTAAACTTGAATACAAAAGGAGACAAAACTATCCTTTTCCCCCAAGCCATGGTGGGAAATATTGCTGACCTCGTCCTTTGAAGCCTGCAGGATGGTTATTTCTTCAGTATAACATTATTACACTGGTAAGAAAATCTGTATAACATCTGCATATATCAAGGATTTTTAAAAATCTGATATGATTTTAGAGTCCGCATGACCAGTCACGTGACCTGCTCAAAATTGATTAGCACCGTTAAATACATAAACACACACATATGTATGTATGTATGTATGCGTAAATATATGTATACACACATACATATATGTATGTAATAGATCTTTGCTTTAAAAAAAACTTCTAACCATAAGCTCACCCAGGACGAGGAGCCTGTTGAACTGATGAGATGATGGATAACATATATTTCACAACAATATTGGTCTATTTTGTCTCTCTTCAGTTTGCATGTTTTACTTTTTTTTTTTCTTTTTTTTTTTTTTTGCAGCAGACAATATCATTCAGCTTGTGCTCAGTTTCCCTATAAGGGCAAGAGAAAGTTTCCATCAGGTAGCCACTTGTTTTTATACTGTAAGACTAATCTGCTCCAAAATGCTCCCAGATAGAAACAACAGGACTCAAAATCCCTTTCTAAAACCCAGCAGCTAACTTTTTCTGACTAATCTCTAGGTTCAGTGGAATTGGCTACCAAGATTGCATTTCAGGCTAACAATTGGCTTCTTAGTTAAGGCATCACAACTGAAAATGGTTATTTCAACAATGAATGCTGTGGATGAAGGAATACCAACAATCTTCTAAGAACTCTTATCAAATACTAAAGCAGTTTGCTTGGCCCCAGTGGCAAGCAGAAGGAATTCAGCCAATTATCTCACAAACTAGAAAAGGATTTTTGAATTCTGAACTAGCAGTCTGTCACTTGTCACAGCAACTATATGTATAAACCTATTTCATTTTGATATTCAGTGACATTTCTTATAGTTTTAGAATATATATTCTGCAGCATACTCTTATTCATCACATGATACATTAGCTTCCTATTTGAAAAAATTATATATATATTTCCAAATATATATATATATACACACACACATATATATATATATATATATATATATATATATATTTTTTTTTTTTTTACTACCATAAAATGAAGGTCATCTTTCTCCAGAATCATCTGTCATTTTTCCAGGGGATCAGTAAGTTCTCTTTGTATGCATCATGGGAAGATTAGCCCTGCAAATGAGCTGGGCTCTAACTATAGCATATGTGAATGCCAACTCCATTTTTACAGTTGTAATATAACATCTTATCAACATAGTAAATGTGTTTCTATCAAAATTATGTAGTGCAGAAAGAGATCCGAGCTATTTTATAGTATCTCTAAAACTCTAGTATCATCCCCATGACAAACATATCTGAAATCATGGCATATATGAACTTCTGTTTCACTAGATTATCTTTATCATATGTTTAGATGGCAGCTAAAATTGTCTCTGGCCAATCAGGACTTATTGAAACCTAAAGCTAACAAATTTAAATTAATATAAAATAGACAAATGTCTCTTTTTGGTTATTTGCTCAAAATAAATTTTTTCAGCTTAAAAAAATACTTAAGAGTAAGCAATTTGTCTAATCTCTTGTTTCACATATAGAACAATAAAATTTTACAAGAATATTTCTCTAAATTGCCTTTTCCAACCCCTCTTAATTCCACTTAATTATATTCTTCTCAAAGGCACTAAATTCTGTATCTGCTCTCTTCCTAATATTTGCTGCTCTTCAAAATGATTTCTGTAGCCTATTTGAAAGGTAGTTTGTATTTTCTTAAAATAGTGTTTTAGTTTGTAAATTGGTTCTAAAAAGTGATGGGCAATCTCTTCTATCTATGCTAACCAGTACAGTAGGCATAAATGATTTCTCACTCTCTGTGACAAGCCCTATCATGGACCTTCGAATGTTTGCTACTAGAACTAAAGTTCATATATTTTAACCATGGGAAAAACGAAAAGTTAAGGAGTAAAGACCCAAATACAAGCTCTCATAGCAAAGTGAATTTCAGACAAATTCAAGAGTAATAATCAAATACCTGAATTGGATATGAATTACTCTCAAACTCAGCTATTAAAAAATAACTATCTTACTGAGGAAAACCAAAGACAAACCTAAATAAAATCCTTAAAAACTGCACACTTTCTTCCATCCACAGTCGAAGGAAGGAAGGAAGGAAGGAAGCAAGGAAGGCAGGCAGACAGGCAGGAAAGAAGACAGCAAAGAAGACAGGAAGGAAGGCGAGGACAGAAAGACAGATACCTGATTGAGACAGCAAAGCAAATTTCTACATAATATTGTAAGGAAAGAAAACCCCAAAGGTTACATATGCTGCAAAAAAAATCAATGCTCTAAAATAATAAAACAGGATCTTCTTAACAAATGCCATTTTCCTACCCGTTACCATGATGATCTTAATCGACGATGTCGAAGCTTCACCATGGCAACGGAAACTATCATCATAAAATGGTACAGTAAAAGAGATAGCTAGACCAAGAAGGTGTGGGGTCTCCTGGGAAGAGGTCTGCAGAGAGGCCCAGTGACTGGTTGTGCGGCTCAGTGTCAGGAATAATGGTTGTATGGCGGAAGGGGATGCCCAATGCCATTTTGGAAATGATGGTGCTGGCGATGAGCAAGGTATTCAGCATAGCTCAGGGTCATCTTTTCACTACGGTACCTGAAAGAAAGTCAAGGAAAAGTTAACGTTGAGAAATAGGTGGCATGCTATTGTTAGAGCCAGGAGGGACCCCAAAGATAATTTTACAGATCAGAAAACAGAGGTCCAGAGAGAAGCAGTGACTTGCCCAAGGTCACAGAACTAGTAAGTAGCAAAGCTGGTATCAGACCCAGGAATCCAAAGTCTGAGCCCAGTGCTCTTTCCACCCTACTACTCCTTGTTTAAATTGTTCTAGAAATGTTATTGCCCCTTTAGCCCCGGTTTGCAAACAGGAAGGAAGAGGAGAAAGCCAACCTTTTACTATTACATATGTATCTCATCCACGTTATTTTTCTGCAGAGATCTTCCATCTCTCCCTCTTTTATGGTCCCTTTCTCTGTCCACATATCTTAGGTCTTGCCATTAAGTAACAACAACAAAACTTTTCTTAGTCCTGGTTTCCTGCACCTTCCCTTTTCCCCGTGTCTAGCTTTCTTTCATTGCCACACTTCTCAAAAGAGTAAAGCACACTCTCCGCCCTCAGTCCCCACCTCACACTACTGCCCGGCCTGGCGCTCCTTGGCTTCTGCTGCCACTCTTCCCTGGAAATGGCTCTATTGGAAGGTGCCCCGACTCAGCTTGACCTGTCCATTATGATACTGCTCACCACTCCCTTTCTGGAGCTCTCCGGTCCCATGGGTTCTATACCTCCACGTGCCCCTGGTCCTCCCTCCACCTCTCTGACTGCTCCTCCTACCTCCGCCTTGCAGGATTTCCCTATGTTTCTATCGTCAGTTCTTCTGACTCCATACTGTCGCCCTCAGTGAACCCTATCCTTACAGCTTCAACTATGACCTCTCTACAGTGATCCCAGGGTATCAGATCCTTTAGTGAAAGGATTTGTTCTGTAAAATTTGGATTCAGTCAAAAGGCCACACTCAAAGATCCAGAAGGCCACGTGTGGCCCCAAGGCCACAGGTTCCCTACCCCATCTAGATATTTTTATATAGATATCCCAGGAAGCATTTCAAGTCCAGAATCAATGCATAAACCTAACACTCTCCTCCTGTGGTCCCTACCTTGGTTAAAGGGATGACCTGGGTCCCTTTTATTTAAAGCTTTGACTTCCTTACTTCTAAATGATGACTAAGTCCTCTCATTTCTTCCACAATATTTTCTTATCTGTCCCCACCTTTATTCCCATCCCACTGTCACAGATCTAGGTAAGGCCTCCATTGCACTTCTTTGGATGGCTGCCATAGATTCTTTGATTCTCAATGTTTCCTAGCTCATTTTCCTTCTTCCAATTCCATTCTTATACCTCCCCAAGTTCATCTGTTTAAAAATCCTTCAATGGCTACCAATTGCCTATAGAAACAGGTCCAAACGTCTTAGTCTGGAACTTAAGACCTTCAATGGTCTGACCCAACCTAGCTTTTGGGCCATATTTTCCTCTAATGACCACCTTCCCTAGGTACACTGAAAGACCAGCCAAATCAGACTATTTTGCATTTCTCAGAACTTGCTCTGTACCTCACCACCCACATGCCTTGACTCATAAGGGCCTCTCTGAGGGAATCCCTTTCCTTCCCCACTCTCCACCTGTCACATATTCTATCTGTTCTTCAAGCCCAGCCCCAAACTGACCTGCTCTTTGAAACCATCTGTTATCTCCCACCCCCTCCTGGAACTCCTCTTTCCCTACTTTATGATCTTACATCATCCATCATATTCTGCCTTAGATTAATAATTATTTTTGCACATGCCATTTTATTCTTTTCAACTGTGAACTCAGGGAGAGCAGAGATGGAAGCATTTTCAAATTTGTAACTCCTCAGAGCTAAGAACAGTCCATTTTTAGACTACAGGCGTTCAATGTAGTTTTGTGGAATTGAAATAAATGGAAACAGCAACCCGTTTTCCTGAAATATTTGATATTTTCCTTTTTAAGTAAGTATCCCTATTTTTCCATGCCGAAATTTATTTAGCATTTGAGTTTAGCTCAGTTGTGTTTTTCAGTAACCTTTCATGGTAGACTTCTAATACTGCCAAAATTCTAAGGCTAAATTCAAATTTGAGGACTGCTTATCAGAATCCTGGGGTTAGCTAGCCAATAGCTAATTCAGGTACTTTCTCCAATAATGTAGTCTAAAGTCTCCAAGGGCTTGCTTGTTCAAATCCAGAGTAATCACACAGAGCTAAAGATGGGAAGGATGGGCTCATACATCATACAGGCTTTACCGCCAAGCAGAGTTCCATTGTATCCACCCTCAGTATAGCCCTGCCATTCATTTCCATTCTGTTTCAGAAAAGAGAAGCAAGTGTAGTTAGATAGACCAAAGAAATGAAAGAATTATAGGCATATGCACTGAAATGTACTGGTTAGCCTTGTGCTAGAAAACGCCTTCTGTACCTGGTCAGTTTTATGGTTTTCCTGAATTCATTAGTAATCGGAGCTTTGTATCCTCCTTTCCTCAATAAGGAATCTATGGTTTGAATATGGTCCCATCCTGTGGAGAGTAGACCAGATAAAGTATCAGTCAAGCACACATAACGAACACCTTTGGTTAAATACAAAATGACTTTGTAGAGGTCAGCTATCACTGTCACCAAATGCCATCAACTCTTTTTGTCCTAAAAACAATCACACAGAAGAGCTAAGATTTCATTCTGTATAAAAGCAGGTTCATCACCACACACCTTAAATTCTAGCTATCCACAATGTCTAACAACATTGGCTTATTTATCTCAACCACGTTCAAAGGCAAAGAATATAAGAGGCTGGCAGAAAGTGCTCAGTCATGACTCTGTAACAAACCCCAACCATGGTACTCTCCTTTAACAGTGACATCTTTAAAAGGGAGGGAAAAGCCTAAATGTCACTGTGCCAACTCAATAGTATTTAGGACTGCCACACTACTTATGGTAATTGCTGTTCCTAGTGGTATCTTCTGTAATCAGTCAAGTATATTTGTGTGCAGTATTCAAGGGCATTTTTACTGGTTCTGACACGGATGGTATACTAATATCTGAAGCCCTCTATCTTTTATGTGTGCCTTATAAAGTCACTGATACTGCAGGATTAAGACACTTTCTAAAGCAACCCAAATAAATCTTTAGCTAACTTCCTTAAAGACTTTCTTGTTTGGGGATTTAATGACATTAAATTTTGCTGTTATGTATCTCACATTTATATGAACAAACATGGGAAAATCAAATTACAAATGTTTTCTGATGAAAAGAAAAGCTCCATAAGATAAAAGATATATTCATTTCAACTAACACGAAACTAAAATTTAGTAGTGGCTAGAAAGGACAAAATACTACAGAGTGAAAAATTAGTTTGTGCTATAGGGTTGGTTCATAAAAGTCTGTGCTATATCTGCGAAACAGGAAAATATTTGTTGATTAGGAAGTGTAGACCAAGCATATAAAACACTAATGCTTCATGTATTCTCAATGCTCCCAATCTTAGTGGGAAACCTACAGTCTTAATATTAGCAGAATGAGTAATGGCAACCACCTAAGAATGAAATATTTGATACTGACAATGACAATGAACTATGTGGCTGACTGTCAAACGAAAGGCTTGTTCATGCCACGATCTATAGCACAATGGAATATAGGAAAATGGTATTTCAAATTAGTAGCAAATTGTCGCCTAAAATAAAACCCAACTTTTATAAATCTTTGCTTTTTAAAAAGTATACATTTGTGTGTTTATGCTGTCAAACTTCAGTGCAGGGATTCAACTTCTGTGTGAGTAGTTTACTGATTTGATACAGACATTGCAGTGGCAGTAATGGAAGTCATTTCTTATAATTTGACATTGATCAATTATCAGGCATAACTGCAAGGTCAGATATCGCATTTCAATTTGTATATTTGTCTAAATTCTTCACCAGATCATATGAAATAAAGTACAACAATGACCTTGCTCCTTTGCAACCTCCGGTAAGTAGGTGGCGGTGCGTTTTGATCCTTTTTCATTGATGAATTCTATTCTAATGCCATGTACACCCACCTGAAAGAAATTGGCAGTTTTATTAGTACAGTGTTCTTCATAGAATCAGAAAGAAAAGGTTATATTTTAACTTTTAAGAGAATGCAGTTCTTCCTTTCCCCTTGTTTTTAGAAGGGTATATCAGTTTTCTCTTTCTAAAGCTTTGACTTTGGATTTGAAGGCCATTATGATGGCCACAGAGACTGAAAATATTGATGTGCACGTGCCCAACATGCACTGGGCTATGCTCTTCTGTTTGGAAAAAAGGACAACCATTCTGGGGCTATGTGTAGAATAAGACAGTTGATGGCAAGAATCCTGCCCCCACTCCCAAACCGTGGCTTATGACAACAAGGAATGAGACAAAGGGAACTGACTTCAAAGAGAGAGCAAGCAACTATCCTGTTCTGCAGGTACATGCACCACTTCGGATTAAGTTCCAAAAATTCCAGTGCTGAACCCCTCCCAAACCGTCTAGTCCCTTTAAAGCCTTGAATTAGACGCAGGCAAGCAAACACAGTCAGATAAGAAAGACTGAAACAAAAAATAATGAAAACAACCAGATCCTACATCATCATCCAGCACAGACAATAAAAAATGTATTATGGCTTAGAATGGGCCAGTTGCAACCACTCACTGTCTATATACACCATTGCCTTCACACAGCACTGTTCAATTTAAGAGCAATAAAGATTTCAAATCACTTCGAGGCAGGGCATTTTTGCACAGTTTCTCTATATATACTAGCCAAGAGACCACTGCAACTTTTTTTAATGTGAAATAAACTTGTGGTGGTGCCCTTAAAACGGTAGTCTTCTAAGTAAGTGTAGGCAATTTATTGCTAATTTAAAAATATGTGCTTTTCCTTTGATTAGCATACAATCAAAAGGGATCTGTGTTTCCCCCTCATATCTCACATAGAATAGTGTACAGAGCTAAAGATTGTCAAAAGTTCTTAATGTCTTTGATAAACTATGATAAAAATAAAATTTCAAAAGCATAATACCCCCATTCTGTTCTCCTAAATCTGTGGTTGGCTCAGATCAGTGGTTCCCAAGTGGAGGATCAGGTTGTCCAAGGTACTGCCGAGAAGATGTAAGACCAGGTAAATATTATTACCCAGGATGGAGGCTTCTTTTCAGAGCAGAGCAAGTGAGTGAAGTCATAGACCTTTATTCTTTCCATCTGTATAGATGTAAAGGTCTAGAAGAGGAAAAGGGGTCAATGAAAACCTCTTTCCCTCCTCCTGCCCTTAGTCTGAAACTTTCCAATTTTTCAGGGAATAAAAAGTCCTCTGGGAAATCCATTTCATTCTTTCCCCAGGTCTTCACACATCCATCCATTAGAGCCTGTCAGATCTTCTGATCAGTTTATGTGTTTTATTAAAGCATATCTCTGTGGCTATTTGTTCTATCTCTCCAATATCAGTATTCTTATGAATATCCTTCTGCTAAAAATGCAACCAGGGCAGGTGTTTAAAAACGAACACAATAAGGCTTCCCATACCCTGCGGGAAATGACCGTGGACAGCTGGGAAGAAATATGAGTGCTTGGCTATCAGGCATTTCCAGGATAAAGGACATCTACTAATCTCCCCGTGCCTGACATAGTACTGAGACAGTGACAAATTTGCAACATTTTCTGTATACTGACTTCCTGATCAGTGACTTTGAAATTTTTTTCCTTTGACAATAGCAGACTCTTCATAATTTGTTTTTAAAAATACACAGCACAAGTAATTTATGCTCCATCATTCACTGAAGTGAATTTTAAATCTTCAACTCTATTTATCAAAGATCTGTCATGTTAAAATTAAAAAGAATTTTGGTGTATATTAAGGCATCTAGTCAAAATTGCAAGAGGAAGAATGTCTCCCTATCTGTGAGATGACAGCGTGAGACAAAATCAGTGGTATTTAAATGGCACGGGGTGAGGATGGGGGCTACAGAGTTTATCAGAATTTTGGGAGGTTTCATGCTTCAACAAGTATAGTTTTAAAAAGAACAACTATATTTTTATTCTGGTTTAACTAGATAACCTCTCATAACCATTCTAGCTCAGAAAAACTGTGGCTATGTATTAGGGAAGAAAAGTGATTTAGGAAAATGGGGGGGTAATCTAGACATTTAAGTCCTTTCTTCATAGGGGTACATTCTGTGTTCTTCAACAAAAATGGCAGAAATTTTTAAACCCTAGTAATTTAACAAGTAAAAAAAAAGTTAAGATTAATTGTATGGTATATGAATGATATCTCAATAAAGCTGTTTGTGTGTGTGTGTGTGTGTGTGTGTGTGTGTGTATGGATACAAAGGACATACTGACCAAACTAAAAATTACTCACAAGATTGCTTTATTTACTTTTGCATTTTGAGAAGGCCCCACCATCAAATTTGATAAGAAAAAAATCAAAATTCTCCCATTTTGATTTAGTATCACATTTACAACTTTTAATTATTTTCTGGGTTCCTATGATTCTGAACAATTGAAAGGCCCTGTAAGTTGAACTGTATGTATGGTGGTTATAAAGTGAATCCTTTGTGAGAAATAACTTTTTTCATAGGTCAAAAATATTCTTCACAAAGCTGTAAAGCCAAAACCCAGAGTAACTCATTTTTTCAACCAGTAGAATCAGGAGAATGGTAATAATGTTTTTAACAGAATCAAAGCATAATAGCTTTTTGTCACCTGTTGAGCAAAAACATTTTCTGTACTCCTGAAACCACAAATGCCACCAAATAATCATACTGCACAATCAAAACAGGAGAGTGGAAAATGGCCTGCTGTGGAGAATGACCGACTGTGGCCGACCTGTGGAAACCACTGGCTTTACAAATTAAGTCATCTCCAATGAAATCAGCACCAAAACTAATTCCATATTGTTTGAGGGAGGCATCTGTCACAGCTGCAACTCCAAAATGTAACCCTCATGCATAATAATTGAATCCTCCCTTACAGAGACTGGAGAATCCTTCGGCCCAGCAGCATCCCAAGAGATAAAGGATATAGTTGCAGTTATAAGCTAGATAAGAGATCAGCTAACAAGGGAACTGGGATTCCCTGAAGCAGACCTGCTCTAAAACTCTACTGCAGTAACATTCTGTTTCTAAGGAAGGATAAGGAGACAGCATGTGGGAATACTGTGTCAACTAATCCTACCACTGTCCAAAGTACAGCCAGGTGGTTAAAAACTGGAGACTTGCAAATCTAGCCTTATGGGAGTCTGCAGGTCATTTTCAAAATTAGAAGGTCTAAGGAAAATAATGCTTTCAAGGCTCATCAGCTGTGATAATATTCTTTTAATCAAGACTGTACTTTTGCTAAGCAAGGCTATAAATCAACTCGAATGGTAGTAAATTAAATGTAGGACTTATAGATAAGAGGATATGGTATTAAACAGAGCTGTATCTGTTGTGTGCTGAGAGAACATTAAGACCAGTTCAACAGATTCCTATTTCATGCTAAAAAGAAAGCCATATTTATTCTGAACCATTCCACAGCAAGTGATTTTTATTAATGCTATTATACAATCTTTTATTTTTAACATTGTTCAGAATGATTAAATATCAAGATTAATGTTAGGACCCTAAAATATATCTTGATTATTCTGAGGTTGATTATCCAGTTTGGGGATTATGCATCCCCAACTCCACCTGGCCTCAGCCCCATCGTCTTTCCTCTCTTGTCCATTTCTCTATTTGTTCACTCCTCTGTCAGACAGCATGTGGGCACAGAGAAGAGATACACATAAATTAATCAATTTTGCTACATAGTAAAAGGTTTGGTAGGAGAAGAGATTATAAATAATGGCTAAAACGAAGCTTCGAGACTGTCTACAGATTTCATTTATCCTCATTATCTGGCCCCTTGTTAGAAATGTGGCTTCATTTAAAACTATTATCCTCTAATGCAGTGACCCTCAACACAAGAGCATTTTTAAAAAGTATCTTCTCCCACCCCATTATAATACATGGCCCATATTATGTTCCTCACGATTGCATAGTCAAAGCTTAATATACCCTAGTCTGTCTACAAAGCAAGTGTTAGTCCTGTAATCTACTAGTAGCACTACAAAAGGGTCTCACTTTTACTTGTCAGCCTAATCAGCAAGCCAACAATCTGAATACACTGAAACATGAAAAAGCATCATCTGGCTAAAAGCATAAATGAGTATAAAATGAATGTGCTCTGGCTAAGTAGATCCATATAAACCTTTGAACATTTGGGTCCACAATTACCTCCACAGTCCTGACCCTCAAAGCTAAATCTTCCCCTGATCACATCCTGGCCAGCAAAACCAATCTGCTTCTTCAGGTGGCCTCCTGTCTTAGCAAATACCATGGTCAGTCCCACTCTTGCCCATTTTCAGAACCAAATGCTGGGTTTCCTTCTAATAACATGGCTCACTCCACACATTTTCAGCGAGTTCATCGGAATAACATAAAAAATATCAGGAGGTCAAAGAATCGAAAGTTATTTGACATGTCTTTTTGGATGAAATCATTTGGCAAAATATGCTTTGCAATTAACAAAGCAGCCAGTTACTGGCCATTCACGTAAGATTGACCTGCCAGGCTCAATATGCCAATCCCATTGAATTGAACGAAAGGACTCTGTTCCTAACGAGAGGAGCTCAGGATGTTTGGCACACTCCCTAACCTTTAGAGGACGGGATTACAGAAGAAATGCATGCTCTCTCAAAAAACAGCCCTGGGTACCACGGACAGAAACAAACACTGCACTGGACAGTCAGTGGGTCTGAACCAGAGTCCAGTGTTTCTTATATTCTTAGGAGGAGAAAATCATATGTGCCATTTCTCCTATAAGCACAAAACTCACAGTGCAGCCCATTCCACTCTTGCACTTACCACCCCACAGTACCTTCTGCCCTACCCCAGTGCAGCCTTCTGAAAACAGTTGACTCTTCCTTTTCCCAGTGAAACCAAATTCAACATAAAAGACAAAAATACTTCAAACTTGAGCCTACTCCAAGTTTATCATCTTGAATAATTTTTCTTTGGGCCACAAAAATTAAGACTTTAATCATAGAGGTTGATAATGATTTGTACAGATCCTAATGAACCATGTTCCCCAAACCTGATACTACCCCCCCAAAACTTAGACTACATATTATCTAGATATGCCCATCAAATCCTCACAGTCATGACTCTCCATCATTTCAGTCCACCCACCAATTTGAGAAACAAGTCTGAAGTTCTGAAGGTGCCAGTCTAATTAACATGATCTTTTCAAAATCTGGCCAAATTGTAAATTCTAAAAAGAGTGTTGCTGCAATTCAGCTTTTTTTGGTGCTCAGTAATATTTACTTTTGTAAACCTTAAAAACTGTACACAAAAATTATTTTTTCTATTTATAAAAATAGTACATATGTATTACCAAAAAATCCCTTTAGAAAAGTATAAAGGAGAAAATAAAGATGACCTATAATCCTAGTACCACCCAGAGATTAACTCTTACCTTAGTGACTTAAAAAATATTTTTCTCCTAAACCAACTGAGATACCACCATGGACTATATTTTAGGCTGTTTTTATCCATTATCTGACTAGTTCCTGTACCTGTCTTTGCTTTCGAATATCCTTTGAGAAGCTTTTGAAGTGGAATTAATACCAGAAACATAAATCAAAAAGGGTAATTGATCACAAAGCTATCACTTGGACATGAGTAACCTTTTAACATATTCTACTATAAAAACTCTGCTTCATCATTTACCTCAGCTGAAGTTTTTTTTTTTTCCTGCTGTTATTTTGTGAAAACAAATGCAAAGGTTTCCCTGACCAAAATACATATGTGTTGCTCTTCTCTAAAATCCCTGCAAATTAGTCACCTTTAGCTTAGAAATTAGTTCAGTCTCCATGAACCAATTCTTGGCTTTTGCAGAGCTTACCAAAGGACCTGTTAGTGCCAATTTTGATTCATGTAGGAGACTTAGACATCTTGTCTATCAGGAACACAAGCCTGCCAATTTATTTCACAAAGGCCACTGAACAATCTGATAACATTTATTTTAACTAATAGCTGACACACAGCTCTAAAATACCTGAATTCGCTAATAATCACCCCATGAACTTTTAGTAAGATTTTAAATAAAGCATGGCTAATGAAGAAGTGCTTTGAAAAGCTATGAAGCCAAACATGTTTATATATCATTTGCAATGAAAGAAACTGTTCTTACTCTAATATTTTGCAGGGAACAAGTGACAGCTCAGAGTGCAATTAAGGGGAAAAAACCAAATTCTCTATAATGATTAATTATAATGAGCATTCCATAAAAAGTGAACATCCTAAAGCTTCCCAAGGAAAGTTCAGGCAGCACAGGTGACCTTTAAATAAAAAGCCTGCTTTTCATCAAAAGTTAGAAAAATGCATTCTGACCATTTTTTTAAAAAAGGGAATAAGGAAGGGAGTGAATTTGCAGAAAAGAAAACTAAAGTTATAAAATTTTCTCAAAATCTAGAGATGTGACTTAGTTTACTTTCCAAAGCCTGGGGGAGGGAAATCACCTCTTGGCAAACATACCTAATATGAAATAATGTTGTTTGCCTGATAAGAAATTAAGAAAAATCTTATTCAAGTTAGAACAGTACATTGGGTATCTTACTCAATACGGTTTAATTCAGTCTAAAAAAGAGACTTGTTCCTAAAAAGTTAAATGTGGGTTGAATTTATATAAATGAATTAATCTTAAAGTCATGAGGAAAACAACAAAGAAACCCTATAGTGAGTTGCTCTGCAAAGCAAAATATCTATTTATAGAGTGAATAATCACTTCCTAATTATTTGCTTAATTTAGATTTAAATATATAATGTTGACTTAAAATAGAGGATAAGACAGTAATAAAATGGAGGCATTAATGGCTTAGAATATTTTTCTTCCTAAAGTCAATTCTTTTTGTGAAAAAAATCTAGAATGTACAATTTTTAAATGTAATTCAACAAATATTTATTGAGTATGTATTATGCTCAAAGCTGTTTTAGATGCTGGGGATAAAGCAGTTAACAAAACACAAAAAATTCCTGCCATGATGAAGCCTTATATAGTTTAGCTGCCTAGTGATCACTCCCTGCTGTGAATTCCTATATGATCTCTACCTCTCATCTTTCCCTCAGTCTACTAATTATTTGCCCAATTTAGGCATGTGTCCTGCCATCCCAATTAGACTGTAAGTCCTTCAGGGCAGGGCCCCAGTTTCATACTTAGAATGTAGAATGTATGATTTTTTTAATCGGGCTATTTTTTTTTTACTTTTGTTGCCTACGTTTAAGTTGGTAATGGCCATTTTAAAAGTTAAGGATCTCTTCTTAGGACCTCTAAGAAGGTGGTGATTCATTCTCTGCAGGTAAAATGAAACAAGACATTTTTTAAAAAAAGGGAGTCAGTTAAAGAACCACATTCTGTCAGAGTCCACAGAGAGTTTAAGTATTACCTAGTCCAACTTTTTCAGATTCCTGGTTAAAGTAACTGAGGTCCAGAAAGATCACAGAGCTGGGCAGTGGCAGTTAGGAACAGAACCTGAGTCTCCTTACTTCCAAAATTCAGCACTCTTTTTATTAAATGTTGGGGATACACACACACGGGCAAACCATACATGAAAGAATAGACTATAATAGAACTGCTAGGGAAGGGACAAGAAGAGTTTGTGGATTATGGGGGAAGAAGCAGGATAACTCCCCCTCCCCTGACCAAACAACATACTGGGAAGAAAGCAGGAAGCAACTTGAGGAGGCCTGAGAATGGACTAATAAGCAACCCATTTCACTATAGGTACCAAAGGCTAATGGAAATTTTTACGCATTAAATCACCTTCTAAGAAGTCACTTTACATTATATGGCTTGCTTCCCCACTAGGCTTCTTGTACATTGACTTGTTAATGCACAGCAAATTCTTTCTACGTGGCCAGGAAGCCTGAATGAAGTCTTCCTTTCTCAATGCTCCACAGCACTTGAAAAAACATTTAAAGTAGAGCATCAGGACAAAGACTAAATTATCATAATGACAGTGACATCTCACACAAAAATCTCAAGGTCCCTGGGAAAATACATACTGTAAAAAATATTTTTTAGATATTTGAAGCCCCTATTTTTTAAAAGGCAGGAACCTTAAGTTAGAAGAGAGGAAAAGCATGCTGTATATCATAGTTGGGAAAAACTAACCAAGGGGGTGGGGGGAACAGAACATATACAACTAGAAGTCATTTCACTTGGTGACTTTGTGAGTCATGCTATCATCTGTGTGTGAATGGGAACTCTGTTTTCAGTGGTCCATTAAGAGGAGCTAAAAAAAATGTAAACCTTTAAGGGGGGAGTGAGGGTGAAAGGAGAACATTCCAAAATATACGGGAGATAATGATGAGAGCCAATTTATTCATCTCATCTGTTTACTCTCATGAAGGTTGTTACAAAAGCACTCTATTATTAACTGCAACCAAACACGTCAGAAATGGAGCTGTGATCACTCAAGAGGTGTGCTTTGGAGGTTGCTTTTAAAGTGAAGAGCAGCTTTCTGAGTACCAGGAGTCCAACAAGGCTCACGAACAATGACAGATGCTTTAGTGCTTTAGAGACAGAGTGAGACTAGGGCTTGGGGTCCTAGCTTTATAGTCCAGGGACAGATTGTTAGCATCACACAAGAATCATACTGGCCAGCCCCACCCAGCATGCGTTGATTCCATGTGAGTGTTGTGTGCTAAAAAGGAACAGTCTGTCTTAGGACCACAGTGTATTGCCCAAGTGGCAGGTGTACAGACAAGTGAGATATCAGTGATCCAGAGAGCTAGACATAGGAAAAAGTGACTTAGGATTTGTGAAAATATCATTAATCTATTGAAATATGATCTGAGGATCGACTTTAGAATACAGAAAATATTTCTTCCTCATGCCTTCAAATGATCTTGTCTCTGAAACACAGAAGTAAAAGATGCCTGAATACAATTTAGAAAATATTTTGACTTCTGTAAGCAAATTGCTACGTTAGCTCCCACAAAATCACTGGTAGCATACTTCCTATACAAGTTCTAATACAAACAAATGCTTATTCATTTGTATCACCCAGAAAATGAGCAGCTGTGAGGTGACACACCTAGAATCACCCTCCCCCCCAGTCAAACTCAGTCATTGTAATGTCATTGGTGTTATATCCTTCCAGATTTTTTAAAAAGAAACATGGCTTCCAAACAGTTTAACTCTACAAGTTCTAGGCTATATGTCATTTGGAGGGCTCCAATATGTGAGCTTTTCTTTCTTTCTAAAGCACCATGTCTGTCAATCACCTTGTCTTTCAGAATTAAGATAATGCTGTCAACTGAAGAGCACAGAACAATGGTGATAAGTTTTTGTGTTCAAACACAAAGCATATCGTGTCGGATTTCTCCCTAGGGGAGCAATTTTCCTCATTTAACAACCATTTTAGCTTTGCAAGTAGATATTCCAATCTATCAGTTAATGAATATTTTCCCCAAATTATTCACTCATGCCTGCCAGGGCAATAAGTAGATCATGATGTGGGCAATGATCAGCAGTTCTCAGGAGGGTGGGGCCACTGCTCCAACTTATCTTTACAGCCTTTTGTGGATGTTTTTTTTTTTAATGACTACCCAGATTCCTTGAGAAGCTACCTATAGACACTCATTTTAAATAATTACTATTTTGAGGAAATATAAAATATGGAAGCATTATTGATCATTCTGTCCATTTGACATTGACTTGAAATTAATTACATCCACATGTGAAACCATTTATCCCACTTATCAAACATTCCTCATATTATCAAACAGAAGCACTCTAGCCCCTAAAACAAAATCTGAAGTAAATCCTACTTTCCTACTAACTTCCATTATAAAATGAGAGACATATTACCAAAAGAGAGTTCCCAAATAGACTGAGTTACAAACCTTGGGTGAAAAAGACAGTAAGATGGTAGCCAGCCCTGTGGCAGTTCATTTGTTTCCTGATCATCCGAAAATCAGGTGGCTATTACCACTGGTCACGTTCCTCATCTTCATGACCACAGGGATGTCTCTCTTGTTAGCAAAGTCACCTACCCTCTATGCTTTGGGACTTCTAGACTTTGCCCTCTTCCTTCTTGCTTTGATCTGGGCATTTTTCATCCCTTTAATTAGGAATTCTACTGCAGTAACACACTTCACAAGTGGGGTTCAATTCTCAAACTGTACTTCCACCAGAAAAGCCCTATGTTAGAGGATTCTGCTTATATAAAACATACTCATTATCTATCTTTGACTTTAAAATTCTCTATTAAAATTCTGTAATAATCTCCTTGTTTTTCCCTGTGGCATAAACATACATAGGACTTTGCATTTCAGGTTAAAATCAGATACTTATGGTGAATAGGATATTTTATTCTTGGAAGAAAAGTTGTACCTATTTGACAGTGTGAAATTTCTCAAAGCGAAGCATGTATTTTCATAATATAGACTGACTTCTCAAAAAGGAAATTTGTAATATAAATAATTAACTTACAAAGAGAAAAGACATCCCCATAATCTTTTAAATAGTGATTGTATATTCAATATGATCCCAGTTACATAACCAAATATACAGATTTATAGATATGTACAAAGACACAGAGAATGGAAAGAAATATTCCAAAATGTTAACACTAGTTATCTCAACATGGTGTAATTATAAATGACTTGCATTTCTTTATACTTTTTTAATTTTTAAAAATTTATTCTTCAATAAATTAAAATTACTATTATGGACAGTCAGTGTGTGTGTATATAAAGTTTATTTCCCATTTTTATTGCAGTAAAATATACATAACATAAAATTTGTCATTTTAACAATTTTAAAGTGTACAATTCAGTTGCATTAAATATATTCACAGTGTTGTGCAATCACCACCACTATCTTGTTCCACTTTTTCATCAATCCACGTGGAAATCCTATACCCATTAAGCAGTCACTTCCCATTCACTCCTCCCCCCGAACCCCTGGCAACCACTAATCTGCTTTCTATCTCTACGTAGGTTTGCCCATTCTGGATATTTCATATAAATGGAATCACACAATATGTGGCCTTTTGTGTTTGGCTTCTTTCACTTAGCATAACGTTTTCAAGGTTCATTCACGTATGTTGTAGTATGTATCATTTGTATCATTTCTTTTTGTGGCTGAATATTCAATTGTATGAATATACCATATTCTGTTTCCACGTTCATCTGTTGATAAACATTTGGATTGTTTCCACCTTTTGGCTATTGTGAATAAAGCTACAATGAACATTCATGTACAAGTTTTTAACACCTGTTTTCAATTCTTTTGGGTATATATCTAAGAGTGGAATTGTATCAATATATAATTTTTTTAAATGCCTTTAATTCCACTTTGGCATTCTGTGTTGAAAGTAACAATGTTTTTTCAGAGTTATTAAGGATAACCCTTAGAATATCATTCCCACAATAATACCATTCCATTTTCAATCACTGACTATGGTACATATTTTTTAAGACCAAATCATATTCTTGTACTTAAAAATATAATTTTCACCCTTATTCTTTGGGAACAAAATTCTCTTATGCTAAGTACTTGAAATAATGATGAACTAACTGAAAAGGACAGCCTTTTCCTCTTAGCATAGCCATTCTGGCAGCACCTAATTCACTTTCAAATACTTGTATATTAAAATACAAAAAATATATGTATTTTTTTCTTTTTTTCCCTCAAAACTTGGCTGAGAATGAAATATATGTATTTTTTTTGTTTCAACAGGAAAGCATCACTTAATAGACACCAATATTTAAACCCTAAGGAATAATATATTAAATACACAATACCAAGTAGAAGCAATGTAGAATCTTCTAGAAATTCAAGCTGGCAGATGGTGACCAAAGAGGATAAATACACCCTGAATGAGTACACAGTACTAATTCTTAAGGGCTTTACTTCCCACCCTCCTAACAGAAAGCTGATACATCTCATGAACATAAGAGCCCAATAATATCAAGGTTAATTTTAGTTATAGACAGTGCTTGAAGTGGGCTAAAGAAGATGATGGTATACTCTGTGCTTACCAATACTTATATAACAGCTGTTGGATTCTCCCATTTTTCCTTCCCCCAAAACACATGCACACACACGTTTATATAATCATGTATGTAACACACACACATACACACACACATATGCTGGAACTGTATTTCCAACTCAGTGGCTGCAAGTAAGGGTAAAAGTGTTCTTGTAGCTCAGTCATCCCCTAGATCTCAGGCTTTTCGCCTATTATCACTTGCACTACCCCCTGCCCCACATACACATACAGCAGCACCCTGCAATACAGAAAGCAGAAATAAAATTCTGGCTAAAGAAGAGAAAGCAGCAACCTTAAAACAGTAAAAGAACCATCCAAACTATAATATATGTTAATAATTAGGGGACATGATTTGGGACCATTTAAAAATAAAGTACTGGGAAATATTTCCATAATATTGGTAGACTTCTCTTTAAGAAAAATCAATAGGACCGAACTTGCAGAAAACAATCAAGTAGAAAATTTCAATTGTACAAAAGGTTTTTACACATTTATATATACTGTGTATATCACTGAATTCCCATTGTTTCATTCTCATAGCACTTGTTTCGTCATACTTCATATACACATTTTCTCCCTGCTACTAGACTACAAGATGCTTTATGGCAGGGACCAAATCTTACCACTTTTGTACATGTAGCAAAGTGCCTGGAATACAGTAGGCATTCAGTAATATGGGCATGTTTGTATGTAAAATTTCAAAGACCCATAGTCGTAGACTTACACTCAACTATCTCCTCCAAACCACCAAAGCAAATCATGGTGAGAACCTTTGAACTTCATTAACAAACCAACCCCACATACTAAAGAAGAATAAAAATATGATCAATATAAGTTACTCTGATAATGACAATGCACACAGATACCCTAGATATAAACTTAATATTATTTGTTAGTGTGTTTAAACAATGTTTGGCTACATTAAGGTAGCCAAGAATGAATTAGCATTATTTAACTCTAGTTAACCAACACCCTGTTATTATTATGAGCTGATTTCCCCCCAAATGGTATATTATCCTAACTCACTCTTGCCTCTTGTTTCTGAGATGTATCCTTTCACCACCTAATCGCTTGGTGGCAGTTATATTAGCATGCACTGGAATGGAAATAAGAGGAGAAATAAATTCCAGTCAGTCCTTCCTACTACTTATTAACAGCTTTTATGAGGTGCTCTTGTGAGGTAGCAGGATAAAAATGAAGACCAAATTCAGTTTGGGGATTGTAACAGCACATGGCACTTTGTCGTTTAAAAAACTCCTTTACTCACTGAGGTTTATTTATCCGTATTACTCTTGACCTCTATTACAATAGAGAATGGGTTGAAAAAGTTATTTTCTGGACCTAATTTTTAACATCTACTCAGGAATTACCTTTATTGTTCTTTAAAAACTTTCTATAGTCTTACCTCCCAGTCCAAATAATCACAGACATCTTCAAAGTTAGTGAGCAGAGACACTGAGCAGAAAAGTCGTGGCAGCTCATCCCTTGTCATTGGGGGAAAACGGCTATCTTTAAGGGCACTGTTGAAAACAAAGCAAATATTAAAGCAATCACTGGATATGAAAGTTCCTAATTTCAAATGCAGACAATCATTTGAAAAAGGTAAGAGATTCAAAAAGAATCAGTAAGTCAAAGGTGCCAATAATCTTCAAAAGTATTCAAAGCCCCAAAGATTTTAGAAGTCATCATTTCTTTCATTTAACAGATTGTGTTTGCTAGCCAATCTTGTGACCACTTCAATTGTAAAAAATGAATGATCGATTACATTTCCTGTACAGCCATTTCCTGATGTCTTTCCCTGTTAACTTGTAGAATCTGACAATATTTTATTTTACTTTTGAGGAGAATAAAAGCCAGACTAGTGGAAACTTGTGGAAAGACTTCTGGATCTAGTGCTAGTGGCAGTAAAAAATAAGTAAATTATGTGTGTATGTGTTATCATATTGTTAAAAAAAAAAAACACACACACAACCTTATACTAGGTTGGCCAGTCACCATAGAACAGCGCCCAAAGAGTTCAAAGAAAGATCAAAATTTCTTTTCTTCAAGCAAAAAAAATCAAAGAAAATGAAAATAATCAGGCAAATTATAGACTAAAAATACTCACAAGGATTACAGGGCCCCTATCAAGGATAATTCAAGATATGACTCAAAAATTGTCAAACTACAGGAAATAGGGTTAATTTAGGAGACCATTAATCACATCAATGGATTTCTGAGTACATCAACTCTGATTGGATCCTGTAATCAAGTGTAGTATATCACAGTGCCAAACTCTAGAAAAACCCCACCGTAGAATGTTGGAAGACCATAATTCTTCCTGCAACAGAACAGACAAAAAACACATACATACATACACACACACACACACACACACACACACATACACAGTGTGTGTGTTCCTTGTACTTTAAAAAAATCCCACTTCCTGATCAAGAAACACAAATACCTCTGATTGCCCACCCTATTAATGGCACTACTGGCATTCACACCATACATCTTCAAATGTCCTAGATAGCAGCCAGGCTTAGAAAATGTTTTTACAGATTAATCCTTAGAGGTTACAAACTGAGACTCTACAAACTTCTTGGGTCATAACAAAGTTCTGTGGTCTCTGGAAAGAATTTAATTCCTTTTTAAGTGACTTTCTTGTTGCTGAATTTTTTTTCATTTTCCCATCCCTTCCTTTGCATTCTGAAATTCATCCACTGTATTTGTGAGTATTTGTAATGCATTTTGGTGCTCATTCTATCCTGCCATACAAAGGAAATACTTACAGGAAGATATAGAGATGTTATGTGTTTATAAAGTATAAATTTTTTTTCCCATTCAAGAAGCCAAGATTAACCAAGGAAATCAGGAAATCTGTGATAATTCATACTCTGAGAACAGCATTTCACTATTTTATAATTTAACAACATAAATTTCCTATGGTTTGGCTTCTTTTATTTTCCTACTAGCAAATAAAGTTTTAAAAAATACTTACAAGTTCTAATTCAAAGCCAAGATAAAGACACATGTGTGTTTATATAACCTCCCCCCAACACACACACACACACACACACACACACACACATACACACACATACTAGAGAGAAGCTCTAAAACATAGACCAGAAGAATCCCATGCATAAAAAGCAAAAGGCCAATCACATTTTTGGTTTTCCTGTTAAAAAGAAGAAAAAGAGAGGAAAAGAAGTCTTATTCATTAGAATAATATAAAATGTAATGTTTTAGGGTTATGGATTTTTTATTGTTTAATATACAAAACATGAAATTCACTATTTTAACCATTTTTAAGTATATAGTTCTGTAGGATTAAGTATATTTATATTGTAGTGTGTCCATTATCACCATCCATCTCCAGAACTTTTTCATCTTCCCAAATTGAAACTCATTAAATACTAACTTCCCATTCCCACTTCCCCACAGCCCCTGGCATAAAATGTAATTTAAATACATTTTTATAACTTCAAATAGTTATAGTAATACAGTCACTAATTTTTTTTATCTATAACAGTTTTACTGAGATATAATTCACATACCACAAAATTCACTCTTTTAAAGTATACAATTCAGTGGTTTTTAGTATATTCACAGAGTTGTGCAACCATCACCATTACTCAATATTAGAACATTTTCACCCCAAAAAGAAACCCCATATCCATTAGCAGTCACTGTGAAATCCCCCCACCCCACCCCAGCTCCTGGCAAACACTAATCTACTTTTTGTTTCTATGTTTTTGCCTGTTCTGGATATTTCATGTAAGTGGAATCATACAATATATTGTCTTTTGTGTCTGGCTTCTTTCACTTAATCATAACGTTTTTGAGGTTTCATCCATGTTAGAGCATGTATCAGTACTTCATCCTTTTTATTGCCTAATAATATTTCATTGTATGGATACACATTTTTTTACCCATTCATGGACTGATGGACATTTGGACTGTTTCCACTTTTTGGCTATTATGAATAATGCTGCTATGAACATTCACACATAAGTTTTAATGTGGACATATGTTTTCATTTCTCTTGGGTAGATACCTAGGAGTAGAATTGGTGGGTCTTAAAGGTAGTTCTATCTTTAACTTTTTGAGGAACCAACAAACTGTTTCTTAGAATGGCTGCACAATTCTACATTCCCACCAGCAATATATGAGGGTTCCAATTTCTCCACATCCTTACCAATGCTCATTATTGTTTGCTCTTTTGATGATAGTGCTAGGCCTCCTTTAATAAAGTGCATTTTGTATCTAGCTCTAGATTTTTCTTTTAAAAAATTATACGTGCTGAAGTCGTTCATTATACAGTTAGTTTCTCAACACTTTGAGGCAAGTTATTTTCTTTACTTTATTTCCTACCAGACCAAAAAAAGGTAAATTTTAGCTCAGTACAATTCGAACTATTTCAAATCAGTGAAATTTTCAAATACCTAAAATGTAACTGAGGATCTGGCTGGCAAGCTTTTCTCATGATATGGAGCCTTGTTGTTCAATCATTCTAGGCTTTAAAAAAAAAAAAAAAAGAACGTTTAGAACAAGGAGTACGTGGGAAAATGTTAGCACAGTTAATGGGAGAAAATGACAACGATGCCTCACCATGCCAAGATTCAAACGTATTGACTTCAAAGCTCTGAAATAGTAAAGGTATATGAGTCATGATGGAAATAGTCTGATTTTGCAGAAATATTCAAACAAGACTTTTGATTCTTGCATTTTTCATCCAACTCTAACTAACACACAAACTCATGAGCATAGAAAAATCCAAAGGTAGGAAGTTCTCAATGTCTCTAAATGCAAATTCCTAGGGAAACATTGCTTTCCTAGCAATGAAAGCCTAGCAAGGATTTAAGGGATTATAAAAAAGACAAAAATGCAGCTGGAGACTGACCTCAGAGCAGCCAGGCTGGTATGGATAGCTGATAAACAAAGAGGATTCAGCTTTTCTCAACCAGGTTCTATTTAGTATATAGAATTTGCAATGCTGAAGTTGTGCCTTTAGAGAGAATACTATAGACCAGAGTTGGACAGTGACTTGCTCAAGGTGACCCAGCTAAGTTAGTGAAAGAGGTGGGGATACAACCCAGATTTTCTGACTCAAGTCCAAAATTCTTTCTAGTATCCACACTTTAATTGTCACATTTGATTGGATAATTTTTTTAAATTTTAAAATTAAATGCTTGCCTTACTTGGCTTTCTGATCTCATACCTGCAGTGCCTCTGCCTAAAGATGATAAACAATAATTCAATAGCATTCATTAGTAGCCAAAGGATAAATAGAGCTAGACTTCCTGTCCATTGGAAATCTTCAGGAGTAAAAAGGATTTTAAAATATTAATATTGTCCATGGAAAGCATTTTATACCAAAGTAATGTCTGCCAATTTAAATTTCTAGGCAGTCTAAGGAACTGACAAGGGGATCTTGTAGTAAATTCATATGAATTTCTCTTAGCTAGAATAGGAAGCCATTTTCTAATGTTTAAATATTGCTAGGAGAAAAAAACCAAAACAAAACACTTAAGTACAAAACTAGTCAGTTGCTCCATCACCCATATGATGGGTGGGCAAGGTTTAAACAATAGTGTAATTCACATACCAAATTCAAGTATGTTCAATTCAAATTGGCACCTTCCCAAGAATATACTTCACCAAATTGAGAAGCAGCATTAATATCTGTCAAAGTTAATATCTAATGTTAAATAGTACTTTAATGAAAATGAACATTTTAAGAAAAGAAATTAAGAGTTTAGCTGTCAAAGAATCAAAGGGTTTGTGACAGTGCTGGAAACTATGATAAAAAGAAAAAAATATAGCTGAAAAGAGGCAAAACCTTAGATACTAAAAGGCTCATCATAAACAATATAGCATGCAACAGAAATGATTTAAGTGAATCTGTTTAGCCATTCGCTCACTCGTTCATTCTCTTTCTAAAACATTGATGACCTTTATCCATTAACCAGTGGAAAGTTACCACACTGAGAGGGGCTTTATATTGTATGCAATCATTTTTCAGGACAAGGAAGTAATTAAAACCAAAATTAAAAATCCCTGTTTGGACAGGCAAAGAGAAGCAAATCAAGCATGCATTAATCTAAAATAAAAAACAGTTTCTTCATGAGGGGTTTCAACCATCAGGAAATTCCATATTCTGTCATTCCCTGTTAGAGCTTCTGGAACAGAATGTACATGTGGCATGGTTTGAACCCCAGAAACCCAGAATACTAGAATCTTAAACCCACATATGAAAAATTATCCATAACCTCTCTTTCTCATTAAGCAGCAATTTTAGCTTCCCAAAATTAAAAAAATAATGGGCACAAAATAACATGCAAAAAAATGTGACTATTTATCAAACCTAAGGTAGAGAGGAATGACAGAAGACATAGTTATGGTTAAGGAAGAAGGAAGGGAACCTTATTTTGGTGAGGGCTGTGACTCAAAGAAAAATTTTTCAATTGTAAACTATATGTACAGTGTTACTTAATTGGGATTAAACTTAATGTTTTCCCCTCTACAGTAATATACTGTAATATAACAGTAATATACAGTAATACAACCTACTTGCTGCTCAATGAACATTAACATTTATTAATTTTAATATATATATTTAATATGATATGATGGTTAATTCATGGGGAATGGAGGGAAGAACTGTAAGTGATGGAATACAAGGAAGGGAGATAGCAAGGCAGGAAAGTAAAAGAAAAAAAGGAATATATACAGAGAAATAAAAATGGAGAGGAATAGAGAGAAAAAGGAAGTGGGAGGAAAAGAAAGTATAAAACAGGGGGACACCTAGAAAGGGCTAAAATAGAGACACATACAAAGAAACAGAAAAAGAAAGGAAGGGAGAGTGGAAGGGTAAGGGGGGAGGGAGATGAAGGGCGACAGGTTCAGTAGGTTTTGATATATGTTATTTGGCTCCTATCCTATGAGATTCACTTAGGCTTTAGAGTGTTATCACCGACTGCCTTCTGATTAGCTTAAAGTTTCCAAAACGCTCCAGTTACGAATTCTTAAAAGGCTCTACTCTATGAGATAGCCATAGCTGCCCACCAGGAGGCAAAAATACCCTTTGGCTGCAAGCTGTGATGACCAGCAGTATCGTCAGAATCTGCCTCCTAGGTCACAAATTCCTCCCCTCTAAATTAGGAGAATTAGTTCTGAATTTGATTTAGTGGAGCAGAACTAAAACTGGAAAATAAAAGATACATAAAGAAACAGATGGCTAAATGTTTGTGTATACGGCAAGGAGTTCTCATTTCCCTCCACAAAATGTCCACATAATGCTTTCTCTGCAGTTTCTGGATTTACTCTCCCCTGTTTTTAGAAATGAACTACTAGAAACCATTTTTTGCTTGTTTTTTTTCCTGCTGAAAATCTACCAAAATAAAATGAACATAATTTAATTTTCTCTTTATGACTCTGGTTCATCTTTAAGACTCAATATGACTTTCAGTAATTCATTACTATGCACTATAAGAACAGTGCTCTCAAGGCCTTGGCAAGAAAAAAATGTGTGGATTTGGAAAACAGATTATGATATGACCACTAAAAAATATAATCTTGGGAAATTTGAAAATGTGAGATTGTCTCTACCTTCAAGAGACTGTAACATATAGACTTGCAATTTCCAGGGATCTCATCCTTGTGTTCTCTAAGTTAGGACATACTATAAAACTGAATGAACTACCTCTTAAACTGAATTGGAATTTTGAAACCTGATCTACAACCCTGAATATTATTTCCCCAGGGCCATGAAAAGCATGTCTCCAAGGTATAACAACAGTTCCTTGTGCCTTACTGCCAATAAATATAGCTCCTAAAATGCAAAATTGAAGTCATCATTAATACATGAGCACTACTTCACAGTTCTATAGAACATAGCACAATAGAATGGTCAAGTACTTGGGTTCTGGAGTCAGACATACTTGCATTTGAATCCTGTATCCATTGCATACTAGCTGTGTGACATATGGACAAGCCTCTTAACCTATGCCAACCTCTATTTCTTTATCTATAAAACGGAGATAATAATAGTACCTACCTCATAGAGCTACTATAACAATTAAATAAAATGATAATAACTGCATAAGTACCTTACATACACTAGATGCTCAACAAGTAGTGGCTGTCAAAAAACTGTGATTGATCATCAGAATATTTGGTAAGTTTATGCCCACAGAGCTGCCTCCATATCATGGCTCTGGTGAAAGGAAGCGAGCCATAGGACTAAGCTGTGCTATGGGAAGATCTAAACAGTTAGCTTCTCTAGCAATTAAATGTGGCCAGCTCAGGGGATAATGGCCACCTTTCCAGGTTCTGGTGTCTTTGAGAGGCCTTCATTACATTTTCTTTTATTTTCAAAATATTTATTAAGCACCTGTTAATATATGCATTTTATTATGCAAATAGCAATGAAAGATATAAGAATAGTAGATTAATAAATGATACGTGGATATGTGTAAAACACTTGTTAAAATTATACACTATAGGAATGGTGAGAGGAACAATCAAACCAGGTTAGCTCCCTTTTTGGAAAGATCTGTTTTACACTCTCTGCTACTGGTTTACTGGTTCCCAATTGACCCTGAACTGCAGGTAAATTTACAGAAATAAAAGGTATACATTTTTTTCCAGAAACAAATCTACTACATCAAGTCAAGTGTGTCTTCATCAAGAATTTCCATTATCTTGCAGGCATACATTCATATGTTGCTTTGTAACATTTTCTTAGTTTTCCTGAACTAGATTTTTAAAATCTCTAGGGCAGGGATTAGTCTTTTTCTTCTGTACAAGAAATTTTTATCAAGAAATGAATACAATTCTCTGAATTATGTTCAATTTGTCTTCAATGGATTTAGATATATTATTCTCTATCCTACTATAGCAAAATGAGGAAAAAAAAGAAAAAATATTCTCTAAGAAGTAGACACAGAATGAGAGATGAGAGACTCTATAGGAAGCAACTGCTTTCCTCATCAAAACCAGTGAGTGGTCTCCCACATGTTTTGATTGAGCATTCTTATCAGTAAAAGTTTGAGCACACCTCCCCAGTATGTATATTTATAAGGTATATACATGTACTACTATCACTAGCTAACATATCAAAGCACAATATACACTTACAGTAATCTTTATTGTTCAAAACAGTGGGTATAAATCAAATAATGTTCTTGATCATTTCTTTCTTGTTTTGGGTCTGACATCTTGTCAGGTCTAATTAGATTATCTTCATTTTTACCTTATGACTTGGCCAACTAAGTTATGAGGTGACTTGTAGGAGAAGTGTCAGCTAGCTCCACCATTTCTTGTCCTTGCCTTGTGCTTGCATTATTACTATTATCATCAACTCATTTTTCTTTTGCAGAAATCTTCTTAAGCCATTCTGTGTGGGTTAGTTCATCTAGCTTTAGCTAACCTACACACAATTGGCAAACACCTTACGAAGATTCCTGCAAAGAAACCACAGTTTAAAGATAATACAGGTTGAATATCCCTTATCCAACATGCTTGGGACCAGAGCATTTCGAATTTCAGATTTTTTTTTTTTGGATTTTGGAATATTTGCATTATACTGGTTGAGTATCCCAAACCCAAAACTCTAAAATCTGAAATGCTCCAATGAGTATTTCCTTTGTGTGTCATGTTGGCACTCAAAATGTTTCGGATTTTGGAGCATTTCAGATTTCAGATGTTCAGATTTGGGATGCTTAATCTGTACTAAGATCAGGAATCTACTTTACCAGGCACATGTAAACTGAAATATGCCATGCAATATGCTGAAAGTAAACAAAAGAAAATGTGTGCCACTATCAACTCCCACCAAATCGTGGATTTCATGCTTCCCTCAGGATCCCTCATTTACAGTGTGTGACAGTGACCCTCCAATATGGACCAAATGAGAGCATCAGGGTCAATCCATATGTTAACTATTAGTGGAGTTTAAATACTTTCTTATGTTTTAGATAAAATGATCATAAATAAAATTTCTAATATTTTCTTCTCACCCCACAGTGGATCTTCCAGGTGCATTTCTCTTTGGAGACTGCTAATCTAAAGCTCCTAATAAAGCTCTAGTCTAGAAGATTGGTCCTAAGATACTTGGACATGATACTATGAGCAAAAGCAGCTTTAAATACCAAAGAGCCAGTATCTGTTGAGCACCTACTGTGAGCCAGGTGCTATGCATGTATTATCTTGTTTGGTCCTCAAAGCAACCCCATTTTGTAGATGAGGACACTGAGGTTCAGTGATGTTCAGTGAGATTAAGCAATTTGCCAAAGGCCATAAAAACAGGTAAGAGAGCTGACATTTTAAGTCAGGACCACCTGCTTCTAAAGCCCACTCTCTTTTCACAGTACCACTTCCAGAACGTTAGCACATCAACATAAATGAGTACATATTTAATCAGTGTTAAGGAATTCCCCCCCAATTAATGGTTCCTTTCACAGAGTTTAACCAAAAGCTTTAGGTGTAAGTGTGAGCAGGTTCTGAAACTAAGAAAAATAGTACCTTTTTAGTGAAAGTATTAGCTTGTTTTTGTTCTCTTCTATCTCCATTTTGATCTTGGTGATTCAGAACTGCTGCCATTGAAAAACATCTGTTTTATCTAAATTTAATAAGCCTTATTAGTGGGATACTAAGCCCTCCCTTATTCTGAAGCCTTTCCACAATTTGAAATTTAATCTTCTGGAAGTCATAATAGCGTTACCAAAGTACTAGTTTTGGACATAGCTAGGCTGGTGGGCCTGTTTTTGATTTTTAACTTTGCATTTCCAACCTGAATGAATAAGCTCTCTCATACTCACTATAAGAGTCATGCAATTTTTTCCTTCCTTCTTTTCATGGTAATCAAATCTATAAATTGAACTCTACAAACTGCAAAACATCATATGTTGTCACTCTAATTTATGTGCCATGTTAGGCTGGTTTAGTCTTATCTACTGGTTTACTGTCCTTTCTAAAACTATTGCTAGTCCTACATGGTACGGGTCTGCTGAGAGGTAGCATGTTGGTTCTTATTGTGTGGCCTGTCTAATTTTCTCAGATGTCACTGACTGAGGACTAAAGATAAATAAGGAAAAAGTGAAGTCAAACTTAAAGATGAGGTACAAAGTAAACTTATCAACTCTGTCATACTGAGGAAGAGAAAGAGAGGAGCCCAACCCTCCCCACTACTATAATGTTTTCCATCTTTATTTTCCTTTTTCTTCTTCCCTCCCTCACCTTCTGGATGTTTTCCTCTTTCTATTCTAGTAAGGAAAGGAAGAAAGGATACTAAAATGTCACAAGAAGGACATGACAGAACAGATTGGGACTGGGAGAAGAGGAGAGGCAACTACAAAGACAAAGGCATACAGCAGCTACCTCCACTGCTACTCGTGCTGCACGAGGCCATGTCTGACAAGCTAGCATGCAATGCAGCCTCGTGTTCTCACACTCTGCCACTGGGTCAAGATGACCCATTCCCTTCTGTACAGATTTTAATGTTCTATTTCAGCCTTTGGGGAGTAGATGGGTGATGGTACCAGAGAAAAGAACATGATCCACTGCCTGTTTCTTTCTAGGGTTTTTAAGGTAACCTTGACAAGCACAAGGGGGATTGGGAAGAAGAGTAGAGTGACTCACCCCCACAGCCTAGCTGCTTAGCCAATGAATATCAAGCAATGTTTGTTGAATCAGTTCCTTGATCTGTATACTTTTAAATGGCATATTTCTCTACAGTAAGTATAACTGCATGTCTGTTTTTAAGGCCTCTGTAATTAACTGGCCTCACATTCATTTAAGTGGAACTATTTTAATTTTTATCACTATATGATATCTTTGGGGGAAAGTATCCTTTAAACCACTCAGATCATCTTTGTTTTATATGATTCTTCATAGTTTCCAAAGTGTCTTCACATCTTTTATCCCAGCTGAACTTCAAAACAGCCCCATGAAGTAGACAAGGCTAATACTGCATTATATTATAAACCATAATAGGTGTCCTCCGAGAACAAGGCCCCCTATAGTCATGGGGTCAACCAAAAGAGTTAGAAGTGCTTAGAGATCATCTAGTCCACACCCTTCATTTGACATTTGGGGGAACTAAGCATGGAAAATTATGTGTGCAAAGTCACACAACAACCTAGTAGAAGAGTTGGGACCATAGACTACATCTCCTGACTTCCCTTGCTCCCCCATCCATTGATCCTTCTGTTATTCTTTCACATACTTGTTGACTGGCTCTGTCCTAATCCAATAACATTCCAGAGTGGATGTTTAAGAAGCAAAGAGGAAAATAATGCATAGGGCACCAGGGAATAGCTAGAACAATAAAACTGTGAACTGCCCAGCATAACTCAACACTGTCAGGCACCTGGCACTTGTCAGCATGCTGAAGCCAAGCAGAACCTAGAAACTGAGCAGATAAGGGTGGGGAAGCAGCGAAGCACCAACCCTGTGTGTGTGGAGAACGCAGTCTTAACTCTTGCCCTTCTTTGCATTTCTTATCCACTCCCTCCTCATCTCACTAGATTCTTACACACTCCTGGTAGGGCGTCCCCCCACCTCTTACACACTCCTAGTAGGAGTGCCTTTCTCCCCTCCTCTCTCATTTTGCTTTTTCCCTTGCTCTTCTTACCTTGCAGTCCATCCATTCTGTCCCATCATTTTTACTTAGCTGCTGAGGTACATAAAGAATCATTTGAGAGAAAAGTTATACATTTTTAAAATAGGGTATTTAATTCCCTTTTATCAAACGCTACCAACTAGAGAATGTGTCCCTATTGTAAAAGCCACTGTATGTTCTGGTGGTATGTGTATAAATATGTCAGACCATAGGCTGGTCAGGGCCAGATAATCTCAACACTCATTTTCAAGTAAATAGCACAATGTGTAGATTCAGTACAGGAGAAATATGTGGTTCTTCATGTACTGCTAAAGTTCACGTACTTGAATCCAACCTACTTTGCAATCTCTTAACTTAGAACAGATTTTACTTTACTCCTTTCAACAATCATATTTAAAATGAGCCTGATAAAACAGAAAAGGACATTTTAACTCTTCATCTCTTATTTGGCCATATTTTAAGAAACCTAATTTTCAAAGAAAAAATTTAATTGTATAATTTTGCATTCTATTACCATTAAAATTACTTAATTCTCCCATTGAAAAGGTCCTACATTGATTTTGTTTCCATGAGACAAGCACCTGGAGTAATAAAGTATGTTGGAAAAGCATCACAATATGCTGCTGAAATAATGGCAATTGCTGAGTCTGTACTATGGTACATATTAGGAAAACCACAATAGATACTGAAAGGAAACAGCATCACTTAAGGATGGAAAAAATGCAATGGATAAAAGCCATGCAATTTAAATTACAGTCATATGACAATAGCTCTGTCCCCCATAGCTGCAAAACTTGCCATTAATAAGTGGTAGTCCTAATGATTACTGATATAAGGGATTATCTATGAACATGAATTATTTCAGCAAATATTTTTTGAGTGCCTGCTGTGTGCCAAGCACACGTATACATCCAGGGGCATACTATGTGGAACACCTTGCCTCATGGAAGTTTTACTATACTGCAATAACATAACTAGCATTTATATGAGCTACTCAAAGCACCTAATGATAAGTACAAATCTCATAAACTAAGTCACGTTTCAAGGATGCAAAAAAAAAAAAAAAAGAAAAAAGAAAGAGAGAAACGCGCCTAAATTCACAAGGCCTTACCACTTCTTAACTTTTATGGATACTAGCCTATCTGTAGAAAATCTACCAGGCTAAGCAAAATCCTATAGAAAGAAACCCAAATTAAAAACTAACTTTTTGACTATTTGTACCCATGTATATGTTATACATGTAACTTCATTAGACCATAAGCTCAATGAGTATGGTGACTGTGCTCATTTTTGCTCACCGCTGTATACTCAATGCCTAGCACACACTAGCTGCTGAGCAAATATTTAATGAATGAATGAAAGAATATAGGAAGGTAGTCTCGTATTTAATAAGCATTTATTGGCAGTATAATGAACATTAAATGGCCCTACCAGTTATACTTTATTAAAGGGTCAATATTCCCCTACATTCTAAATGTCCTTTTATTCATCAACTTAAAAACTGTTTCCACTAAAGTGTGTCTTTCCTGTTTATACCTATTAAATGCTGTTCACTTAAAGGTGGTACCTGGTCTTTTTAGCCTTTAGTTATATTATTGTGCATTCACAGTACAGCACAACCTGGAAACATTTTTCTACCTAAAACTCATATAGACTGCTATAAATAGATAAAAATCTACTTCCATGATAGTGTTACAGAGTTGCTTTGATCTCACAGGCCTCCCCCTCCCCGCAATGTCCCACTCCTGAAGAAAACACAGATACTTTGCATCCTGAAGGAGCTCAATACTTCTTATGTTTGTGAGGCAATTATTAATAAAGTTTTGTTGTAGTTTGAAACACATAGGAACCCATATTACTAGTCTATTTTTATGCTTTTCATACCTTCTTATAAAGGAACATGTTATGAACTGGATGAATCATAAGACATCAAGGGCAGACATAGAAAAAAGAAGCATAAGATAACAGTCTCTTTAAACGAACATGGGCCTAGAGGAAATCGGACATTAGTTCACAAATAAAAAACCCTTTAAAAAAATCCTGTGCCTACTCTTCCTGTTCTCCATGGAATTTCAGGTTAGTAAACGTTCAAGGGAGAAAGGGGACTTGTTGAAAATCAACCCTCTGAAGCAATGAGAATTATCTAGCGGGAGAAGGGCTGACTCTGGGGAAGCAGGGTGGGAATGGTGCACAGCCGGCGGGGCTGTCGGGATATTTGTCAACTAAAAGGTTCTCACGACTTACCAGGCTGATGGGGGTTAAAGTATTAGTATGCACCAGCACACATTCTCTCAATCACATTAGACTTTAAAATTCCAAGGTCTGGTTTGCCTTTTACAAGAAATAATATTGGTTTAGAATGCTGCTCAGAGCCTGCTCCACAAATCTGAGAGACCAGGTTATAGCACCTCATTTTCCTTTGCCACTGCCATGTCCCCTCCCTCCCCCCATGTAACTAAAAGCCACTTCTTAGACTTTGGTAAACAATATTAAGGAAACTTAGAGAATATTTTCTGTGGACTTAACTTTCCTGGAAATAATTATCAATGATGGAAAACAAACTCTTCGTAACAGAATAAAAGCTCATTAATTTGAGCTCTATTTCAAAATTTGTGCTAATTCAAACAGACCTAAGCTGAAGGTTTCCCTTAGCAAGTCTGGAAAAGAAAGGTCTGCTAAACAAATCAACTTTATAATTAAGGTTGTAAAGGAAGTACAGGACTTGCTTAAAGAGAGCAAATTATTTTCAGTACTTTGGAATTAACCATCTACAGGCACTATTAACATCATAATTACAAATCTTTTGCATAGTATGTTAAAAAGCAGGTCTCTGGAGGACTTCTACTTGATAACGCTCTGTTAGCCTATTCTGAGTCAACAGTGTCACTAAAACAAGTAAAACTATTTTTAAAATGAATATTTCATTCTTTATTGATGACACTGGACTTCCTGCAATTATTGTGAATTTGAGAGCTTTACTTCCACTTCGGTGTTGCTAGGTACTCACCTACAGGCTTTGCCACACTCAAAGACCTCTAAGTGTAAGTCTTACGGTAGGTCACTAATAACTGGATCAGAAATACAGCTCAAGTCTCTTGACTGAGTTTGATTACTTGCTTACTGTCTGACCTAAGAAAGTTACAATACCTTGGGGGTACATCTAGCTATAAAATAGGGGGAAGGGGGAAAAAAGGCTTAATCCCCTGAGGTTATAGACCTACACACTAAAACAAACATAATAAAAAGCCAAAGCAACAAATAAAATCCTTTGGAAACCTGTAAGTGAAGCACTAAATATCTAGTCACTATGAAATAAATATCAAATGTATACCCAGCAAAGTAGCATCACTGTCCAAAGGAAGCATTCCTGGAGGTTGTTACTCCTCACACATCCATACTGGATCTCACTTCACTAGCACAGTCTTCCAGCTCTCCACAAGCACTCCCTCTGCAAGCATGGCTCCCACTGCCTCGGAGTCTTAGTTACCTTGTCACAAAGACAGTCTGACCATTCTAATTATATTGTAAGCTTCTGGATTTGTACAGGTTTCCCTTATGCACAAGACACACAGAACTAACACATTATGGGTACTCAGTATACTAATTTTGCTTGGTTTGAGGTGATAAGACTCTTCCCTTTCTTATACAGAATTGTAAATCAGAGTAATAAGATCAAAAATGGCTCAAAGATTTCTGGTTTCTATAGAAACCTTGAAAATACCAGAACCACCAAATGTGTTTGCTTAAGAAAATTTGGGACACTAAAATTGATAGGTATCCTTTCAAAGGCCTATGCAAGAATACCAAATAAAATAATCATAGGTCAATGTTCCAACAAAAGTGAAACACTAGCCAGTAAATTTTATAGGGAAAAAAAAATCTCCAAAATAGTTTTGGGCAAGAAAGTCACCAAAAAAGTCTCCTTTTTTTAAAAACGTAAGTCTTTTTATGTACTGGGTTAATCGTTGGTGTCATCTCTATATCATCAGTATTAATCCAGAGGAACAAGAAGGGCCATGGTCCAAAAAACATCTACAACTGGACACGATAAGTTTGTGACTCTTTAAATGAGAATTCTGCTTTTTAAATTACGCTTGGCTTGGGCAAATATTTAAGATAGCAAACACAAGGCACAAACCAACTGCTGAGGCACAGGCAGACAGCTCAGAGTTGTTCCAGTTTGGGAGTGTTTTTCTATGGAACATTATAAAAGTCATAATCCATACCTGGATAAAATTAAGCACTGACTGCTACTTTTCTAAATAAATATTAAGAAACAAATGTAGTCATAAAACAATTTGGACACTTGTCTAAAGTTGTTTCACTACTCAATGTTAGACTATTACAATACATCAGCATTAAAATAAATGTTTACAATCCGTTATTTGAAAAAATTTTTTGACAATGTGCACAATTGTACACATTGTCAACCCTGTCATTTTCAGTGAATTTCAGGGCTTCTCTTCTCTTCAGAAAATACAAGTCAATGTCTGTATCTAAGGATCATCTAAATCGTTCTGTGGTACTAGCTGTTCATTTTCACTGTACCATATGAATGTTGCTCAAAATTTAGTGATGCCAGCAGATAGCTGGAAATGTTATTTTCTTTCTTAATGAAAATTGCTGCAAAGAGGGCTTGACTCTTTGCCTCCAGGAAACTCCCCGCCCCACACCCACCACAGCTTTGAGAGTCTAGGCAAGTCAAAGAAGACAAGGTGTCACAAGGCACTCCTACACACGTTGCAGAGGACCCCTTGGATAGAATTACACCAGTCTAAGTGTTTCATAGTTGGGACATCACTCAGCTACAACATAAAAACAACTCTTGTAAATTGGAATCATATTCACAAAACATCTGGAAAGTTCCCCAAAGGAGAAAAGATTACCCAAAAGTATTGCTAAATACATGGAAGAGAAGACGCTGACTTTTATCATAATCAAAATTCAGTCAGTTTCCATTGCACTAGACAAATCAACAGATGTGCTGTTTACCTTTAAGGAAGCCTGGAATATATTTTAATTCAGCCTTGAAACCCAGACGTTCTTAGATAATAAGTACAGATATTTAAATTCCATAACAACCACCCAATGTTTACAAACATTTATTTCTTTATAGATTTCTCATACACAAAATGTATTTTTGGTTAGAAAGAAAAATATTGAGGGTTCAGCTGTACTTTAACAAATGTTAGAACATCAATGTTTCTTCAAGCAAGTGGTAGCCTATAAAAATTATCTTTTATTTTCTAAGCCTTGCTTTGTGGCATGGGCTAAGAGAAAATAATGATATCAAGAGTCTTTTCCCTCTATTTTCTTTATTATACTATTAAATAAAATAATATATTAAATAATAAGATATAATGTATAACAATATATTAAATAATATATTCTATGCTCACTACTATATTCTGAAAGAAAACGATTTTCAATAAATTCTTAATTTAAAAAAATCTTCAATGCTCAAATTCAGAAAAAAGATAATCTAATATTAATTCAAAATTACTTTGACATTAAAAATCACTCTTTTACAAACAATGTATCAAATGTGCTCTTTGTCCTGTGTTGCCTATCACTTTTAATGGTATCATCCTCTTCCCCATCATCTAAGAAGGAAGCTTTGGAGCCATCTTCAACTCCTCCCTTTACCTTACTTCCCACATACAGTTTCATCTTGTTCGATTACTACCTTGTCTGTGTTATATGACTCTTGATATCCCTCCTGCTACTAACCTAACTCAGGCCTGTAGCATCTCTCATTTGCTAATTTTTAAAATTAGCCTCCTAACTGTTCTGTCTCTAATCTCTATCCTTTCCATTCCATCCCATCTACAAGCAGCCCGAGTCATCCCTGTTGACCTTATTCCTCTGCTGAAAATCTTTCATTGGCAACTTAATGCCTTTAGAAAACAAATCTAGCCTCAGTCTATCATTTTATCTTCCACTATCCCCACTAGAGCTCAAGCCATACAGGGTTATGTACAATTCTCCCCCAGACAACATACATGCCTCTGTCTCATTACATCTGGCTCAGGAAGGTTTTGCGATGCAAAATGCATAACTTCTCCATATCCCCACTTTTGAATGTTGAAATTGAGTCATATATTTCCACAGAGGTTCAGCTTAAATGTCAGTTCTTCTGTAAAACCTTCCCCAATCTATCCAACCAGAGCTAATTTCTCCCACTTCCAGTAGGATTGTTTCTACATCTAAGGCAGCACTTATATTCTTCTTTATAGTTCTTTTTTGTACATGCCAATCTCCATTACAAGACTACAAGCTCCTTGAGGGTACATATCATATATTTCACCTTTGTAGCTCCATAGCACCTAATACAGTACCATGATCAGAGTTAAGTGCTCAATAAATGTTATATTGAACTGAATAAACCTTATTTCAGCCCAGTGTAATTGAGAAGCAAGACTGTCAGGATTTATAATAAATTCTAGCTTTAACTACAGCTGTGTTGTTATAATTGCTACATATTTAGAGAAAATACTGAATGCATCTTTCAATCAAGCTTTGAAACTATAGTAACTATTCTAAGTTTGAATTACCTTATTAAGAAAATAAGTAGAACAGCAAGAACATTGAAATCTGTAGTAACATAATGCTAATGAAAAAAGACCTTTTACAGTAGATTCAGCTGTACAAATTCAACCAATAAACCACAAAGGCCGTCTTTTTTTTTTTTATCCAGAATATAAAGAGGGCAATATTAAGCATATTAATGAAAACTAGCTAGGAGACACTGGCTAGAGCTCATTAGTTCTGAATCAGTCACCGCTCCTTGCTGCAGCTGGATTTGGATTTTCTCCCACTGAAGGGCTGAGTAGATCTGATAGCACTTAATTTCCAAATCTGACAAAAATCACAACTTGGAAGTGGCCTGACTACTGGCAATTGTTAAGCACAGTAAATCCCTTCTCCTTCAGTAACCCCTTCAAATGTCCTGCATTCACAACTTTTTTCTACCAGATGTTTTGTTGAAATTCACACATTCCTATCAAATGCATATCAAAAGGACTTTTTTTTTTCACTGTAACCGAGCTTTATTATATTGAGCATTCAATTTAACCTCCAAACTGTTTACTTGTTATACAGACACTTATTGTGTAGTATTTATTGCATGGGGGAATGACAAGGAAAGTTGGGCTCAGAATAAGGTGGGATCCATTTGGGAGTATTTCCACAGTTAGTTAATGATTGCAGACAGGCGCCCTTAGAGGCTACATCTCAAAAGGACTTTAAAACTTGCTAAATATAGTGATCAAAATATCTGAATCCCTAACCCAAATCTTCTTCCTTGGGAATAAAAGGTGAAGTACTGTTCTGTTTGTTGAATTCAAGTTTCCTTTCTGCATCAACACAGCCTCTCTAGGTGGTTTCTTCAATTAGCAGAATCAAACATAATTAACTACATAGTAATAAATGATACAGTATGAAGCTATAACTTGGAATTGTTCACCTGAAACTTTGGTCCTACCAAAGTGTTCAGCCATCACAGAAAGATCATTTCTAAAAAGCCATCACCCACTCACCCAACTCTTGTAGGACTAGGAACTACAAACAAAACTTCACAGAAATGACCATTTCTCTCTTATGGGGACTTAAAAAAATATATGGGCAGTAGTGCTGTGAATAAAATGTCCTTCATGAAGCAATTCTAATAAGCAACCTTGTGGCACCTTCTCTTATAAATGCTTGTAAGTTGCAATTGTGTGCCACAGGTAATATATAGTGACATTAAATAGCATCTTCATTTCTTTACTTCAGGCTATTTCTATTTCTCATTAATCTCATTTGTAGAATTAGTATATATAGGTTTTTCCACGGGAGCACATTTTAAACTTGTATTTCAATTGTTTCATTTTTATAACAGTAATACTTAACAGCCAACTAGAATATCTAACCTAAGTATTTTGTCTACCTAAATCCTCTTGTAAGAATTGAGTGTTCCCATCCTTTATTAAATAACAACAGGTGCAATTATAAAGCAAATAACAAGTAAAAATTTCCTTAATTGAAAACTATTAATAGAAAACAAAATATAGATACTTCTCACCTTAGGTTACATTGAATTTCCTAAAAATGAAAGTAAATCACTTTTGCAAATTAACTTTGTATTCCTATGACTTACACTTTCAGAGATGCTTTGATCTTCATTTCTCACTTCCTTTTCATAGACTGTGGCTCCTAACACTTTCTTTAATTACCTTACCCACCTAGAAAACAAATACTTCAGTATACTAAGGGAAATGACTCTCTTATTCAAACATTTATTTTGATCTATGCCTAATCCCCCACAGCTACTTAGGGAATGCAAAGATGTGAAAAATTTAGCTCAGGTCCTTAAGGAACTACCAATCTAAGTAGGGAAGACAATCATGCAAGAAACTAACTACACTGCAAAGCAAGAGAAAGCAAGTGCTGTTACAGAGGTACCAGCTGTGTGTTATGAACATACAAAGAAAGAAAGAGTAACCCTAGGGAGTTTGGGGAAATCCCTGGGTGAGTCCTTTGGGAAACAGAAGAAATCTGCAATGTGAAAATGTACAGAAATGAGCATTTACTAGTTTATTTGCTTTGAAAAATTTTAATTTTCTTTCTGGAAGGTTTTCTTAGTCTTGAACTTAAAATGGAATACACCTTAGACAAGAAACAGAACAGCAGCAATCAACTCTGACATTCAACTATTTGGCAGAATTTCTGCTCTACCATGCCCCATCACTCTTTCCTCCTACCTCTATGGCCTATGACTTCAGCCTACAAATAACACTTAAATGCATTGTGCAGCTTCACTGACATCCCAAACACTAAAAAGGTTACTATTTTCTGGGCTGACGTCTACAGCCATTTGCTGGTTTCTCGTCTACTGCATCATTAACACATTGATTGCCATACTAGAAAAAAACTTTTCCTTGGGGCCATGGTGTTTTACTACAAAAAATAGAATAAAAACTTTGAAAACAAAACGATCCTTTCTAATTTAATGAAAAATTTGTTAGTGACTTCTATTCATTTAATCCACGTTTTTAGAATTAAATTGTCAATATTAATTGTAACAATAAGAACATCAACAAGATTTTCACAAACCAAATGCAGGGTTTTGCCCAGGTTTTGCTTCATGAGGCCCTGGGCTCAAAACTAACATGGGTTAAATACAACTCACATGGCAGTTAATGTGTTAAATTTGCCATGTTGCCATGATTAGGCATGTGGGACTTGAATATGTGAAATGACAACTTCTTATGCTGGCAAAATTCCTTGAAATCCTATTAAGAAAACATGTGACATGGACAATATCCCAACCAACCCTGCTATTAATTTTATTATAATTAACAGGATGTATATGAATAAAAAATTTAAAAGGTATTTTCACTGTCAAATTTAAAAATACCTATCCTGATAACAGGCTTCCAATAATGTATTAGTTGTTTCAAACAAACAAAAGTTTTTAAATGGATCAGGAACAAAAACAGAAGGTATTCAACAATGCCGATTCTAAAGTTTTCATTACTGTTTACCACAAAATTTAAAAAGACAATGCATCCATAAAAGATTTATATATAATAAAAAGTACATTTAAAAATCTTCCTTGCCTTTCAAATACTCAGTTCCCCAGTTCCCAGCTGCAGTAAGAAAAATATACAATCTGGATAATTTTATTGTTTTTTAAACCCTACTATTGTAAGAAATCTAAGTATGGTAGGATGGACATAGTTCATGACCACAAATTCCTTCCTGATGTCAGTCACAGATATATTTGTCTCCCATTTATATAGCTGTTTTACGATAAATTGTTTTATCATGAATTGCCCCAAGGAACTTCAAATTGCAAAAATGAAAATTAAGGCAATATATTTGGTCTAAATTACTTAGAAATTTGGAATTTGTTTCCTTAATTATAATTTCTAAGGAATGGACTCACTTCTTACCCCCAAAATAATGTCTCCCTTTTGACCAGTTGTAGAGAAGAGCCGAGTCAGGACTTTTATCCACAGTCCTTTTTCCGAGCCCTCCAATAGTCACAGTGGATTTCAGAGAGTTGTGCCTGGCTAGAACCTCAGGGCTGAACTAGTATTCCATGTAAATATGCTGATGCTAAATGCACATGTTCTACAAAGCTTGGGGAGTGTGTATCCCTGATAAATTCTGATGGGACTATGAAAGTTCAGAATTCCAAACTGGACTGACAGGACAGCTGCGAAGAAAAAATGCACATTGAGGGAGACAGTGCCTTGGAATCCTAAAAAGCAAACCCAGGAGAAGTTGAGTTGAGACTGGAATTAATAGACTAGAGGTATAAGGGGATTTGGGAAAAGTGAGTTAAGAAACTGAGTCCCCATATGAACAGAAAACTTAATTCAATGATTTTTTTTTCCCTATGAGCTGAGACCAGGAAATATCAGTTGAGTTAGTGAAGGAGTGATGTTACTGGAGGGGAGCAGTATAGCATAGTGGCTGGGAACACAATCTTTGGAATTAGACAGAATCAGGTTCTAATTCAGATGTTGTCATGTATTAGCTGTCATTCAGCAAATTACTTAACCTCTCCAAGCCCTGGTTTTCCCTAAGTGTAATATAAGTGAAATAGCTTCAACCTCACATGGTTGTTGGGAAGATTAAATGAGGCAACTTACATAAAATACTTACGGTAGGTCCAGCACACACACAAAAATAGAAGTTATGATTAGGAAGTATTAATATAACTTGTAGAGAGGAATGTTTGAAGAAAAGGGAAACCTAAGATAAGGATAAACTTAAGGTTTTGCTTTGAGTTTCTCAAATACTAATATTCTGTTACTCCTGTAGTTTTGGTTGAATAGCTCTAAGGGTATTCTTTATTCCATAAATTTTATGGAAATTTATGCCAAAAACTTGACAGAAGGCAGATAACTTGAAAGTCTTCCCATTATGAAATGATTGTTACAGGGTTCCTTGAAATTGTGCATTTCTTAATTATAAAACTAAAATAAATAAATTCGCATACTTTCATGGATACTTTCTATTATGGAAATTGTAGTGATAGTCCAAGGCAATGTCAGGAAACCTGTGTTCTAACTCTAGTTCCAATTCTGTGTCATAAATGTTGGACCAACTAATAGAGTACCAGCTCTATCTTGGAATCTCTGGGCTTTATGGTTCACCCAACTCCAAAAATCTAATGTAGACTGTGATAGAAGTTGTGGCAGCAGTAGCTTCAAAGACTCCAATAATAAGGGGCCAGTTAAAATTGTTATGGGTAGGTGGATGGGAGTCAATTGTAAAGCTGTGTATCTTACCATTCCTAAACTCCTAAAGACTCAGACATTACTCAGAGAGTAAGTTTAACTACTGCTGGTTATTGTGGCTTTCTATAAAGAATAAAGTGCTAAATGCAGGCAACCTTTGACTTCTGGCTAAAGCTGTGTGGTAAGTGGAGTTGTGGCAGTGGAGTCCAGAGGTGTTTGAAAATGAAATGGGCTACTTAACTGGTAGTGAGTTCCAGGTAAATGGAGATATTCAGATAGAAGCTAGATGCCTATTTCTTGGGAGATTTTAAGAGAGATTAAAGTATCTGATAGGCATTGGACTAGCCAACTTCTAAGGATCTCTTCAGGCTCTATGGTTCCATGATGAGCATCAATTCACATTGTGCTTCTTCAATCACTTATAGCACTTATAACAAGAGATCAACCTCATGTTAATCTGCTTTCTTAATAAGGATACCTGTCCCCTGGCTCAGTCTAACTCCAATTGGCCTTAAACCACCCTTTGCACTATCAATCAGCATTGGCAACACTTATCGGCTTGAGTACCCTGGCAGCAAGGAAAGGAGACAAAAGTAAGCTAACAGAAGCAGACAGAAAGAGAAGAGAGTAGAAATGCTTATCAGGATCAAGTAAAGTTGCTACAAAGCAATGAGACTAGTTTTTGTTAATTTGCTTTGATGTGGCTAGGTAAACTACTATGGAGGGCAATTTCAAAAGGGAGAGACAAACACATAAAGTTAATAATTATAATCCAGTGTGTTAAATGTTATAACAGAGGCCTGAACAAAGTTCTGTGGGAACACAGAGACTAATCAATTTTGCTAGGGAGTGTCAAGGAAATTTCATAGAGGAAGCAATGAGCAAGCTGAGTCTTGAAGGATGAGTAGGAGTTGACTGTGTGGAAATGGGGAGAGGCACGGGTGGCAGAGGAAAAAAATTTTCAAAGCCAGAGAGACATGAAAGAATATATTTAGGAAGTGTTGAAGAATTATGCATGGCTGGAGTATGAGGTTAGGTTCTCATACGCCATGCTTCTTAAGAAGGATGGGCTTCCACTATGGAAAACAGTATGGAGGTTCCTCAAAAAACTAAAAATAGAACTACCACATGATCCAGCAATCCCACTGATAGGCATATATCCAAAAGAAAGGAAATCAGTACATCGAAGAGACACCCACGCTCCATGTTTACTGCAGGACTATTTGCAATAACCAAGATATGGAATCAACCTGAATATTTCCATCAACCAATGAATGGATAAAGAAAATGTGGTATATGTACATAATGAAATATTATTCAGCCATAAAAAGAATAAAATCCTGTCATTTGCAACAATATGGATGGAACTGGAGGACATTATATTAAGTGAAGTAAACCACGCACAGAATGACAAATATCGCATGTTCTGACTCATATGTAGGAGCTAAACAAATTGATCTCATGGAGGTAGAGAGTAGAATGATACGTACCAGAGGCTGGGAAGGAAAGTTGGGGGAGGATAGAGAGGGGTGGGTTAATGGATACAAAAATTACAGTTAGAGAGTAGGAATAAGATCTAACGTTTTGTAGCACAATAGGGTGACTATAGTTAATAAAAATTTATTGTATATTTCAAAGTAACTACAGGAGTGGATTTGGAGTGTTCCTAACACAAAGAAATGATAAGTGTTTGCGGTGACCCTGATTTGATCATTACACATTGTATGTTTGTATCAAATTATCACATGTGCCCCATAAGTATATATAACCATTATATACCCATAAAAATTAAAAAGAAAAGATAAATCTAAAAAAAATGGGATTTCCTCTGAGGTAATGAGGAGTAACAGGCACTCTTTTAAGCAGGAGAGTGGCATAGATTTGTGTCAACAAAGATAACTCTGGTGACTAGTATAGAATGGGTTCAAGGAGGATCAGGGAAACCAATGAGCCAGAATGAGAATCCAGACCAAGACAGTGGCAGTGAGGCTAAAGAGGATGGGATAGATTCAAGAGATATTTGTGGGGTAGAACCAACAGGAAATATTGACTGATAGCATTATGTTCAATGGTCAGTTTTATGTATGTGTGGATTTTTTAAAGGATTACATAAACAGAAAGGATATGGTGACTGTAGGGTCATTGATTTATTTTCTGATGATGCATGTTTCTTTTCATATTATGAAAATTCCTGCTAACCTACATGTGTCCAAGAGAAAAAGAACAATTGAAATTGCTATATATATTTTTAAAATTTCATTTCTTGGCTATTCTCACTACTTATTTTCTTTCTGAAGTAGAAATATAAATATTTACGACATACCTAGTATTGCCAGATACTTCATATACACATATAGGTCTCTTAATCCTTATAACAAACCTACCAGGTTGGTATTATAATATATCCATTTTAAGGTTGAAACAACCAAGACTTGGCAGAAATCCAGTAGCTTCCCTCAGGTCACAAAGCTAAGAATTCGGGGATCCAGGACTAGAATCCAGATATGGCTAACTCTAAAGCTTATGCTCTTTCTATAACTTCACACTGCCTCTGAAAAGCAAATATCAAAAAATTAAGTAAAATTAAAGAGCAAATATCACTATTATAAAAATGACTGCATCATTATAACATTCTATTTTTGTGAATATTTCAAGGTCTTCATGATAAAATGAATTTTAAAAGGAAATTAAATGTCAGTTAAAACATTCAAACAAAAAAGTACATTCAATATGCAGTCAATGAAAACTATTATAAAAAAATCATGCACAAAAAGACCAGATAATTTCAAATCTAGGTAAAGTAGTAAGATAAAGGTTTATACTTTATAATTCACTATTTCTAAATGTTGATAAAAATAAGACTTTTATTTATTCAACTAGTATTTCCTGAGTGCCTACTATGTACCAGGCATGGTTCTAGGTCTTGGGGAATATTATAGCAGCCCCTGCCCTCATGGAACTTGCATTCTCATTACCAGAGACTCACAAATATACAAGTAAATTGACAGTATGACAGGTGGTGATAAATGCTATGGAGAAAAAAATGAAGCAGGGTATGGGACAAGGGCAGGGGGACCAGACATCAAATGTGGGCCTTGCTATTTTACATAGGGTGTCACTGACAAGGCATCATTTGAATAGAAACCTGAAGAGAGTGAGGAAGCCAAGCTACATGGATATCTGGGAGAAGACTGTTCCAGAGAAAATGGCAAGTGCAAAGGCCCTGGGAGGGACCATGCTTGGTGTGTTCAAAGGAAAACAAGGAAGCCAGTGTGGCTAAGACCAAGTGAGCAAAGGGAGGAGGGAAGAGGGGAGTAGGAGATGAGGAGAGAGGCAGGGACAAACAGAGCATGGTGACATTGTAGAACATTAACTTTACTCTGAGTGAAGGACAGGTTTTGTAATGACTTTGGCCTTTACTGTAGGCAAGAAAGGTAGGCATAGGAGGGCCTCTTGTCTCAGACATAAGGATTAACGCTAACCAAGGAGAGTTCAGTCATGCCCAATGGGTGTGCTTGTGCCTATTTTGGCTAAGAGGGTAAATGTGCTGCTCTGAGCACCAATAAAATCTATGAAGCAGATGTAACAGCATGGAAGGGCACATATTCTTAGACAATAGACACACACCTTAGCTGATACATGAGGCACAGGAACATCTCAATACATAATGGATGACAACTTTCAAGTGCAGCCTTTTTTAAAAAATGTACTTTTAAAAAGAGCAATTACGTTTTATAACATGTATTTACAAACCCATGAATTTAACATAGTCATCCTTTTACCACTGAAACACTTAAGAGTTGCTTCAACTGAAATCCAGTATTATCTGAGATGACTCCTAGCCACTACTCTTTATTGGAGGTGGAAAGAAATTTCCTCTTGTCTATAGCATTTTCAGGCCTGCTGAAGTCCAACCTGTGTTCTCAGTTCTACTGCCACTCTAAAGAGCTTTATTTCCAATGTCACAATGACTCTCTTCAGAGGGCTTTTGAAAAGAAATTAACATTTTAAAATATTCTCATTTTTTCTTTTAGATTCAAAGCAATTATTATAATTATTATTATCTACCATAAGGTAGGTAAGTTTTGGGTACTCTAAATATAGCATGTTTTATATGCTGAGATGATGTTAAAGCTTGGGTTTGGTACGGAATCATCCACATGCTCTGTCTGAGCCCCACTGTAACCAACTGCCTGGGTTCTAGGGTACAGTCTGTGATGTGGAGCAAAACAAAGCAAACTGGTCCAAATGGGGATTGAACCCATGACCTCATTAGCAGTAGAAGTCTAACCAGCAGTGTACAGTTGTTTACTGGTCTTCATATGCAACACAGCTCCACTCATTTCAAAGGCTTAGAATACTTCTCCAGACCTAGCTAGGGGGCAACAAAAGGTCATCTTAGAAGAATGGCTTCAAGGTTAAAAACAGCCTGCAAAACTTAAAAGAGATTCTCTTTCCTGCCATCTTCAGTGAAATGGCTACAGTTGGAACTTTGTAAATCAGCTTCATAGAACATACGAAGCAGTCCTGAAGGTAGCTGGGTATAGCAACAGGAAGTTGAGTTCTGGGCAATCCCTTTAATTAAGCTTCTGAAGAATTTATTTTATGGCTTTTTCTAACTTTCTCTTTCACCACTAGGAATGATACAAATGTTAGCATTTCCATGTAGAAATAAAACACATGAGGGTTAAAAATGGGGACAATAATATGATAATCTAATTTGAATGATGAGCCTATAGTCTCAATATATATATATGTACGGGGTGATTTTGTGAGGTGAAGTAAAACTGTAAACTTAATAAAAATGAATTTTATGAACATGAGACCAATTGTAAATCTGTACTTTATGAATCTAAATGTCTTTTCTTCACTTTTAGATGTTAAACATACAGAAAAGTGTACTGCACATTTGATATTAATCATTAGAGCTTCTCTCTCAAGAGAATGGTTTAAATACAGTCATGCATTCCTTAACGATGGGGCTACATTCTGAGAAATGCATTGTTAGGTGATTTGTCATTGTGTGAACATCACAAAGTGTACTTACACAAACCTAGATGGTATAGCCTACTATACATCTAGGCTATATAGTAGAGCCTATTGCTCCTAGACTACAAACTTGTGCAGCATGTTACTGTACTGAATACTGTAGGAAAATATAACACAATAGTTAAGTATCTGTGTATCTAAACATAGAAATGGTTCAGCAAAATACCATATTATAATCTTATGGGACCACCATTGTATATGCGGTCCATCATTGACCAAAACATCATTAGGCAGTACATGACTTTACTGTTTTCCATCTTTAAAAATCCCTAGCACCTATGAAATTCTTACTGCAATACAAATTTTTTAAAAGTTACCATTTGTCCACGTCTATTTTGTTACATAGATATAGATATATTTTATTTCTTTCATTAACAAGAAGCAGATCGGATAATGTAGCTCTTTAGGACACGACTTTTATATTGAATGTTTGCTCTTTATTTAAAAAGTGAGAAAGAAATGTAAAAAAATCTAGAAGTTGTTTCTAAGAAAATATATTTATGATGCAAGATAAAGGGCTAATACTATGTGTTTAGCCTTTAAAGATCACCAATTGTTAATAATGAAAAGGAAATTTTTCCCAAGGACTATTACTTTGGATACCTACATCTGAGGCAGTTTAAAGTTTGAGGGAAGGGCAAAGATCACAGAGAGGGCCTTTGTTTCTTTTGCCTTTTAAGGAAATCTTTTAAAAAGTATTTCCATGCTGGGTGCAGTGGTTCATGCCTGTAATCCTAGCACTTTGGGGGGCCAAGGCAGAAGGATCACCTGAGCCCAGGAGTTCAAGACCAGCCTCAGCAACATAGTGAGATCCCATCTCTACAAAAAATAAAAATAAAAAAATTAGCCAGGTGCGGTGGCGTGCTCCTGTAATCCTAGTTACTTGGGCGGCTGAAGCAGGAGGATCATCGAGCCCAGGAGTTCAAGGTTGCAGTGAGCTATGATTATGCCACTGTACTCTAGCCTGGGTGACAGAGTGAGACTCTGTCTCAAAAAGAAAAAAAAAGTATTTTCTCATGGTCATAAAATCATAACTAAAAATTTAATATTCAATTGCTGCACCAAAACCTCAACATTCAATTATTTTAAAGTACTCAAATTCCTAGTAACACTGTCCCCTTAGAAGTGGTAAAAGCATATGATTTGCATGATATTCTATACAAGAATAATGGCATTGAGCTTATATCAGTATAACCATCTTATTCTTCCCGAACACTAAGATACAAATCTGTCCTCTTGTTCATTCAAGTAATAATGACTCAAATACTTTAGACACTTATAAGTGGGACAAATATTTATTATGTAAATATTCAGACAAAAGAAATATATTTTCAATGCCTATAGTATAATTTTAGGCCACATCTAATATAATAATTTCATACAATATTTGTGTTCTAACTTAGCTTTACCATTTCAGTCTTTCATCTGAAAAAATGAGGACTATCTCAGGCAATAATTCTCAGGAAAGGAGGTAAATATCAGTTTGCTGAACTGAAACAAAATATGAATTCACTTTAATAGGACAGGAGGAAAGCAGAATCTAAACTATTAAGTTTTAATTTTCTTCATTTGCCAAGCATCAAGGCTACAACTCAGCTTAGTTCTACCTAATGTTTGGTGGACTTTGTGTATGTGTGCATTTGTGCACACACATACTTTCAAGAGTCCTCTATTGCAAAGGCTTTTTTTCCCCCATAACAAGTTCATTTTCTCCTTTAAAACATGTGTTACAAATTTCTCAAAATATCCAACACCTTGTATGTGGTTATTTTGACAATAATGATTTATATACATCCCTATAATTTTGACTTTTTTGGCCCATGTAGGATAAAAACAAACCAAAAAGTGGTACAGAGTGTTTTGCTTTCACACAAAGTGACTAGGGATGAACCAAATAAAATAATTTCATAAATTGCTTTAAATAAATTTCAGCTTTATTACAGATATAAAGTATCTGTCCCTCTAGTATCATCTCTTCTGCCTCTTAGGGAAAAATCACTTTCTACCTAGGACTGTAATTATTTATACAACTTCTTATCTCTCCTACTATAAATGCCTAAGTCAAAATTTAGACCAGATTTTCAGAATGAACTGTCTAAACATGATTAAAAGTGGGAAATAGCAGCCTCCTAGGAGCAAAGAGGTAAAGTTCATAGACAGATGTAAGAATAGGGTTAATTTCTTGTGGTTCACCTTCTCCATATCAAACTTTAGAACCAAAAGCCCTGATACTGAAAAAGCCCATTTTCAGCTTCTCTCACACCTCTCTTTTACAGACGGCCTTTTCTGCTTTTTTGCCCAAAGGCATTGTGCCTATGGCTCTTAATCAAAGCAGCAGGGGGATTCCAACTGGAAACTCTGAAGATCTGAAAGATGTGATAAGGAATTAGAATTTGATATACTCACTACACTTAATTTCTGTGGCAGTAGGTGTTACATGAATTCAGACAATTCTCAATAATTCAGGAGCCATTACCCATACTGGAAATGGCTCTTGCTCTTTAGTTTCTTCCCACATTCCGCTGGGCATTTTTTGGCCACATCTTTGCACATTAGCACAACCTTGGGATAATGAAGGAGTGCAGTAACAGTAACCTAGCAGCTAAAATGAAGATTCCAGAGTTCTGCAGATATTTTGCCATGCTTTCCTACAGTTAATGTTGAGTAAAGAGCGTACAACAATCTTGGTTCCAAACTCTACCTTAAATTTAATGCTTACAAAATATGACAAACATTTAATCTCTCGTTTGGTAATTAATACACTGACACTATCAAATTAGGTATAAGTTTTAGGACTCAGGCCATCCTCCCTTTTGGAAAAAGGCAACAAAATGTAGGTTGCAAATTAAACTAATTAGTTTTGCACTGTGTTTTTGATATATCTAATTTATTTCTCCAAAAAGCATACTTTAGCCAGGAGTCTTGCCACAAACACTTGCCAAAAATAGCCTGGCCTTATCATCTCCAGAATGAGCTTCCATGACAATAATGTACAGTCAGAAGTGACGCATGTACAGCTTTTCTTTTCATAAGAAAAATCAATCTGGATGATGCTACCATAAAGACTAACATCAAATGAGAGAGAGGAGGAACTTGTTTAATCTAATTATTGACAATGAGCCAAGTGCAGTTACCTAAAATAATAAATAATAAGAATAATCACAAAATGGTCTACCATGATGGGAGGGAAATATAATTATGCTGCTTATAATGGCTTTAAACTCATACTGCTTTAGAAACTTTTAAACTCATACTGCTATAGTATGCCAGATTACAACACCAAAATATAAAAGCAAATTCAGCTTACAATGAATCTAGCCACCTAGAAGTACCCAATCTAGTTGGGAGTAATAAAGTAGGTTTGTTAGCTGTTTTCAATATCTCAAAAAAATCTAATGGAAAGTAAACATTTGTGACAATCAATCAATCAATCTCTCCCCAACCACACACACACACACACAACCCCACTCACTCACACAGAACAATACAAAAGAAAACTCCAAAACAAAATGAAACACATCACCTTTTATGTGGTCACCCTGTTCCCTAGAAAGGACTAAACCCCTGTTGCCAATTTCTCAGAATTAAGCAGCACGACAAGCATTCTGAAGTGGGCATAGTTCAGAATCAAGCTCCAGAGACTGCCAGCACCTGCATAATTATTTCACTGCCAAGAGGTCTAAGTACAACAAAGCAAACCAGAAAAAAGAAAGATAGTCTTTTAGGTGTGGTGATAGACCACATTCCTATTTTACTAAATAATAACACATCTATTAACCACTTATGTATTCTAGAAACAAATACCGCCAACTTGAATTTAAATAAAAGAAATAGATCTACACTCTGCTGGACAATTTATGAGCCAAAATTTTAAGAAATCTTTTTTGACTGAGATGTTTACATTCATCCATATTAGTTATAATTCTCTTCTCTAGAAAAGAATGTACTTAGAAAACATACTTTTCTAAAAAGGAGAAATAAGCAGGGGAAAGAAATCTGTCTCTGCTTTCTAACATGTAAAAGCCATAAACACAAGTAAATACTAGAAATTATCTTCCTTAGCTAGGACAAAGAGTATTTCTACTTTGAAATCTTGAGCACTGATAAATATGGTAATTTGTGGACTCTGTCACCAACTTACATGGATAGACTTTTATCAATAATTCTGAGCTCTCCCTCCTGCTTCTTATTTGCTATAATCGTTCTTGCTTTTACCCAGAGCCTCCAAAGTCAGGGAAAGAAGAGTCTATTTAACAATTCCACGTTATAATTCTCACAAAGTTTTCATGCTATCTACACAGAAACTATGCATTTTTACAATTGGGAAGAAATCCTCAAGCTATTTATAAGGTTTTATTTCAATCTAAAATAAATGAAAACTTTGATTAGGAGAACATACAACTTGACTGTGACAAGTATTTTAATTTTAAAACAGTATGTTTATGAATAAAAACTTAATCCAGGATAGATATTTCATTTAAAAAGTACCTGGTCATTTTTTAAAGAAAAGTTTTAGAGATTAAGGGACCACAAACAAGTTAGACCTGCAGTCGGTACCAGTCTGCAGCCTGGTGGCAGAGCTCCGCTGCCACACACCCCTACCCTGTCCATGGAAAAATTGTCTTCCATGAAACTTGGCGGGCAGGGCGCATAGCAGGAGGTGAGTGGCAGACAGTGAGTGAAGAAGCTTCATCTGTATTTACAGCCGCTCCCCATCGCTCACAGCATCACCACCTGAACTCCGCCCCCCCTCAACGGTCTGTGGAAAAATTGTCTTCCATGAAAGCAGTCCCTGGTGCCAAAAAGGTCGGGGACCGCTGAGTTAGACCATTGTCTTCTATAAAATGGTGAACTTTTAATAGAAAGAGTACTCAGAAAGATATTTTGTACACAACACGTTCATTGCAATATTATTCACAGTAGCCAAAAGATGGGAGCCACCCACTCAAGCGTCCATTGATAGATGGATGGATAAACAAAATGTGGTGTGTGTATATATAATACACACACACACACACACACACACACACACACACAGAGTGGAACATTATTTAGCCTTAAAAAGGAATGAGATTCTGCCGGGTGCGGTGGCTCACGCCTGTAATCCTAGCACTCTGGGAGGCTGAGGTGGGAGGATCACTTGAGCTCAGGAGTTCGAGACCAACCTGAGCAAGAGCGAGACCCCACCTCTAAAAAAGAAAAAAAAAATTAAAAAAAAAAAAAGGAATGAGATTCTGACACATGCTACAACATGGATGAACCTTGAAAACATGCTAAGTGAAATAAGCTAGTCACATAATGATGAATATTGTATGATTCCACTGATATGATGTACCTATTTAGTCAAATTCATGGACACAGAAAGTAGAATTTATTGCCAGGGCATGGGGGAGAGGGAATGGGGAGGTAGTATTTAATGGGTACAGAGTTTCAGGTGGGGAAGATAAAAAAGTTTTGGAGATGGATAGTGGTGATGGTTGTACAACAATGTGAATGTGCTTAAGGCCATAGAACTGCACACTTAAAAATGGTTAAAATGGTAAATTTTATGTTATGTATATCTTACCACAATAAAAAAAGAAAATGTATCGATGAGTAACATTCTGAAAATTGAACAGTCTATCTAATCACAGATAGTGAATAATCAGATATTTTAATTTTTTTGAAAACTATACCTGGAGAGTTTTTAATTTTACTGTTTATTTTTCATTTTGCTTTCTCCCTCCTTTATACCTCAACTCCCTAAGTTCATTTGATTCCATTTATTCATTTTGTGAGTTATGGCTTTTAAGATGGGAAAATCAGATTCTAAGAATCATCAATTGTTATGTTCAGAAAAATTGTATTCTTCTTGAAGTCTAGTCCATGCAGCCAAAGAATACAATTTCATATCATCAGTAGTATATTTTTGTAATAAGCATTATCCTTTTATATAATATTAATCCAAGTCAATTTTATTCTGACTAGTCTATACACCCCTGAGTTATATACTTTCCATAATACCATCTATGGATTTTCTGGAATTTTAAACAATGTTCCAAAGTCTTAACTAGTCTTAACTCCTAACTAGAATTTTTGAAGAATTATTGATCCATGATTTATAATATTTACAGTAACCTGCTTTCAGGTTATTTTCATGACAAAGCTGCAAAACAAATTATCAGAAAATTTTATTTTGTCTTTTCTTAAATGTAGCAGTTCAGAGCATGGACTTTGCAGTCATGTGGCCTGGGTTTGAATCCTGCTTCTACCACTTACTAGATGTGCAAGTGAGTAAATTATTTAAATGCGCTAAATCTCAGTTTCCTCATTTTTAAAATGTGGATATTAATACCTAAAAGTTATTGTGAGGACTATGCATATATAGCTCCTCAGCAATATCCGACAGGTAGTAAATTCTTAATAAATGGTAGCCACTAATAATAATAATTGTAACAACACTACATGTAGAAATGATAAGCACACTATTGGACTGAAAAATATTACATTACAACTTTTTAAAATGACTCCTTACAATTTTTGATGCTAAAATGAATCCAGGAAAAAAGATTAATAGTATTTTTTAAGACTCATTTTCTTCTGTCTCTTCCAAATAACTTGATTCTTAATATCACGTTAAACAAAAGAAATTAAGCCAAACAAAAATGAGAAGTAAAACCAGGTATGTGTATGCATGTACATACACACAAACATGCGTATACACACACACACCCCTCTTTAATGTGCTATATACAATCTGAGGAAGTTGTATAGAAACATGAGAAAAAAGTTGAAAAGTAAACAGAAAGAGCTACAAACTATAATGAGGGTAACAAGGTATATAAATGTAGGTAAATTTCTAAGTTCAACTATTTGAACAATTCATTCAGAATCACATTATTGTCAGAAAAATATACTGTAATTCTTCTGGTCATTACTCTAAGGAGATATATCGACAAGTGCAGAAAAGTCGGACATTCTTATTCCTTCTTCTCAATGAAGGCAAAAGAATTTCTGTTTTTCTTTAAACAAAACCAAGTTGCTACCACAGTTACTACTACTAAAGATTTCTAAAGCATATAATGTTTGATAATGGGATTTCTGTTACAATTTCATGAGAAATCACAACAGGTTTCTATATTACCAGCTCTTACTAACCAAATATAAAATAAAAGTCTGTTTCGGAAACAGACTTGGGTTCTTTGAAAATGTGTTCCTTGGAACACTAATGGCACAAGACACCGGGGTGGAAGGATATAAGGGTTCTGTAGTCAAATAAGTTAAGTCTAGAACATGCTGCATTCTTTCTCTCTCTTAGAGATTCACAACACTATTAACAAGAAAGCTTCTGGGAAATCCTGCAGAGGGCAGAGCAGTTTACAATTTTTAACCAGTGTTTCCCAAACTTATTTGGCCACAGAATTCTTTCTTTCAGGTAATGCCAAGGAACCAACATTCCTCATAACAACTTATTTTGGAAAATGTACAATAAATTGCTATTGATTAGTTATTAAATATGTAATTTCTTTATTATTATTATTGTTAAAGATTTAGGGGGTACAAGTGAAGTTTTGTTATGTGGATATATTGCATAGTGTGGTGAGGTCTGGACTTTTTTTGTGTAACCATCACCCAATTAGTATACATAGTAACCATTAGGTAATTTCTCATCCCACACCCGCCTGCCACCCTCCCACCCTTTTGAGTATCCAATGTCTATTATTCCACTCTCTATGTCCATGTGTACACACTTAGCTCCCACTTATAAGTGAAAACATGTGGTATTTGACTTTCTTAAACATGTAATTTCATATGCACCTGTCTCAAAAATGTAGTCACTGGTAGAATTTGCTTAAGTCCCAAAATGTGCCCATTGTATTTCATGTCAGAGAAAAAAAAATCTAACATGCCTAGACTAGCATTTATACTATATTTAACAAGTTGTAGTTATTTCCATAATATGTGTTTTGACCCCCTTACAGCCTGTATGTTATTTAATCAAGTCCAAACACCCAGTTTCTACTACCTGTGAAAAGCTAAAAATAAATGTGATCCTCCAAGCCATTGCTTTTCTTTCTGGGCTTCACTGTAAACTGAGAAAACCCTGCAGCTGTGAGCTACTGCACATCTTCAAATATAAGAATACTAAATTCAGTTACAGCATTTTATTAACTGGTGCTATGAGCCTGCATTTATGCAATTCTACAGTAAAATAATGAATGTTCTACAACATTAATCCTGAAGCAAAGTAGTGATTGATTATTACTCTATTCCCTTAACATCCCCCTAACACTTCTATTAAGTACATAGAACAAAATACTGTAATTACTACTTTACCTATGGAGGTTGAACAACTTGCCCCAAGTACCAATAGTCAGCAGGGACCAATTTCTTGTTGGACAGACACTGTGCATATTACAACTATAGAAACTGTATCAGATAATCACCCTAAAATATGAACAAAAACAGGAAATTCCTTTACTAATAGCTTATTATTTAAGGAATTTTCTTCTTTTGAAATAATTTTGGAACACAATTTGCTAGAAATCTAAACTTAAACCAAAAAAAATCAGATGGCATGCAAGATAGCTTTTTGTGAGTTCAGAAATTAAGAACAAAGTCTTAACTGTAATGAGGCATTTGTTACTTTATCCTTGTGTTAGATGAAATAAACAACCTACACAATTAATTCTGGGTGAGATGTGAATGTGAATGATTATGCTGCCAGGCTATGGCATCACTTTCTTCCTAGGTTTTCCCTTCAATTTCAAAAGTACATAAAAGTATAACAAAATGTAAAAGATGAAATAAAAGATGAAATAGATATCAACTATTTTTAAAAAGCTTAATAGGAAACAATGACTGTTACTATAGAAATAATATATTTTGGTAACCCATGGACATTTGGTCACTGATTTTTCAAGTTATACAAAATAAGCGGGCCATTGGAAGAAAAAAAAACACTTCAAAACATCTATGGCAGAATACATGTAATCACAGCATTTTATATTGTGATAATATATATCAATAATATTTTACCAGAGATAGGGTAAATGGTCAAACAGAAGGAAAAACCTGACATGAAAGGAATCAAGAATGTTGACAATTCAGTAAAAGAAAAGGAGTTAAAGTATCAGGTTCAAGTTCCATAAGTTTTTTTTTTTTAAAAAGCAGAGGTAACAAAAATTGGTCTTCACCTGGTAAGTGTGTACTCCCTGAGTCCTGAATGCAAATTCATGGCAGAAAAAGTACCTATGCATCCACGCAATCTTTTGTCTCGACCAATCTTCCATGTTACAAACAGTGGGCTGTAATGGAAGATAAAAATAGGGTAAATCAATCAATTCAATTTAAGCAAGTATTTATTGAGTACTGACTATATTCTAGATTAGGTGCCTGAGATATAAAGACCAAAAGACAGGCCCTCAAGGGGCTCAGAGGCTAGCCCAATAGGACTGCATTTAGCAAAAATTGCATAACATTGTGTTGAGTGTGTCCTGTATGTTAGGAACCACAATAAATGTTTTAAACAAATTGTTTATGTTAATCCTCATCAACAACTCTAGGAGGCCGATACTAACATTCCTATTTACAGATGAGGTAGTCCCACAGTTGATACATAATGAAGTAGGTACTTGAACCTGGGCAATCTCGACTATAAAGCCTTAACCATCATGGCTGACTGCCCAATTCCTTACTTAAACCTCAAGTTACTGACTGATTTGTAAACCTAACTTAGAAAATCAGGGGAAAAAATCAACAATTTCAATAAATACTTTCTGAAAATATAGGGGCTATGTACTGTGAAAGGTGCTACAAGGATGCCTAAAACAGAGTTGTTGCTCTCTAGGAGCCAGTACAAAGAGGCAGGCATGTTCACCGCTAACTAATGCAAGGCAAAAGGAAATACGTACTATAAACTATGTCCAAAATGCCATTAATTAAGCTACTGGGATAGAAGAAAATTTCATCAAGCTTGATAATCTTTAGCTTGGTCTTGAAAAATGAGTAGGGTTCAGAGAAGTGAAGGGCAATAGCAAACACTAACAAAATAATACTCTGAAACCAGAAAATTTATTTTAATTGTTAGATAAAAGTATTACCTGTAAATACAATCTGTCAAGCATCAAAGAGCAAAGTATCAATTATAATAAAATGGCATGAAGAATAATGTGGTTTTAGATGAAGTTTAATACACTAGATGTTTGGATTCTGCAGCAAACCACTGACAGCCTCAATTAATGGTTAAGTCTAAAAATAATTATGTTCTAATTAGAAGCATCTTTGTGTGTCAGTTTTGTGAAATAAAATAATTTACTCATTTTAGGACATTTTGTAAAAAGATAAATACCCTACAGTTGGGGATGGTCTGTGTTAATATGAGTACTCACAGTAATACTGGTGTAATACATTTCTGCTTTCTAAAAATTTAAATTTTAGGCGGACATACCATATGTCACTTTTCTTCTAATACACTGGTGAGTTGGAGAACAGTCTTTCTTTAAAATACTTTCTAGTGAGTCATCAGCAGTTGGATGAAAAGATATCCCATTCAAGCACTTCAATCACCCACCTTATACATTTAAATTATGCTGAGTTCTGACAGCCACAATGGCAGATGGGTTCCCAAATAAATAATGTATACAAACAGGGAGCAAAACTAAGAGTTACCTTCTTCCAAGATCCAAATGTCCAGTAGCATTCAAACAGATGACTAAAGTGTAAGGTCAAGTTACTGTCAACGTTAACATTCAAGTAAGGGATGACCTACACTAAAGGTACTAAAATAAAAAGCACATGGTAAAGGCCAGGTTTTCTGCTTACTATGTCATATGTACTAAACATAACTTGAGACAAGATTCTAATGCTCCATTTGGAAATTTTCCTCTAATTGCTCTTGACTAACAGTTGACCAAGAAGACAAGAATTAGATGGGATTACTTTCTCACCAATTCTTTCATTACTCATACAGATATTAGTAGCTTAAAATTTACAACTTATCTTTAAAGATGAATTTCACCACTTCATTTTTCACTTTCTAACTTGATAGAGTCAATGTTAGCAATCATTTATATGGACAGTAAGATATCAATCCTCTCCCATAACAATGGCTATACAAAGTATCTCTATGTAAGACAGGTCCTTTGGCAGCTTCAGAATGAAGTGAATCATACTATAATATATGTAATAACGTGTCTTTAAAATACCATGATGGCTTCTCAATAACACAGAGCTATGTTATATATGCTCTTCCTCAGTGACCTGAGTGAGAAACCTAACAGTGTGAGTGAATTCATTCCCTATCAAAAGCACTAGAAAGTCATTTAAAAGTACTTTACCTTCAATTCTCTTACTTATCCCACTAAAATACATACATACATCATTCTTACTATAATATAACCCTGTCTGCTCAAGGAAACATTCAAAATTTAAAGGATACATAGAGAAAGAACACAAACTAAACACTACACTATGAAATATGTTGGGGGGGCATTCAAACACATGGTGGGGGAAATTATATACAGTTTCTTATAATGCTGTGCTATCACTGATGAGGGAATGAATGATTAATTCAGAGCTTATGATGCCAGAAAACAAGCTGCATTTTGCAAGGCAGCCTGGGGAGCAAAGGTGCTCCACAATAAGCAAGGAGATGGAGATGTAAAAGTACACAGCACATTCAGGGAACAGGAAGTAGTCTAACAGTCTTGGTAACTTGCTATGGTCTCTTCCAGATAAAACACTCTTTGAATTTTAGGCACTGTTGAATATGTGTTCTCAAGAGCCTTCGTAAGAGGTAGAGCAGATGCAGAATCATCTATACTCTCCCTGTTCCTTACCTGCCCCAGGCAACATCCACTTTGGGGGTTGGGATTGCGGGGAAGTATCTGTGTCAAAGATGGGAGGGAGTGCTACTCGACAACCCCACTGTGTTTAGGACAGATGCCTGAAGATGGAAGAAATCAGACTTTTAGTAGACAGAATAAAACTATTCCTTAAAAATTTGGGACTCTAATTTCTCATTTACAAATGCTCATCCAACATCTTTTATAAAAAACATGTATATGGAATTAAAAACAACCAAAATACCTAAAAGCAACATTTAATGAGGAAAAGAACCTTGGAACTTAAGCATTTTAAAGTAGATTGAAACATATTATAATAAACATTACTGAGCACAAGAGATTGCATCTTATGTGTGATAACCACTTTGTACAGGGAAATAACGACAGGAACATTCAATATATATTATCTAAAAATAGCAACAAAATTTTTTTCTTCACCCAACACACAGAGAGAAGAAATAGGCAATTTCATTCTTAAATGTGCTATTAAAACATGTATGAGTTCCCAAAAGGATGTAAGATATCAGCATAATCAGAGACAGATCAAAGTAGAAAAAGGGTTTTGAGCCTGTTGAGAGGAGCTGTTCAATGACAAGGAAATACAGAGAACAGTTCATAGTAAGACAAAGATTGAATGTTTTGGGGAAATGCTTTTGCCATATGGTTTGAGGCCACCTACATACATTGAAAAAATACTACAAACTAGACAGGGGCTCAAAATGAGATGAAATATTAATGGAAATGTTTATCTGAGGGTAACCAGACACAGCTTTTTAAGGAATTTTCCTACTTCTGAACATTTTCTACCACTATGTTCTGAGAAACCTTTAGAGAAAAGTAAATTCTCCATTTTTCCAAGTCTGTAGACAGGAACAGGAAGTAACCACCTAATCTAGGTGAATCCTCCCTGCCAACTGACAGCCAATACTGTCATGTCAATAGAAGCTCTCAGGGAAATGTTGCATGGAATCAACAAAAGTACAAAAAGCAATGTAAATGTAAACAGGACACTCCCCATCTATTGATGTGAGCCAGAACAGATTAGAAATATGTTTGTGGCAGTCAGGTACAGTTAGATGATACAATGAAAAAGATATATTTACTTAACAATATTTTACCTTAAATCCTCTCTCCCCTGCCATACCAAGGCAAAAACAGAAGTTAAAAAAATAGCCTTAGACCACGGCAAGCCTCCACTCTGGCAATTTGATCTTCTTTAGAATAAGATTTATCGGTGACAACATTAACAAAATAATATCAACCCCTACCAATATAATAATAATTTACTATAACAGGGATACTCTGTTATTTATATTAGAGGGAGACACAGGAAAAGAGAGAAGCCCTGTAGCTTGGTTCTTTTCTTCTGTCATCAAACAATGATTGCTTCTCAACTGTACTCAGGTTCCTCAGCAACTTAGCTCAAAAATCCAACTGTATAACTCATAACATCCAACTAAACTCAGTACCATAATTCCGCAGGATCTAGAAGCTTAGAGAAAAACAGAAATGGTAGTATCTTCTTTCTACCACCAGATCAAAACCTTTCACTTCCTATTTCAACAAAAAGAAGCTATATATTTCATATCCAAATCATACAAACTATGGATTCAATTCATAAAAACATATCTAATATGGTTAAATCTTGTAATAGCTTGGGCTGCCATGACAAAATACCATAGATGGGGTGGCTTGACAACAGAAATTTATTTTCTCACAGTTATGGAGGCTAGAATGTCCAAGACTAAGGTGCTGACAGGGTTCAGTTCCTGGTAAAGGCTCTCTTCCTGGCTAGTATACGGCCACTTTATCCTCACATAGCCTTTCTTCTGAGCGTGTGCAGGGAGAGAGTGTGTGCAGACTCCCCAGTGTTTCTTATAAGGACACTAATCCTATTGGATCAGGGCCCCATCTTTATGACCGCATTTAATTACTTCCTTATAGGTCCTATCTCCAAATACATTCACATTGGGGGTTAGGACTTGAACATATGAATTTGTCCGTAACAAATCTCTAACAAAAACTTTGGTACATAGTTTAAAGTTTATATAACAATGTATCTAAGGCCACTAGCTAAAAGAGCCTTTAAGAGATGATCCATTTCACTTTACAGGTGAAAAACAAAAGCGATCCAGGGAGACTAAGTGCAGAGCCATCAGCTGTTAAGTGTTAGAACCTGGCAAGTTCTCCAAATTTTCTTACTATCCATTTAATATGGTTCTTTTTCCCACTACAGGAAAAAAAATTGTGAGTAGCAAATCTATATGTCTTCTAAAAGACAAGAGAATAAGAAAATCCTATGAATACCACACAGCACCACACTAGTGAGCATAAGCAAAAATCTCCTCCTCCTCCTCCTTTCAGGAGGAAGGGGAGAGAGATTCTGAGGGGTGGGGAACCTGCGGCCTCAATTTGTTCCAGGACAAATTCAAAATGCTGGAACAGCCTAGAAACACTAGCCCCAATTTACAAGCTTCTACACTATTCCCATTAGAAACCCACAGCAAAGCCTACCTTTTTATCTCTGATGGCTTCCCAACACCCTTTCTGATCCCTGTCAGCCTTCACCCTTCATTTTTTCCCATTGTCTAGCCAGCCTTCATCAGACCTAGGTCTTCTATCTGTTATCTACAAATTTCCTCCAAATCAAAATTTCCATTTACCATTGGCTAACAACTACTCAGCTAGGTATTGATCTGATTGTTTAAGTAATTCATATTAAGGAATGAATGAGGCTTAACTCTTCCGGATAATTTGAAATTCAAGGATAGGAAAGGAGAGAAATGGAAGGGGGCTAATCTTAGGGCAGGGTGGAGAAGGTAAGGTTCAGATGCATTTTAAACTTTCTCATCTGATCTTTTACTGCAGATAAAGAAATACACTAAATCACTACTGTAGCCTTATACCATACTCCTCTCTCCAACCTTTGTAAATATCCTGTATCCCATGGGGCTGAGGACAATAAGGAGACACTGCTTAGACAAACAGCGTGGATAAGCACAGGAGACCACAAATATCTGAAAATGGGAATCAGGAATTAATGATCTTTTAATACTTTTCTTTGCCTGGTATTCCCAGAAATTCTATTATAGCAGTATTACATTCTCTTTTTCTCATTTCTATAATTCTAACTCACTGGCAAATGCCAGAGGAAGGGAGGCAGACTAAAGTCTAACGGGTGATTGGGGAGGTCGATTTTTTTTTTGTAAATCAAGGTTAATCACTACTGACATACAACCAGCCAAATCACAAGCATACTTTAAGGGATTAGCTTGATTCTACCAATTTTTGAACCAAAAGAACCATTTCTTCCTTTACCAAGACCAAATCGACAATTTTCAGCAAACTTTAAAAAAAATTCAGTCTCAGACTTGATACTCTAAGATAGTCTTATTGTTTTTTAGAGCCCTAAATTAGATGAGAAAGACTACCTTGATTGGCAAAAAAAATACTACTTTTGCACATCTTTTCTTTTCTTAGTTTACACTGCAGTGGGCATTGAATAATATAAGTAACATTTTTAAGGATGAAATAGCTGTGTGGCTTTTTTTCTGATAACAGGAACACACTACAAATCTTTATTACCTGAAAATCTAACTTATAAATTTTAAATGACTCTTTGTTATTGATTTCAAAAATAAAATAATTTCTCTTTGGAATTCTGAAGCCATTTGTTCAATGAGCTTTAAGGTTTGAGACTCAGGCTTCACTATGAAAAAAATTAATTATTTTAATATAAAATAGATGAGGCAAAATAAGACCTTCTATTGGATTCCTAAACTCAATGTAAACAAAATGAAAAACAAGAGAACTAGGTACAGAAATTTTAGAATGAATATTGATTGATACAGTCAACTCTTATTTTTTTATGCCATTAAAAAGTTGTACAGAACTTTGTTTTGGTACTTCCATTTGACTGTGTATGCTGGATGGTCAGGGAATTCATAACACTTTAAATAAAACAATGAAAACAACTAAGGGTATTTGTTTTGGTTTTTATGCCTATATATTATGACTCCCAGCTGATGACCTATCTTCTATCATCTTGTCTTCCCCACAGAGCCCACTCAATTAGCAGAAATAGAGAAGACTGGAAATAAATATGCTGACTGATTCAAACACTAATATAAGAAGAGCTGGAAAATTATCCAGCTTCTTCATTCTAGGTTTTTATCTTGTTTCCCACTCCAAAGAGATCTGATGCCAGCCTAATAAGTAAGACCTGCAATAAAACTGTTATAAATTTGTTTTTCACATTTTCTGAGTTTAGAAAGGTAATTGTTTTGAGTTTAAGGTCCTTGTATTGGATTACTTGCTCCCATAGGAGAAAGGAGTTGGAAAGACAGCCTTACAGCAAACCCTTCTCATTTTAGGGGAGGAAAAAAGGCAAGATGTAGGGACAAAGTAGTCACAACTGAGAGCACATTTGGTATCAGTGCTGTGTATGTTGCCTTTGCTTTTTTCCTCCCACTCTTCTTTCGCCTTTCAGAAAACAGTTCAACCTCTCAAGGACCTCTACTATGAAATAACCAAAAGGTCAAGGTTTTTTATATAGAATTGACACCCTTATCTCCAAAGTGCTTCTTTTTAAAAACCAACTTTATGAAAATATAATTTATATACAATAAAAGCACCTATTTTAAGTGTAAAAGTCAATGAATTTTGACAAATGTATATATACATGTAACCTAAACCAAAATCAAGGTATAAAACATTTCCATCACCCCAAAGAGTTCCCTTGTACCACTTTGCAATCAATCCCCTCCCCACAATCCTGGACCCTGGCAAAAACTAATCTGCTTTCTGTCACTGGAGTTTTGCCTTTTCTAGAATTTCATATAAATGGAATGATCCAATATATAGTCTTGTGTGTCAATCTTCTTTTACTTAGCATAATTCTTTTGATATTCATTCATGTTGGCTGGTCTTTTTTATTGCCGAGTATTATTCCATTGAATATATATATCAAAATTTTTATCCACTCAACTGTTGATGGCTGTTAGGGTTGCTTCTAGTTTGGGGCTATTATAGATAAAGCCACTATGATGATATTTGTGTTCAAGGTTTTTGTAACAGCTTTATTGAGGTATAACTGATAGACATAGAACTACACATATTTAATGTGTACAATTTGATGAGTTTAGATATATGCAAACAACAAGGATACCATCACAACAATCAGGGTAATAGACATATCGAACACCTCCCCAAAGTTGTGTCTCTCGTGTCCCTTTGTTTTTTGTTTGTATGTTCTGTGGCAAGAACACTTAACATGAGGTCTACCCTCTTAACAAATTTTGAAGTGTACCATACCATATTAAACTGTAGGCACTTTGTTGTACAGCAGCTCTTTAGAACTTATTCATCTAGCATAACTGAAACTTTATACCTATTGAACAACTCCCTACTCTCCCTCCCTCAATCCCCTGGTAACCACTATTGTATTCTCTGCTTCTATTAGTTTGACTATTATTATCTCATATAAGTGGAAGCACGCAGTATTTGTCCCTCTGTGACTGGCTTATTTCACTTTACATAATGTCTTTTCCCTTCTTTTTAAGGCTAAATAATATTCCATTGTATGTATATGCCACATTTTCTTTATCCATTCATCTACTGATGGACACCTGGGTTGCTTCCATATCTTGGCTATTGTGAATAATGCTGCAATGAACATGAGATTGGAGATATCTCTTCTCAAGATCTAATTTCAATTCTTTTGGATATATACCTAAAAGTGGGATTGCTGGATCATACGGTAGTCTTATTTTTAATTTTTTGAGGAATCTCCATACTCTTTTCCATAGCTGCTGCACCATTTTATATTCCCACCAAGAATACACAAGGGTTCCAATTTCTGTAGCCTTATAGATTGAGTTGGGAAGAATTCTATCCTCCTCTATTATCTATGAATTTGGTTTATTTTTTCCTTAAATATTTGATAGAATTTACCATTGAATTCATTGGAGGCTAGAGTTTTAATCGTGGGATGGTTTTTAACTACAAATTTAATTTCTTTAAGAGATATAAAGCTACTCAGATTTTCTAGTTCTTTTTGATTCAATTTTTGTAAATTGTGCCTTTCAAGGAATTTTTCCATTTCATCTAAGTTGTAGAATTTATTGGCATAAAGTCATCAGAATACTCTCTTATTATCCTTGTAATGTCTGCAGGATCTGTATGCCTATTCTTTCATTCCAGTATTGGTAATTTGTTAATTTGTGTCTTTTCTCTCTTTTTTACCTCTATCAGTCTAGCTATTGGTTTATCAATTTTATTGATCTTTTCAAAGATCTGGCTTTTGTTTTTATTGATTTTCTATATTTTTTGGTTTTTATTTTCCTGATTTCTACTCCTCTATTATTTCTCTTACTTACTTAGGGTTTAATTAAGCTTCTTAAGGTAGAGGCTTATGGATTTTAGGTCTTCCTTCTTTTAAACCTATAAATTTCCCCTGATGTACCGTGCTAGTTGCATCTCACAAATTTTAATATGTTGTACTTTCATTATCATTCAGTTCTAAGTATTTTCCAATTTCCCTTATGATTTTTTTGACCTATGATTTATTTAGAGCCAGGTGTGGTGTCTCACACCTGTAATCCTAGCACTTTGGAAGGCCAAGGCTTGAGGTCAAGAGTTTGAGACCACTCTGAGCAAGAGCAAGAGCAAGAGCAAGATCCTATCTCCACAAAAAAATAGAAAAATTAGCCTGGCATGGTGGTACGCACCTGTAATCCCAGTTGCTTGGGAGGCTGAGGCAGGAGGATCGCTTGAGCCCAGGAGTATGAGGATGCAGTGAGCTTTGCTGACACCACTGCACTCTAGCCAGGGTGACAGAGCGAGACTCTGTCTCTCAAAAAAAAAAAAGTATATTGTATAACTTCCTAATATTTGGGAATTTTCCAGGTATCTTTTTGTTGTTGATTTCTAATTTAATTCCATTTTTTCAGGGAACATACTTCATAGGACTTCAGTTCTTCTCAATATATTGAAAGCTCATTTTATGGCCCAGAATATGGTTCTATCTTAGTAAATATACCATGTGAATTTGAAAAGAAAATGTGTCTGGTAGTGTTAGGTCCAGTGTTTTATAAGTGTCAATTAGGTCCAGTTGGTTGATAGTGTTGATCAGGTTTTCTATCTCCTCACTGATTTTCATCTACTTGTTCTATCAATTATTGAGTTAGGAGTGTTGAAATATCCAACTCTAATTGTGGTTTTGTCTACTTATCCTTTCAGATGTATCTGGTTTTTTTCTTCTACATACTTTGAGGCTCTGTGAGGTGTATACACATTTAGGATTGCTGATTTCTTCATAAACTGACCACTTTATCATTATGAAAAGGCCCTCCTTATACCTAGTAATACTGCTTGTTCTGAAATCCAATTCATTAACATAGTCACTCCAGCTTTCTTATGATTAGTGTTTGCATGATATATCTTTTCCATCTTTTTACTTTTAACCTATCTGTGTCTTTATCCTTAAAGTGGTTTCTTATATACAGTATATAGTTGGGCCTTGCATTTTTTTTTAATTGAGACGGGGTCTTGCTATGTTGCCCAGGATGATCTTAAACTCCTGTGCTCAAGCAATCTTCCTGCTTTAACCTCCCGAATAGCTGGGATTATAGGCATGAGCCATCATGCCTGGCTTTGCATTTTTATGCAGCCTTTTAATTGGAGTGGCTAGACTACTTATATTTAATTTAACTATTGACATAGTTGGGTTTAAGTCTACCATCTTTATATTTGATATCTGTTCTCTATATTTCCCATTTGTTCTCTACTTCTCTTTTTCTGTCTTTGAGATTAAATGAGTACTTTTTATTATTTCATTTTGTCACCACTATTACCTTATTAGTTATGCCTTTTTTTAGTTATTGCTCTACGTTGTAGAAGATGCATCTTTAACTTACTGCAGTCTACTTTCAAGTAATATTATATCATTATACATATAATGTAAGGACCTTACCAGTGTACTTCCCTTTCACTCCTCCCATCCCTTGAGGCTATTGTCATACTTTTTACTTCTTTTTTATTTTGCCTTTCTCCGCATAGTCAAAGATGCCTTTTACTTCCATATGCCTTAAAAATCTCCTGATAGATTATTAATTTTCCTTTAAACACTTAACTTTTAAAGAAATTTTAAAATGAGGAAAAATGGCATTTATATTTATGCTACACTTGCCACACCTGTCTGCCACTCTTCACTACTTTGCAGAGATTCAAGTTTCCATCTGGTATTGTTTTCCTTCAGCCTCAACAGCTTCCTTTAATATTTCTTGTAGTTCAGGTCTGCTGGTGACAATTCTTTCTTTCCACTTTTGCCTGAAAAAATATATTTCATGTCATTTCTTTTTGCTTCATTTTTTAAAGATATTTTCATTGGGTATATAATTTGATATTGGCAGTATTTTTTGTTTCTTTCAGCATGTTAAAGATGTCATTCCATTGTCTTCTGGCTTTCATTGTTTCTGATGGGAAGTATTTTGTTCTTTGCTCCTCTGTATGTACTGTTTCTTTTTTTTTTCTAGCAGTATTTAAAATGCTCTATCACTGTTTTTCAACAATTTGATTATAATTGTCTTTACCATGGTTTTCTTTGTGGTTTTCCTGTTTGTAGATCATTGAGATCCTTGGATTAATGGGTTTATAGTTTCCATATTTGGAGAATTTCTAGCCATTATTTTTTCAACTATTTTTTCTGCATATTCCTCTCTCCTTTCCTTATGGGACTCCACTCACATGTATATTTGTCTGTTTGATATTGTCTCATAGTTCACTGAAGCTTTTTTTCCTTTGGGTTTTTTTCTATTCTGTTTCAGATTGGATACTTTTTATTGTTATATATTCAAATTCAATCTTTTCTTCTGCAATGTCTAATTTGCTATTTACCTCATCCAATGAATTTTTCATTTTCTATACTTTTTAGCTCCAGGAGATCCATTGGGTTCTGTATATGTTTTCCACTTCTTTACTCACTATATTCATGTTTTTCTTTCAATCCTTCAACATATTTTCATAGCTGTTTTACAGTCCTTGTCTGATAATACTATGACCATAATTTCTGGTTCTATTTCTATTGACTGACTTCCTCCTGGTTATGGGTCATATTTTAGTGCTTATTGGAATGTCTAGTAATTTTCTGGATGCCAGATATGATAATCATTATATTGTTTAGTGTTTGGATTTTGCTGTCCTCCTTCAAAAAGTGTTGAAGTTTGTTTTGTCATGCAGTTAACTTACTTGTGGATAATTCTTTTTCAAGGCATCACTTTAAGTTTTGTTAGTTTGGGTTTAAAGTAGCCTTTACTCTAGGGCTAAACTAGTTTAGCCCTGCTACTAAGGTATGACCCTTCTTGAGTCTCTATGGAATGTGCCCTGGGTATTCAACAAAATCTCACAACTCACTGTAAGAACTCAAATGTCTTTCAGGCCAGTATGAGCTCTGGTAAGCTTTCATCTTATAGCTCTCAAGCAGTTGTTTTTTGCCCAGCCTCATGGTGTTTCCCTTGACACATGCACAGATTCATAGTCAGCCAAAGATAAAGGGAGCATCTATGCAGATCTCTGGAGCTATTTCTCTGAGTAGCTCCCCCTCTCCAGTACTCTGCTCCACAAATTTCTACCCCCTAGGCCTCCCTGAGTTCCTATCACTGTCTCATCAATTCAGCAAGATTGCAGGCTCTGCTTGGGTTCCCTCTCACAATGCTGTGGTCTAGAAACTGCCTGCAGGCAAAAAGTCAGGGTGACTGTAGAGCTCACTTTGTTCCCTTTTTCTCAAAGATCACAGTCCTGTGCTGCCTGTTGCCTAATGACTGAAAACAGTTGTTTCAGGTATTTTGTCCAGTTTCTAGTTGTTTATGGGTGATATGAGGTAGAAAGGAGCAAGCCTTGCACCAGTTACTCCTTCATGGACAGAAGTGGAAGTTTCAGAGGCTTTTAACCCTAAATTACTATAAGGTTCAAACTTTGTGGTAGGTTTTACATATTAAATATGGAAAAACCTACCACAAATAATAGAAGACTATTGCCAGCAGAAAAATGGTTCAGGAAGCAGAAGGCAAAAGGGACAGATTTGCTCAGTTTTGACAGATGGTGAACTCTTAGAATAATATGAAGTGACTCAACCAATTTCAGGGGCAATGCACTACTCAGAACCCAAAGGTTAGAGATGTCACTCTTTAAAAATTTCATATCAAGACCTCTAAAGTCCAAAGTAATAAAATAAAATAAAATAAAAGCAGTCAGGTAGAAACTGAACTTGACGAACATGTCAGTTACCATCACACTGATACTTCCTTCTTAAAGCCCATGCCCAAAATAGCTCACTCCTCTCATTCTCCCTCATGAGTTAAAAAAAAAAAAAGTAAATGAAATCTGAACAACCTTATTTACAACACCTAAAAAATCTTGAGGAAGTTATTAATAATCATGAATTATGTCTGATGTATGTCTGTTTTGTTATTGCTATTTTTAAAGGACATTTTTTCAGCTATGACAATTTAAACAACCTTACAGCAAAGCTATTTACCTCACTACCGTCCTAGAAAACACTGAATTTATCATAGTCTCACTAGTACAAATCTCACAATAACAACGCCATATCTATAGAAGGGCAGTCACCTAAGGACAGGAACCTTGTATTAAGGAAACCAGATATGCAAAGTTCTATTATGATGGAACAAATAGGAAAAATAATATGATGTGTACCATTAAATTATCATTACAAAAATTATTTTTTAAAATTCCCCACTAACACATCAGGCAACACTATGATAGTTCAATGTCTAGAAAGCAAATTAAGCTGGCTTCTAATCTGGGAGACACAGAACAAAGTAATTTTCCACAAAAAATTAGGAGAGCAGTAAGTCAGTCAGTGTGGACCCTATGAGAGAAAAGCAAAATCCATGAATGGCACCGGCTGAGATACTAAGGTAATAAGCTAGTGAAATGATTGCTTAACTATAAAGCAGCCTTCTAGCTTTACCCTTCTCTCTATGTAGTCCTACATAAGTGCCTACTTCAAAGCCTATAACTTTGTAAACAAGTGAAACAGAAACTAAACAAAGGGACCAAACTCCCTGGGAAGATAAGAAAGAACACAGCAGCCATCAACAAGCAGCAGTACAACAACTTCCTATGTATATTTAAATGCTTTGGTTTAAAAAGCCTCCAGCTGAACTGCTAGGTACATGGCAAAATACAAATTAGCCAAAGGTGGTGTATATGGTGTGGAAATGACAGTGACCAACTTAGCTTTATCACATCAATACAAAAAAGCAAAATTTGCCACCTGAGCTATTGAACATGCTCATCCCTAAAAACTAATTTTTCCCTAGAATTCTACCTAGTCCTCCCCTTTAAAACCAGCAAGAACAATACCCTGAACCATCACTTTTTAGATAAATCCCACAGATAAAAAAAATATTTTATTTTAAACTAGAGCTGTCTCTCTACTTCCAGGTCAGAAATGCACATACGGAACCTCATACTCAACCCAGGATTTCTACATAGTTATAGAACTAACGACCAGGGGAAATATAATTTCCAATAGGGACTACCTCTCATACCCCTTCTTAACATTAAATACTAACCAAATTCCCAGTTAAAGATGCAGATCTCTGGACTATACATGTCTCAATTGAATACTACTAGATTGATGAAAAATCTTTATATTTGAAAAGAGTCTTTCAGTGACTAGCTTCATGCTTTCAAACTTGACCAGGGTCTTTCCTTGTTCTGCCAATGTAAACATCAAAAAAGCACCTCTTCTTCAAAGAAATGAAACTGAATAATGGCAAAATTATTGCAATTAGCTATAAAAAATAGTTAAATCCGTTAAATCCAAATTGTTTTCTGTAGGAACACGTTTGTAATTTTGTAATGTAGGACATTAAAATCGCCAAATGATTGTTTTACTTAAAATAGTTCTCATATTGGACTACAAAGTTATAAAATACATGTAAGTGTCTAGCCCAACACCTAATTCAATAAAAGGTGGCTCTCTTTTCATCCCAAATCTGTCTGGGAAGATCAGTTTGATTAGAGAAACCTGGATTACAAAGTTTAAAAGGAAACAAATGTAGTTTTATTATTTAGGAGATACAATGACACATGTCCAACCCCCCCTTTTCTACTAAAGCAGTACTTTAGTAAATATGGTAAATAATTTAATATTTGAGAATAACCGGTAACAAGTACATCAACTTTGTGTATGTAAATAAAAGTCCTTTTACACCTAGAATAAAGCCAACCTTCAGTCCATCTAGCCCACATGAATGATCATTAATTCCCAATATGGAAAAGGAAAATATGACTGGAAAACAAATCAATAAGGTTTCTATAGCTAAAAATATGGAAATTTTTTGAGATAATTTCAAAGCATAAAAGGAAAACTAATTTTATCTGAAAATAATACATACACCTTCATTTTAAAATTACAATTGTATAAAAGAATAAAAGGCAGATATAAAAGAGCATTTTGCAAATGATCATGAAAATATGTATGTGTAGCACACACACTACTAAAAATAGTCAACTTTTATTGAACATTTACTATATACCAGGCCTTTTTAAAACAAGTGTTTACATGTAGTAACTCTTTTAAATTCTCACAACAACCCAATAAGGTAGACACTACTACTAGCCCCCATTTTGAAGACAGGGCAACTGAGGATCAGAGAAAGCAATTAACTTGTCAGTGGTCACACAGCTACACACACAGTGGTGGGGGCAAGGATTTGGACCCAGGCATCGTGGGTCCAGATCCACCTCTCTTTACCATATGCTATGATGGGGTGTGTGTGCTGTTTGAGGTAAACCACCTGAAAAATAGTATTCCAAAATGGAACTGAATTATTGGCTTTAAAGAACATCTAGAAATTAGAGCAAGCATAGATAAAAATGTTAACACTAATTGTGTATATCATAAAAGGCAAAATAAACATTAGAAGATTAAAAGCATAAAAATTCACTAGAAAAAAGAAATGCTCTAAAGATGAAAATCTGGAAAAATTATGTCATAATAATATAAATGGACTGGATATTAATAAAAGGCATCCCACTGAAAGGATCAAAACACTTATACAACATTATTATTCACCATAAATTTAATACATGTTCATTGTTTAAAAATTTGGAAAATATAGAAATAGAAGAAAATAAAAATCATGCATAATATCACAACCCAAAGAAATTGAAAATGTACAATGTTTCCTGAAAGTCTATTTCTGTGGAAATATTTTCACATAGTTAAGATCATACTGTATGGTTTTGTAAAGTTTGTTTTTCAACTAAATTTCATAAACATTTTCCTACATGTTTAATATTCTTCAAAAATATTTTAATGGCTCCATGGCATTTTATCATATGCATGTACCATAATTTATGTAATCATTTCCTTCTTGTTAAACTGTGGGGAACATCTCTGCACATTAAAGTTTATCCAGATCTCAGGTTTATTTTCTAAGGATAGATATTTAAGAAACAGAATTACCAGATCAAAGTGTATGAACATTTTTTAAAGCTTTTGATGCATTTTACCAAATTGCTTTCCAGAAAGACAGTGCCACTAAAAAGATTGACTTCACTGAGTTAAAATTTCAAGAATATTTATTTACAACCATCATTTATGAATCATTTTAATCGGTGGCAGCTGCTTTAAATGTTCTCATTGTTAAGCCAGTAAAACACCACAATGGAAACAGACTGTCTTAATTTAAGGTCAAATGGCAGTTATCGTTTAAAAATTAAACTCAAGTATATTTGCCTCATGGTAAAAACAGTTTCTTTCCAACTTGCAGACTCCCTGTTCTTCAAAACTTTTAAAACACTTATGTCAAAAAGAACTTATTCTACAGTCTTACACCATAAAACTAGAAGGCTGCTTTTTAAAGTATGTTTTGTTAAACATAACATAGTTAAATAGATATTTTAAAATACGTCTATTTTCAATGTTCTTGATGTGACACACTATAAGGAAAGACATTACATTTAAAGAATAAAAGATAAATACAACTCTAAAAGTATTTGTTATGAGACAGGTGCTTTATTCCTAACAGCCTTCCTCTGCAATCTGTCTTTGTTTGGCCATGTCCTTACACTCCAACACGATCAGGATTGCTCACAACCATACAATAAAGCAAGATCTTAGCCCAAACAATGGAAAAGAAGGTAGGCACTGTAAAGGGCCATCAGAAACAGTGTTCCTTTCCTGAGGCCATCTTCCCAATAACTAACTTTTTAGAGGGTCTACCAGGGGTCACTGGTAGATATCATAATTTAGTAATTTCATGGCCCGAGAAAAAGTTTTAAAGTGCTTTATTTTTCTTCACAGTACATATTACTCTCTGTTTATTGCCTACTCACTAGATTGTGAGCACCAAGAGGACAGTTTGTCTTTTGCACAGCCATACCCCTACCCCCCTGACACATAGTAAGGGCTAAATATGTTTGTTGAGTGAAATAATAAATGAAATAATTTAATCTAAAAGATCTAATGAGAATCTCTAAAAGAGAGTATTATTGCAATTCTAGGCCCAAGAAATACTGTTTGGGAATGTGTAGTATAGGTCTAACTGTGGCACACAGAATTTACATCAAAGGCATAAACAGCTTTCTCTGGCTCCTAGGTAGAGTTTAAAACTCCCACACTTTAGAGCTATCTCTTAGGAAGAGAAACATCTCAGGGATAAAATTAGGGAAACCCTAAGAAATATTTTGTCCTTAGATTTATAGTAATTGGATAAATCATGTACCAGTAACTCAGAGTTCAAAGCAATGGGAATACTAGGATAAAAGTGCTAAAATAGAAAAGGAGGGGTATCAGAGAACTTAGGCCCAAAGCTCAACTCCACCATTCATTAGTAAGAGGACCATGAAGAAGTCATCCAATTCCCTTCATCTTCAGACATGGATATGCAAGATAGGGACTTCCTGCTTGATGAACTGTTACAGGAATCCAAGAACACTATCCATTAAAAGGGTCCTAGAAATTGCCAAGTATTATAATGCCTATTAATGAAGGTATAATTATTAATGCTATCATCATTTTGGGCTAATGAGACCTCTACTAAGTAGTCCCTCCATAATTGTTGATTTCCTTCCTTGGATACCTGGGAGAAGTAGGGATACTCAGATGAGTATTATAATTTAGCAGATAGTTCCTGAAAGGATTCCATATCTGGGAAATGTGAGATTCTGGCGCTGTGGGATAAACCATGAGAGATCATGCCTTGCTCAATCAAATGGTTCAGGGCTTTAAGAACATTGAAGAGGAAAGCAAGAATTAACATTCAGTGAGAGCATACTATGAGTCAAATACTATTAGGTGCCTTTACATGCTTTTTAATCTTCACAGCAAGATTGGTTTATGTGCCCAAGACACTGCTAGTATGGGGCAGACATGGCACTACCAACCAAAGCTAACTGATTCCAAAGCCACAGAAAAGGTTCATTATCTCCAGATATGAGTGAGCTTGCATACCATTTCCTTTTTTATTTCAGTCATTCCTATGGTTGATATATAGGTAAGTAAAAAATGATGGTCCACTCTATACCATCAGGAACCAGATTATCAGGGAGAAAATTCTGAGTCCACAGAGAAAAAGTGATTCTCAATCTTGGTAAGGTAGTTAAATCTGGCCTCTATGTGAAGGTGAGTAGAAAAGACATAGCCGGTAAGTATGCACTGGATGACTGTTGAAAATATTCCTCAAGCAAACTCAAGATGTCTTTGGCAACCAGAAAAGTCAATTTCTAGTATTCCCCATCTGATAAACATCCTCTGATTCAGGAATTTATAGATAGGTGACCAAGGAAGTCTGTTACCCAAAAAAAGTATACCTAGGCCAAATGAAATGCTCTACCTGAAAATACCTAGAGAAATAAATACCTGTTGTCTCAGTCTGCTGGGGATGCTACAATAAAATACCACAAGCTGGGAGGCTTATAAACAACAAAAATTTATTTCTCACAGTTTTGGAGCCTGAGTAGTGCAAGATTAAGGAGCCAGCAGATTTGACGTCTGGTGAGGGCCCATTCCTCATAAACAGCACTTTCTCACTGTGTCTTTACATGGTGGAAGGGACAAATGAGTTACCTTGGGCCTCTTTTATAAGGGCACCAATCCCATTCATGAAGACTCTGTCTTCATGATCTAATCACCTCCCAAAGATCCTACCTTTTAATACCATCACTTTGGGAATTAAAATTCAACATATCAATTTTCAGGGGACACAAACATTCCGACCATAGCACCTGGTAAGAGTCCCTCTTCCTCCATAGGAACAGAATACCAGAGAAAACTTTTAATCAAAACAAAGTAAAACTGGACAGCAAGGAAATGGCTCCAGAGGCAGGAGGGATTCCAAGCAAAAGCTAGCTGAATCATGGCAGATCAGATCCACAGGCAAAAACAAAAAAAATTAAAATTAAAATTAAAATTAAAATTAAAAAAAAGAAAGGCATCAAACTTTGGAGCTAAAAATCTAAAGGCAACAGATGAGAACAGTTGGGTAGAAAGTCTCCTTCAAATGCCTAGAATTTTTCCAGCTTTAGTCAACACAACTAGAAGCAAGGTTTGATTTTGTGTTGCTCTGACAGCCTTTTGGAAAGCAGAAAGCATCTTCTTAGACTGCAAGAATCTAGGAATCTTCCTTGAAGAAACCTAATTTCAGGGTAGCTAGGGAGTTGTGTGGATTCCCATGCTGCAACCTCTTTCTGAGCAAATTTGCCAACTGGCAATTAAGACAGGATCTTAAGGCATCATTGATAAATAGTTATAAGGTGAGGGCAGTTGCCATGAATGGCAGGTTCACAGGCCCAATTCGTTGGTATATATTCTTCTCAAGCCATCAGATACCAAAGAATGTGACCTAGGTGGAGCTAGAAGACAAAATTATCCTGCCCTTCGAAGTCCTCTGACCCCTGTATCTATACTGGATGTGGGGGGGAGGTTGGGGTGGAGAGGAGGGAGACAGTCATAGAGGAAGAATTCAATCAATCTTGGCCAAGGCCACAGAAAATGCCAAGGAATGAGTTACACCCAGAGGTCAGTCTGAAATTCATGGAGTTCTCCCAAGGTAGTCATCCCCAGTGAAGGCAATAGAGGTTGGAGCTGAGAAAAGTCAAGGATGAAAGCCTTAATGAACTCTTCGCATCCTTTAAATCTTAGACTAAATATCACCTCCTCAAAGAGACTTTTCTCAACCTATCTAAAGTAGAGGATAGCAACTCTGTTACTCTCTATGGCAATCCCGGTTTATTTATCCTAATAAAATTAGTTCAGTCATCTGTCTCTGCCACTAGACTATAAGCTTTATGAAAACAAAGACCCTGCCTAACCTTTTCATTATTACATCCCCAATGCTTAGCACAGTGCCTAGAACACCATACGTACTGAATAATAATTTGCTGAATAAAAATGATTAGTATGTAACAATGACTTTCAAAGTATGGTCCCTGGACCAGTAGCATTGGGAACTTATTAGAAATTAAAAGTTTCAGGCCCCACCCCAGACCTTCTGAATCAGAAACTCTGAGTGTGAGGCCAGCAATCTGTATTTTAACAAGCTCTCCAGGTGATTTTCATGCATGCTCAAGTTTGAGGACTGCAGGTATATAGGAAGAATGTATAAAAATCACCTATCGAGAGTACAGAAATATATATTTCCTGGTGGTGGGAAGTATAAAGGTAAAAGTTCTCTTCTATTATGGGGTTGGGATCTTTTGTCAGTTCATCCTCAATTCTAAGTCTGGTATGTGCACAACTAATTATTTTATCTGGAATGTAGCAAGGATTTCTAGATGTAGGATGCTAAGTAGGATCTTGAACAACTCACTTGACCTAAGTATGTTTCCTTATCTGTGAGAAAGGATTAACACCAACGTCACAGGTTATTAGAATTAAATGAGATTTTAAAAAAAATTTACCCAAGTTCTCATATACTAAACACTCAATAAATGGTAGTGATGGTACTGCTTCTTACTGAATGGGCTTTGGAGGCCTCTGAAGATGAGTATCACACAGGAACAGTTTTCAACCTCCAAGAGCGCCCTCGGGAAAAAGGAAGTATGCTATTTTTCAAAAGAGTATATCACCAAAATGCTAGGATACAAGTAACTTTGTGAGAGTGTAAGGATACACCATTTGCTGAACTCCAGAGTCAAAGAGATACCAAAGAAAAGAGATAAATTAACTCACAAAAGGTTAAAGTAAGGGGAGGAAACAAGATATGAGCAAAATCAAAGATTGCTGGCAGTGGGTGAGAATTATTGGCAAGTCATCAGCAGGGGTTGAAAGAGCAAGGCTATGCTGTGATGGACTTTTCTCAGAAAGGAAGTCCTGGGACTTTTTGATATGAGGGCAATATATATAACCAAAGTGTTGTACCCCCATAATATTCTGAAATAAAAGGAAAAAAAAAAGAAAGGAAGTCCTTATACACCTGATGTCCATATTTTCCAAACCAAAAACTGGCATAAAGTCTGATGAATATAAGTATACTTATGGACACAATGGGACAAAATGAAATCAGGGCTGTCCTGGGAAATCCAGAATGTATGGTTACTGCCTGGAAATGGTCTATTTTTAAAAGAACCCAATATCAGCATGGCTAAAGAACTGCACAGAGTTTCACAATACCCTCATACAGTCTCTGGCTATGACTCATTATGAATGATGAAGGCTGTATGGGCACATGACCCCTAAAAAATTAGAGCATGTATGAAAAGTTACTTAGGGTCATCTTTTCTTTCCTCCCATTCCACCAGATCCTTCTGGTTTCATAAATTCATTGGCCATCTGGATACCTTAGTTAAAAAAAAAAAATTCATCAGACTTACCCCTGGTATCCTAGATTAGCTACTACTGCATTTTGATACCAGTTCAAGAGTTCTTTTGGACTATTTGATTACCTTTGATGGCAAGGGGGGCCACAAGTTCCTTCAATTTTAAATCATACTCATAGCTAATAATTTCTTGAGATCCAATAGACAGCTAAGTGGCATTTTCAATCACTGGTTAGAAAAATGGGACTGGTTAGAAGAGTTAATGGCCTTCCTGCCAATGATTTTGTCAATTATGATAGGATCAAGTCAGAGACAGGTGAGTCAGAGTCAGATAATCTGCCTTATTGTGAAGGTAGTAGGTTTAAGAAAGATAAAAGAATTCCATCTACTAGAATTCAAGAGTAGGATGTCAAAAAAGGGGATGAAGGATAAACTACCTCTTATTATTGTGTCATTTTTCCTTCCAGGGATGCTTTTCTCAAATAGAATCAAAATGCAGAGATGCACTAACTGATGTAGTCATCTAATGTGACTGAGACTGAGGAGGAGTTGTTGAATCAGAGGATCTTTCCACTTCAGGGAAATGTCTCCAGACCTAGTTGAGTAAGAACTTTCAAGTTGTTCTGGTTTCCTCTCCAGTCCTGGAAAAGAGAGGCCACCTTGTTGTTGTAGCTATAGAGAATATCTGACTATCAGGCCTCAGTCAGAGTAACGGTAATTAGCATGACTTGTCCTAATTTCTATCTGGATCAGTTCATACCTCCTTAGGTAACCAGGGGCTCCCTGGTTTCCTGAGTATCATCATTCTGGGGGAGAAATTAGTGTGTTTACTGCTGCTCGGAATTCTGACCTCAACCATTTCTTACACCTCAAACTTCCAAATTACTAGACTACATGGCACTGTCCAGTACAGGGTAGAGTTGTAAATGCTATGCCCTTGGAGGACTTAGTCTGTTACCTGGAGGCAAGTCAGAACTACGTATTCAGGGCATAGAGACTACAAAGATAGCTAAGAGATTTTCCTTGCCCCATTCTTTCTCAATAGAGAGAATGGGTTAGAGAGTGTGCAAGGCCATCCCAAAAGGATAAACAAGATGAGAAGCCAAACTGTAGTTGATAGGTCAATTTAGTACAAGAAATCATTACTAAGCAGCTTCTCTACTATGTGCCATGCACCAGGGATCAGAAATGAAAAAGACCATCCCTATTCTTCAGGAGCTTATAGTCTAATAAGAGAAGGAGAGAAACACACGAATAGAATTTACTATAAAGCAGTAAATGATAAGGAAATAGCTATGAACAAGGAATGATGGGACACAGAGGAGGGCCACTTACCCAATCTGGGAGATCAGGGAAGCAAGAATAGAGGGGACCATGACTGAAGAAAGTACTTTAGCTTGACACCTGTGTCTTTGAGCTACTATATAATATAAATCGAAAATAAGGTAAAAGGAGGGGGAAAGGCTAGAAAGCTCGTGGTCAAAGAGCTAAAGAAGCACCATGGCTTTTGGACTTTTTTAGGTAACAAAGGCTTTGACAGGGTGGAGAGTTCTCCCTCAGCACAATGCCCATTCACCCACCCACCTGCATGTATACCCTTACAGAAGATTTGATTTGGTAAAAGAACAGGGAATAAAAGCAGGTATGTAAAACATCCAGCAGCATGCACACCACGTAATAGGTTCTCAGCAAACATTATTCTCTTGATTTCTCCCCAAAAGCTCTACTAGAATTTCAGGATTCAGACTGTGCACTCTCAGAAACTGACAGAAAACTGGAGATCTCCAAAGTATACCTGGAAGCAAAAGTACAGACCTTACTCTGCAGGGCTTCATCAGTATATGGCTGACAGAGCTCTCCAAACTCCAGTTGGTAACAGAACGGCCCTTCTCTTTGGATGAGCAATGCTAACCCAACATGAACCCCTAGATCACCACCCACATTATTCAGTTAAATGCCAAACTACACCATTTCTTTCCTGTACCATTATTTGTACCTATTCTTTCTCTCATATCTAATTTCACAGCTAATCTTTATGTAGACCAGAGTACTCTCTGGGCTAACCTATTCTGATGCTTTCTTCAACAATGCCTCTGTTTTAAATGTGACCAATCTCTCACTCTGATTCAACCACATAACTTCCATGGAATTCCTCAATAAGTCAGAATATCAAGTCAAAATGAATGAACAGATGCTTTAATTTCAAGCCACCCCACTCTTCCCTCTCCTGATTAAAGAATTCTCAAATATCCTTATTTCCTGATAGTTGAATAAACAAAACTACTCACCAAGCTCTGTTTATGAGCCTCACTGACTAGAACGTCCAGTCCCCTCCACAAAAATCAAATTCTAAATCCTTATGATTTGAAACAAATGGCCAAGAAACATATGAAAAAATGCTCAACATCACTAATTATCAGGTAAATGCAAATTAAAACCACAATGAGATACCACCTTACCCCATCAGAATTGCCATTATTAAAAAGTCAAAAAACAATAGATGTTGGTGCAGTTGTGGTGAAAAGGGAACAGTTATATACACTGTTAGTAGGAATGTAAACTTGTACAACCACTGTAGAAAGCAGTATGGAGATTCTTCAAAGAACTAAAAGTAGACCTACCATTTGGTCCAGCAATCCCACTACTGGTGTTTACCCAAAGGAAAAGAAGTCATTTTATAAAAAAGACACCTGCACCTGAATGTTTATCACAGCACAAGTCACAATAGCAAAGATATGGAATCAGTCTAAGTTCCCACCAACTGATGAGTGGATAAAGAAAATATGGTGTATGTATGTGTGTATATACACACACACACCATGGACTACTACTCAGCCATAAAAAGGAATGAAATAATGTCTTTTGCAGCAACTTAGATGGAATTGGAGACCATTATCCTAAGTAAAGTATCTCAGGAATAGAAAAACAGATACCACCTGTTCTCAATTATAATTGGGAGCTAAACAAAGGATATAAATGGTTATGAAGAGCAGTAAGGGACATTGGAAACTAAGAAGGGGGTAGAGTGGGAGGGAAGTAAGGGATAAAAATCTATCTATCAAGTACAATGCACGCTATTCTGGTGATGGATACACTGAAAGCCCTGACTTCAGCATGACACAATTTTATCCATGTAAAAAAGAGTTGTACCCCTAAATTTTTTGAAATTAAAAAAAAATTTAAAAATATCTCTCAAGAAGGTGAAATAAAGCAAAACAAAATTAAGCAAAAATAACTAAACAACACAAAGCACTCACTGTGGGTATAATTGGTTTTATAGTTTCCAATGATAAATGAGAATTCTTTGGTTTTCTTTAAGCCCAAAAAGATTAAAGTAATTTTCCTGGGGGAAAAAACATAATTCAAAACAATCCATAAACCCTTCCCCAACAAACAAGTCCATTAGCTTCAAAATTACTAATATGCCTCTCCCATTCCCATGTATTATCACAAATACCCAGCTCCCTATTATCCACATATGGCTGTTTCTCCTTCTTTCAGTTATCCACTTGTGGGATGGCCACTCCAGTGACGGCACTGGAACAAGGAAGAGAAAGCATATATAGCCACTTCACAGAATGAGGAAAGATGTCAAGAAAAGGAGGCAAGGAAATTACTATTTTGCACTATTTGCATTAAGGTCCCTCACAGAAGCAGGGATAATGAGAGAAGATATATATAGATACATAAAAGTTAATTACACCAATGAGTATTAAAAATTGAAACATACCTCACAGTCATAGAAATAGCCACCTGCTTAGTTAACTAAAAAAGATAGTTTACTTACATATGTCCCAGTGGAAGAGCAAGTTGGTAAATTACGTATACTGGAAGTTTACACACCAAGATTAACAGGAAATGTGTGTGTGCATAAACACACATACTTACAAGGTAAATGTTCCCATCCTATTTACCCCTGTAAGAAAGTTTGCCAAACCAAAAGGCACTATTCTATTCTTTAAATTCCTATTAGTCTGCAGGAATCTGTCAAATACACAGATGGCACTCAAATAGTAGTTGACAATGATCTGCAATACTAACTGAATGAAAACCTATGCAGCCAAATTCAGGAGAAAAGTAATCTTTAATCATAACAATGCTCAAGAAAAGTATCCTGCATGTTAAAGCATTCTTATAATTGTACTGGAAGATATACTGTAATTTACTTAGTATAGCCAAGAATTTATATTAATAGAACCATGATTCAGAGTTGCACACAATCTGATTTTAGCACTAAAGCTGAAAAATAAAACCTACTGGAATCAACCCAACTTGCTTTATTTCCTGGAATACAGGTAAAAACCCATTATAGTTAACATCAAGAAAACAGAGCTGCTATATAACAATGCTCTCGTAGTGAGCCCAGAGTACTTTGTTGATTTGGTTACAGAAAAATTATTTACAACAAATAATAAAGGAAAACAAATGTTTTCTCCAATTCTCCAGTAACAGTCATTCCTTATAGTGAAAAAATATTTATGTGTTGCTGGCAAAGCAATTATCACTTGATAATTCACTGTGAAAATTAGAACTGAAGAGCATTCCTCCCCCCAGTTTTATTTGGCAAAACTTCCCCAATCCTTACTTCCTTAAACATTATACACAAGCAAACATAACCACCCAATATGGTTGTCAAGTAATTCATTGCCTCATCATGGGCTTAATCTTCAGAATCAAGGTATTTTTGCAACTACTATCATCTATTTTAACTTGTCACTTGTGTAAGATTTATGCCAATTAGGTTATATGATTAGTCTAATTTTTTTGGTTACATTGCTAATAGAAAGTGTACACAAGAGAAAATGCATTTAAAATAACAGTACATTTCCATTCTTCTTTGTGTGTTTATAACAGTCCTTATATGTACCACATATGATTCTAATGATGTAAGTTTTAATGAAATATTCAATATAATTAAAATTTTATAAAACATTTTTAGTGCTTAACAGTAATGAAAAGGCCAGTGTTAAAAATGGACAATTTTTCTCCTAAATCAATGGCATATAGAAGTTGAGACCTGATGAAATTAGGTATTTTTAGGGCACAATATTTGTGCAACTTCTCAGAATTGTGCTTACTGAACATAAGCATATACATATAAAATAGGTTCTTTCTGAATAGAGGGTTTTTTTTTTTAAGAGACAGAGTCTCACTCTGTTGCCCCAGCTAGAGTGCAGTGGCATCATCATAGCTCACTGTAACCTCAAACTCCTGGGTTCAAGTGATCCTCCTGCCTCAGCCTCCCAAGTAGCTGGGACTACAGGCGCATGCCACCATGCCCGGGTAGTTTTCCTATTTTTTGTAGAGACGGGGTCTCGCTCTTGCTCAGGCTGGTCTCTAACTCCTGGGCTCAAGCAATCCTCCTGCCTCAGCTTCCCAGAGTGCTAGGATTACAGGCATGAGCCACCACACGCAGCCTGAATAGAGCTTTAAAATGCTTTCTTTTATCTGTAATAGTATAAATTTCTTTTGTACACATTATGAGTCCTTTAAACACCCTAGTGAAGGATTATTCTTATTCGCATGTTTTAATATTCAGTGGAACCAAAATCCAATAACTTGCTTACAATGTCCCAAGGAGTTCAGCTACTCTATTTTCTTCCTTTTAATACTATAATGCATAATGTTTTTGAAATAGCAGTACCCCATAATTAGTTGGTTGACTTCCTAACACACCCTTTTTCTTTCTACAAATGTGGTATGTGCGGGTATTTTAATTCAAAATAATTTTGGTTTAAAAATTTCATGACACCTCTTGAAGTATTGAGAGGCAGATTTAAAAATTCACTACTCTTAACTTCCTTGCCTTAAGAAAATTTTTAAACAAAAATGCACTCAGCACCTTTATACAAAACAACATTCTATCTAGATAGATAATAGTGGGGTGGGGAACAGAAGAGAAAGAAGATACAAAGATGAAGACATGAAGCCTCTGCTATCAAAGAGCTTATAATCCAATGTGGGAGACAGACATGCACACAAGTAATAGAAAATATACAATGCCTAAGGTATTGGGGAAGGGTGATGAAGGTTACAGGTGGGGGGATGGGAGGATGTGCCAAGTCTGAAAGGGACAGTTTCAAAGTTCCAAATTGGAACACTGATGTCATGCTATAGAATTTAAATTACACTCCATTATCCTTCATATGTATTCCCACTTAAGTGCAAAAAGATATACATACAGAGGTACTGAACAGTTACCCAGGTTGTATTCTGTTTTCCCAAGCCATTTGCCTATGGGGCTGCATCCACCTGGAGAGGGCAGTTTTTTCTAATTCACACAAAGGCAATGTATATGCTAACAGTGGCCCTGAATACATGGATATTTATTGTCTCCTGTCACTCCCTATACCAGCATAGTACAATTTTAATGCCCATTGATAAAGGAGTAGTTAAATAAAACTATGGTACACCCATACAATGGAATATCTTGCAGGCACTAAAAAGAAACAGGCACTGTAGTCTAGTTAATTATATTGTGGCAACCAATTTCTTGGTATTGATAGTACACTCAAGTTATGTAAGATATCCCCAGGGGGGTAAACAGGCTAATGGGTACACAGGATTTCGCTGTACTATTTTTGCAAGTTTGTGTGAGCCTGTAATTATTTCAAAATAGTAAGTTAAAAGAAAAAATAGACAAACCAGACATTTGTAGGTGAGCTGATACAGAAATATCTCGAAGATGTGGAACAACAGGAGCTCTCATTCATCACTGGTGGGAATGCAAAATGGTGCAGCCACTTTGGAAGACAGTTTGGCAATTTCTTACAAAACCAAACATGCTCTCACCATACACTGCAGCAATCACATTCCTTCGTATTTACCCAAAGGAACTGAAACTTATGTCCACAAAACCCACACAAAAATGATGTTTACAGCATCTTTATCCAAAATCACTAAAACTTGGAAGCAACCAAGACGTCCTTCAGTAGGTGAATGAATAAACAAACTGTGGTACATCCAGATGATGAAATACTATTCGGCACTAGAAAGAAATGAGCTATCAAGCCATGAAAAGACAGGGAGGAAATGTAAATGCATTACTAAGTGAAAGAAGCCAATCTGAAAAGGCAACATACTGTATGATTTCAAATATACAACATTCTGGAAAAGGCCTAACTATGGAGACAGTAAAAAGATTAGTGGTTGCCAGGGGTTAGTAGGGAGGAAGGGATGAACAGGTGGAACATAGGGGATTTTTAGGGTAGTCAAAATTCTGATACTATAATGGTGGATACATATCATAAACCCAAAGAATGTACAACACCAAGAGTGAACCCTAACATAAACTACGGACTTGGGGTAATAACGATGTGTCAATGTAGGGTCATCAGTTGTAATAAATGTACCACTGCAGTGGGGGATGTTGATAATGAGGGAAGCTATGCGTGTGTTGGGGCAGGGAGTATATGGTCTATCTCTGCGCCTTCCCCTTACTTTTGCTATGAACCAAAACTACTCTAAAAAAATAAAATCTTAAAAAATGTATCTCTAAGATTGACTGTTAACTACAAAAAAGAAAGTGTAAAAAACTATGTATAGTATGCTACTAGGTAGCTAGGAGAAAAGGATGGGAGGGAAATCTACATCTCATTGTCCTCTTGTGTTAGGATTTTATACCATGTACATATACTACCTCTTAAAAGTAAAGTTCATTTCAGGGGCAGTTTTCCTGCCAGAAGGTTTTAAAGTATCCCCACTATCTGGCATATTCCCCTTCGTCCAGTTTAGAAGGTCCAGGGATCATGGGATGGGAGTTAGGGATAGGTTATTCCATTGATTCAGCATTCTGAGTTCTCCTGCTAGACTGTGAGCTACTCAAGGGCAAGGGACCATAGTATCCTGTCAGGATGTCTGACACACTTAGAGACACAGATTTTCTTGAATTATTTTGACCTGCTATCCTGGCCATTCCTTTTGACCTACTCTTACAAACCCAGACTCAGAAGGATTCTTTACCATTGACTCTGCCCCTGTAATGATGTCTAAAAATTAACTTCTCATTAGCCTAAGTTATTCTCAGGTCAAAAACTATCTATCCCTAAACACCAATGCTGAAAAAGATGCAGGCTTATTCTAGTGAAGGCAAGATTTTTCATGGAGATATGAGTGATTTATAAATTTCATTTTTAATTTAATATCTGTATGTCTGTGAACCAGATGACTCATCAGTCATCTCAGCTAAAATCTCCCATAGTCATCACCCTCTAACTTCTACAGGCTTTTTTTGTACCTCTATGAGGCACTTACTTATTTGTATTACAATTATCTGAATTGTATAACTTAGCTCACTCACTAGAGTATAAACTTCTTAAGGGCAAGGAAGCCTTATCTATTACATTATTCCCACAGTAACTATTATCTAGGTTAGTTATCTTTGAAGACAGTTCATTTAATTAACATTCCATCATTTAAAAATTAAATAACTTTAAAAATATAGTTTAAAACTGAACTAATTTTCTTAAAATAGTACAGTGGGTTTGTTGTGAGGGTAAATAAAAAGACTTTTACAAGGATATTTAGAAAGAAATTATGCTATCATAACTATAACAAGCCTTATCCCTTGAGGATGTTGCTCTTACTTCACGGAGGTGAGACCAGCACTTTATCTATCTATATACTAGAACTGTGTCTTTTCTCCCTTCCTCAACCATGTATACCTTGCCTCTAAGCTGAAACATTACTACAGAATTGCTAAGCTACTCTCTAAACTTCATAAACAAATGCTAAATAAGGAGACTAAGATCCCTAGGGGGAGAGGGAAGAAGATGGTAATCCCTTCTGAGAACACCAGTTCAATACCTTTATACTTACAAGGAATCTTGCTTTGTCTGCTGGACATCCCTGATCCTGACAGTAAGCCCCCAGAAGCACTGCAGTCCTTGTTTGGTGCTACTTGCAGGCAGTTCAAGACACATCCAAAACTGTTTAGAGCCTTTATTCGTTTTGTCTGTCACATTAGTTCTTCCTCAAATAAACAGAACTCAAAGCAAGTCAAAAGGAGAGCTGATTTTCTCCCTATAGGAATACCATTATTATAATGTAAGTTATAATGGCATTTATGATATTGAACTTTATCTGTTCTGCAATTCATTAGTTGAGTTAGGTTATAAAAGCTCCAAAAGGTTAAGTTATACTAAAACTTCATTATAATTGTTATTTTTTAAATAAGCATTAATACAAATGTCAATCCTTTTTCATCATATTACAACCCTTCACACTTGTCCTAAATAGTAAGACTTGATGAGGGCAGGAACCACATCTTATCTATATTTGAATCTCCCACACTTCCTTGGGTACAGCAAACTCTTAAAAAACATTTATTTAATTTAACTTTCTCAAGGATGCATTTAATCTGTCAACAGATAACTCACTTCTAAAATTCAGAAACCACTATAAAAAGGATTCAACTTTGTTTCACTGACGTGCCATAATTATTTCAGAAAAAAATTTTCCACAGCCTCTTTGGAGATTCCACCTAAGCTAAAAACAACTTTCTGGGCAATAGATGTACAAATTTTGTGACAAGATACTTCACATCAGACTGAAGATCTCTTGAAATTATTCTGAAAGAAAGGCAGAGAAACTCAGAGAGTGATGTTCTAACTGTCTTCAGTTTCTTAAGGGGTGGCATGAAATTCTTAAATGTATTAATTTTAATATGAAAAAATAAATATATGCCATTAAGCACTTTTAGGGGTGAGGAGGGATATGTTATTAAACCAAAGCTTGAGTGTTGCAACTCCCACAATATCAGAACTCATACTTAGAAAAAACAGACAAAGCTTAAATTCTTTTTCATATAGTTTTCTCATTTTAAAAACTGGAGCAAGAATAAACTCTTAAGTCATGAGAATGTTCTGAGAATTGATAATTATGAATTTTTTTAGTATTTTATTAAGGTTTATCTAGAGAGAGACCAAAATATTCTACTTAGGCAATACAATTGTACCTGTTTACAACATATGAAATTGTCAAATAAAGCTTAACTTTGAAAATATCTATAGCCTCACTTTCAGAATCTAACCTGCATGCCAAAGCACTGAAATTTCTAATGCTAACTACCAATTCTTTACTCTAGTTTGAATCATTTTCTTAATGGCTGCCCTGGGAATTACAATTAACATCTTAACTTGAAACAATCTAGATCAGAATAATACCAACCAATGTCAATAGGACACAAAAACTCTGTTCCACTATAGCTCTGTTCCCTCTCTTCCCCTCCTTTGTGCTATTATTGTCATTCAAATTACATCTTTACATGTGATAAGACCATCAACAGTTTTATAATTAGTGCTTTATGCAGCTGCTGCCTTTTAAATCAGATAGAAGAAAAAAGGTTACAAACAAAAATACCTTTATATTGTCTTTATATTTACCTGTGTAGTTACCTTTACCAGTGCTTTTTATTTCTTCACCTGCATTCAAGTTATTACCTAGTTTCACTTTAGCCTGAAGGATTCCCTTTAGTATTTCTTGTAGAGCAAGTCTGTACCAACCAATTCTGTTTCTGTTTATCTGGGAATGTCCTAATTCTCCATTTATAAAGGGTAGTTTTGCTAGATATAGAATTCTTGTCTGACAGTCCATTTCTTTTAGCACTTTGAACATTTCATCCCACTGCCCTTCTGGCCCCCATAGTTTCTGGTAAGAAATCAGCTGCTAAGCTTATTGAGGATGTCTTCTCCATGATGAGTCCCTTCTCTCTCACTGCTTTCAATATTCTTTTTGTTTTTTGTCTTTCAACAATTGGTCTATCATTGTGTCTAGGTGTAGATCCTTTTGACTTTATCCTACTTTGAATTCATGGAGCTTCTTAATTGTTGTAGATTAGTATTTTTATCAAATTGGGGAAGTTTTCAGCTGTTTTTCCTTTAAATATTCTATCCCCTTTCCCCCCTTCTGGGACTCCATTATGTGTATGCTGGTATGCTTGATGCTCCACAGGTCTCTGAGACTCTGTTCATTTTTCTTCATTTTTCTTTTGGTTCCTCATAGGATAATCTCAACTAACTTATCTTCATGGTTCTTGATTTTTACTTCTGCAAGCTCAAATCCACTGTTGAACTCTTTTAGTAAATTTTTCATTCCAGTTATTATAATTTCCTACTCTAGATTTTCTATTTGGATCTTTATAACTTCTAGCTTTCTGTTGATATTTGCTATCTGATGAGACATCATTCTCATACTTTCCTTTCATTCTGTAGCCTTAGGTTTCCTTCAGTTCTTTGAATGTTTGTAATATCTGACAAACTTTTGTCTAGTAAGCACAATATGTGGGTTTCCTCAGGGACAGTTTTTATTGATTGCTTACTTTCCTGAGTATGTGCCTTGCCTTACTGTTTCTTTGGTTGTATTTTAATTTTTTGTTGAAAACTAGACATTTTAAATAATGTAATGTAGCAAGTTTGGAAATCAGATCTCCCCCTCCCCAAGGTTTGTTGTTGTTACTGTTTATTTGTTTAGTGACTTTAGTGACTTTCCTGGACTAATTCCATAAAGTCTGTGTTCCCTGTCATGTGTGTCCACTGAAGTCTCTGGTCAGTTAGCTTAGTGATCAGCTAATGACTGACAGATTTTCTAAAATGTTTTGAATTAGGAGATCTTTCACCCTTTGCCAAGGGGCCCTGTGTTGGGGCATGCCTTCCATACTCTGGCAGTTTACAATTCTGCCTTGGCCTTCACTTCCTGCTTGCACAGGGTCTCAAAGTCAGCCACCTTGGGCAGATGCTGTGTTGAACAATTGCTGCTGATTGATTGTTTTCAACAAATGTCCTGGGGACAAGGCTTCTCCACTGAATGAGTATGAGTCAGATCAAATAAAGACAAGCCTTGTGAATGGGGCCTTTCCAGAGAGCAGCCAGACATGTCAAATAGCGAATATTTTCTGGGAATAGGATATTTGGGAATAGCTTGTACCCTCCAGTGGCTGCAGGTTTTCACAACTACTGTGGTTACAAGGTTGCTGGTTTCCAAGGCTATCGTGGAATTGGGGAAAGTGAGATAGGATTCAGGAAGTTAAAACAAAACAAAGGTTATTGCTCTTACTGAAAATCAGCTATTTTATTGAATAAATGCATATCAGGTTTTTGGAAGCTTTTGGTTAATTTTTAGAATTCTGAAAAATTTGTTTTTGACAACTGTTGCCAGTGTTCACACTGCTTTTATTGACGAGGAGATTTTCTGAGGTCTTTACTCTAGTATTCCAGAAATCTCCTCTTTACTTGAGTTTGAAAATCATTCTGGTATTGGTGTCTTCTAAAAAGACTGTCACCGTCAGCTCTTAAAATTGCCCAGCAAAATATGTGGGATCCCTGGTGATATCTGTAAACTACTAAAGTTCATGAACATCTATAAAGTTGGAAGAGAAAATATGATTAGCCTTGACTTATATTCCATTTTACCTTTGGTGACAAGGAAATAAATGTGTTTTTGGATAACAGATGCAATAAAGAGCATTTATTGTTATCAATATTTGGCTACATTTCAAGCATTTAAAAATATTGCTTATTTTTAAAGATTCACATATTTTAATTTTAAATAAAAGAATATGAGAGACTATGATTGATCCTAGCCATGGTGGGACTGACAGTACAAGCATCTAGTATGATGCCTAGAGTCATAACTAAACAGATGAAAGGTTACTAAGAGAATGTCTCAATGTAGTTCTTTGATGAAATGAGGACAATTGTGATTATAAGCTCTAAGTCTTGACTTGTACAAGGAATCATAAACATTTTTAAAATTCATTTTACTATAATATTTACTATGTTATCACAGATGATTGATTATTCATGGAAAAGTTTGACAACAATGATAGCATTATCCTAATACTAGATTAGGAGATATCAAACCTATTACAAGTGGTTCTCCATTTGGAGAGTTCTGGGGATCCCAGATGAGTTTAGTTGCAGGTATGATATAAAAACAACTTTATACCTTTGTGTGTTTGTGTGTGTGTGTGTGTGTGTGTGTGTATGTGTATGAGAGAGAGAGAGACAGAGAGAGAGACAGAAAAGGGGAAGGAGGGAGGGAGAACAAACACATAATACTTTCCATATAACTTCCCTGTCCCTCTTAAAGTAGCACTTAAAATTATACATGAGACTCTGGGTTTGGGAGTCATGCTTCAGTGCACAGAGTCATGTTGCAGGAAGAAACATGTTGAGAATCAATGACAATGTATAAAACACTATAAGAGTGATTACAAAGTCATTAAGATCTTTTCTTGGAAAATCAATTTAAATAGAGCAGATACTTAATATAGAGGAAATCACTCATAAAAATCAACAACAGTAGTCTCAGTGATATTTATGATGCTATCATTTATTCAGTTTCATTGTTCCATTCCACATGTATTTTTTAAAAACATGAGTATACTGTAGAGGTATATAACATGGTACATTTTCATTACTATAGATCTTCAGAATTCATGGACTTAAAATATGCAATTTCAGGAACTTATGAGTGACCATTAAGATCCTTGATTAAATAATTTTCATTTTGCTGAAACATTAAGTTGAAGAATTTGAATCTTGTGTACTTGAAGGCTAATACATGTGAATGAGTTGCTAAGTTAGTAACTATATCCTATCATTTCACTAGCCTTGAATGTTTTCTTTGCATTATAAACTATGCAATAATTCAAGAAGTGATAAATATTTTGCTTTTGGAAGAAAGGCCCCCCAAATAAAGCAAATTTCTATGTTGGTGATTAACATTAAAAAAGGTTTAAGAGTCATAAAGCAGTGTTGGTTCTTTGCCAAAAGATATTAATTTGGGATAAGTTAAAGACTAATGTGTTAAATTCAGCTTTGACTCAGATCTACAAAATAAACAAGTCTGCCATAAAACATTTTATGAGGGAACTTACATGCTAAAATAGTATTTGTGCTTTTAAAGATAATTTATAATCCCTTGGGCCAGGTTTCTTCAAATCTGTTTTCCTTTATCTAAATTATATTAATGTAAGAACAGACACATCGAGAATTTCCATAAAAACAAAGAAAGGTATTCCTTTTTAAAAATATTCAATGGAAAAGCTAAGATTGTATATTTCAAAGTATATAACTTGACGATCTATGTATACATCGTATAATGATTATCACAATCAAATTAACAAATCCATCACCACCTGTGCTGTACATTAGATCCCCAGAACTTATTCATCTTATAATTGAAAGTTTGTACACTTTTCTCAACATGTCCCCATTTCCCTTACCCCCCCAGACCCTAGCAACCACATTCTACTCTGTTCAACTTTTTTAGACTCCATATAAAAGTGTGATCCCGTATTTGTCTTTCTGTGTCAGGCTTATTTCACTTAGCATAATGTTTTCCAGGTTCTCTCATGTTGTTGCAAATCACAGGATTTCCTTCTTTTTATGGCTGAATAATATTCCATTGTGTATATGTAGGTATATACACACACCATGATTTCTTTATCCATTCTTCTGTCAACTGACACTTAGGTTATCTTGGCTATTGTGAATAATGCTGCAATAAACATGGAGTGCATATATCTCTTCAAGCTACTGATTTGGTTTCCTTTGGCTATATACCCAGAAGTGGGATTGGTGGATCATAAGGTAGTTCTATTTTTAATTTTTTGAAGAACCTCCATATTGTTTTCCATAATGGCTATACCAATTTACATTCCCACAAACAGTGTACAAGGGTTCCCCTCTCTCCACATCCTTGCCAACACTTGTTATCTCTTGTCTTTTTGACAATAGCCATCCTAACAGGTGTGAGGTGGTATCTCATTGTGGTTTTGATTTGCATTTCCCTGATGATTGGTGATATCGAGCACCTTTTCATGTACCTGCTATTTGTATATCTTTTTTGGAGAAATATCTATTCAAGTCAAAAGGTATTCCCTTTGTTTTCCAAACGTAGGATATCTTAAGTGTGACAATAACATAATGGTCAATTAGTGTACTGTGGAAATCAGTTTTCTATTACAGTTAGCTCTTATCTGTGATATGTTCATTTATTTCTAACATAGGATTCTCATTGGTCCACAATCACTGAGCCAATAGACTAGATTAGACTTTTCAAACTTTTCAAGTGATGTACACTGTAGGCAAAGGAGATTAAATGTATGAATGGGTAGGAATTGAGGAGAGTTATCATAAGTAGCCCATGGCAAATGGCAAATGTAATGCTTTATTTTTGTGAATCTTACATTCTACACTACAATATACCTGTATTTGCTTCAATGTCAAATTTATGTTCTAAGTTTTATTTCTGGATAACTGATACTCCAAGAAGAGACACTATGTTTATCCTGTGGCTTCATTTATCCTGTAGCACACCACCACGCAGCTATAGGTTCCAATATGTTTAGATAAATTCTTCTTTCTTTCCTAATATGTCTACAGTCAGGGAGTCCTAATCTGGAGTCCGAGAATAGATTTCAGGGAGTTTCCAGTAATGCCCCAGTTTAAGAAGCAGACTTATACTTTCCCAGCCAATGTTAGTTGATAATCTTTGAATATACTTAAGAAGCCAGCACTATTGAAAGCTTCTATGAAAACCTGATGAAAGATATGCAACTTTTAATCAGAAAAATGCACTTACACTCAAAATTTTGCATAAAATTTCATTATGTTTGCCAACCTTCTAAAATCCATTCTTAGGCATTGGATTAAAAACCCCTGACTGTAGACATATTGGGAAAAAAAACATTTATCTAAAGACTTTGGAACCTACAGTTTAAAACAAAACAGTAGAAAAAGAAGAAATAAATAGTACCAAGTAATTTCCAAACATCCCAATCTTCCACAGGAATGGAACCACACAGTAAAAGAAAAGCAGGTGATTAAAGCATATGCCATACCTCATTGAGAACCATAAACACATTAGTCTTACCCTCCTGCATATAGCCATTTCAGTCCCTAAATAACAAACAATATCAAGTAACTTCACAAAGGTCTTATGGTTTCAGTTATACACAAAGAGAAAAAGATACCCACTTCCAGGTAAGGCACAGAAGGGAGCACGATAGAACATCTCACTCATTCACTGCTTTAAAATCTCCCTAGAAAAAATTCTAGAAACCTTTCAGATCTGTACTTCCCTGAATCCAAAACTGATCCAGTTAGTGCTTATTTATACACTCCTTTAGATACTCAAATCCATTGCTTGAAAAATTTGGAAGTCATAAATTTACAACCTCCCCACCCCCATCACTCCACCACCTCCCCAAAATGGAAAACCAGCAGCACCAGTAAATAACTTTCTAGATAATGCAAAGTGGTAAACACTGCTAGAATTTAAGTGGTAAAAATTCTATTATGCAGGTGCTACCAGGCCTTCAACTATTCAAAGCTACTGCTCTTGAAAGTGGCAAAGCTCCAGAGAGAAAATACATTGAGGAAGGGGAAGAGAAGGGTCTTCCTAGATTTATACTTCAAATTTGCAGTGGAAGAGATTGGGAGTGAAAAGTATTCAAATAAACATAATAATTCTGAGAAAATGAAAGCACCAGAGATGATGCTGGGCTGGTACAAATTATTTAAATTAGTAAAGGGTTAATGAAGGGTTATTATGAGATGGTGAATAATTATAACTGTTCATGAAAGTGAAAGAAAGTTTCAAGACTAAACCACTCCTCTTCTGTAAGAACTGACCTGAATTTCTCTAGACTGAAATGAAATAAACACAAGCAAAGGTTCTAAGAGCAGCCCAAGGATACAGCACCAGGACCCATTGGACCTACACACTTTTTTTTCACTTTAAAATGGGATTTGCTTGTTTTCTTGACACAGTCAAAACAGCTGAAGACTGAGAACTTCGCTTTTTTCCTTCTTCAAAGAGTAATCATTGTTCAACATAAAATAAAATATGCTCTTCTATTGTAATTTAGGAAACTATTTTAGAATTTTGATTCTAAATAGTAGTATAAAACCTTTACAAAGTTTGTTTATATAGTTTGTTTCTTAGAGTGGTAGCATTCTTAAATAGTGCATGTTAAGAACCATAAGGAACACACCCATTAGACTAATTTATGTTTAAACTAATTTCATAAATGACATTATTCAATAATTAGTATACAATCCTCCTAAAATTATTATAATCCCCAGCACCTACCTTATCTCAGTTAAATTTGCAATATTCAAGTGAAATTTCTTCATTAATTTAGGGAGGAAAAAAGTGGTTTAAACCATTTAATTCTATTATAATTAGGGTAGTTTATTGTTAAATTATACAATCTTTGTAGCCAGTCAATTTCTCCAACTTCACATTTGAGACACTGAAAGCTCAGAAGAAAAAAGAACACTGAACATAGAAGGCACTCAGGCAAAGTGTGATATAACCAATGTTAATCTAACTGACTTATGCTGAATGTCTATTGATGAATGAAAGCACTTTGTCTACACAGCAGGCTCTTGCTTGAGTTATTTCCCAGTCTCTAGTCCAGTATTCATGACATTCACGACATTAAAGGAGCCGCTGAGGCATAATTAACTGGACAAAAGGGAAACTTTACCAAGAAAGAGGCAATTCACAGGCCATTAATAGTTCAAAATTGTCAACTGGTAGACCTTCATTTCCCAATGCCTGAATTACAGCTACAATCTCCTGACAGGTCCCCTTTCTCGCTGGGTTCTCCTTCACTTCAATCTACCTTTCAGTGGTACCCACTACCAGTATATAATGTTTCTTCTGACCTCTGTGTTCAAGTTGTTTCTCTGCCTAGAATGCTTTTTCCATCTATGAAAGTTCTACCCAGCCTGAATCCTGTTTTGTCCGTGAAGCCCTCCTGTACAATCCCAGCCCACATTAGCCTATCTAAACAATGAGTCCTACAGACCTCATTGTCTCCATCACTCATTCAGCCATTGAATCATATGTGACCTCATTATTTGTTTCATGAATCTTCTCTCCCCAATATGACTGAAAGCTTTTTAAGGACACAAAGCATGGCTTTATGCCTATTTTATGGACCTCTCACCCATACCCAAAAAGGGGCCTAGCACAGTGTTCTGCCCACAACAGCTATATTACTTGTTGAACTGAAATATTAGAACTAGCCATAACATGAAGAACAGTACTAGCTTAGAATAAGAGATAGATATTGATGTAAAACACACTGTCTTAAGATAATACTGGCAAATAAAACTTGAGGCTTGAATAAATATTCATTTTAAAAGTTTGTAAGCAAAGGGGTGATCATGGTGGAAATTCTGCTTTCTTATTTAGAACTGGAAAGCCATCTCTAAATGGAAATTAGAAACTGTTTCAAAATCCAAACTGATGCATTACAATTCAGTGGTAACATTAAAAAATGGCTACACCCTGGCTAATGAAAGAGAACCTCATACTGGTTGTGTAGACAACAGGGCAAACAAACAACTTTCAAGACCCATGACTTGACCATATCTATTATTTCACAGATACCACTGCCACATTTAGATGTGAGCTTTTCATTAGAAACAAGTGTGTACACTATAAGAAGTTCAAGAAGTGCTTAACTAGGCTGGGCGCGGTGTTTCATGCCTGTAATCCTAGCACTTTGGGAGGCCGAGGCAGGAGGATCACTTGAGCCCAGGATTTCAAGGTTGCAGTGAGCTATGATGACACCACTGCACTCTATCCCAGGCAACAGAGTAAGACCCTGTTTCAAAAAAAAAAAAAGTGCTTAACTAAAGTGGTTTATATATATACATATGGACTTAAAGGCCTTACTTATAATATCCCATTATGTAATTTATCTTCCAATTTTCCATCTATCTAGACAACATATACTTAGAAACATTCCTCAGAAACTATCAAAACTGATGTTTCTCCTTGAATGCCTCAGTCCTTCCACCTTTAAAAGTAGGTGAACAAAGGCAAAGCTCCTACCTGTTAAAGACGTTTCCTTCTATTATTATTAGCAAATTCATCAGAAAGCCCTAAAGAACACAGGATGAGAAGAATAACCTAAAAGGAAAGTGAGAAAATCAAGTTCTTTTCAAATACAAGCAGTTGGTATTAAGAATACTAATAAAGCAAATGATAAATACCGGTCAAATACTAACTGAAATGCTACTAGCTTGAAACATATTTAAAAATGGTTATTTCTGACTCTAACACCTTTAATATAGCTTATACATAATTTTCAATAAGTTTAGAAAAATAAATACCTCAAAGCCTAAATTAGGCTCTCTTGTAAACAGGCTTTGTGTATCTCTAATATGTATTTGTAGATTAATTTGTAAAGGATTCCCAAAATTCCTATGAAAAATGAGTTGCTTTAGGTAGAGCAACTATTATGTACCTTTAAGAAATAAGCTAAGCATAGTGCTTATAGTTAACAATACTATACTGTATACTTAAAAATATGTTAACAGTAGATCTCATGTTTTTGCCATAATAAAAAATAAAATAAAATCAGCATACATGTGTATGATTAAACAAAAACTGATTAACCAAAAAATGGCTGACACTCCAGTTATTTGTGAGAATACAGTTTACAAGTTAAGTTGACCATAGTAGGGCCTGTTAAGATAAGGTACAGAAAAGATGAGTGTGTGCCTTTGTATGACTATACTCTGCAGCCAATCAGAAAGTATAGCTGGGTCTACCCATTAATATTATCTGTTCCATAATCTTTGTTATAGAGAATAGCTGGGAGCAAGCTATATGAAAGAAACTTTATACATCTAAGTAGAGGCTATTAATACATAAATATACAGGACTAAAAATAATATCTCAATACCTGAGGATTTATAACTATGTTCATAGACAAGTCAAGAAAAATAAGAAAGGATAATGACCAGAAAGTGGCTACATTTATGCTGTTTTGGGGATACTAAAGCTACAGCTTCCAAACTCATGTAGAGGCCTCATTCTGATGACATTGTACAAATAGTTTTCATTGTGGTCTCTTGGAAGTACTCAAAGGACCCACAGCAGGTCCTCTCATTAAACTTTATACTATGCATTTGCTTCTACTAGGAATAATTATTTTTTATAAGAATGCCATGGCCATTGGTCCTAAAAGAGGGACATCCAGGTTTATGTGATATAAAACATGCCTCTTGGAGAACTCCTCCTCCAGACCAGGTGCCCGCCCAGTCTCCCTTTCCTACCCTGAATCCAGGCTTCACACCTCACTTAACTACAATTCATTTTTCATCCTCCCTAATTCCCACGTGCCCTCTATTCTTGCCTCCAGCCCTGTGTGACTCTCTTTCTCCACATAACCAATGCTTTCAGTGTGGAAGAGTGGATTCCTGCAAAACAACTTGCCAGGCACGGCAATAGTTGGAGGAGTTGGTGGAGTAAAACACACCACAAACCACATATCACCTCATTAGTGTCAGAGAAATAGAAGCAGTATCATTCCCATTTGTTCTTGTGAGGGTTTTCTGAATTGACAAGCAGAAGAGTATGGGGCTAGATGGATCTGTGAACTGAACAAAAAATTTTAACCACTGACTGCCCTGTACCTACTCCTAACATCAAAGGGCTATTTCACAAAATCAAGTACCTGGCCAAGCTAGTGGCAAGTTTTTTGTTTGCTTGTTTTGTTTTAATGCAAAAGACACTGTGGAAAATTTGGGTTTTTTTTAATTTTTATCATGAGAAAATTCATGAAATGTGTTGAGAGCACCACTCTAACATGGAAAAAGATCAGAAGACTTCATGAGATTCTTCTTTAGTGAATAAATCACCAATGCCATCCTCCACTTACCATATTAAATAAGACATGAAATGCACCCTTCATCTAAACACTTACCTCACTGTTGTTCAAAATCAGCACACACAGGGTATTTGCCTTACTACAATGAGGTATGTACTGAGGTTCAAGTTCTACCAGCTATGTAACTTATCTGCACCCCAAACCACCTATACCTAACCATGTGGGTGTTAGGCTACTATAAGCAATAATGATGTCACAGAGAAGAAACACACTAATGTGATTAGCACACAAGCATTTTTTTGAGGCAGACACAGTGCTGTGGGACCCCTAACTAGGATGACAGCATCAAAACCAAGTTTTCATAGATTCCATTCTATAAGAATGACTCAAAGATCCACTGACACCTGAAGCAAAGCAGAGAATCTGATGTCACCACCTTGCAGCAATCCAAGATGCCAATAGAAGATATGTTACTAGAATTGTGTGTCATATGCTTACAGATCACATAGAAAGTACATGGAATGGCAAGGTGAACTATATAGGCTGTTAAAGTCAATCTCACTACTTTCCATTACTAGAGAGCTGGTCAGCATCTTCTGGCAGGATATTGCATAATACAGTCAACTGTGCTCTCCCAGCATTGCATGTGGCTTTGGGTCACAGTGTGGATTATCTGTAAAATGAAACAGATAGGGGAAAGGCAAGAATCATCAAGACTATCACAGACCTCATTAAAAAAAATCTAATATTAGTAAGCCTGTACTCAAGCACAACTTTCCACATATGCCCATCCACTGAAGATTGCACAGATCCTAAAGCAATACAGCTGATCCTTCCAATTGATAACATCCATCCTTCATTGTTGAGCAAAGCTGCAAAACAGATCCAGCTTGATTCAATCTATTTTACTCTCTAAGCTTAAGGACACAGAACCTAGAATCAGTACCAAACAGCACTTCTAGTCCTTCAGAAATTTCCTTTAACTGAAGTTCTGAAACTACAAGTTCCTGAGGTGGTCTGCCATGAGGCTATATTTAGATCAAGGCTGTGCTATGATATATACACATAAGGAAATATAAGAATCACTGACTACTGTACAAATTGATAAGCCTGAAGACTGAGGAAATGTACAAACCTACATTAGGGAAACCTGACATTCTGCCAGGTATGTTTACTAGCAATACAAAGCTGAAAACTATCACTGATCTCTACCTATCTAAGCAGTTCAAAGTCACAATTGGCAAGGAGTGGGGGGCCCCCCCCCCCCCGCTGGGGTGATTCCCAAGGGATCAACCAAAACACCACAATAGTTCTGTCATTGCTCTGTGGTTCTGTTAATTCAAAAAGAAATGACATTTGATAACTGCCAACACTTGGAACTACACCTAGTAAGAAATCTGATTTTACCTGCCCAACCATTTGTTTCTTCCCATTTTCCCCCCATGTTTTTTAATGGTACCACCATCCTCCTGGTTGCCCAGGTTTATAAACTCTGAATCATGTTCAAAGCCTCTTTCCCTTTTACTTCTCCCCGCAATGGGAATTTGTTAGAATTTTTTTTCTGCAATGCCTCTTTACTCACATGCAGTCACCTAACTTCAGGTCTTCATCCAAAAGCTATCCCAGCTATCTTTATATTTGATCCAAATTATATAAACCAACATGTCTTCTCCTCCTTTCTCCTAAATTAGATACAGTTGGGAATAGGTGAAGAAGGGGAGGGAAGTATTCTTATACCTGTGATCAAATTTCATAGCCATTCCAACAGAGCTGTTGAACAAACTTTTCCTGAGCGCAAGAATAGCTAGGCACAGAGCCAAGAAGAGGCAATGATGAAAGCCAAAAAACAGGTGAGCTGCAATCTTTCCACTCCTACACAAAACCTTGCATATGCTGATAACTTCTTCCAATTCTTAATTTTGCAATGTTCCTCTATTCACAAACTCTGCCCCTGGGGTGACTTTCCCACTTTCCAATGTCAGTTTTCCTACTGCCCTCATAACCTTAAGCCGAGCTGGTCTCTCCTAGCTTGACACTCTTCTTCCAATTCATCGGACACTCTACAGGACTCTTCTGCAAATACTGTTCTCTTCCTAATACAAGAAACCATAACCAGATGCAAAATCTCTTATCCAGGCTTCCCAGAGAGTCCCCAACACAAAAGCTACTTTTAATTTCCTTGAAGTTTTATGATCTTAGAGACCGGAGCAAGGGGAGTGGTATGAAGAACGCTGACCGTGCAAGTTGCTGACTAAGGACAGCTGCTGGGAATCCCCAATTACTGTGGCAAGGGGTGTGGCGGTGACAGCAACCGGCTTGAAAACAGCCAAGTAAGACTTCAAGATCTACTGATCATACAGACTCCTTACCAATAATCTCTGTACCTTTTCCATTTAAAAACTTGGTGCATCAAGTCGTGAGACTGTTAAAAAAAATAAAATTAAATTAAAAAATAAATAAAAACTTGGTGCAAGTTATCCCTCCCAAAAGCCTTCTTCCTGACCACTCTCCTTTATTCCATGTCATTTCCATGCTTATGTATTTTATCTATATGTCATTAATTTATAATCATGTATATGTTGCTCTGTAAGTATTTTAAGCAGCTTCGATATTTGTATTATATCTTGAACAAGACTGTAAGCTCTGTGAGGATAGGACTATTTCTTCCATTTCTCTAGTTTCCAACCATGGAATTCAGCATAATGTATACGCTTTTAAAAAACAGGTTTTTTTTCCCCAGTGACATACAATTTCCACTCAGCTATTCAACACTAACATTTTTAAGGTTGAGCAAGTTTGAAAGTATGACACATTAAGAGCTGTAGAAAATACACCCACACTTGATACAAAAGATGCCACTTATAGTTGGACCAAACATAAAATACGCTCCAACCAACTATACTATTACATTATACTTCTTCCACTGGGTTCTTTTCTTTATACTACGTAAGCTTGTGGGTCATTTTTGCTCTTAGCAACACTAACTACAGAAGCTCAACTCTAAATAAGTTTACTGTTGGGAATCTACTCTTCCCACCTACACAACCACTAGCTTCCCACACTGTCTCCAGTGTCCTGTGAGCAACTGCCCAATTACTGATTGTGGAAAGACAGCTTACACATTGAGGGTCCATTCTTGGCAGCCACTGGGTTTTACTGCTGGTCCTCACTCACTTAGCTTAATTGATTCAGAACAGTATCAAAAAGAGACATTATTACACAAGTTTGAAAAAGAGACTATTTAAGAAAATTTAAATGTAAAAGCCCTGGTCATTGTGCTGCTTTATAACAGGCAAGCATGTGTGACATTGAGAGTACAGAATAACGCCTATTGAAGTCGGGAAAACTTGGGAACTTTGACTAATCTCATTACACAAATTTTAGTGTTTCACACATATAAATTCTCAAAAAGTAAAATTATCTATAAATGGAAGTGTAACTGACTTCAAAAATATAATCCATTGCAGTAAAAGATTTTAGTGTTTGTAACACAAGTTCAGTTTCAAAAAGTGTACAGTTTTTAAAAGACAACAATGTGAATGTTAGTATATTTCTGAGAAACACACAGTTAGAAAAACAACTCATGCATGGGTTAACAGAGCATTTTTCACTTTTTCAGTAGTAGTCTTTCTTCCCATTGGACTGAGAGATTCCAGCAGAGATTCCTTCTTGGCTGTCACCCACTAACTGAAACCTGAATGCAGCACAAACACAATTCATAAGAAAAATTATGGGCTAGATTGTCACTCCCTTTGGCCATATGGGGGAGAAGGTAAAATAAGCATTGAGTATTTCTTTTACATTTTTCTAAATATACCTTGCCCTACATACACACTTTCATGCATGGATATAAGAACAATTTTGTAGTTTATATTTCTACATCCTTCCATTTCAGTCACTGACGATTTTTACAGCATAAATGATAACTGGGGACATGCCTGCCTTCTTTTCTCTCAGTAAAATAGGATTTCAGATTGTCCTCCAATGGGAATCAACATTGTTGAAAAACAACCATATTATGCCTTCAAAAAGGCTCAACAATTTTTGAGACAATGTTTTTCTTTTTTACATTGTGACCAGGGAATGGAAGTTAGTACCATTATGTTAGCATGGATAAGAAAATCTGTCCTGGCCTAGTAGAACCATCTGCAATACATATATCTGGCTATTCTGGTCAGTCTTCATCAAAAAAGACATAATAGAAATATAATAGCTTATGTTTAAAATGCTCATTTAATATTACTTTAACCTGAGCTGCATTATCAAATCATTTTTTTGATAGTGCAATAGGATTGCTACTGTTCTGGTGAAACAAAATGCCTACTCCCCTAACACAACCCAATTCCTCCCAAGCATGCTGAAACCAGTAATTTGACTACTGTGGCAAGATGAGAAAGAGTTAACTGTTCAACACTTGATCAGAATCTCTCAAAATCTGCACGTCCAGGAGTGGATTTTTTAAAAATACATTTTATTCATTGCATAGAAAACCACACTTATTGATGTTTAATAGTAAAGAATCTTCTACGTGCTGTCGTCTATACAGAACATAGTATTACATTAACTTCAAAGGTGGTAAGATGATTAAAATAAAAAGTTCATGGGACGTGACATGCAACACAGCATTAAAGATATAAGACTGAACAATCCCAGTGCCTTAGCAGGATCCTTTTATATTTCTTTGTTAATAAGGGAAATTCTTAAAATGAAATCCAGCAAGCATAAGCATAAATAAAAGCTTTTAAAATCTTTTCACACGTTATTAGTGAGCTAATCATAAAAGCATTTGATGGGAACAAAGGGGGCTTTACTTAATAAAGTCAATATAACTCACTTTAAGATATCATATTTGTGCTACTTTTCACTCCTACAACTTACCCCTCACATTTAACAATTTCTGAAAAAGGACCTAAAAATCACACCACAGGCTTCCAAAAGTCACCCTCCCCCCAACCCCAGCCCCGAACCTCAGACTCTTACGCTCTTGGTAGCATTCAATCTCCTGGGTGCTTAAGTTAGAATGAACATGGTAAAGGACAGTGACACAGAAGCAGGAAGTTTAACACTGGAAACTAGCAGCAAAAACTGCCATTCCCTTACAGTTGCTCAAGTACTTATTGGGGTCCTTACTTTTCTCTAACCCAGTGGTTCCCAACGTGTGGTCCTGGGAACTGTAGCATCAGCATCACCAGGGAACTTGTTAGAAATGCAAATTCATAGCCCCACCCCACACTGACTGAATCAGAAACTCTGGGAATGCGGCCCAGCAATTTGTGTTTTAACAAGCACTACAGGAGATTAGGAGGTACTCTAAAGTTTGAGAACCAGTCCTCCACAAACTTTAATGTGCATAAGAATCACCTGTGGAGCTTGTTAAAATGCAGATTCTAATTCAGCAGGTCTGAGGTGGGGCCTGAGAGCCTACATTTCTAACAAGTTCCCAGGTGATGTCTTCTGCAGACCACTTTGCAAATGTTTCCCAAATCAGTTGTTTACCCAAATTACCCAGGGTGCTCATAAAATACGAATTCCAAAGTACCACCCCCGACCAAATTAAGACAAATCTCAAGAGAAAGACCTAAGTAGAATAAAACTGGTGGTTCTCCACCTTGGCTGCACATTAAAATCACCTGGGGAGCTTTTACTAATCCTGATTCCCAGGTCCCATCCTAGATGAATTAAATCAGAATCTATGGGGCTGGGACTCAGGCATCCGTGCAGCCAAGGTTGAGAACGACTGCTCTGGAGTCTAACTGGCTCAACACCTGGCACAGTGGATCCCTTTATAGTATCAAACAGGTTCCTATAAAATGGCTACCTGGGCTCCCTGACACATAAATCCAAGAGTTCTGATTTTCAATAGTAAAATGCACCTAAAGTTACGTTTTCCTTATATCTTGAACCATATTTCTGTGGACAAACCTGCATGTACAATGCTCTCTGCAATGGGGTAGGTACTCAAAAAATAGCAACAGTGAAGAATTTGTGTCCATACAGCCCGTTCATATGTTGACATCCCCTCAACCCTGAAGCCCATACATCACTAGAAATTTCTAATAACCTTCATAGTGGAAGTGTAACTGATGGATCTATAACTTCTAAACCTATAAAAAGCAGATTTCACCAGTTACAGACATTCTGAGAGAAAGGTCCTAGGAAGGGACGAAAACTGTGCTTTTACATATGAGAATGTAAAATTGTCAAAAGCACATCTTCTGGGGGACAAAGACAGGACCTGAAACACACTGCTCATTGCATGATACTAATAACTCTGAGAAAAAAATCCCAATATGTCTATTTATGTCTCATGGCACCTAGCATAAAGCCACACTAATAACTACACAATGCTGTTAAATATATAAAACAAAGAAAAATGTGTGGTGATTACTAAGGCACCGTCAAATGACTAGTTATTTCCCTCCCATAATCAAGAAATCTTCCTGAGTTTTCCACAGTACACCTCAAAAATGAGCTTAAGATAAATAAAAATAAGACACAGTCCTCTTCCCACTTAAGTGAACTTTCATTCCCCACTGGTCATAGTCAGTGTCTACTCTAAACTAGTTGTTTTGTAGAAAACATGATACATTCAAGGCCTGCTAAATGATAATAGTTATTATTCTTCCACCACTGTTTCAACATATCCACAGTGGTCAAAAGTGTGTCTTATTTATCTGTTTAATTCCATGAAAAAGAAATCCAGCAGCTGGGGTATTAGAGGAGAACAACATCTAAATACACGTGCAAAGTGGCTACCGTTAAAATTGTATTTTCAAAAGCATTTTCTGTATGAACTGGTCAAGCCCACTTTCCTTTTAAAACTCTTGTTATAGTCATTGAGTTAACCCAAACTCACTTTAAAATGTGTGAAAATAGCACCTCCTGAAAGTGTGTTCTCATATGCTTTGGAGCAATGGAGCGTGAATACTAAAACAGCCTTTGCCAAACTCATGTAACAGCTCAAGAACTAAACAGGAGTGAATTTTTGCAGTCCCATGACTTTGCAGAGCCAAGCTAAGTATCATCCCAGGACTAGCTTTAATACATCACAGACATCCAAGAGAAGGCAGAGAAGTCACAAATAAGTGACTCAAGCTAATAAATATTTCATAGATTTTTTTACATGGCAGTCTTTCCAAAATGAATTTTACTTCTTAACCCAAAAAATAATTTGGCTAAGTAAAGGTGTGGACTTAGGATTTAAGCTCCTAGAATTAACACTGTGAAATTTATAAAGGTATTTAATTTATTTGACAAAGTGTCTGCCTGGATGCCCTTTCATGCATTTCTCATGAACCAATGCCCAAAGATGAACTAAGTCTAAAAGAAAATGCACAGACCACAGAAGAGTCATACAAAATTAAATACATTTAAAGTATCAAAGCCAAAGAAAACAAACAATACAAATGCACAATTTCCAGGACACTTTATTGTAATTTCCACTTTACATATTAATTTAATATTTTTACTCTAGGCAGAAATGTTTATACTTATGCAGTAGTAGTCCAGTCCCCTAAACTCACAAAATGAAAAGAAGCAGTTTAAAAAGAACATCAATTCAGGTATTTATGATATGGAGGACAAGGGGCACTTGTCTTAGCTAGAAAAAAGGTTGATGCCCTTCAGTACTAGTTTCACTGAAATTTTTCTCTGTTATTTTTCTTGTTGATGCTAAGTACTCATAATAAAAACAATGATCCTTTTTCCCATCTGCCCTCTCTTGGTCTTTACATTCTGTCTAGCATTTAACTCAAAAAGTCAGTTTACACTCAGTTTACACATTAAAAAAAAAAAAAACATATGCCCCATCTCCCACACATCCAAATGGACAGGGATTAGAATTAACCTGGCTTTTAGCTGTAACCGTGCTATTTTAAACAATTTCAACCACACACTTGAAGGGTAAAATAATTAAAAGTACAAAAGCAAAGGAAACCATAAAAATTCCTACACATTTACTGTTGGATTGTTTAACTATTTTTTAAATCGTCGAGTATAACAGATTTCTTAAAAGTGAAATCGACACAAAAGCGAATGCACGCTAAATGTACAAACTGGCAGTGGCTCTGTGGGGACAGCTCTCTTTGAATGAGCTATTACCCAGACGGTGGAATGAAAAAAAAAATTTAAAAAAAGGTCTCACTCTTCAAATGTGAGGAAGCCGGCGGTGCGCTCGCTTCACTAGAAACACATTTTAATGGGTATGTCCGGATAAAAATAGGTAGTAAGGGAAAATGTGTTTTAAAACCTCCCCCCTTCCCAGGGCACAAGGAAACCCGGAGGAAAAGATGGGTAACCTAACAAGCTCCGGAGCTAAGTTCCATCACTAGCAGAACAGAAGTTGGATAGTTGCTATTTTTCACCCTGCAATGGGATAGTAGCTCTCCAACTGCAAGGTACGCGGGGCAGGAATATTGGCGGGGCTTTCACTTGGGGTAATGGAAACCAAAGTGAGGAGAGGTCAATACCTTGAGTAATCCAGATCTCCAGAACCCGGGCGGGGTTGGGGGGGAGATAGCGGGGGGTAGTAGGGGGCGGCGAAGTAGAGAAGGAAAGGGTCAAAACTCCTCGAAGTTATCGCAAAGAGAAAGCGAACACTTCTGGGAACCACGGGGCCATCCCTTGCAGCAGCACCCTGCTCCAAGTGTAGGGTGCTTGCCTCGGAGGGCAGAAAGCGCAGGGTGCCCTTACTTAGGTCGAGTGGCTCCGGGGGACCCGATCAGCTAGAGGGTAGGGGCAGCCGGCGGCGGGGAGGCAGACTCACACTTTGCCTCAACTCTGAGCCCCATCCCGAGCGCAAGGGAGAGGGCGGCGGAGGGCACGGTACTCACTAGGGCTCGTTGGTGAACCGGGGGGTCCGGGGCTGCTGGTATCCGTACAGGTGACAGTAGAGCACATCGAAGCAAAAGCAGCACATCTCTGCTGACACCACCATCTTCCGGGAGCCCGGCGATGAGGACGAGGCGGCGGACGATAAGGAGGGCGAGGAAGAGGTGGCGGCGGCCGGGGTAGAAAGTAGGGTCCCCACTCCGCAGCTCGGAGGTGGCGACAGGGAGATCCCCCCGCCGCCGCCGCCGCAGCCCTGGGGGGGAGAGAGGGTACAGCCGCTGCCGCTACCTCCTCCGGTTAGACCTCCCAGCCCGTTGAGCCGCGTACCGGCGCCTCCTAGTCCCAGCTCCCCAGCTCGGCACTGGCTCTCTCCGCTGCAGTGGGAGGAGGAGGAGGCGCCACCACCGCCACCCGAGCCAGAGGGGGGCGAACTGGACAGTTTCTGCTTCTTCACCCCGCAGCAACCCGCCGCCATCTTGGAACAGTCTCCCCCACGCAGCGTTTCCGACCCATAAGTGAGGCGAGCTGACGGCGGGGGCGAGCACGCTGCGGCCCCGGCCGCCGGGGGCGCGCCAGGGGCTCTCAGGGCGCGCGCGCGCCGTTCCCCAGCCCGGCTGCCCGGCCACGCGGCTGCCCCGCGCGCGCCTCCGCCTCTGCGCGCGCGCCCCGCGCTGTCTCTGCCGGGCTCCTCGCGCCTGTCCCGCCCAACTCGCGCTTCCTCGGAGCAACAGCCTCATCCCAGCCCTAGCCCCAGCCTCAAACCCTGTGGCGGCAGAGAAGGGAAGACGGGAAGCTGATTAGAAAGGAAAGTGAAGGAAACAAGAGCGAGACAGTGGAGAACGGGAGCAAGGGGAGGAGGTGGGCACGCCCAGGGAGGAAGGAGGGAAAGGGAAACTAGTGACGGGGGAGGGGGGCGGGAAAGAAAGGAGAAAGTCTGAAGTAAGCATCGAAGTCTCAAAGCACAGCTCCATGACCTCTGCTGCACGTAGTGTTAGTGACACTTGAGCACAGTTACGTGGAACCTGAGCCACCCGGCCTCAAATACACTGGTTTCTGAACTGTTGGAGTGTGAGCAAGCAGGTGCTCGGAGCTCCACACCTGAGACCGCCCCTGTAAAGTATGTACAAAGCACTCGGGGAAATGGTCGTGCTGTGTTGTCTTTGATATCAACCTAAGCACACACCAGGGGTTTTCCGAGATTATGGTAGAAAAGCAATACTCTTTCCTTTCCTTATCAACAAATATTCAAGCTCGATTGAATTTATATATCTTGTACTTGTTTCCCCAACTTCCCCTCCTAGCCCCGTGAAAAAGTTTAACAGCCAAAAATAAAGTCCTAACCAACACCTCAGTGGTTCAAAGATGTTAATGGTGCTTTTGAACTTGCAGTGGTGGGCTTTTCGGGTTTCTTATTTTGTTTTTTGGCTTGGGGAAAAAAATAATTAGAAACATATCTGTACTGCACAGATCTTAGAGGTAAATAGGGCACATAGCGTACTTAGTCATAAGTTGAAAGGTTTTGGGCAAGTATATAATTAGTTCTTAATGTTCATTTTTGAAATTTCTTGATTAAAAAATGCTTCGATGCATACCAAAAGCAATCCATGGAACCAAAAACATTTGTACCCTGGTAATATTTTGAAATAATAATAAAAATGCTTGAATGGATGAGGAGGCATATGATTGAGTCAATTGGGCACCTAAGATGCAACTTAATAAAAAAATAATAACAATAATCAATTGTTAAAATTCACATATATGAACCTGATAGAAGTAGAAAGTATAAGTTATTTGCATTGTGTCTACACCATGCCAAAACATCTAGACAAAGTCAGGTATCTGCATATTTGGAAACTGAAGACTGATTGATTTTTGTCACCTTTGATCTAAGTGTGTGGGATCTTGCAAATAGGTGGGGGTTGTTCATTCCACGCAGGAAAAAAAATAAAAAGAAGTGTATTCATTCAGTAAATATTGAGCCTCTGCACCATACTATGTGCACAACACTGCACTTCTGTTGAAATCCAGGGCATACACAGGAAGTATGCTTCCCACTCTCAAAGAGTTTATGAATTAAGTCAGATATGTTGTCCATAATCAGATAAATAGCTATTATGTACTGAACATTTTTAAGGTGCCTGGTACCACGCCTCATCTTACCCCATAATCCTTTAAAATAATATCTTATTTGATCTTCACAGCAATGCTCTGAAGTTGCTCATTTACAAATGAGGAGATAAAACCCTAGAAGTAACTTGACCAACATCACATACCTAGAAAGTGACAGAGCCAGGATTGGAATGCAGGCATGTCTGATTCTAAAAACCATGCCATTATGCTGTACTGCTTCTCAATAGCAATATATGATAACAAGGTTAGTGATGGACAAAAGAGAGTGACATTAAACTGCAGTGGGTAGAACCGAGGTTAAACAAAAATAAGAAAGTTTTAATGGAAAGATTGAGAGACACTGAAATATGTTAACAAAAAAAGATGAGGAATCACCTTCCAAAAAAATTTTATGAGATAGATCAACTGTCTGCAATGACTAAATGCAGCCTAAAGACAAAAGAGGTAGTTTAATTGGTTTGTGATATGTGATTTCATCCTCAAATCTCATCACTGCTAGAACTAACCTTATATTTGAGGCAAATAACAATTCATTGTCAGCTACTAGTGTAGTAAAAAAAAAATGCCTTTTTTTTTTTTTTTTTTGGTCTATGTTGTGGAAGAGAAAGCAGATTGGTTTATTTAAAAAAAAAAAGCACCACAAGAACTGGTACACTGTTAGAGTGTTTTGTTTTGTACTTTATCCTTAACTATCACAACCTACCTTTCAATTTGTTTGAGACTGGATTGAATACAATACCAGGCAGTAGGTACCAATTTACTCCCCACCCCACTAAAGTGATCACTTCTAGAGTAGAAAACCAGAGCCATTTAATGACATCACACAACAGTTTAGCACAGGAAGCAAAGTAGGATACCATGGATGGCTGCTTCTGCTAGGGGAATTTAGAAAAGCAGAATGTAATCTCCCAATTTAGAATTTGGCCAGTAGACAAGAGTCTAACGCCCCTACTCTTGTGAAAATAGCAAGGAATCTTTAATAAGCACCAGTAGTCATGTCCTTAGTTGTGCACTACATCTAAAAGACAAAGCTCTATCATGGCTATTGTGCCAGGCTAAGGGACTGATGCAATGGGAAACCCAAAGACAAGGACACCCCAGCTGAATTACAAAAACAGCTTTTCCCCCAAGGATTTTTAATTCCAACTCCAAACCTTACTAGCATAAAGAAAATAGACAAACCCAAATGTGATCATCATAGAAAAGACATCGTTACCTGACCGCTAGGGGTTGCTATCTAAGTACTTTGTTGTATTGGCTGGCTAAAAGGGGGGAAAAACACTAATTTTTTTCTCTGTGTTAACTTCTCCTGAGCTTGGCTCACCTCCTATACTAACTTTGAGCCTCAAGATGCTTTATAAATCCCCTGGCAAGTAGTGGTGATGGTGGTAATGTCTCCTTCTAGCCTTTGAGGAAATGCCTCTCCTGTTCTTGTTTACTTGCAAAGTCACCAGCATAGAAATAAACATATTTCATTCAAACATAAATGAAATCCACAGAACAAATTCTGTGAAAATGTTTTTTTTTTACATCTATGTAAAGTGAACACTGACCTTGCTCAGGATTCTCTTGACTTGAAGTATAAAGGTCAAAGTATGATAGAGCACATGTGTTTCTACCCACTGCTGATACTGGAGTGCAGTGATAATACCCTCCAGAGGAAACGTTAAGGTGCCTCCTGCTCTTTGTAACTGACTGTCAAGCTGGGAGCTAAAGATTCCATGTTTCTTTTAGATAAAATAAAGTAAATATGCCATAGTCTCTTTGTCAACAAAGAACATTCAAATTGTAAGCGTTTCTACTTCTGCGTTTGCCTCTAAATTGCTATTAACTAACTCTTATCAAATGCTTTGTTTTACAACTGTGAAAAAACTGCTGGAACAGAGCTTATACCTATTATTTACTATGAGGTAAAACTAGAAATTGAATTAAGCCCAATAGTTACTGATTATATTGTCATTGCCTCAATTCATTCTCGTGTTTACAACATAGTTATTTTTCATTTTAAAAAACAAGAATAATTACAATTTGCTGAGGTAGTGAACTTAATGTTGCAAAATTATTTTCTTAGGTTTCTGGGGGTGTGGGTGAGATGAGGAAAATTCACATAGTTCACTGAAAAAAACCTGCCATTTATGTCCAAACAAATGTTATTTTTATCTTCTGTCATCAAACTTTCTCAACTGTCATCCTTGAACAACTGCAGAATGTAATATTCTTAGCTACCACTTTCATCTAACCTTGTGCACATATAACACATGGTTGTGGTGGTGGAGGTGGTGATCAGTTCCCTTTTATATTTGAGTGAATATGTGAGTAAACATTGAAATTCTTTACCTACTTTTCAATTCAAATTGATCAGTTTTTGTTTTCCTGATTACAAAATAGATCCTTGCCTCCTAAATCCTTTCTTTATCTAACGAACACATTTATGAGCCAAAGAACCATGATCTACCTTGCACTATTTTCTACCTGTTTCATTTACATCTTCTATTGTCAACTGGAGTGCAAACTAATTGAATGTTGTTTTGCTACCTATTTCCTTGAGACAAGGCTCTATAAACTCTAATGAGGTTTAGATATGCTAATATCTACTCTGAATGTGGAAGTATTAATAAGGCTAGCTGGTTGTAGATTGGAGAGGAAAGCTTTTTAGGGAGGAGATGATCAAAAAGACTATTATTTGGGGCAGTTAGAGGAGTTGTGAGCATCCAAAACATGAAGATGTCTACTATAGCTTGGAAAATCTTTACTTGACTGTTTTTCTCTTTTCTCTCTTTTTAAAAGAATTCATCTACTAGCCTCTATGCATATACTGGGGTGTGAAAATGTATATACTACAACCTAATTGTGCCTCACCTTCAACTAATATATAAACCATATAACTAAACTGTATCTAAACTATAAATAAAAATATAGTTGTTTTCCTATAACTAATCTCATTGTGTCCTGGAGCACCTATCCCAGTTGGTTGGAAGCACAGGTTGGGCAGGGTGAGGATTAACACTGTCAATTAAAATATAAAAGTCTGTTCTGAATTAAAAGTCTCTTTTGTGTAAATATTTGATTTAAAGTTCAAACTCACTCATGGCACTGAGGAGTGGAAATCTGATCCCCATAATCTCTACTGGATCCTGGTTGAAGTGTAGCTCATTTTGCCTCACTATATCCACTGCTTAAATATCTACAATTTATGGCTTATTCTCTCAGTATGAGTAATGCACAGTGATTTTGTCAGGAAGCTCAGCCCTCTCTCTTTATTTGCCATTCAGAGTTCCTACCCCAAATCTAGTGGTGTTGCTAACCCTTCAAACTTCAGCCAGATCCGCCATCCAGCCCCTGACGTTAGCTATCCACACACAGCTTCTTCTTTGTGGCTGTTCACCCCACACTACAACAACTGCCTGGCAAGTAGGCTGCTGCTTAATCCTCAGCTGCCTTCTGCATCCTCCACAAGATTCCACAAGGAATTCTGGAGGTTTTTTTTCATGCCTCTTGATGGGCCTCTAAAACACCCAAGCTGCCATTTCTACTGCAGATACCTCATGGTAGCATACAGCTTCTCTAAGGGGCTTGAAATTTCCCATGCTACACTCTGCTCTGTGGTTCCCCCAGACTTCTCTGGTTGTTTCTTTCTTCTTTTTATTGAGATATAATCCATAAAGCATACAATTCACCCATTTAAGTTTTACAATTCAAATTTTTTTTTAGAATATTCATGCAGTTGTGCAACCATCAACATGATCAATTTTGGAACACTTTTACCACCCCCAAAAGAAACTCTGTACCTATTAGCAGTTACTCTTCATTGCTTCCCACTTCCCCAAGCCCCAGGCAACCACTAATCTCCTTTCTGTCTCTATAGATTTACCTATTCTGGACATTTCCTATAAGTGGAATCATACTATACTTGCCCTTTTGTGTCTGGCTTATTTCACTTAGCAGAATGTTTTTGAGGTTCCTCCACATTGTAGCTAGCATCTACCAGTACTTCATTCCTTTTTATGGCTGAATATAGTATTCTATTATATGGATATGCCACACTTTGTTTACCCATTCATCAGTTGATTGACATTTGAGTGTTGGCCCTTTTGGGTTATTATGAATAATGCTGCAATGAGCATTTGTGTACAGGTTTTTGTGTAGATGTATGTTTTAATTTCTCTTGAATATATACGTAGTGGTGGAATTGCTGGGTTACACTGTAACTACACGCTTAACCTTTTCAGGAACTGCCAGACTGTTTTCCATACTGACTGCACCATTTTAGAATCCCACCTGCAGTGAATGAGGGTTCTAATTTTCCATATCCGTGCTAACACTTGTTTTTATCTTTTTAAATTATTATTATAGCTTATAGCTATCCTAGTGGGTATGAAGTGGTGTCTCATTGTGGTTTTTGTTTTAGAGAAATACATACTTTATTTATTTATTTTTTAATTTCAGAATATTATGGGCTGCAAACATTTTGGTTACATGAACTTCTTTTGTACAGTTTGAGTCAAAGTTACAAGTGTGCCCATCACCCAGATAGTGTGCATTGTACCTGTTACGTGTAAATTTACCCATCCCCTCCTCCCCTCATTGTAGTTTTGATTTGCATTTCTCTAGTGACTAACAATGTTGAGCATCTTTTCATGTGTTTATTGGCCATTTTTATAACTTGTTTAGAGAAATGTCTATTCAAATCCTTTGCCCATTTTTATATTGAGTTATTTGTCTTCTAATTATTGAGTTGTAAGTGTTCTTTCTATATTCTGGCTACCAGTCCTAAATCAGACATACTATTTTGAAACATTTTCTTCCATTCTTTGGGTTGTTTTTTCACTTTCTTCATGGTGTCCTTTGAAGCAAAAAAGTTATTATTTTTGACATAGTTCAATTTATCAATTTTCTCTTTTGTTGCTTATAATTTTGATAATATATTAAAGAAACTATACCCAAATATAAGGTCGTGAAGATTTCCACCTATATTTCCTTTTAAGATTTCTATATTTTTAGCTCTTACATTTGGATCTTTGATCCATTTTGAGTTAATTTTTGTACACAGTTTGAGAGAAGGGATCCAAGGTCATTCTTTTGTGTGTGGCTATCCAGTTGTCCCAGCACCATTTGTTGAAAAGACTCTTCCTTTTCCATTGAAATGTCTTGGCATGCTTATCAAAACCAATAAAAAAATAAATGTAAGGATTTATTTCTGGACTCTCTATTCTATTCCATTGATCTGTGTGTGTATCCTTATGCTAGCACCATACTGTCTTGATTACTATAGCTTTACAGCAAGTTTTGAAAATGGGAAGTGTGCGTGCTCCAAATTGTTCATCTTCTTTCAACATTGTATTTGGCTGCTTTAGGACCCTTGCATTTCCATGTGAATTTCAGAATTATCTTGTCAATTACTGCAAAGCAGCCAGGGGATTTTGATAGGGTTGCATTGAATATAGATCAAATTGGGGAATACTGACATCTTAACAATATTAAATCTTCCAATCCATGAACATAGGATTTTGATTTACTTATTAAGGTCTTCTTAATTTCTTTCAACAATGTTTTATAGTTTTCATAGTACAATTTTGTACTTCTTTTGTTAAATTTATTCCTAAGTACTTTATTCTTTTTGATGCTATTGTATATTGAGTCATTATGTTCATTTCAATTTTGAATTATTCACTGTATTAAAAAATTGATTTTTTACATTGGTCTTGTATCTTGCAACCTAGCTGAACTCATTTATTAGTCCTAATAGTTTTATATTGGATATTTTTTAGAATTTTCTGTATCCAAGACCATGTCATATGTAAAAAGTTTACTTCTTCCTTTCCATTCTGGATGCATTTTATTTCTTTTTCTTGTCTAAAACCTCTAGTACAATGTTAAATAGAATTGGTGAAAGTGGACATTTCTATCTTGTTCCTGATCTTGGGGGGAAAGTCTTTTACCTTAGGTATGATGTTAGCTGTGGGTTTTTCATAGATGCCCTTTATTAGGTTGAGGAAGTTCCCTTCTATTCCTAGTTTGTTGAGTTTTTTTTTAATCATAACAACAGGTTGGATTTTTGTCAAATGCTTTTTCTGTGTCTATTGATAGGATCCTATGGTTTTTGTCCCTTATGCTGTTGATATGGTATATTACATTCAATAATTTTGGGGTATTAAACCAACCTTCCAATACTGGGATGAATACCACTTGGTCATGGTGTTTAATCATTTTTATATGTTGCTGGATCCATTTACTAGTATTTTTTTGAGGATCTTTACATCTATATTCACAGGAGATAATAGTCTGAGTTTTCTTGTGGTGTTTTTTGTCTGGTTTTGTTATCAGGATAATACTGGTCTCATAAATAAGTTGGGAAGTTTCCTTCCTCTTCTATCTTTTTGGCAGGGGGAAGGGTTTGAGAAGGATTTGTGTTAATTATTCTTTAAATATGTGGTAGAATTTACCAGTGAAGCTATCTGGTCCTGGGCTTTTCCTTCTTGGGAGTTTTTTTAATTACTGACTCAATCTAGTTACTTGTTATAGGTCTGTTAAAATTTCCTGTTTCTTCTTGAGTCAGTTTTGATAGTTTGTGTGTTTCTAAGAATTTGTCCATTTCATTTGGGTTGTCTAATTTGTTGTCATACAATTGCTCATAGTATTCTCTTATAACCTTTTTTATCTTTGTAAGGTCTGTAGTAATGTTCTCTCCTTTCATTTCTGATTTTGGTAATCTCAGACTTCTTTCTTTTTTTCTTGGTCAGTCTAACTAAAGGCTTGTCAATTTTGCTGTTCTTTTCAAAGAACCAACTTTTGGTTTTATTACTTTTCTCTATTGTTTTTCTATTCTGTATCTCATTTATCTCTGTTTTAATTCCTATTTCTTTCCTTCTCTTTGCTTTGTGTTTGGTTTGCTCTTCTGGTTTCCTAGGAGGCAAGTTAGGTTATTGATTTGAATTATTTCTTCCTTTTTAATATAAATGTTATAGCTACCAATTTCCCTCTAAGGACTACTTTAGTTGCATCCCATACATTTTGAAATGTTGTGGTTTTGTTTTCATTCATCTCAAAGTATTTCCTAGTTTCCCTTGTGAGTTTTTTGACCTATTGGTTATTTAGGAGTGTGTTGCTTAATTTTCACATATTTGTGAGTTTCCCAAATTTCCTTCTCTTATTTATTTCTAATTTCATTCCATTGTGGTAGACAATATATTTTGTATGCTTTCAATTTTTTTTTTAATTTTTTGAGGCTTGTTTTATGGCCTAGCGTGTGGTCTATCCTGGAGAATGTTACATGTGCACTTGATAAGATTATATATTCTGTTGTTATTGGGTAGAATGCTCTATATGTTAGGTCTAGTTGGTGTATAGTGTTGTTCAGATCTTTTGTTTCCTTATTGAAGTTCAAGAGTAGATCATGCATAGCTGTGATAAATAATTTGGCTTTTATTCAAAAAGAAATGGGAATACACTGGAGGGTTTAATAAGATCAGTTTTGCCACTATGTTGAGAATGTAATGGAGGAGAACAAAGCAGATAGAAGGAGACCAGTGAGAAGATATCTGTAACCCAGGATAGGCCTGGACTGAGGTGGTAGCAGTTAAGATGAAAAGTAGGGAGAGATTCTATATAAATTTTAGAGATAAAGCCAACAAGACTTACTGATAGATTTCTTGTTGAAGTGAGGAAAAGGAGGGAATTAATGATCATGACTAGATTTCTGGTATAAGTAACTGAATAAGTGGTAATAACATATTGAGATGGAGAACATAAGGACAGGAGTCAGTTCAGAGGATATCGAGAGTTTTTGACTTAATAAATTTAAGGTTTCTGTCAGATATGAAAATGGAAATGTCAAGTAGGTAAACAGATATGTATGTCATGAACTCAGATGAAAATTCTCAACTAGAGAAATAAATTTGGGAGTTAGCATATAGATAGTATTACAAGCCATGGTCTGGAGAAGATGACATAGAGAAGGAATATAAAGAAAAAGAGAAGGCCAAGATTGAACCCTGAGAGTAGCACAATAGTAGAATGAATCTTCCAAGGAGACTAAACAAGAGTAGCCAGTGAGGTAGGGGAAAAGCCAACAGAACATTGTGTTGCAATATCCAAAGAAGAAAATCTTTTAAGAAAGAGGAATGGTTAACGATGTTAAATGTTGCAGGCAGCTCAAATAAAATGAGGATAGAGAAGTGTCTATTAGATTTGGCAATATGGATGTTGCTTGTTGCAATAACATGAATAGTTTCATTGGAGTGTTGGGGCCAGAAGCCAGACTGAAGTGGGTGGAAAAGTGAATGGTGAGGAACTGCAGATAGTATGTACAGACAACTCTGTTGAAACATCTGGCTCCAAAGAAAACAGAGAAATGAGATAGATAGTAGCTGGAGAGGAATGTTGGATCAAAGGAGGGCTTTTATTTAATTAGGGATGACTTCTAGAGATATTATAAGGAGTCATTATTACCATCATTAGTATTATGTCTTTGATGGTCATCATTACAGTCTTCAGTGAAGTAGACCTACAAGTAATTCTTGGACAGACACAAATACTGAGATCTCAAAGCATCAATTATTTTTCTTTTCTAGTCTCACAAATAGGGAGATCAATATGACAGGACCAGCCAGGGAAGAAAGAGAACTGAGCTGGATGGAAATGATGAGCACAGGAAGAAGATAGGCAATAAGATGCCTGGGTTTTGGTGCTTTTGATGCTGTTTGTAGAGTGATGGTGTGAGAGAAGTAGACAGTTGAAAGACAAAGAGGAAGGATGTTAATTTTATCAACCAACCTTAGGGTTCCAGTGAAAATTTTGATGTCATGATATTTTTACTGCTTCAGCAAACTTTGCTCTTCAGAATCACAACAGGGCCTAGTGATTGCTTTGGGCATAGCTTGGCCAGAGCTGTAGCAAACATGTATTCTTAGGCCTGTAGCATATCACCCACTCATTGCACAACTTCAAGCAAGTTACTTAACCTCATTTTCTTTATCTCTTAAATTGCATATCAGTATGTACCTCATAAAATGGTTGTAAAGATTAAATAAAAGAATGTGTCTAAAGTGCTTAGCAAGCTGGGTGCAGTGGCTCATGCCTGTAATCCCAGCTACTCGGGTAGCCAAGGCAGGAGGATTGCTTGAGCCTAGGCGTTTGAGGCTGTAGTGAGCTATGATCATGCCACTGCACTCCAACCAGCCTGGGCAACAGAGTGAGACCTCATCTTTTAAAAAAAATTTCAATTGGCCACACCCTTGGTATTCTCTCCTGAACACATTGGGAGGGTGGGAGGGAGGTGAGGGGTGAAAAGTTACATATTGGGCACAATGTACACTATTTGGGTAATGGGTACACTAAAAGCCCAGACTTCACCACTATACAATATATCCACGTAACAGAAAAACACTTGTACCCCCTAAATCTTTTGAAATAAGAAAATAAAGCACTTAGCATAGTGTCTGTATTAGTTAGGTAAACTAAGTGCTCTAAAAAGTAGACCCAAAGATGTAATAGCTTGATAAAACAAAACTCTATGTCTTACTCACCTAACAGCTCTAAATAGGCATTCCTCCATTCCTCTAAGTCAGGTGGCTCATTCCATGGGGTCATTCAAAGACCCAGACTAATTTCATTTTGTGACTTTGTCATCTCGTGAGCCTTGTTGCCATCCAGCTGGCAGAAGGGAATGCAGAGTGTGGGGGTATACTCACTCTTTTAAAAGCCCTTGCTGAAGTGGTACACATAACTTTTGTTCACTTGCATTGCCTAACATTTAGTCCCATGGGTCCACCTAACTGCAAAGTGGTGTAGGAAATGTAATCTAGCTATTTATCTAGATAAAGAAAGGGAGAATAGAATGGGAGGAGAGGACATGTAGCAGTCTATGCTACACACCACAGTTTCCTTATCTTCTAAATGGAAATAATGCTATTTTCCTCATAGGGTTATCATAAAGACTAAACGAGATCATATGTATAACATCTTTGTCATACTGTCTGACACAAAGTAGTCATTCTGTAAATGTTAGCTATTATTGTTATTGGGACCTTTTGGTCTGGACAAATTCCTCAAGCAATGGAATTTTTCCTAGGTGGCATTTTCTTCAATTAAAGCTAATTTTATTGAGTGTTTACAATATACCAGGCACTGTGCTAAGGACTTTTTGTGTAGTATATTATTTTGTCCTCACAATAGCTCTCTGAAGCTGGTATTATTATCATCGTTCCAATTGTACAGATCAGCAAATCAAGACTTAGATAGTCTAAGTAACTTGCCCAAGATCATACAGGTAGTAAGTGACAGAGCCACTACAAGACCAGTTCTGCCTGTTCTGCCAAATCTATTTCTAACTATGTTCTATACTGTCTTGATGAAAATTGTTTTCCTTTGAGAAGCCTGCTTCTCTCATGACCTTCCTAAATGGAGGCTTCTTATAACCCCATTATCCCTACAGGTTGAGCATCCCTAATCCAAAAATCTAAAATCTAAGATCTGAAATGCTCCAAAATCTGAAAAGTTATGAGCATCAACATGACACCACAAGTGGAAAATTCCACACCTGACCTTATGTGACAGGTTGCAGTCAAAATGCAGGCACACAACACACAGTTTATTCTGCATCCCCAAGGGAAAAAAGACCTTCCCAGCCTCCTTCAGCTACAATATATCTTTTTTGCACATGCCCAGAGAGGGGGCCACACAAGCACACCCACAGGGGTAATAAAATGGCACATGTGCAGGCCAGATGTGCCAATGGCAGGTTCCCTATACGGACCAAGACCTATTTGCATTACTTACTGTGTGTTTGTGCCTATTCTCTGCCCTGTGGTATAAAGATATTGTTGAAAATGTCAAAAAGGCCTGCAGATAACCCTACGGGTAACAGTGATAAGAGGAAGAAGAGGCATTTACGGTTATCTATAGCACAGAAAGTCGAGCTATTGGAGAAACTGGACAGTGGTGTAAGTGTGAAATGTCTTATAGAAGAGTATGGTGTTGGGATGACTACCATATATAACCTGAAGAAACAGAGTGATAAACTGTTGAAGTTCTGTGCTGAAAGTGATGAACAGAAGTTAGCGAAAGATTTTTTTTTAACTGCATAAAACTAAAAATGAAGATCTTGATCATGTATTGAAAGAGTGGATCCATCAGTGTCACAGTGAACACATACCACTTAATAATATGCTGATCATGAAACAAGCAAAAATCTATCACAATGAATTGAAAATTGGAGAAAACTGTGAATATTCCACAGGCTGGTTGCAGAAATTTAAGAAAAGATATGGCACTGAATTTTTAAAGATTTGTGGTGATAAAGCATTTGCTGATCATGAAGCAGAGGAGAAATTCATTGACCAGTTTGCCAAAGTTGTTGTTGATGAAAATCTAGTGCCAGAACAAGTCTATAATGCCAATGAAACATCACTATTTTGGTGTTATTGCCCCAGAAAGACGCTGGCTACAGTTTATGCCAGGTACTTTCCACCAAATGTGACTTTATTAATTCAGCCATGTAACTAAGGTATCCTTACACCAATGAAGAGTAAATATAGTAACACTTTCTTGAACAGCATGTTAGTAGAAGTGAACAGAGGCATGCATGCAGAAGATTTTCAAAAGGAGTTTCGCATGAAGGATGCCAAGTATGCTGTTGCCAACACTTGGAACAGAGTGACAAAAGACACTGTTGTGCATGCCTGGCACAACCTCTGGCCTGTGACTATGTTCAGTGATGAGGATGAACAATGTGGTGACTTTGAAGGATTCTGTATGTCAAGTGAGAAAAATATGATGTCTGATCTCCTTACATATGCAAAAAATATACCTTCAGAGTCTGTCAGTAAGCTGGAAGGCACACCATGTGGTTATACCACCCTTTTCTAATTTCTCTCTACTGTCATCTCCTGACTTCTAGATTACTCCCCTCCATTTTCCAGGGATTCTTGCCCCTAGCTTAGAGTCTTCAGATCCTCTTACAAGCCTGAAGAACTTGAATATCAATGGGGATGACTCTTCTACATCCTGACTCCAGAGTTCCTTGATCTACTCTGATATCTTTAGATCATGCAATTCAACAAGCATTTGCTGAGCATCTACATGTGCCAGGCCCCATGATGAGGATGTAGAGATGAGTAAGATGCTTTCCTATCCTGTAAGGTCTTATAAGCCAGTTTAGAGTAAGATCAAGACTTATAAGCAAATAATTAAGAGGACTCTACCCCATTTCAGGACCCCACTCACATGGTCACACTCTGAATATTTCCTTCATTTAGAACTATTTCATATGTAAACTCTGTAATGTAAGAAATCCATGCAGATCAAAAACTCCTCTCTACCTCTCACTACCTCAAGTCCATTAAATTGCTTTGTAATCTCACGTCTTTTTGACCTCAATGTCCCTAGGCCCTTCTTTATTCTCCAATCTTCCAGATATCCCCGCCTTGCTCCACCTCCACTTTACCCCCCTTCCCTGCTCAGCTTGATCCCCATTACCAGTCATTTTGCCTACATTTTCACTAGGTTCCTCAATTCCCTCATGTTCATTGCCTTCAACCACATCTGCTCTGCCAACCCCTAATCCTGGATTGACTTCACCATATACTGTCTTTAGATTTATTTTGTTGTTCTTTTTATAGCTCTTTAAGATGGATGCCTAGCTCTTTCATTCTCAGCCTTTTTCTTTCCTTTTCAAATACAAGCATTTCAGGCTATATCTTTCCCTCTAAGTATTGCTTTAGTTGCATCCCACAAGTTTTGATAGGTAGAATTTTCATTTCAGTTCAGTTCAAAATATTTTATATTTCCAAAATGATTTCTTCTTTGACCTGTGGTTTATTTGGAAATATGTTTTTAAATTTGAAACATATGTGGTTTTTCTAGTTATCATTTTGTTGTTGATTTATGGCTTCATTGCATTTTGATAGTAGAATGTCATTTGTACTATTTCAATTCTTTGCTTTATGACCCAGTATAAGCTCAATTTTGGTGAATTCTCTGTGGGCTTGAAAAGAATACATATTCTGTAATTGTTGGGTTCAATATTCTATACCCTATTAATTCAATTTTGTTAATTATGTTATTCAAATCTTCTATATTCTTATTGATTTTTGTGGTCTATTTATTCTATCAATTACTGAGAGAGAGGTATGTTAAAATCTCTCATGATTATGGACTTGTCTATTTCTCTTTGTACTTTTGTTAATTTTTGTTTTATTTATTTTGAGGTTATTATTAGATTCATGCAAATTTAACATTTTTATATCTTCCTGTTGTATTGGATTTTTATTTAAAAAAAGACCCTCTATATATTTAGTAGTGCTTTTTTTTGCTTCAAAATCTATTTTGTGAGGTAATAAAATAGCAGTACCAGCTTTCTTTTAGTTAGTATTTGTGTGATATGTCTTTTTCCTTCCTTTTACTGTCAATCTTTCTGTATCTTTATGCTTCAAATGTAACAATTGTAAACAGCATATGGTTGGATTTTGAAAATTTCATCTATTTTTTAACACAAGCATTTAGTCCATTTGTGTTTAAATATAATTACTCATATATTTGGATTCAAATCTATCTTATTTTGAACTTTCTATTTGTCCTATGTATGGTGCCTTATTTCATTGTATGCTTTGTGATTTTAATTAAGATCCTCCTCATTTCTTTGGAAAATTATTTGTGGGAATACTTTGAGGTCTAGGATGAAGATAGTTTCCAGCAGTGAGGGGTTGCATTCTGCCGGATGCCTGGTGGCACTACCAGTCTGGGTCTACTTGAAACTAAATTCAGAGCTTGAGGTATTTGGGAGCACCTAGGTAATGAAAATTTAGGTTACAAATCTCTATTAGATGAAATTGTGTTTACAATCTCTCAGGACAGGTGCCCCCTTCCCTCCACTCAGTACCAAGGCTGCTTTCCCTGAAGTCTTGTGTGTGTGTGTGTGTGTGTTTGGGGGGTTATTCTTGGTTCACTGGTATGCTGATGATTTAGCTCCTTGTCATTCCAATCTTATCTGGGGAGGAACCTTATTAGACATCCCACCTTGGATAGGCACTTTGCTTTGTCTTTTCACATCCCTTATGGCTTTTTCCCTGAGGCTTAAATTAGGTTCAGTGAACGTTCTCAGAGAAGTAACTTTATATCTCTGCCTTCACTTAGATCTGGGCTTATAATTCCTTACTATCTTTCCAGCTCTTTGATACCTTTAAGGAGATGCTTGTTGCATTTTATTCAGTGTTTTTAGTTGTTTTCTGTGGGAGAGTCAGTTTGCATACCTAGCCCACCATATTACCAGAATTCCACCATATGTTTTCTCCACCCCTGCTTTGAGGCTGCAAAACTACTAGGAAAAAAAAATCACAAAATTGAACTGATTGGCTCTGTAACAAAGCTATGATTTCCAGCTTCAGTTGAGCCTTCTCTATTGTTTTACAACTCTTTTATTCATCTTTATTCAGTTCCATTTATCATTTCCCACAGCAGCTATTTCAGCCCACTACTGCACTCCAATCCTCCCACCCCTAACCCCTTCATCCTTTACTCATTTCAGAAAAATCCAGCTTCCTACCTCACAACAAAAAAATGACTTTCAGGTGGGAGTTCATTCCACCCTTCTTCATCCCATTCCAAAGTTCTCCCTCTAGTCTCCCATCCCTTCCTGCTTCCCTCCTCTCTTGGAAGGGGTGTTCTTTCTTTCTTCTTTTCCAGCTTCCTCTACCTCTGGTCTAGGATAGTGCTACTCAAAGTATGGTCGCGGACCCTTTCCACTCCCCAGACTGTTAGATACTGATCCACAACAACATAAGCACTGAAATTGAGAGTAAAAATTTAGAAACTTCTATAGACATTTGATAAAGAAATTTTATGTTCATTGGATCTAACAATGAAAAATTGGGGCTTATATTTTGAATGTCTTTGTTTTTGCACTGCATTTTTCTAGTAATTCATTTTTATTATATTTTACAGAAGTACCAGTCTGCAACACATTGGAAATTTAAAAAGCTGATCCTTCACCACAGATAGTTTGAGAAGTACTGGACTAAAACCCATCCTCCACTAACTTGTTTGAGACTTGGCTCCACGTACTAACCTTCTCCTCTCTTATATCTCCACTCTCACTCTCCATAGGCATTCTCCCATATTAAAAAATCTTTCTTTTAACTTTGCCTATTGTGCTGCCATCTTATTTCTCAATTCCTGTTTACTGCCAGCCTTCTTGAAAGAATAATTCTCATATTCTGTTTCCCCTTTTTTATCTCCTCTTTAGCCCTCAAACCACAGCAATCTGGCTTGTGCTCTCACTACTGCTCCAATAAAAGTCACTAGTGATGTCCAAATTGCCCAATTCATAGTGGCCCTTCCATTCCTTGTCCTATCTGGCCTCTACTCTGTGTGTGTGTTAGTCATAACCACCCCTCCCTTTCAGGACCTCTCTTCTCCTGGGTTTCTCTCCTAGCCCTCATCTGATTGCTGCTTCTCTCAGTGTCTTTTAAGGGTCTTCTCTTACTCCAGCTACCTGCCCTTCAGGCCTTTACCCTCAGCCCTCTCTTTTTTTTCTGCATTTGTTGCCATTGGTTCACTCAACACCTACATGCTGATGACTCCCAAATCTCTTAACTCCAACCCTAACTTCTCTAACCAAGCTGCAGGCTGATTTTTTTCAATTGGCTTATGAGATAGTTTCACCTGGATATCCCAAAGACACCTGAAATTTCAACATATCTGAAACAGGAACTCATTATACACAACCTTGGCCCTCTTGCGTATCCCCTATTTTGATTAATATCGTCTCCATCCACCTGATTACCCAAGCCTAAGAGTTCTCTTTAACTTTTACTCATATCTCACTCCTTACACTCAGTCCATCAGTATTACCTCAAATCCATTCCACTTCCGTCAGCTCCCACCAGGAGCCACCTGACTACTCTCTCCGTATCCAGTCTCACCCTTCTCTAGTCCATCCTTGGCACTTCTGTCAGAAGAAACATCCAAAACATACTATTCTGATCTCATCACTTCCTTGCTTAAAATCTTTGGTTAATTTCTCCTTGCTTATAAGAAGAATCCCAAACTCTTTAGCGTTGCATATAGGAACATTTACAATCACACCCCAGACCAGTTTTCTAGCCGTGTCATTCACCATTATCCCCCACAGACTTTGTACTCCAGTCAGATTATTGACAGTGCTTTGAGCTTGCTGTTCTTTCACTTTCCTGTTTTTATTTTAGGGAATTTATTTTATTCCCTTCTTTGCCCATGCTGTTTCCTCTTTCTGCAATGTCCCTACCCACTTCTTTTCTAATAAACTCCAACTCATCCCTAAATTAAATATCACTTCCTCTGTCAGGCCACTCTGATATTGTAGATATCTTTCCTTCACCTAGTCTTCATTTCTTGAGGGCATAGACAGCATCGTGAATCTTTATATCTCTGGCCCTATGACTAGCATATAACGTTTCTTGAGTGAATGCAAGAAGGATAAAAGAAAAAAAGGAAGATATTCTCCATAGAATATATTCTCTAAAGAAAAGAATTCTATCTATGACAGAATTTCTTTCATATTCTAAAGAAAAGAACATCCTAGCCTCTTAGCTATGGGATCTGAAAGTTACCAGTAACAGATTGCCAAAGGGCACATTGTGGATTCATTTCTTTACATCTCAAAGACAAAAACCATATCCTTTTCATCTCACATATGGCATACAATACATAGTACAGAAGTAGGAGCATTGTGTGTGTTTGATAAATATGTACAGAATTGAAATCAACTGCAAAAATGTAGATCCATGGTTACCCCTGACTTACCAGTAACATGTCTAAAATAAAAAACTACCAAGAAGAATTGTAATAAAGTTTGTGGTAGAATTATACATTCAGATATTAATTTTTATAACTTAACATTGTTGTTGTGGGTCTTTTTCCCTCCCTCACATCAAAGGTAGCCAAGCCTTTCTGTTCCCCTTTCTTGGGAGCTATTGTTTACAAGGTCAAAAGCAGAAGTTGTCAGGCACCTGGAAGATCACCTGAATCCAGAGCTTTTAGTTTCAAAAGCCTATGTTCATTGAGAGAAATTATGCTCACTCGTCCCTGAGAATTGACAGGTGAGCACTTTTGAGTAGAGGTGGGAGAAGCTGTCTGACATAACATAGAAGTTGAACTTCTCTAGGATCAGAGAACAGACGGGAATAATGGCAGATTTCACAAGCATTAAGGACTACCTTTACTTTCTTTTAGTGCCCCAAAGAAGAGGCAAGATCTCAAAGGAGAATGGAGGCATGGTGCACTTAAGGGAGGTTGGATACTAGTTTGTGAGGCTGTCAACCTCAGCCAAAACACCCCACTATCACCACCAATGTGCAAGGGTAGAACAGAAACAGCTCATCCATCTACCTTCAAGGGGATTTGCATGACAAATATATCAGCAATGATGTGTACGTAAAAAGGGCAGAGGGCCTGTCCTAGAAGTTCTGGTCTGTGTATGATTTGTTAGGGTCTTCATACAACCTTGGCAGAGGGAGGGCCTCTAGTGAGATTGAATTTTTATCCAGCTGGGAAGGTGAAAGGCTCAGAGAAGACTGAATTTTGTTGTAGGAATATAAAGAAATGTAACATTTTTGCACCCTGGTGGTGTGGACCAAATTTCACTGCTACAATTCTAATTTGATGTTCTTTAACTTACTTGCCTACTTTGTTCCTTAAATTTATACCCGTGTAAAACAAAGATAATACCTTCCTTCATCTACCTTACAAGATTTTCATGAGCCTAAAAAGAAATAAGGTAAGAAAAATTACTTTTAAAAAGCACTAAAAAATGAATATATTTCACTAAAATGCAGAATCAGTGTAAGAACAAAACATATTTTATAGCTTTTAGTTCTATATTGAATCTAAAGGATGTATTATGATAGAACTAATAACCCAAATATATTTATCTTAATTTGAGTTGCCCGTATTGAGATATGTTTTTAATATTTTCTCTACAAATTCACTAGCTGTTTTCCTCAGCTTTCCTTTAAATGTTTTGCATTTAATCATTTTCAAATGAAAGAAGTCCAGATATATACTGTTTTCCTCTTGAACTATATCTCCAATAATTCAATCTTTACTGAGGACAGTGTTATTCCTAGGGTGTAATGAAATGGAACAGCTGCTCTGTAACGTGTATCTACTGATGCCTCATATTCTGGACCACATAGAGTCAGACCTTGGAACATTTTTGCCTACCTCATTGCCAGCTTCTTGGGCAGACCCTACAACCTGAGAGTATCTGGGTTGCCAGAGTCTTCAGAGTGAGATTTCCTAAGTGAAGGGAGGGCATATGTAATACATGAGGCACCATTGCACACTCATAGTTGAGAGTGAATCTGGATGGTGACTGCACTGCACAATTCTAGGGGGTACCTGGCCCAGCTTTGAATCCATTCTACCACATAATAACTACATGACATCAGAAATCATTTAAACTCAACATGGCTTGGTTTCCTCCTCTGTAAAATGGGGTTAATAATAGTACCTTCTTCGTGGGGTTATTGGGAAGATTCAGTCATATAACGCATGTAAAGCCCTCAGCACAGTGCTTGACACTGTGCATGCTTAATAAGTGGTAGGTAGTATCAATATAAGAGTGTCGGGGTAGGGGAGGTTGATCCCAAGACCACCTTGAGAACAAAGCTCTGGTTTTGCTGGAAAGTCAAAGGATCACTAGGAAATGCCATCTGGGAAAAAAACACCATATAGTTATGTGCCTGATCTTGATTTGACCCTCACTAGAAGGCAGGAACTTTGTCCTGCTTACTGCTATATCTCAGCATAGAACAGTGCTTGACATACAGTAGTCACTCAATAAACATGAGTTAAATGACTGAAACTGAGGATTACCAATGGCATAGGCCCCAGAGCTCAATAGCAGCCAGTCCACAACAGACAGCTTAGCACAATGCCCTAGACACAGTAACAACTCAAGAAGGAACAAGTGGTGTGAGTACCTCAGACAGTTTTGTTCCCAGGTCAGTGCCCATTTTACCTTAGTTGGATCAGGGGTCCCCAACCTATGGTGAGTTGTATAATTATTTCATTATATATTACAATGTAATAATAATAGAAGTAAAGCGCACAATAAATGTGATGTGCTTGAATCATCCTGAAACCATCCCCCCCACCCCGCTCCCTGGTCTGTGAAAAAATTGTCTTCCATGAAAATGGTCCCTGATGCCAAAAAGATTGAGGACCACTGAATTACGTCACTCAAAGTTCAGCTTTCCTTGTGTTGGCTTTGTTTCATCAGCTGCACAGCTCTACCCCTACTTTAGAATCCCTGGTTTATCTTGTGCATTCATTTGATGAACACTCTTTGAGCGCTTACTACATGCCAGGCATGATGCTAGATGCCAGGAACCTCTTTGCATTTGTTATTAGTGGGGAGACTGGCAGTGTGCAAGTCAGGGAACAGACAAGATGATTTCAAATAGTGATAAGTGAGTGCTATAAGAAAAAGAAAAGTAAAAGAGCATAACATTATGGCGGGTACTTTCGGTTGGGTGGTCAAAGAAAGGTTACAGAGTGTCTCATCTCTAAGGATGTGACACCTGAGATGGAGGCTGAAGATCAGTAGTTGTAGAAATATTAATAGAAGCAGCTTGCTGTCTCGGAAGTGCCCAGTTTCTTCTGAAAAGCTGTGAGAAATCTCTCAGAAAATGGAGGACAGCTAAGTAGAGACTGGAGACTGCAGGAAGAGAAAATGAGCAAGGATTGGCAAATTGCCATCCTGCCCAAACCAGTCTCAACATTTTTGAACTATTTTTAGGGGTTAGGTGTTTCATTGAATGTCAAAGTTAGAAAGTCACTTATAGGCTGGGCATGGTGGCTCACGTCTGTAATCCCAGCACTTTGGGAGGCCAAAGTGGGAGGATCACTTGAGCCTAGGAGTTCAAGACCAGCCTGGGCAACACAGTGAGACCCTGTCTCTAAAAAAAAAAAAAAAACTTTAAAAAAGTAGCCAGGTGTGGTGGCATGTGCCTGTAGTCCTAGCTACTTGGGGGCTGAGTCAGGAGGATTGCTTGAGCCTGGGAGTTGGAGGTTGCAGTGAGCTACTGTGATCATGCCACTGCACTCCAGTCTGGGTGACAGAGTGAGACACTGTCTGACAAAAAAAAGAAAGAAAGAAATCAATCCATGGAGATCAGTGCTCTCCCCTATGTGGTATATGTACCCCTGGTGGTACATGAGATGATTTTAAGTGCTCACAGATGAACATTATTTATTTTGATGTGCACTTAAAAATACATCTAATATCCAACCCATGATTTCATGATTATTATTGCTTACGAGGATGTTAAAGTAGGTAGAGCCATGGCAGTTCACTTTCCAGAGACCAACTTGGCTGGCCAAGGATGGATGCTAGATAGACTGGGGATGAGCCTGAGGTAGGGAAGGCTACCACCCTACCCCCAGGGAATGAGAGCAAGCATGCCCAAACACCCTACCTGTAATTTATGTTGTCTTTAAATATGGAAAAATTGTGCAGGAGGTACACAGATGAAAATATTGATTTAGTTCTTACCTTTCAATCCCTTCTGCAAATAAATTATTTAGAGCCTATAAACATCTAAGGTACAGGTAGGGCCTCTTGGTGTTTAAGAGAAAGGCTTTCAGAGATAATCAGACTGACCTAGATTTGAATCCCAGATCTGCCATTTAATTGCTATGTGACCCTGGGAAAGTAGTTTAAATCTCACTATACCTTAGTTTCCTCATCTGCAGAGATGAAGATTCTAGGACCCACTTCTTAGGGTTGTTGAAAGGATTAAACGAGATAATATACATGGGAAGTACTCTTCCCAGTGCCTGTCACATAGTAAGTGCTCAAAATACATTATAGCTATAATTATTCAAGTTTTCTGGGGCAGTCCTGATTTCAAATATTCTGTTCCATTTTCAGACTATTTGTTCTCATTTGAAATTCTAAAATGTGATCACTGTGCATTTTTCTTCAGCGTTTGAAACCTCTTGGTTTTGTGTTTTTGAGTATCAAGACATAAAACTACCTTCACTCTCTATATTTGATCTGAAACCCTCAATCCTAGTCAGAGACATCTTATTAAGACCTAAAGCATACAATGGCTACTATCAGTAAACAGAAAATAACAAGTGTTGGTGAGGATGTAGAGAAAATGGAACATTTGTGCACTGTTGCTAGGAATGTAAAATGGTTCAGCCTCTGTGGAAAACAGTATGGTGGTTGCTCAAAAATTTAAAAATAGAATTACCATATGATCCAGTAATTCTACTTCTGGGTATATATCCAAAAAGAATTGGAAGCAGGGTCTCAAAGAGATATTTGTACACCCATGTTCATAGCTAAAATGTGGAAGCAACCCAAGCGTCCATTGACAGATGAATGGATAAGCAAAATGTGGTGTATACATACAATGGAATATTATTCAACCTTAAAAAGGAAGAAAATTCCAATACATGCTGCCAAATGGATGAACCTTGAGGTCATTATGCTAAGTGAAATAAGCCAGTCACAAAAAGACAAATACTGTATGATTTCACTTATTTGAGGTACTTAAGAGTGGTCAAAATCATAGACAGAAAGTAGAATGGTGGTTGCCAGGGACTAGAGGGAGGGAGGAATGGGGAGTTATTGTTCAATGGGTACAAAGTTTCAGTTTTACAAGATGAAAAGAGTTACGGTGACCAATGGTGGTGATGGTTGCATAACATTACAAATATACCTAATGCCACTGAACTATACATTTAAAATAGTTAAGATGGAAAATTTTGTGTTATGTATGTTCTAACACAATAAAATTTTGAGGAAAAAAAAGACCTAAAGCATAAAGAATGGGGAGGGGAGGAGGCATGATCTTGAACCCACAAGTATTCAGGCAGTAAAGTTTTGAGTTTTCCATAGAAATACACACAATGAGTAAACAGACAAGAAGCCAGGGTGGGGGAGAACTTTCACTGGGTGTGAGCCTTCATTTCCAGTTCTATTTGAAGGTTTTGCTTTAATTAATACAAAGGTGAAGCTCAGATTGTAGATGGGCTGACATTGCTTATGATCAGTCATTTTTCTAAATTATCCAAACATCATTATAATTATACATATGAAATGTCCTGTAGTAAAATTGCATTGTAATTACATAGCCCTCAACATCAGTATTCAACCAGCAGGCTACAGCTGCCCTCTGACATTCACTATAATCAGGTTTCACCTGTTTACAAATGGCAGGGTGGGGAAACCCACTCAATGGGTTTTGTTCTAGAATCTGTATGCCCACAATGATCAGCCGAAACTCATAGAAAATTATCTTTTAATATTTGAATCAGTATGCATGTATTCAAACCATACACTCCTTCTTTATCAACTCTTGAGTTCTGTATACCATTGTGAAAGCCAGATTAGACTCATCAATTCCTCCATAGCCTTCCTGAGATAGAGAAGAGAATTAAGCAATGGGCCAGCCAAGGAACTGCCTGTGGTACCAATTTAAAAGGGGTGTTAAAAATCTCTGGAATAAATCATAAATATAGTGCTGACTACCTTGGGTTTCTGCTAGTGCTTCCCAAAGTCATTGGTGAGATGGAAATTGAGAATCTCTTTCACTAAGGAGGCTGAGGCCCTTGAGTAAAAAAAATCAAAAGCAAAAACAAGCCAATCCTCACTGGTGCCAACCACACCATTTTTGTGACGAGCACGTGCAAGTTAAAGGGTGTGCCACCCAGCGGTGAGCTAGCAAGCTGGAAGTTGCTTGAAGTAGGCAACTCTCCATGATCAGCTGAGATTGGGAAACAAACTACTACATGCCACAGTGCTGTTTGTCAGGAAGGAGAGGTTTATTTTCTTATCTAAATCTGAAATTCTCTAATACATCTCCCCAAAAGTTTCCTGGTTTGGAAAATTGCAAAAGAAAACTAAAGAGAAAACAAGAACTATGGAAAACTGGAAAATGGTTTGTTGTCGAGAAAACCAAAAAAAAAAAAAAAAGGAAAATTTTAAAACCTTTTGAATATGATTTTATAACTATATCCTTATAAGTTACCTGATTTTATAATTATATCTCTGTAAGTCACTGCCATCGTATTTAGTTTTGATTGACAAAACAAGACAAACAAAAGAAATGAAAGTAAGAAATCAGTAAGTTAAAATGCCAATTCAGGATTTTTGCTGTAGTTGAAGGCAATAAAACATAGTGGTTAAGCTTATCAGCCCAGGTGTCAGCCTACCTGAGATTCAATCCTGGCTCCACCACTTAACTAGCTGTGTGATCTTGGCTAAGTCACTTAACCTTTTGGTCCTTACATACTAAATGGGGATGATGATGATGATGACGATGATAACACTGCTCACCTCCTAAGATTTCCTGACACAGCACTCAGTAAACGGTAGCTATTGTTGTTATACGTGTATGTAGTGAATTCTCTATTTGGAACATAAGGAAAAAGGTATACACTTTTGTTAAACTCAGTCTCTCCCTACTCTCATTAAATAAATGTTGAGCAAATATTTTAAATATATTCAATTGAAGAGAGAGCAGAATATAAGCCTTCTTGGGGCATCCACATGTCTTATCCAGTCTTGCTGATGAGGGCAGTTGTGGTACAATTAAAAGAGTGTTAGATTTTTAGAATTGGAAAATTCTATCTCTGACTTACAGAGATATAATTATAAAATCAGGTAACTTATAAGGATATAGTTATAAAATCACATTCAAAAGGTTTTAAAATTTTCCTCTTTTTTTTTTTTTTTTGGTTTTCTTGACAACAAACCATTTTCCAGTTTTCCATAGTTCTTGTTTTCTCTTTAGTTTTCTTTTGCAATTTTCCAAACCAGGAAACTTTTGGGGAGATGTATTAGAGAATTTCAGATTTAGATAAGAAAATAAACCTCTCCTTCTTAAGTCCCATCTCTGTCACATAACATCTAGTAGTTTGACCATGAACAAGTTCCATAACCTTTCTGTGTTACAATATCCTCATGTGGAAATGGAGATACTCACATCAGTGGTGAAGATTGGAAGAAAGATTGTATGTAAAAGCATCTGGCACATATTAGGCACTCAACACATGCTTATTGACTCTGAATCATGGACAGAAAAGAATTCTATGGAGATTTTAATACTTATTTATCATCGAGGATGATGGTTCAAGTTGCTGAGCAGCACTGGTATTGCCTCAAATTAGCTTCTGCCATTTCTTGTGAAAAGGTCAGTATTGCTGTCATATCCACAAAGCTCCAGGACCTAATTGTGTATGCCTGCTAGGGTTTTTTAAAGCAAGGTGATAGAGTTTGGCTTAGATGCCAGTGCAAACCTTTGTAAATATATGTAGTGCTAAAAAAGTGCTGAAATATTCCAAAGATCCTACAATTAATACCAACTTCAAGAATGATGAGGAAGTTGATGGTGGCAACTACAGTAACATCTTTTAGGTTTTTTTATGTTGTAGTATGTTATGTTTTGTTTTAAACCACTGGCAAGATTATAGTCCAATTTGTTCTCTATTGACTACTGAACAATACTGCTTATTGAACACTCCTGGCATCTGTTGGACTATAGCATAACCTGGTTTTGTGTACATAAAATTAGATTTAATGCAGAAACAGAAGTGAGCAGCATCAAAATAATTCCAGGATACTCATAGACCTTATAAAAATATTTGAAACTCCTACTCAAATATACAGTAGTCCCCCCCTTATCCATGCTTTTGCTTTCCATGGTTTCAATTACCTGCAGCCAATTGACATCCAAACATATTAAATGGAAAATTCCAGAAATAAACAATTCATAAGTTTTAAATTGCAGGCCATTCTGAGTAGCGTGATGAAATCTCATGCCATCCTGCTCCATCCCGCCTGGGATACGAATCCTCCCTTTGTCCAGCATAACCACACTGTCTATGCTACCCACCCGAGTTACCCACCTGCTAGTTGCTTAGTAGCTGTCTTCATTATCAGATCAATTGTCATGGTATCACAGTGCTTGTTTTCAAGTAACCCTATTTTATTTAATAAGGACCCCAAGGTGCAAGAGTAGTGATGCTGGCAATTTGGATATGCCAAAGAGAAGCTGTAAAGTGCTTCCTTTAAATGAAAATGTGAAAGTTCTCAACTTAATAAGAAAAAAATAACTTATATTACAATATGTTGTTATAATTGTTCTATTTTAGTGTTAGCTATTGTTGTTAATCTCTCACTGTGCCTAAATTAAACTTTAGCATAGGTATGTATGTATAGGAAAAAACTAGTGTATACAGGGTTTGGTACTATTACTGGTTTCAAGCATCTGCTGGGGGCCTTGGAACATACCCCCAATGGATATGGGGGGACTACTGTAATAATGTCAGATAGATGGTACAGTAAAAAATAAAGAGCCTATACAAACCAATAATAAAATGATCATTAGAAAAGTAGGCATAGGATATGAGCAGATTATTCAAAAAAGAACTACAAATGGTCAGATAGTCAATAAACATATGAAAAAGTATCCAATCTCATTAGTATTCAAAGAAATAAAGAACCATAATAAGGTACTATTTTTCACTAATATGATATTGCTAAAGATATTTTTAAATATGCTATTGGAAGGGCTCGGGAAAACCAGCACTCCTATATATTGCTGATAAAAACTTCCTAGCAGGCAATGTGCGTATCAGTACCTGGCATATAGTATGCTCTTAGTAAATAGTTCTTCAGTGAATAGATTATTTTATTGCTGTTATTAAAATACACTTTCAGACATTCAGGAAATTCTAAACTACAAAAATTATCCAAAACTTAAAGAGACAGAAGTTATGGATTACTATTTTTGTGAGTGCCACTTTTGAGACACATAGAAAACTCATGTGCTTGGTTATAACTATTTTGATGACAGGCCTTGGTACAACTCTCTGACTTCATAAAAACTACCATTGAATCCATATACATTCCAGTCTTACTATCATTGGCTCCCAACCTTGTGGGAGTTTATAACACCCTGTTATTGTCAGCTTGCTTTTATGCTATCTCCCCTTTTTTTGAAAATGCTGTATGACACATATTTTTTAAATTAAAGTGCCTCATATTTAATTTTGTTTTGAGAAATTTTCAAAAAGCTCACAATGATGCCCAGGATAATTGTAGCCACCCTAGAGGGTGGCAAATTTAGGGCTGGGAATCACTGCTTTGCAGCCATCCTTATGATACTTTTCAATAGCTCCTTACTAGTTCTGTAATGTATTCTCCTCGCAATGTGAACAGATCTTTTCAGTCAATAAGGAAAGCATAATTTTGTTAATGATAGGAAAACACCTTATTATCTGTATTTGACAGGCTTAGATTGCTGTCTTTTGGAGAAAAACAGCTGTTTCCAGATGTCATTAAGGCAGGCATTACCACTGACAAAGCTTTCTCACAAAATATCTTACATGAGTTTTGTGTGTTGTCAGAGCTGCTTGTACCAAAAATTCTGTGGGAGTTAGGACCTTGTACTTTCTAATTGCTAACTGCTTTGATTACAACCTCCTGCTCAGATATTACAGTGAGTGGCATTTCCATCTATACACATGATTTCATCTATACACATTTTCTTCTCTTATAACCACATTGCTTCAGTGTTATGACAATTTTGAACTTTGTGAATACTCGCCCAGAATCCTGACACCTCCATCAGTAGCACATAGACAGTTTGGATCTGTTGGAAATTGACACAATGTATTTTGCTTATTCTGGAACTATTAATTTTAATTTCTCCTTTGTGAATTTATTTATGTAAATGTAATCATTTTGACTACATGGTTATCTTTTTTTGGCATTTCTCAATTATTTGGGCCAGTTTCTTATCCAAAAGAATAATTATTATAGTAACTTTTCAGTACAAAAGATTATTATGGTAAATTCTCAGTACAGAAAATTAATTATTATAGTAACTTCAGTGTTTTATCCACCAGATCAACAGCTATTTTTGTATTCAGTAAGCATCCAAAGGTCTTTGTTGAACTTACTGATTTACACTCCAGTCTTCTTTTCATTTAGTCTTTCAATACTAGAACCTACCAGGAAAAATAATTTAAAAGCTGGTACTAATTTAGGAGACTTGTTTTTCCTTCTGATCTATCTAAAGCAGTCCTTTTCTCCTGAGTACTTAGCTTTCCATTCTGTCCCTATGACCCAGAATTCAACAAAACACTCATGGTCCATGCAAACTATGAATTTGCCTTAAACTGAACATTCACATATTGCATTGTTAAGTACAGGCTTTGAGAAAAAAAGCATGCTGCAATTGGAGATTCATGATACTATCCAGAGAGCAATAATTGAAGATTTTTCCAAAGTAAAGCACTGATACATCCATCCTATGGGTTACTGAATAGCCATTAAGAAAAATGAGGTAAATATTTAATATTTATGTGCTCAAATGGAAAGCTGTCAAAGACTTACTGTTGAGTAAAATTAGAAAATCACAAACCAATATATATAGTAAGGTATAATTAATGTAGAAATATATATGTGTATGTGTTCTTATGTATATTCATATTTGTGTGTATACATAGAAGAAGGTCTGGATGGATGTAAGGCAAGGTCTTGCTGTTGTTGTTGCTATCCCTGGGACGGGGGAAATAAAATGAGTGGGGGAATGGATGTGAAAACAGATTTTTACTTTTCACTATATCCTTTTGTAAAACTTGACTTTTTTACAAGCATATATGACTTTTGTAATTTTAGAAACTTTTTTTTTAAATCTAAAGCCCCTTATGAAATTTTCTCTTACCATCCCCAGGCCTGAACTATTAAATGAACAGGAAAAGTTCAGTGATAGGACCTCATCGGCCTCAAATAAGAAAATATAAATAAAGCAACGACAATAATAGTTGTCATTTTTCCTACAATTATCTTGAGTTAGATATTTCACAGGACTTACCTAATTTATTCCCTCTAATAACCCTGTAAGTTAGGTTCTGTTTCCTATTTGGAATGAAAAATAAAACTGAAGCTCAGAGATATTAATATGTCAGAGGCCACATAGCTGGTCTGTTAATCTGTTCAGGCTGCTATAGCAAGAATACCATAGACTGGGTGGCTTAAACAACAAGCATTTTTTTCTCGCAGTTCTGGAAGGTGCGAAGTCCAAGATTGAGATTAGGGTGCCAATGTGGTCAGGTTCTGATGTGGGCCCGCTTCCTGTTTTCTTCACATGGCAAACCCAATTACCTCTCAAAGGTCTGACCTCCAAACACCATCACATTGGAGATTAGAGCATCAACATATGAATTTTGAGGGGACACAAATATTCAGTCCATAGCAGCTGGTAAAAGCAGTTGAGCGGAGATTTCAACTTGGATTTATCTGGCTCTTAAACCCATGTTTTTGTTACTGAACACCACAACCTAATTGCAAGTACATAAATAGAGTTTACTATGGTGCCAGGGACTGTTCTAAGTACTTTTTATACACAATAACTTATCTATTCCTCACAACAACCCTCTGAGTTAGGTATTATTATCATCATTATTATTTTGATCATCTTCATTTTTCAAATGAGGAAACTGAGATACATACACATTACTTGCCAAATCTGTAAGTAGCAGAGCAAGGATTTGAACCCAGGCAGTCTTATCATCTATGCCGTGCATCATTAGGTATCATATATAAGAGAGTCCTTTATGCTTCCCCCTCATCCTCTTTCTTTCATCAAGGAGATTAAGGAAAAGATGAGGTGTACTGGCAGAACCCAGACTTAATCAAACTAAATAAAGTCATGGCTCAAAGAAAGCCTGCCATGTTATGTTTTACAAATGAATTCTTAAGATTCTGTACAATTCTCAAATTCTCAACCTTCAAAACACTTCCATCTGAAGTGAAATGTTCTCAGTTTGAAATCCAGAATAAGGTATAGGTCTGTTCCTTAAGGCATTCTCACCCTGTTTGAAGAATAAGAAGCAAAACAATTGTACCATACCAGAAGAGAGAAAATACAACTGGGCCTGAATTTTCCATCATTGGTGAAGGTCTTCCAGTTTCAAATAAAGTTCATCTTACTCCTTAACCTGATAAAAGGCATCTGTAAAAATCCCACAGATAACATCATACTTAATGGTGAAAGACTGAAAACTTTCCTGCTAGGATCAGCAAGAGAAGAATGTTCTCTATCTCCACTTCTGTCCAACATTGTGCTGGAAGTTCTCAATAGGGCAATTAGGCAAGAAAAAGAAATAAAAGGCATTCAAATCAGAAAGGAAGAAGTTAAACTATTTCTGTTTGCAGATGGCTTGATCTTATACATAAAAAACCCTAATGAATCCACAAATAACTATTAGAGCTAATAAAGGAGTTCAGCAAAGTTGCAGGGCAAATATAAAAAAAGACACCAGCAATGAATAATATGAAAATGAAATTAAGAAAACAATTCCATTAATTCCAATAGCATCAAAAGAATAAAATGGGAATAAATTTATCCGAGAAAGTATGAGACGTGTAAACCAAAAATTACAAAACATTGTTGAAAGAAATCAAAGAAAACGTAAGTAAATGGAAAGAAATTCCATGTTCATGGCTCAGGAGACAATATTGTTAAGATAGTGATACTATCCTAACTGATCTATAGATTCAGCACAACCCCTATCAAAATCCCAGCTGGCTTCTTTGTAGAAATTGACATGATGATCCTAAAATTCATAAGGAAATGCAAGGGACCCCGAATAGCCACAACATTCTTGAAAAAGAAGATAGTTGGAGGATGCATACTTCCCAATTTCAAAACGTATTACAAAGCTACAACAATCAGTGTGTGACTGGCATAAAGACAGACATATAGATCAACAGAATGGAATGAAGTGTCCGTAAATAAACTCTTACATTTATGTTTGATAGATTTTCAACAAGAGTGACAAGACATTTCAATGAGGGGAGGAGAATATTTTTAACAAATAGTGATGAGACAACTGGATATTCACATGCAAAAGAATGACTTTGGACCCCTTCCTCACACCATATACAAAAATTAACTCAAAATAGATCAAGGATCAAAATGTAAGTGCTAAAACTATAGTAATCTTAAAAGGAAACATAAGTGTAAATCTTCATGACCTTGAATTAAGCAATGACTTCTTAAATATGACACCAAAAAGCACAAGCAACAAAAGAAAAAATTGATAAATTGAGTACATCAAAATTAAAAACTGTAACGAATAGAAGACAGCAAAAAGACAACCCACAGAATGCGATGTGAAAATGTTTCCAAACCACATGTCTGGTAAGCACATATATCCAGAATATATAAAGAATCCTTACAAGTCAATAATAAAAAGACATCTCAATTTAAAAATGGGCAAGGCAAAAGATCTGAATGTACATTTCTACAAAGAAGATACACAAATGGCCAATAAGCACATGAAAAGATGCTCAACATAATTAGTCAGTAGGAAAATGCAAATCAAAATCATGAGATGCCACTTCATACCCTCTAGGATGGCTATAATAAAAAAACCCCAGATAATAACAAGTGTTAACAAAGATGTGGAGAAATTGGAACCTCACATGCTGCTGGTGAAAATGTAAAATGGTGCAGCCTCTGTGGAAGATAGTCTGGCATTTTCTCAAAAAGTTAAACATAGAGTTACCATATGACCTGGCAATTCCACTCCTAGGTATGTACGCAAGAGAAATGAGAACATATGTTCACACAAAAACATGTACATGAATGTTCACAGCAGCATTATAGCCCAAAATTGGAAACAATCCCAATATCCATCAACCATAATAGACAAAAAGTAGAAACAATCCCAATGTTCATCAGCTGATGAATAGATAAACAAATGGTGGTATATCCATACAACTGAATATTATTTGGCCATGAAAATAACTGAAGTATTGATACATTTTACAACATGTAATGAACCTTGAAAATATTATGCTAAATGAAAGAAACCAGTCACAAAAACCACCTATTCCATGAATCGATTCATAAGAAATGTCTGGACTATGCAAATCCATATTGGCAGAAAGTAGATTGGTGTTGCCCTAGGGCTGGGGTGGAGGGAGAGGTTGCCAGGTAATGGGGAGTGACTGTTAATGGGTATGGAGTTTCTTTGTGGAGTGATAATAATTTCTTAAAATTGATTATGGTGATTTTGCACAACTCTCTGAATATATGAAAAAGCATTTAATTGAACATTTTAAATGGGGAGTGTCTATAGCATGTGAATTATATCTCAATAGAGCTGTACTAAAAAATTTCACCTCAAATTCCTCATGCAGCCTCCAAGTGTGATTAGCAGCAGTGGCACAATTAGTAAGCAGTTTCTCTAGACTTTAAGACAGCTGTCACATATATTAATTCCCCCCCTCTGTCAAAAATTTTTATGGAACACACATTATGTTAGCCACTGGGAATCAAACAGAGAAGATGGAAAAAAATTGCCACCACAAAGTGTACATTCTAGTAGAAATAATAACAAAAGTTTAAACACTTACCATATGCCAGTGTCTTAAAATTTTTTTAATTTTTAAATGTCTTCTGATCCAGTCTCAGTAGGTTGCATTTTTCTAGGAAGTCATCCATTTCTTCTAGGTTATCCAATTGGTTGGTGTATAGTTGTTCATAGTAGTATCTTAAGATCCTTTGTATTTCTGTGGTGTCAGTTGTAATGTCTCCTCTTTCATGTCTGATTTTATTTATTTGAGTCTTCTGTCTTTTTCTCTGTCAGTCAAGCTAACAGTTTGTCGGTTTTGTTTATCTTTTTTTAAACAAAAACTTTTAATTTTGTTAATCTTTTTCATTGTTTTTCTAGTCTCTATTTTGTTTATTTCTGCTCTAATGTTTGTTATTTCCTTCCTTCTGCTAAGTTTGGACTTACTTTGTTCTTCTTTTTCCAGTTCCTTGAGGTGTAACTTTAGGTTGTTTATTTGAGATCTTTCTTCTTTTTGATATAGGCATTTATTGCTATAAACTTCCCTCTTGACTGCTTTTGCTGCATCCCATAAGTTTTGGTATGTTGTGTTCCGATTTTTTTTTTATCTCAAGGTATTTTTAAATTTCATTTTTAATTTCTTCCTTGACCCATTGGTTGTTCAGGAGAATGTTGTTTAATTTCAACATATTTGTGAGTTTTATAAGATTCCTCCCATTATTGATTTCTAGTTTCATGCCATTATGGTCAGAAAAGATACTCAACATGATTTCAATCTTCTTAAATTTGTTAAGACTTATTTTGTGGCCTAACATATGATCTGTCCTAGAGCATGTTTCATGTGCACTTGAGAATAATAGAAAACCCTAAAGAATCCACCCAAATCCTTTAGTACTGATAAACAAATTCAGTAAAGTTGCAGGCTACAAAATCCATGTACAAAAATCAGTAGCATTTTTATGTATTAATATTAACAACAAACTATCCAGAAAAGAAATTAAGAAAACAACCCCATTTACAATAGCATCAAAAAATACATAAAATACTTAGAAGTAAATTTAACCAGGTAGGTGAAAGATCTGTATATTGAAAGCTATAAAACTTATTGATGAAAGAAACTGAAGAAGATACAAATAAATACAAAGATATCCCATGCTCATGGATTAGAAGAATTAGCATTGTTAAAATGTCTACAGATTGTTAAAGCAATCTACAGATTCAATGCAATTCCTACCAAAATTCCAATGTCATTTTTCACAGAAATAGAAGAAACAACATAAAATCCATATGGGACCAGAAAAAACTCTGAATAGCCAAAGCAACTTTGAGCAAAAAGAACAAAGCTGGAGGCATCACACTCCCTGATTTCAACAGTCAGTCCTCCATATCTATGGGTTCCTCATCTGTGGATTCAACCAACCGCAAACCAAAAATATTTGGAAAAAATGTGTTTGTACTGAACACGTATAGACTTTCTTCTTGTGATTATTCCCTTTAAACAATGCAGCATAACAACTGCTTACATATCATTTACATTGTATTAGCTATTATGAGTAATCCAGAGATGATTTAAAGTATATGAAAGGATGTGCACTGGTCTTATGAAAATACCATGCCATTTTATATCAGGGACTTGAGCATCCATGGATTTTGCTATTGGCAGGAGACCCTGGAACCAATTCCCCATGGATACCAAGAGATGGCTGTATATTATAAAGCTACTGTAATCAAAACAGCATGGTACTGGCATAAAAACAGACACATCAATCAATAGAATGGGACAGAAAACCCAGAAATAAGCTCAAGTATTTAAAGTCAATTGGTTCTCAACAAAGGTCCCAAAAAGACACAATGGGGAAAGGAAAGTATCTTCAGTAAATGATGTTGGGAAAACTGGATATCCACATGCAAAAGAATGAAATTGGACCCATATCTCACACCAACTTAAAATGCATAAAAGACTTAAATGTAAGACCTGACACTGTAAAGCTACTACAAGGGAATGGGAAAATCTCCACGACATTGGTATGGGCAGTGATTTCTTGGATAGGACTCCAAAAGCACAGGCAACAAAAGCAAAAATAGACAAATGGGATTGCATCAAACTAAAGAGCTTCTTCACAGCAAAGGAAACAATTAACAGATATCTCATGGATTAGGAGAAAATATTTGCAAACCATGCATCTGATAAGGGGCTAATATCCAAAATACATAAGGAACTCAAACAACTCAATAGCAAGAAAACATATAACCTGATTTTAAAACGGGGAAAGGATTTGAACAGACATTTCTCAAAAGAAGTGATATGAATGGCCAACAGATATGTAAAAAAATGCTCAGCATGTACAATCATCAGGGAAATGAAAATTAAAACCACAATGAGATATCATCTGTTACAATGGCTATTATTAAAAAGATGAGTGAAAGTCGGGTGTGATGGCTCATGCCTGTAATCCCAGCACTTTGGGAGGCTGAGGCGGGAGGATCTCCTGAGGCCAGGAGTTCAAGACCAGACTAGGCAACATAGTGAGACCCTGTCTCTACAAAAAATAAATAAATAAATAGCCAGGTGTGGTGGTGCGCACCTGTAGTCCCAGCTACTCAGAAGGCTGAGGCAGGAGGATTGCTTGAGCCCAGGAGTTCAGGGTTGCAGTGAGCTATGATCACACCACTGCACTCCAGCCTGGGTGGCAGAGCAAGACTCTGTCTCTAAAAAAAAAAAATTTAAATGATGAATGATAACAAGTGTTGGGAGGATATGGAGAAAAGGGAACTCTTGTATACTGTCAGTGGTAATGTAAATTAATATAGCCTTTTTGGAAAACAGTATGAAGATTCCTCAAAAAACTAAAACTCCCACTTCTAGCTATAATCCAAAGGAATTGAAATCAGTATGTTGAATAGATATCTGCACTCTCGTGTTCATTTCAACACTATTCACAATAGTCAAGATATGGAAGCAACCCAAGTGTCCATCAACAGATGAATGGATACAGAAAATGTGGTCTATATACACAATCTTAGAAATTCAGTCTTCAAAAAGAAGGAATTTCTGTTATTCATAACCACATGGATGGAACTGGAGGACATTGTGCTAAGTGAAATAGACCAAGCACAGAAAGACAAATAAATACTGTATGATCTCACTTATATGTGGAATCTAGAGGAGTTGATCATGTAGAAATAAAGAGTAGAAAGGTGGTTACCTGAAGCTGCAGGGGGGGATGGGGAAAGGGAAGATGTTGATCAAAGGGTACATAGTTTCAGTTTGACTGGAGGAATAACTTTTAGTGATCCATTACTGCATGGTGACCACAGTTAATAATAATGTATTGTATATTTCTAAATTGCTTAAAGAATAGATTTTTAATGTTCTCACCACAAAAAAAGATAGGTGGCAAGGTGATGGATATGTTAATCATCTGATTGAATCATTCTATAATGTACACATAGATCAAAACATCACACTGTACCTCATAAATATACACAATTATTTGTCAATTAAAAATAAATTAAAAAGGGAAAAAATTATAGTATTATCTCATTTAATCTCTACATCAACCTTATGATGTAGGTACTATGATTATCCTCATTTTACAGATGAGAAAACTAAAGCTCAGAGAAGTGAAGTAACTTGCTTGAGGTCACATAGTTAGCAAGAGTTTGGTAGGAAAACTGAATCTGTTCTACTTGATTTTCAAGTCTGTGCGCCTAGCTACTACATTATAAATTTTGCCTCCTTGTATTGAAATATTGAAATGAGTAGCTCAATGAGTTTATCATCTCCTTTTAAAGTATTTTTCAAAAGTCTTCATTTCTTTGGCTATAATTTGTTAGTTAGAATTTTGCAAATTGAAAAATGAGAACCGAGTATTTATACATGAATATAGATCTATTAGTATATATCACACACATATATGAAATTTAACATTTTATTTATTTTTGAAAGATTTAAATGAAAATTCACTTAAAATTTTTGAGATATTACATGGGAAAAAATCTAAATTTTTGGTGTACCTCCAAAGTAACATAGGTGTATCTAATATATTTTATAGCAACTGTTCACTGATTTTATATATATATATGTGTGTGCGTATATATATATAATCATATAAAATCAGGAAATAAAAAGTAACAACTTCATAAATTGTGGGTTTTTTACACTTTCTTTTTGTTTACACTTTTCTTTTCAAAATTATTTAAGTTTTTCATTTCATCTGATTACAGCCATTTGAGAGACTGATTCATTGATGTGAAATGCAAGCACACTCGTTAATGATCATGATCAAAGCCAAACAGTTTTTGCCAGGAAACAATTAGCTCTGGGTACAGACATGTAAACCAAAAATAATTAAATTATTTGGTAATCATTCTTCCTTGCTTTAGACATTAAATAGTATTAGATCTTTAGGCATGGCATATATTTAATCCAGTCATTAAATACAGTTGCATTTTCAAAGCATGGGATGAATCTTGTATTCTCAGTGAGTACAATTCTCCAATTGGTATGTCAAGGATGATGCTTGTATAACTAGAGGAGGGAAATTCTCTGTGATTAATGCATAGAGGTGAAAATACTATGCTCTCTCCCAGTGAGTACAGGGCATGTTTCTACACACCCACTTTGTGTGGGAGGCAGAGTGGTTATACCTGCCCTTCTTGGATTTCTTCTCAAAGCAAAGCCCTGACCTCGTCCTGCAAACTCACTTTCCATTCCCTCTCTCAGAGCAGGGGTGCTTACCAGACTCTCTTGGATAACTTTTGTAAAACATACTTGCCTGGTCCTCTGTCTCCCCACTGGAGATTTGTTTCAATAGGAGGATTATTTCTGGGATAAAAACAAGTATAAGCATTTTGAAAAAAAATTCTTTGCCATTTTACAACAAAAATTATATTTAATGAAATTAAAAATAAAAATAAATGATTTTGATGTTCACCCTAGCCTGAGAGCATTGCACTCTCTCTGAGGCACTTGCAGACATACTGAAATCTGCAGCATACTTAGAGTTGCTGGTTCTTTCTTCATAATTCTTTTGAACTTGGTGTCAACATCAAATGGAGTAAAAAATGCAGAGTGTTCTCAAGTTATCACTCCAAGAATATTTTTTGCACCTTTTTAGTTTGGAAGAGGCAAATTGGAATGACATGGGAATAGCGTGTGGGAGCTATGGTGCTATTAAATTACATTCTAGAGCTGGAAAAATCAAGACCCATAATCCTAGGAATTATTGATGATAAGAGCTAACACTTTCAGAGTACTTACCACGTGGCAGGCCCTATACTGAATGTTTCATGTCCATTTTCTCACTTGATCCTGACAACCACTTGTGAGGCCTCATTTTACAGATGAGCAAGCTGAAGCTCAGACCTTGAATTTGTTCAAGGCCACCCAGTTCGCTATTTGCAGAGGCCTGATTCAAACTCTCTTTTGCTTGATTGCAAAGCCATTGCTCTTAAAGATTAGGCTACACTGCCTCTATTTGCTTTTGGGATGTTATAGAATCCATTCCTATAATGTTGCTCAAGGAACTCTGTTGGGCTTTGGAAAAGGCTGAAGAACAGGGAAGAAACTTTGTAGGCTGGAACCTAGTATCCTTTGAGCAGTGAGATAGGCCAGGCACAGAGGACTGGGCTGTGGAACCTGGACATGCTCACTGGGGAACAACTCAGAGCTTTTGTAAGTCCTGCGCCAGGTCCGAGTAGGAAGTCCCAGCCATGGAGATTTGAGTTCTTCCTGAAAAGGAAGAGCAAGGCCATTGTTTTATCTTAACACATCCTTCTATAGTGCCAGACACTGGTCTTCACTGCTCTAAGCACTTTACAAACATTAACTCCTTGACATCTTATAGCAACTCCCTGGAAATAGGTACTATTATTATCCCCATAATGCAGATGAGTAAACTGAGGTTCAGAGACCTTAAATAACTTGCCCAAGGTCACACAGCTGGTAAGTGCTAGAGCCAGGCTTTGAACCTAGGCGGCCTAGATCTAGTGGCTATGTTATACTGCCTCACAACACAGAAACTTGATTTTTCTTTCTCTTGTGCTTACCATCCTTTTTCAATCACTCCTGGGCAAATCTACTTTGCTAGCAAATTCCCCCTATTCCATTTTCTTTTTCTTTACCCATGACTTTCCCAGTGTTTCCTGCATTGTCCTCGAGCTCCTTCTTCAGCCTCCTTTGGCATTACTCATGAACAACATACTCCTTTAACCTGCCAAATATTTATTTCCATAAATTATCCCATCTCAACTTGGGAAGTGAGAATGGAAAGTATTGCTCCTATTTTGTGAATGAGAAAACTAAGGCAAGCAAATTTCCTAAAGTCTCACACAACCATCTAGTGGCAAAGTGGACTAGAATCCCGATTCTCTGACTCTGAATCCAATGTTCTTTTCTATTATACCATCTGATGGAATTTACAAATCCATTCATTCTTTCAGCTGTTCATTCATTCATTAATATTGTAACAATGTACTGAGTGCACTAGTGTTCACTAAGGCGCTGAGTGGAAAGCAAGGTAGATATAAAAAAATCTTTACTCTTAAGGAACTGACAGTACAACCGAGATAAAGTCTTACCATAAAAAGTTGAATAACAACACAGAGTCACATATACTAAGTGCCAAATGAGTGGTCTAGTCAGGTCATACAGGAATTTTGAGGCTGGGTATGTAGCATCAAATACAGCTTTATCAAGAAGGTGGGACTTGAACTTGGCATAGAAGGCTATTTAGAACTTAGAGAAGAGGATGGAGCAGCACTTTCCAAGGTGGGGGAGAAAAGCATAGTATTTGTAGAGCACACTAGGGTAAAAATGCAGGAAGTATCTTGCAGCCCAGAGGCAAGTGTCCTGGGAGTTTCAACTGCACAGTCCCTGGGCTCAGTTGAGGGCAGGGGGAAGTCTAATAGCTTCAGACACTTGTAATGTACTTAAGAAGGCCTGCACTAGGTACTGGGGCACACTGTGGTCATCATGGTAGGCCTAAAGACCACTGACAAGGACACAGGTATGAAATGGAGGGAATTTCCAAAAAAGCCATGGCAGATCCCATTGGAGAGAAAAGTTATGGCCAAATGATGAAGAGACTTTGAATTTTATTCTGTGGACCTACAGAATAGTTGGCAAAATACACATAGCATTGTTTTAGAAAGATCCCACTGGCATTGATATGGAGGATAAACTGGAGGGAAGAAAAGTAGTCGGGAGGCTATTACCATTGTCTATGTGGGAGGTGATGGTATCTTGGACTAGAGTGGTAGTAATAGAGACAGGTGGGCAGAACTGAGTTATATTTTGGAGGTAAAAATGATAGGGTTTGGTTATGGATTGCATGTGGCGAGTAGAAGAAAGGGAGGAGACAAGGAGGATTTCTAGGTTTCAAGTTTGAGCAAATGCCCGTGAACGGTGATGTCATTCTCTAAGAGAGAGAGCCCAGAAGAAGTAGAGAGATTTTTTTGGGGGGGAGGGACAGATGAGCTGATGAGTTTCAAGGTGACATTTAGAAGCAAGGAAACCAGTTAGGAGGCTATTGCAAAAAGCCACGTGAGACGGGATGAGATCCTGGACTAGGATGGTAGCAGTGAGAATGGAAATAAAATGTTGGATTGAGAGACATTATAAAGGAAGAATTGATAGGATTTTGTCATGGACTGACTTCTAGAGTTGAAAGGTAGAGGAAGGACTGAAGTCTTAGATCTCTTCTGTTTTCTATCTTTTTAATGATGCTTCCGCTCTCATGGCTTAAAACACTATCTATATGCTAATGACTCCCGAATTTGTATCTCCAGCCTGGACCCCTCCATACTTTTATATCCAACTGCCTGTTGGACATATCAACTTGCATGCCTAATAGGTATCTCAAACTTACCATGTTCAAAACTGAACTCTTGATTCCCTTGCACCCAAACCCCCACCAAAACCTGCTCCACTCACCAAACCTGCTCCTCACGGTCTTCCCCATCCCACTAAATGCCAGTTTCATTCTTCCAGTTGCTCAGGCAGAAGACCTTGAATCATTCTTGATTTTTCTCTTTCTCTCATATCCTACATTTATTCTATCAGCAAATCTGGTTGGCACTACTTCAGAATATATCTAGAATCTGACCACTTTTCATCACCTCCATTGCTACTATCCTCATTTGTGTCACAATGGTCTGTCTCCTGGTTTATATGGCACTAGCCTCCCAACTGTTCTCTCTGCTTCTGTCCTTGCCACCTTTGCCCAAGGTTATTATTCTCTTATTGGTTTTCAGAACCAGACTTATTTTATTATGTGAAAGTCAGATCACGTCACTTCTCTGCTCAGAACTCCTCCAATGGCTTCCTATCTCACACATAGTAATAGCAAAACTCCTTACAATGGCCCCACAATGCTGTATACAACCCAGATATTGACATAACTTGCTCATTCAGCTTCTTCAGGTGTTGGATCAAATATCCGCCTACTTGGTGAGATCTTCTCTGACTGCCATATTTAAAATTGGAAGTGCCCCTTCCCCTTTCCCTATCTGCCTTCCCTGTTTTATTTCTTTATTCTTTGAATACTCCTTGACATTATATATTTATCTACTTATCTGTTTATCGTCTATCTCCTTCTGCTAGAACCAGAGTCAACAAAATTTTTCTATAGAGGGCCAGATGGTAAATATTTCAGACTTTGTGGGCAACACGGTCTTTAACACAACTACCTAACTCTGTCATTGTTACACAAAAGCAACCATAGACGATACATAAAAGAATGAGCATGGCTGTGTTCCAATAAAACCATATTTACCAAAACAGGGAGCAGGCAAGATTTGGTTCACGGGCCATAGTGTGCTGTCCTCTACTAGAATGTAAGTTCCAGGAGGGCAAGGATTTTTGTTTACTGCTATATCTCCAACACCTAGAACACTGTCTGGCACATAGTAGGCATGTGATATATTTTTACTGAATGAATGAATCAGTGGGAGACTGAAGGGCTGTGGGATCAAGAAAATTATAATAGAGCCATTGATGGTACACAATCTTGAGCAAGAGCTGGCTTTGGCTAGGTTTGCAGCATACAAATTCTCTATCCTCCCTTCCTCCCTTATCCCTACGCTACCACTTAAGCATGTCATAGAAAGTAAAAATTGCATTCATTGCCTGTGCAACTCTCCTGATGTGTGAAATTTCATCTGACTTCCTTTAATGTTGTCATTTGTCTATTTAATCCTCCTGACTCAGACTTTCTCTAATAACAATAATAACTCAAATGCTCTGCACTAAAACCAGAACACTGAAATCAGTATTTTTAATTAATTTAAAACAACTACTAGCAATAGTTTCTATTGACAACTCTATACTTTTCAATACTTCATCATATTTTGAGGTACTCTCAGAAGTTAAACAACTGTGGCTGTTATGGTATGAGACGTCATTTTCCTTCCATGCATTCGATGTGAATGGTTTGTTCTGATAAGCTTCAGCCTCCAAGTACTCCCAACAGTAGGAATCACATGGTAAGAAATATGGTAAATGAAGTATTTACCAGTTCCTACTGACTGTTCTTTCATCCTTCCCTGGACCTCTTACAGGCACTAAAGATTTCCTGGAGTTATATGCCTTCCTGTTGAAAATGCACATTCACTCATCCTTTATTTTATATAGTCCCTCACACATTGCTAACATTTACTGAGCATTCACTATGTATGTGGTATTGAACTAGGGGCTTTATATATATTAACTCATTTAATTCTTATAAAACTCCTAAGTAGTAGGTACTATTATTATCATCATTTCACAGATGAGGGAACTGAGGTACCATAGCTGAAGTAGTTTGCTCAAGGCCCCACAACCAGCAGAAAGGCGAACTAGGATTTGAACCCAGGTCTGCCTAACTCCAAAGCCAAGATTTTTTCATTGTTTTCCACTACCTCAACAAATATTTACAACATGCCATGCAGTGCACTAGGCAATACTTACAAAGATGAATAGGGCATTATCTCCCTGGCCTTTCAAAGATAACACTAGTTGGGGCTATGTGGTTGGGAGTGGAATCTGTCACATGCAGAAATTGAGGAATTCTCTGTTTACAAGCAGGTGGGTGAGAAAGTAGACATAGCACTACAAATTTTCAGGGTTCTGAAAAATGGACAGAGGGCTTCAGACTGAAAGGGAATAGGGCCCCTAACTCTAGAGCTAAGGTCAACCAATATGGTAGAGAAATGCCACTCTTGGAGACTTAAGCTGACAAAAAATTGCCCACTATAGAAATGGGATTGGCTGCCAGAGAAAAGTATTTACTAAGAGATAAGGGATCTTTTTATATGTCATTAAGAAGCATTGCTCTAAAATGTAATCTGTGGAAAATAACACTGTAGCCTTGGAAATGCTATGGCTGGGAAAGTCCATCATAACTAAGAGGGGTTTGCAATATCATGACATGTGTAAATAAGTTATTTGGCCATAATAGAAACAAAAATAAAAATAATTAAAAAGAGAAGTTGTTTCTTTTACTCTATGCCCTGACTTGCTGATACGTTTATTGTCTTTCTGATAGGTTACATCAGACTGCATAAACTACATGACTCCATCTTTTCAGATTATCCCACACCCTATACTATCTCTTCACTCACCAGTAACAACAGCCACCATATAACAAGTACCTACACTGAGCCAAATATTTTATATAAATTATCTTAGTTAATCTTCACAACAACCCCATGATCTCATAGGATTCTATGATTAGCCTCATTTTCAGATGAGGGAACTGAGGCTCAGAGAGGTTATGTAACTTACACAAGCCCATAAAACAAAATGAGTGTTATATTAGTTTCCTGTGACTGCCATGACAAATCGCCACAAACTTGGTGGCTTAAAACAACAAAAATGTATTGTCATACAGTTCTGGAGGCCAGAAGTCTGAAATCAAGGTGTTGACAGGGCCATGCTCCCTCCAAAGGCTTTAGGGGAGATTCTGTTCCTTCCCTCTCTCTAGCTTCTCATGGTTCCAGGTGTTGCTTGGCTTGTGGCAGCATCACTCCAATCTCTGCCTCTGTCTTCACATGGCTTTCTCCCTTGTATCTCTGTCCTCTCTGTTTCTTATAAGGACACTCATCATTGGATTTAGAGCCCACTCTAAACCAGGATGGTCTCATATAGAGGTCCTTACTTTAAATACATCTACAAAGATCCATATTCCAAATAAGATCACATTCTGTGGTTCTGGATGGACATATCTTTTGGTGGTGGTGGGGGGACACCATTCAGCCCACTCAAAGTAGCCTAGCTGAGATCATAGCCTAGATATAACTGACTCCAAAACCCTGGGTCTTTCCACTAAAGCAGGCTGCTTCTATCACACAGCCTTTCGTACTTATTTGGTTTCCTGTGTATATTTCCTACTGGGGAGAGGATGCACTAATTGACATAGTTTGCTTTGTAGTTAATTATCAAGCTGAATGAATAAATTGACATTTTGGCTTCTAAAATATTGCCTTATGAGTTTAGATTGTGTGAAATTTGTCCCCCAGAGCCCAATCAATCCCTGGTTAAAACTGACAAAACTGAGTTTGGGAACCTGTGAAGCTGAGGATTGGATCCTAAATAAGGATCAAGATCACTTCAGGGTATGGGCATCCCACAGCCTACCAACCATGACCATTTCTTTACTATATAAGTGACCATAATATAGTGGGATACCATAATCTTCTGGGTGTACAGCTCTAATCATTTAGGAGCTTACAGGAGGAATTTTGTGTCCACCTTCATATTATATCCTAGAAGGATTCCTCACAGTGCTTACTGTGTTTCCTCCTGAGCCTCAGCCCCACCATCAAGGTACAGGGAAGGAGATGTCTCTGAGAGGTCATTATCACATGCAGACAAAGATTCTGTAGAAAAATGGGAATCCAGAAACAGTAGGAACTTCCTGTGCCTCTAAATCAGTGTCTTTGCAGGGCAATTGCCCCAGCTGACCAGTTGACTCTGGCCTACTCACACCTTGATTATGAAGAGAATTTTCCTAGGGATGTGTTTCTCAGATTGGGGTCAGTTTGTGGACCACCTATAGTGGTATTCCACTGAGTACCACCTAGGGAATTTGTTAAAACTGTCAATTTCAGCTAGGCATGGTGGCTCGCACCTGTAATCCCAGCACTTTGGGAGGCTGAGGTGGGAAGATCACATGAGGCCAGAAGTTCAAGACCAGCCTGGGCAACATAGCAAGACCCCATCTCAAAATAAATAAATAAATAAATAGCTGGGTGTGGTGGCATGTGCCTGTAGTCTCAGCTACTCAGGAGGCTGAGGAAGGAGGATTGCTTGAGCCCAGGAGTTCAAGGCTGCACTGAGCTATGAGTGGACCACTGCACTCCAGCCTGGGTGACAGAGCAAGATCCTGTCTCTGAAAAAAAAAACAAACCCCACTTTCCGAAGATGAGGTCCAGGAACCTGCAGTTAAAAAAACAAGAAAACAAGTACCTGGAGTAATTCTTATACACAGTAAAGTTTGAGAACCATTGCATTCTGGTGAAATCAGGTTTCCACAACATTGAAACACAGATTAAACTCCAAATGTTCATTTGCAATTCCAGACAATAATCAATTACAATATTGCATTCTTGCAGCACAATCTGTAAGCTGTAGTTCATGTGACTATATCATTTTATATGGCTTGATTTAAATCGAAGCAAAGGCAGTTATGGCAAGATTTCTTAATCCTGATCTCCTGAGACAATTTATGTAATAACTTCTGAGGATAATGCAATAACCTCTCCCTAATATCTTAAATTGATCTCTAAGGTTCCTTTCGGCCTCCAACACTCTGATTCTATTAATGTTCTTAGGGCTTCAGATCTGTTTGTGACAAACACATTGCTCGTTACAGACTAAACCTATTTTCCTTCTTCCAGGCAACAAGTTTCTGAAGAAGAATGGTTGCTGATGATCTTTGTGGATGTTTTCTAATAATATATAGCTTCTCACAGTATTGTTGCAAAGCGTGAGTGAGATAATATATGCAAAGTACCAAGCATAGTGCCTGATGCAAGGAAGTGGTTATTAAATGCTCACCCTGCTTCCAGTGCATTGTTACAATAATATCTCTTGAATTATTGAAAATATAACATCAGAGAAATGCAGCTGAATGAAAACTAGGGAATCAGCTGTATTGACAATATTGAGTTTATTTGGCTTTAGGGGAACTAGACAGAACCCAAATCTCTGCAGACCGGCTCAGCTGCAGAGTAGTGAGATGGCCTGGGCATGGGTTCCTGCCACAATATCGCCTTGGAGAAAAGCTGCCGTGACTCTGACACAGCAAATGTTTTGGCCTAAAACTCAGCTTCCAATCCCCAACATGCTAGCTAAGTTAGTATTTCTCAAAATGTATTCCATGGAGTACCAGTTCCTGGGATGGATGTTGATAGTATTACATAAAGAACTCCATGAACAAGCAATGTTTCAAACTACCTGATTGGTCAAATGTGGTTTCCAAGCCTCAAGAATATTAGAAGTCCTTAATATGTCAACCCATAATGTGAATGCCCAAAGAGTGATGGGGTGCAATGGGATTTAAAAATTTTTGTGACCTCACTCACAGGGATGGTGGTGAGGGGCTAGTGGTTGTGAGAAACACAATTATGAGACCATTGCTTCAAAGTGACTAGTGACCTCCTACTTGCTAACAGGAATGGACACTTTTCAGCCCTTACATGACAACAGTTAACAAGAGAACAATTATGTGCTGAAATATAGAGTACTGTCCCTCAGCCCCCTAGTGTCTTCATCTTATTCTTTGCACAGCTTCACATCTGCACTCATCCTTATAGTCACTCTTTTGCATACACCCTAGCCTCCCTTGCCTCTTTCTGCCTTCATAATGTTTGAATAACAGACATCCAATCCTGATTCAATCCTACACTCTGTTTCTTCCAAACCTGCCTCAACAGCTGAACAAAATTGGATAAAGGCTTATAACCATGCTAACTAGTCTCACTTTAGATTCATGACCACTAACCTCAAGTGGGCCCTTGGTACTACCCTCCAGTTTCACTACACTTTCATCCATTCATTCTCAAATGCTCCTGGATGGCTGCTTTACATCTTCCCTCTCCTCCAACTTCCAACACTTCTTCCCCCATCCTCTCTCTCAGCTGCTGACCTTGCTTTCTATTTCACTGAGAAAATAGAAGCAGTCGGAAAAGAACTTCCACCAACCTGTTTGTATTTTTATCCATATACTCTGCCTTCCCTCTTGTCACTATGAATGAACTGTCTGTGATTCCATTGAATGCTGACCACTCTACTAATGTATTAGATCCCTTCTCTTTTTGCCTAATCAAGGTCATTGCTCTAGTCATTTACCCCTCCCTCTATGACATCAGCAATTTTTCTCTCATCTCATGCTTAAAAGAAACTGTTCTCTTCACCCAAGCTATTTCTCTCCTCCTCAGAGCAAAAATTCTGGAAAGAATAGTCTCTGCTCATTAGTTACAATTTCTCTCCTCTCACTTTCTCTTGAACCCTCTCCAGTCAGGCTTTTGCCACCATCACTCGACCAAAATGACTCATATCAAGGTCAAAAATATCTTCTCAGTGTTAAATCCAATGGTCATTTTACTGTTCTCATTTTATTTGACCCCCCAGCGACATTTGACGCAGTTAATCACTCCCTCCTTGAAACACTTTTTTTACTTGGCTTCCGGGACACCACACATTCTTGGATTTCCTTCTACTTCACTAGCTACTCTTTCTTAATATCCTTTACAGGTTCATCTTCATTTTCCTAATGACTAGGCAGTCTAACTGGCATCTCACTTTAAAATTCTCCAAGACCAAAGCAACTATTTTCCTTACACCTGCTTCTCCCACAGTCTTCTTTATCATTCTTCTGGTCGTTCGGTCCAAAGCCTTGGAGTCTTCCTTGACTCCCCTTTTTCTCTGGCTCTCCACATCCTAGCTACCAGTAATACTCTCAGCTGAATCTTTAAAAATATATTTAGAATCTGACCACTTCTTATCACCTCCACTGCTACCACCTTAGTCCAAGTCAGCATCATTTCTTACTTGGATCATTGCAAAATCCATTATACATGTAAATCAGATCATGTCATGCTTCTGCTCAAAACCCTCCTTGGCTTTTTATATTGTTCACAGTAAAAGCCAGAGTCCTTAGAATGACTTGTAAGATTCTACATTATCTGCCTTCTTCCTCATTATCCCTATGACCTCATCACCTACTGCTCTCTGGCTTCATTACTCAGCACCAGCCATATGGCCTACTTGCTGTTCCTCAGATATACCCAGAAAACTCTCAGAGGGCCTTTGCTGTTCCCTGTAACTGGGATGTTCCTTCCCCATAGAGCCACAGACTTACTTGCTTCCCTCAAATCTCTGTGCAAATGACACCTTATCATTGATGTTTCCCTGACCACCTTATTTAAAAACTGCCACTCTCTGCATGCTTCCTATCACTTTACCCTGCTTTATTTTTCTCCATAGCCCTTGTCATTTTCTGATATAGTGGTATTTATTTGTTTGTGCACTGTCTATCTCCACCACTGGAACATAAGCTTCAAAAAGACAGGAATTTTATTAATATTTTGTCACTGCTATCTCCCCAGTGCCTAATATGCTGCCTAGCACATAACAGTTAAATATCTGTCAAATTAATAAAGAATGATTCCAAGTGCAATAGGAGTTCTAAGATTTCTGGCATCTTCAGGTGGACACACATCTCCCTCGTCTTTTAAAGCAATCCTCCTCTCAGTGCAGAACTCCCCAGTACTACATTTCTGGTAGGTAGGTTTAGTCTTTACAGGAGGACTTCCAGGAAGTTCCACACATTCTTAAGCAAAGTGCTCCATCATTGGAGCTATGTAATTCCTAGAAAGATCTTTGCCAAGGATCCTTTTTTGATGCATAATATTTTTTGGATAGGTATTAGATGTACACGATACAAAACGCCAAATGTTCAAAGAGCAAGTAGTGAAAAGTATATTCTACCACCTCCCATTGCCACCACCCTATTCCAACTCACCCTCATTTTTCTTTTACCAAAATTATTGCACAATTTTTTTTAGAAACAGAAGTTAGATGATGCCACTCCTCTGCTAACATCAGCCTGGAGCATGTCATCTACTCAAAGTAAAAGCTAAGGTCTCCCTCTGTTCCTCTGTGTGCGTATAATTCTTTTTTAAAACTATACACACTATTTTGTATCTTTCTTTTCTCTCATTCGATTCTATCTCACTCTTTTCAATGGCTGCATCATTATCCACTGTATAACTGCTATATTCTCCAAGGCTTCTTAGTCCGGAGTCCATATATGGGCTTCTCAAGTACCCCTTAGGATTCCTTGCTATTTTTCCTTTGTCCATATGGCTCTCTCTGCATAAAATGCCTTTGTAGAATATTCTCTATTTGCCCCTCCAGATCCGCTTTTTAAAAATAGAGTCTACTTTTTAGAGCAGTCTTAGGTTCACAGCAAAATTGACAGGAACATACAGAGAGTTCCCATATAGTCCCCACAGACCCCCCTTTCACCCTTCCCCATCCTCTTTCTGTACCCCTAGAGGCTGAACTTTATGGGTTGTATTAATTGGCTTTCTTGTCCTCTAGATTCTTGTTATTTCTCTATTTATATCAAATTATTTGTTTTTTTTTAAAAATGCCTATGTATTATTTTTTTAAAAATTAACTAAAAACAAAAAAGTAAAGTAAAAATGAAACCAGCCCTTACATCCCTTCCACAGGTAACTAGGGTAATGGTTTGTCGTGTGCATCCTTCCAGTACCTTTTTTTATGCACATAATGGCATAAATTTATACACATAAAATATAGACTCACATATTTCTCTGCTCCTTTCTTTTTATGTAACAAACACATCTATCTTTCTATATCAGCCCATATAGATATGCAGACCTACTTCATTATATTTTATGGCTGCATTGTATTCCATTTGATGAATGTACCATAATCTATTTAACAAATCTCCTATTATTGGACAGTTAGGTTACCTAATATTTTTCACCATTATAGGCAACACAACTCAAAACACAAAGACACACTGGATCAAATTAAACCACTAAAATATATAGTGGTTAAGAAGCAAGAAAAGAAAACATCCAGATTCTAGAGAAAAAAGGGAACTCACAACCACAGCAATGAGCACGAATCAAAGCTTCACAACTCATAGGGAAAATGGGACCAGACATATACCATAGAGGCTGAGGTTTTAAGTTCTTTTTAGGGCTTGGAGTGGAGTTAGAATTGTGCTTCCTGCACAAAATAAGGAGCAGAAGAATGCTGCCCCATTTATGAATTAAAAGCAGATTTGCCAAATAGCCAAGGGCACAATAATAACAAACCTCATTTAGTATTTACTATGTACCAAGCACTGTTCTACATGTTTTATTAATACATGTGTTCATTTATTTAATCATCACAAAAGTCCCATGAGGTAGGTATTATTATAACCCCCATTTTACAAATAGAGAATAAAACACTTAAGTAACTTGTTTAAGATCACACAGCTAGGAAGTGGCAGATCTAAGATTCAGACCCAGGCATCCTGACTCCGGGGCCCAATCTCTTAACTAACTATGCTATACTGCTTCTCTACAAATAGGATGTAGGTCATCTGCCCTAGGATAAGGTGGAAATAAACTCACCCATAAGAATTTTAAAACTCTAAGCCTAAGCTACACACTAGTATGAGACTCAAATTCATAGCACCCACATAATGCAGAAATCCTGAGCTGAGGACCTAACATAAAAACCAGCCTAGAACTGGGAACACCATACAACTCTGGTGGAGGCAAATGAAAAACTGCCCACAGGGCCACCTCCACAACTCAGAGCCAAATTCTTATGGAAGGGTTCTCACAGAAGACAACTCCTGCAGTAGATAAGTTCACATGCAAAAATGATAAAGCACACGAGGAACCCCATTAGAATAAGAGTCAGTCAGTATGTACAAGAAATGGGAGAACTCTTTTCCAAGGAACTACAGACAATACAGCAATCTGAAAGGACTTTAAAATATTTTTAAAAAATAAAAGGTTTTTAAATATTTAAAATATTTAAAGGTATATTTTAAGGTATGAAAAGGAACATAATACATAAAGCAAAAGCACAACTTTGTGTGTATATGTGTGTGTGTACCAAAGAGATATTCTAGAAAAGAAAAATATAGAAAATATGGGATGAACATTGGAAAATCTTAGTTCTAGTACCACTGAAATGTTTAAAAGTCAATTGACAGGTTAAACTACAAACAAGGTATGAATGAAGAGAGAGCAAATGAAATGACAAATAGAGCCAAGATAATCATAGAATCTAGCACAACACTAGAAAATGTTAAATATGAAAGAGAAAAGAGAAGATACGGGTAATAGAATACAAAGCTCCACATACATCTAATAGAAGTTCCAGAAGGAAAAAATAGGCAGAGGTAACGTTCAAAGAGAAATGGCTGAGAATTTTCCAGAACTGAGTAAGACATTAGTCCTCAGATTAAAATCATGTATCTAGTCCTAAGAAGAATAAATAAAGACAAATTGATACCCTCTAGATGCATCATGGTGAAACTGCAGAACATCAAAGATAAAGGAAAAATCTTGAAACAACAATGTTGAAAAGTATTTTTATAGGATAGATTCCTAAAACTGGAATTTCTGGGACAAGGGATATACACATTAAAAAAAAAGAATGTGTTTTAAATGAAGGATTGAGTGAATTAATGAGTTCAATAGTATTTCTCTCAATCTAGGCATGTATTTCTTTTAGTACAGCCTCCCCTTGCTATCTATTTATTTATATATTTGCAACTGCATCACCACTATCGATTCCTATTGAGCGTAAGGCCAATTAAAATCCCCAGGACTTTTTCAAATGAAGGGCTGTCAAATAAAGTCCTCTTTAGCATGTGCTTGGGCAATTAATTTTTAAAACTCAGAAGCAGGACTATTCAGATATTGGTGAGCTCATCGAGAGCTGGAGCTGTTAAAGAAGGTTTCATAAAGGAAGTAGGATTTAGGCTGAGTACGATTTATTTTAGGTGGAGGAGACAAATGAGAGTTTCTAGATTTGTGGGATGGAGGCAAGAAGAGTTACAAGGTACATACACAGGCCATAGGATAGGAAATGAGTTTGGGGTGAATATGTGGAGGGTGGGGGAGTAAAAAGATAAGATTCAAGGGCAAGGTGGGATCAGATTACAGAGGGCCTAGAAAACCAGGCTGAGTGTTTAGATTTGATATCATACATGGGCAATTGGGAGCCCCTTCAGCCTTTTTAAAGGGAAATTATATGTTATCTGACCAGCCCAAGAAAGGTTAACTAACCCAGGAAGGAGCAGGGAGACTGTGTAAAATAATGCAGGTCCCTAGTTCTCCTGCTTCTGGGTTACTGGACAGGTTACACGAACAAGTGGTCAAACTCAGCAAACAGCTCAGGTGTTTAGGCGGAATAGTCTACTAGCAAATTCAAGATGCTTTAGAGCTGAGCGGTAAGTATAAGAAAGGAAGACGCTGGATGCAAGGGAACAAGAGACAGAATGGAAGAGTGGAACATACACTGGAACGAGCATCAGAAAACCTTAGTTCTAGCCCAGCTGTACCTCCTACTAACCATGTGACCTTGTACAGATTACTTAAACACTGAGGCTAGTTTCCTCATCTGCAAACAAACTAGAATATAAGCTCTCAAGGGTTGTAACCAGGTCTGCTCTGTTCATCACTGTATCCCTAGCCCCTGGTGCAGGGCCTAGCACATAGTAGGGGGCTAAGAAAATATTGGTTGAATAGATGAATGAATGAATGAATGAATGAACCAGTGCCTGCGCTGCTTGCCTCACAGAGTTATTGTGAATTTCGAATGAGATCAGGGATGGGGAAATATTACACAAAATTAAAACACTAAGAAATCCTATGGTAAAATAACTATAACTACTACTCAGAATTACTTTTAAATTAAATTAGAAGGCTATTTGCAATATTTTAAGGGTGAAGTCATAAGTGGACTAATGATTTCAAGTTTTCTTAGCATGGAAAGAACAATGAAAATATGAGACACTTCAAGTGAGGTAAGGAACACATTAGGGTCTGTGTTCTGAACCGTGTTCTGAACCATGTTCTGTCATTTACACTCAATATGCTCATGGTACGGCTAATAATGATGTTAATTATAGTTACCATTCATTGACTACATACAATGTGCTATGTCCTGTCTGTCCTAAAAAAAAAAAAAAAGAAAAAAGAAAACCCTGCAAAGAAGGAAATAGTATTCCCATTTTAGAGATGAGGAAACGGGTTCAGAGAAGTTAAATGACTTGCTTAAAACCATGGTAAGGAAGTTGCAGAGCTAGAAATTTTATCCCAAATCTCTTTGTCTCTGAGGCCAGTGGGAAGAAATTGCACATAAATAGATTTCTTCACACCATAAGGATGCCCTTGCTAAGAGACAGAGCAATCCAAAGATGGAATGGGTTGCCTTCTGAGCTAATGAGTTTCTCATCATCAGAAGCAGGATCACTACATAATTTGCAGGCCCAGTACAAAATGAAATGGTCTTATGTCCACGAAGCTGGCCCTGACTGGGAGTTTTCAAGCAGACATTAGCTGGCTTCCAGACAGGGATGTCAGAGAAAGGAGTCACAGGAGCTGATGCACAGGACCAGATGGCCTTAATCTGAGATTCTATGGCTCTACTCTATTAACCCAAATGGGTTAGGGGAGTTTCCCAAGGTGGCTGACATGACACCTCAGAGACCTTTAGATGAGAGAATTCTGCAAGAGGACTCAGCGAGAAACCATGGTGCTATGATCACCTGGGGCACTGAAAACATGTTCTGCCCTTTGAGGCAGCACCAGCACTCGGGAGAAAACAAAACAAAACAAAAAAACCCTCTTTTAGTGGAGGTGAAGCGTAATGAAAAGAATCAGACAGATATGGGTTCAAATCCTGGCTCTGCCACTTACTAGCTAGCTGTTTACCTTTGAACAAGTCACTTAAACCTCTCTGAGACTGTTCTGTCATCTAGAATATGATCATAGTACCTGCCTGGCAGGAATGTGGTGAAGGTTTCAGTGAGATGATGCAAATCAGGTGCACCTGGCACTTGGCAAGCCTTCAATAAAGGTTAACCATTGGTTGTTTTTCTTTTTCAGTTACTAGGAGGGGGAGGGTATGACATTGGGTCATTTTGCCTCTCCTTGAGCATTTAATGGCTCCGCAGCCAAATCTGCCAGATCCACCCAGGGACATGGAAAACCCCTTCCTACTCTAGTGCTCCTAACCACAACACAGCAGTGGTGGTGAGCTATGAGTGAATGTGGAGTGGGACCACTAGTAGACAGTATTAATAATGAATCTTCCAGGAGAACAGGACTCCCAAGGTTTTCCCCTAACCCTGAAGAGACTCCCTCACAGGAGAGAACTGTTTAAGTCAATCTTGGAATCTTGCCAGGGGAGTGTCTTACCTGCATGGACTTTTCACAGGATCAGAACTAAGAGTAAAATTCATTCCTGCCCGGCAAAGTTGTACGTATTAGTCAGTTGGAATAGCAAGAACCTTGATATCTCACTGTCTGTCTGCAAAACCCCCTGTCCCACCTCTTTATAATTCTGTGAAATGGCCTGAATGGCGGAACACAGATACTCAACAGTTTTCCAGGAGCTTCATTATCCCTTATGCAGCACAGAAAGAATGGTTTGACTTCTTTTTTTTATCTTTTAATAAAAAAGAAACCACCCAAATCAAACCATCCATTAACTGGGCAAAAGGCTGGAACTATTGTACTATGTACTAATCCCACCTCCTATGTCCATGTGCTGCACAGAATTTTTTCACTCAGGATGGGTGGAACATTTCTTTTGCTTTTGTTTGAAAAAATTACTTTTCATTTGGCCTTGGGCTCATCTCATAACTTCTCTTTCCACTAGAGTGCATAAGCCACACATTTGCACACATTTTTTATTTGTACAGGGAGTTTGAATTTTAATATCTATCACCACCTCCAATACCTCTCCACTTTTGTCCTATTCTTCAGGACCCCGATTTCCTTGTGGACATTCATTTTGAAATCTTACATACTTATTCTGCCCAACTTTTTGGCTATAAGGCTCAGCTTTGGGGCTATAAATGTGAAATATTTCCATCATAACCCATCTTTGGGGTTGGGGAGGTTGTTAATGTTGGAGGGAGAAACAGAGTAGGTTAAGGAAGTTTGTTGTGTGATTACTTATTTTAATAGATGTTCATTTTCTTTCACATCTCTTTCCTCCCCTCCATCCCCTGGGCTGCTACCCTAGTTCAGCTCTTCATCCACTCTCTCCGGGACTGTTGCTATAGCCTTCTAACCAGCTGCTCCACGTCCAGTCTCCCCCTCTCCAAACTCCCCTAAACATAGCTGCCAGTCATCTCTCTAAACCACAGCTCTGGGCTAAAGATCTTCAATGGCTCCCCCTTGCCTAATGAGTAACGGACAAACTCCTCATCCTGGCATTCAAGGCTCTCCACGGCTATACGCTCACCTTTCTTTCTCACCTTCTCTCTCTTTACTCTTCTGCTTCTAGCTTTGGCTTCAGCCAAACACTCCTTGTTTCCAAAACACACCCTATATTTGCCTGCTTCAGTGTTTCGTCCACCTGGAATTAACTCCCCGCCACAGACCTCTCTGTTCACCAACCTATTCATTCTTTAATGCCCATGTCAAATGACAAAGACTTGGTGAAGTCTTTCCAGGGTTCTTCAGCTGAATACAAGCTTTCTTTTTTGTGAATTTCCACAGCATTTAGCATTTCTTTTATGGCACTCATCATATGGTGCCTATTATGGTCATATGTGTAATATAATAATTAACTTACATTTATCAAGTGCTTACTATGTGCCAGACACTGTGCTAAGTGCTTTTCAGCTAATATGTATATCACAGGTTCTCAAATTTTTTGGCCTCAGGATCTTTACATGCTTAAAAATTATTGAAGACCCTGAAGAGTGTTTGTATATGTGGCTTGTATCTGTCAATATTGACCTTATTAGAAATTAAAACTGAGAAACTTAAAAAATATTTATTTATTAATGTATTAACAATATTAAACCCATTACATATGTTAATATAAATATTTTAATGAAAAAACTGTATTATCCAAAACCAAAACAAGTGAGAAGAATAGTATTGTTTTCCATTTTTGCAAATTTCTTTAATATCTGGATTAATAGAAGATAACTAGATTCTCATATTTGCTTCTGCATTCAATCTGTTGCAACATCACACATCGTACAACTTTTGGAAAACTCCACAGTACATTGGTTAGAGGATGAGAGTGAAACAGGCAAAACAAGTCTTAGTATTTTTATGAAAATAGTTTTGACTTCACAGATCCCCAGGGAGCCCTGAACCATGCTTTGAGAACTGCTGGTCTACATTAAAAAACTAACATATGTGAAGTGCTTAGAATAGTGCCTGGCACATGATAAGAAGTACATAAGTGTTTGCTATCACTATCTTCCTCAATTCTTACAATCCCCCCACACGTGAAGTAGGTACTGTTATCTCCACTTTACAGGTGGGGAAACTAAGGCACGGAGAAGTTAAGTAACTTGCCCAAGGTTATGCAGGTAGTAACAGACTGAGATAGAGCTGAGATTTAAAGTCACTTAGTCTTTCCCCAGCACATGGGCTCTTAGGCACTATGCTAGACTGCCTCTCTACCCACTCAGTGAAGGAGCTATCACTTGTCATCTCTATATCCCCAGGGTTTGACTTGGAACCCATTGAGTTTGAGTAATCCTGGCATTCGTGAATGACCATTAGGCAGACAGTCGCTAAAAGTTAAATCTTGAGAGGCATGAAATGGACCCTAAGGGTCTGTGGAAGGAAGGTTAAGGAGGGGAAACCCATGGACTTTAGAATGAGACAGGCATGGATGGTTTCAAATGTCAGTTTCACCACTACATAGCTGTGTAATTTTGGTCTAGTTTTTAATCTGAGCCTTAGTTTCCTTTTCTGTAAAACAGTGATAATGACCTTTCTCAAAGGTGGTTGTTGTGAGGATTAAATGTGGTAATGTATGTAAAGCATCTGATATAGAAGAGATGCTCAGAAGCAGTTAGTTTGCTTTCTTCTTCTTTGACCTCATTACTATGTAAACTCCACGAGGACATGGATTTTTGTCTGTTTTGGTCACTGCTATATCCTCAGAGCTTACAATGCTGCCTGGCACACAGTAGGTGCTCAATAAATGAATGAATGAATGAATGATCCTGTATGGGCTAGCACAATGCAGGATACGTACCAGGTGGCTCAATATTATGTTGAACTTATTGAATATAATACTAGTACTGATTTGAGCAATTATAGTTTCCCCAGGCGATTGCATTTCCATCAATAATAACCACTTATGAAGACCCCATGGTGGGTGTGATTATGTCCACAACTGCCAATCAGCTGCCAATTGGGTGTGCCCTGGGAGCTACCCAATTCCCTTCTGTAAATTGTTCTCTGGGAAGACACGTTTGAATGGTCCTTAGAGACACTGAAATGGCAGCTGCTGCTCCCCCCACTGCTGGCTCTGCTAGTCTGGTGGTACAGGGACCTCTCCTAACAGCAAGCACAGCTTCTCCACGGGCCCTGCTCGCTTTGGCTCTCTGCTCCCATCATTTTTCTCACCACTCAGATGAAGTTTGGAGGCCCCTCCCTGGTTTTCTCTTAACAACAGGCTTGCTCTTTCACAATACGCTCTATCATACCACCCCCGGCCCCTTTTCACTGTACCTTTGAATTGCTCTCTAGTGTTCGATTCTTGATTGCTTTCCATTTCGATGACAGCTTTTAGGGAGAGCCTTTACTTGGCCTATTTTCTTAGTAAATGGTTTGGTGAGATTCTGATTTTCACCTGCTATTAATTCTTTCTCCACGAGGGATAGAAAAAAAGGAAAAAGGAGCCTGCCTTCAGCTGTTCTTTTAGTGCTCTTTAAAATTGTTAAGTCACAGAAGGCTTCTGTCAGGCTGCTGCCTTCATTTCAAAAGACTCTTCCCTCAGTGACAAGTTGTGACTTCAGAACTAGAGAATGTTGCAGCCTCTCATGGCTTTCTGCACAGCCCTCCTTTTCTCCTCTGGATCCACTCTGGGCCTTCCTTAGAGTGACTCGACTTCCCAGGTGTCTGATTTTACCTATTTTGAAAATGTCTTGTTTTCTCAACTCCTTCTGAAATGTGGTCACCGGAGTAAACACCTACCCCTTTCCAATACACATATGCGCACATAAACATACTCCTGAGGGATAAGGAAAGCAATATAAACAGGGAAGTGAAAGTATTATTTTTCATTTAGATAGACTTCCCAATACCAATGAATTAAAATTTAGGGATTCATGATTTGAAATGCATGGGTGGTCTTTGGATGGTCTGCAAACCCCTGAAATTTATCCATTGCATAATTTCTTGAGCACCTACTAAGTGATGTGGATGTATCTATATATGTCATATAATTTATTTCTCACTACAACTTTCAGAAGAGATTATTATGATCTTCATTAACAGGTGAGGATACTGAAACTCAGTGAGAGGAAATGAATTTCCCGAGATAGCTCAGTTAGTAAGTAGCAAATCTGAGTTTGAAAGCCAGGTCTGATTCCTTGTCTCCATCGGGTCTCCCAGGCACAAAGGAGCAGTTGGCATTTCAACAGGTGGGAATGGGGCAGGGTGGAAAAGATAGTATGAATACGGGTACAGACGTAGGAGAATGTAGCTACACATAGGAGAGTAGTAGGAGTTAAGGCTGCAAAACTGTGTTGGGGACAGAACATACAAGGTTTCGAAATTTGAACTTCTTTCCATTGCCCCAAGGGAACAATGAAAGATTTTGGAGTAGGACAATAACATAATCAGAGATGTACCTTAGAAAGATTAATCTGATTCAGGTCAGATTATTCTGATTCATGGCTCTTGCATGCTGTTGATAAAAAATTATTTACTAAGAATTCTTTATTCACTCCAAGCCTATACTTTGGTCAGAATTCTGTCTTTGTTTTTCAATACTTTAATGAAAATTCAGAAGGCCATGTGGAAAAAACATAGAAGAAATAAACCACATACAAACACAAGATAATTATATACAAGTCTGGGAAGAAAGGGCACAATGGGTCATGATGAACTTTATTGAACAGAGTGTGAATAAGCAATGTCCCAATTGTAAAGGAAAAAAAAAAAAAAAACCCCAGCAACCAAAACACCACTGTCAACAGTAAGAAACAAAAGCAGCCAGGATCTGGGAGACATGGATGAAGGTTGTGAAAATGGCCCTTTCAGACTTTTTGATTCCCTTTCTTTAAAGAGCAGAAGAGAAACTAAAAAGGAGGAAGGGGAGAACCATGGAATTGAGGGTTAAACTAAAAAGAAAAATAGAAAGGAAATAGGAAGGGAGGGTGTAACCCATAGCTGGTTTTGATGTATCAACTCAGTCTGACAACCAAGGCAAGCTCAGTGGCATTAGAAGGCCACACTAAAAGTAGATGAGGGTTTTAAACAAACCTCCTACTGGTAATTAGTTTGTCAAATTAGTGGGCTGTCTCCTAGAGTCCTCTCTTTTTCTCCCTCCTTCTTCCTCTACATTCAACTGGTCACCAAGTTCCTGTGAGTCTTCCCCAGAAGGGTCTCCTGAATTAAAGCGCTTCTCTCCATGCCCACTGACAGGGCCACTGTGTTAATTAAATTCCATATCCTTTCGCAACCTGACCACACTTCCAGCCTCTATTTAGTTTCTTTCTCCCTCTAGTTCAGGCTTCAACCTGCCTCAAGGTTGAACCTCTAATACTCCCTTGCTTATAAACCTCCTTTGGCGGTCCATGGCCTATGGATACGGTAGAACTCCCTTTGTTTTAAACAATGCAGAGGGAATGAAACCAAAGGATTCCCCCAGACACATGGATGAAGAGACGACTAAGGAGCTATGTCTGGGATGAGAAATTCTTGCAACAAGGCAACTAATAGCTTCTTCCTCCTGATCTCAGAACCACTCCTTTTCCCAGAGCGTGTGCATATGGGATGGGTAACTTATGCTTGCACCCACCCTAATGGTAGATTGGAGAAGGTTTTCTGCCCCATTCTCAGTTGAATATATGAGGGTCTTCCTCCCAGGAGGCTTCCCCATGATGGTCTTCTTTCTCACCATGGCCCATCTCCTTTCCAAGGAGCACACCCTTCACGCCCTCCTCCCTTCAAGAACTCTTATCTTTGCTTAGCAAAACTCACTTCCCAAGCTTGGAGAAGGAAAGGGACCTTCTTCAAAATCAAGGGTAAACAAAAAGGGGTAGAATCTTACAGTAGACATCATGTTAGAGCTCATTGTATTAATTCTTCATTGTACATAAGGCCCTTCACTCTCTGATTACCTGGCCTATTACTCCACTCTTATCTTCCACTTTTACTGCTTCTTCCATTCTCCCCACCCCTTCACAATCCCGACATACCCTAGACGCCAGTTGTACTGAACTTTTCAACATTCCTCAGATAAATCAAGCCTTTGCAGAAGTTCATGCACATGCTGTTCCTTCTGCTTAGAACACCCTTACTCCTCTTATCTCAACAGTAAATTCCTACTCTCCTTTAAGACCCTGCACAAATATTGCTTCCTTTGGCAACACTTTCTGGACTGCTCCAGAGAGAATTAAGAGTACCTACCTCACAGGGATGTTTTAAGGATTAAATAAGTCAGTACATGTAAAGCCTAGCACATGATAAGCACTCACTAAATGGTTTTTATTATCAACTTTGTATCCCTTTGCTTTTAGCTTAATAAATACTTGCATTTGAATAAATGAACTCCACTGTCATCTGAAACTTGGAGATCAAAGGGGTCCAGTCAGATAACTCCATTTATTCCTAGGAATCCAGAGGAAAATGTGAGTCATCTCCATTTCGTATCATGGGTCACTTTGAACCAGGACACCATACTCCAGAAGGCAAGAGATGTGGCCAGTGGAGTCACTGTAAGAGCTTTTTTGTAAGAATTGCCCCAAACCCCCTCCATAGCTCACTGGACACAGTATCTTTCATACTAGGTATAAAGTGCATACTCATCCTGGCATGGGCAGGAAAAAATTACTGCGGATACAGAGTGTCTATGAATTCATTCCTCTTGCTTCTTCTGTCACCTCTTCCCTTTTGTTTGCTAATCAGCTTTCCCCACATTCACATCCCGTCCCATGTAGCCCAAGTCTGTGCAGAGGAGACACTTTCAAAGCCTGAGACTCTATCATGGCTCTAGCAGAATAACAGAGAAATGACAAGTGTTGACTATTCAGGTTCAATATAGCACTATATTGAAGAACATAACATTGTAGATCCAGATGGCTTGCATTTGAATCCCAGATCTACCACTTACTAGCTGTAACACCTCGGGCAAATCACTGAACGTTTATGTCCCTCTATTTTTCCATCTGTCAAATAGGGACAATAAAAGTACTTATCTACCTCCTAGGGTTTTTGTGAGGATTAAATGAGTTAATACATATTGAACACTTAGAAGAATGTCTGGCACACAGTAGGGGCTATATAAATATTAGCTATTATTTTTTATTTTAACAGCTTTATTGAGACTTTATTTACAAACCATAAAACCATAAAATTCACCTATTTAAAGTGTACAGTTTAGCGGTTTTTAGTATTTTTATAGAGTTGTGTGTCACTGCAATCTAGTTTTAGAACATTTTCATCACCCCAAAAAGGAACCCTGTACCCACTGGTAACCACTAACCTACTTTCTGTCTCTATAGATTTGCCTCTTCTGGACATTTTATATAAATCGACTCATATGATAGGTGGTCTTTTGTGACTAGCTTCTTTCACTTAGTATAATGCTTTTAAGGTGCATCCATATTACAGCATGTACCAGAAGTTAATTCCTTTTTAAGGCTGGATAATATTCCGTTATATGAATATATCACATTTTGTTTATCCATTTATCAGATGATTGACATCTGAATTCTTTCTACCTCTTGTCTATTATGAATAATGCTGCTATGAACATTCATTTACAAGTTTTTGTGTGAAGTTATGTTTCTAATTCTCTTGGGTATATACTTAGGAGTGGAACTGCTGGATCATATGGTAACTCTATGTTTAATGGTTTGAAGAACTGCCAAACTGTTTTCCAAAGAGGCCACACAATTTTAAATTGCCTCCAGTAATAGGAATGAGGGTTCTAATTTCTCCATGTCTTCACCAACATTTGTTATTTTATTTTATTTTTTATTATAGCCATTCTAGAGTGCGTGAACTGGTATCTCATTGTGGTTTTGATTTGCATTTCCCTGATGGCTAATGAGGTTGAGCATCTTTTCATGTGCTTATTGGCCATTCTTATATCTTCTTTGGAGAAATGGCCATTCAAATTCTTTGCCTATTTTAAAATTAGATTATTTATCTTTTTATTATTTAGTTGTAATAGTTCTTTATATATTCTGGATACAAATCCCTTGTCAGATATATGTTTGTGAATATTTTCTATCATTCTGTGTGTTGTCTTTTCACTTTCTTGAAGCTATTATTATTAAATAGAAATGTACAAGTTCATATATGATAAAGAGGACAGACTGTATTGGAAAGAATGAGACCTAAAGTCAACAGAGATACCGTTAGGTACACTACACTGCTCCACTGCTATCCTTTGAAATTAAATCCAAAACAGATCAAGCTTCTACTCTGTCCCAGGCACTGTGGGGGAATAAGATCTGGCCTCTATCCTCAAAGAGCTTACTAACTCAGAGGGAAGAGAAGATGCAAACTTGTGGAAACTTAAATAATTATAACATGTTTAAATAGCAGTTCAAGACCACAATAGAGAAGATGCCACAAGGTGCTGTGTGATTAATTGCCAAATGAATTGCAGGGAAAATAATTGCTGTGGGAACTCAAAGGAGGGAGAGAGCACTTGGGGTTGAGGTGGTTAGGGAAAGCTTTAAGGAGGAGGGATCTAAGCAGTCTGTAATTGACCGCAGCCATGCCTGGGTAATACTAAATAAAGACTTGGAGAGAAAAAAATATTGACTCAGTTTGAGGTGAGGCATCTTAATGATTGAATTGATACCGCCATTTCATTTCAACCTCTGCAGTAATCTTCACAGTCCCACCTTTCCTATGAGGACTTATGTGGCCTCTGTCTAGTCCAGAGGTTGCCAATTAGTGATATAACAAGACACATCTGGCTCACAGACACATTTGGTTTGGCTCAATTAAAAAAATTAGAATTACTTGCAAAAACATTTAAATGGGCAAATTTCACATAAAATATTTATTTCCAGTTTCTCTAGAAAAATAAGACATGGCCTCCCTGGGTTGGAGCATGCATTCTCTAGGACCGTGGCCAATTGCACCCCTGTTTGCATCTGCAGATTTCAGTTTGAGACTTCCTAGAATCATAGGTCTTAGACTAAAAGGTATCTCAAAAGTGCATCTGTTTCCATTCCTTGCCTTTGGGCATGTATGGTATTATTACCCTTAATTTACAGAATATCAACTAAAACCACAGAGGCTGTGACTTGCCCAAGGTCACAGGGCTATTAACTGGAAGAGGGAGAACTAAAACCCATGTTTTCTGCTTCTCAACTCAATGTTCTTTCAACAATCTGTTTTTCCAGTCTGGATGCCTATTGTTTAGTAGCATTCTTCTCCACTTTCTAATCACTGCTTTGTGTTGTTGGACAGTTTATGATATGACAGTTATCTTTCTTAAATGACATTGTAATGTCCCAGACTGCAGAGGGGCCCACATCATGTTCTTCTATGAAAGCCCATAGCATGGAGCACGGTGCTTTGCACTAAGTAGGCACTCAGGAGTTATTTGTTAGCTTATTGATTGACAGAATTGTGAAGAACTCACTATGTAACCATCCTTCCAAATCTGGGTGTGTTAAAATATGCTTATTGTTCAAAGACAAATATGTCTGGTACCTTTAAGAAGTCTCAGCTGTGCAATGACTTGGTGGGGCAAGCTGCTTAGAGTGGATAGGCTAAAGGCTAATCTTTACATATTTTATGTAAAGCTTTTCATCCTAAACTGAATATATCAAAGAAAAGAATGAGTGATTTGTTTGCCAAAGGAACCCTCCTTTGATCTGGGAAAGGGGCAGGGAGTTGACTATTAATGTAGGCACATATCCCTGGGGAAGTACCTTACTTTGTCTTGGCTGTTTTCTGAGTGATAAGAGGAAGAATGAAATAATAGAAGATGTAGGGAAAGTGATTTAAAGTCTTGCCTTGGAAGATCAGTGGTTCTCAAACCTGAGAGTGCATCAGAACCCCCCAGAGGGCTTCTTAAAACACAAATTTCTGCACCCCACCCCAGAATTTCTGATTCAGTAGGTCTGAAGTGAGTGGGGTCCATGAATATGCATTTCTAAGAAGTTCTCAGGTGATGCTGATGCTACTGGTCTGGGGACTACACTTTAAGAACCATTGCCCAACAAGGTAGTTGGCTCAAGAGTAGCTAATTAGAGAAATCTGAGCAACAGTTCACAACTGGAAGAAAAAAGACCATTGGGAAAATGTGTGATATATGCAGTGGGGAGAGCATGAACTGGCCAAGAAGCCAAGAGGGCTGGATTCTAGTACTAGGGGTATCATATCTTCTTAAACAGTGTCCAGAACATAATAAGTACAGTTTGATCCACATGTTCCTGATTCATTTTACTAGTGGTTCCCAAAATATGCACTATGGAACCCTACAAGGTGTCAATAGGTTTACAATGGGATTAAAAAAAAGGATCCATAGTCAAAGAAGTTGGAACTTTTTGAATTAAAGAAAATTGAACAAGGTTCTTTACTGCAAAACTTCTCAGAGCCTTTAAAACATGAGTAATGCACTGCAAATCTCTAAGGAAAGATAGAATATGCAGTATTTATTTTATTTATTTATGCAGGATATTCAGACTTAGTTGACCAAGGATCATTTATTAACACCTGACTAGTTTTCTGTAGAATGTGGCTTGGTAAACCTTCATTGGTTTACACTCAGAATGCCAAAACATTTTATCAATGGGTGAGGCTGCTTGTAACAATGCACATAGCACCGGACTGGGAATCAAAAGGTCTGGGATTTTGTCCTGTTGCTGCCACTTAGTTCTGCCACAAGTTGACTTGCTCCCATAAAGATGGGCATGACTGAAATTTATCATTCCTTTGCAAATGGTGGCAGCCAGTAGTCTCAGCTCCCCCCTTCCAAAACAATCACACACAACAACACATTTTTTTAAAATCTAGAATTTCCCATGCCCTTAGAGGTATTCAATCTTCAAAGCCAGAAAGGTGAGAAGCCTTATGCTGAGAATTTGACAGGAAGGAAGGAAGGAAAGAAGGAAGGAAGGAGGGAAGGAAGGAAGGAAAAAAAGAAAGTCAGGTGGTTGCAGACCATGATTCCAACTGGAAAGAACAGGCTGAGAAACATAGACACATCCTGTGTTTATTTGATTCCTGGCTCTCAGAGAAAGTTTTGTTTAATCAAGGACACTGAGTCAGCTTGTTTGTTTACCACAGAGTATTGGAAGTGTGTTTGTCCGTAATTAATCATTAGTTGGTTTTTTTTCCACTTGAACAAAATACAAACTTAACACAATGAAGAAACATTGCAAGTTGTATGTGGCAGGCTGCCACAGAATATCTACATTGATATTTAGGTATAAAATACATGCTCACATTAAGCAATTATTTGAAAAGAAACTGATGAGATTTAAGATTCAATTAGTACTTATGGAATTCCTATAAGGTACATAAATATATGCAACATGGAGTCCCTTGTAGATCCATGGTGAAAACATTTTTTTTAAACACAAGGGTCAATTCAAGTTTAAAAAATATTTACAAGCTTTCTGTCTTATTTTTTAATTTCAAAGTGAAAATAATATTTAATTGTATGGAAAATATATATTCTAATAACTCTGATTACCTATTTGATTGCATAGAAGAATGACAATGAGAACATCAATGCTGCTTTTTAACTAAAGTATTTGAGAAGCAGCAGCTCAGAAATAGCTTTTTAATCTTTTATCTAGAAATCAGATCTCATGTATATCTTGAAGCTAGGTGAACTAAATATGCCAAAGGGTCGCAGAGGACTCCCCACTGCTGTAGACCCAAAAAGCACAGGGCTAAACCGAAATCCCACTTGCTGTCATACAGCAAGATAGAGATGGCTCTGTTGAGTTCTTAGATGGTGTCTAGCTTCAGGAGTGGTTTAGCGGGGTTGACGAAATTATCTGGTCACTCTAGCCAAGAAGCTGATTAATTCAGTCAAACAACCTTATCAGTCAAGTCAAGAAGATGAAATTGGTTTTTCATCTAGAATTTGACCAAAAGGGCTTTCAAGAAAGAAGCTTCCTGAGTCTCCCTTGTAACCCCTTTTTGCAGTATACCTTTCTATCCCACGACTATTGAAAGTTATTTACTCTTGAGGCAGCCTCAGTGGTGAATAGTAGCTAGTCGCTACCCTCTCTATCCACTTTTTGTCAACTGGAACATGGTTCTTCAGAGTAGCTTCAACTTCAAAAGGAGCCTGATTTACTCTGGGATGGGGAATGCAGAGAATCATTTTGAAGCTCGTTCTTTATGCCTATTTTTTTCCTTCTACAATTTTGGGTTATTTTCTAGTGATCTGCAGTTTTAAAAGGTGTGCTGAAAGCTCTGCTCTTCCAGGCTGCTTTTCAGTGTGTCTACTGAGCTTTTCTGGGTTTGCTTTTATAGAATGAAATCCCCTTGTTTGGTTTTCGCCACATTCACACTAAGGCTGTGAATGTCCACTAACTCAATTCAGAGCCACAATTGAATAGTGTATTAAGAGTACATGTGACTGCCACGTGGGCCCTGGGCTGCTGAATTCACGGGCAAGTCATTGTGTCCCCAGCCATCATGCTCAGGGGCACCACATCAGCCTACGGCGAACATGGATTGATAAGCACTGACTTAGACTAAACAGTTTTCTGCATTATTGATGATTTCTCTTCCCCATTCTATGATTTTTATAGTAGCCACAATTTTCTACATCATTGTTGCAGCCTCCCAGTATTTCTTTAATGTAGAAAATTCTGCAAATTTTTATCTCTGGCCTTTGCTCAGGCTACAAACTCCATGGCAATGGCAAAACTGTTTTAGGAATGTCTTCTGCCATAATTTTCCCTTTGTCCCACCACTTCCACTTTAAACTTCTGGATACTTCTGTATATTCCCTCATCAAAGAGGCATCCAAATTGTTTGTCTTTAGTGAGAAGCCATCTATATACACAAAGCCATAACATGTGGATGAAAAGGAAATACCATCAATCCTTTCATGCCAAACACCCAGATGTTGGCAAGTAGTACTTGGACCAAACAGCTTAGTCATTGAACAATATGATCTTCCCCTTTTATGTTTTGGCATCATGCAGACATGGCCAGATTTTACCCATAATTTTGTCAAAGACTAAAAAAAACTATGAAAAATGTTATGCACCTCCTGTGATGAACAATTACCAATGAACTCTGTTCAAAAGAGAAAACAGATAATGTTTCACATAAAAAGACCAATAATATTGAATTAAGATAAAATTCCCATGAGAGTATATTTTATATTCTCATGAATCACAGATGAGTTTATTATGATCCATGCTTGTAGGAAAGAATGACAAATGAATTCATATTGATTAAGCATTTAAAAGAACATGTCTAAAAATGTACAGCATCACATTAAATATCAGGCAATTATCCACCTATTAGCTTCAAATGTACATGGAAGAAAACGGGTCCAAAACCCAAAATGTACTGAAAGATTTAAGTGTTCAACTTTCTACCACAAATTTTTAAGATGCTAAAACCATACATTAATCCATTCATAAGGACTCATGCAAAAGTGCCTTTTGAGTCTGCATTTGACTTGAAATTTATAGTCAGATCATTGTGCCTGCAGTACACAGAAGGTACCCATGGGTTACAGCAAAATGACTCAATTGACATACCAAGATATTGATTACTTCAACCCTTACAGGGGCTGGGAGGATCCTGGGGCAGTAAGGGCCTTTGGGTCTTAAATATATACTTTTCTATGTGTTCTATGAAATTAAAAAGGCAGGGAAGCACTGAGCAGACATCAATAAAAGGATTTGATGGTATGTGTATATGTGAGTTTGAGTGTTTGATCTGGGGTTGGGGGGATTGTAGGTGGATTAGGAAGCATATAGCTGGAAACATGCAACAGATGCAAAGGACTGGGCTTTGGCCTCCCCTCTGAAACTTCTTTACAGGGGCATGTGCTCAAACGAGCCCTTCTTCCTGGATTAAGACCACATTTGCACTGTTTGCACATTGTCACTCTATTCCTGGGTCTGCTTCCCACCAGAGACTGCATCTCCCATGAAAACAGGGAAGCAGTAGAGAATTTAAGGGCTCTGGTTGTGATGTCCAGCTGCCTGGGTTCAAATACTGGTACCATCATTAATTAGCTGGGTCATGTTGGGCCAGTTAACTTCCATGAACCTCACTTTCCTCACTCATACAAAGGCTAATAATAGTACTTACCTCATAGTTGTTATGAGGAATAAATGAATTAAGGCATGTTAAGTGTTTATCCCAGTGCCTGGCATAGAGCAGGCACATGATTATTGAGCAATTACTTTGTACCAAGTGCTTTATCTTTATCCCTGATCCTCAAACAACCCTATGAGGCAGATACGATTACTCCTTATCTCCATTTTACAGATGAAAAAGCTGAAGCTTAGTAAGATAAAGTACCCTGCCCAAGGTCACACAACTAGGAAGATCAGAAACCAGGCTTCAAGCCCCTCCTTCCCTTATTCCTAAGGCTCAAATTCTGCCATATTGTCACCCCAACTTGTGCTTCTAAAAGGTTCCTGTGCCTCATTTAAAAACAAGCCACACTGCTCTTGAAAAGGGGCCTGAGAACTGCTTGGCTCAAAGCTAGATAGCAGATCCTCACATAAGTTGCTTCATTCAACATCATTGAGTTAAAAAGTTGATGAGGAAAAAAAAACTGCTTCCCAGCTGGGGCCACTGTCCATGTGGAGTTTGCGTGTTCTCCCCATGTCTGTGTGGGTTTTCTCCAGGTACTCCGGTTTCCTCCCACATCCCAAAGCTGTGCCCATGAAGTGTCTGAGCTGTCCCACTGTGAGTGAGCATGTGTGTGAGTGAGTGTGTGTGAGTGTGAGCGTGTGTGAATGAGTGTGTGTGAGTGAGTGTGTGTGAATGAGTGTGAGAGTGTGTGAGTGAGCAGGTGTGTGTGAGTGAGTGTGTGTGTGAATGAGTGTGTGAATGAGTGTGAATGAGCATGTGTGTGAATGAGTGTGTGAGAGTGTGTCAGAGTGTGAGTGAGCGAGCGTGTGTGTGAATGAGTGTGAGTGAGCGTGTGTGAGTGTGTGAATGAGTGTGAGTGTGAGTGAGCGTGTGTGTGAATGAGTGTGAATGAGCATGTGAGTGTCTGTGAGTGAGCAAGTGTGTGAGAGTGTGAGCGAGTGTGTGTGTGAATGAGTGTGTGAGTATGTGTGAGTGAGTGAGAGAGTGTGTGAGGGTGTGAGGGGGTGTGTGTGAGTGTGTGTGTGCACGCATGCACACGCCCTGCCCTGGGATGGCGTCCTGTCCAGGGTCGGTTCCCGCCTTGCCCCTGAGCTGCTGGGACGGGCTCCACCACTCGCCACCCTGAAGTGGAATCTGCGGGTTAGAAAATGACTGAATGCATGAATACAAATTATTGGAAAATAAAAATTCATCATCGCTTCTCAGCCTTTTGGCCAAGATCAAGTGTGGAAAATAAAAATCAGTAACGTGTGCGGTAGCCCTACAAATGTACCGCAATACACGACGCGCTAGGAAAGCGCTCAGTGAGCCGCCATGTTTGTGATTGTTTTGGAGCGGCTGGTGGCAGGAGGTGCTCCTTCCCATTGTTGCTTTGCAAACATTTATTCCTTGATCTAACCCACGGTCACGACGACTGCCATCACTCACTGATTCACCAAAATATGGGTAAATAATTCTCTTAACTTGTTTTTATTAATCTTACTTAAGTATATGTATAGTTCACGTGTATTTCAATGTTTGATATCAGAAGTGTTTGCGGTCTTTATTTAGAAGTTTGGTGATGTTTTCGTGACCAGAAATGTGCACCAGGAACTTAACTCTTGTTTATATCAATTAGCCTAGGGGAAAATTGGTTTTCTTATATGTTTTGCTTGAAGTCACAGTTTCCAAGAACCTATTGACGACGTTAAGTAAGAACTTAACTGTACTCAGAGACAGCAGAGAGCAAAAGGCAAGAATGTTGGAGGGTGAGGAGGCCTGCAGCCCCTCGCCAGCTCTCGCACGTGCCTCTGATCATGGTGGCTGACCCACTTAACCTCTCCATGTCTCTGCCTCTTCAACTGGAAAATGGAATCTGTAAATTGTGACACCAGGGTTGCTTCTGTGACATTCTACTTGGCCTCCAGGAAGACCAGGCCATCCCTCTATATGTCCAGTCAGCATATGCAGAGCAGTTGGGGCTGTGTGTGATTAAGCTGGTTGCATGCCAGCCTTGGGCTGCCCCTAGGCTTATACTCCCAGATCCTGAGCTAGTGGCTGGAGCTTCTGGATCTAGAACTGTTGCAGGGCCAAAGAACCTGCTGAGTTTAAGAGCTACTTCTAGGTAACTGCCAGGATGTAGGCAAAGCATTTGGCTTGGAAGGTGGGGAGTGTGTGGGGGTCACTTCAGGGGCTGCTTTGCTGGAATCAGCCTGCAACTTTTGGCATGGACTCAGAACTGGCTTTCCTTCTTGGGTCTCCTCTAAAATCCTAGGTTGCCCCCACGTCAGAGGGTCTCCACCTCTGTGTTGTCCCTTAGCCTGGTGGGGAGGTGAATCATGTCTTTTGTCTCAGGGCCCATGTTAAAGAGGACCCTTGCATGCTGCATCATCAAGCTATGACTCACAGACCTCAACTCATGTCTTTTTCCCTCCTCACTGGGGCGGAGGGTGGACTTTCCTCTCCTGTCCCTCAACAATAGCAGTGCCCAGATTGCGGAGGGCATACCTTGTACCTGGCACTGTGCTAAGTACTTTGCCTGCATTTCCTCATTAATCCTCATACAACCCTATAAGGGAAGTATTAATACCATTTTGTCACAATTTTATAGTAGAGGACACAAAAGCTCAGAGCATGAAAGTTACTTACTCAGAGTGACACTGATAATAAGTAGTAGAGCCAGGATTCAAATGCAGATCTAACTTTTGAGACACCCTCTTCCCCCACCCCATTTCAATTACAGAATCCTGTGCAAGTTTGAGGGCGAGATACAAGGGAGGGAGGGAGAGGGCGATTTGCTTGTGACCAAAGGAGGCCTGTAATCTCCTGGGAATGAGGACTGGGTGGGCTTATATGAGTTGCTCAGGGCACTGGTAATGCAGCCCACACCAGAAGCCAGTGATCCTCCCCATGGAGGGCTTCTGGCCTGCCTAGCCATTGGCTACAGCAGCAGAGGCCAAAACAAGAGCGTTCCAGTGTCCTTCTAGGTTGGGGGTGGCTTTTGCCTCCAGGGCTTATGGAAGAATTCATCAGAGAAAACTCTGGCCTTTCAAGCAGAAAAGGACTTTAGAAAGAACACAGAGAGGTGAAATGGACACTTGTCATTTTTTTTTTTCTGGCCGTCTAATATCTAAATGCCTTTCTTGCACTTGGGAATCCTGACCTGACCTGTTTGTGCCCCTTCCACCCACCACTACTCAGTCAAACCTCAGGGCCTGGCATCCTGTATTAGTCATACATATTTGTTACCTGAATGGATGGGGATGAACCCAGGTCTGTCTCTAAAATGCATGCTTTAAAAATTTTTTATTATGGAAATTTTTGAACACATACAAAAGTAGAAAATATAGTATAATGAACCTCCTAGGTACCCATCACCCAGATTCAACAGCTATCAAGATTTTTCATGTAAGCTTTACCTAGCTCTCTTTCTTTTTCTCTTTTAGGCTTTACCCCTACACGCTTCATCATGCAACTCAAAAATTTAGTGATATTTTCATACATAATGACAATATTCTTACCCCCCCAACCAAACTAACAATTTTTTAAAAACCGTGCTCTTGAGCACTACACTGTAGTTCCTCCATTCTACTTTCTTTCCCAGCCCCCAGTAGGAAGCATTTCTCAGGCATTGGCTCTTGTACCTCCTCAGACCTGGAATTACAGTTTGATGTGTATTGGGTACTCACGATGTGCCCTTTTAGGTAAGCAGGGGGCCAGACTCCCCTCTTCCTGTTGTACAAAGAAGAATGGAGACACAGAGCTATTAAGTGCCTTGCACAAGGTCACACAGTCAATTAGTGGCTGATGAATGGGACTCAAGCACTGTGGCTGGGTCTATACAGCCCCAAACACAGTTTGCAAGGCAATTAAATGAAGGGACTCCTGTCCTGGGGACAGTACGGTGTGGTTTCTGTTGCTGTTGAAGTCATTGCCACTTAGCCTCAAGCAAAATCTTTCCCTGGGATAGTTTGATAATGGCCCATTAGGACAGCATGATTGATGGGAACAGTTGGACTCCCATGTTTGTTTGCCTCCATCTGACTGGATTGCAGCTACCACCTACATGCAGGCCGGCCACACCCCAAGCTTTCCTTGTCTTCTTTCAATGTTCCTGGAGCCGACTCTGAAGCCTTCATTTCTCCTCTCTTTCTAGGCTTGGACTTGCTCTCTGCCAGAGCAGAAGACTCCCAGAGCACCCACAGACCAGGACAGGGTAAACTCAAGAAGTAGCAGGACTAGCTTAGCTGCTTTTCTGTTCCTGCTCCCTTCTCATTTCAAAGACTTCTCTTTAGGGGCCGGGCTGTCCTGAGCTTGACCTCCATGTTTAATTCCCCAGACCTCTTCCACTACCCTGATCTCCCACCCAAATTTTCTGGATAAGTCTCTCAGAGCCTTGTGTTCCAAAATTAAAACTGGCTAGTGAAAAGAAGGAATCATTGCTATTAGCTAATGGAGGACTGATCAGTCCAACTGGGAAAACAGAAATACTGAGTATTTAAAGGAGAAGGGATTCAATGCAGGGAATTGGTTATACGGGTGATGGAAGAGCTGGATGCCAAGCAGAGGACAATGAAGCAACTGGAAATTAGTCACAGCAGGGAGCTCCTATGCTAGAACCTTGGGGCTGGATCACTTGGTGGAAACTGGAGCCACAGTAACCTGGTCAGCAGTGCCAGAGCCACAAAAGAGACACAGTCACTGCTGGGGACACCACACGAGGCAGAGAGGGAGGGAGAGGAATACCCTGGTTTCTCTCTTCCTCTTGCTTTCCAGTGTCCCACCAGTGCCTTCCATCGGCCAAACCCACCAGAGCCTGGGAAACAGCCTGCAAAGGTCAACCGGCCCCACCCCCTTCCCTGCTGCAATAGAGAGCAGAGAAGGGAAAAGGAAGGAATGGATTTGGGGGCAAACAGGCCTGGGGCCAGCACAGATCTCCCTCTACTGCCCCACCCTCAACTAACTTATTTGGATATATATATCAGGGTCTATCTGGAAACAGTGCTTTTACCCAAAGGAATGATTCTAAAGCCAACAAGAAAGAGTTTTAAGGATGAGGGAGGTGGAGCATGAACCTGAAAGTCTTATCCAGATTCTACCCCAGTTCTCTTATTTCATTGCCCCCTGCGTGCTCCATCCCCCACCCCTCACATAGGCTGAATGCAACAAAGGTAGGCAGGCCATTTTTACTTTCTGGCAATGTGTGATGCTTTCATCGGCTCCCAGGGCTGTGTAAACCCGACCTTCTAACCTACGGGGCTTCAGCTTGGCAGCAAGGCTCTGAACTGCAATGCTGTCAGGCAGGTGAACCTGCTGGCACCACAGTCCAGATGACATACCTCCTGATTCCTCAGGTGTTCTACGAGTTTGAATGCATAGGTGAAGGGAGATGCCTGGGAGGGGATAAAGAAAGGCAGTGAACTCGTATGTACTTTCCCACACCTTATTTTGTTTACTCTGCACAATTCCTCAAGGCACTTGCCCTTCTGCTTATTTTTAAAAAATAAACCTTTTAATTTTGGAATAATTTTAGACCTGCAGAACATTTGCAAAGTCAGTGCAGAGAGATCCTATGTATCCTTCACTCAGTTTCTCCTGATGTTAACATCTTACATAACTATCTGAGTCCATTTTTACAAATGAGGAAACTGGGGCTCAGAGAGGTGAAGTGACATGCCCAAGGTCACAGAGCTAGCACAGAGCAAAAGAAACAGGCATAAATCTAGGTAGATGTTATTGCACCACACCACTAAGTTGAATTATTTGTTTGCATATTGTTATGTGGGAAGTCACTCTCTGAACCTGGAACCCTTCACTTCACCTCATAGGTGGGTTGTAAACATTATCAGAGAGCATTTCTTCCACAGAGCCACAGAATGTTTACACTGAAAGGTGCATGTGAGACCATTTCATTCAGGGAAGGCAAATAAGCTTCATTTCATTTGCCAACTTTAATTGAGCACTAGAGGCTATTTAGAATCCGGTGTTAAAAACGAGTCTATGTCTTTGCTCATTAGGAAAGAATGCTGTGATTGATTATTGATGCCTACCATGGATGTTGAAGAGGAGAGTGGTAGAACCCATGTTACCTATTAGTCATCTCTCAGCAAATGTCTCTGCCTCATTAGTGGTACAGCTAAGAACAGAATCTGGGCTCCTGACTCATGGTCTTGTGTTCTTTCTGCTTTATAATGGACCCAAAATAACAATAATAATAATAATAATAACTACAGTGTGCCACCTAATGAGTAGGTCTACTCACTGCCGGGCACTATGCTAAGCACTTTGTACTTTCCGTACCTTACCTTTAATCTTCACAGCAACCCCCAACCTGTAAGTGCAGAAGCCTAGGCTCAGTGAAGTTAAAAAACTTCCCTAAGGCCCACAGCGAGCAAGTGGTAAAACTAGAATTTAAACTTAGGCTGGTCTGGCTGCAAAACTTAAACCCTGGGCTCTCACTTCCTATAAACACGTTGAATTTGCCCTCCCAACCTACAGCAGATGGAGATAACCCTGCTCCCATTGATTCAGTTAGGACTAAACTGAAGTGAAAAAATCATTTTTGTTGTTACTAATTTTCTAGAAAAGGTTTGCTTGCAAGTCCTTCCCTAGATGGAAGTGATTTCTTTGGACTGTTTCATATTTGATGTGTGAAAAATTGACATGCTAGGAAAGCTGACATGAAAGGTGACCTGGTTCACTTACGAATAAATGATTAATATAACCTCATTGTGTGGCTAGTCTGCATTACTGATTCTCTCATTTGGGAGGCTCGGAAAAACAACGGGTCAGACAATAAAATCCATGCTAGCATAAGACCATAGTGTGGGATGACCATGGATGAGTCAGGGAGAATAAGAAGATAATTAACTAAGAGGGAGTTCTATGGAGTCCAAAGATAATTAAAAAATGTTCCTTCTCTAACCTAAGAATATCTGACATTATTAGCAAATAGGATAAGGGAAAGAGGTGAGTTAATTGGAATTATTAGATGCAACATTTTAAAGAAATTGACAGGGATCAAATTTCAAAGGGAAGATATCCAATTCCACTGACTTCATTATAGCAATTCAACATTGATTAGGGACATGTTATGTGTGTTGCTGTGGTCTGTGTGCTTAGGGGAGCTATTAAGATACTATACTCTTCCTCCCTGAAATTCTACTGAATAAATACCCAAGTTTTGGCAGGGTAGTAAAGAATCTTTTATATGCAGATGTGGGTACAATTTATAGAATTGTTTCTGTAAAATAGTATTATGTGCCATTATATACATATCTTGTATTCCAGATATTATGGTTGCTGTCAGGCCAAATATTGAAACAAGTGGAAGCCTCAGTGACAGCAAATCCATTAATTATCTACTTATATTCACTTCAGTTGTAAAAACTATTCTAAATGTAAGAAATCGCTTCCTTCAAGGCCCCACTATGACCTTCCTTATTGTTCTGGGTCCTTTCTAGTTGGTTAATGCCCATGCCATACTGGTTATTATAAATTTTGAATGCCATCTCTCTCTGCTCAGAGGTGTCAGTCAATGATACCCACCCCTTCTGATTCCTCCTGCAGTGTAATCTCTCACCACACCCTGAACCCAATGTTCCAGCTCCACTTACACCTGCCATGTTTTGTTCCTTGATGTATGCTACTCCCTTTACCTGGAATATACTTTCTATCCATGAGTGCCTAACAATTGCTACTTGTCTCTCAAGGTCTATTTCAAATATTTTCTCTGAGAAACTTTCTTAATGCCCTTAGGTGTCCCCATAGCCCTCCTAGATCTATCTCTATCATAATGTATTATATTGTATGGCAAGAGTGTGTTGGATTTTTGCCTGCTTGAGCGTGAGCTCCTTGAGAACAGGGACTGTTTTATTCATCTCTGACTCTCCAGGGCATAAAAGGGGGATTCAGGGCTTATGCGGTGAATGAATCAACGAATGTCCCTTGTTCTTAGTCATCTTCAGAGGCTATTTCCAGGGCTTTTAAATTTGGCCTCCCTTTTATTCCAAAAAGTGGTGAGAGCAGGGTATATGGGCCTGATATTTAATGAATTTCTACCAAGTACCAGGCATTCTGCTGAACATTTTATACAAACAAGCTCATGTGTCAAGTAGATGCTTTTATTTCCATCTGCATTTTACAGATAAGAAATGGAAAATTCAGAGCAGTGGCTTGCCCAAAGACACATAGTTAGTAGGTTGGTTTTGAACCTAGGCTGTTTGTCTCCAATACCTGTATCAGCTCCCTTGCACCAGGCACTTTCTTCCCTCGCTTGTGTATATGGAGGGCAGGGTCAGCTCTGGGAAAAATGGTGAAATAAGCCAAGTTTGTCTTTGGTGTCTTCAGCCTCCCGGTGTGTCTTGGGGCCTCAGTGCCACAGTGCCACCCACCCCCACCCCCTGTAGCCTCTGCTCTGATTCCTACGGGCAGCCCATCCTGCGGGAAGCCTCTCCTTCCCAACTCCTCTAAGACCTTGAAACAGGTCAGGCTTTCCCCCTGACCTCTGGTCTGTGCTTTCTGAAGGTAAACCACCTTAACCTAACCTTTTCCAGAGCACATATTTACATTTACTGGTGCCCTCCCAGAAAGCAAGCTTTAGTTGAGGGGCAGGTGGTCCCCATGGGAGGTGTGTGGGTGTTTCTATGTTGTGATGAGTGGAAGGGGTTGTCTGGGGAACTCTCTGAAGATACACCAGGGAGGGTCCTCCTACAACAGAAAGGTGCTTGGCCCCTTCCTCAGATGGCTGAGGGCCCTGGAGTCAGACCAAGTCTTTGAATCTCGGCTCCACCGTTCACTGATTGTGATTGGCCACAAATTACTTAATCTCAGTAAGCCTCCCTTTCCTCCTCTGTAAAATGGATCTAATAATAGTTCTCAACTGCCAGGGCTGTGAGGATGACATGCAATGACACAGCTACAGTGTCCAGTACAAAATAAGCACTCAAAAAATATTAACTGTTCCCTTAAATCCATTTTTACTAGTCTTCTGCCTCACTCACACAACCATCCAGGTTTCTCTTCCCACTGCTTCCTTGTTTCTCTTTTCCTCTTTTCACCAACAAGGCTCTTTTTTCAAAGACTCCTCTTCCTTTCCTAAGTCCCTCCCTCCAGCACACTCAACCTTTGGCAACCCTATATCCCAAACTTTCCAGGTCAATCCTAACTCCAGATCGTCTCTTCTGATATCCAACTGCACAGCCTGATGTGAATTCAGAAAACAGAGTCCATTCCTCTGAAGAGTGTTGCCACAGTCTATCTTAGATCAAGAAGGCAAGAACTGACTTGGTGGCCCCACATCATAATCTGATGGGCACTTTGCCCATAAATATCTCCTTTTCGCCTATGAGTGATGCCAGAACTGCTACTGTCAATGTACAATTCCTTTGAGTCAAATTTCAAGGGGTAGTCTGGCAGGGTTGCCTCAGTAAGGCAGGGTTATTATTTATATCCGAGTGCAAATTCCTTGATGAGAACCTTTCCTGTCAGGGAGAGGAGAAGGAAGGGTTCCAGGGAGCCAACTCCCCAAGGAAGAGGAAGGCTGTGCAAGCAGGGGTGGGGCATGGGGGTGTGGGAACTCAGCAGACTGAAGGCTGTATCCCCGGCTCAGTTTTGCCTAGGGTGGGCCCTGTGTGTTGCAACAGATGCGTGCTTTTGGAATCACCAAGGTTGGGAAGCCTGGCCTCAGAGGGAGTGGTTGGAGGCTGAGCTCATCCTGAAATGATGTGGGCTTGGATCCTGGGAGGGCGGAGAGGAGGACCAGGCCAGAAAGGAGGACATGCTTTTTTTGGGGGGGTGGGGGAATGGTCTAAAGACGAAAAGAGGGCCTTGGTTTCTTTGAGCTTAGGGGTAGGTGTTGGTGGGGGGTAGGTGGTAGAAAAAAATGGCTCCTGAAGGGGGTCTCCTATTTCTCATTGGGAACAGAAGAAGAACGAGCTCAAGGACTGCCCCCTTTTCTTCAGGAAGCAAACAAGTTCGGAGGGTGTGGCAGGGTTCAGTGGGTGTTCCCCCTCAAGGGAGGTTAGCCCCTAAGTGAAGCTGCTTGCCCTTAGAGGGTAACTGGGCATGCCCTAAACCAGATAACCAGAAGCTCTGGCGCCCCTCCCAGTAGGCTTTATCACTTGCCAGGCCCTGCCATCCTTGGGAATAGGTATGGGAGAGGAAACCACGTGGCCAGGCTCTCCCTGCCCCAGCTCTTCACAGAACACAGCTTAAAAAGGAAGGCCAGAGACATGACACCCCCCTCTCACCTCCTGCCCAGGGATTGTACCACACTTTTCAAACCCCACATAAGATGCTTATTCTGCAAATTTGTGGGCATGCTCATAGGGACTATGGAGGCAAATATTTGAAATCATTATAATAACAAAACCCATTTGTTGACCATTTGGTTAGTAAAGACCTCATTCCTTGAGGCATGTTGCCAAGGGCCACTTGATATACAGGTCCTGAAAGTGGACTTGACCTGAAGAGTAATGAGGAGCTTCCCCTGCTTCGCACACACACACACACACACACACACACACACACTCATCTTTCTCCAAACATGTCCATAGTACAGCAGAGTTGGGGCACATTAGAGACACATGCTCTACCCACAGCCTGAAGCTGCCTGTCATTCCCAGCTCCTGGTGCTGGGCCAGACTCCCCTTACCCAGGCCCACAGTGTCATAGCTATCATTCCAAAACCCCAAAAGCTCTGAAAACTGAGAGCCTTTGTAAGTTTATGGCAAACTCATTTGGCAGCAAAATGGCAGGAGGTTATTTATAGTCTTTATCACACCCTGTGTGAATATTCATGCGTTTTTGCTCCAGAAACATCAAGGTACTTGATTACTGGGTGCTGCCTCAGACCCCACTGGAAGTGATATATAATATGTACCGTATGTACCCTATCACTTTTTAAAAATCCAAAGCATTCTGAATTAATTCCTTCTATGGTAGTACACAGCCCACTGTCTTGTAATGATCTGTTTGGCGTGTCTCCCTCATTAGCCTGTGAACTCCTTCTCCAGTGCTCAGCGCACAGTCCAGTATGGGGTTGGGGCTCAACCAGTGTTTTAGGAATGAAGAATGAGTGGTCTTTAGTGATTCAGGAGACTTGCCGTGAAGTTCTTTCTTACATCTAACCTAGAGTGGCTCATACCGCCATTCATGTTATTCTGTGTTGTCAATAGTGAGGAAGAACAGCTGGTCAGCCTCCTTCATTTTTTTCCTCCTGAGGCTAAATCGCCCTTATAATCCTAATACCTTTAACCTTTTCCCCTAGATCCTCTTTTCCAATCCCTTAATCATCTTCATTGCTGTCTTCTGAAGCCTTTACACGTTCTTTCCTTCCGAAATTGCGGCCTAGTGCTTAGGATAGGGCTGCAAAGAGCAGGGCTATTACACATAATAGGCCTCTGGTTTCTATGGTGCTTTTCCAATCAGTTTCATTTGGCTGGGCTAAGAAGCTTTGCTTTTAAAAATACACTTACAGGGCAAACTCGAGGGGCCATGAATGACTTTCTTCTGAGCATGCTGGTTTGTAATAGGAAGGGAAAACAGCATTGTCTGATCAGAAGAAACTGTAATTACAGAAAGTTGAAAGCAACAGGTAATACACGCAGTAGGAACCTGCACGCAAAAAGCACTGCTGGTAATTACAGTACCTCAGCCTATTATTTTTTACCTCTGGAGAACCAGCCTTGTTTGTGTGCATCGTGTGCCTTTTCTCTAATAAGGTTGCTAAAGGCCATTTCTGACCACTTACTTCCCATTAAATGCAGGGAGTGAGTCTGAGTCTGTCAGGGTTGTTGGAAAACCACCGGATTAAGTTAAACTCCTCACTAATTAAGCCTGTTAGACTTCCTGTAACTCACGATTTTTCTTGGCATAAGTAAAAACATTTGACTCAGAGGCAAAATGTATTGTATTAATAACCAGGAAACAACAAAATACACATGGTAGCATTTTTGGAAGCAGATTCTGTCATCCACATTCTGTTGGAACTGCCATTATGATTTCTCATAATAACCCAAAGTGTTTTCTTTTGAGGTGGAAACTATACATACTATGATGGAGATTTAGAGATATATTTTTGCCAGTTAAATTAGAAAAATCTATTCAGGGGTGCTTGTTGCTTCTCCTAACTCTGAGCCAGAGCCTTTTGTGGGGTTTTGTGTACATGTAATTTCTGAGAGGTTCTGTTGGGTTTTTGCACTCAGGTCATTCTTTTTTAAAAGGTCAGATTACAATTTTTCTATCCTTTCTTGTGTTGTTATCCCTCAGGGAAGAATATGTAGGATGCCAAATTGCAAAGGGAGCTTGTAAAGAAAAGGAATATTGAAATTGGATGACCAAAGCTCCCAGAGAGGGGCCTCAATGGCCGAAGGGAGCCCCTTCTGGGCAAGTAGGCAGCATAAAAGCCAAATTAACCTGTGGGGAGAAGGCATGGAACTGTTGTACAAACACTTTCTTTACCTCCCCATCTTACCAGGTTCAGCTGGCTCTTCCCCAGGAATGTTAGCACCCCAAGAGGGGAGGGAAACCTGCCCCCATTGCTAATAGGAGAGATTGGAATTTTCTTTTGGAGTTTCTAGATGTCTTTGGCTGATGCTAGTGATGGTCATTTTCTCACTTTTAATGAGAAAAGTATAGTAAGCAACATTTGTATAGTAATGTTGTATAGTAAGCAACAATGCTGTATAGTAAGCAACATTTTAAGGGACCATTAACTGTGTGGTAGGCTCTATGCTAAGTGTTTTACATAAGGTATCTCTTATAATCCTCATAACAATTTTTCAAATAAGGTATTGTTGTTACCCTCAATTTCCACAGGGTAAACCGGCTCAGAGAGGTCAGGAAACCTGGGCAAGGTCACCCAGCTAATAAGTGGCCATGCCGGAACTTAAACCCAGATCCACTTGACACCAAAACCCGGTTCTGAGTCACTCTGCATAAGTCCTTGTAAAGTCAAACAACCACCTTAATAAGCACAACTGTATTTTTTCTTTTACCAAATAGCAGAACATCTGGTCTGCTTGATTTTATGAGACTGTAATTACAGCAACTGAAAGGATGTTAGCCTCCTCTGAAAACCCCAGCTGAAGGGCTTTCTATTGCTTTGTGCGGGGATGTGCTCTCCCCCACCCCACCTCCTACCCCCCCAGCAATTGGATAGCAAATTTTTCAAGGGAAGGTTCTGGACAGTCTTATACTCTGCTTTCTATGACCCTCATGGTGCCAGGCACATAGTACATGCTCAATAAATATTGGCTGATTGGTGACTGTTTCATTCAATAGTTTCTGGGTTGTTCAAGACTCTTAATGCGAAGCAAACAGGTTAGAACCCCCAAGATGTCTGCTGCCTTACTCTAGCTGCTTGCACTGAGATGACTTTTTAATATCGTCTCTGCACAGGAGCTGAATGCCTTCTTTGGCACCCGGATGATTGATTGTGTTTTTCCCTTTTCCTCAGAAAGCTCTGGCATTGTGCAGACACTGCTTTAGGTGATTAAAAATGCAGCCAAATTCGCCAGTCACCTTTGCAGACAATTCTTGAATTTTATAGGAAAGTAGGGGCCCTATTTAAGTATAGTTCCTAGTTAATTCTGCTCCACAATCCTGGTATTGCTCAATGGCTACATCTCAGATTTTCTTCTGGAATGAGACAGGATAAAAAATATAAAAATGCATTATTGATGGCTGGGTGAAGAGTCTGTAAGATTTTACTAGCTGGGTGTTTTTCACTGGATGGAACTTCAACCCAGGAAGCCGACCCATTCTGGTCAGCATCAGAGACACCTCTGCCTTAGTCTAGATTAAAGTGGAAATATACAAGATGGGACAAATAAGGTCAGCAGAGGCCAGTTTTTAGCACATATGATGTGACTGCCAGAATAATAACAATAACAACCATTTACTGGGGGACTACTATGCGCCAGGCACTGTGCTAAGCATCTTACAGGCATCCATTATTATCGCTGTTTTCCAGGTGAGCAAACTGCAGCTCAGAGGGTCTAAGTGAACTTCCTAAAGTCCCCAAGCAGTATGAGAAAGACCCTGAACTTGAACTCAGGTTTGTCTGATTCCAGAGCACATTCTCTTGGCTACTGTGCTCTGCAGGGAGCTGGGCAGGCTTCTCAAATGGTTTGAGGCTATGTGGTGTGATGTTGATAAGAAAGCTATTTAAAGACTGGTAGAAGAAAGCCCCCCAAAAGAGTAGCTGACTCTCTTTGTCTTCAAAAACCTGCAGAAGAGAATTCTTTCCTGTTTCAATATCCAAAGGGGATCTAGCTGCAGGCAAAAGGCCACAGGGATCTGGTGAGGCACAAGTTCAAACCTTGCTGTAGTTGGACCTGTTCTATCAACAGCCTGGGGCTGGGGTGGCGGTGTGTGGGGTGGGGGGGAGGGGGCAGGGGGCTGCGGTGCAGAGTGGAAAGGCTGGCATCTGCCAGGAGACGAACCCCCTTTGGATGGGGCAGGAGACTCAACTGTGGGAGCTGAGTTCAGTGGGGCACCCAAAGAGAGAGGCAACAACAGGTTACAATCTAGAGAAGCACTTGGCTTTGGTGGAAGCAGAAGTTCTGCCCAGTCTAGCTGAACTGGTCTGGAGGGGATGAGGCTTAGGGGTTCCATTAGACATTGGTAGCAAGGGTGAGACCCCAATCCTTGAAGGCAGAGGTGAAGGGGACAGGAGCTTGGCAAGAACCAGGCAAAGCCCCAGTCCTGCGGGAACTGAGACTAGACTGGTGGCTCTCAACTGAGACAATACTGCCCCCTAGGGGACTTTTGGAAAATGTGTGAGGGCATTCAGTGGACTGGAAATGGGGATGCTCGATGTCCTGCAATGCTCAGGACAGTCTTGCAAAATGAAGAATAGTCCAGCATCCCGCATGATTTTTGAATGTTCTGCTGGACTTCCATGGAGGTGAAAACTCTATTTATAATGATCTGAACTTATACCATAAATGTTTTACATATAAGCACAGAGGGTTTTCCCCCCCCGCCCCACAGTTTTAATGCAACTATTGTGTACAAAGATGGAAGACTGAGCTTTCTCCCCCAGAGGTTCACACAGAGTCATTCATCATTTCAGAAAAGCATGTTAACAATTGTGATGTTGCTTTTGGAATTAGAGTAACCAATACAGCACTGCTATATCAGTTTGTCCCCAGTCATGGGGATTCTATATAAAGGAAAAAGCCTCTGCTTACCTCATTTAGTTTTTCGGTGTAGTCCTGTGTGACCATTCATGTAGTTAAATACATAGTCTTTTATTACGTATTGCTTTCATTTCCTCTTTATGTGGCAGGGCATTTACCTTTTTGAACTTACGTGTGTAGGTAGGTTATAGTATCTAGGAATTTAATTTTGGGATAGTAAAGGAGTGAAGCAGAAACAGATTTATTATAAAAAAGGGTGTTTAGTCTGATAAGGTTGAACACCACTGTGCTAGCTTGATGGCTTCCTGAGGGCCAGGACTATGTCTGTTTTGCTTCCATTTGGCCTAATTAACCAAGTGCCAGGCCAGAGGAGGTGCTTAGTAAATAGTGGGCAAATGAATAATGAATAATCAATGTGGATGCAAGGCCAGAGCCAGAGTCATGGATCTAGGTCAGCATAGTGGGGGTATATAAAATTGGCAGGAGACGGGGGCTTTTGATCACCAAAAGAGGGTAGGGTCCCAATTATCAGAAGACAGGCCCTAGTTCAGAGCTTGCCCCAAAGCTAGAGTGTCCTGATGTCAAGGCCCAGAGCTTCTTACAGTCCTCTTATCTCAAGACATGTTGGAACCAAGGGACTGAGGTCAGATGGTCCAAGTGGTGGAGAGAGACACATTCACACCAACACTTGCTGGAATCAACCCCAGGAGCCCTAAGGCCTCCTAACTAAAAGGAGGGCTGTTTTCCAGCTTGGCTGTACCTTTTTGCATTGTTTTTTTCTGGGCCAAGACAGAGAGGACACCAGGGAAACTGAGCCTCAGGTACTGTCTCTACAATCTGTCACTGTCCTCCATGCCTCCAGTAGGATCTCAGGCTGCCTTGGACTTCAGACAGATCCAGTTCTCCACTTTTCTGTTGTTGCTGCTGCTGTTTTTCACTCCCTTGACCCCCTTCCCCATCAATAATGTGTGTACCTCTTCCATGTGGGTCCTGTTCTTAAAGGTGACTGCTAAATATCTGACAAGTGAGTGACAAAGCCTTCAGCACTCCTGATGACAGAATGATCTTCCCCTTAGCTTGGGGGGCGGTGCAGGTGGAGGCATCTCTCTTGGAGATATGATACAAAAATGGCAAGGGAGTTATTGAACCACCTGAGTCAGAGGCAGAAAGGACCCTGAGGTCATCTGGTTCACTAGATCCCCAACCTGGCTACACAATGGAATCACCAGGAGTTTTGTGGAAATACAGATAAAGTGGCTCCTAATCCTCAGAGCCTGATTCAGTAAGTCTGAGATGGACCCTGGAATCTGCATATTACTAAGAAGTACCACTGGTGATTTTGACAAGGAGCCTAGTTAGGGAAGCCACTCGGACCAACTTTCTCATTTTACTGGTAGCCTGCTAAGTCCCAGAGAGGGGTGGTGACTTGCCCAGGTCACATTGCAAGTCTTGGCAGAGTTGGAACTGGAATTCAGAATTCTTTCCACTGTATTTGTGGTGGGACTATCTGACATCATTAGCGTAGGAAGAAGGACCTTAAATTTCACTGCAGAAGCTGATGCCCACTCTGCCTGTAGGTGTGGGACAGAGGGGATGCTCAAAGGTTGTTTTACCTTATTAAGAAGCAGTAAATATATTTCAGGGTTCAGGAGAGAAGCAACAAAATACCCACCAAGGTTAATAGGACAAGAAGAACTTGCCAGTATCTTTGGTTGTGTCTATCCATGCAAAGCCAAATGAAATAATGGAGGCAATTATCCATCTATTTTGTTTGAACACTTTGACTGAAAATCTCCTGGCACCTGAGGGAAAATATGAGCTTTAAAAAATGTCGTCTTGAGTAGCCTAAATGATTTCAACTCTCACTTCACTTTTCTTTTTCCCTGGAGGCGCTCTTCCAGATTCCTGTCTCGCGGGGACGTGAAAATGTCCACAGCCTCTGGAAATGTGGAGGGAGAGGGGAAACCCTGCATAAGAAACACTGAATGAAATGAAATGTCAGGCCAAGCTGCACTGGAGGTGGTGTAAGCACCTGTCCTTTCAAGATAACCTTTCGGATCCTAGGTCTGTTCTAGCTGGGGACTTGGGACAAGTACTGGCAGCCTCGAAGCCACCAGCTTATTACTTTGGCATAATTCAAGGCAGCCCCCTTAGAAGGCTCCTGGGATGGCAGCTGCTCCATCAGCAACTGAATGAAAACAATGCCAAATTTCTGTATTTAAAATAGACACTTCCTATTTTGGTTCTTAAATGGCAAATCTATCTGCCCTCTGCCCCCACCCCACCCCCTGCCTTCTGCAGCAGAAGCTGCCTCAATGTGAGGTATTTCAGCAGAGATCAGCAGGTGTCTGCCTATTTATAAGTAGCAGAGCCACCATGGGTCACTGCACTCGCATCTCTGAGCAAGAGAGGTCGGGGCCTTACTGGAAAGGGAAGATGCTGTGGCCACAGACAGTGAATCTTGGCATGGGTCAAGGAGGGCAGTTCAAGTGCACCCGGGGATGGAGCTGTGAGGAGTCAGCAACCCCAAGGTCTAGGAAGAGTCCTGTCACCACTCATTTGCTATGTGACCCTGGGCAAGGATCCTCCCTTCTCTAGGCCTCAGCTTCACTGTTTCTGGGGAAAAGGATGCACCATTTAATACATGGTACCATTTGCTGTGACAACTGACCTGTCATCAGAAAAATAAAGTTGAATCACTACCTCACTCCTTATTCCAAAATATATTCCAGCTAGGTCAAAGATGCAGATGTTAAAAAGAGAAACCATTAAAAGAGTAGAAGAAAGCATAGGAGCATATTTCTAAAATATTGAGTTAAGGAGTCTTTGCAAAGCAAGAAAAAACTCTAGGAGCTATAAAGAAAAGGAATGATAGATTTGACTGTGCAAAAATTCAACAACTTCAGTATGGCAAAAGATATCTCATGCAAAGTTGAAAGATAAAGGATAAACCAGGAGAAAGTCACAACACAGAAGGCAGACAAAGGCTTATTATTCATAATATGCCAAAAGCTCCATAATAACAAGTGCATTACTTTCCTTATAGCTTTTACCATGATTTGCAATTACATTACTTAGTTATTCGCTTGTTTATTATTGATTTCCTCTGCTTACATGTCAGCTTCACGAAAGCCAAGGCTTTGCTTACTCACCACTGCATTCCTAGTGCTAGAATGGTGCCTGGCATACAGTAGGTACTCAATAAATGCTTGTTGAAGGAATGAATGAGTGAGCATCTATAGATCAGTGAGAAGCTGATGATGAACAATCCACTAGCAAAATGCTCAAAGAATAATGAACAGGCAATTGACAGAGCAAACACAAAGGGCCTATGCCATATTAAATGGTGCAGAAATCAGTAATAATTAAGAAATGCAAATTAAAACAGCGTTGAGATGATTGAGATGTCATTTTTCACCTCTCAGATTGGCAAAAATTATATAGGTCGCTAAAACCCAGGGTTTGTGAGGATGTGGTGAAACAGGCACACTCATTCACTCTTGATGCACATCTAAACGAGCACAACTGGAGAGCAACTGGAAATGTCATTTGACTCAGCAAATGCTGTCTTAAGAGTTTATCCTTTTGAAATGTTCCCTGGGTAAGGGTGTTCATTTAAACGTTATTTGTAAATAGCTACGAATTGGAAATCACGTAAGTGACTTCAGTGAAGGACTGGTTAAATCATTTATAGTACATCCAAATAATGGCATACTAAACTTCACTATGCTAATGATTAAGCATCTGGGCTCTGTGGTCAGACTGCTTAGGTTTGACTTCCTCCTGTAGCCCTTATGAGCTGTACAACCTTGACCAAGTTTCTCAACCCCTCCGTGCCTTGATTTTCTCATCTGCAAAATGGGAAAAATAATAATACCTCCTTCATGAAGTTGTGAAGAGTAAATTAGATAATCCGTGTGAAATACCTGGCATAGAGCATTCAATAATTGCTACTCATGACTATTCCTACTACTACCATAATGATGACAACGACAATGTAGCCACAAATAAGGACAAGCTAGATCTTTATATGCAATGATATCTCCAGTATAATATTGTGATAAAAGCAAGTTGCAGAAGAATAAATATAGTAGGATCTAAGGGTTAAGGGTATTAAATGTTGTACATAGGAGAAAAGTCTGGAAGGATAAATAGTCAACAGTGGTTATCTCTGGGGAATAGGATGGGAGATTTTCACTTGAGCAATGATTAGAGTTGTTTGAAACAAGCATGTGTTACTCTTATAATAAACAAAAGATGAAAAGGGGGAAAAGCTCCATTTGGAATTCCGAGGACAGTTAATCCCACCAGGCTTCACATCCCCCAGTCCTTGGCCACAGCCCAAACACTAAGCCTCCTTGCCCGTCATCTGTCCTTTCCCATACCATCCCCATACTGCTCTGTGCACCCATCCCCACCACCCCTGCCTTATCCATCTCCCCGTACTGCGCTCTCCCACTCTGCTCAGTACCCCCTGGAAACCCGACCTTGCGGTAAACAATTCCCCTTCCAAGCTGGACAAACTTCACAGAACACTGTTGCCTACCTCCAGGCCTGGAAGTGCTGAAACCTGAGTCTCAACAGAGGAGCTCACGGCTTTGCCGGCAGCGCCCTCTAGTGGCCACTGTCCGCACTCCTTCACCAGAGGCACCCTAGGGCTGGGAGGTGGGGTCTGTGCTCTAGCTTCCCCTGTTTGCTTCCAGACCGTTAGTCCTCCGTCCTCGGCCAGCAACTCCTCCTTCTCATGCCATCTGGCTACTCCTCTCCTGTCCCTCTCTTCTCTCCTCTCCTCTCCTCTCCTCATTGACGCTTCCTTTTAAACCACCCCCTCCTGGTCAACCCCCTCCCCACCCCTACATTCAGCGAAGAGTTCGACATCTGGCTCACTGTCTTCTTCTTCACCCCAAGTCCTGACATCATTCTGGGTGAGTTTGACATCCGTCATCCATGTGCAGGACACACCCCCATCCTAGCCTTACCATGCTTTAGCATCAGTCAGAACCCCCGCCATCTGCATCTGGCTGGCTGACCTCAGCGCTTCTTTTACCTCAGGAAGATCTACAGGCTTTTGAGCCCCCTCCATCCACTCTCCTACTTTGTCAGCCTCTCCCACCTTACTTCCTTCTCTCTCCATCCTTGAAAATGATGATGATGATGATGATAAGAATAACAGCGAATATGTATGTGTCAGGCACATACTACACATCTTTCAATAATCTCATGTTATCCTCCCAATAACTTGATGAGGAAGGTACTATTGTACTTTTTTTTAATGAGACGATTGAAGCTCAGAGAGGTTGAGTGACTTACCCAAAGTCCCACAGCTAGTTCGGGGCAGAGATGACATCTGAAGTCAGGTCTGTCCGCCTAACTCATGGAACACAGCCTTCAGGATCTTGCCTATATCCCAACTCTCTTGCCCTGTGTCTTTCTGCCACATCCACGAGTCTGGATAAGCTTAACTGACAGTTTCCTCTTCTGTGCTTACACCCAGATGGAGGAAGACTGCTGGAGAAAATCCCATCACTTTGTTGATTAGTCCCACTAGAAAGTCATAGTTTCCAACCTCAGCGGGGCCCACGACTCAGCTAAACAATCCTTCTAAGTAACTGTCCTGACAGCAGCACTTCCAAACTTTCTCCACTGCCCTCTGGAGTCAGACTGTCTGGGTTAGAGTCCTGCCTCGGCCACTTCCATGCTCCATACCGTGCCAGCCTTTAAGGAAGGGTGAGGTGGAGGAAAGGGATGAGGGGAAGGGGAAATAACATGTATTGAGTGTCTTCTGGTACCAGCCACTGGGCCAGGTGCTTTGCATGCACTATCTCATTTAATCCTTCCAGCAGCTCCGCAAGGAAGATGCTCTTGTTATTCTTGTTTTACAGAGGAGGAGGCTAGGTTAGGTCACTTACTAGGGTGATACAATTTGTAAGTAGAGAAGTCATCTCATTTGTTTAGACCCTCCTTGTCTTGATGGATTAGTGCGACAGGCTGCTAAACGGTCCCCCTCTTACCTAGCTCATGCCCTCCAGTCTACCTTCCATTCTGTTGCTGGGGCAATCTTCCTAAAATGTACATCCGACTGTGCTACCACCCTGCTTAAAGTCCTTCCAAAGCTTTCCCACAGTCTTCAGAATAAAACCGAAACCTTTGATCTTAATGATTTGGCCCCCTCCTTCCTTCCTCACAGCATCTACTGCCACCTGCCTATGATCCAGGCACACAGAACCATTCTTGGCTACCTGATGGCACTTTGTTTTTCCTCTGACTCCACGCCTTTGTGTATGTTCTGCCTAGTCTCCGCCCTCCTCTGCACCCTTTTCCCGCCTACTTTAAATGCTCCTCTTCTGTGCTCTCACGGCATTTATGCATTCATCCCAGTGTGCTGTAATTTCCTGCTGACCTGTCTGTTTTCCCCACTAAACTGGGAGCTGCTTGAGGGCTGGGACTGTGCCTTAGTCATCTCTCTACTCCACAGGGCATAGCACCAGAGCCTGGTTAAATCCATGTTTGTTGAATGACTGACTGACTGAATGAATGGAGCGAACGAGGGAAGAAAAAGCCCTCACTTGGAAAGTTTAGTGACATGAGCTGTATGGTATCTGGTTCTTGGCTGAAGCTGCTGCAGTTTTTCCCTATGACTACAGTGCTGTAAAAATATGTCTGCACGTGGATAAAGACTGGAAGAGAACTTTCCACACAAAATTAAGAGTTGTGTTAGAGTGGTGAGTTGATGGATGCTTTTTTTCCCCTGTTTTCAAAATGTTCTTTAGTATTGCTTTTCGAGCGTTTTGGCAATGTAGCAGACAGTGTAGAAATGGAATCTGAGGCTCCCATGGAGGAACCGACAACCTATATGTACTGATGCCCAGTGTACCCTGCTGGGTTCTGGGTGCCGTGGGGAGAGGGGAGGGTAGAGACGACTCATTCTGACTCAGGTTCGCATGGCCAGGAGTCTTGCCAATTAGGTTGGATTTGCTGGAATAAGATGAGAACTTTCAAGAATTTTCCAAGCTCCTGGGTTGAGGTATTTTTTTCCTCCCAAAGCTGGGCAGCAAACAAAGATGACTTTTGTTTGCAGTAAAATACTCATTCCTTCGATTTTTTCCTGCGAAGTGACTTCTACAGTTTTGGGGGTCAGGTTTGCTGAGTGGGGAAACTGACTGGCCATGCTTGGTTGGTTTAGAAATGACCAAAAATGTTTCCCTTTTCTGGCTCTTGAATAAAATGTTTAGGAATTTCATTGGCAAAACGATGAAATTGTTCCTTTACTGCAGCAAGATTTCCAAAACTACATATCCTGTGTTAACCCAGAAGAGGCAAAAAATGGGAAGCAGTGCTCTCCAAGGTTCAGATGATGAATCCTCTGTCTTTATTGGGTGCTTACTCATTCCGCCGCATCAAGGCACTGTGTTCAGGATTTTGGAGATATCTCATTTAAAACTTGCAATAGCCTTCGGGGAAGGGACTGTTTTTATACCCATGTTAGAGATGGTGGTACTGAGGTTCAAAGAGGTTCAGCTCCAAAATCATGAGACCAAGATTTGAAGCTGAGTTCAGCTGGCTCCACGGGCACAATCTAACCATTTGGCAGCCCTGCCTCTAGGCTAGTCTGGCTCCAGAGGGACAGAGGTATGTATTTATTTTTATTTAACAAATAGTTGTTTAGTGTTTACCATGTGCTGGGGACATGGTAAGTGCTTTACAAACGTTAGATCATTTAATCCTCATAGGCAACCCTGTGAGAAGGTACCATTATTAATACCATGTGACAGATGAGAAAATGGAGGCACGGGGAGGTTAAGTCATTTGCCTGGGGTCAGGCAGCCTAGCATGTGACAGAGCCAGAGTTATAATCCAGATGGCTGTGTTCTGGTGTCTGGCTTGTAACCTTGACACTCTGCTGGATAGCATACTATCCACCACCACCGCCCCCCGCTGCCCTGGTGCCCTGTCTATACAGCTCTGGCTCAGAGACACTCAAGACATGGGCCTCTTTTTGTCGTTTTATAGAAGATTTGTACTTTTTGAAGTATTTTCCCCTGGTAAAGCCCTGTGTTCTCTTCCCAGGGGTCTTACGGGGTAGGGGGAGGGGTAAATACATACCTCTGTCCTTCTATAGCAAGACTAGCCTAGAAGCAAGGTTTTGCCAAGTGGTTAGAGCATGCCTGTGGTGCCAGTTGAACTCAGCTTTGAATCCTGGTCTCATGATTTCAGAGCTCAATCTCTCTGAAACTCGGTATCACCATCTCTGCTAAGGGAGAAGGGAGCTTTCTCCCAATACCTTCATTTACACCAGTTTTCAGTGTTTTCGGAAGAGCCAGGTTTCCTCCACAGCTAGGCACTGGGTGGCAAAGGGCTTTTGGAGTGTCACCTCTTTTCTTTCAACAGAGACTTCAGGGCAGCGCCCTTCAGAGGCAGTCAGCTTGGGGTCACCAGGAGCAAACAGAGTGCTCTTCCCTACCCCACTCGTGCCACCTAGTCCCAACTGTCCTTGCCCACCTCTTATCCCTCCCTGCTGCCCTGCCTCATTCCCTAGAGCCAGGCCTAGACAATGGCGGCTGCTCAGCTCCGAGAGAAGGGGAGCAAAGAGACAGCAGGCCCAACCCACCAGCTTGAAAGCTTCATTTGACAGGGGAGGAGGCACATCTGGTTTGGGTTTTCAATTCAATTCAACAATGATTTATTGTGGGCCTGCCAGCTGCAGAGGTTCTGGGCTAGGCTAGGCAGTGAGAGATGCAAAGATAAGTCAAATGTTGTCTGTGCCCTTACAGGAGTTTTCTAGGTTGTAGCGATGTGTGCATCTGAGTGAGCAATTTTTCTATGACGAGCCCCCTGCTGAGTGGTTTACCTTGCGCACTGTCATGTTTTTGCTCCTTCCCATCAGGTTCTGTGATGGGGGTGGGAAAACTGTTACCACCTCATTTTATATATGAGGGAAAGGGGCCTCAGAGAGGAAGTGACTGGCCCAAGGTCACATAGTTAAGAAGTGGCCGTACCAGTCCTGGAACCTAGATGTGTCTGGTTCCCAAGTGCACACTGTTAACCATTACATTCCCCTGCTTCCCCGAGATTATGAGGATGACGAGGACAAGTAACACTGAGCTCTGGAAGCCAAGTCTTGTGCTCAGTGGGCTGCAGATACTATTTCATTGGCAACTTTTAACACGCCATTGAGGCTAGTGTTGTTATCCTGTTTCGCAGAAGAGAAAACTGAGGTTGCCTTGGGAAGTGATGGAGTAGGGATTTGAAACTAGGTGATGCCAGCCCACCAGCCTTGAAGGGTGAGATGGGGTTCTGATAGGTAGAGTTGGGAGAGAGGGCCTCCCAGTCAGAAGGGACATTCTGAGCAAAGGACCCAGAGAGATGACTTGGAGAGCATTTTGACTGAGAGGGTATAGGTTCATCCAGCATGCAGGTGGGGTACCCTGGGTGTAGAGGAGCAAAGGGAAGGAAACTGGAGATACCCCTGAAGGTCTACCATGTTTTTTGTCCAGTTGAAGTTCATATTTTTAAATTAAGAGTGGGTACTCCACCCAAAAGCTTTTTCAAAGGATACTGTCATGCAACCCATAAGCAAACACAAATGAGACTCTCACTGTGTACATACTACTGTGCTGAAAGCCACGGTGAATACAAAGGAAAACAACTGAATTCCTCAAATGTGTGCTGAGGGCCCCCGTGTGGTTGGGGAGACAAGATACACACACCAGGAAAAACAAGCAGCCAGCACAGCATTTGTGGTCAGGGCCAAATGAGTTTTCCCAACTGTCAGATTTCAAGGAACATGAAGATGGGGGTGGGTTGGGACGGGTTGCAAGGGGAGGCTTGACCAAGAGGGTGGGTTTGGGCAAGCTTAAGGCCAGGTGGGGCAACTGGTGTTGCTGGCATGCAGGGCTCTGGAGAGGCCACACTTCCCCAAACTGCCACTGTCACCATCCACGTCTTGACTTCCGGGAGTTGGTTAGGCAAGATGGCACTGTCTGTAGGGAAGACAGATCATGGGAGCTGGGAAACAGAGCCGGGTACCTGATATTCCTATTCCTCCAATTTTCTACACTTAGCCTCAATTCCTGGCAGCTCCCCCAGCTGCTGAATTGTATGTGTATGTGTGAGTGGTATTTTAAATTAAGCAGTGAGTGCTTTCAGCTCATCATAAACATGCTAAAAAGCTTCAGCCACGGCCTGAGCCCACCCCCACCCCTTACTCACAGGCAGCAGCTGGGGCCACTCGACCCCACACTCTAATGTGCATTGCCTATGACTCACCAACAAAAACGACTGTATGTTTCAGTCTTCCTGGGTAGCTGATTCCTAGTTGTGGTGGGAAATCTCAGTCTGATTTGGAAAGCAAAAGGCCTCAGCCCCGCCCTACTGACTGAGCATTCTACAACATATGGAGCACCTACTATGTGCAAGGCATTGTGGGTAAGTCCATTCGTCTCCCTGGGCTTTCCATTTGTTCAGTTTCAAAATGCATGTAGTAATCCTGCCTGCTTTGCCTTTCTACCAGGGCTGTATTCTCAGCCACACTGGTATTTCAAATTTTGGAACATTCCCAAAATATTTTCCTGCCCCCGGGCCTTTGCACATGCTGCTCCTTCTGCCTAGATTGCCTTTGCTCTTGCTTTTGACATGGGAGGCTTCTTCTTAACCTTTCAGTCTCAGTTTAAATGCTACCTTCTGAAATGAGCCTGCTCTGATTACCTACAGTTAGTCCCGTCCTGACCTTCCCTAATATTCCTTTTGTCAGCAATGCTTCCTTAATCCCACTTACCTCTCTGGGTAATTTTGTCTATTTATATTTGTCTGTTTATGGTATATCTCTCCCACTGGAATGTAAGCTCCAAGAGGACAGGGACCTTGTCTGTGTCACTCAGCAGTGTGTCCCTGTCATTTAGAGTAGTGCTTGGCACATAGTAGGCTGACATAAACAGAACCATCTGGGAAATATCTTCTCCCTGAAGTTTTTGCCAGACATATGGTTGCTGAGGGAAAAATCATGGCAGAATTGTGTCATTCCATATGAAAAAAAAAATTCAGGCAAAAAGGGAGGAGTTTGTTGAAAACAGTTCTGTTTTAGAAACCAGTCCTTGGAGTCTCATCACCAGACACAGTCTTATGAAATTAAACAAAAGGAATAAAAAGCATAAAAAGCTAACATTTTATTGGCTGCTTACTGTGTGCCAGGAACTGCTCTAAATGTTCTACACAGATTATCCCATTTAATCCTCGTAATAACCCGATGACGTCAGTTCTGTTATCAGCCCCATTTAACGGATGAAGGAATTGAGGCTCTGAGATGTTAAGCAAAGTGCCCAAGGTCACACAGCTAGGGAGAGGCAGAACCAAAAGTTGAACCCAAGGCAGTCTGAGTCGGAGTCCACAAACTAAATCAACTATGCCACCCACAGCCCCCACCTCACACTCCCCTGCAGCCCCCATGCCACCCTCCAGGCACACTTTCACCACAGCACTGGGCACGATGCAGAGCAGGGGTTTGTTTACTTGTCTGTCTTGCCCACTGGACTGGGAGCTTCTCAAGTGTAGGGACTGGGCCTTCTTCATTTTTGCTTCCCCCGTGCCTGGAATAGGGCTTGTTCCAGAATAGGTACCAATCAATATTTGTTGAATGAATGAATGAGGGAGTGAGTGAATCCATGTTCCTTTATTTTTTCACGCTTCAGGTTTATGGGCTCATGTATATTTCCCTGGTAAAGTGGAGCACTGGGGACAAGGGCGTTCTGGTGCAAGAGGTCCCGCTCGCCACAGGGCTAACTCTGAGTGGGAAAACCAAAGCAGTGTTCTATAGAGCAAGGTGCCTAATCCAAAGGGTTTCATTTTGTCGTCAATCTAAAAAGTAGCTGGACCCGTTTAGGACTTAAACAAACTTTCAGTGTTCCTCCAATCCCATCTCAAATCCTTTGCAGAACGAGGCAGGGTGTGGGGAGGCAGAGAAGGGGGAGTTATAAATAAACAAATACCCACAAACCGGCTGATTTTTTAAACAGAATTTGCTTCAATCAGTGCTGCGCCACATTTTCCCAACTGGCCTCCGTCATGAGAACAAGTGGGAACTTTCATACTGAATGGCTTTATTTTTTTCCTGACCAGATGAATGGCAAGAGTTTTGGCTTGGGAGGCAGTTTGCTGCCCTACTGTGCCCCGTCCCTCACACGTGGCGCCCTGCACAACATACCCAGTCATCACATCTGCTGCTTCAGCCCTTGGAAATAATTGGGTCATTGTTTTATTACACCAGTGAGGGAACTGCAGGCCTGTTAGGATTATGTCATTGATATTTGCGTGAAAAGGCAATCATGATATGCTGGTCATTTAACACAGCTGGGAATGCAACTGTGTTGTCATTGTTTAAAGTTCTCATCCAGCCCCTCTGACTTGGTTTCACAGCCCAGCCAGTGTAAGTGGATTGCTTTGATGTATGTCACCTTTAAAATGCTTTCTAGCCCTTCAAAGTACCAAACAGGATCTAACTCTTTTCATGCACTTGGCCTTTTCTGCTTGTAGGCACAGCAGTCTGAAGGTGAGATGCTTGCTTTTCATGCGTGTGGGAGTTGTACACCCTAGTGGCAGGATGCTGTAATACAGTGTCATTTGTTCACTAACTGCTGATCAGAGCCAAGGACAGCTTTGGCTCAAGAACAAAGGAGAGCTAATGTCTGTGGGGGCAGACTATGTAGACAAGTCACGTGTCAGTGTTCTGTTGTGACTTCTGTTGTGTGCTAGTTTCAGTAGGACCTGTGCTTTCATTGCAGTTGTCAGTACGTTTAAGCAGAGGTCTCTGCTAATGAAATTCAAGCATATTTGCATTTATCAATAGGTGTGTTAATAATGGTAGAACATCTTAGTTTCAAACAAGGAAATGACAGCATTGATTGTAGAAATGTAAACAGAGCTCAGATTCACGTGCCAATTTGTCTATTGCAACTCATCGATCCTCTTCTCCCACTGGCATGCTAGCTAAAGTTTTATGGCATGTGGCCACTAAGGTACTCTTCAAAGGAATTTACTACAGACACCTGTACATCCCTTTTCTGGTCCCAGTCCTTGGCAAACCAGCTCTGTGCCCTTGCCAGCCACCTCGAAGTGTGACAGGCAGAGCTGACCTGATAAGGGAGCCAGCTGAAGGGATGGATTGGCTTAGATGCAAATCTCCAACTCCCAATTGCCATGGCTAATAAAGAATTTGGGTTCCTGAATTTTTCTTGGCAACTGACTTCAACTACTTTGCCTTCTGAGTGCTTTGGTATTTGTGTTGTTCCCAGTTCCTGGTTTTGATCTGCCTTTTCCTTATAGCTGCAGTTTCCCTTTCTGGAAAATGGGGCTCTTGCTGGGATCAAATGAGAAAACATACCCAGACCTGGCATAGTGCCTGGCACAGAATAAGTGCTCAACAAATGGTAGCTGTTGTCTCCTTTTCCTTGTCCAGGTGTCTTCTGGTTCTGTTCTCTGTACCTTCAATATTGGCCCTGGAGAAGGACCTGTTCCCTCCCCTGACTGGCAAGTCAGGTCACCTGGTGCTCAGACAACCTGGGCTCCCTTCTCTGGCAGCATTCTGTTGTCTTTACCTGTCGCCATGTGGCACTCACTGTGACCACAGGCGAGCTGCTGCCAGCTCCTGACATTAACCTGTTGAGTTCTGGCAGAGAAGAATAAGTTTGCAGACAGGAATTTGCATGTCTGGGCCGGATACAAGACCAGGAGGCAAAGCCATATTTCCCTGCCCTCCCCAATTGTGAGTAAATCACCCAGATTCTGGTTAAAACCAGAAGTTTCACACCCATGACTGCAATGCCACACGTCAAACAGTTGCTTACCAGGAACATAGAGTGGTTTTCACACCAGAAATGTAACCTGTAGGTCGGTTCTCAAATTTCCTAAAACCAGCTACCACACCTGGGTATTTTTCCTTTGAAAATGACAACCTTGTTGAGGGTCTTGTAGGGACTTTAATTTGGTAGCCCTGGGAGTACTTATATGCTCTTTCCAAGGGAGTCTCTGACTGCTTTAATGTGCAGGGAGTTACTATATTGGAGGAGATAAGAGATCTTCCCCAAATTCACCTACTCTTTGAAAATGCTATTCAGTTGCCTTGGCGAACAGCCAGTCCAAACATTAAAAAAGAGACAGAGAATGCAGGAATCCTGAATGCTATTTTCAATGCATGTCCAAACAAGAACAGCGTGTGTGTGGGGGGGAGAACAGAAAGAGGAGAAAAGACAGTTTTTGCAGCCTAGGCTACAAGCTGATCCCACCCCATCATGCCTGGCCACTCCCCTCCACACACACACACACACACACACACACACACACACACACACACACTCATAAAGGGGGAGAGGACGTATGGTGGCATTGTGAGAGAGATTTCCCTGCCAGGGTCAATTGCTCAGTCTTAGAGGCTCTCCAGAGCCAAGAGTGAAGGATCAATCAGTCCAGTGAGGTCACTGCCATGATCAGTTCTCAACCGCTTCAACTCAGTTTTCCTGTTGTGGGTTTGTGGGTTATTAGTACATTTGTTTCTACCCATTTGAGAGGAGGGTAGGAAAGCAGCTAACACAATCGACTATTTCATAGGTGTCAAGCTCTGTGATCATCCTTTCCAACAGTTAATTACATTCTGAGGGACTCTCTCAGGTCTAGCAACTGTGTGGCTGTGATATGAAAAGTGCCATCTTTCTGTGCATTCACTGGGAATGGTTTGTTCTGATAACCTTAATTTTCCAGTGTTTTCAACATTAGGTATTTCATGGCAAGAGACAGGTGGTTAAATGTTGAGCCAGTTCTTACTGGGAATTATCTCTTTCTTCTTCAGATTTCATGCAGATGCTAAGGGATGTCTGAAGTTTCTTTCAAGCCATTTCACTAAAAATACACATTCATTAATTCATCAAATAGCTTTTTTTGCATCCTTGTTATGGGTGAGGTGCTGTGCTGTGGTATGCTTTATATGTCATATCTTATTTCATCCTCATCACAAAGCTGAGAGGTAGGTAGTGTCATTATCTTAATTTTACAGTGAGGAGACTAAGGCTCAGAGAGCATAATGCAAGATCACACAGTCAGTAAGTGGGGAGCTGGGATTCAAACCCAGGTTTATCTGACTCAGTTACGCTATACTTCTTCCACATAGCATATTTTAGACCCTTCATAGCCCTTGAGAACAAAATTCATCCTTAGGGAAATTTTCCTACTGCACTTTTTGCTAATAGTTACTACTACTGCTGCTGCTGCTACTACCATTACTACTACTGCTCCTCCTCCTCTTACTATTTATTCAGCGTTGCCTTTTTTTCCAGCACTGGTGGATGTTTATACTAGCTACCAGTTGTAGAGTTCACACCCAGGCCTGCAGGAGTCCAGTGCACTCATTCCACTTTTCTGTACTGCTTATAACGAAACACTGCAGATGTGGGACATACACAACTTGGGTAGGTTATTGACCGCAAGATCAACATTCACCAAACATTTATTGAGCACATATTAGATAAGCAAGCTATGGCTCCTGTCCTTAAGTTGCTCATAAGACCTTCCAGGCAGACACATATGGGAAGCATCAATTTAAATTTATTAAATTTGCCTGATGTAAAAAACCAAGCATGACCTGTAATGAGTGTATCAGAGTATGGGTAGGTGGGAATTTGTAAAGGGCTTAAAAGAGGCAGGCCTGGTTTAGGAGTGAGAACAAGGAGCAAGAAAACTCTGCCACCAAATAGCTACATGGGTGTTGCCTCCTTAATCTCTCTGGGCTTCTGCTTCCACATTGGGGACCTTGGAATAATGGTCATAGTCACCATTTATTGAACACTTTACTGTGCACCAGGCACTGTGTTGAGTGGTTTCCATTTAGTCTTGACAACTAGTATTTTCACTTTCCCTTTTTTATAGCTGAGGCTCAGAGACATTAGGTAATGTGCCCTAGGTCACACAGCTCTCCAGAGGCCAGTTGTTTCTATCTCCAGAATCCTCTTATAACCACTAAGTTGTATTGCCTCCCTTACCTCTTGACTAAACTCCCAAGTATTCTCTACTGTTGCCTTAAAATTAAAATTAAAATCAAGGACAATCTTGTTCAATTGAGCCAAGAGGATAAACATTAGAAATAGCAATTAGTAGGTAGAAATGTTGCCAGGAAGAGCTATACAAAAGCATAGAAAGGCACCCAAGGGAGTTAATGATGGGGGTGCGGCGGGCGTTGCATGTTGATGGTTACTTGGATCCTGGCCAGCTCTTACCTTCCTCCTTCACCTTCCTGCTCCGCAAATTCTCAGCCTCTCTAGAGAGCACAAACCACCTAGAGACAGCCCATGCTGCCACAGGAGGGCACCAGGCCAGGAATGGCAGGCCTAGGGCAGTGGGGCTCTGGGCTGGGAACCATAAATAACCACTTTAATGAAAACCAGCTTTGGCCAAAAGCCTTGTCATTTCTTAAGAGGTTATGTGACTCTTATAATGACCTAGTTACTTGAGAAAGGCCTAGCCTAGCATATACAACAACAACAGTAATAACAATTGCCCCTTACTTAGTACTTACTATGGGCCAGGGCCTGTGCTAAACGCTTACTAACTCATTTAATCCTCACACAGCCCTACCACAGCAAGTACTATGATCATCCCCATTTTACAGAGCACACATCAGGCTCAGAGAGGCTAAGTCATTTGCCTGAGTTCATACAGCTGGTTGAAACTGGAATTGAAAGCCTGAAGCATCTAGTTCAGGGCCAGAGCTCTTAATTCCTATATTTAATGAATGTCTGTTGAAGGAATAAACAAATGAATGAATGGACAAATGTATTAATTCATTTCGCTTTACTTTAACAACCATTTATTGAGTGCTCTGTATGTGTCAGCCCTTGTGCTAGGCATTGGGGATTCAAATGTTTAAAACACACACACACACACACCCCCCGCTTATGTGGCCCTTGCCCTCCAGGAGCTCACAAAAGCATTCTCTATTGTGGCATGATTTCTTCTGGAGAGAAGTAACCTGAGTTTCTTGAACAGCAGTTTTTAATGATGCTATTAAATTTAACCCAAAGCGGGGGTTGTGCACCGGTGAGCAAAGAGTTTCAAATGAGAATGTGTCTTTGATTAATCATTGATTTAGCCAGAGAATAGTTACTACCAGAAATGGAGCTGCAACTCCTGTCACATTAGCTAACTCTTCTTCCATCTATCATGTCTCTATCCTGTCGAACCCTCCCACGGTACAAAAGTTATCTGTGCTCTAATGGACAATTATCCCATCCATCATTCCTGCTGGTCTTGCTCATTCCTGGCAGTCTACTTGCCCACGGAGGAGACTTACAAATAGTCACGACTGATGATGCACTGGAAAAGTGCTCATTTTTATACATTTCAAATCCACGCAGAATAAATTTCTTTGCAGGCTGCCCTTTAAGCTGCATTTGCTTTGTTGGTTATATAAGAGCAGGTTAAGAATTCTTCACCTGCATGTGAAACGTAGCCTCTGTGAATATTCCAAAGTCACTCTAGGCAGAAGCCCTATACATATTTGTTAAATGATGAATGAATGAAATAAACATACCTAGGGTAATTCCAGAGGAGCAGGCCTCATACCTAGGTCATTCCACCAGTGGTCACCATCTTCCTTTTCCTTTCTGAGTATTTTGAAGAGAATCCCAAGTTGATTAGGGTCGAGGTGAGGACTCATGGTGCTGGAAATAGGGGTTGAGTGGACAGTGAGAGATGCCTGTTGAATTCCCGGGGACTATTGCTATGAGATTTGAGGGCAAAAGTGCTCCCCTCCTCCCCTCCACCACCCCAAAGCTGGTAACACATTTAACTTTTGATTACAGTAACCAACATGCCCAGTACAATTGGAGTCACCAGTTGTCCAGGGCAAAAACCCAAGAGTTGTAGCTCACTCATCTTTGTTTCTCACCTCTACATTCAGCCAGTCACTAAGCCCTGCCAAGTCTACTTCCTGAGCATTCCTTGAATGTGACCCGTTTTCTCTATTCCTACTGCTTTAGTTCAGGACTCCCCCCACCTCCAGTCATCTCTTGCCTTGATCTGACAACAGCTTCCTGTTTTCTCACCTTCTCTCTTTTCCCCCTCTGTGACCATTTCTCCAAAGTGGCCTGAGTGATCTTTCCAACCTGCAAATCAGATCATTTCACACTGCCACCCCCTCCACTTCATACTAGTAAATGACCTCACAACACCTGAGGCCAGAGGCTCCCAAGGTGTGCGCCTGGAGCCAGAAGTACCAGCATCTCTGACAACTTCTTAGACCTAGAATAGGTACTCATTAGAGTACCTACTGAATCAGAAACTCTGGGGGTACCCACCTCCACCGTGTATTTAACAAGTCCTCCTGGTGATCTGATAAGCACTCAAATTTGAAAACTTGCCCCCTAGAGCCATGGTTATCAATCCTGGATGCACACCAGAATTAATGGGGGAACTTTTAAAAATTCCAATGCCTCCCCTTCAGACTAATTAAATCAGAGTCCCTGGGGATGAGATCCAGTCATCAGTAGTTTTTAAAGTTCCCCAGGTGATTCTAACATAGAGTCAAGGCAGAAAACTACTGCTCCATAGGATGAAGTCCAGACTCCCTAGCTTGGCATTTAAGGTCTATCTCCTTGGTCATCTCTCCCCATGCTCCCACTTGTTCATTCTAGAATTGGATCATAGGGAGTCACTTACAATTCTCTTAGAGCCACACACAGTCTCTTACCTCTGTGCATTTGCACACATCACTCCTACTGCTGTGCCCTTCCCTTTCTCCCTCCCTTCACCCAGCTAACACCTTGTCATCTACAACAGGGGTCCCCAACCTATGGTGAGTTGTATAATTATTTCATTATATATTACAATGTAATAATAATATAAATAATGTGCACAATAAATGTAATGTGCTTGCATCATCCCAAAACCATACCCCCGCCCCGGTCCATGGAAAAATTGTCTTCCATGAAAATGGTCCCTGGTGCCAAAAGGGTTGGAGACCGCTGATCTATAACACATAGCTCAGAAGACACCTCTAAGGAAGAGACTTCCCTGACACCCCAGTCTGGGTCAGATGCCTCTCCTCCATACTCCCATGGTGTCCATATCATAGCATTTGGCACATCAGCTTGTTATTCTCTGGTTAGTTGTCTGCTTCCCCCTGCCATTGTGAGAGCAGGATTCTCAGCCTGGCACACAGTACATGTTCTATGATTCTGCACATCCTGTTTCCTCTTTCTGGAGTGCTCTTCTGTGCCTTGTCCATGGCCTTCAAGATGCAGCTCAGATATTACTTCTTGGAAATCTCTGAATCCCTCGTCTGGGTTGGGTACCCTTTCTCTAGGCTCCTACAACATCCTAAATGTAATCTGACTCTAGCCAGCCGCTAGCACATGGAGCTATCATAATCTGTTTACTTATCTGCCTCCCTCACTGAACTGTGAGAAACTTGAGGTTAGGGGTAGAGTCCTGTGCATTCCTCTTTCCCAGCTCCTAGCACAGTGTCTGGCACATTACAGATGCTCAGTAATCATCTGTAGAATGGATAACTAAATAAATGAAGACCTTTGTCCTCTTTTCCATATCTTCTGCCACTGTGTCTGTCCAGGCCCCCATTGCTTCATTGCAATAGCCTCTTCACTACTTTTCATCTCTGCTTTCTCCAATCTGTCTGAACACACCACTTCCACCCCCCGTCCACCCAAGATGTGGCTTTCTAAAAACCACAGGCACCATATGCTTCCCCTGCTCAGACACTTTCAGTGATTCTTCCTTGTCTGCAGAGCAAATATCAAAATGGCATTCAAGGTCCTTCCTTTCCAAGAATGCTCTGTCTTTCCAACCATACCTCCCTCCATACCCCTGTGGAGGACCAGCCACATCATTTGTGGGCCCTGGTTCAAAACGTAAATGTGGAGCCCTGTGTTGAAAAATGATTAAGGATTTCAAGACAGCAAAAGAGCAGAGCATTAAACCAAGCATGGGGCCCCTCTGAGTGCAGGGTCCTATGCAATGGCACAGGCCTGGCCCTCTGTGCGTACAGTGTGCTGCCAAACACACTCACTTTTCCCTCAACTGCTCTGTACCTTTACTTTCTCCATGGCTTTGGTCAGGCTGTTCCCAGTCTATTCTACCCTACCAATCCAAACCTTCTCTTCCCTGTAGGTCTACCCTGTTCTTCAGGGATCTGCTCCAGTCTCACCTCCTACCATTCTAGACTATAGCAGTTTCTACCACACAGCCTGATATTAATAATTATTTTTACATTTGTGTAGTCTTGTCTCTATACTAAATTTTAAGCTACTTGTAGGCCATGACTCTATTTTGTTCATCTTTGTGTTTCTTACAGACCTAGCACAGTGCTTTGTATTCATCTCACTTGTTGAATGACTCGGGGAAGAAATGCCACAGCCCTAGTCACTGAGTCTGCCAAAAGAACACTTGTCACTGAAAACTTAATTTGAGTCCCTTGTTATTAACTGTGTAACACTGAAGGAGTCACTTCCCTTCTCTGAGCCCTAGCTTTGCCATCTAGAAAAAGACGATACTTAGAAAAAGTTATTATTTTCTGCTAGTATCTTGTTCTTGCTAATGTTTTCAAAATCTTCTTTTGTTTATTAATACACATAAAACTTATTTTATATTAATATTTTACATCACATAATTACAATACCTGAAGTCTTTGAGGACCTAATTCTGTTTTGGTTGTTTCTGGCTTCATTGTGTGCTTTGTAATTTTGGATTATGAGTTCATGTTCAGCCAGACTTTATCCTTGGTAATCCTATGAAAACTGTGTTGAGGGTGTGTACCTCCAGGGAGGATTTGTGCTTGCTTCTTCCAGGTGCTTGAGGGCACTATTAATCCAGGATTGCTTTGAGTGAATTGTTTAGTCCCAAAGGCAGGGGCCATGTCTTCTTTGTCTATATGACCCCAGGGCTTAGCTCAGGGCCTTGCAGATGCTGAACATGTATTTGTTGATTGAATCGCTGGGGGCTGAATGAATAAGGCACTCTACCAGCTTCTCATGGAGGCCCAGTAAGAATTGTAACCGCTAGTGTTAATAAAAGGTGGTAGGTACACCAGGAAAATAATAATTACTAACATTTATTGAGCACCTATTTTGTGCCAGGTATCATTCTAAGTGCATTGTGTGTATTAACTCATTTAATTTTCACTATAACTCTGTGAGATAGGTACTATTATTGTCTTCAATTTACAGAGCAGGCACCAGACTCAAACAAGCTGAGTAACTTGGCCAAGGTCACATAGCTAGTGAATGGCAGAACTCAGATGTGAACCCAGGCATCCTAGAGACACATCTAATTACCACCTATATTGCAGAAGAGAGCAGCAGTAGTAACAGAAGCAATAGAGTGGAAATTTTCATTGCTGCCAAAACTGCCAGAGCCACATGGGCCATTCCAGGCATAGGAGGGGACTTGGTGTGGTCTTGCATTGTCAGTTAACCCTGTAGGGTTTTTTCCCAACTAGAAAAGGGACAGTTTGAAGGCAGGAATCATGGATTACAGCTCTTTGAAATGCTCAATATAGATTTGCTGAACGAACAAACAAATGTTTTGAAATTATACACGAGTGCTTTGAATAAATTACTTTGCATCTTGTGTGTCAGACTGAAATTGGTGACAAATCTTTCACTTTGTGTCAAAACCTGAAAACACCTATATGTGGCCATAACATGGCTGGGTATAATGACATTTGTACTGGTGTATGGTACTCAAGACCTCCTGGGAGTAGAAAGGAAGAAACTTGGATTTTGCTTTCATAGTCCCTGAGGCTGTCAGGAACCAAAGGCCACTGTGTTTGTAACCCGTTCCTTTGGCTGCTGTCCAAATCTAGGAGGGCCTGGAGGGGAGGGGGGGCTTTATTTGCTGTTATCTTTTCCAAGGTCAGGAAAGAATTTGAGTGTGGACTCTCAGTAAACATTCTAGATCTTCCCTCCAGTGCTGCTCCGGTGGAATGAAATCCCCAGTTTCCACCAAACTGGTTCAGTATTTACCTGGGGGTTTGCAGTGAGCCAGGCGACAGGGCTCCAGCATGAAGAGGAAGTGAGTTGGGGGACGGGAGGAGGGCAGTGTGTGTGTGTGTGTGTGTGCTGGCTGAGGGGTGAGTGGGGGATATCAGGATTTCAAAGCAATGAGAGTGGGTTTGGGAGAGAAGGTGTTGAAGAAGAAATAACTCACCAGTTCGTGCTGGTTGCTTTTTAGGGGCTTCTCTTTGTACAACTTGCCTGGTTCCAGTCTCAGGAGCCCAGATTGGGCAGTTAGCTCCAACTTGGCAGTTAGTTCCCAGTATGGGTGGGAGGGAGGGGTGATGGTTAAGAGAGGGTGAAGGGGAGAACTTTGGTATCCTGGTGTGAAGACAGGCCCCGGGATCAGGAGTTTTCCCTGATGACTGCGCCAGTGTGTTCAATGCCCTTGTACTGCTAGAGGGCAGACGGCAGGTCCTTCTCTCCGGCACCCCCTCCACAGAAGAGCACTGGCTGCTAGAAAACCCCTGGGGAAGTCATTGCTGAGGACTCTAATGTGAGGCATGTTGGGTTTGAGGAGCATGGGGAACATTCGGGCAGCTGGTGATGTCTGGGTTGCAAAGAGAGATTTGGGAGTTAGGAGCATGTAGGTGAGAGTTGCAACTGCCCAAAGGGAGTCAGTCTATAGAAAGAAAAGCAGAGGAAAGGGCTTATGGAGTTAATATGGCTGCGAGGTGGGAACAGGGCTTGGGAGTAGTTAAGGTTTGAGGAGGGTTTGTGTGTTCATTCACCCATCCATTTATTCAAAATTTCTTGAAACTTCTGCCAGATACTGAGTTGAAGAGGAAGTTGGGGATTTAAGAGGGAGAAGAGTTAAGAGGGGATCCCTGGGTGGATCCAGATGAAGGAGAAGGGAGGGGCTAAGTGCCTAGGCTCTGTCTTGCCGGGAGAACACATCTGTTAACACCAAGCTGCATCTGTATCCCAGCCAGCTCTCTCGCCCTTCATCCCCTCCTCTCTGCCCACCCCCACAAGACGGGGAGCCACATGGCAGCTTCCTACTCCCCTGTGCCCCCCTCCAGTGTTCTTTCTAGGCACTTAGCTGTGGCGCCAGCAACACCCCTTCTGAGAGCTCAGGCAATCCCCAGGGGCGGGTGGTGGTGGGGAGGGGTGACAGCTTGGAGAGAAGAGCCGGAGGAGGCGCTGTCTGTCTGTTTGTAATTAGCTCCAGCTGCTGTTGTGAGGCAGCACTGGGGGCCGTCAGGAGTGTGAACGCATGTGTATGAACCTGTGTGCGTGGCGCCTCATTGCTATCACTCTATTTTTCACTGTATTGTGTGCTGGCTGCAGCCTCGCTGCTCTGCAACCTCTCCTGTCCCTGAGGATCCCGAAAGACAGAGTGTTCCACAGGCAGCACCAGCTTGAATCACTAATGCTGCTAAGCAGGAGGACAACAAATATAAGCCCCCATATGTCCTGGATACACAAGCCCCCCTTTCTCTCCCACCCCCACTTCCTGAATGCTTCCTAGTGAGCGAAGCTCCAGCTCCTGCACAGCTTTTTGCAAAGAGCTTTCACAGCTGTCATGCCAGGCATCCTCAGACAGCGCTGAGGGGCAGCATTTTATAGGTGAGGAGCCTGAGGCCCAAGGAAGTGGAGAGATTTGCACAGGGTCACCCAGACGGTTGGTGGCAGAGCTGCCTCCGGGAGGCGAGTCCTTGGTCTTGCAGCCTGGTGGCCCATCCCCAGCAGAGCGCTGCCAAAAGGGCAGCTACCAGGTGGCTCCAGCTGCTGCTGTCTGTGTGCCCATGAGAACCTGTCAGCTGTGGCTCCAAGACCTGCCTCAGCAATCACTGAAAAGGCTGATGGTGCCGATAACCAGGACCCCGAAGCCGAGCCCGGCCTAAAAGAGTTTATTTAGTGCCTGCCATGTGCCCACCACAGTGCCGGTGCTTAAGGGGACACAAACGGGGGACAGCATAGCCCCTGTCCTTGAAGAATGATAACTAGAATGGGGAGACAACCCTCAGACACCAAGTCCAAAGGCAATTCTGAGGGCTTCTCTCTTCCATCACCCAGTCGGTTATCAGCAGCAATGACGCAGAGACCCCTTCTGCATTTGTCTCCCTCTTACCCCAGCCCTGGGGGGAGGGGATGGAGGACGGCTAGGGAGGGGTAAGGATGAAGGATGGGAAGATGGGGGGAAGAAAGGAAAAACTGGGGTTCCTACTGAACACCAGGCACAGTGTGGAGTTTATATGCTATACACATGTCATCTGTATTATGTTTATAATATATATGTGTATTATACACATATATCACATAAACACGTACATACATAATCACTTTCCATCATGGATTAACTCATCTATTTAGCTCACTCTTATTCAGGTAAAGCTCTTAGGACAGTGTCTGGCACTTAGAAAGCACTGGATGGGACGTAACTATTCTTCCTTCTTATCATCGTCATCTTCGTTATCATTATGAATATTATATATATTGTCTTATTTCTTCCTTCTAGCTCCAGGAGGTAGCAACTATTATTTTCATCCCCAGTTTACAAATAAGGAAACTAATACCTTATTGTATTCAAGCCTGGAGGTACTGAGAATGCAAAGGAGAACCCAAATATGGCCCCAGGCAGCCTTTGGAGACCTCCCCACCTGGTGGGAGGGACCGAGCACACTGAAACCCTCATGGTCCAGTGGGTGCTGTAGTAGAGGAATGTGCCTGGGGAAGTTGGTGAAGGCTTCACGGATGAAGGAGGTTCCAGCTGGATCTTGAGGGATGGAGGGCTTGGCCAGGAGGGGCAGTGGAGGGCAGGGAAGGACGTCCCAGGCAGATGAAAGTACCTGGTGCATGTTCCGGAGGGAGGGACCATGGTGGCTGGGCTGCTCGGTTGGCAGCAGCAGCAGGAGGGGGTGGGGGAGTGGTTGGGGTCAGCTATTCAGGGCTCTGCCGGCCAAGCCGAGAGTTTTGTTCTGTGAGCAATAGGGAGCCACTGGAGGTTATTAAGGCAGAGGAGTGACAGACCAGGAGGACAATGCTTACAGCATCAAGGTGGCGAAGGATTGGAGGGCAGAGAGGCTAGATGCAGGTGGACCAATCGGGAGGCCGTCTCCAGGGGCCAGGTGAGAAGTGGAAAGTGCTCTGAACCAGGACCGTGGCAGTGAGGCCTGAGAGGAGGGGACGGATCCCGGCACATGCCAATGGGTAGAAACCTCAGGACTGGCTGTCATGGGGGTCAAGGAGAGGGAGAAGGTGACAATGACCCTGAGGTCCCAGCTTGGGTCCGTGGTGGTGGTGATACTGTTCACTGAGGCAGGGAATTTGAGACTTAGTAGGGAGGGAGAGTGAGGGGAGACAGGTGACAAGGCCAGTTTGTACTTAGATTTGGGGTGCCAGAGAGACTTCCGAGTGGACGTGTCCAGCAGGAAACTGGGGATCTTGGCTCAGAGCCCAGGTGGGGCATGGGAACTGGGAAGCCACTAGGGTCCAAGTGGTATTAGTTGACCCCCTGGGACTGGATGGGGTTTCTCTTCTCCCACTGTACTCCTCCAGGGCAGGGGTAGGGGGATAGAGCCAGGTGAGCCCCAGCATTTAAGGGGTGAGGTGGTGGGGGACACTGGCCCAGAATAAGAAGACACCTTTCTTCTGGCCCTTCCCCAAAATGTCATCCCCTCCCTTCCCCTCAGGTTCAGAGTCCTCTTTCCAGGGCTGCCCTCTAGCCAGTGAAGGAAGAAAGAGAGGGGGAGGGGGGGAAGAGGAGGGCCGGAAGGGAGGGAGGAGCTCCGTGTGCAGAGCTCATGGCCACATAGGGCACAAGGCAAGGGCAGGACAGTTGCTTCAGCTCTTGAGTTCTTTAGCAGGGGAGTGTCTTCTAACAGTAAATTAATGACTAGGGATTTGGGAGAGAAAGGACAAATACCAGAACTCTGCAAGGACCCCTGGAGCATTCAGTGCAAGCAACTGTGTCTTCAGTGCTACGGAGCTGGCAGCACATTCACGATGGCATTTTTCAAGATCCAGTCTGCGAACCACAGCTGGTCTCCTAGGAGTCCTAAAACTTTAATTAGACCTAGCAGGTCCCAGAACTAAATCCCGTAATCCCATAAATCTAATGCAACAAGTCAGGCATGAGAGTTTTAGTCACACTCTGAATGTAAGAGACCCCCAACTGCCATCTTTCTGAGCCTCTGAATGACCCTTGACCAATTCCTCCACCAGAAATATTTATCCAGGATGGCACTGGCCTTCCCTGAAACCCGGAGGACTTCTACTGATTTCTCTGTTAAATCCCTGGGACCACACCAATAATAATTTTGAACACTTTACACACAACTCATTTATTCCTCATAGATATTATAGACCTTGTTTGGATAATATATAAAAAATAATGTTTATAGTAACAAGAAAAATAGATAATCTTTGCTGAGTGTTTAATGTAGGCCAGGCACAGTTCCAAACACATTACATGAAATAACTCATAACTCCACATGAACAAAACTATAAGGTATTATTACTATTCCTGTTTTACAGGTGAAGAACAAATTACAGAGAGATTGAGTAAGTTGTTCAAGGTCACACAGCCTATAAGAGGCCTAGGCTGAGAGTCAAACCCTACCAGTGTGTCTCCAGCGTGCTGTTAACCACCGAGGTCTTCTACAGCCTCAACTAGCTCAAAATGGCTCTAGATGAGGGCCTTCTGTCCATTTTGCACCTCAGATTGGTAGCATCACTGATTTCCATCTGCAGCCCAGATATTTGAAACTGCTCAGGGTCTTTGTGAAGCAGCCGAGGAGCTGCTGCTTGGACAAGACAGGGTCAGGACTCAGAAGGCATTTCCACGTGCTCCAGGAGTCAGGATATAGGCTGGGGCTCATTACAGGAATCAGAAGCGTGTGATCTTCCTCCCCACCCGCTACCCCCATTCTACAAGATGGAGTGCACTGTTTCTTAGGGTGTGACTCAAGGAGAGTTTTGTCAACATGCAGATTCCAGGGCTGAAGCCCAAGCCCAGAGACTCTATATCTCTGTGGAGGTAGTTGTTGGAGTATGCATTTTAGCAAACTCCCAGACTGAATTAGTTCAAGAACCACTCTCTTAGTCTTTGAGAGGATGTAGGCCTGTCTTGTGATTCTAGAGGTACCGTAAGCCTGCCTAGGGGTGCTTCCCCTCCCTCCGCCCCCGGCAAGCAGGCCAGCAGGGAGGGCTAGAACGCAGAGAGCGTGCTGAGGGCATGCCTGCACAGAAAGAGGAGCTCCTTTCTGCCACCACACCCCTTGAAAGAGTGAACTCTGTATCCCCAGGAAAGGGCGGGGAGGGGCACAGAGAGGAAGCTACGGAAAGCCTCTGGAAGCCCTAGCACCATGGGGCCCAGACAAGGGAGTCCCCTGAGGGAGGGGGAGAGCGGGACTGTTGGAGGAGGAGAAGCGCAGTGGGCCAGCAGCCTCAGGGGCAGGGAGCCACCGTGGGAGTGACGCCATAGCTGCAGTGAGCTGTACAGGAACCAGAGACCCAAAGTTTTACAGGGGACTCCTTTTCTTTTGTTAGTGCTTTGGGAGCTGCACCGTTCTGGACCCCGCCCTCCCAGAAGTGATTTCATTTCACCACTAGGGAATGGGTAGCAAAGTCCAGTCTGTGGTTGGGGAAAGCCGGGGGAAAGATTTCATGAATCTTCAGCAGTGAATCCATCTATTTAGTTAGCTAGGGGGTGGAGTGGGTGCAGAACCAGTGAGAGGAAAGGCTTGGAACTGGGAGGAAAAGGTGAAGAGGGCCACTTTAAATGAAGGAGATGGTGAGCGCCCAACCCTGGTGTTGTGAGGCCTGCACTGAGCAGGACCATCTGCTGCTATAACCCATCCTCAGCTGATGAAAGCATACAGCAGAGAGCCGGGTATCTTGAGCGTTGCTGATTTTCGTTAAGTGCTTACTTTGTCCCAGGCATGGTGCAAGCTTTATATGCATCATCTCATTCAACCTTCACAATATTATATGATAGAACCTACTATTACTGCGCCTATTTTACAGATGAGGCTTAGATAGGTTATGTGACTTGCCCAAGACCGCACAGCTAGTAAGTGGCAGAGCCAGGATTTGAACCCAGGTGGTCTTACTCCAAAACCTTGTCCGCTAGGCCTTAGGAAGGAGCCCACACGCAGATGCGAGGATGCCTCACCCTTGGCCTATGGCTCTACACAGCCAACCCCTGTTCACACCTTACAGCTCTTGGTAAACAAGGTGGGTAACTGTATCTGCCATGAATCTGCTTGGGGTTGAGTTCAATGTTGGTCCCAGAGGAAGGAAGGGTGGGAGGAGGGTCTCAAAGTCTACATCCCTCTGTGTTCCCTTCCTTTGATCTACCCCCCTCAATGCTGGGCTGAAGAAATGTCAGGGTTGAGGGGCAGCAGAGGGTTAGATTTGTTTGATTCCTTGTACTGAGGCCTCCTAACATTTTTGGAGCCCTAGTTCAGTGATTCAGGTCACGCAGCCTGAGGGTACCCTTGCAGGGAATTCTTCTATCTCCTATCCCACTCCAATACGTGAGATTCTTCCTCCTTCCTGTACCCCAGTTTCATTAAGTGAGTCTTTTTCTTATTCCCCCAATCCTGAGTTTCTGCCTCGATAAGTCGCCTTCTACCCCATTTTAGCAAGAACGGAACCTTCCCTTTCTGCCAACAGAGCTTCTTAGTACTTTTGGCCTTGACCCGGGTCCTGATTCCAGACTCCTGCTCTGAGGCTCATGTTTGTACATACAACGATCTCATGTTCTTCCCTCTATCAGAATCTGCTTTCAGGGTGGGATGCATCCAGATGAGACTTAACGGGTTGACCCTCCCAAGAGGCTGGTATTTTAAGTGACGCCAAAGCCCTGAGTCAAAGGAATTATGTACTTAAAAGTTTTCAAGCCCATGGGAGTGGATAGGGGAGATTTGGAAGGCCAAGGGAACATTCTTAATGCTCCTGGAATGCCACAAGGTAGACATAAAATTCAGGCTACCGCCAAGCCAGAACCTGGATTATTTTGCTTATAATCAGAGTGTATAATCTCCCTCCCCCTACCCAATACTCAAGGCTTTGACCAAAAGCTTTCCAGACAGTGACCCTTTATGATCCAAGCATTGTTTTCTCAGAGCTCTTCAGAAGGAAAAGGGCTAAGAAACCTCATGAGTTACCAAAGACCATGCAAACAGGCAGTAGTCAAGGCAAAAAGAAGTTCCTCCCAAGACTAGTTTTGTTCTATAGCCCGAGAACTAATCCAGTCTCCACCAGACACAAGGTGAATTTCCTGTCTTGATTTCTCTAGCACTGATATTAACATTGTCCTCCTCAAATCCTCTTCAGACCCAGCACTCTTGGTAGAATACAAACAAGAAGCTGCTTATTTTGCTAGAGAAACTGAAGGTAGCCAGCCTTGGTCTAATGAATATCTTACACTTTTTTCTTTGCTAAGGACAATGTTCCTTCCATGGTGCTGTGTAGAAATAAAAGGGCAAGACATGCTTGCCTCGTTCTGTTCTTATTCATGGCTGAGGAAGTCATTATGAAAGCTCAGAAGGACACTGTTTTTAGTATGGGTCATGGCAGTTTTTCCAAATGGCTTCCTAGCCAAGACATTCCTCCCCCTCACCTCCAGACAAATTCTGTACCCTAAGAATGACTTGTTCTCAGTATTGGGGGAAGAGGGTAGGTAGCAGGGCCTGGCTCTGGCATCCTAGGCTATTCTGAGGGGACTCCAGCAGTCCCCAAAAGAAGGAAAAGAAAGGCTGATTCTCCCTCTCGGAGCTGCCATTGGAGCTGCTTCAGGGACTGACAAGCCAGCCGTAGACAATGTCCAGCCTCTCAGTAAAGCAGTAAAAGCATTAGAAATGCTCCTTTTCTGGGAAGCCTGTAGCTATTTTGGCCTCTCTTTCCATTAAAATAGGAAGGCATTGAAAGGGACCATGTCACCGCATAGCATGGAGCCTCCCCGTTGTGGCAGCATTTCTAACTGCGTTGAGAATCAGCCACATAGCTCTTCCTTTTTGCCATGGAAGACTTTCTAGATTCTCATTTATACACTCCCACTTGCAACATCTTTCCCTGTTTCAGCAAATTGCTGCATAAAAGATGGAGAAGCCAGCAGGGACTGTGCCCACAATAGTAGCCGTGGTTGCATTTAAGATATTCACATGCCAAGGGTGCACTTCTCCCATTAAGTGCAACATAGGAAATTAGGTGTGCACAGCATTGATGAACAGAAGACCCCAAAGGACAGGTGGAGTTTCTCGTATGCTGGAGTTTTGGGGAAAGAACAAAAAGGCATTTTGATTTTCCAAACTGAGAAGCAGTTGCAGGGGGTGGGAATGTCAGAAATTCCTCTAATGCCAGTGGACCTGCCCACACCTGAGTCAGATAGTGATGACCTTCCTCAGGCCCTTCCTTCCTCTCCCCCTCCCCAGAAGACAGCACGAGCATCAGTGAGCCCGGTACTTACAGGTGCAGAGGAATTTAGAACAGGAAAATGGAGCTCACAGGCTCCTGAATGCCTGCCGAGTCAGTTGCATCAGATTAGGAAGTGATGATCGTAAGAATAAGATGTTTGGAAAATCTTGTTCCCTCCACCCCCCCACTTTGTCTTCTCGGCCCGCATCCAAACTCAGACCATCCCCTAGGACGTCTCCCATCCTGCCAGATTGCCTGGTGCCTCCGTGCCCCTTACCGTGAGGGTGCTGGCAGCCACACTGCCTCTTTGAGCCTGTGGCCTGGCAAGGTAGTCAGGCTCTTGGGATTAGGTTGGCATGAGCGACTGTCCTCCAAACAATCAGCCCAGAGAAAGAGAGCATGCAAACCCGAAAATGGGTCCAGGATAGAGAGCTCCAGGTCCTTAGCATGTTCCTGGCGTATTCCGAAAGTGGCATCCACAGCAGAGAAAGTGTCCCAAAATAGCTCAGGCTGCCAATGCCTCGCTGAAACCTGAGAAAGAATTGCTGAATTCAAAGATCTGGGTCGCTGTGGGTGTGTGATCAAAGTGCAGATTTGTTGGTAGGAGGAACTCAAGCCGTGAGCTTAGGAGCGACACGAGGTCACTTGGGTCATGGCCTGCCTTCTCGTTTCCAACTTGCTTAAGTTAGTGGCGGTGTCAGAAAGCTCCCCTGTGCTGAGGCAGGGGGCTGGAAAAAGGTCCTAGGGATGCTGTTTTCATGTCCAGGTTTCTGATGTGCTAACAATATGAAATAGCAATGATCTATTTTCTGCATTTCAAACAAGGGAACTGATACTATGCAAAGGTTTCTTTAAGATATTGCTTCATGACTGATGAAATTCCCTTTCCAGTAGATTTTTCATTTCTTTTGGCCTTTGGCATAAGTAAATGTCAGCTTTTTAAAAATCAACAGAGAAGAGCAAACAGTAGGGTCTCTGTGATTTTCTTGGGATTTGAGAAATCTCCCCTCCCTGGTTTCTGACTGGATGGTGTCTGTATATTGCTGCCTATGGTACTGGGAAGGATGAGGTCCACCCAGACATGCTGTCTCATTTTTATATTTGCTGAGATCTTGGGACACTCTCCTTTCATCAGGTATGTTGAAAATGTTAGGACTGTCTGCAGAGAGTAAGGGTCAGTATGTAGAAAGGTCAGCATATGTCGTTCTTAGACTGGCCCTGGGGTTTAAGAAGAAAAAGCATAGAATTTGGTTTCTAGTTTCAGCTCTGCCTGTCTTTTGCTGTGTGAATTTGGGCAAGTTGCTTCTCTTCTCTGGATCTCAGTTTCCTTTTCTGTAAACTGAAGACAATAATCCCCATCCTAATTCTAACCCAATGGTGTATAGTGAAGAGTAACGCAAAGAGGTGAAAGAATGCTACTTAGGCAAGGGCTTGTCGCTGTAAGTAAATGGTGACGTTCTTCAATTTTTCGGGGGACCTTGACTGGTAGTCATTACCTGCATCCACATGCCTATAGCAAGCCCCAGTATATCCCACAGGACTAGGCACTATGGGTTCCATGTCTAGGGGTTGAAATGGTTTCTGCTTTCAAGTTGTGGGACTTTTGGCAAATTGCCTAATGCTCAGTAGCTCAGTTTTCCAATCTGTCAAGTGGGTATACAACTAATAATAATGCAGGTTCACACTCCCTTATCTGAAACTGTTGAAGCTAGGCATATTTTGGAGTTCAGAATTTTTGTATTTTAGAAAAGCAATATGGTACATATAACATATATTATATAACACTCCTTAATGGAATCTTGGGCAGTAACCTGTGATCAAACATATTACTATTTCTAAATGAGATAAATGAATAGCTTTATGTCAATTTATGCCCAATTTTGCCACCAAGTGAGCTTGCCACAAAATTTTAGTTTTCAGAAACTTTGGTATATCAGAGAGGCACATAGGAAATTGTGGACAATGAAAGAAGTTAATACTTATTTAGTGCTTGCAATGTGCCAGGCATTGTTCTAAGTATATATTAACTCATTTAATTGGCCCAATAAGCCCATGAGGTAGGCAGTATTATTATCATCATCCACATATTACAGATGAGGAAGTAGATTCCTGAGAGAGGTTAAATCACTTGCCCAGGGTCACAAAGCCAGTTAGGAGCGGAGCTGGGATTCCATCCCAGACAGTTCAGCTTGAAAATCTGTGCTCTTAACCACTTTCTCTACCTAATCCACGGGATTAAAATGAGGCTTCAAATGCCTACAGGGGCCATGCAGGTCACTGGGAAAAAGTAAAGGTGGCCTGGTGGGTACTGAGGCACACTGGTGAGCAGGTGCCCATTCTGCAAGGAGCAGCTTACTGAGCTCCAGCTGACTGTGGCTGTGTTGGAGTGAGGATCCAAGTCTTTCTGTTTTTTTCCCCGAGAAGCCAGAAATCCAGCTTTTTATGTGAAATCTCCTGACTTTTAAATGTTGGCAACTAATTAAAAAATGTTAAAAACATTGTATGGGTCAAATAAAATCTGTCTGCAGTCTAGATCTAGCCTGTGGTGGCCAGTTTGTAAGCTCTGTAATGAGGAAATAGATGTGAAAGTGCTTTGGAAACTTACAAACGTGTTCTAGAAACAGAAAGTCTCATTTTAGGGTTAAGTCTTTTTTTTTTTTTTCCCTTGACTGTGGTCTAGTTTTTTGAAAACTGGTGTTCTTAGCCTGGTGGAGATGAAAAGTCAGAATTAAATAGAGACTTCAGTGAACTTGAACGCTTCATTCCTTTGGCAGGCTGTATAAATGAGAAGCCTAGGTGTACTGGACGGACTAAGCCTCAGAATTCCTGCCACACCCACGGGCCCCTTCTAAGAAGTTTCCATCCACAGACCCTAGCTGAGGGAAATAGCAGTTTCTTATGAATAGGTGGCTATGTTTGTTACCACGTGATCCTGCTTCCCCCAGCAATAGCCGATTGAGCCAGGAGAGGGCATCTGATCCACGAGCAGTCACTCTATAGGCTGGCAAGCAGCCTATGAAGGAACCTGTGATGAGAACTTTGCCCAAGAAGTACAGTGGTGACTAAATGTGGACCAATGAGAGTCTCTCTCTCCGGGATTTTGAATACCAGACCTAGAAAGAGTGAGCAGTTGGCAACAGGGGCAGAAGCCGAACACAGAGGAGGTAGGCAGCAGGGCCCATGGATAAGCAGGACCAGGAGAGATTACTGAGCTTTAACTATGTGCCAGATCTTTACATATGCTTTGTTTAAAACATTCAAAGAGGTGGGCACTAGTATTATCTCTGTTTTACAGATGAGGAAACTGAGGTGAAGTAACTTGAAGTTCTGGGGTTCAAGCCCAGGCCTGTTTGAAGTTAAAAATCAGGGCATATGAACCCCACTGCCAGTGGTTCTTAAGCTCTAGAATGTTTCAGAATCACTTGGGTTAAAATGCAGGTTCCTTGACCTCACCACAGACCTACTGAGTCAGACTCTTTGAAAGTGCCTCCCCGCCCCCCCCCCCCCGCAAATCTGCATTTTCTCAGGCCTCCCAGGGTGCAGCTGATGCAAGTGTTTCCCCACTATGCTTTTATTTTGAGAAATGCAGTTTTAGGGAGTATTGCAAGTACTGTGTACTGTGTTGCCTTCACCCTCAGCAACAGGGTCAATGTCAACAGATGTGGTCAAACTCCAATTTAAAGTCTTTTGGAAATGGGGCCAATTCTGAAGGAACAGGAGATCAGTTCTCTTATCTCATCAAGGAAGTCTACACTGACACCAGTTATTTGAGGGAAGATGATGGGGTTGGGATGAATGCTCAGCAGTTGCATGGGGGATCCTATTTCCTGTTCAGGGTGGGTGCAGAGCTCGTAGCTAGCATATATGTTCACTAAGCGTTCTCCACGAGGAGTGTAAACTGCAGAAACTCAGTGCGCTGGCAACAAAGAACATGAGCGAAAATTACCAAATGCAGACAGACATGTTGTAAACTATGAAACTTAAAATGTAAACTGACTTGCTAGGCTAATCATAGAGGTTCTTCTCAGCCCTAGAGAATTTGTGTAAGAATCCCATCCATGCCCTTATCTACACCATAGATAAAAATGCTGAATGGGAGAGGATCAAGGCTGGAGACCTCCTTTTAGGTTGTTGCAGAACTCCCGCTCTGACAGTGGTATTCGGCTGGTTTTGAATTCTTCTGCCTTTAGGAATTCTCACTGGGAAGACAAGGAACAGTCTGAAGGTTGCTTGGAGAGCCTCAAGTCAGAAACTGTTTTGTGTTCCAAATGCTTAATGGCATCAGACACTATTCCTACAAGAGAGGCGTGTGGTCCAAGGGGTGGCACAGGTCAAATGTGTTGGCCAGGTCCCGCCTCAGCAGGGCTTGAATCCACACTTGGCAACTTTTACTTCACTCAGTCCATTCCTGTGGACAATTTCTTTATCTATGTTAATGTCCTCACTTAGGCTAAGGTCAAACTCTATTCTTCTCTCTTCTAGCCAGAAAGACTTCCTGTCTTACAGGTCTCTGATCTTATCTGTGCTGATATTTTAATTCTGAGTGATTCCCCAAAGCAGGTCCTTGGACAAGTACCCATCCGCCAAGAAAACTGCAGCAGTCCAGGGTGCAATGAGAAAGCCTGAGGACTAGGTAGTTTATGTTTTTTAAAGAGAAGAGAAATCTATTGCATTTGCTGTCCTTTATTCTGAGATTTTTTTCCCCTTTTCTTTTGGTGTTTAAAGAAAATCCTTTCTTTTTAGGAAATGACAATTTGGGGTTGTTTTGTTTTATTTCTTAATGCCTTTACTTGGAAAAATAAAAATCTGGCAACCCAATATCAGTCCCCCAATTTTTTGGTTTGCAATAGCTACAAGTCTAGGAACCTGGTCTCATTTTGAGAGTTCTGCTAGTACCTCTAGGTACCTCCTATTGCCACTCATGTTCTAAGTGCTTATAAATTACCTGTTTCATAATCTGCGGCAGAATCTCTCCGAGGATTGACATCAAGCTTACAGCTCTGGAGTTTACAGTATACCGGTCTGTAGTTTCCTTATTTAAGAAAATTGGGACACTGCCCATTTGCAGTCCTCCGGTATCCCTCCTGTTCTTTCTGATTCCACAGATCCTTCAGGACGGCACCTAATGCAAGGCAGTTCCGTTTGCTCTTCTTATAATGTTCTTTTCCCTATAGAGTTGGACATGCATATACATGTTGTTTGGGGAGTTTGCAGCACATCCAATGAAAGCGTAATTCCCAACTAACAGTCAAATCCTTTTCTTTGGAGCTACCCAGAACACACCTACCCTCTCTTCCATATGACAGCCCTTCAGAGACTTGAAGACAGTGTGTGACTCTCCTGTGAGTTAAGAGCACTCGCTGAGTCAGACAGACCCGAGTGACAAGCCCAGCTTCACTCCCTCTCAGCTGTGAGAGCCAAGGTAAGTTACTTCATTTAAATTTCTCTCTACTTCAGTTCTTTAGCTGATTTATCAAACGAGGGTAAAAACCCCACTTCATTGGTTTATAGTGCAATAAATAATATAATGTATGTAAAACGTTTAACACAGTGCCTGGCATAGTAAGCACTCAGTAAATGCTAGCTATTTCCCCCCTGTTTATTTATAAACAGCCGGGTGGGCATTTTAAGTGTCAGGGCTATTGGTGAGCAAGAAGTAGGGAACATTTCTCCTTCCCAAATGATCAGGGAAGGCAGAGAACCCTAAAGTAGACCAGGTATTTCTTTATCCTTAGGTTGTCTGTTTTCAGTTATCTGGTGCCTGTTTGCTAGGGCTGGGGGAAAGGATCTAGGGAAAGGCTTATTTTCAACAGCTGGAAAGCTATTTGTTGACATATTGAACTGTCTCTTGTTTATTCTTATTTCCCTGAGCAGCTAGCCATGCAATCCCCCAAACTTGATTACCTTTTGTGAGGCGGCAGGAACATGCCACCTCCTAGCTGTATTGATCTTTGCAGACTGGGTGGGATGTGAGGGACCTGAGAGATGCTAAGCAGAAACTTCTGGGCTTTTCTTTCCTTAGAAGGCCTCCCTTCTCTGTGTTCCTAGAGACTCTGGCTTTAATAGAACGGAAGTCTATGCTTCAAATGGGCTGAGCATGCAAGAACCCTCTCTTGGTAGCCTCCTTAGAAGCGGGCTGATTGATGAAAATGGTCGCATGGGCCAGAACTTGGAACCCTGGGGAGACCAGGGCCAGAATGGTTTTCTAACTGTAGCTTTTTGCACACACTGGGTTTTGTAAGCAATTGCATGATATGAACTCTGAATACCATTGCAGCTAGAAAAAGTTTGGAAGGAGACACACCCAACTGTGAACAGGCAGAGGAACGGGACTTGCGGGGATGGGGGGTGGGGTGGTCTGAGGACTTTAGCTTTATCTATACCGAGGATTTCAAGTTTTTATCCTGAGAATATATTCCTAGATTACTTATGTAATTATTAAACATAAATAAAAATCGGAGAAACAAGAGATCGTTCTTTAAAAACAAACCAAAAAACATAAAATAAAAGCCAGTCATTGGAGACAGTTTTCAGAGGTCATTGCTGACCAAAGATCCTAGTGGTGCAACTGCTAAGCTTCTTGGGGGAGAAAGGTTGCGTGGGTAGGGGATTTCGGGGATCCCTAGAGTAAGCATGCAGGGAGGGGAGTGGAAAGGGCTAGAGAGAGAACCCTAGATCAAAGAAAATTAACTTTTATTATTTTTTCCATACGAGTATTATGGGTCCATTATAGATAAATGAGAAAATACAGATAAGGAAAATAAAAATAAAAATCCCCTCTAATCCCACCATTCAAGTATAGTCACTGTTAACATTTTGGTATATATCTTTCTAGATTTTATTTTTTCTATGCAAAAGTCTACACATCTATTTTATAAAAATCAGGTCATTATGTACACACTAGAATATAATTTTCAGTGGCTACATTAGTGGCTGCTACAGTTGCACCATGATTCATTTAATCATTAAATGAATTATGTTCTAACATTAGGCATTTAGGTTATTTCCAAAATTGTTATGTTCGAACATAAACAACATAAAGTGCTCTATAGCTGTGTGACATTGGGAAAGCTAGTTAACCTCTCTGTGCCTCTGGTTTCTCATCTGGAAAATGAAGGTGATAATAGTCCCTACCTCATAAGGATGTTGTGAGTATCAAGTGAGATTATGTAGGTAAGTGCTTAGCACAGTGCCTGGCACAGCAAATGTTAGCTTTTTATTGTTACGTGTATTAATAATAATAATAATTGTTATGATGCTGTTGTTAATAGAGTGGGTTTTCTGTGACTATTTTTTGGTTTAGAGGAGAAGGGAGAGGGACTGGAAGTTTTCTTTTTGAGTAGTATACTATAGTGAGCTCTGGAGTAAGACAGCGCTGTGTGCTTTTGGTCATGTCAATGCACCTCACTGAGGCTCAGTTTCCTTACCTGTAAACTGGGAATCAAAAGGACCTAGTTCACAGGGTAGTTGTAAAGACCAAATGAGACGATGCTGGTGAAAGCCCTTAGAACCACTCTTAGCATATGGGAAGAGTTCAAGCAAGGTTAGTTGGTATTATTACTACTACTACTACAATGATTCAGCCATTTCTTGTAAGAAAGTTTCCTTTCTTGGTGGTGTGGGGGTGGAGAGAGATGGTAGTGAATAGAGCACTTTGAGTTTTTAATCACTTGTCTGATTACAAAGAGAGAAAATGATTTTGGAACCAGCCTGATCGGGGCTCAAATCTGGGCTTTGCCATTTACTAGCTCTGTGACCTTGGTCACATAGACTTCTCTAAGCCCATTTCCCCATGTATAAGATGGGAATGATGCCAGTGCCTACCTTACAGGTGTTGCGAGAAGGCCAGAAAGATATAGTACACGTGTAGTGCCGAGCTCAAGTGCTCAGTTATTGTTGGTTGCTAATTGTAAGGTTTATAACGACCTGAATGCCTCCCTCTCCAAACTCTGCTTCCTTATGCTTGGGCTACTTGAACTTCACTGGGAGGCTTTGCCCTATCCAGGGCTCAGGGATAAATTCTGCCCCTAAATTGAGGGTCTAAGTGGTATTGATTCAAGAAGACCGGAGGACTTTAGTAAGCCTTCCTGCTAGTTCTACTCTGACCTTATGCCCCAGTTCTAGAAAGCAGGCTGTAGTCCTGTTTCTGTGAACAAGCACTCACCTGGTATGCTTAAGACTGGCATTGTTGTTTTGCCAGCTGTCTGAAACCCATGAAGCCTTGCTGTTGAGTCCTAGCCCTGTAGCAGGGACACCAGTTGCCGGATTTCCCTCCATGCCTCTGACCCTGGGGCAGACTGGCTTGGTTGTTATCACGATTGCAGGGCTCTATTAAGGTGTTCACTCCCCAGCCCCCACTGGCCATCCTCTCAAGCTCTGCTTTCCCTGCACCCAAGCCTCTGTGAATGCTTCTGATGCTGCTGCACCCAATCTCCAGCCCAAGTTCCCTTCCCTCGAAGCCCCTGCCTGTGCTTCCATGGCATACCAGTTGCAGCCCCCAGCCCCCAGGTCTTCTGTGTTTGCCCAACTGCAGAGGGCATATGTCTCATGTCCTGAGCCAGGACCCTTTCAGTCTCATCTCCTTAATTGTGTCAATCTCCTCTTCTCTTTAGGACCCCCAGAGGCGGGCACAGTGGGGTGGAGTGTAGGCTGGTGGGACTGTAGGGGGTGAGAGGAAGAGGGGTGGAGTTGCATAGGCCAAGTGTTAAAGCAGAGCTTCTGGAGGGCTGTCAAGTGAAAGGCGGCCAGAGGCAAATGTCAGAGCCTATATAGAGGCAGGAATCTGGGACCAGAGAGACAGAGCAAGCAGTAGCAAGTCAGGAGCAGTGGAGCGGGTGGGCGGGCAGGCTGGCTGGCGGGCAGGGGGGCGTGGCAGGGGATAGCTAAGGGAGATTGCAGAGAACAGCTGCTGGTATTGGGTCTTACTTTAATGAACTGGTTGGGCGCGGGGTATAAGCCAATTGGCCTGACTGAAATTGCTGGGGGCACAAAGGATACTCTCTCCCTTTTCTCGAGTCACTGGCAAGGTAAGATCTTTCTGGGTTTTGCCTGGTGGGAAACTGTGGCATGTTCAGGGATTTTTCTGAAGCTGAGACGTGGACCATTCTTTTGACTCATCTTTCCCATTGCACCAATTATTACAATAACCAAGGTGTCAGCAGGAGGCCAGCATTTCCTCTACGACACCCCATCTCAGGGTTGGAGATAGAGGAAGGGGTCTTGGTAATGTGACTGAATAAGGGGGAAAGGTGGATCATTATAGCACAATGGTGAAGAGTAGAGGGGTCTGGAGGTGGACAGACCTGGGAATGTGTGTGACTGCAGGCAAATTATTAAGCTTCTCTTGGCCTGAATTTTCTCATTCGTAAGATGAAGGAAGAGGACTACCAAAATCTCTTAGTGTTGCTGTGGGGACCAAATGAAATGATGCATGTGAAGTGCCTAGCAGAGTGTTTGCCAGTCAGTGGGTGCTCAAGAAATGTTCACTGTTGGTATTTCTGTTGCTAGTTCCCTTGTTGTTATCATTATTACGAAGGCACAGTGCCACTAGGTTGATGACTTTTGTTACATTGTCCCAAAGTAGCAAGTTCTCCAGTTTTAGCATGGGCAGACTATGGGGACACGTCAACATTGTGTAATATCTGCATTAGTTTCCAAGCTGTGTGTCAAAGAGCCCTTTTTGGGGCTTCTTATGGCAGCGGGGCTGGAGGGGTAAGACTTTGGGATCGTCCACCCCCATGTCATCAGAGGAACTTGAAATTTGTACATGCTATAGACTGGGCTTCAGGTGAGCCATGATCTAGGATGTCAGAGAAATAATTGAATATAACTTTAGGGATGCCAAAGACTAGGCAACTTCCAGAAGGGGGTGAGAGTCAAAGATATACATTTTGTTGCTGTCACAGTGATCCTATTTTAGCCTCAACTCTGGTACATCTGAGAAAGCTGGAAAATGGGAATAATAATATTATCTATTGCATAAGATGTTGTAAGACCCAAATGGAATAATGCTTATAAAGCCCTGCACATTATAGACAGTTGTGTACAGTTGCCTAAAGTACAGTGCCTGGCACATAAGTGAGAAATAAATAGTAGTAGTAGTGGTGGTGGTTGTTATTAATAATAAAGATGATAATAATAAGCAGGATTTTCAGTTTATAGAATGTTGCTTTCAATCATTGATCAGATAAATGCCTTCCTTTTCCTGAGGAGGACATTCAGGGCCATCAGAATAGTAAAATGGGGACTAAACCGCTGGCAGGATTCAGTGAGCCCTAGGAATTAATGATTATCCTGGGCCAAAGTGCTTTCCCATCCAGGCCTGCCAGTACCTTGGCTGTCTTGTGAGTCCAGCCGTGGGACAGAACATAGCCCAGGAACCTGCACTTCTCACATATGGCCAGAAGGTGGTGCTGCCGTTTCATTTGATCCAGGACTGCCGGGGCTCGTGGCTGCTGAGGTTGCTGGCACTTAAACAGCATTTATAAACTGAGAGGCTGTGCCGTGTAACTAGGTGGGTTGGTTTGAAAAGGACAGAGGCAGAAGTGATGTTTCTTCTAGCTCCAAAGTTGTTCGTTGCTGCACAGCTTCTTTGATCTGACCGTATACCTGGCAACACGTAAAAACAGGTCTCCACCACGAATCATTTGTCTGTTTCCCAATCTTGATATTGACTTTTGACCTCTAAACTTGTTTCCTGTTTACAGATTTTCTTGCCACTTGGGCTTCAGCAGGACCCCTGATGTCATCACTCTAGGCGCTCTCTCCACACTGTCCTGTGGTCGTGGCAGATATGTCAATACCCTTACATTCACTGAGATTCAACAATATGATGAGGGAGGAAAATGTTGACCCTCAAAACAGGGGGGTGACCTTCTCTAGACCAATGCCAGAGACCAGAGCTGAAGTCCAAATCCTGCATTCTCACATACAGTTGCCTACAGTCTCAACTTCAGCCTCAAACCCTGGAGGGACTTCCACACAGTTAATGACACCCCCAGGCTTTGACACCATGTCCACACCTCTAATGGGAGCACCAAACTCTGGAGCAGTATCCCCACCGCTAATGCCAGCTTCAGACTCTGGGGCACTGTCCCCATTGCTAATGCCAGCCTCGGACCCTGGGGCATTGTCCCCATTGCTAATGCCAGCCTCAGATTCTGGGGCACTGTCTCCATTGCTAATGCCAGCTTCAGATTCTGGAACATTGTCCCCATTGCTGTCCACTTCAGATTATGGGTTAATGTCTCCAGGAATGATGACAATTCCTGACTTTGGAACCATGTCCACAGCACTAATGGCAGCACCAGATTCTGCAGAGATATCACCATTGGCAATGCCAGCTCCTTCCTCTGGAATGATGTCTACACCTATAATGAGCACCTCATCCTCTGAGACAATGTCCACACCATTAATGCTAGCTCCAGATCCTGGAGAGATATCCCCACTCCTAATGCCAGATATAAACTGTGGAGGGATGTCCACACAGCCAATGACAGCTCCAGGCTCTGAAGCTATGTCCCCATTGCAAATTACAGATGAAGACACTGAAGCAATGTCCAAAGTGCTAATGACTGCCCTAGCCTCTGGAGAGATATCTTCACTGCTAATGTCAGACACAGACTCGGAAGCGATCTCCTCACTGATAATGTCAGCTCTAGCTTCTGGAGATACATCAACCCAGCCAACAAGCACTGCGCTCATGTCGGACCCAGACTCTGGAGTAATGTCATCACTTCTAATGTCAGCTCCAGGCTCTGAAGCAATGTCCACACCGCTACTGTCAGTCCCAAATGCTGGAGAAATGTCTACATTACCAAAGCCAGCCCCAGACACTGAAGCAGTGTCCCCACTGCTAATGACTGCCCTAGCCTCTGAAGTGATGCCTACCCAACTGATGTCAGCCCCAGGCCCTGGAGTGATGTCCCCATGGGTAACACAAAATCTAGACTCTGAAATCATGTCTACTCCACCAATGACAGCAACAGCCTCCAGAGTGATGTCTTCACCATCAATGAGAGCTTCAGACTCAGGAGCAATGCCTACACCGCTAATGAGAGCCCCAGCCTCTGGAAATATGTCTACATTGCAAAAGGCAGTCCCAGCCTCTGGAGCAATGGCCACCCCACTGATGACAGTCACAAGCTCTGTAGCAATGTCCACAGAGCAAATGCCAACCACAACCTCTAAGGTGATGTCTACACAGTTAACAATGGCCAAAACTTCTGACGCAATGCCCACAGGCTTTATGAAAGCTACAGCCGACGGAGCAATGTCTATGCAGAGCATGAGAGCCCCAGCCTGTGGAAAGATATCCACGCCGCTAAGGAGAGCACCAGCTTCTGGAGCAATGTCCACACGACCAATTACAGCCACAGCCTCTGAAACAATATCCATGCCCCAATTGACAGCTCCAGCCTCTGGGTCAGTGTCCATGCTGCAAGTGAGAACCCCTGTCTCTGGAGCAATGTCCATGTCACAAATGAGAACCACAGCCTCAGGATTGACATCTACACCACAAATGAGAGCCACAGCCTCTGGAGCAACGTCCACCCCACTCATGACAGCAAAATTCTCTGGATCAACATCCACACTGTTAATGAGAGACACAGCCTCAGGAGGGATGTCCATGCCCCCAATGAGATCTCCAGCCTCTGGGGCATTGTCCAAGCCACTAACGACATCCAAAGCCTCTGGAACAATGTTTATGGAGCATATGACAACCACAGTTTCTGGAGTGATGTCCACACCGCTAATGAGAGACACAGCCTCTGGAGCTCTGTCCATGCCAGAAATGACAGACACAGCCTCTGGAGGGATGTCTACACTACTAAGGAGGGCCACAGCCTCTGGAGCAATGTCCACATCACAAATGACAGCCACAGCCTCTGAAGCTATGTCCATGCCACCAACGAGAGCCCCAGGCCATGGAGCAATGCCCATGCCACTAATGAGAGCCACAGGTTCTGGAAAGATGCCCAGTAAGAAAGTGAGCACCCAAGACTCTGGAGGGATGTCCACATCACTCATGAGATCCGTGACCTCTGGAGGGATGCAGATGAGAGCCCCCGCCTCTGACGTGATGTCCACACCACTAATGAGAGCCCAGGCCTCTGGAGTGATGGCCAGGCCATTAATGAGAGCCTCAGACTCTGGAGAGATGTGCCTGCCACTAATGTCCCCCCCAGCTTCAGGAGAGATAGCCACACCTTTGAGAGCCCCAGCTTACGGAGCAGTGTCTGCTCCACAGATGACAGCCACAGCCTCTGGAATGATGTCCATGCCACAAATGAAGGCTCCAGTCTCTAGAGCAATGTCCACACCGCTAATGAGATCCACAGCTTCTGGTGCTCTGACCATGCCTCAGATGACATCCACAGCCTCTGGAGGAATGTCCTTGCTGCCGATGAGAACCTCGGCCTCTAGAGCTACATGTACACCACAAATGATGCCCACAGCTTCTGGAGACATGTGCACAATGCGAGCCCCGGCCTGTGGAGGGGTGTCTCCACCACTAGGAAGAGCTCCAGCCTCTAGAACTAGGTCCACACCACTAAGGAGACCCTCAGCCTCTGAAACTGTGTCCACAGAGTTAACAAGAGCGCCAGCCTCTGGAAAGATGTCCACTACACAAACGACAGCCATGGCCTCTGGAGGGATGTCCAAGCCATTAATGAGATCCTCGGCCTCCAGAACAATGCCCATGCCTTCGATGTCAGCCGTGGCTTCTGGAGAGATGTCTATGCCGCTAATGAAAACCACGGCCTCTGGAGCAGTGTCCACGTTGCAAACCAGAGTCATGAGCTCTAGATCTATGCCCTTGTCACAAACGACATACACAGTTTCTGGAGGGATGACCACACCACCAGTGAGAGGCTCTGCTTCTGGAGCATTGTCCACACCTCTTAGGAGATCCCCAGCTTCTGGAATGACGTCCATGCCACTACTGAGAACCGCAGCCTCTGGAGGGATGTCCATGCCACAAATGACAGCCACAGCCTCTGGAGCTATGTCCATGCCACTAACGAGGGCCCCAGCCACTGGAGCAATATCCACACCACAAACAGCCTTTGGGATGACGTCCACTCTGGAAATCAAAGCCACAGACCCTGGAGAAGCATCTGCCTCTCACGTCAACATCACTGCCTCTGGATCAAAGCCCACATCACATGTGACTACCACGACCCCTGAAACTAGGAACCCACCACCAAACGAAGTGCCATCCTTTGGAATGTTGACCCCAGCACTCTATTACCTCTTAGAAGAGCAGGAAGCAGCTCGGGGCTCATGCTCTGTGGAGGAAGAGATGGAGATTGATGAGGAGAAGCAAATGAAGGGTTTTTTGGACGATTCAGAGAAAATGGCATTTCTGGTGTCTCTTCATCTGGGGGCAGCAGAGAGGTGGTCCATCTTGCAGATGGAGGTAGGAAACCCCCTCTCAGATGAAAATCAATCATTCCTGAGAAGATCCCAGGGCTTATATGACTCCCTATCTGAGATAGACATCCTCAGTGCTATTCTTTGCCATCCTAAGCAGGGCCAGAAGTCAGTCAGGCAATATGCCACTGACTTCCTACTGCTGGCCCGACATTTGTCTTGGTCCGATGCCATTCTACGGGCCAGGTTTCTGGAAGGACTCTCAGAAGCTGTTACCACCAAAATGGGTCGGATCTTCCTGAAGGTGGCCAGTAGCCTAAAGGAGCTGATAGACAGGTCTCTCTATACCGAGTGCCAGCTGGCTGAAGAGAGGGATTCCCCGGGCAACTCAAGCCAGGTTCTGCCGACAGCCTGTAAGCGGAATAATGAGGAGGCCATGGAGAATGAACTGAGCTCCCAGCAGCAGACAGAGGAGGTAATGAGGGGCAATACACCTTGCTCCTTTGAGTAGAATCAGGAAGAGGCAAGGGGGAGGCATTGAGCTAAAGTGAGCATGGCTGTATAGTTATTTTGGGTGTACTAATCACTTTGAGAAGCAATGTCCTGCCCAAGTTACTGAGGGCCTGGGGTGGTTAAAGTCCTAAGTCTTCTGAGTATGAGGGAACTGGCTGGACACAGTCCCAACTCTCTACTTGTTCCAAGTTCAATTCTAAGAGAGGGGTCTTCTTTTGGGGACTGGGACCCACATACAGCCACATGTGTTGTGGACTCAGACAATTAGGGAATTTGGCTAGTCTAGACCTTGGTCACACTTTATACAAGTAAGATAAATTGACTGGGTTCCTTGATCTGCTAGGTCACTGAACTCAACCAGGCAGAACACGCCTTTGTCATAGTAAATGGGGCTTCTCACCTCTGTTATTTTTTTCTCACTCCTAGCACCAGCACGTTCCCAAACGCTGTTACTACCTGAAAGAGCATGGAGACCCCCAAGAGGGTCTTCACGACCACCTTGGACAGACCACAGGCCATCAGAAGGCCCCCACCAACAAGTAATGCTTTTTGGACTCTTCTCCTGTGATACCTGACTCGGCTGCTAACTTGAGGACTGGATCCTGGACCCATTCCATTCAACTACATCACAAACCTTGTTGCCTTCACCCTTCAGCCTCCCCTCCAGGGACATCCCATCCTATCTCTCGCTTGGCTGACTTGACTTTCTCTTTCACCCACATGCCTGTGACCTGCCCTGACAATCAGAGTGTGGACTATAAGAGCATATGGTGTATGAGGTTCTGAACTCCTATCATCGAGGCTGGTCCTAGTTCTTGGTCCAGGGAGAAGTCTAGGCAGGAGAAATCATGTCCTACCTCAAAAACACCTTAGAGTGTCTCGCCATGTGTCAACAGGCAAACTTGAGGAAGCCCTGGTTCCATTTCATCTGGCAGGGGAGCCTATAAGGAGAGTGATGCCCACTCCTGTACCACCCTTTTAATCCAGTAGACTTCCCCTATATACCCAAACTCATAGCACCTAAAATGGGTCTCCAGGGCCCTTGCCCTGTTTATAGTCTCCATCCTGAACCATTTGTTTTGACCCATAATAATAATAATAATAATAGTGATAGTAATGGCTAACAGTTATTGATAATGTACCATGTGACAGGCACTGGGCTAAACTCTTGACAAGCACCATCTCACTACATTCTTACAGTAACCCAACTTGTTCTTGTGTTGTCAGCTTCTGAACTCTTGTTCTGTGGCTCCTGTCTGGCTCCTCAGTGTGGAATCTCTAACTCTGACCTCTGGGTGAACCCCTCAGTTGTTAACTGCCCTCACTCCCCTTGGCTATTGTGCTTCATGGCCAGCACTCTTGATGAGGGGCTTGGTCTCTAAACAGGCATAGATAGTTAGAACATAATGTGAGCAGTGTTGGCTTTCAGTTGGTGGGGTTATGGGTGTTTTTTTATTTTCTTCTGTCTACTTCTCTGTACTTTCCAGATTCTCTACAGCAAGCATGTATTACATTTGTAATCGTAAAAGTAAATAAAATTCATTTACGAAAAAAGAATTCATTGTGGCTACTAGAATTTGATTTATTGAGTCGTTAATTCAACCAATATTGATTATCTAATGTGTCAGCCACTGTTTTGGGGACAGACAGATAAGGACCTGCTCATATGAAAATTCCATTCCAGTGGATGGGGGAGACAAACGATAAGCAAGAACACACTTAAGTTAGATTGGAACTGTGGTAAGGCTATGAAGACAAGAAATCAGGATAATGGGAGATTTAATACAAATAGGGCCAATTTATTTATTCAATAACAGTCCACATAAATAGGTTACTGAAAGGTCTTTCAAAAACAGTAGGAGTGACATGATTAGAAACGTATCTTAGAAGCTAACTTGGCAACAGTTTGGAGGCAGGATGGAGGGAGGGGTCAGAGAGCAATTGAACCTTCTACTGCAATAGTCCAGGTGACTAACTGGCCACATGACTCAATCTAGGTTGGTGGCACCAGAGATGGAAAGATGTGACAGAGAGCAAATCCTCTCTGAGGACTCAAGTCCACTGGTCCGTTACCCTAAACATTGAGTTTGATTCCAGGAAGTGGAAAATGATTCTCAGAAAAACAAAGATTGCCAGACAAGTTGGCAGCCCCATGATACTGTACATAAGAATCTGGCTCTGTGGGTTGCCTGCAGCTGCCTCAATCACCAGTGTTGTTGCCTCAGGAAACAGAGGGTGCAGTAAGTTGGGAAATACAGATTCCAGGCAGGCAGACATCCGGCCCCTAGGGACCCAGCTTTCCCCCTCTTTGGGCCTGCTGGCTCACACCTGGCCTGGGCCAGGCCCGAGGAGTTTGGATGTCTGTGTTCAGCCAGGATTCCTCTTAGCTAGGAAAAGCACTGTCGAGTTTTTTCCCTACTGAAAAAAACACAAGGATAATATAGAATTCCGAATTCATGCCTGGAAAATGTATATAGGAAGGAAAATGTCTTAAAAATGAAGCTGATTTTCTTACAGTCATGATAACAGAGAACAACAATTCCTTCCTTTATTTTCCTCCCCAGCCATTCTTCTTCCTTTTGCTTCTGCCTCTCCTCTCTTTGAAGCTAACATCACTAGAGATAAATGGAACAAATGGAGCCTAATCATACCCAACCAAAGCTCAGTCCCTGTTCTTCTACCCATCCTAAAGTTATATTAGAATTGTTTCAAGAGCCACTCAGCATCTACATGGAGCTGCGCCATCATATGCCCAAGTACTTGAGATAATTTCATCTGCTATAAAATAGTGTTTCAAGTTTCTCCAGGCCTCGCTGGCCTGTGGGGAAAAATAAGGTCCCATAAGTAGGAAAAACTCAGATGTCACCGACCTGTGTCCCCACCTGTGTTATAGTACCTCAATCCCTTGAAAGTTTCTTCCAGTTATGTATGGAAGACCCCAGCAGTTTCACGTGCTCTGAGATAGACCTCTCCTGTCGTTCTTTGACTCCTACCCTGCCCCGTGGAAGACAGCTGTCCATATTGCCACTTGGGGGCAGCTCCTACTGCGGACCCCAGCTGCTGGTGGGTGCCTCTGACTTTGGTAACGCAGAGGCCCCTGCTGGGGGGTAGCGTGGATTCTGGGGTGCTCACAGCTGCACATCTGACAGGGGCCTAAATGGTGCTGCCCTCTCTCCCAGCGGCTTTGGCTGAAGGCACTGATGGGTCCACCCAAAAGGGTAGAAATGCCCTTTCAGTTCTGTGCCACATTTTGTCACCTAGACACTTAAACAACCTTGCTTCTACCCTGCCTTTGAGTGAGGCCCCGTGAGAAAAACGGCTTCAGCTTCTTCCTGCAGCAACATCTCCCCATCCTGGCTCAGACTTTTAGACTTGGTTCTTGCGCTAGGAGAACAAAGGCCCTCACGTCGCCTCTCCAGACCCACCCTTTAGCCCTCATTTCCATATTCTACCTGGTGTCTATACCTGACCCCTCTAAACCCAAGGTCCTATAGATCCGCAGATCTCTTTAAAACAATTGTACTCCATGTGAAGAGATACGGGGAACCCTCTCCACACACCCAGTCCTTGGGGCAGAGCTAGAGGGCAATTGTCACCCTGTTCCATTCCTCCACCTTTCTGCCATCCTTTCACCCACCAGCTGGTCTCTGTTTCTGCTCCCCCAGGACCAACAGTATAGAGAATCTTCTCTTAAAGACCACTATTACCGTGCAAGTACAGGCTCGGGCTGTTGCTGAATGATGAATGCCTCAGACAGTTTTCAGACATTTCTGAGTCTCACTTTGGCCTCAGCCAGGATCCCACACTACACCGGACTAGTTTGATCAGATTAAATGAAGGACCCTCACCCCCCGTTTATTCCAATGGACCATTGCTTGAGACCTTGAGGCACTTTCAACCTCATTCTCCAACCAGAATATTACAGATAGAATAACTTGCCTTTCCTCAGAGCTATACAGAGATTCTTCACCCTGTGAACTGTGTGTTTCCTTCCTTCTCACATGGTCTGAAAGCTCTGTACCGCTTGGAAAGTTGTGGGGCAGGGAAAGCAGACTGCTAGATCCCTTATGACTGAATGGAAGAGTCATAAGAGAATAGATATTGTAGGAGGTTGAAATGACCACTGGATGGGGAGACCTGACTTTGAGTACCTCTGTCTTTCCCTTTAACAAGCTGGATAGTTTTAAACCAGCCACTTTACTTCTCAGGGCCTCAGTTTTCTCTTCTCTAAAATAGGAATAATCGTCATTGTCCTGCTAACCTCATGGCATTGTGGGATAAAGGTTGTGAAAGTGTTTGGAAAAATCAAATGCAACACATACAAATGTAAGATCTTGTTATGAGCTATTGAAAGGGATCAGAATATGCTACCCCAAAATATGCCAATTTGGTATTATGGTTATTTTGAGCTGGAGGCAATTAAGAAGTAACAAATGCAGAAAGAGCTCTTTGCTCTCCCTTCATCTGCTTAAAAGCAGGACATAAATTTCCCTTTGTGAAAGTGTTTTTCCTCTCCTCTCCCATACCATGAGGGAAACAACTATTATCACTGGGGACAGAAAGTCAGCACTAAGTTGGGTCTGCACAAAACCTTTCTAAAGACAAGCCTTTAGACCTTGCTAAAACAACTTTATCTTCCATTACTTTCCCCCATGTATTTACCTTCCCACAATTTACTGCCCCTAGAAGCCCAGACCTCTTTTCCTTTGTCTTATCACTTCTCCAAAAATTATCACCCATTGGTAAAATAGTATATAAGCTCCTGGGTCTAACCACTTCTTTGTGTCTTCACTTCTTCTCCATGAAGGCCTCTGTGCACATAAAAATTAAAATATTAACATCAAATAAAATTTGTATGTTTTTCTTCCTGTTAATCTGTCTTTTGTCAGTTTAATTTGCAGGTCCCACTTATAGAACACAAAAGGGTAGCGGAAAAAAATTTTTCCTCTCCTACACTGTAAACCTAAGCTTGGCCATGAGGGGGTTGGGAAGTGGGTGGGGGAGATAGGACTAGTTGGGACATGTTCAGAATTCAAACTCTTTAGGGGTTCCATTTAAATTGTGGGGGCAGGTTTAAAGGTAAATCTGTGGCCAAAGACAGGCAAAAGCCAGTTTAATATTAGCATCTCTCAAGCACTTAACTGTCGAGTACTTAATTTGGGCCCAAACTCTGGACTAATTGCATTATCTAGACTATCTCATGCAATCTTCACAACAACCCTGAGAAGTGGGTGGTCTCATTTACCCTATTTTACAGCCCAGGAATCTGAGTTACAGAGAGGTTAAGTAACTGGCACAAGGCTACAGAGCTAAGAAGCAGCAGAGCTGGGATTTGAACATATTCAATCTGACCTCAGAGCCCACACACGCAGCTGCTCCACTATACATACAGCTTTTTTAGTCAGAGCCAGATGGCCCCTATGAGAACTCACCCCATTCCCCTGAACAAATTTGCCACCGAACAGCAGCCAACATTTGAAGCTCATAAAGTTGGAGGCCTGAGCAATAATGGCCTCGTTTTCCCCTCCCTGTCTTAGATCCAGATGTGAATCCTCCTGGGGGTATTCGAGGAAAGTCTTCAATATCCAAGGAAAAGAATCAATAATTGTGGAATGCTATTGCACTTAGGAGGTTCCGCCCAGGGTCTCATGGCAGCCTCAGAGTGGGACAGCCTCTGTTCTGAGCTCTGGCCCAAGAAGGAGACTAAGATTCTCCCTTGAGCATCTTCCCTTTGAGAAGAAATGCATCTTGGGCCCAGGCATCTGCGGAATGGTACAGAATTCTGAAAGTGGTACAGAAGACTGGTTATAGTCTTCTGTAGCCCCAAGAGCTGGCACTTCTTTCTCAGCACATATTTTTCCTTCTTTTTCACTTCTCCTTCAGGGAAGAGGAGACTTGAGTAAGGAAGGAAGATGATTAGTCACTTAGATACTCCATATTCCTGCTGTCGAACACCACCCCCCTCCTAGGGAAGATTATCCTAGTTCTAACATTGGGGGCGGGAGGAATACACACACTAAGGAGGCACCGGACTCTGGCTTCAGCAACTGGGTAGAGATAATCTAAAGTGGCTTTTCCCATTATAAACTCAAAGAAATGCTGTGTAAAATGTGCATAACTCACAGCTGAGGCTGATATAAAGAAAGGGAAATCCCCAGAGGCAGAACACAAAGAGGGATCTTAATGGCAGACCAGGAAGCTCTTGAGGCCTCTAGGGCTGGCATGGCGGAGTGAAAAGAGAAGAGACCTAGGGTAGCTGACAATGGAATATTTACACGGCACTTGAGGAGCAAAATTGTGAACTTCTAATTCTATATACACCGTTCAACTATCACTCAAGAGTTTGTATGAAACAAAAACATTTTCTGACAAAGACTGAGACAATTCACCATTCTCATAAAAGGTGCTGCACTTGTAGCTAGGCTGGACCTGGGGGAGTGGGCAAGATTTAAGAAAAAGAAGCCCCCACCCTTCGACGAACTTTGCTGAGAATTTCACTGGTCTAAGCACTGATGTGTAAAGGGCTATTGAATAGATTGACTCTTGCTTTCCCTCAATTTCCTCTAATATCTTTTTAAAAACTTTATTTTTTGATAATGGCTTTATTAAGCTATAATTCATATACCATATAATTCATCCATTTAAAGTGTATAGTTCAATGTTTTTAATGTATTCACATATTTGTGCAATGATCACCACAATCTAATTTTAAAATATTCTCATCACCCCAAAAAGAAACCATGTACCCTTTAGCAGCGACTCCCCATGCAGCCCTCCCCCCAGTCCCTGGAAACTACTAATCTACTTTCTGTCTCTATAGATTTACCTATTCTGGACATTTTGTGTAAATGGAATCATATTTCATGTGACCTTTTGTCTGGCTTCTTGCACTTAGCATAATGCTTTCAAGGTTCATCCATGTTATAGCACGTATCAGTACTTCATTCCTTTTTCTAGCTAAACAATATGCCCTTATATGTATATATTCCATTTTGTTTAGACATTCATTAATTGTTGGACGTTTAGGCTGTTTCCATCTTTTGGTTATTATGAATACTGCTGCTATGCACATTTGTGTACAAGTTTTTGTGTGAACATATGTTTTCATTTCTGTTGGGTAGCTATCTAGGAGTAGAATTGCTGGAGCATTTCATTTGGTAACTCTGCATTTCACCTTTTGAGGAATGGCCGGGCTGTTTTGCAAAGTGGCTGCACCATTTTACATTCCCACGAACAGTATGTGACATCCTAAGTTCTCCACATCCTTGTCAACACTTGTTATTATCTGGCTTTTTGATTATAGCCATCCCAGTGGGTGTGAGGTGGTATCTCATTGTGGTTTTGAATTGCATTTTCCTGGTGGAGAATAATGTCAGGCTTCCCCTTTAATATATTTTTATTACAAACTCAACCATCCTGCAACATATTGTTGGGAGGCCCCCCTTTCGGAGAATATGCTGGGAGAAGCCACTGTTCCCCTTGATCTGCAGCATATCCCCAGCTATGCTATTGCCCCGAACCTTTTCAGGATGAGGGAGGGAGTTTAGAAAGGCAAATTCTCCAGGACCTGCTCAGACCCAGTTGCTGCCTTCTGCAACAATGATTGCCTCAGTACAAAGGTGAGCATAAGCTTGTATGTTCAAGCTTGCTGGAGGCCCGGAAACTTTAGCCCGAATAAGAATTCCCAGGGAAATGTGGCTTCTCTCTAGCAGATTCGTTCTCCTTCCACTAAAACCTAAAATAACCTAGACAAAGAATTAATTGCTGTGATCATTCATCGGGCTACGACCCTTTCTTATTCTGACACTTCTCAGAGTTTCTCCATACCCCGATCACCAAATGTTAACCACCTCCACCCTAAGAGAGAGGGAGGAAGAGGAAGAGGAAGGAGAGAGGAAGGGTGTGGGAGGGAAGAGAATAAAACAAGTTGAAAATGTGGGTTCCAATTCCAGCTGTGCCAGTGACAACCTGTGTGACCATTCTGGGCCTCAATTACCTCATCTTTATACCATTGTTAGATTCTCATTTGGGAGCCAGACTAGGTGATAACTCTTTTTCCCTTTGGATGTGCTCTGGGTATAGGAAGGTGTCTAAGTGGCCTGGGGAGAGGACTGCTGGGGCAGAAGCCCAGTCTGAGCCATTGCTAGAGGGCAGCATTGTATCAGCAATTATTCTAATAAAGCTGGCTGGGGTGCGGTCCGCTCAGATTTCTTTGACTTGAAAATATAGTTTCTTTCTCTCCCATAAATGACATTCTTACAAAGGGCAGTCAGTTTCCGAAAAACTGTAGAAAAACTGGAGGGAGAAGTGTGCTTTTCCTCCTGCAAATTTCATTGTCCATTAACCAATTTAAGATGGAAAAAGAAAGATTTTGCATTTTCATTTCTAACCAAACCTCTTTGTTTTTTGGTCGCCTTTGGATACAGTTGCGCAAACATCTTTTCCTCTTTGGAAATCCCATCAGAACCACCAGGGGAATGTTCAGATTCGTATGAAACCTCTTCCACAGTCTTGATTAACAGATTCAGTGACAGAATTTCTTATCAGGGAATTTATTATTTTTAGGCTCTTCTTTTCTTGGCTTATATTTATTACAACTAAAAGGTGGAATACTTAGGAAGTGGATTTATCATAAAGAATCATTCAGAAGTTCCCCATTAAATCTTTTCATTACTTGTCATGTTTTGCAGTGGATAAGTTCGTGCACATCAAAGCGGTATCCCAAGCCACCCCAGCCTGGGGACAAAAAATATACAGTGTAGGGCCACAATAACTGTTCAAACCGTGTATTTCTAGCTCTGTCTCCTTTGGCTTTTGCAGATTCTTCAGCCACCCGTGTAGTCACGCCCCTCTCCCAGCCTCAAAATTCACACCCTGTATTTCCACGAGAGGTAGGGTTGCCTCACGTGCGACCAGCTCATAGACGCAGATCTCTCATCATTCTTCAAAGGCAAGAATAAAATGTACACATTGTAACTATAAAGCAGGGGTGGCAGATGCATTTTCACTTACATGTGCACTCCAATCACTTGGTACTGGTGGAGCATCATTGAAAAGATTCTTAGATCACATTTAGGATCCGCAAGAAAGAGGGCGAGTAAGCAATGAATTGCTGATGTTTGCTAAGAACAGGGGTGTGGGTACACAAATTGAGAAACTCGCCATCCTTAAGGTAAATTCGTGCAAGTGGTTTTAATTCATTATTAATGATAACTATAATAAAGAAAATAATATTTTTTTAAAAAAACAAAGTAGGGTATTATTTAAAGGAAACTGGGATACTTCATAGAACATCTAGGTAATGGCTGGTCCTGGGGGTGGGGGGTGCAGCTGGTCCTCAAGAACTCCTAGAATCAGGGACTTGAATGCCACCAGTATTCTTGTTTTCTCTTTCTGCTTCTCATCTCTGCATCTCTCTGCACATTGACTGACTTCTTTTCTCTCTGTATGCTGACTTTCTCCACCTGGTGGGCAATCTGGCCCTCTAGACCTGTGCTGTCCAATGTGGTAGCCACCAGTCACACGTGGCTATTGGGTACTTGAAATGTGACTAGTCCAAATTGAGATGTGCTGGCTGTAAGTGGAAAACATGCACCGGATTTTGAAGACTTAGTACAAAAAAAAAGTCCTCATTAATTAAGAAAGCATTGAATGCATGTTGAAATGATAGCATATCGGATATATTGTGCTAAGTAAAAATAAATTATTAAAAAATAATTTCATGTTTCTTTTTGAAAGTGGCAATTAGAAAATTTAAAATTACATACTTGGCTCACATTATATTTCTATTGGACAGCACTGCTCTAGGGCTTTACAACTTATAGCTACTTGGGGAGTGATTGATTGAGTTTTTTTGGACCAAAGCACAAAAAGTGAAAGAAAGGGGCCTCATTGGTGAAGTTGAGCCAAATGCCCGCCTCCTAGATCATTCTTATGTGGCCCAAGGGGGAGGGTCGTGTGAGATCATGGCAGCTCAGTATGGGACATAAAATTGGGGTGGGCAGAGAGACAATTCCCAGAAGAATGGAGGAGGCTGCTGAGTGAATAAAGCAGGAAGTACCCTCCAATCTGGAAACATCTTAAATGCCTTTTTTTTCCAGAGACAGGGTCTCGCTCTGTCACCCAGGTTGGAGTGCAGTGGTGCAGTCATAATAGTTCATTACAGCCTCAAACTCCTGGGCTCAAGCGATCCTGCTGACTCAGCCTCCCGAGAAGCTGAAACTACAGGCATGCCACCATGCCCAGCTAATTTTTTTTATTTTTCTATTTTTAGAGATGAGGTCTCTCTATGTCACCCAGGCTGGAAGGCAGTGGCATGATCATAGCCTCGAACTCCTGGGCTCAAGTGATCCTTCTGCCTCAGCCCCCTGAGTAGCTGGGACTACAGGTGTGCATCACCATGCCCAGCTAATTTTTTTTTTATTTTTTGTAAAGATGGGGTCTTGCTATATTGCCTAAGCTGGTCTCAAAATCCTGGGCTTAAGCAATCCTCCCACCTTGACCTCCCAAAATGTTGGGATTACAGGTGTGAACCATTGCTCCTGGCCCCTAAATGCCTTTTTTAAAAAATCCTCAAGCTCCCACAGTCAATAATACAGCAAGTTTCATTGATTTTTACCTCCACCCACTTTTCTCCATCCTTAATGTATCTATCATTCTGTTAGTTTAGTCAACTGTCACCTTAGCTAGGGCTGAGGCAATCACTGTCAAATGACTTTTAAATTAGCATAGTATATAATACAACCAAATTACTGTTTCTCCCTTCAAGATTGGCACTTGGGAAGGTATTCACCTATTTCCAAGCAAAATGGTCTGAATTATGTCCACGTTCTACCACTCATCATGCATGTGACCAGGGCTAAGTCATGTAGCTTCTGTGGGGACTCAGTGGGCACATCTTTAAATTGGGAATAGTATGAACCCTACTTACTGCAGTCGTTGATGATATTCAGGGAAAAATATTGTGAGAATCCTTTAACATGCCAAATATTATTTTGGAGATTGGACTACGATACAACAAACAGCTGTGCAATATCTTTTGTAGAACTGCCTTAGTTGCCGGGACGCATTCATCAAATATCTTCAACAGCAATGACTGTTCTTTCTTTGAAGGTAGATTTGATTTTGGAAATGGTCAGAAGTCATTGAGAGTCAAGTCTAGTGAATGATATGTGTGCTCAAGCAGGGTAATACTGTTCATAAGTTTGTTCATTTTTTTTAAAAAAAAAAGAGGTGTAGGCTGGGTGCTGTGGTTCACGCCTGTAATCCTAGCACTCTGGGAGGCTGAGGCAGGAGGATCACTTGAGGTCAGGAGCTCGAGACCAGCCTGAGCAAGAGCGAGACCCTGTCTCTACAAAAAATAGAAACATTAGCAGGGCGTGGTGGCGCATGCGCCTGTAGTCCCAGCTACTAGGGAAGCTGAGGCAGGAGGATCACTTAAGCCCGGGAGTTTGAGGTTGCAGTGAGCTATGATGATGCCACTGCACTCTAGCTGGACTAAGAGAGTGAGACTCTGTCTCAAAAAAAGAAAAAAATAAAGGTGTAAATGTAAAGCAACGATACCGGTTTTATTGTCCCCAAGAGAGGCTCCAGAAGTGTTTATTGCAGTAGCATCCATTGATAGACTAAGTGGAGAGTCTCCAGCACTGACTGTTTGGATGTACCACGCTCCATGCTCATTTGCATGTGGAGACATTGAAGTATCATTTTTGTATGCATATTAAAAACAGCTTGACTACTGGGTGGTCAAACCTCTACAATAACACTTTATGTTTTAAAGTACTCTTTCAAAAAATTGTTTCTCTTGAGTATTGCCAACAACCCTGCAGATAGAATATGCCCTATTCCCAATTTAGAGATGTGGAAACTGAGACCTGGAGATGCCAAATGACCTAGTTCTGATGAAAAAGCTAACCGGACAGAGCCTGCGTGTGTTTAGACCATTTGGCTCTGAGCTCGATCTTCCTGTTGAACGTGCTGTCTTCTGGAAGTCTTCATTTCTATTTAACAATCATAATACTAATAATGATAAAATAGAGGCACAGAGAAGTGAAGTGATTTGTTCAAGGTCACAGCTGGTAAAGTGTTAGAGTTTAGATTTGGATGTAGAAACCACTGTTAGTGTGCCCGCTGATGTAGACATTTCCCTAAGCAGCTCATCCCACTTCTTTCACTATCAGATCTTTCTAGTACCTGCCTGTGTACTAGCCCTTGCTATCAAACAGAAGTCCTTTATGTCCTCCTCCTGCTTCTACCATTCTACTGGCACAGCTCTCCCTGATGACGTCTTACATGAATAAATCCAGTGGCATGCCCAACTGCACGTGTGCATGTGCACATATCCATAGCCTCGTTTTAGAAGTGGTGAGTTAGAATCTGTATTTTATGGAGTCTGTAACCACTGCAACAAATGAACCTGAAAATTTCAGTTGTTTAACACAATAGAAGTTTATTTCTCACTCATATAATAGCCCAGTGTGGGTGTTCTTGGTTAGTGGGTAGCTTTCCTTCACGAGTTGTTTCAGGAACACTGGCTTGTTCCATGTTGCTCTTTGGCTATATTCTAAGACCTCAGATTCTAGTCCTTGATGAAAACTAGTCACATGGCCTTATCTAGATGCAAGAGGGACAGGAAAACATAGTTTCTTTCTGGGCAGCCACTACCCTGTAACAATCATACTGTAAAGGAAGGAAGAGTACAAATTTTGGTGGATCACTATCTTTCTCTATCACACAAGCTCAGAAATGTTGCAAGGTCATACAGCTGGTAAGTGGTGGAAAATGGATTTGAAACCAGGTCTGTCTAAATCTACAATTTTTCCTCTTAATTACAGTACCTTCTATCTTTATGTCAGAATATTTTCTTTAAAAAAATCGAAATTCAGCTGTTGTACCTACTGGAGCCACTGGACCTCCAACCAGACATTGTGAGGTAGAAGTACCAGGAAAGCTGTGTCCTAGGAATGCCCTTGCTCCAGACTTCACTTTTATATGTATGGTTCATAGTCAGGAATTTTGAAATGGTGATAACGTTCACAGTTCTTTTTTGCAGTTTTGATTCCCATCTCCTTTTTGCAACTGATCCTTTCCTGATATTTCTACATTATATTCTATTACTCACTCTGAATACATTAATTTTTCCCACCTTTTAAGAAATGAATTTATACTTTGTTTTGACGTATATTCCAACAGGTTTGGGGAAAAGTACAAATGGCAGTTTAATTTATTCAAACAGCTAGATATTTGAAAAGTAAATAATCCAATGCAAACAATTGGTTAATTGCAAAATTATTAACTAGCTGTTTTAAAGTCTAAAACCAGTTATTTCACTTACCATCGACTTCTTCTCTCCTCAAAAATGTTTTGGGACTCTCATCCAACTTTAGATGGAGCCAGAAGAGGTATTTGTATTTCCATGTGTCCATGCTCTCTGACATAATTATCCTTCCTTTACTCACCTCAATTCATGTACTTCTTTCCCAGAATCTCTGATTAGAAAATCCCCTGGCTGCCTTAAAACAATTGAGATATGTGATCTTTGCTAAGAACCCTTGAATCTATGAGGAACTCCTGGTGATAGCTGAAGAAAAAGGTTTAGGCTTTATTTAGGGTGGGGATCTAAGTGTATGCAAAGCCAAAATATCAACTCCCCTCACAGCCTTGTCTCAAGCTTTCATTTTCCTTCTGGAGAGAGGACTGTTCACCTCTTCACCAATACTTGGGAGGGACCTAAAAAATCAACCTTATATAGCAAGAAGTCCATTCTGAGTTTAAACTGTGCCCATGACTGGGATTTAGATGTATCTTTGCATGCAAGTCTACTTGCATGAGGGACTGAGAAACATCCTGGGAGAGAATCCATCCTGACTGGAGAGGGAGCCAGGCTGGCAGGCTCCAATTACACAGCCTTAGTGGGAGAAGAGGATTAACTTGGAGGACGCTGTGGTATGTTACTTTGCTGTGTCCCTAACTCAGCAACCCTTTGACAGAGTATAAATAAAATGAGAAACTCATTTCCTCCACTTCACCATAGAACTGCATGCAGCTTTGGTGCCTTGAGGACTCCAAGTGGCAGCCCATGGAAACAGAAGCAGTGCCTGGCAAAGGTGACAGTGGCCAGCAGATACAGTGGTACCCAGCAAAAGCCTGTTGTGGAGGCAATGGAGTTGAATCTCAGAAAGGCAAAGTGAGTTGTCAGCATCACAAAAGAATAACCCATGTTTTGCTGACTGTGGTCCCTATACCTGCAAAGACTTTTCTGAGTCTTCTGGAGGATGCCTCAGAGGTATGCCCAAGGAATACAGTCAGAAACCATTTCATGCCAGAGGTGGTGGCATGTGCCTGTAATCTCAGCTACTCGAGAGGCTGAGGTGGGAGGATCAATTCAACCCAATGAGTTTGAGACCAGCCTGGGCAACATAGTGAGACCCTGACTCAAAAAACAAAAACAAACAAAAAAAAAAACTGAAAAAGAAACCATCTTGTGTCTGCCATTTTTCCCTTTAGTACTATATGAGGCTTTTGCAGACATTGCTCCAACACCAGCTCCTGAAATGAGCACACAATGAGGAATGCTGACAGAAGCAGAGGTCATTCACTGGCCTTTGAATTAACATCAGGGTTTCTAGACTCCAATTAAAATGACCACATTCTCATGATCCAAAGCACATGAACATATGAACCATGTGGGAAAGCCGAATTGTTTGAACTTGGAAAACAGATGTGGGATGAAAAATGGCCCAGGCAGAAATGGGATTGTGAGGATCTGGAGCTGTAGTTCTTGAGTATATGGAGCCAAATGGGGACGGCTTAATCTACAACAACAACAACTTCATGTTATTAATTTTCATGGATTTTGTTGTTTAGCATTTGGCTTACTGACCTATTAAACCTTCAAGATGGTACAGAACATCAAATACTGTCTTCACTTCTGACGCCAGAGGAGGAGATCGTGCATCCCTAAATACAGTTCTCCTCTGATGAGGCCCAGAAGGCATTAACCACTATTCCTGCTGCTGCTGTTGCTTTCACTTGGCTTTGCTACCGAGGATTCTACTCCTCTTCTGAGCACCTTGGCTTCTAAATTTCTGTCTTTACCCAAATTGTGTTATAGCAAATGTTTTTTTAAAAAATTTATTTCATAATATTATGGGGGTACAACACTTTGGTTATATATATTGCCCATGCACTGCCCAAGTCAGAGCTACAATCGTGGACATCCCCTAAATTGTGCACCCCGCACCCATTCAGCGAGAGTTTTCCCATCCCCTCCACCCCCTCCCGCCTGCCCTCTCCCTGATGAATATTATTTCCATGTGTGACATAAGTGTTGATTAGTTAGTACCAATTTGATGGTGAGTACACGTGGTGCTTGTTTTTCCATTCTTGTGATACTTCACTTAGAAGAATGGGCTCCAGCTCCATCCAGGATAATACCAGATGAGTTAATTCACTGGTTTTTTTTTATTGCTGAGTAGTACTCCATGGTATACATATACCACATTTTATTAATCCACTCGTGTATTGATGGGCACCTGGGTTGTTTCCACATCTTTGCAATTGTGAATTGTGCTGCTATAAACATTCGCATGCAGATGTCTTTATTATAGAATGTCTTTTTTTCCTTTGGGTAAACACCCAGTAGTGGGATTGCTGGATCAAATGGTAGTTCTACTTTTAGTTCTTTGAGGTATCTCCATGTTACTTTCCATGGAGGTTGTGCTAATTTACAGTCCTACCAGCAGTGTATGAGTGTTCCTATCTGTCCGCATCCCCGCCAACATTTGTTGTTTTGGGACTTTTTGATATGAGCCAATCTCACTGAAGTTAAGTTATATCTCATTGTGGCTTTGATTTTCATTTCCCTGATGATTAGAGAAGTTGAGCAATTTTTTATATGTTTGCTGGCCATTATCCTGTCTTCTTTTGAAAAGTTTCTGTTCATGTCTTTTGCCCACTTTATGTTTGACCTTGATAAGACAGTGATGGTTTTTTTTTTTTTTTAACTGGGGCACAGATAATTCAAGACAGAGATGTGTGGAAAACTTGAAGAAATTTGCATTCAGAAACATATAATTAGCCATTCATTCATTCATTACTTGGACATTTATTGAGTCACTAATGTATATTAGGCTCTGTCATAAGTGTTTATTGACTACATATACAGCTAAACAAGCATCTAAACAGGAGTGTATGACTGTGTCTCTTTTCAGGTGCTCTGAGAATAAACAAAATTGATTTGGCTATTTTCTTTTTGGCATATATTCTTCCTCAACCTAATCTCTCCCCCTTCTATACAGAATTACTATGGATGATCCGGGAGAAATCCAAATATGGTAGGTGGTAAGCACATCAATGACTCCCCAAAGATGTCCATATCCTACTCTCTGGAAACTGTGAATGTATTAGGTTAAATGGCAAAGGGGAATTAAGGTTGCAGATGGAATTAAGGTTGCTGATCAGTTGACTTTGAGATAGGAAGGTTATTTTGGATTATATGGGCGGGCACAATATAGTCACACATGTCCTTATAAGAGGAGGAAAGAGGCAGAAGAGGGAGAACCAGAGTGATCTAGCATGAGAAGGACTTGGCTTGATATTGCTAGCCTTGAAGATGGAGGAGGGGGACCATGAGCCAAGTAATACAGGTGGTCTATAGAAGCTGGAAAAGGCAAAGAAGCAGATTACTCCCGAGAGGCTCCAGAAGGAACACAGTCCTGCTTATCCCTTGATTTTCACCCACTGAGACTCATTTCAGACTTCTGACCTCTAGAACTGTACTCTAGGTAATACATTTGTGCTGTTTTAAATCACTAAGTTGGTCATAATTCGTTACAGCAGTGATAGGAAAACGAAGACATGAAAGAATTGTCTACATCAGTGGTTCTCAACCTTGATGGCACAATACCTGCTGAGTTTTTAAAAATCCTGACGCTAAGTAAGATTACTTTCCAGACCAATCAGAAACCTGAGGAGTGAGACCCAGGCATCTGGGTTTTTTTAAATCTCCACAGATAATTCCAATGTAGAACAAGATTGAGAACCACTGCGTTAAATAAATTTTGTGTATCACTGTATTTTAACAGTGAAAATCTTGTTTGGCTGAGAACAATCTTTTCTTATGTATTTCTACCAGTTTGTCTTTCGGCAGGACAAGGAAAAGTCAAAAGAGATGCAATCTCAAGAATCCCTGGGCCCTGAGGCCAGGAAAGAAGAACTTAACACAACCTCACAAACAACTGGAATGAAAGGTAAAGCATTGCCAGAGGCTAGTGTGTCTAGCCTATGTTTGGCAGATCCAGCCTCTTCTGAATGCCTGGGTATGTATGTCTATATATAATGCCTTTTGATTTATTTTCAGTAAGGCATCTAAAAGTCATTGGAAGATGGACAAATGTTGCCAAGTGAATCTTAAAAGGTGATCTATCAAGACCTGCACGTAAGAGAGTAAACTCAATTGAATGCCCAACCAAATAAACCCATTACTCAGCAGTGTGAGCCATGTCTGTGTCACTGGCACCAGCCAGCTGGAGTTTGGAGTTCTGATAAGGTAAAGCCAAGAGTTGTTTTCTGAAGAATGAAGATTGAAGAATAGGCTGTATTTGAGATTAACTGAGCATTTAGCAGAAATGAATTATACAGTTGTCCCCTCAAGGGATTGGTTCTAGGACCCTGAAGATACCAAAATTCTAAGATGCTGAAGTCCCTGATATAAAATGCCGTAGCATTTGCATATAACCTATGCAATCCTCTTGTATACTTTAAATCATCATACCTAGTACAATGTAAATGCTACGTAAGTAGTTGTTATACTGTAATTTTAAAAGTTTATTCTTTTATATTGTTGTGATGCCATTTTTATTTTTTTCAGATATTTTTGATCTTTGGTTGGTTGAATCTGCAGATGTGGAACCTCTGGATACAGAGGGCTGACTGTACTCTGAACTTAACTTCTATTGATTCAAGCAGAGTTTATTGGGGCAGATTGGCCATGACATATAGGCAATATGGGTGCAGAGAGTCACATTAACTCTTTCTGGCCACTATAGAACATGACACTGAATTGCTAATCTAATGAGAAAGACATTGTGGATCCTGAATTGACTTCTTTTTCTGATCTGTGAAGGGGCTGACGGATTGCCATATATTCACAGAGAGCAGAGGATGGAGAAGGTAGAAAACCTGCTTTTTGTCCATGGAGGTGGAACAGGTATCCCATGTTCCCTGGGTTAGGGTTTGATCCAAGGCAGATAAAATGCTTTCTGTAGAGTTGAGTTCAAAGACTTGAGCAGTGAAGAAGGGGCCAAGATCAGTGGTGTGCTGGAGCTGACTTGCACCAGTTCATTAGCACTGATTATGTGTATCTCTTCCCAACTTTGCATCGAATGACATCATGTTAGTAGCTTAAAATTGGCCATGATGGAAATATTCACACTACAGAAATTGGCAAATACTATAAATCAACACCCCTCATCCTCCCTCCCCCAGAAAGCTGATTGTTAAACATTTACTAACACACCACACTGGGGCTTAAAATACAGTGAAATAGGCTGGGTCTGAGAGGTGCAGTATAGCAACAAATAATTTGCCTGGAGAAGAGAAGACTTGGGTGAACATGACTGCTGTCTATGGGAAGAGGGCTCAGTTACCATCTTTATTTCTCTAAAGAGTAAATCAGAACCGTCATGCACGTGTGTAGCAGGGGGAATTCCATGGCAACTGGATTCAACTCAATATAAAAATAATTTATTAATGTTCAGTGCCATCCGAAGAGGAAAAAGGTTGTCTCAGAAGGTAGTGAGCTCCCCCATCACTGGAAGTGAGCAAACAGATGTTGAAAGATCACTAGGCAGATGTATTGTAGAAGAATTTAAAGTATTAGATAGTAGACTGGATGGGGTTATATGACCTCTAAGGTCTCTTCCAACCCTGAGTTACACCTGATTTTGTGAAAAAATAATTGATGGATTTAGAAGAATTTAAAGAGATCTTAGCATTGCTAATGGTTCAAAACCAAGGTGAGGGGAAATATTTTGTAAGAGCTCAAGATAGGCTTCTTACCCTCTTCATACCATCTCCCTCCCAATTGGCTAGCTTCATTCTTTCCCATGGCAGTAACTAATGGAAACTTAGGCAGAGTACAAGTGTCCTGATACCTCCCTATCTTTATTTCTCTACTACAGATTGAAATTGTCAAAGAGGGTCTTTCCTCTGACCAGTTGACTGTATATCTCTTAGAAGAAAGCCTAAATTATATATATATATTTTTTGCCAAGAAGCCTCAAATGCTATCCCAAAAGGTTTCCCAAAGTGAATTAAAATAAGTATCCTATTCAAGCCAGGAGAAAAAAAATTCACATTAAATTAAGCAGGCATCAGAAGCAATTATACTATAGTGAGAAGAGTAATTACATATTTACATTGCTTGAAGTTATGCTTTATAAAGTTATGTCAAACATAGAAGCCATGAAAAATAAACATGAAAGAAACAGAGAGGAGGTTCAGTCTATTAAAAGTATTTTTCTAGCAGCTTCTCATGATTGTCTTTAATCCATTTACTATTTTCATTAAGCCAATCATGATTTCTTTAAGCCGTATGACACATGGGTCAGTACTATTTTCCATGGTTTGGATAGTTACCTACCTGCGTGGGATGTTTGAGGTATTCACAGGGTGAAGGCAGGAGACAAGCTGTCTTTTCAAGTACCTCCCTTTTTATACTGATCCACTTGGCTATTGATAGAATGGAGTGAAAACTCTGTGTGTATGTGTGTGTATGTGTAGTTATTAATCTGATATATGTGGGTATGAGTGATATATATGTATAATAGTTTCAGTGATACTTGGAACTTGTTTGAAATAACAAACATTTTATGATTAAAACACAGAGAGCACTTTTGGATTGGCAAAATAAGAACTTCCAAAAATGCACTCCTCCATAAAAGCAAGAAGAACACAGGAAAAATTGTCAAAATTAACTTTTAAAAGACTTTTTTGGAAGTTAACAAAAATTTTGCAACAATCTGAGAACTGTTTATTTAGGAAAAATGACTGAATCTTGATAAGAATAGTGAGCTTTGTGGCATTTAAACTTGGACTATTTCCATCTCTCTCTTCCCAGCTCAGTGGTAGCCTTGAACCAACTGCTTCACAATTATGGTAGTTGTGAGAACCAGCAGCCTGGCAGCCACCTGAAGAGGGAAAATGGGTTTGGAGCTCTCCCATAAAGTCCTGTTTCCAAAGAATTGTTATTGTCATAATTTGATCAGCCTGACAGCTTCTTGGAAATACCCACTTGTCTGGCTGGTCTTTATTTGACCTGATTCAGAGTTCATTCACTGTGAAGTCTTTTCCCAGGAGGAATTTTATAAAATAATCAGTGGAGATGGTTTAACATTACAGATACATTAGGCAGGGATGACAGTTTAGCTAAACAAGAGGCTGACCAAAAAATTCAAAAGTAAAAACTGGGGGATGAGATGTCTATAGGGAGCATTGAAAAGTTCTGACCTATTCCTAGGAATCCAGAAGGCCATGCACATGTGCAGAGCTGTGTACATGTGTAGGGAAGACCAGAGAAGGCCCTAATATATCTCACCTCTGGCTGCCTTGAGGCTCTGTGCAAGCAGGAAGTGAGGGCTAATGCAAAACTGTAACCCACAAGAGCATTAAAGGCATACCCCCAACAAGCAGACAGAGCCCCTATGCAAAGGATAAGAACTTGTTGGTTCAAGGCATTTAAGGAAATCTCTGTCCAATTATTAGCTGAACAGTAACACAGAGACTTTAGTGACCACATATGACAAAGAATAGGGTTTACAGAATTATCTCAAAGTCATTAAACAGACAAATAGCAGTAGTAACAACAGTAACAATAGCAAAAAAACCCAGCAACAAACCCTAGGTGGAATTTTCAGAGATGCCACATTATATTATTTAAAATGACTAGTTTTCAGTAAAAACATGAGACATGCAGAGAAAAAAGAAAGGATAGTTCACACAAAGGAAATAAGCAATCAATAGATACTGTACCTGAGGAAGCACAGATGTTGGACTTACTAGACAAAGCCTTTAATTTATCTATTTTAAATATGTTAAAAGAACTAAAGGAAACCATGTCTAAAGAACTAAAGGAGAGTATGATAACAATGTCTCAGCAAATGGAGAATATCAATAAAGATATAGGAATTATATAAAAAGAACAAAATAGATATTCTGGAGTTGAAAAGTACAAAAGCTGACATCACAAATTCACTAGAGGGGCTTATGAGCAGATTTGAGAAGACAGAAGAAAGAAAAAGTGAACTTGAAGATAGGTCAGTTGAGATTATCCAATCCAAGGAACAGAAAGACAAAAGAACATTAGAAAAATGCGCAGAGCCTCAGAGACATGTGGAACAGCATCAAGCATATGAATACATGCCTAATGGAAGACTTAGAAGGAGAGGAGAGAAGAGGGCCAAAAATAGTATTTGAAGAAATAATTACTTAATATTTCTCAGACTTCATGAAAAACATTAATCTACACATCTAGAAAGCTCAACAAATTCCAAGTAGGATAAAGTCGAAGGTAAGCATGTCTTGATACATCATAATCAAACTGTTGAAAGCCAAAAACAGAGAATCTTGAAAGCACCAAGAGAGAAATAACTCATCACATACAAGGAATTCTCAGTGAGATTAAAAGCTGATTTCTTGTCGGAATCCATGGAGGCCAGAAGCTGATGGGATAACATACTCAAAGTACTGAAAGAAAAAGACTATCAACCAAGAACTCTATATCTGACAAAGTCATTTTTCAAAAAGAAGTGTGAAATTAAGATATTCCCAGATAAACAAAAACTGAGAGAGTTCTTTTCTAGCAGACTTGTCCTACAAGAAATGCTAAAGGGAGTCCTTCAGACTAAAATAAAAGGGTACTATATAGTAACTTAAATCCACATCAAGAAATAAAGATCATCAGTAAAAGTAACTTCATAGGAGAATGTAAGACAGTATTAATCTTTTTATTTGTAACTTTTCTTTTTCCTATCTGATTTAAGACAACTACATGAAGCAATGATTATAAATCTATGTTAATGGACACTCAGTATCTAAAGATATAATTTGTGATAGTAACAGCATAAAAGGGAGCTATACGGGGGCAAGGATTTTGTACACTATTGAAAGTAAGTTGTTTTTAATATGGACTAGATTGATGTAAATGAAGATGATAATTGTAATCCCCAAGGCAACTGCTAAGAAGATAATTCAATAATATATAGTAAAAGAAACAAGAAGAGAATCAAAATGGTACATCAGAAAATATCTATTTAACACAAAAGAAGTGAGTAATGGAGGAATCAAGAAACAAAAAAGATATAAAGCATATAGAAAATAAATAGCAAAATGGCAGAAGTTCTCCCTTATCAATAATTACATTAAATGTAAATGGATTAAACTTTCCAATTATAAGGCAGAGATTGGCAGAATGAATTTAAGAAACATGATCCAACTATATGCTGTATACAAGGGACACACTTCTAATTCAAATAAACAAATAATTTGAAAGTAAAAGGACAGAAAAAATATACTATGGAAACAGTATCCAAAGGAAAAAAAAAGCTGGAGTGGTGATAATAACATAATAGAAAAAATAGACTTCAAGGCAAAAATTGTTACCAGAGAATAGGAAGGACATTTTATAATGGTAGAATGGTTATTCATCAGGATAATATATCAATAATAAACATATACGCTTGTTATATATATGCACCCAACAATAGTGCATAAAGATAGTCTTGTTATTTATCATAGTTACATCCTATAAAGTCACCATGAATACTGAACCATTGTTCCTATGGGAAATATGTGTATATATACATACATACATTTTATATATAAATGCAAATATTTGTATATATATTATATATATATTATATTTTTTAAATCCTGAAAACAAGTTACCCTGATAGATAAAACAAGCTTCAGAGGTGTTAAGTGACTTGCCCAAGGTGCCAGAGTTGGGATTCAAACCATACCCAACTGGCCCCAGAACCAGAGTTTCTTGTACTACATTGCACTGTCCCCTACTACCTCCATCCTCTGGACATCACTGTATGAGAGCTGACGCAAGAAGACAGAGCATCACCTTGTTTGACCTCAGCTGGGAATGTGTACTTTGGGCAACTCAAATTTTTTGCTGCTGTGCACATGTCTACAAATGACCATGAAAGCACTATAGGGGTTTGATTTTGGGATTACAAATAAATTTTAGCTATTATGTGAATTTGCAAATATGGAATTTGTGAATAATGAGGATTGATTGTAAATGAAGCAAAAACTTCATGTACAGAAAAATTTCATGTACTATATAGAATTAGAGAAGTACACAGTTCAACAATAGTAGGTGAAGACATCAATACCACACTTTCAGTAATTAGTAGAACTAGACAAAAGATCAGCGAGGATAGAAGGCTTGAACAATGCTAGGCCTAACAAATATGTACTGAACACTATACTCAACAATAGCAAAATTCACACTTCTTGTGTGCACAAGAAATTCTCCAAGATATACCATTGCTAGGCCATAAAACAAGCCTCAATAAGTTAGAAAGAATTAAAATCATACAAGGTATGTTCTCCAACATCAATGGAATTATTTTAGAAATCAATAACAGAAGAAAATTTAGAAAGTTCACAAATGTGTGGAAATTAAACAACACATTCTTATGAAATTAGAAAATGCTTTGAGATGAATGAAAATGAATATGCAACATACCTAAACTTATGGAATGCAGCAAAACAGCCCTTATAGAGAAATTTATAGCTCTATTTTAAAAAAGAAATTAATAACCTAACCTCACACCTTAAGACATTGGAAAAAGAAGAGTAAACTAAACCTAAAGCAAACAAAAGGAAGGAAATAATAAATATTAGAGTGAGAATTAATGATATAGAGAACAGAAAAACCACAGGAAGAATCAATAAAACAAAAAGCTGGTTCTCTAAAAAGATTAACAAATCTTTAGGTAGATTGACAAAGAAAAAAAAAGACTCAAATGACTAGAATCAGAAATAAAAGATATGACATTATTAATAATCTTACAGAAATAAAAAGGATTACAAAGAAATACTAGGAACAATTATATGCCAATAAATTAGATAACTTAGGTGAAATGGAAAAATTTCTACAAAGACACACAGACTACTAAAACTTACTCAAGAAGAAATAGACATATTACTAGACCTATACCAAGTAAAGAGATTTAATTAGTAATAATAATAATAACTACCCACAAAGAAAAGCCCAGTTTCAGACGGCTTCATGGAGTTTCCTTTGGGGTAATGAAAGTATTCTGAAATTAGTTAGTGACAATGGCTGCACAACTCTGTGAATATATTAATAACTAATAAATTTTATACTTTAAAAAGAATTTATGGCATGCAAATTTTATCTCAAAAAAGCTGTTATTAAAACACATCTTTAACCTTGATTTTCAGTCACTGCCATAAACAGCAGCCTGTCCAGTCTGTAGCCTTGGCAGCTGATTGCTTTCTTTACCAGATTCTCATGCCACTCCCACAACTACCCTGACCCCTTGTGACTGGCCCTTCATGGTTTGAGACCAGGTTGCTTCTTTTTAAAACTAACCCCCCACTAGTGACCAACTGTTCAGGTTTGCCCAAAACTAGGGGGTTTTTGGGGACACTGCAATTTCATTCCTGAAGCCAGGACTGTCTCCAAAAAACCAGGATGGTTGGTCACCCTTTTCATAATGCACATCTTGGCTATTGGAGGCTTGAAGTAAATATTTTAACTCCTGCCTTGCAACTGGCGTGGTGCAGAGTTTTTCTGCCTTTCTTTGAATACTCTGTGTCTCTTACAGGTTTCTCTTTTTCTTATCATTCACTTACCACACAGAACCTCAAGACTTCATTTTCATTTTTAGTAAATATTCATTGAGCACCTCCTATATCCTATGCACTGTAAAAGGTGCTGGTGATACAGAGGTGAACAAACTGGACATATCTTCTCCTTTATGGAGCTTACATTGTAGTGGGAAGGAACTTAAAATAAACAAGCAAATGTACAATATGGACTGCTCATAGAGCAATGAAGAAAAATAATACAGGGTAAGGGGATAGAGTGTTATAGGGGCAGGGAAAATGATATTTTAGGTGGAGTGCTCAGGGAAGTCTATATAAGGTGACATTTAAGCAGATACCTGAGTAAAATGATGACGTGAACCATGTAGATAGTTGGGGGTGGGGAAGAGAAATTTAGGCTGAGATAGCAGCAAGTGCAAAGGCCCTGAGGTAGGAACATGCTTGGCTTCCTTCAGAAGCAGACGAGAACTTGGTTCTCATCTTTTGCCCTCTGCTGTTACTGACTCAGGGGTTCATTCATTCTCATGATTTTAACTACTGTCACTGCAGTACTCCTCATTAGGTCCCTGCTACACTATCTTCATGTTCCAGCTCATTCAGAAAAATTTTCCTGAAATACTGATTCCATCAGATCATTCCTCGGTTTAAGAACTTTTAGTTTATGTCTATTTACCCACAATAAAAATCCAAACTCCTCCCTAGTCTCCCACTACATCTCTTATGCTGTTTTATAAATTTTGATTCTTATCACACTTTTACTGATCTACTCCAGCTCAGCTAATCACTCTTTTCTGGATGTTTATATTGCAATGAAATATACATAAAATAAAATTTGCAATTCTAACCACTTTTAAGTGTATACTTCAGTGGCATTAAGTACATTCACACTGTCATGCAACCACCATTACCATCCATCTTCCATTTTTCATCTTCCCAAACTGAAATTCTGTACCCATTAAACACTAACTTCCCACTTCTCCCTCCCCTTGCTCCTGACAACCACCAATTTTCTGTCTCTATAAATTTGAATACTCTAAGAGTCTCATGTATGTGAAATCATAGAATATTTGTCTTTTTGTTTCTGGCTTATTTCACTTTGTGTATGTCTTTAAGATTCATTCATGGGCCAGAATTTCATTCCTTTTTAAAGCTGAATAATATTCTGCTCTATGTATATACCACATATTATTTATCCTTTGATGAATATTTGGGTTGTTTTTACTTTTTGGCTCTCGTGAATAATGCCACTATGAACATTGGTGCACAAACTTGTTGAGTCCATGCTTTCAAAATCCAGAAGTGGAATTGCTGGGCCATGTGGTAATTTTATGTTTAAATTTTTGAGGAATGACCATATTGGTTTCTACAATGGCTGTACCATTTTACATTCCCACTAGCAATGACAAGGGTTTCAATTTTTCCATATCCTCGCCAGCACTTGTGATTTTCTGAGTTTTTTGTTTGTTTTTATAATAGCCATCTTAATGGATGTGAAGTGGTACCTCATTTTGGTTTTGATTTGAATTTTCCTAATAATTAGTGATGTTGAGTATCTTTTCATGGCTCATTGGCCATCTGTATAACTTTTTTTGAGAAATGTCTATTCAAGTCCTTTGCTCAGTTTTAAACTGGTTTTGTCATTGCTGTTGTTGAGTTTTAGGTATTCTTTATGTATGTATTCTGGATATTGACCCCTTATCAGATATATGATTTGTGAATATTTTTTCCCATTCTGTAGGTTGTGTTTTCACTCTGTTGAATGTGTTCTTTGAGGCATAAAAGTTTTAAATTTTGATGAATTACGATTTATTTAGTTTTTCTTTTATTGCCTGTGTTTTTGGTGTTATATCTAAGAAATCCTTGCCAAATCCAATGTCATGTAGTTTTACCTCTACATTTTCTTCTAAGAGTTTTATATTTAGTTTTTATGTTTAGGTCTTTAATCCATTTTGAGTTAATTTTTGTATATGGTGTAAGGTAAGGGTCTAACTTCATTATTTTGTACGTGGATATCCAGAGATTCCAACACTATTTACTGAAGAGACTGTTCTTTCTCCATTGAAAGATCTTGCCACTTCTAGAAAATAATTTGATGATATACACTAGGGTTTATTTCTGGGCTTTCTGTTTTATTCCATTTGTCTATATGTCTGTCCCTGTGCCAATACCACACTGTTTTGATTATGGTAGCTTTGTAGTAAGGTTTGAAATCAGGAATTATGAAACCTCAAACTTTATTCTTTTTGAAGATTGTTTTGGCTATTTGGGGTTTCTTGAGATTCCCCATGAATTTTAGGATGGAATTTTCTATTTCTACAAAAAAACCCACAGGATATTGATAGAGATGGCATTGAATCTATAGATTGATTTGGGAAGTATTGATATCTTAACAATATTGAATATTCCAATCATGAACACAGGATATCTTTCCATTTATTGCTGTCTTTTTTACTATCTTTCAGCAACATTTTGTAGTTTTCAGTGTGTAAGTTTTTCACCTCCTTGGTTAAGTTTATTCCTAAGTATTTTATTCTTTTTGATGCTATTATAAGTGAGATTGCTTTCTTAATTTTCTTTTCAGATTGATCATTGTTAATGTATATAAACACAAATGATTTTTGTATGTTAAATTTTGTATTCTACAACTTTGCTAAATTAGTTTATTAGTTCCAACAGTTTCTTTGTGGGATTTTTGGTGTTTTCTACACATAAGATCATGACATCTTTTTAAATGATGCATAACAGATGTACATAGTTTCAAGGTATGTGTGATAATTTAATCATTCATATAATTTGTAAAGATCAAATCAGTGTACTTGGGATATCCATCATTTTAAATAGTTGTCTTTTCTTATGCTAGAACCATTCGAATTCTTCTCTCCTAGCTATTTTGAAATATATATAATAGATTATTGTAAACTATAGTCATGCTACTGATCTAACACTAGATCATATTTCTTCTATCAAGCCATATATTTGTACCCATTAATCAACTTCTCTTCATCCGCCTCTCCACCCTACCCTTCCTGGCCTGTGGTAACCCCTAATCTACTCTCTGTCTTCATGAGCTCCACTTTTTTTTGCTCCCACATATGAATGACAGCATGCGATGTTTATCTTTCTGTACTTGGCTTATTTCACTTAGTATAATGACTCTCAGTTCTATCCATGTTGCTGCAAATGACAGGATTTCATTTTTTTATGGCTGAATCATATCCCACTGTGTATATATGCCACATTTTCTTTATACGTTCATTTGTTGTTGGGCACTTAAGTTGATTCCATATTTTGGCTATTGTGAATAGTGCTGCCATAAACACGGAAATGCAGATGTCTTTTTGATATGTTGATTTCCTTTCCTTTGGATATATACCTAGTAGTGGAATTGCTGGATCCTATGGTAGTACTATTTGTAGGTTTTTTTTTTTTTTTTTTTAGACAGGGTCTTGCTCTGTCTCTTGGGCTAGAGTGCAGTGGTGTCATCATAGCTCACTGCAACCTCAAACTCCTGGGCTCCAGTGATCCTCCTGCCTCAGTCTCCGAAGTATCTGGGACTACAGGTATGCACCACCACATCCAGCTAATTTTTCTATTTGTTTGTAGAGACAGGGTCTCGCTATCGCTCAGGCTGGTCTCAATCTCCTGTCCTCGAGCAATCCTCCCGCCTTGGCCTCCCAGAGTGCTAGAATTACAGGAATGAGCCACCTCCATACTGTTTTCCATAGTGGCTGTACTAATTTACATTCCCACCAACAGTGTGTGAGGGTTCCCATTTCTTGGCATTCTTGCCAGCATCCATTACTGCCTATCTTTTTGATAAAAGCCATTTTAACTGGGGTGAGATGATATCTCATTGTAGTTTTGATTTGTATTCCTCTGATGATGAATGATGTTGAGCATTTTTTCATACACCTGTTGGCCATTTGTATGTCTTCGTTTGAGAAATATTTATTCAGATCTTTTGCCCATTTTAAAATCAGATCATTTGTTTTTTACTATTGAGTTGTTTTAGCTTCTTATATATTCTGGTTATTAATCCTTTGTCTGATGGGTAGTTTACAAATATTTTCTCCCATTCTGTGGGTTGTCTTTTCACTTTGTTGATTGTTTTCCTTGCTGTACAGAAGCTTTTTATCTTGATGTGATTCCACTCCCATTAGTCCATCTTTGCTTTGGTTGCCTGTGCTTTTGAGGTCTTACACAAAAAATCTTTGCTCAGACCAATGTCCTGGAGTTTTTTCTAATGTTTTCTCCTAGTAGTTTCAGCTTCAGGTCTTAGATTTAAGTCTTTGATCCACTTTGATTTTATTTTTGTGTATGGTGAGAGATAGGTGTCTAGTTTCATTCTTTTGCATATAGTTTTCCAGTTTTCCCAGCACCATTTACAAAGAGATGGCCCTTCCCTGTTGTATATTCTTGGTGCCTTTGATGAAGATATGTTGGCTATAAATGTGTGGATTTATATTTGAGTTCTCTATTTTTTCCCATGGGTAGATGTATCTGTTTTTATGCCAGTACCATGCTGATTTGGTTACTATAGCTTTGTAGTAAATTTTGAAGTCAGGTACTGTGATGCCTCCAGCTTTGTCCTTTTTGCTCAGAATTGCTTTGGTTATTAGCAGTCCTTTGTAGTTCCATATGGATTTTAGGACTTTTTCTATTTCTGTGAAGAATATCACTGGTATTTTTATCAATATGGCATTGAATCTATAAATTGCTTTGGGTAGTATTGTAATTTTAACAATATTAATTCTTTCAATTCATGAGCATAAAATATTTTTCCATTTTTTATGTCCTCTTCAATTTCTTTCATCAGCGTTTTATTGTTTTCCTTGTATAGATCTTTCACTTCTTCAGTTAAATTGATTCTTAGGTATTTTATATTCTCCATAGCTAGTGTGAATGAGATTACTTTCTTGATTTCTGTTTCAGATTATTCACTATTGGTATATATAAATTTTTGTATGTTGATTTTATATCCTGCAACTATACTGAATTTGTCAATTAGTTCTAACAGTTTTTTTGGTGGAGTCTTTAGATTTTTCCAATTATAAGAGCATGTTATCTGTGAATAAGGTTAATTTAATTTATTCCTTTCCACTTTGGATGCCCTTTATTTCTTTCTCTTTCCTGATTGTTCTGGCCAGGACTTGTAGGACTATGTTGAATAAAAATGGTGAAAGTGGACATCCTTGTCTTGTTCCAGATCTTAGAGGAAAGGCTTTCAATTTTTCCCCATTTGGTATGATGTTAGTTGTGGGTTTGTCATATATGGCCTTTATTATTTTGAGGTATGTTCTTTCTATACCCAGTTTGATGAGGGTTTTTATCATAAACGGATATTGAATTTTACTGAATGCTTTTTCAGCTTCTATTGGAATAGTCATATGTTTTTGTACTTCATTCTATTAATGTGATGTATTATGTTTATTGATTTGTGTATGTTGAACCATCCTTGCATCCCTGGAATAAATCCCACTTGGTCATGTTGGATGATCTTTTTAATGTGTTATTAAATTCGGTTTTCTTGTATTTTGTTGAGGATTTTTCCATGTATGTTCGTCAGTGATATTGGCCTGTAGTTTTCTTTTTCTTGTTGTGTTCTTATCTGGTTTGGGTATCAGAGTAATGCTGACCTCAGAGAATGAGTCTGGAAGTGTTCCCTCCTCTTCAATTTTTTTGAAGAGCTGAGTAGAATTGGTATTATTTCTTCTTTAAATGTTGGTGTAATCCATCAGAGCCTTGGCTTTTGTTTGATGGGAAACTTTTTATTATAGCTTCAGTCTCATTAATTTTTTTTTTGAAGTTTTCTATTTCTTCATGGTTCAATCTTGGTAAGTTGTGTATTTCCAGAAATTCATTCATTTCATCTAGATTTTCCAGTTTGTTGGAAAATCAATACAATTGTTTGTATTTCTGTGGTCCCAGTTGTTTTGTCTCCTTTTTGTTTCTGAAGTTATTTATTTGGGTTTTCTCTCTTTTTTCCTTAGTCTAGCCAAAGGTTTGTAAATTTTATTTGTCTTTTCAAAAAAAAAAAAACCTTTTGTTCTATTGATCTTCTGTATTTTTTTTTAGTCTCAATTTCATTTATTTCTGTTCTGATCTTTATTATTTCTTTTCTTCTACTAATTTTGTGTTTGGTTTATTCTTGTGTTTGTAGTTCCTTAATGTACATCTTTAGGTTGTTTATTTGAAATCTTTCTACTTTTTTGATATAAGCATTTATTGCTATAAACTTCTCTCTCAGTACTCCTTTTTATGTATCCCATAGATTTTGGTATGTGGTATTTCCATTTTCCTTTTTTTAAAGAAATTTTAAAATTTCCTTTTTTTTTTTTTTTTAAAGAGACAGGATCTTGTTCTGTTGCCCAGGCTGTAGTGCAGTGGCATGATCATAGCTCACTGTAACCTTGACTGCCTGGGCTCAAGCCTCCTGTCTCAGCCTCCCGAATAGCTGGGACTACAGGCACACACCACCATGCCTGATTAATGATTTTATTTTTTTGTAGAGACAGAGTCTCACTATGTTGTCCAGGCTGATCTTGAACTCCTGGCCTCAAGCAATCCTCCCACCTTGACCTCCCAAAATCCTAGGATTTAAGGCATGAGTCACTATGCCCAGCTAATCTTTCCTTCTTAATTTGTTCATTGACCCACTGGTCATTCAGGAGCATGTTGTTTAATTTCTATGTATTTGTGAAGTTTGTGAGGTTCCTCTTGTTGTAGATTTCTAGTTTTATTCCATTGTGGTCAGAAAAGGAACTTGATATAATTTCTAGTTTTTTGAATTTGTTCAGACTTGTTTTGTGGCCTAAGATGTGATCTATTCTGGAGAATGTTCCATGTGCTGATGAAAAGAATGTGTATTCTTCAGCAGTTGGGTGAAATGTTCTGTAAATGTCACTTAGGCCTGTTAGATCTAGTGTGTAGTTTAACTTTGATATTTCTTTGTTAATTTTCTGTCTGGATGATCTGTTCATTACTGAGAGTGGGGTGTTAAAGTTCCCTACTAATATGGTATTGTAGTCTATCTCTCCCTTTAGATCTATTAATGTTTGCTTCATATACTTCAATGTTGGGTGCAGAGATACTTATAATTGTTATATCCTTTTGCTGAATTGACTCCTTTCTCATTATATAGTGACCTTCTTTGTCTCTTTTTACAATCTTTGATTCATAGTCTATTTATCTGATATAAGCATAGCTATTCCTGCTCTTTTTTGGTTTCTAGTTACATGGGATAGCTTTTTCAACCCCTTCACTTTCAGTCTATGTGTGTCCTTATAGGTGAAGTGGGTTTCTTGTAGGCATAATATAATTGTGTCTGTTTTCTTTACCCATTGAGCCACTCTATGCCTTTTAATTAGAGAACTGAGTCCAGTTACTTTCAGTGTTATTACTGATAAGTAAGAACCTACTACTGCCATTTTGTTGCTTTTTTTCTGCTTGTTTTGTAACTCCTTTCTTCCTTTATTACTGTCTTCCTTTGTGGTTAAGTGATTTTCTCTGGTAGTATGTTTTAATTTATTGTTTTTAAATTTTGGTTAATCTATTACAGGTTTTTGTGTTGTAGTTACCATGAGGCTTACAAAAAACTTCTCATAACACTAATTTAAAGAGATGACAACTTATCTTAGATCACAAAGAATAAAAACAATTAAAAAATGAAAAAAAAGTTCTACATTTTAACTCCATTTACCTCCCCACTTTTTGACTTTTTGTTGTTTCTATTTATGTATTTTTATATTACCTACTTCTTAACAAGTTGCTTGGCTATTTTTGGATAGATTTGTCTTTTGGGCTTCATACCAAAGTTAGGATTGCACATCACAGTTACAGTATTAAAGTATTCTGGGTTTGTCTGTGTGTTTAATTTTATGAGATTAATTTTATTTATATCTTCAATTTTTTTGCACATTAGTGTTTGTTTCTTTCAGATTGAAGAACTCCCTTTAGCACTTCTTGTAAGATAGGTCTAGTGGTGGTGAGTTTTCTCAGCTTTACTTTGTCTGGGAAAAACTTTATGTCTCCTTCATATTTGAAGGATAATTTTCCTGAATACAGTATTCTTAGATGGTAGGGTTTTTTTTTTTTAGCACTTTGAAAATATCATTCTACTTCCTCCTGGCATGTATGGTTTCCATCAGGAAGTCTGTTGCTGGATGAATTGGAGCTCCTTTACATGTTATTTGCTTCTCTTCTCTTGCTGCTTTTAGGATTTTCTCTTTGTCCTTGACCTTTGAGAATTTGATTATTATATGCCTTGGGGATAGTCTTATTTGGGTCAAATATGTTTGGTGTTTTCTGACCTTCCAGTACCTTGATATTTATATCTTTCTCAAGTTTTGGAAAGTTTTCTGTTAATATTTCTTTGAGTAATCTTTCTATCCCTTGCTTTTGGTCAACTCCCTCTTGAACACCAATAATTCTTAGATTTGGTCTTTTGACATAATTTTCTATATCTTGTAGGCGATCCTCATTGATTTTCATTATTTTCTCTTTTTTCTCCTCTGACTGTGTATTTTCAAATAGCCTGTCTTCAAGTTCATGATCCATTCTGCTGTTGAGAGTCACTAATGAATATTTCAGTTAAGCAAATGTGTTTTTCATTTCCAAGATTTCTGGTTTTTTATTATTATTTCAATCTCTTTGTTAAATATCTCTGATAAATTTCTGAATGGCTTTTCTTTGTTACCTTAGAGATCAGTGAGTTTCCTTAAAACAACTATTTTGAATTTTTGGTCAGAGAGCTCACATATTGCCATCTTGTTAGGGTCAGTTACTGGTTCCTTGCTTTGCCCATTTGGAGAGATCATATTTTTCTGTTTGCTATTGTTTCTTCTGGATGTGCATCTATGTCTTTGCATTGAAGGATTATTTATTTATTATTTAATATTATAATATTTATTAGTAATTATTTATTTATTTATTTAGTCTTTTCTCTCTGGCTTGTTTTGGTTTCTATTGGATGGATATGTTTGCTTACAGGTTTTTTACTACTAGGTCACTGCCTCCTTTTTGGCTCTAGGTGGTGCCTTAAGCCCAGGTTTGCCTTGGCTCTAGTAAATAATTGGAGCACTGCCCTTCTTGAATGGGGGAGGTCCCAAAGGAGATATTCCAGCGGTTTGTGAAGGCTGGCTAGGGGTTTGTGCCGAAGGGACTCTGGGATGAACCTCCTATAGCATGGTGCTGCTGAATGGCTGCTATGATTTGGTGGCTCCTTTGGCTGAGTTACAGAGTAGAGTTTCCAGGGCTGGGGATGGTAGTCCTGCCTCCCCTTTTTGTCTCTGCCTGTCCTCAGGGATATTTCTCTCCTCAGTCACTTGCAATGCTTCCCAGGACAGGTCTCCTGCCAGGGGATGTAATGTGATGGGGAAGCTGGTTGTCCACCTCAATTTCACTTTTTCCAGTGTAGAAACAGTGAGTTGGGGGAAAATTTTCTGCATGCCTGGTGCTGGGCAGGACAGTGGTAGGGGCATCATGGATGTGAATGTCTGAGTCTCTTATCATTTGGTTGGAGTTTTTTCACTTTTCTTTGGCCTCAGGAGCTTTCTCATCTTTATATTTGAGTTCTGGGATATTGCTGGTGGTAATCTCATTTCTGTATATTTGTTTTTAGTTTTCTGCAAGGAGGAGTGAAGCCAGCTTGCTTCTATACCACCATTTTTGAACTGGAAGTGTCCATGTCATCTTTTAACAGAGATAATTTTATGTCTTTCTTTCCAATTTGGATATCTTTGTTTCTTTTCTCTCTCTCTCTCTCTGCCTCTGCTTAATTGTTCTGGCCTGGACTTCTAATATTATGTTGAATAGAAGTGATGAGAGTGAGCATCCTTGTCTTGTTCCTGATCTTAGAAGAAAAGCTTTGTCTTTCACCATTGAGTAGGCTGTCAGCTGTGGGTTTTGCATATATGACCTTTATTATGTTGGGGTAATTTTCTTCTATTCCTAGTTAGTTGCGTGCTTGTTTTTTTTAATCATGAGAAGGTGTTGAATTTTTGTCAAATGCTCTTGGGCATCAATTGAGATGATCACATAACTTTTTTCCCTTCATCCTGTTAATGTGATATATTACATTGATTTTTCAAATGTTGAACCATCCTCGCATTCCAGGCATAAATCTTATATAGTCATGGTCTATAATCCTTTTTATATGCTGTTGAATTCTGTTTGCTAGCGTTTTGTTCAGCATTTTTGCCTCAATATTCATGAAGGATATTGGTCTGTAGTTTTCTTTCCATGTATTTTGTGCCTGGAGCTGACATCAGGGTAATGCTGGTCTCATAGAATGAGTTAGAAAGTATCCTCTCCTCTTCAACCTTTTGGAATAGTTTGAAAAGAATTGGTGTTAATTATTCTTTAATGTTGATAGAATTAATCTGTGAAGCCATCTGGTCATGCGCTTTTCTTTGAAGGTTTTTGATTACTGATTAATTCTTCTTACCAGTTAAAAATCTATTCCGATTGTCTATTTCTTCATGGTTCACTCCTTGTTTGTTGTGTATTTCTAAGAATTTGTCCATTATATCTTGGTTATCTGATTGGTTGCCATACAATTGTTCATAGTACTCTCATAACCTTTTTTCTTTTAAAACTTTTCATTTATTTATTTACTTTTATTTATTTATTTTAATTGGAACCTGGGTCTGTAGAGGTGGTCCTGGAACCTCAGTCTGTGGGGACTAGTCTGGCACCAGAGACTACTGGGGTGGTCCTGGATCCTGGGTCTGCTAGAGCAGGCCTGGACCTTGAGACCACTAATTATACAGAAGCCCTTTTTGTTTTCCACTGCCCTTTTCTGGTACTCTTTGATTTATTTCATTATGGTTATAAAGTCTTTTACCTTTTTTTTTTTAACTGTCATTGTTAACTTATATGGATCATTCTTTTATGTAAATAATATTGTTGATGTGGCATTTTTCTGTAGTTTTTTAGTATTTGGTTACAAGATTTAAGGGTAAACATTGTTATCTTACTTGAATAGCCTCTGCTCAACCTCAGAGAGAGTGAGCAGGCAAAGTGTCCCACTTAGACCTCTCTAAGAGGTCTCCACAAAGTCATCACATTGCCTTAAGTGATGACAGCCTAAACTACAGTGTTGGTGCAAGGAGTAGAAAGTAGGTATACGGAGTGCATATCATAGGTATCAATAATGTTAACACATGAAGACAAACAAGGTCATACAGATGAATTTGTTTAAATGGGACACGAAGGGTGAAGGGGCAGGTCCTCTAAGTCATATGGTCAATAGTAAGAATTAAGAGTAGAAGACTTAAATACTGGTTGACTATGGTACAAGAAGATGAAGGAAGAGTAAAAAATGACTCCAAGATTTGAAGCTTGGATGACTGGGGAGAAAAGAAAAAAGGAATAACTTGAGGGGAGAAGATAATGGGTTCAAACTGGAACAAGTTTGATTTTGAGGTGACCAAAGGCCACCGACATGGGTGATTTAGAGATGGAGAAATAGGACTGTAGTTCTAGGGAGAGATTTCTGCTAGAACCAGAGTTAAAAGTCATGTGCATGGGGGAATATAGAGAAAGAGAAGCTAAGGGCTGGGAGTACCATGATGAAGAGATAAGAGAGTTGAGAGAAGAGCTTTTTGAAAAAGAACAATGTAGATTCTAAGAGTGGGTAGATGGAGGAAAACGTGTGTAGAGAAACACCATGGTGTAGACAAGAAATGTAACAAAGAATGAAAACTACAAAAACCGCAAAGAGTATACTCTTTTCTTCAAATGCATTATTGCCCCCCAATTATTCTCCTGTGGATGTCTGGGTCTAAAACATGCCAAAGGAAATCAAGATTCTTCTGGAAGAATCTATGGAAGACAAATTACCACAAGTATCTCAGAAGAAGAGAATATCTAAATGGTAGGAAAGGCAATGAAATATTTATGCCTCACGAAGGAAATGCTAAAGGATGAGGGTTTTTTTTATTAACTTTTGCTTTTCTTGTTTGCTAGTAGAATGCAATAATTAGGATGAAACTGACCTTTCAGTGTGTGCATATGTGTGTGTGTGTGTGTGTGTGTGTGAATTGGTGAAGAGTAGCCAAATTAACTGAGACTAGAATCCAATGCCTAAGTCCCTTTCTTTCTATCCTCCACCCACTTTTAAAAAATCCTCTTGAAAAACTTTTTAGCAGTGTTGCAAATACGTAAAAGATTTATGGAAACTCAGGACTCAAATAGCATTAATTTTGGATCATGTTCTTGCTCAGTGTGAAGAGTTTGTCAATATTTACATTCTGTACTTCTATCTTAAGGGGTTTGTTATTTGGTTAAAAAACTAGACTTTAGGCTGTAATGTAGAATATTAGGTGTTGACGCCAAACCAAATTTGTTTTCATTGAGCTTCAAAACACATTTGTTTATATGTTTGAAATTAAGTTAAGATGCATGTTTCCTAGTTCAAATACATATTTTTGATGTATTTTCTACACACAAATAATTGTCAGCAAAACAGAAAAATATATATTCAAGTCAAATAGGCAATGCATCTTTATTGATTCAGAATATTTCTGACATTAAGTCACATGTCAAAATAACTCTCACTTGCAGCTTTGCTGAAGGCTTACTCTTTCCCCTAAAGAGAATCTATTCATATTAGTAAATAGCCTCTGAAGTAACCATTCCCAGTTGCAGCTGTGCTATTATTTATTTTCCCCCAGCTATCTTGTTGGTTTGTTTTTCTACAGCTGTTTGCCACTGCCATATACAGATGAACATACCCAATAACTCTTTTCATATCTACTTTCAACAGGAACCACATCTAAATTAATATTTTTGGTGGATGCTGAAAAATATCTGTTTTAGGGTGTGTGGCCACCAATTCATCTATCTCATGCCAACACAGTCCAACAGCAACAACTACCAGAATAACCTAGCTTTTGTGAGCACTGTATAAAATACTTCACATACATTGTCTCATTTAATCACCACAACAGCACTCTGAGATGACTACTATTATATTCCCATTTTGCTGAAGAAGAATCTAAGTTAAGTGATTTGCCTCAAAGTCACACACGTAAGTGGCAAAGCTGAGATGGGAACACAGGTTGATTTGATTCCAAGGTCCATGTTGATCTGTTTCAAAGTAAGGCTGTGCTATAGACAGCCCAAACAGCTTTGAAAAGAATAAAATGTGGTGGAAGCTGTGATGAAGACACCTTAAATAAATACTTTCTCTGAGTGTGAGAGTTTATTCACATTAAAAGTCAAACTTTTTTGAAAGTTTTTATTCAACACCTGTTTCCCATCCTCTACCCCCTGCCCAGTTTGCTACTCAAGTAGCAAGTGTCTAGAAGTGGATGTCAGGTGGGTCAATTCTGGTCTTTACCTAAATTATGTCAGATATCATCTTCTCAGTGAAGTTTATCTTACCCAGTCTATTAAAAATTGTAACCCCCTCTCACAAAGCACTCCCTACTCCCTTCTCTTTAGCACTCACTGCCATCTAACATGCTATAACATTGACCTATTTATTTTGTTCATTGCCTCCCCATCAGAATTGCTCACTGTGGTATCCTCGAAGCCTAAAATGATGTCTCACACATAGTATAATCTCCTAGTAAATATTTGTTGCATGAATGAATTCAAAGAATCCTTGGCCTCTGGCAGGGCAGCTCTTTGAAGAGTATTGTGTACTGGTTAGTGATGTTTTGATGCTTCTCTGTTTCCTTATAGATTTTCTGGGCTAAAAAATGAAGATGGAGTTGAGCCTTCCTAGAAAGGTGTGTTTGGAAGTGTGCTTTAAAGAGGACGAAGGCCAGAGAATAGTGGGTAATAAAAGAAATACCTCCCAAATTGAAAAATACTGTTCTCCAGAGTGACAATAATTAGCTTAGCTAAAGGGGAGAGTTTTTGTTCAGCAGTAATCAAAAATTAGAATAAGAGGGTTGTAGTTAGCCAAGGGTCCTGAAAGCCAGAAAAAAGGCATTCGGAGTTGATATCCCAGGCAGTGATGACTACAAGAACACAATCAGCAGAAGTCATGGTTCCTGCTACTTATTAGCTGTGTGACCCTTTCTAAGTTACTGTATCTCTGCGTACTTCTGTTCTCTCATCTGTAAAAAGGGTACAAAAACAATGCATTGTTTACCTCATAGTGTTGTTGGAAGAATTGAGACAGTACTGGCAAAGCAATCAGCACAGTGCCTGACATATAATAAATACTTAATGAATGTTATTTATTATTATTATCATCATTATAATACTGTGAGTTTTCTCATAGGTTTTTATATTACTAGTCAAAACTGTTGTGGCTTTAAGGGGTCACCAAACTAAGTGTTTTGGTTGAAAATATTGGTGGGGGGTAATTGGGTGAGAGTTAGTTCATTCAAAGGGCAGCAATCATAAATCACTTTTATGGGGCTGCCCATCTAAATGTTAACACCAGTAACTACAGGGTGCTGTGGATTCTGGATAGCTTCCTGGATTCTGGACAGCCTGGGGCAATGGGCAGAATGGGGAGGGGAAGGCAGGCTATCTGAAGTTTTTAGGTTTTGGAACTGAGGAGAGCTCAGTGAGCTCTGCACATACACTACTACTACCTTTTAATATAGAGAATTACCTGAGTGCAATTCCTCACACTTAATGATTTTAGGAACTAACCAATGAGGAAAAGTGGTGGAGTTGGTAGATGAAATGAAGGCCAACATTGTCATTTTGGATCTTGGACACAGATATGAAGTTTTTTAGTGACCACATGTCTTAGTCCATTTGGACTGCTATAACGAAATATCTTGGACTGAGTGACTTATAAACAACAGAAAATTATTTCCCACAGTTCTCGGGGCTGGGAAGTCCAAGATCAAGGTGCCAGTGGTGTCTATGGAGGGCCTACTTTCTCATAGATAGCACCTTCTTGCTGTGTCCTCACACAGTGGAAGGGGTGATGGGTCACTCTCAGGCATCTTTTATAAGGGCACTCATCCCATTCATAAGGGCTTCACCCTGATGACCTAATCACCTCCCAAAGGCCCCATCTCCTAATGCCATTACCTTGGGGGTTAGGATTTCAACATATGAATTTCAGGGGGAAACAAACATTCAGACCATAGTATCACATGTAGCAGAAAAAGAAGGAGAGGGAGCCAGAACCTGGGACAAATACATTCACTAGGATAGTGCAGGGTGCCTAGGGTAGGTAATATTTGAAAGTCAGGTCATCAAGCAGTAAGTCTGTCCACATGTTGTAAAGGGCCCAGCCCCTGGACTGTATCTGATCCTGGGGAAACATCTGAGCAAAAGCAGGTGTGCCTAAAAAGATAGCTCTGTGGAGAAGGGGGCATATGGCTGAGAAGGGGATCACATATACAGATTATCTGTGATTACCTACTTTAGTGCCAAATGGGCCTTGAAGGATAAGTATGATTTGGACATGTGGGAATGTTTGTGGGGAGAACAGAATTCAAGTCAAAGGGACTAAGATAGGCAAAGGAATTGAGTTGAGAAAACATAGAGTGGCTAAAATGTAGGGGTAGGTCAGTGATGTGGGACAAGGCTGAAAAGGGAGGTTGGGGCCATTTTGTGAATGGTCCCAAGTGCCAAACTAATGAGTTTTAGGATTAATTCAAAGTAATGGGAAACTACTGAAAATTTTAGAGCAAAAGAGTAACATGTGTAGAGATGAGCTTTAGAAGGATTAATTTGTTGGCAATTAGGAGGGTGGGTTTCAGGGGTATTAACCTGGAGACAGGGAAACTAGTTGGGAGACAATTGCTACAGTCTGGACAGGAGGGAATTTGAGATGAAACTGGGGTTGTGACAGTGGGAATGGAGATGAAAAAATAAGGCCAAAGCATTTAAATGGTAAATTTGGAAGGGAATAACACCTGAATGGCACTAGAATACAAGCTCCAAGACAGCAGGGATTTTTGTCTGTTATTCATTGCTGTACCCCAAGTACCTAGAATAGTCCTTGGCACATAGTTGGCACTCAATAAATAGTTTTCAAATGATGCTTAGACTTTGTGCAGCCTCTATACACTGACCTGTGGTTTGTGTTTGCACACCTGACTCCTGACACCCAGCTCATCTGTCACACTAGCTCCCAGCTCTGCCTCCCATGTTCAAGCTCCCAATTTCTGCTCCCCCGTTCATACTCATTACCCCCTAGTACTTACAGTCTTAACACAGAGAGCATCTGGAGTTCAGTTTTTCTTCATTCTTTTCTTTCCAATGTTTTGGCTATATAATGTAGATAACAACAGTTTTTGTTTAGGACCCAGAGAAGACATTGAGCAAGGACTGTCAAAGAAAGATAGTTGTGATGTTTCTTTCCATGGATCAAGTTGAGAAGAGGGCAAGAACATATTTGGAGGGTCCGTGCTGTAGGGAGGAAATGGGCAAGATTTTCCCTTTGTGGTGACTTGGGCAACAGCTAACAACTTAGTGTTAAACACTAATCTAATAAAAATTCCCTCTAATAGGTGGACTCAATTTTAAAAATAAATGAAAAGAAGCCCGCTTTTGCGTCTTTGGATACTCCATCAATTTGAAATATTTAATTATTTTCAAAGCTTTTGAAAATATCAACACATTCTGGTTTCATAATAGTAGAGTAGAAAAATACTTTTAGACCTTAGTTTTGAAAAATACCTGATTTTATAGGCAGCCAAATGCAACCAAAGACAGAGATCCCAGTAAGTTCAATTATGCTGCATTTTTGAGACCACTCAAACTCAGAGCAATCAAAGTGGATTAAAAGAAAACAAGAGAGCAAAACAAAATACTTAAAACTTGGGTATCAAGAAAAACTTTACAATCATGCTTGTAATGCAAGCTTTTAGAGTCAGGAGGAATTACAGGCAAAATTGCAAGTAGCTTTGAGACTTTTCAGAAATAGCTAGTGTTATTTTAAAGACCATACTCATATTAATATAACATCCTTATAAAAGACTTTTCATCTTGGGGGAGCTTAAGAAATGCTGGGCTCTAATTTTCCCTAGTGCCTTGTTAGTAGTAAGTTAGATACATTGGAAAGCAAAGACATGCGGTCAGCCTACTAGGGACAATTTATTGTCATCTAATTCACACAAAACACAAAACCCTTTCAGATAGCTAGCTTTTGCCAATTTTGGTGAGGACTTTTTTGAACTTTTCTAGTGTCACTTTTCCTTCTATTCCCTAAATCCAAATACTCTCCTTAGGATTTTGGGGGCTGAGGGTCTGACAGAGTTATGAGAAAGGCCATTTGGCTTGGGCCTACTCAACACTAAGAGAAGATTTGTAATTAGCCTGCTGAGATTATGAGTGTCTAATGTGAAGACAAGCAAAGCAAATAGCTCTGACCTCTTAAAGCCCAATTGGATTCATCCATCTGTGTGGATTGATTGCCTACACTTATCAAATATACCAGAGAACGGCCAGTTCCTTTTTTATGACTTCTTAATTGGAGGGGCCATTTGACAAAGTCAAGTCTAGTTAGTGGGTTCCAATTAGGTAGGATCTCAAGGGAATATAGCAACCAGACTTATTTGTGGTGATATTCAAGAATAACAGGGTGATGGAGAAGTTTGGGCCTGTGTCTTCACTTGGAGTTGCAAAACTTTTTTTCCCAAACATGTCAATGAAGCACAATAAACAATCCTGCCAGGCACTTGTGATTATGCCACCTTTTAAATGAGCCACAGTGGCTGGTTTTACTGAAAAGTAGTTGGATTGGTCTCAGGTATCACCATGGAGCAAGTGAATTCTGAATTTATTGTCACCAGTCATTCCTTGGAAGGCAATAACTATATCAGTCGTGACTAGAAAATTATTGCCAGATGAACTAGGGTGACTGACTGTCCAGACTTACTTAGGACTAAAGGATTTTGCAGGATACAGTACTTTCAGTGATAAAAGTGGGACAGTTCTGGGTAAACCCAGGCTAGTTGGTCACCCTAAAAGTTTAATCTTGAGCATTCTCTAAGTGAGGCAGTATAGCATAGTAGTTATAAACATACACTGTGCATTAAACATACCTGAGTTCAAATCTTGTTCTACCATTTACCACCTGTATGACTTAGGGTCACTAAATCTCTTTGATGTTTAAATTCTTTATGTGTATAAACTATATATAGTATTGGAACCCACCTCAATAGGTAGTTGTCATGATGAAATGAATTAATAATACTTTGTCAAGCTGAATGCTTAGCACCCAGTAAGTGCTCAATACTTGTTAGAAGTTATTTAAATTAGCTATGATAAGGCTTGGAGGAGAGATGTTGCAGTTGTGGAGGGTAGAGGTAGGGTCCAGACAAGGACATTTGTGTAGGCAGCTCAGGTAAAGAATTAGAACTGAGACTTCCATCAAGATGGTCTGCCACTCCTACTCTAAGCACATAGAAATGCAACAATAAATATTAAAAATACATAGCTAATTGAAAACAAGAAAGTGATTTCTGTAAATATGATAAAGAAAAAGAAATCATGGAGCTGTAAGGGAGGTTGTGAGGGCACAAGGAATGAATATAGGCCTAAAGGGCTGGAATTTTTAACACTCACATAGAGATACAAGGTGTGAAGTGCATGGTAGAGAGCTAAAACTAGGTTCCCTGCTCAGTGCATGATGCTGAAAAATTGCACCATCCATGAATGTTACCTGTGCCTTCATAGGTATGAGATCCTAATTTGTACTACTTACAGGATGTAGAAACACTGAATCAAAAGTCCACCTAAAATCCAGTTTGAATCTGTGAATCTCATATGTCTTTGGTAGAGGCAAACATAAAATGATCCCACTGAGAGACTATCACAGAGACACATGAAAGACTTCTAGAAATAACTGCTACTAAAAATGACCTTGCAAACAAAAATTACAATATACATGGGAATATCTAATGCCAAGACAGTCCAGAAACCAATAAAAGGGAAATTCATACTTGAGCAAGTAAAGATAGAATATTCCCAATGAGAATTTAAAATAAGAATGCTTATAGTGTTAAAAATTGATAAAAGAATAGCATCCATTAAATAAGAACAGGATACTGTGAAAGAATATCAGGAAGATTTTTTTTTAAGTATCATGTAGAAATATTGGGAATTAAAAGCAAATCACTGAGGACTTCTGCTTCCAGTCATTATAGAGGAACTGGTACTAGACTTGTCCTTCTACTGCAAACAACTAGAAAAGTGGAAAAATATATGAGGCTACTGTTTTCAGGAATCAGACAATAGGTAGTGTAAGGCTGTGATCTTGGAGAAAACAGAAGCATACATGGTAAACACCATGGTCACTCTGGTTATCTACCTGGGGATAATTTCCTGACCACAGCTCAGGGAAGTAGATCCCAAATGGAGCCTGACAATACTCCTGAGCTGATGAGGCAGAGGTTGAACTTTGGTGCTACTGAGGCAGCTGGAAATTACAGGACAGAGTACTGAAGAGGAGAAAGCTGCATAGAAGGAGCTCCATAAATTTATGGAGGTGGGGGTTCCATATGAACCTTGGGCCAAAGTCTTGTTTTCACATGTACAGAGTGAGACTCCATAAGGCTCAGCTACAATAGGGTTTAGAGTTGAATGAAGACATTACGGGTAGCACAGTGCTGGGTAATGTTGAAGTATTGGCCTAGCCAGAGTGGAGAGACCTCATTGATATTCTGGGCATTTAGCTGAGGTACAAGAAAAGCCATAACTTAGGAGTAAGGACCACATTTTAGAGCAATAGCTACTCTAGTCTCACCCTAATAAAGCCTAAAACCAAGCCTTGACAGGGTCAAGAATAGCTGGCAACGAATCAGCTGCTTGCCAGAGCAAAACTCAAGAAGAGCCAACTAAACACAAAGCAAATAAGATTAAGGAAATAATAAAGATCAGAGCAAAAATCAATGCTGTAAAAATCAGATAAATAATAAAAAATTAATAAAGCAAAAAGTTTGTTCTTTGGAGTGATTAATAAAATTGATAAACCCATAGCAGGACCAATTGGAAAAAGAAAAGAGAAAAGACAAATTAGAGCTATGAGGAATGAACAAGGGGTGCCACTAAAGAATCTACAGACATTAAAATGGTAATAAAAGAATATTATGAACAAGTTTAGGCCAGTAAATTAGACAACATAGAGGAAATGAGTAAATTCCTTGAAATATGCAACTTACTAAAACTAACTTAAGGGTAAATAGAAAAAGCCAAATAGTTCTATTATCTGTTAGATACCTCTTAAAGACATTGAATTCATAATGAAAAACCTCCCCACAAAGAGAACTTCAGGCTTAGATGTTGAATTTTATAACAAATTTTACAAGAAATCATATCAATCTTATACAAACACTGACAGAGAACAGAGGCCATCATAACTCTGGCATTAAAATCAGATTAATATATTACAAGAAAATTATAAACCAATATCCCTTATGAACACAGGCACAAAAATCCTCAAGACAATATTAGCAAATCAAATGCAGCAATATATATAATGGATAATACATCATTACCAAGTGGGGTTTACCCCAGAAATGTAAAATTGCTTTAATATAAAAAAAATCAATGTAAGTCAGCACGTTAAAGAACAAGGGATAAAAACTTATGATCATTTCAGTGAAGAAAAATCATTTGATAAAATTCAATGCCTATTGAATTTTCATGAATTCAATGAAATGGTATATATTTCATGAATTATATATATATATATATATAATTATATATATATATATATACACACACACAAATTAAGAAAAAGAGGAAACCTCCTAAATTTGATAGAGATCTTCTACAAAAAAAGACAGTTAATATCTTACTAAATGGTAATACATTGAATGTTTCCTACTGAGTTCATGAATAAGGCAAGGATTTTACTATAGGTTATAGGCAATGCAATGCGGCAAAAAAGAAATAAAAGCAATAAATATTAAGAAGGAAGATGTGAAACTGTCTTATTCACAGGCAACATAATTATGTACATAGGAAATCCTAAAGAATCTACAAAAAAACTACTAAAATTCATAAGTGAAATTTACATAGATGCAGGATACAAGGTCAATATGTGAAAATCAATTGTATGCTATGAAAAGAAAATTGGAAATTGTAATTAAATAAAACAGTACCATTTATAATAGCATCAAAAACATGAAATACTCACAGATAAATTTAATAAAATATGTGTAAGATCTGGACACTGAAAGCTAGAAAACATAGCTGAGGCAAATTAAAGAAGACCTAAATATAAGGGATATATATATCCTGCTAATGGATCAGAAGACTGAATGTTGCTAAGATGTTGATTATCCCTAATTGAACCAGAGATTCAGTGCAATCTCAAGAAAAATTCCAGCAGACTTTTTGGAAGAAAATGGCAAAGTGATTCTAAAATTTATGTGGAAATGCAAAGAGCCTAGAATATCCAAATTAATTTTGAATAAGAGGAACAAAGTTGGGTGATTGGCACTATCTGTTTCAAGACTTAATATATAATGTTATAGTAATCAAGAAAGCATGCTGTTGGTGTAAACATAGACACATAGATTAATGGAACAGACTAGAATCCAGAAATGGAGCCACACAACAAATGGTGCTGAGACAACTGAATGTTCAATGATTAAAAAAAAAGGAAAAGAAAAAGAACCTCAACTCAAACTTCACTTCATACACAAAATTAACTTAAAGTGGATCATGGACATAAATATAAAATAGAAAAGATAAATGTAAAAATTCTAGAAGAAAATGTGGGAGAAAGTCTTCATTATCTTGGAGTAGGCAAAGAAGATAGAAGCAGAAGGGATACTTTCTAATACATTCTATGAGGCCAGGGTTACCATGGTCCCCAAAGCAGACAAAAATATTACAAGAAATGAAAACTACAGACCAATATCTTTCATGGGCATAGTTGCAAAAATCCTTAACAAATATTAGCAAATAGAATACAACAATGTATAAAAAGAATTACACACCATGAACAACTAGGATTTACTCCAGTTATATAAGGCTTGTACAACATTCAACAATAAATTAAGGTAATTCATCACATCAACAGCATAAAGAAGAAAAATCCCATAATTATATCAATAGATACAGAAAAAGCATTTGACAAAATCTAACTCCAACTCATGACAAAAACTCTCAGAGAACTAGGAAGAGGAGGGAACTTCTCCAACTTGATAAAGAACATCTACAAAAAACTTATAGCCTACATCATGCATATTGGTGAGAAACTAGATGCTTTCCTGCTAAGATCAAGATCAAAGCAAAGATGTTCCATCTCACCACTCCTGCTCAACATCATATTGAAAGTCCTAATGCAATAAGAAAAGAAATGGTGTATAGATTGAGAAGGAAGAAATAAAACTGCCTGTGTTTGTAGATGACATGATTGTCTAGGTAGAAAATCTCAAAGAGTTGACAAAAACAAATAAACAAACTAACCTACCTCCTGGAGCTAATAAGTGAATATAGCAAGATTGCAGGATACAAGGTTAATATAGAAAAGTCAATTGCTTTCCTATATACCAGCAATGAGCAATTGGGATTTTAAATGTAAAACACTACACCATTTAATTAACACCAGAAAAATGAAACACTTAGGTATAAATCCAACAAAATATGTACAAGGCCTTTATGAGACAAACTAGAAAACTGAATGAAAGAAATCAGAGAAGATCTAAACAACTGGAAAGTTATTTCATGTTCATGGATAGGAAGACTCAATAGTGGTAAGATGTCAATTCTTCCCAACTTGACCTATAGATTCAATGCAATCCCAGTCAAAATCCAAGCAAGTTATTTTGTGGGTATTGATGAACTGATTCTAAAGTTTACGTGGAAAGGCAAAAGACCCAGAATTTGCTAACACAATATTGAAAAAGAAGAGTGAAGTTGAAGAACTGACACTACCCGACTTCAAGACTTACTGTAAATCTACAGAAGCAAGGACAATGTTTTATTGGTAAAATGATAAGTAAATAGATCAATGGAATAGAATAGAGAACCCAGACACACACTCACACAAATATAGTCGACTAATTCTTGACAAAGGAGCAAAGGCAATTAATTCAATGGGGGTAAAGGTAGTCTGAAAAGACTACATGGTGCTAGAACAACTGTACATCCACATACAAAAAAAATCTAGAATCTAGATACAGACCTTATACCCTTAAGAAAAATTAATCCAAAATGGATCATAGATCTAAATGTAAAACACAAAACTATAAAACTCCTAGAAGAAACATAGGAGAAAATCTAGATGACCTTGGGTTTGGTTGTAACTTTTAGATAAAATATCAAAGATACAATCAATGAAAGAAAAAAAATCAATAAGTTGGACTTCATTAGAATTAAAAAAGGTCTGCTCTGTGAAAGACACTGGCAAGAGAGTGAGAAGATAAGCCACAGACTGAGAGAAAATATTTGCAAAAGATATATCTGATAAAGGACTGTTACTCAAAATACACGAAGAATTCATAAAACTCAACTAAGAAAATGAACAACCCAATTAAAAATTGGCAAAAGACCTGAACAGACATACCTCACCAAAGCAAATTTACAGATGGCAAATTAAGCATATGAAAAGGTGCTCAACATTGAATGTCGCTACAGAATTGCAAACTAAAACAATGAGATACCATTGCACACACATTAGAATGATCAAAATGCAAAACACTGACAACACTAAATGCTGGTGAGGATGTGGTTGGAACTCTCATTCATTGCTGGTGGGAAAGTAAAATGGTACAGCCACGGTGGAAGGCAGTTTGGCAGTTTCTTATAAAGCTAAACATAGTCTTATCATATGATTCAGCAATTGTGCTCCTTGGTATTTACCCAAAGGAGTTGAAAACTTAGGTACACAGAACAACCTGCACATGAATGTTCATAGCAGCTTTATTCATAATTACCAAAACTTGGAAGCAACCAAGATATCCTCTAATAGGTGAATGGATAAATAAATGGTGATACATCCACAAAAAGAAATATTATTCAGCACTAAAAAGAAATGAGCTACCAAGCCATGGAAAGACATGGAGGAATCTTAAATGCATATTACTAAGTGAAAGAAGCCAATCTGAAAAAGCTACATACTGTATGATTCTAACTATATGACATTCTGGTAAAGGCAAAACTATAAAGACAGTAAAAAGATTAGTGGTTCCTAGGGGTCTGGGGGGAGAAAGGGATAAAAAGTGGAGCACAGGGGATTTTTAGGGCAATGAAACTATACTGTATGATGCCATAATAGTGGATACATGTCATTAAACATTTGTCAAAACTCATACACTATACAACACAAACAGTGAACCTTAATGTAAACTATGAATTTTGGTTGATAATGATGGTCTCAATGTAGGTTCATTGACTGTAACAAATGATGTTGATGGTGGGGAGGCTGTGTGTGAGGGGGAGGAAGGGGTAAGCGAGATCTCCTTGTACTTTCCACTCAATTTCACTGTGAACATAAAACTGCTCTAAAAAATAAAGTCTATTAGTTGAAGAAAAGGATTTGAGGCAGAGTTACTTTAAAGAGAGAGACAGAGAGAGAGAGAGAGAGAGAGAGAGAGAGAGAACCTCAAGTCGTACCTCACTTTATACACAAAATTAACTTAAAGTGAATCATGAACCTAAATGTAAAAGCTAAACATAGAAATTCTAGAAGAAACTATAGGATAAAGTCTTCATGATCTTGTGGTAAATAAAGATGTTTTTAGATGCACAATAGCACTAACCATGAATTTTTTTAAATGATAAATTGTACTTATTAAATTAGTCAGGGTTCTCCAGGATGGGGATATATATATATATATATATATATATATATATATATATATTATATAAGCTTACACAGTTATGAAGGCTGACAAGCCCCAAGATCTGCAGTTGGCAAGCTAGAGACACAGAAGAGCCAATGGTATAGTTTCAGTCTGAAGGCTGGCAGACTTGAGATCCAGGAAGAACTCATGTTTCAGTTTGAGTCTGCAGGCAGGAAAAACTGATGTCTCAGCTCAGGCATTCCGGCAGAATAGTTTCCTCTTGCTCAGCCTTTTTGTTCTATTCAGGCCTTCAACGGATTGAATGAATCCACCCATTAGGGAAGGCAATCTTCTTTACTCAATCTACCTATTCAAATGTTAGCCTCATCCACAGACACACCTAAAATACCGTTTGGCCAAAAGTCTAGGCACCCTGTGGACCAGTCAAGTTGACACATAAAATTAACCATCACAACACTCTATCAAAAATTTTTTAAAAATCTGTTTCTTAAGAAACACAATTAAGAAAGTGAGAAGACATGACATACTTTGGGAGAAAATATGCTCAATACTTTTATTCAGCATTATAAAGAGCTCTTACAATTCAATACTAAGCAGCCAAACAACTTAATTTTTGTTATAAAAATAGGCAAACAACTTGAACAGACATTTCATCAAAGAATATATATGAATGGCCAATTGGACAATAAGTGCATGAAAAAGTGCCTAAAATCATTAGTCACTAGGGAAAAGCAAATTAAAATCATGAGATACCATTTCATAGCTACTAGAATGGCTAAAATTAAAGAGAGTGATAATAGATAAGGATGTAGAGCAACTGGAACTCTCATACATTACTGGAGGTATTAAAATGGTACAGCCACTTTTGTCAGTTTCTTATAAAGTTAAACATACACCTAACCTATGAGTCAGCAATTCTTTTTTTTTTTTTTTTTTTTTTATTTATTTTTTTAATTTCAGAATATCATGGGGGTACAACACTTTGGCCATACACATTGCCCCTGTTCTGCCCGTGTCAGAGCCACAATTGTGGTCATCCCCAAACTGTGCTCCCCACATCCATTCAGTGAGAGTTTTTCCCCATCCCTTCCACCCCCTCCGTCCCACCTCCCCGCCCCGCCCCCCTCAGATGAATGTTATTGCCCTGTGTGATGTAAGTGTTCATCAGTTAGTACCAGTTTGATGGTGAGTACCAGTGGTGCTTGTTTTTCCAATCCTGTGACACTTCGCTTCGAAGAATGGGTTCTAGCTCCGACCAGGATAATACCAGATGTGTTAATTCACTATTGTTCCTTATTGCTGAGTAATACTCCATGGTATACATATACCACATTTATTGATCCACTCGTGTATTGATGGGCACTGGGTTGTTTCCACAACTTTGCAATTGTGAATTGTGCTGCTATGAACATTCGAGAGCAGATGTCTTTATTATAAAATGTCTTTTTTTCTTTTGGATAAATACCCAGTAGTGGGATTGCTGGGTCAAATGGTAATTCTACTTTTAATTCTTTGAGATATCTCCATATTCTTTTCCATAGAGGTTGTACTAATTTGCAGTCCCACCAGCAGTGTATGAGTGTTCCTACCTGTCCACATCCCCGCCAAACATTTGTTATTTGGGGATTTTTTTGATATGAGCCAATCTCACTGGAGTTAAGTGATATCTCATTGTGGTTTTGATTTGCATTTCCTGATGATTAGAGAATTGGCACTTTTATATGTTTGCTGCCATCATTTGCTTCTTCTTGGAAAAGTTTTTGTTCATGTCCTTGCCCATTTTTTAATAGGGTGTTTGATTTTTTCTTGTTGATTTTCCTAAGTTCTGTATAGATTCTGGTTATAAGCCCTTTATCAGAGGTGTAGCATGCAAATATTTTCTCCCATTCTGTAGGTTGTCTGTTCACTCTAGTGATAGTTTCCTTGGCTGTGCAGAAGCTTTTCAATTTGATCAGGTCCATGTATTTATTTTTGTTGCTGCTGTGATTGCTTTGGGGGTCTTCTTCATAAATTCTTTGCCTAGGCCAATGTCCATAAGAGTTTTTCCAACATTTTCTTCGAGAATTCTTATGGTTTCATGTCTTAGGTTTAGATCTGTTATCCATTGTGAATTGATTTTTGTGAGAGGTGAGAGGTGTGGGTCCACTTTCAGTCTTCTACATATGGCCATCCAATTTTCCCAGCACCATTTGTTGAATAGGGAATCTTTTCCCCAGTGTACGTTTTTCTGGAATTTGTCAAAGATCAGGTGACTGTATGAGGTTGGTTTTATATTTGGGTTCTCAGTCCTGTTCCATTGGTCTACGTGTCTGTTCTTGTGCCAATACCATGCAGTTTTGGTTACTATAGCCTTGTAGTATAGTTTGAAGTCTGGTAGACAGATGCCTCCCAATTTGTTCTTTTTGCTTAAGATTGCTTTGGCTAGACGGGGTCTTCTCTGGTTCCACACGAAGCGTAGAATTATTTTTTCTAGATCGGCAAAAAATGATGTTGGTATTTTGATAGGGATTGCATTGATTCTGTAAATTAATTTAGGTAGCAAAGCCATTTTTACTATGTTGACTCTGCCTATCCAAGAGCATGGTAAGGTTTTCCATCTATTTACATCCTCTGCAATTTCCTTTCTCAGTGTTTCATAATTCTCTCTATATAGGTCTTTGATCTCCTTAGTTAGATATATTCCTAAATATTTAATTTTCTTTGTTGCTATTGCAAAAGGTATAGCATCTTTAATTTGTTTCTCGGCTTGATTGTTATTAGCATATATGAAGGCTATGGATTTGTGTGTATTAATTTTGTATCCTGAGACTTTGCTGAATTCATTTATCAATTCCAGTAATCTCTTGGTTGAATCTTTGGGGTTTTCTATGTATAATATCATATCGTCTGCGAATAGTGAAAGTTTGACCTCTTCTGCCCCATCTGGACGCCCCTGATTCCTCTGTCTTGTCTAATTGCTGTGGCCAGGACTTCCAGCACTATGTTGAAAAGAAGTGGAGATAGTGGACACCCTTGTCTGGTGCCAGTTTTAAGGGGGAATGCCTTCAATTTTTCCCCATTCAGTATGATATTGGCTGTGGGTTTATCGTATATGGCTTTAATAGTTTCTAGGAATGAGCCATCTATGCCTATATTGTTAAGAGTTTTTATCATAAAAGGGTGTTGGATTTTGTCAAAAGCCTTTTCTGCATCTATTGAAAGGATCATATAATCTTGTTCTTGCTTTTATTTATATGGTGAATTACATTTATAGATTTGCGTACGTTGAACCATCCCTGCATCTCGGGAATAAAGCCCACCTGATCATGATGGATTATTTTTTTGATGTGCTTTTGAATTCGGTTTGCAAGGATTTTATTGAGAATTTTTCATCTATATTCATAAGGGATATTGGTCTGTAGTTTTCTTTTTTTGTTGTGTCCTTTCCTGGCTTTGGTATCAAGGTGATATTGGCTTCGTAGAATGAGTTTGGGAGGATTCCATCCTTCTGGATATTTTCAAATAATTTCTGCAGTATAGGCACCAGTTCTTCTTTGTAGGCTTGGTAGAATTCAGGTGTGAACCCATCTGGTCCAGGACTTTTTTTGTGGGTAGATTTTTAATTACTGCTTCAATTTCGGTGCTTGATATTGGTCTGTTTAGAAATTCTGTTTCTTCCTGGTTGAGCCTAGGGAGGTAGTGTGTTTCTAAGAATTTGTCCATTTCTTCCACATTTTCGTGTTTGTGGGCATAGAGATTTTTGTAGTATTCAAAGATGATGTTTTGTATTTCCATGGTATCAGTTGTGACTTCTCCTTTTTCATTTCTAATTGAGCTTATTAGAGTCTTTTCCTTTCTGCTTCTGGTCAACCTGGCAAGTGGCCTGTCTATTTTGTTTATCTTTTCAAAGAACCAGCTTTTCGTTTCATTGATCTTCTGTATATGAGTCAGCAATTCTACTTGGAGGTATTTACCCAATAGAAATGAAAACATATGTCCACACAAAGACTTGTATACAAATGTTCATAGCAACTTTATTCACAATAGCTAAAAGTTGGAAACAACTTAAATATTTATCTACTGGTGAATAAATAAACTGTGGCATGTCCAGACAATGAAATACTACTCAGCAATCCAAATAAACTTCTGATATTCTCAACAGCATGGGTGAATCTCAAAAGCAGTGTACTAAACAAAAGAAACCAGATACAGTGAATATTTACTGCATGTTTCCATATATATCATATTTTAGATCAGCTAAAACTACTCTGTGACATATAAATAGCTTCAGCAGTTACTTTAGGCTTGTAGGAGATGGACTGCAAAGGAGTATAAGGAAACTTTCTGGTGTGATGGAAATTTTCTATATCTTATTTGGGGTGATCATTACATGAGTATGCACATTTGTCATCCAATTGCACATTTAAATAGGTGCATTTTATTGCACGTACATAATATCTCAATGAAGTTATAAAAATATTATTGAATACAAAACCTCAATAGTAGTAGACTAGACATCGCTTAAAGAAGAATTACTGAATGGAATGAGAAATCTCATTCAGTGAAATCTCTACATGTGGAAATCACCCAGAATGCACGACAGAGAGCTAAAAAGAGAGAAAATATGAAAGATACACAAAGAATAGAATGAGAAGTTGCGAAGTTTATCTAACAGACACATGTGAAAACATTCATTGAAATCCAAGCAGGGAAAATAAAAGTGAATCCATTCTTAGCCACATCACTATGAAACTTCAGAACATCAGAGCTGGTTCTGGTAGCCCTTTAGGATTTAAAGCTTCCTTGCTGGTTTTTGTACATGTTGCCTTTCTCACTACCTGAATCTTCTTTTTACAATTCCCTCCTCAGATAAATTGATGAGCTTGAAGGGGAGATCTGAAGAGCATCGCTCAATTTCTAGGCCTTCTTTTTCTTACGATCTCATCATCTAAACTCTGGCAGGCATCAGAGTCCCAGGCACCTTGATGAGATTAATATTTTCATTTTATATCAGTCTGTGAAGAGAAGAGATTTGGCTTTTTTGAGAGGAATTTAGGCACAGAAATGGGGAAGAATAGCTCTTTTGGGCTAGAGGACCTTCCTGGAACACTGAAACGACACTCCGTAAATGGCCACCTGCTCTATCTAAGCACAAGACCGGCTGCTTGACTGGTGTAAAACTCTTCTTCCCCACTGTACAGTATTGTCAGGCCCTTTTTCATTTACTTTGAAATGGTGTAGAGGCTGTGCTAGAAGAAGTATGGCCAGTCAGCAGAGCCATATTCAGTGAATTCTGTGAGATGGTTTGTTTTAATTCCATCTGATCAGCTCTGTATGGTTGTAGCAATGGTAATCGCTCTATAATCTAGGGCTTGAGGTAGGCTTCAAGGTCCTCTTCCTTCAGTCATGGATCTACAACTCTTTGCTGCTAATTAGTATCTCTTTAGGAAAGGCCAGGAAAAGGAAGTGCAATTTGAAGGAGCTGGCCTTGCTTCTTGTGAGCAGCTCTTGGCTGGGTACAGGGGGAGGTTGAAAGTTTGGCAGGCTAATCTTAAGTTTTTAAAGTAACCATGGACTTCGATTACTGGGCTCTTTATGTAGCCTCTGTAGACTTTGTGCCATGTCTTCATTGTCAGGCCACGCAGTAGCTGCTACTTTATTTGTTTTAAATCTCATTACAGCCTTTTCTCAATCTAAAGAAGAAAGAAAAATATCACATATTCACATCATTAGAAGTGTAATTTTTCCCCCAGCAAAACATGGGATTGGCATGTCAGGAATGCAGATGTTTGTCTATATCTGTGGATTCCAGCCTTTTTCATAGTCGCCTTGCTAATTGTTCTGCCAGGCGGCTTTTGACTTTTACAAACCAAACCTGACCTGTATGCTACTGCCCTTTTTAACAAAATTCAATCTCAAAGACTAAAATGACTACAGTGCTTTTAAAGGACATACCAAAGGAAAAAAGAAAAAGTCTAAATCAATAGAAATTGAATTAGAGGTTGGAAGCTTGGGGTAAAATTACATGTAACTAATTGGGATTCTTTTCTTCTCATGAGATAATAAATTAGGCTCCTTAATAACCATTTCTTGGGATTAAATAAGTGGTCTAAGGATACTGAGGGGGGATGAGGGGACTAGTCTGTGGTGATTAGGGGACCCAAGGCTGTTGCTACAGTCACAGACAAAAAGCCTGACTATATTTTCTGAGTAAATAAATAAGTCACTGGTAGCTTAACAAAATTGATGGATCAATTTTATTTAGAATGATACAATTATATGAATCTGTGTAGAAAGCCTGCAAATATATGGATAAAAAAAGAATGAGTTAAATCAACCATTCATATGTTTACATTTCCATGGCAGCAAGCATCAAGAAGTGAAAAACAACTAAATAATTGATTCAATTATTCAATTTTGGCTATTTTACTGGGATGCCTCTGCAAGTATTATAAGTCTTTTAAGGACAGTTACCAAGCTTGATACTTCCTTTTTCTTCCACACAGTGCCTACTGTATAGCAGCAGCCTGCAATAACTGCTTGATGAAATGGTTGATAGGATATCGTCAGTTTCCATAAAGAATTTAAGTTTATTTTTTTCTGCAGAGCTATCTGTGCCGCAGATACCTAACTGACCTCCAAAGATTCCTGCTCCCATTCCATACTGTAGGGTTGCTGCTGTTGGGTATACAGCCAGGCACTGCATTTCGCACCCGTGTTTAGATGGGACCATGTGACTAGGTCTCACTAATTTAATTTTAGAGGAATTGCTTTGTGTCATTTTTAGGCCAAAGTAGTTAAGAAGCAGTGACTTTAGTCTATTTCTTTATCTACTGGCTGAATGGAGAGAACTACAAGGTCCTAGAGGAGGCAATGGCATGAGATGGAAGGATCTGGGTCCTTGGTGTCCTTGTGGAAGCATTTCACATTTAGAAATATTTACATTGAACTGTGAAATACTTTTACTGTTATGGCACTGAGAGTTTGGAGTTTATCAGAGAAGCTAGCAATATCTTAATACACTGTAAATTTTAGTATCTATGGGCTGGAGTGATCTCTTGAAGGTCACTTATATTGAGTCTCCACGGTATCAGCAGACTAAGAAAGCGGTAACAGTATATTCTGGCAGGTCTCACAGCAGTCTCACAAGGGAATCGTGCTGGATGGCTTCTATTTGCTCTTTCCAAATCCACTCTCTGCCCTTTTCTTCCCTGCTTTCTGCCCTCCATAATCTGAACTGTATGGATTACATCAATCAGCTCCCCTGCCCTCTGGCATCTGGCTGAGTTTGGCTAATGGGAAGCTCCCACAGGAGGTCAGAGGGAAGGAGGAGACTGAGGTCAGGGTATTGATTCCCTTGGCTCTCTTGCTATGAAGTTTCCTTGGGATGACTGTGTCCCCCAACCAAAGGTCACTGCTTCTCTCAAGGCAGCCTTCTCCATACCACTCCCTCCCTCTACCTTCCAGTAACCATTCTTCCCCCTTGTCCCTTCAGGCCTAGGGCTGGTAACAGCTTTGCTGCTAATATCTCTGAGTTATTGCACTATCCATTATGTTTCCCCTATATCCCGTTCGCTTTTATATAAATAGCCCCTTAATTCAACTCCTCTCAAATTCTCCTAATTTGCATATGCCATCTGTTTCTTTTAGGGACCCTGACTGAAACAGGGAACCAGAATTAGATGCTCACAAGACAGTCTTCATTAGTCAATATGAATGGGGCCCACTGAATCTGCCAGTCTCATCCAATTCTGGTCATGTACACTTTTTGTAGGGCTTCTCATTTTTCCTCACCACAGTGGCCATAGTGGCTGAGGATAGTGAATTTTTTTCAATTTCAGAATATTACATGGGTATAAATGTTTTGGTTACATGGATTGCTTTTGTACTGCTTGAGTCAAAGTTATAAGTGTGTCCATCACCCAGATAGTGTACATTGTACCCATTAGGTATGATTTCACCCATCCTCTCCTCCCCCCTCCCGCCTGCACTATTTCTGTTGAGTTTTTTTTTTTTTTAATTTCAGAATATGTCAGGGGTACAAATGCTTTGGTCACATAAATTGCCTCTGCATTGTCCGAGTCAAAGCTACAAGTGTGCCCATCCCCTAGACAGCGTGCACTACACCAGTTGGATGTGAATTTACCCATCCCCTCCTTCCTGCTCCCACCTGCCTGATCCCCTATGAATGTTACTTCCATATGTGCACGTAAGAGTTGATCAATTAGTACCAATTTAATAGTGAGTACATGTGGTGTTTGCTTTTCCATTCTTGTGATACTTCACTTAGAAGAATGGTCTCCAGTTCCATCCAGGCTAATACAAAAGGTATTAGTTCCCCATTTTTTTATGGCCGAGTAGTACTCCACGGTACACATATACCACATTTTATTAATCCACTCATGAACTGATAGGCACTTGGGTTGATTCCACATCTTTGTGATTGTGAATTGTGCTGCAGTAAACATTCTAGTGCAGGTGTCTTTTTGATAAAATGACTTTTTTTTTCCTTTGGATAAATACCCAGTAGTGGGATTGCTGGATCAAATGGTAGGTCTACTTTTAGTTCTTTGAGGAATCTCCATACTATTTTTCATTGAGGCTGCGATAGTTTGAAGTCCCACCAACAGTGTATAAGTTTTCCTTTATTTCTGCATCCACACCAGCATGTGCAGATGCAGCATCGTTTTGGGACTTTTTGATAAAAGCCATTCTTACTGAGGTTAGGTGATATCTCATTGTGGTTTTGATTTGCATTTCTCTGATGATTAGTGATGTCGAGCATTTTTTCATATGTTCATAGGCCATTAGTCTATCTTCTTTTGAAAAGCTTCTGTTCATGTCTTTTGCCCACTTTTTAATGGTGTGGTTTGATTTTTTCTTGCTGATTTGCTTGCGTTCTTTGTAGATTATGGTTATTAAGCCTTTATCGGATGTATAGCATGTGAATATTTTCTCCCATTCTGTAGGTTGTCTATTTGCTCTGTTGATTGTTTCCTTGGCTGTATAGATTCTTTTTAATTTAATCAAGCCCCATTTATTTATTTTTGTTGTTGCTGTGATTGCCCTTGGGGTTGTCTTCATAAATTCTTTGCCTAGGCTGATTTCTAGAAGAGTTTTTCCAACATTTTTCTTCTAGAATTCTTATGGTTTCATGTCAGATTTAAGTCTGTGGTCCATCTTGAATTAATTTTTGTGAGTGGTGAGAGATATGGATCCTGTTTCAATTTTCTGCATGTGGCTGTCCAATTTTCCCAGCACCATTTATTGAATAGGGATTCTTCTCCCCAGTGTATATTGCTATCTACTTTGTGAAAGATCAGATGGCAATATGTGGATGGTTTTATATCTGGGTTTTCTGTTCTGTTCCATTGGTCTATGTCTCTGTTTTTGTGCCAGTACCATGCTGTTTTGGTTACTATATCCTTGTAGTATAGCTTAAAGTCTGGTAAAGTGATGCCTCCAGATTTGTTCCTTTTGCTTAAGGTTGCTTTGGCTATTTGGGCTCTTTTCTGGTTCCAAACAAGGTGTAGAATTATTTTTTCTAAATCTGTGAAAAATGACGTTGGTATTTTGATGGGGATTGCATTGAATGTGTAAATCACTTTGGGTAGTGTGGACATTTTAACAATGTTGATTCTACCAATCCATGAGCATGATATGTTTTTCCATTTGTTTACATCATCTGCAATTTCCTTCCTCAGTGATTTGTAGTTCTCTTTGTAGAGATCTTTTTCCTCTGTGGTTAAATATATTCCTAGGTATTTTATTTTCTTTGTAGCTATTGTGAGAGGTATTGAGTCTTTGATTTGTTTCTCAGCTTGACTGTTGTTGGTGTATAGGAATGCTACTGATTTGTGTAGACTGATTTTATAATCTGAGACTTTGCTGAATTTATTTATCAATTCCAGGAGTCTCTTGGTGGAAACTTTGGATTTTCTAGATATAAGATCATATCATCAGCAAAGAGAGACAGTTTGACCTCTTCTTTCCCCCTTTGGATACCCTTGATTTCCTTCTCTTGCCTGATTGCTCTGGCTAGGACTTCCAGCACTATGTTGAATAGAAGTGGTGACGGTGGGCACCTTTGTCTTTTTTACTTTATCTTTGGGATCTGAGGTTGTAGCCTAAAGTACCTGGCTACAAGTTTGACATTTCTTCAAAATGTTATGTATGTCAAATTTGTTTTCTGTTATATATCTGTGCTTTAAAGATATGGAGCACAGTAGTTAAGGGCACGTGGCATCAGTTAAGCCAAGCTCCAAGTTAGCTTTCAAGTTAAGCTAGCTCCAGTGCTTATTAACTATGTCGCCTTGGACGAGTTGCTTAGTCTCTATAAGCCTCAGTTTCTTGTCATTAAGGTGGGAATAATATTGCCTTCCTTATGGAGTTGTTTTGAGGCCTAAATTCCTGACTCATTAAGTGCTTAGTACATTTTAGTTCCGTATAATCATATGCTTGACTTAAATTAATGTTCCAAGAAGATGGGCTTTATTTAGCCTCTGACGTTATATACCCTCATGATACAATCACACATATCACAGTTTAAGGAGCATGAATACATTTGCATGATGTCTAAAGTTGTGTTTAAGAAAAGTAGTTGCAAGGGCAAATTTGCTGATATTTGTTTTCTCAGAACACAGAAAGGAAAGAAAGAAGAAAAGAAGGAAGGAAGGAAGGAAGAAAGGGTGGAAGGGAAGAATGGAGGGAGGGAAGGAGGAAGACAAAAAGAGGAAGGCAGAGAGAAAATAGAGAGAGAGAGAGAGAGAAAGAGAGAGAGAGTCATCTCGAAGAGGCTGTATAACATAAACTGGGTCCAAAATCCTATCTTTCACACTTATCAACAGTGTGACCTTGGGAAAGTTAGTTATACCCTATGTAACCCAGTTTTTTCACCTGTAAAATGGGGGATAGTAATGGTATTTGTCTCATAGGATTGTTATAAAAACTAAATCAGTTAACAAGCGTAAAATGCTTATAACAATGCCTGGAACACTGTAAGTCCTATATAAGTATTTATTATTTCCTTGGAGAAATTTAGAACTTAGCTGTACTTTCTCATACCTTTTATTTTGAATTACTTGTGGAGGGGGCACTATATGTTTTTCAAGTGCTTAGTGTCATTGAAGATTTTAATCAGGCCTTGCCCTGCTTCATGTTGTGTTTTTTGTTTGAAATACACCCCTAGGCAATCTCCACCCTCTTAGAGTAGCTCACTCCACTTTCTTCCACTTTAGCTGACAAAATTATCATAGCTCACCTCAATCTTTCCCAGGCAGTTAGTTGCTCTTTCTCCTCTGGGCTTTCACAGCACTTTGTTTATTGCATTGTATATGTAGATATTTCATCCACTAACCGAAGAGCTTTTCTTTACATCTTTATAACTCCCAGTTATAAAGCTATAAAGGCTACCATGTCCCACTCCTAGCATATGGTAGTCTTTTAATAAGTATGGGTTGAATTGAAACATGTATTCAGCCACAGTCTATGCAATGGTCTCATTTTACTTTAATCCTCTCCACAACCATGCAAAATAGGCATTACTATCCCACTTTATAGCTGAGGAACTACAGACTCACAGGGTTAAGTGACTTGCCTAGGTTTACATAGGGAAACAGGTAGTGGAACCCAAGTATGCCCACTCATCTTCTAAGTCAATGGCTAACCTATTTTAATGGGTGAACACTATGGCAGTGAAGAAGGACTTTTTGTTGTCAAAACCAAATCTCTCTTGCCACAAATTAGGCTCATTTCCTTTCCTAGAATAATGCCTTATAACACCTTATAGTTTTTATAGTAATCCCCAAGCATTCTACTGGTCAATTCTCAGTTAGCAGGTAGACTATATCTAAATTGTTTCTAGTCTATTCAGTCAAAATAGTTGACTATTTTTGTGAATACGGTTTTGGTATAAGGAGAGCCATATTTGAAGCTTGGTTCATAACATATACAAGCATGTCTCTGTGCAAACAAGTTTGCAATAGATTCAATAGTCTCTAGATTTAGGCCAAATATACAGGCACGTGATTGAAGTGAGTGTGTTTGAAAAGGTTCAGTATTACTAAGTTATCCCAATTTATTCAGATGGCCCCATAAACCAAGAGAGTAGAATTTCTAGTTCTCTGCCATTGAGGGGTCATGGACCTGGGTTAATGAGTTGAAGTCACTAATTTTCCATCATGTCTGATTCATAAGCTCTGTCTAGGTTCTGTTGAAAGTCTTCCTTATTCACCAAGGAGACTGTCTTCTGCTCACACAACAAAAAGAGAGAAAACCTAATGCGAGCTAAGTGGAAAATGAGGAGTTGTTTCTTCTTCAGATTCATTTTGGCTTCAGAGTGGATGCACATGCTTGAGGGTGTGTTTTTGTAAACCTCCCTTCCCCTCTCCCCCTAAGTTACTTAGTTGGCTTACCCCATGATTGTGACTAAGTTGGAACAGTTCCCCTGGGTGTGCCTTTCTCTTCCTGGAGAGAGTTCAGAAGAAGCAAAATCAGATCATTTTGACCTGGAGCAGACTAAGGTTGGGATTGTTCTCCCATTGTAACCCTTTCTCTTTGGGATAGCAAATCTTTTGTTTTCTAAGTGCCTTCACCTTTGAGTGTCTGCTAGGATATCAAAAGACACAATGAGAAACACAAGTTTTTCTTCCCATTGGGACTACTGTTGGAGTGTACAAAATTTGGCTGCATGTCTAGGATTCAGTTGTTACTTGTAGGGCACAGTTGAGAAAATATCCCAATAGACTATCTATAAGCATATGTACATGTTGCTTTACCCACACAAATCTATTATGCATTTTAAGTATAGTTTGGAGTTGGTCTGAATACTTATTATTAACAGTTCCTAAGAACTCCAAAGGATAAAGTATAATATTTGTACACTCAAAACTGTTCAAGAAAAAGTCAACAATTCAATTAAGATCTCAAAAAGAATTATTTTAGTGATTGCTACTTACTCCTTCAGTTATTATAACTATGACCTGCATTTTCAAAGCTCCCTCAATACCTTATGCCAGGGTACCAGACGCACTCAGATTTCTTCTTGCCCAGGTTGTTTCAATAAGGGGAAGTCAGACTTCTTCATTGCCAATATCCCTTGAGTTCACTTTCCTCCTTCATTTTTCTTTCATCTACATTTTTTCCTTTCCAGAATTGGCCCTGTGGACAAGTAGAAGTAGTTGTGTGCTATGATTTGAGAGGTACCATGTGAGGCACTGAACAGAGAGTCCCACACAAGGATTTTCCACTGATCAACCTCAATCTCCCTTCTAAGACTGAGACCCTTTCCTTCTTTGCAGCAGCAGGGCCTGAGGTTTCTGCCTGTTTCCCTTTCCTGCATAGCTGTTTTACTCGGACTCTTTCCACCTAAACTTGATGACGGAGTTGCTTGCATCCTCCCTGGCCCCTCACCTCTACAACTGCTTCTAATGATAAACCAACAGGCTATTTGGGGGTTGAGAGCAGAGGTCAGCAAATTGCAGTCCACTGTCTAAATTTGGGCCACCACTTGTTTTTGTAAATAAAGTTTCATTGGAACACAACCACACCCATTGGTTTAGGTATTGTCTATGACTGCTTTTGCATTATAATGGCAGAGGTGAGTAGCTGTGACAAAGACATTAATGGCCTGCAATGCCTAAAATATTTACTATCTGGCACTTTACAGAAAAAGTTTGCTGATTCCTGCTCTAGAGGTTTGAAGGCTAATCACTATAGGAGAACAAGCAGGAGACAGGAAGGCTAATCACTACAGGAAAATAGACAGGGGACAGTACAAATAGCAAACACGGAGCCAAATTGTAAACTTTACAACTTCTTAAGTAATGGTCTCTGATCAACCGTTTCTGACTCCTAAAATGGTAAATTCACATCCAGACAGGCTTTAGGTAGCTGCTTTCAATTCTGAAGCTGAGCCTCACTCACTGCTCTATGTCTCGCTTCTTTCTCAGAGGATGGAATGGGCAGGTTAATTCAACTCCATGAATATGAAGGTCCATATTCCCAGCATATAGTCTCAAGATGCAATCCAGGCAAAAAATTCATATGCCTCCTCTACACAGAGTAGGCAAATTGCATCTTTGGGACCCCTAGACTTGGTGAAACTCAGGCCTTTTCTTACTTTCTGCACCTCCCCCTCAACTCTGTCCAGCAATATATTTACATGGACACTCTAGTTATTTCTTTTCTTGGACTGAAATGTAAATGTGTTCTGGAAAAGGTTGACACAGTTAGCCAATAATACCTTGGCTTGATTCTTTTTATTAATTTCCTATAAGAGGGCAGGACTCTGAGTATCAAATTCTGCTTCTGAGCCTCTCTATTTTCCCCTTTCCAGAGCTGAAGCTGCTTGACTCCCTCCTGCAGGCTTCAGCTCCCTCTACTCTCTAGGACCAATCCTAACTATGGTCAGAAAGGATTAATAGTCTCCTAGTCTAATACTCTGGGAAAGGGCATTAGATTGACCTTGTTTTAGGCAAGGCTTGACTTTGTGCTCCAGCTCTGATAACTGTCCTGTAGCCTTGTTCCCTGATTGTTCATTTTGTCTTAACTATCTAGTGCCTTCAGTTCCACTTTGTCTATGTCCTCTTGGGATAGGAATCCTGTCATAAACTCTTAGCCCAGTGGTTGGGGCCCTGCTCTCTGCCAACATATTTTCTGGATATTGACTTCCTACTTGGATTTCCAAGTGTCACCCACCTCTGGATAACCAGTTGCTATATTCTGTTTAGCCATGGGGATACCCATTATTTTCATTTTAGATCCCCCAATGCCTACCACTGGACCACTGAACAAATGATTATTGAGGCCCTGCAGAATATTCCCTTTCCTGTTCATAGATACCAACAATGATTCAATATTTGGGGCTTTCATATCCCTAATGGCTATCCCTGGGCCTCCCCACAATGGATGAGAGCCTTGGAGGTCCAAGAACACAAGCCTTGGCTAAGGAAAGAAGTATCGTATAGTCTATGAAAGCTCATGGAAACCTTGACTCATCTGACCTTTTTCTGGCTGACTAATGTGATTTTCATGGCTATTTTTTGTTCTCTCCTGTTTACATTCTTAGTATCATTTTTGCTCGCTTTTCTCAGTTTCTTTTAACTTGTCTTTTTTGATATTTGTGCATTTTGCTCCAACAACTGAGAAATAGAGTGAAGACTTCAGCAGGATGATTTATCCTCTAGGATGGGTTAACCCTGGCGTGAGTTGTGGGGTTTTGACTTGGAGGCCCAAAGAAGTCAAACGACAGCCCTAATCTTCCCAGCATCTTAACCACAGCATCCAGTAAAGGCAGTAGGAACAAGAGACAGAGCCCTGGATGGAGAGTGAGAACCATACTTTGTCTTCTACTGAAGCAACATCTGGCACAATTCCTGACAGAGTTAAGCATTTGATAAATGAATGAATAACAGTATAATTTTTAAAACGATGGCTTAATCCATTGCATAGGCAATATATATAACCAAAGTGGTGGGCCCCCATAATATTCTGAAATAAAAAAATCCAATTAACATTATCTGTAAGTTGTTAGCAGTGTTTTTTCCTGCCTTTCAATACGTGTCTGACCAAAGTAATTAATCTTCATCCCTCTATTCCCTCAACACACAGTGATAAAACACAACCTGTGCAATTAAAACACAATTGAATTTCTCCCTAAAATAGAAGTTTTAAGCAACACCAAACCTGAAAACGTTGAGATGAGGTGACAGCTTATATTTCTGGCATTCAATAAAATTCCTTGCTCTAAAAGAACATCTTCTTCCATAAAGACCTGGAAGACACGAGAGTGAACCGAGATAGTGATAAGTTAAACACTAGCTTGAGTTTCAACACAGCTTGGTTCATAAGGCACAGTGGATGAACCTTACAGCAGTGGACTGCAGGGTTCCCAATGCCTATCAGCTGCACATAGCGGGCTGTAGCTATGGTGCAGCCCAGAGACGGTGGAGAATATTTCCTGCTGTCTGTTCAGACCTTGCCTCAACCAGCTTTAAGGTGCAGTGACTCTTTATCATCTTAGTCTTTTTGAGCTATTGATCACCTTTTTATAGGTGAGAAAACAAACCCAAAGAGGTGAAGTGACTAATTCATCAATCACCCAGCTAGACTGGGCACTAAACTTGAACTTGGCTGTCCTGATTCCATAGTTCAGGGTTCTTTTGATCTCCCCTTGCTGCCATCCTGACTGTGGTGACGCTGCTTATTTCACTGGGCTAGCTTGACTCTTATGGCTCTTTCACCACAGAGGTTTTAAATGTCTGACATTATAACCACTAGTTGAAAAGTAGAAAATAATGGTGCATAAACCATAATCACTTAATTGACAGATTATTCAATCAAAATGACTACATATACATGTGGACAAAGAAAACAGAAGTTATCATCCTTCTTCAAAGTAGTCACATCTACACAAATTCTCCATGTAGAACAATCAATTTAGCTAATTATGCTGTAATATGATTTATCAGTTCAGGAAGGAATCTGATATATTTTATGTTTCCTTAAGTTTGTCTAAAACAATTCTGAGGTCTTTGCTCTCATTAAGAGACTATCTGCCTGCAGAAGAGTCTTCAATGAACTTTTACTGACACACAGATAATTAACAAATATTTATTGTCTCCTATGTAAACTCTTATAGGTACTATGTGTGTGTGTGTGTGTGTGTGTGTGTGTGTGTGTGTGTAGAAGGGAGAATATTTAATGCACAACATGGCATACATGGTCACTGCCTTTGAGGACCTTAGAATCCAATTAGGGAGGCAAGGCTGACTTATGAAACCAGCATAGAACAATACAAGGTATACACAGCCAAGTGCTAATGTGGGTGTTATTGATTATGAAAAGGGAGAGATGGCCTTAGGCTGGGGCAGTCTAGAAAGGCTTTTCAGAAGATATAGAACTTGATTTAGGCTTCAAGAACTTATTAGGATTTTTGCAGCCAAAGGAAACAGGAAAGTATTTCCAGGTAGAGAAACAGCATGGAAGCATATGAGTTAGAAGCATAAATGTGAGAAGGGCAATGAGCCAATCTACGTGGATGGAGCAAAGAGTGTGTCTGGGGAGGCGGGTAAACTCAGCCCAAACTCCTTTGGCTAGCACTGAAGCTCTACCTTACCTGCCTCATGTAGTCATGATACAATCCAATGACTTTTTCTCTTCCCAAAGAGTAGGCTAAAGATCAACATCCTGATGAAGCCTAATGTCCTAGTGGGACCACCTCCCTTCACACCTGTGGGAAGTGACCAAAGTCAATTGCATTTTGAAAATTTAGTGGTAACTCTACCAAAGCCTGTTATATCAGTATGAGCCCCCATAGAGCAGATGTAAAACATTGGTCCTTAAATGAATGTTTTTTTATAGAATGAGCAATGTTGTTAGGGATCATAGGGAAGGTCATGGAAACAGTTTTGGAAACTTTGCATGCTGGAATTAATTGCCTTCAGTTTCGAAAGGGCCTATTTATCTTTCTCACTTACAGTCAAAATTTGGTGAAAGGGAAAAGTCACTACTAAATAATGGCAGGAAAATCTGTGCTGTTATAGAGAATGAGCTGGCTCTTGGTGGAATTGATCCATCTCTTGGGCAAGCTGTGTGTGGTGTAAGGTCTGGGGTAGTTTTTTCCTTAGTGCCTCCATTGCCACTTCAGATCCTTTGTCAAGGTAACAATAGGTGAGTTTTCTTTAAACAGGGCTCCAGTGCTTATTCACAAATAAGCCCTGACTCAGTTGCAAAGTCTTTCATCTGAAGATGACCCATCTTACGTGTGTGTGAATACATTTCCCATGATTACCCCAACAGCTGCATTTTGATGATCTGCCTGGGGAATAACTGTCAATGGAAAAAATGCAGTCAGCTCATCTCACCAGTGAATAATGTGCTCTCTGGTTCTACCACCTGAAAATAAACCTCTCAGATCCTCATTGTCTGAAATGATTTTCTGAGAAGAATGAGTGACCGAGACTGTTGACAGTTTTCAGAATAAACCCCTGATATCTTTGACAATTGCTCCAAGTGGCTCATTTTGGGATAAGCTTGCATACCATGTAAGGTGACTGATTCTACAGCCATCCAACTGTTCCTTTGTCTCCCTGTTTGCACACATCAGTGTTGTCAACGTTTGAAAATACCTAGCAGGCAAGGAACATGCTCTTCAGAACTCTGCTCTTCAGGGTTCCTCATCAAAATAGCCATAGAGTTGCTTGGAGTAAGATTTGGGGCAATGTGGTTAGCTGTGACAGGCTAAATTTCAAATAGATATTGGAATGGGTTAGATAAATAGGAGATGAAGTTAGAAAGAGTAGGAAACATTCAGATGTTTCTTTTCATTGGTTTATATGCCAAACTCTACCTGGAACTAATTAGGAAAAAGGTAACGTCTCTCCATTTATGCTACTGAATGCAGATTTGGAAAGCAGCTGAGTTTCAAACAGAAGTAGTCTTTACATCCAGTGGCAAAGTGGTGTTTATATATTTAGGGGTAAGAGTTAAGGTTGCTTTTCCTCTAGAACAAGAATTTCCAACCTCCTCCTCCTCATTATGGAGGAGGAATTGCAGTAGGTAAAATCCCTAAGCCCTCCTGTGGTGTATGCCCTGTGGGAGTGTTGGAAATGTCCTTCTCAGGGTCCTTACCAGGTAGTGATTTAGGGAACAATTCACATGAGACAGGTCCTTTGAAAGCCCCTGTGTGAAACTCTGAGGGGTGTGCATGCAACATCAATTGAATCTCATCGTCAGTGAGGAAGTTCCTCCTGAGTGGCTGGTGCAGTCTAGAGAGAATCCTTCTGTGGTCTTCTCTTGATTAAAATTTAGTTATTCAGTGGGTGAATTCACCACAGTCATTCTCATCTATTTCTGTAATTCACCTTTGGGCCTTGTGGTAGATCGGTGTAGCAATGGCCCCTAATTTGTTCATATCTCCCTGTTCCATGTCTTTGCGTAGTCTCCTTCCACACCAACTCTGGGTTTGGCTGTGTGACTTGCTTTGGCCATTGGGACTATAGCACGTGTAATGCAAGCAAAGACCTGAAAGTTGCTTGCACACTGGGGCTTGTTCTCTTTCACTGCTTAAAGGAATTCTATGAAGGACATCAGTTAAGAAGCCTGTGCTAACCTGCTGAATAAAGAGACATATGTGGCCCAGTCACCCCTATTGCCTCAGCCAATAGCCTACCAAATGCCAGACATGTGAGTGAGTCTATCCTAGATCATTAAGCTGCTAGCTGACTGACAAGCTGACCACCATAGCATAAAAGAACCCAGCAGTATTAGAGAGCTAATGACACATAAAGACTCAGCCTTGATTTTTTTTTAACCCTCTATGGTTTTCTATGTATGTGCTACTATAGAGTGGCCATTTTCAAATTATGCATCTGTAGGTTCCTAGGGAAAATGAATAGTCCATAGTTGATTTAAAACTTGGATATGAAAAGTCTTTGTAGTGTTATTTTCTTTTTTGAGCAGTGGGGTAAATAAAGTTAATATGTCTAATTAATACCAAAAGAGATGTTTTTTCCCATTTGACCAGTTACAAAAAATATCATTAATATTTTTTCAGGATACACTGTGTTTGTATAAGGGCTTCATTAAAGAGTCATTATTCTACTTTTTACAGGAGGAGATATAAATAAGAAAGAACCATCAAGTAGTTCCATTGTTCCCTCAGACATGGGGTAGATTACATTGTAGTTTAATTAATTTGTACCAATTCTTTTAACTAATAAATCAAATAGGCACGCTAAAGTGCTGCCTAATTTCTATCATTTCAACTGGATTTATAACTCACCTCTGTTCTTATAGAAAGAAAATGAAGAAATTGTTAAAATTCAGAATATAGTTGACCATTGAACAACACGGGTATGAACTGCATGGATCCACTTTACACGTGAATTTTCTTCTGCCTCTGCCACCCCCGAGACAGCAAGACCAACCCCTCTTCTCCTCCTCCTCCTCCTCAGACTTACTGCTTAAGGTGAGGATGACAAGGATGAAGACCTTTATGATAATCCACTTCCCCCTAATGAATAGTAAGTATATTTTTTCTTCCTTATGATTTTCTCAATAACATTTTCTTTTCTCTAGCTTACTTTATTGTAAGAAGACAGTATATAATATGTACAACATACAAAATACATGTTTATCAACTGTTTATGTTATCAGTAAGGCTTCCAGTTAACAGTGGGCTATTAGTAGCTAAGATTTTGATGAGTTAAAGTTATGCACGGATTTTTGACCATGTTGGGGATCAGTGCCCCCAACTCCCACATTATTCAAGGGTCAACTGTATTACAAATAACCCATAGGCAAATAAAGTCTTTGTATGGCCTGGAAAAAAAATAGAGTGTGTAGGGCTAAAATTACTTGGGAAAAACAAAAAAGGAGATTTTTTTTTTGGTGAGAAAAATTGTTTCTTTAAAGTAAAAAAAAAACCTAAAAACAAGGAAATAAAAGACCCCAGTAGATGGCTGTCTACCCAAAGGAAAAGAAGTCATTTTATCAAAAAGGCACCTGCACTTGAATGTTTATAGCAGCACAATTCACAATTCACAATTCACAAAGATGTGAAATCAACCCAAGGGCCCATCAATTCACGAGTGGATTAAAAAAATGTGGTGTATGTATACCATGGAGTACCACTCAGCCATAAAAGGGAATGAAATAATGTCTTTTGCAGCAACTTGGATGGAACTGGAGACCATTGTCCTAAGTGAAGTATCTCAGAAATGGAAAAAATAAATACCACATGTACTCTCTAATAATTGGGAGCTAATCGATGGGCACACATTGGCGTAAAGAGATGTGAAGGTCATTGGAAATCAAGGAAGGGGAGGAGGAGGGAGAGGGGTAAAAACTTATCAGGTACAATGAACACTATTTTGGTGATGGGCACACTAAAAGCTCTGACTTAAGCATTATAAAAAGTATCCACATAACAAAAACATCTGTACCCCTTAATATTTTCAAATTTAATAAAAGACCCCAGTAGAGATTACTGCAGCTGGTTTAGACCATAAGAAACATCAGGGCTGGGATTGGAGTGAGACAAGTAAAGCACCCAGAGCGAAAAACGGAAGGAGGCTCATAGGGTCATGCAGGTACAGGGCTGACAATCCCATGGCTCTGAGAGAGAGAGAGAGAGAGAGAGAGAGAGGAGAGAGAGAGGGAGAGAGAGAGAGCGCCTCCTTCAGTTTTGTGCCCTCAGCAGCTCACTTTGGCTCACCCTAATCTTGGACCTGTGAACCACCTGGGTGACCATGGCGTTATGAGCCAAACACATGGCTGTTGTTTTAGATCGCTAAGTTTTGGGATGGTTTGTTACACAGCAATATAAAACTGGTACACATCGGCTGTTTCCTCAATTCTCTTTTTAGAAGGCAGAATGAGTCCTGAAGGAATTGAACTGCAAATCCAATCAAGAGATTGAGCTCCCTGAGAGTAGATCCCCTGATGCATTGGATAAACAAAGCTTTCCACATAAACTATGGATGCCAAGTCATTGCTTGTTCTTGGTTTGTTTTACTCTGGGGGTAGATGGTGTATCATTTTTCACAGACAAAGCTGACTTACTGATGGCAGGATGTAGCTGGTTCCTTTTTCTTCTTTTGCTTTTCAGCAAAAGTGAAAATTTTATTAATACATTGCTATACTCTCACGTGGTGCTTTTCATAGGGTGCTGATCATAATCCCAAAAGACCCAATCCCCAACGCCATAATTCTGAACGTTGAAATCCTGAAAGATCAAAATTCCCGAAGTCTAAAATTCCAAAAATCAAAATCCTGAAAATATAATTCTGGAAAAATAAGTTAAAAAAATTTAAAAAGATATTTATTTACATTTTTAAAAGGGGTTTATTTGAGAAACATATAAAAACACGACAGAACACTTCATAGGCCGTGATAAAATAGGCAATAATAGCATACATATTTTTGCAAGTATAAACACTCAGGTATACTAATGACAGTCACACGAGTATAACAGTTATGAGCAGATGAGCCATACTCATGAAGAAATAGGTCAAGAAGGGAAATGTATTATATAAACACATATCACTGAGGTTGGTAAATGTATGCACCCAGCTTTATAACTGTAGTCATCTGAAATACAATGACTTAAGTCTTTTGATGAGGTCAGTCAAAAACTGTGATGGGTCACCACTGCATGTGCAGTCTCCCTAAGAGCTGAGATCTAAAGAAATTTTATCTTTCACAAATGTAGATGTACAAAAAAGACATCTCTTCATTTAGTGAGAAGGTTTCAATGTTTTTACATACACACGCAATGCTTACACACAAAGTCAACATTGTGATAACGCACTTTTGTGGAGTCAAATTTATGATGTCCAAGGCAGCAGAAGAAAAGTCCATCCCAGCTCTCAGAGAGAGACCAGTTCAACTTCCGTATTTGTTCTCTCCAGGCCCCTGGCTGATTGAATGGTGCCTGCCAACACTGAGGGCAGATCTTCCCCACCTAGTCCACTCAGACTCTCACAGTAATCTCTGAAAACACCATCACAGACACACTCAAAACAATGCTTTACCAAGTTTCCAAGTATTCCTTAATCCAGTCAAGTTGACACCTAAAATTAAGTCCCTAAATCCACCCCTTGTCAATTTGGCACCCATATGCATCTCCTTAAACCATACTTAATTTCCAAATAAAAACAATAACAAGGTGATAATCTCGACTAACATGATGCAACTATCTTGCGATTATGATTTTTGAGATTTTACACATTAGGGATTTCAGACTTTAGGGATTTTGAACTTTCAGATTTCAACATTCAGGATTATGGTGTTTGGGACTGGGTCTTTCTGGGTTATGATCCAAACCCCTTTTCATGACAGAATTCACTACAGCTGGCTTGATCTAATGAGCCCACAGTCAGAACCGTGGTCTCTCATTAACCTCCTGAATGAACTTGACTTTGTCTGCTTAGACCCATGGTAACCACAAGGTTCCTTGAGCTTATGTGAACATTTGGGTCTTGTCAGCCCTCTCCATGGCTGTCTTCTAACGTGGAACTAAGAGAAGCTAAATTAACATGACCCAATCTCTCTTCGTCTTGTGAAAGAAAACCCTTTATAACCGCATCAGTATCAATTATTATCTCTAAATATTCTGTGACTTTTAAAGACAAGGTAATATAAAGTGAGATTTAAAAGAACATAAATTTGACATAGACTTACTTCTCCTTCTCACAATACACTTCAAATAACCTAGCCTAAGACGGTACTTACTCAGTTTGATAGAGAATCTTTCTCACACACATCAGGTGTCAAAAAGCTGACCCACGGTTCCCTGTCTGCGTCTTTCAAGCAATCCACACAACTTCCAGGCTGTGATGGCTTCGGCCTGCTCGCAATTCATCAAGCTTTGCTTTTATTTCTAATTGCATCGAATTGCATTAGTGAAAGTATCTAACAAGTGATCCCATCATAGTAATTTCAGGGAATTAATTAATTAATTAATTTCAGGGTTTTTCATCTTTTTTTTAATAAAAGAGAAAATTATGTTCTTTTCATATGGCTCATCCCACCCTTTCTTTTTTAGGGGCTTTCATATATCTTATACTTTCTAGATCCTAACAAAAATAATAAGGAAAGGTCAGGATTGGTGATTTGACCTTTAGACATGTTAAGAGGGCCTCTTTCCAACCAAGCCCTCCCTGAACCTGAAACAGCCATCTTCCCTTTGCTGCCAGGTAGGGCCAGCTGCTCCTCATCTCAAGCACCCTTAGTTTCTTGTATATGTTGTATTGTCACACTACGTTACACCTATAGTTGCTTAACTATATCCTACACCAGAGTGTACGTTTCTCAAGAGTAGGAATGATGTCTCATTTTTCTCTGTATCCCCAGCACAATGCCTTACACATAGTAGATGCTCAGTAAATTTGGTAGAATTAATGCATGAATGAATGAATGAATAGGACTGAGAACTGAAGCTAGATAACTATTGTGGCCCTTTAGGGCAAATAACAAAGAGGTTAAGAGCAAAGGGCTTTTGAATCAGACTGGTTTTAGTGTCCAGCTCCAAATCATACTAGCTGTGTGGCCTTACACGAGTTACCTAACCTCCTGGTGACTCTGTTTGTCACTTAACACAATGCCTGGCACATAGTAAATACACACTCAAAAATAGTAGCATCTCTCAGTAGTGGTAGTAGCAAAAGTAGTAACCACAGCATCCTTTGGGCTTTCTATATGAGGTCAGTTTTCACCGTACAGGGCTTGGGACCATAAGACTGCAGTGACAGCAGGCGAGCTCTGCAAAAGCAAGTTGAAAAATTGCCTGAAACCACTGAAGCAGTTCCCTCAAAGGTTGAATTAAAAGTACAAATATCCAAGGTTAGGTAGTTATTGCACTTAACAGAATTGGTATGGCCATAAAACGAGACCACCTTTTTGTGTTTTTTGTATCAACAGACCAAAATATTTTTATACCAAGAGACTAGAAACACTTTGAAGTGGTTGAGTGTTGTCCTTCCAAATAATAACCTTGGAGAAACATGCTTACACCAAAGTGGCTGCTACTGCCCAAACATTTTAGACTTCTTTTTTGGGAAATGCCTTTGGAACTGGTTTGTGAGCCACGTAAGAAACCAGGTTCTTCATATTTCAGTTGAAGTCACACACCCTGTGTGATGAACATACACTCTGTCGTCTGACCCTGGCCATCGGTACTGGCCTTTGGCCCTGATTCCACAACATAGTTTCCAAAGAGCCCAGCTTCCACTGTGGCAGACTTCCTGATCAGTGGGGAGAAGGGATTCTTTCTCTTGGGTTTACACGGAATGGTTCTAGGAGTGGGAAAGTGCCATCTGTTGTTTCCCAGTAGACCTTGGGGTATTGGGATAAAGTATTTTAAGAGTTGAAAATGCCTTTAACTATTTTTACTTTATTTTTTGATAACTAAAAAACAATGATTTCTTCCATAATAAATAAAGATGTTAATATTTTCTATTTCAAAAAACATAATACATTCTGTTGTAACAAAAACTGTGTGTGAAGAAAAAAATAGTAGTTCCCTTCTTCTTTCTCTAATTCTATTTCCCCAAAGTAATTAATATTATTAGCTTTATGTGTGTATTTCCTTAATTTTCTATATGTGTACACACACATAAACACACAGGCTTTCCTACTTTTTGGTTTGCAAAAACGAGATCACATTATATACATTATTCTACAACCTATTTTCCCCTAACAATATGTCACAGACATTCCTTCAGGTCAGTACTGTAGATCTAATCCATTAAAAAATTCCTGCAGAATATTCTGCTGGATGGATGTACCTTAATTTATTTTACCTTATTAGTGGATATTATGTTGTTTTTGTTTTTGTAGCTACTATATATAATGCTGCTTTGCATTCCTTATATATCCTTAAATACTTATGCTTTCCCCACAGTGAGATTGCTGGGTCAAAGGGTATGTGGATTTAAGATTTTTGTAACTACTACCAGAGTAGAAAAACTTGAAGCAATGTACATTTCCACCAACAATGTATGAGAGAGTGCTCACCAACATGGAATCCTATCAATCTTTTAAGGTTTTTGTTTTTGTTTGCTTTTTTGCAATCTGAAGGGAAAAAGTATTTCCTTGTTATATTAATGTGCATTTCCCTGACTCCTAGTCAGGTTGAGAATCTTGTATTGTTATACATGGCTTGGCCATTTGCATTCTGAAACACTTTCTGCTGTGACTCTGAGCTAGCAGGTAGAGATTTTCTGCTGTGATCTGCCTGTTCATAATCTTTGCCATTTTTCTGTTACATGGATTGTCTTTCTTCATATCAAATTGTAAGAGCATTTAAAAATGTTAGGGCTACAACTCTCAGTCTGTCTTAAGTGTTGCAAATATTTTCTCCCAGTTTGTTTCTCTACTGAAATTTTTCCATTGTTTTTTGCTTGTGAAATTCCATTCAAAGGAGACTTTTGGACATTATTGTCAAAAAGCTTTTTCTCATATTTAACCTAAATGTTTTGTGTTGCAAGTCACCTCATTTTCTCGGGGTTCTGTGCCTCATTATCACTCTCCATGTCCCCAAAGACAACTGAGCTGTGTCTATTGGAGCTTTTCTGCTGACTGAGTGACTGGGCTGAATTGACTGACTAGTTTAGTCAAGCATCTCCTTTGACTTACTTTTTTTTCCCTCTCCACTAAATTGACTGGTTGTTTGACTGAATTGACTTCATCAGCCAGTCTTCTTGGCACTGTGAATCTGAGTGTGTATGCACACATATGTGTGTGCCCACACCCATTGGTGGAACCATTACACAGTGGTTTTGACAGGTATTTAATACTTACAATTGAACTGATCAACCTTGGTCCATTTACCTGGCATTGCAATCACCAGCAGCCAGAACAGTGGATATATACCACTCCAGTTACCCTGCTGGGTAGAGAGAAGATGGGCTTGATTGATTCAACTGAGAATTCTGTTACGATTCTGCCTCTGAGCACGTATGGCAAAACTGTGAAACAGGCCTGTTTGGTGATGTCCTCATGTCTCATCTTTCAGGGCCCCAGTCTCTGGCCACCCTCCTGGCATAGTGCTCATGCTGTCCATACCCTTCTGTCTCCCCCTATAGCTAAATATCTGTCTTATTTTCCAGCCTGTGGGTTGGCTGCTCAGTGGTTAAAAGTAACACCGTTTCTGGGTGATTCTGGGTGTTGAGAGATGAGGCAGAAGGAACAAGACAAGGTTGTTGTTAAGAGTTTGGTGAATGGGGGACTACATTTCCCAAAGTTGCCTCTGCAAGAGGCTAGTTCCGTAGGATATAAACAAGGTTTTTGGACAGAAAATTTCTGTGGTCAGATATTGCATAGAGTCAGGCTGCTGGGTTTGAGAACTCTTCTGGTCGTGTTCTTATTGTGTGAACTTGGGAAAGTCACCTTATCTCTCAGAACCTCAATTTCATCATTGGTAAAATGGGGATAAGCACAGTATGAAGATCATAAGATTACTTGGAGGATAGAATAAGCTAATGCATGCAAAGTACTTAGCACAGGGCCTAGCACAGTAAGTGTTCAATTAATGTGAAATCTTCTTATTCATAAATACCTTTTGGAAACTCTCGATTAAACAGGTAGGTTACTTCTCAGAGCCTCTAATATGCTGCTGTTCCTAGTGTATCACCACAAAGGGAGTAGAAAAAGAAGCAAATGCTCATTAGATTATGGAACCCCCTTTTCTACCAACATAATTCTCAATGAACTTGTGCTCTGTGAAGAATAATTTGGGAAATACTGGTGTTGAGAAAGAAAGCATGATTTGGAGACAGAAAGAACACTTGGGTTCCAGTTTGATTTGACAATGACTTCTTTTGCTTTTGTGACTTTGTGCAAGTCATTTAATCTCTTTGAGCCACAGGTTTCCTATTTGTAAAATGAAGAGCATAAGATTACCCATATTACCTGCCTTGTAAGGTATGGGCGAGAGAGCTTTGTAAACTATCACTCACTATCCTAACCTCAGAAATCAGGAGTGGAAGTGATCACTGTGAATCCAGGTGCAGGAAGAAGAGAAGAGAGGACTCCTTGTGTGGTGAGTTCAAGGGCGTGGACAGTGAGACCTGGGGGTGGCAGTGATTAGAACTGAAGTGTGCATACAACAGAGCTCCCAGGAGCTTGCAGTATGAGGCAATGTGGATTTCTAGGCCCCATCCACATCTCTGGGCTATTTTCTCACTGCAATTAGTCTCCAAAGCGGGCACTTTCTCTAGGTGGACCAGAGAGTTCTAAGAAAATCCAAGTACTTTATGATCTATTGGTAAGGTCCTTGGCTTACATCATTTGCTGCTTTCCTCAATGTAGATTGATAGAATCCCTGAAAATCAAATAATATGCTTAATTCATAGGATTTCAGTGGCTGGAAAGAACATTCAGTGTTTTCCTTCCAAGGCTCTTTTAAAGGCAGCCTCCAGGAAAGGCAATACTTACCTGAAATAGCAGGCTGACAGGGAAGATTATCTGGGGCAGTAGAGCCTCTTTAGTACCTTTCAAATCAGATCAGAGACATGACTGTCTCCTACCTCTACAAAGTAGACCAGGCACAGGCTCAAATTAATTTTTCCTCTGCTTGTTGTTCTCAGACACATGCAGCCCAGTGGAAAGACTATAAACGGAAAACATATGACTGACCCTTGTCTGTAACATTTTGGCTGGATGTTCAACTTCCCTGCCTTGGAACCACCCACTATTTCCTTCATCAGTAGCGTTTAGCATGCTTCTTCCAACCGGTCTAGATGCTTGATTAGTATAGTGGAAAGAGCACTGGGTTGGGAATTGAGACCTGGAGACCCTGTCTGTGCTACTGACTCACTCTGACGTAAGGCAAGCCATGACCCCTTCCTGAACCTCAGTTTTTTCATCTGTTACAGAAAGCATTTCAACTGGGGTGATTGCAAAGGTCCCTTCCATTTCAGTCTATGATTTTACTTATTCATCTTCACCTCTCAAATCGGAGTCACCCTCATTCTATCTTCCTGCATGGAGAACATCCATTTAGGCTAATTGCAGGATGTTGGAGAGCTGTCCAGGAACATCTGAAGCACTGGCATATTTGTTTGAAATTAATCAGACACAACAGAACATGCAGGTGGTTGCTCTTTCCCTTCAACTTTTGGCTCCTGGGATCTTGCCTCCTGGAAGGTGTTCACAGGCCACAGCTGCAGAACACAGCCAGTGGATTGTTGCCTAGAAGACCAAACTCTATTAATGGGAGGGGTGAGGGCAAGACCACTTGTTGAGCTCCTTCCCCAGTAAATAGGGGTGAGAGTGTTGAGAGACAGGGTTTAGGGGAGGGCTCAGGGAATCCAGGCTTACAAACAGCAAGAACTGAGGTTACAGCCTTCATTTCTTGGCCCGTGGTCTCCTTGTTTGGGGATTGGCTTGGATTGACGTCATGAAGGAGATTGTCTTATGCTGGCCTACCCCACTCCTCCAGATGTTTCCAAATATGCCGATGCCTGGAGTCACATAGACATATATCTCCACAGTGGCCTGGCATTTTTCCTTTTCTCTTCAGTGCTTGAACCCCCACGGGCCTGCCCCAACCCTGTTGCCTTCTGTTCTCCAGTCATACTCTCCTTGAGCTCTCTCATTTTGGGGCCTTTGCATATGCCACCCTCAACCTGACTCCCTATCTCTTATGGAGAATCTTTTTCTCCTTCAAGACTTATCTCAAATGTTACAGTCTATGTGAAGTCTTCTGCCATTGCCCTAGACTAAGTTGGTCACTTCCTCCTCTATGTTTCCACAGGACTCTGGAAATTCCTCTACTGTATACCCTCTAGGCTGTAAACTCCATGAAAGCAAGGACCAGTGATTTTGGTGTTAAGATAGTGCTAGCTTTGGCAACAGATAAATACCAAAGTCTCAATCTCAATGGTTTAACAAAGTAAAAATTTATTTTTCACTCACATAACATCTAGTTGGTGATGGCAGGGGTGGGTAGTAGTGTTATGTGTTCTGCTCCATGAAATCATTCAGGACCCAGGCTGATGAGGGTGCTACCATCTCTAACATGCGGCTTCCAAAGTTCCCTTGAGAATCAATATCCCACCCACTAATGGGGGAAAAGGGAGATCATACACCTTAGATGTTTTTTTTTTTTTTGTTTGTTTGTTTGTTTGTTTTTATGGGCCAGGTCTGTAAGTGGCACACATCACTTCTGTTCACTTTCTGTTTGCTAGAACTCAATCACATAACCAAATTTAACTGCAAAAAAAGGCTAGAGAATGTAATCTAGTTGTATGTTTGAGAAACAGAGGGAAAGGATTTTGGTAAACACACAGCTCTCTCTAGAGGCCACATTGCTTTATTCACTGCTAAATCCCCAGGACTGAGCACAGTGACTGGGAGATGGTGACCACCTTGGATTGTGATCAAAATTCTACCACTGGGCTGTGAGCTGGTGGTCTAGTATGTTAGTACTCTGATCAAGCATGGGCACATAGCATGGACTCGATAAATGTTGGCTGGTCATTATTGGAATTGGTGTATCCAGGGCATATTCCTGTTCCAGAAAAACATTTGGTAGAACTCACCTCCTAAGAACAACTCATTGTCTAGGAGGTAGCACCTGATCAGGCTGGCACTTCTGCCCTCCAGAGTGCCCTTGATCTCTTTGTCTTTGACTCAACTTTATCCAATCACCAGACTCATCTGTTCCTCAGACTTCTTGGTCCCTAACTGCCAATTCCTGTCTAGCCAGAGACACTTTCTGGGGTCTTGAGCCTCTTTCTATGTAAAGGTCTATCTTATCTCTCTTCTTTTTCTCCCCTTCCCCGCAAGCATGCTCTCCATTTCTGTAATTTTGGCTTTTTCCTTGCCAGCTCCAAGTGTGTTTAGCTATTCCTGCCCCATTATTTCTATAATTGGAGGGACAGCAGTGAATAAGGCAGGGGAGAAGCTGATATTTCAGTCAGCATCAGCATTATGAATACCTCACAATGCTTGTCTCTGCTCTAGCCTGGTCCAGTCCAGCCCAGTCACGCCCAGTCCAGACTAGCTGCTGTGGTTTACCCAATCAGCATATTTTGTTACTTGAAGATACTTTTCTGGAGCCACAAAGATGACATTGACTAATGGTGGCCAGGAAATGTGTTCTTGTCTTGCAGCTGTCAGAACCCAGAATATCCCACCAGCTAAAGGTTCACTCAGCCACACATTACTGTTCCTCAGAGAACTCTTCTCAGCGAGAGAAATAGAATTTGCAGCATGTAGGATAGCCAGGGAGCACTGATAACTTCTGAACAGGCCTGGAGAATCACCTGGACCTCACAGGGAACAGAATTTGGCCAAGGAGAACATGAGATTTGGGGTCAGACCCAGGCTAACCCAGGCTAGGGTAAGCCAGGAAAAAGTTTACTACATGCTCACTGTTAGTCTTAAAGAGACCTCAGCCTCTCTGCCCTGAGGCCTTCTTCTTGCTACAAGGTGATTTTTCGTCCACCCCTTACAGGGGCCTGGGGCCCTGTGCCTCTCAGCTCTCTCTACCACTCCCTCTGGCCACACCTGCTCAGGTTATTTCCCACCCTAGGAAAACGACAGTCAACGTGTCTCTCCTCTTCTCCGTACCTGCCCTGTCAGTCCCTTTGTGATTGGGTGGGAAAGAGATCTAGAAGTCTCAGTGAGTAAGTAGGGGAGGCGGTTCTCAGTCCTCGGGAGGCAGCTGTCCACTTTGCCAATGCTCAATGGCAGCTCTGGCTTGACCCAGTTATTTTTCCAGAAAGGGGTCCTTTCACCTCCACAGAATTTGGATCACAGACAACTGGATAATGGAGCCTGATTTCTTTATTTATTTTACTTCTGCTTTAGATGAACATATAAGAGCTTATTGAACTGACCAAGGCCCTCAGATAGAAAAGCAAAAAATGAGGAGATAGCTCAAGGAAGCCCAGGAACCACATAAAGAAAATCCCTCAGGCTTTGGACACACTGGAAGGAAAAGTCAAGAAATGATCCCCTTCTCTGATATCTTGAGGGTGAAATGGCTACCATACTGCCTCTAGATTGGGGTGAGGGGGTCATAGCTTTCGAAGAGAAGGGAGGTAAGTGCAAAACTTGAGTCTGCTGAGCAAAATAGCATCAGGCACAGTCATTGAAGCCAGTTTTGGAGAAATAAGAACTGGAGAAGCTGGGACATGTGGCTTTCTTTGAAATTTCTATCTGAAAATACAGAAAAAAGCTGAGTTAGGGGAGGAAAGCTTGTGGAGAAAGAGACACTGTGAGATGCAGGGGATGGGGGTCATGGCTTAGGAAGAGAGAGAAAGAGAGAAGATCTAAAAAAGGTGGCCCCAAATACTTTTTCCCTTTAAAAGAGGAGGGAAGTGTTTATTTGAATTAACAAAAAAACCAAAGGGAAATCTAATAAACACTATAAATTCTGCTCCCAAAGTGTTTGTGTCAAATGTCTCCTTTGTCTGTGGTATAGTATTAAGGAGACTAGAGAAAAAAAATCCCGGGATTGTTTATTTGAAGAAATTAAAAACAATTTCTAACAGCAGGGAAATATGCTTAATCATTTGGGGAAAACAATGGCGTGAAGTAGCTCTTCCTACTCTGCTGTGAAATCCCCTTCTGAGTCACAAGAGGGTCCATAATTCCAGTGTGTCACTAAAGGAGAATGTCAGACAGATATTGCACACGCATAAATCTTTTTAAGGGCAGCTTGATAGGCAGTATCATCTCTGAGGTAGAAAGCCCTGCCAGCCACCCTAGCTAATCTTGGAATTAAAATTGGAATAATTGAATTTAATCATTACTCCCTCTGCTACCCCCACCCACCCATGGTTCCCAAGAAGGCATTTCCAAGAGTTTTGGCTCTGACTCAACACCAGTTTTGATGACTTCCAGGAAAGGAACTGTTGTTCAAGTTCAAGAAAGGAGAGAGATAATCCTTATCTTTGTGATGAGCCTACTTAGTGTAGTCAAATTTCCCTGTTTATTTACAATGGTAGAAACTCCTATGCTAAAGAGTTTCTGATCAGCACCTGAAGGGAGGCATAGCAGAGTGGGAAGGTGGAGTAAATGACATGGACCAGTCCTGGGTTCACTTTCCAGATTTGCCCTTTACTGACTGTGTGACTTTAGGCAAGTTCCTTAACCTCTCTGAGCTTGTTTTTCTCCTTTGTACAATTAGGCTGATAATAATAGTACCCATCTCACATGGATGTTGCAAGGTTTAACTGAGATAAGGGTATAAGTGTTCAGTAGCTACTAGCTATAATAATTATGAGAATTACATTAAAAATTCAATCAATGTAATCTACCATGTCAACAAGGTAAAGAAGAAAAATCATGTGCTCATATCAATTGATGCAGAAAAAGCATTTGACAAAAATCTAACACCAATTCATGATTAAAAACTCTCAGCAAGTTAGGAACTAAGAACTACCCCAACCTGATAAAGAGCATCTGCAGAAAAACTACAGCTAACATCATGTGTAATAATGGAAGATTGAATGCCTTTTTCCTAAGATTGAGAAAAAGGCAAAGATTTCTACTCTCACCACTCTTATTTAGCATCATACTGGAAGTTATAGCCACTACAATAAGGCAAGAACAAGAAATAAAAGGCATACATACTGGAAAAGAAGAAATAAAATTGTCATTATTTACAGAGAGCAGAACTGTCTATGAAGAAAATTCCAAGTAATCTACAAGAAACCTCCTTAGAACTAATAAGTGAATTCAGCAAGGTCGCAGGATACAAGATTAACACTCAAAAATCAATTGTATTGCTATATACTCACAAATGAACTTGCAGAAAATGAAATTAGAAACACAAACTATTTACAGTCGTTCCAAAGAAAATGAAATACTTAAGTATAAACTTAACAAAACATGCACAGGATCTGTATGCTGAAATTATAGAACACCGATGAAAGAAATCGGAGAAGACCTAAATAAATGAGAAGACATAGTGTGTTCGTGGATCAGAAGAGTCAGCATAGTAAAAATGTCAATTATCCTCAAATTTATCTCTAAGCTTAATACGATTTTTACCAAAATCTTAGCAAGGTATTTTGTAGACATTGACAAGTTTATTCTAAAATTTATATGGAAGGGCACAAGCCATAGAATAGCTAAAACAATCTTGTAAAAGGGAACAAAGTGGGAGAAATTACTTTAAGTGATATTAAGGCCTCCTATATGGCTAAAATAACCAAGACAGTGTGGTATTGATACATACATAGGTGGAATATAGGTCAATAGAGCAATTTACAAAATTATGCTCAAAATACTGTTGATAAAGTCGCAAAAGCAATTCAATGGAAGGATAGCCTTTTCAACAAATAGTGTCAGAGCAACCGGACATCCATAGGCAAAAAATAAATAGAACTTAACCTAAACCTCAAACAAAATTGCAAAAATTAATATAATTTTAAAAATTTGTTAATATATAAAAATTAACTCAAAATGGATCACAGAGTTAAATCTAAAACATAAAGCTATAAAGCTTTTAGAAATAAACATATGAGAAAATATTTTAGATCTAGGAGTATGCAAAGAGTTCTTAGACTTGACACCACAACATGGTCCATAAAGGAAAAATTGATAAATTTGGCCTCATCAAAATTGGAAGCTTTTGTTATGGGAAGTCTATGTGAAGAGAGTGGAAAGACAAGCTACAGACTGGGAGAAAATATTTGCAAACCATGTATGCCAAATAGGACTAGTACCTAGAATATATAAAGAAGTTTTAAAACTCAACAGTAAAAAAATCAAACAATCCAATTAGAAATGGGCAAAAGGCATGAAGAAACATTTCACAAAAAAGGAAATACAGATGTCAACTAAGTAATGAAAAGATGTTCAACATCATTAGCCATCAGGAAATACAAACTAAAACCACCATAAGATATAACTACAAAAACCTATAAGAATGGCTAAAATAAAAAGTTGTAAGAAAAAAAAAAAAGAAAAGCAAATGCTGGTGAGGATGTGGAGAAACTGGATCACTCATACTTTGCTGGTAAGGATATAAGATGGTGTAGCCACTCTGGAGAACAGTTTGGCAGTTCCTTACAAAACCAAACATATAATTACCATATGACACAGCAATTGCACTATTGGGCATTTATCCCAGAGAAATGAAGACTTACGTTCACACAAAATCCTTATACACAGATATTTATACAGCTTTGTTCTTAATAGCTCAAAACTGGAATCATCTCAGAGGCCTTTAAATGGGTGAATGGTTAAGCAAACTGTGGTGAATCCATACCATGGAATACGACTCAGCAATAAAAAGGAACAAACTATTGATACATGCTGAATGAAAAAAGCCAATCCCAAAATGTTACATACTGTATGATTCCATTTATATTATATATATACATATTTTTTTTTTGAGACAGGCTAGAGTGCAGTGGCATCATCATAGCTCACCGCAACCTCAAACTCCTGGGCTCAAGTTATCCTTCTGCCTCAAGCCTCGCAAAGTGCTAGGATTACAGGCATAAGCCACCATGCCTGGCCATTTTAATTTTTTAATTTTATTTTTTTGTATATAATCTATTTGATATGACAAAGTTTAGAAATGGAGGAGAAATTAGGGCCTTCTAGGGGTTAGGGACAAGAGGGGGTAGTGGTGAAGGGTAGTGGGTGTGGTTGTAAATGGGTAACAAGAGCGATCTTTGCAGTGTTGGAACTATTCAGTGTCTTGACTGTGATGATAGATACACAAACCTCTACACATGTGCTAAAATTGTATAGAACGTAATACACACACACACAAATAAGAGGAAATACGAGTAAGATTGGTGGGTTGTATCAATGCCAAAGTTCTGGTTGTGATTTTTGTACTATAGTTGTGCAAGATGTTACCTTTGGGGAAAAATGGGTAAAGGTTACATGAGATATTTCTGTATTATTTCTTATAACTGCATGCAAATCTACAGTTACCTCAATGAAAATTTCAATTAAATAAGCTAAAATTTATGAATTTTGATATTATTATTTATTTTCTAGGGAACACTGTCACCCAAAATCACGCTGCTGGCGTGCTCCAGAGATAAGAGCTGAGTTGAGAGCTGACTTGCATTGGGAGTTTAAGTATAAAAGTTTCTGTTTTATGGTTGTCCATTAGGGGACTCCATGGAATTTTCAAAAGAATTGTGGAGTTAAGACACTGGGTCACAGTTCTGCCACTTGTTAGCTGTTGTGACCTCTGACAAGTGTGTCTGTCTTTTTCCTCATCTTTAAAATGGAAGCTACAATTCTTTCTTCCCAGGAAAAGAAGAAGGAGGAAGGGTGCAAGCAGAGAGGCATCAGCTGTCCTCTGGCACCGATTAGTTCTTGAGGACAGGAATGGGGTATGTCCTGTTCACACTGGATTACTCACTGTGCCTCAGCCTGGCACGGTGTTTCTCCATAAGAGTGCTATAGACATTTTATGCAGCGCTCTTCTATGTTGTATGGGACTGTCTCACGCATTACAGAATGTTTATATTTCCTGCTTCCCACATGCTAAATTCCAGTAGCATCATCACCACCCTTTCATTACAACAACCGAAAAAAAAAAAAGCCCCTACAAATTTCTAGTTACTGTTTGGGGGAGGTACTGCCCCTAGTTGAGAACCGTAAGCATATGTCTCACTAGTATGTAGTAGGCGCTCACTAAATATTTATTGACTACCTGCTTGAGTGATGGATATTTTCCCTGGGCCCATCTAACAATTGGCCTCTGGAACTTGCCTCTCCACGTGTTTATTTGTGGTATCCAGCCCACTGCCTAGAGAACCATTTCCATGGGCGTCATTTCGCCCAGATCCTGACTGTGGGAGTGAATGGGTGATTGCCCGTAGGACTGACACAAGCCTGGCCACTTTGGGAGACATAAGAGGAGGGAAAAGGGAATACTTTCTCCCTTATGCAATTTAGAGGCTGCATGGTAAGGCTTGCAGGGCTACAAGGGGCCCTTCACCACCTTATTGAGCTAATGTATTCATTGCAGGTACAGTCAACTTTCAGTTATCCTTGGATGGAATATCTAAATTACAGTGAAATAATTAGGCACAGTTAGTAGATAATGAAGCACTTCATGAGCACTGTTTACTAGTTTCTGGTTCTTTTTAGTCCCTCATGAGGCCTGCAATCCAGCCAAAATGCTTATTTACCTTCTTCAACCCAGCAAAGATATAAACTAGAAATTCAATAGGTTGAGAGTAAGAAAGAGGGCTTTTTAAGAAGCCCCCACCCCAGTCAACCTAACATCTCCCCGCAGCCCCAGATGCTATCAAACTTCCTTAGTTGCTCTACGGGAAAGGGGGCATATCTAGGTGCACAACAAATATACCTCTGCTATGGTCTGAATGTGTCCCCCAAAATTCAACATTGGAAGCTTAATCCCCAATGCAACAGTGTTTGGAGTTGGGGCCTAATGGGTGGTGCTTAGGTTATGGGGGCTCTGCCCTTATAGATTAATGCCACTATACAAAGAGTTTGCAGGAGTGAGTTTGTTCTCTTCTAGTCTTCTGCCATGTGAGGACACAACATCCTCTTTTGCCCTTTACCTTCTCATGTGAGGCTGCAGCAAAAAGGCCCTCACCAGATGCTAGTGCCCTGAACCTGCACTTCCCAGCCTCCAGAACTGTGAGAAATAAATTTCTGTCCTTTATAAATTTCCCAGGCTTAGGTACTCTGTGATGGCAGCACAAAACAGACTAAGACAACCTCCAAAATCACTCTCAAAATCCCTTCCCTTCTCTCTCTTTCCTCCATCCCTCTTGTCTTCCCCCAACCCAAGTCACCAATCTCTCTCTTGCCTGGACCATTGCAGCAGTCTCTGAACAGGTAAGCAAACAAATACTTTACTTAGTGTCTTTTTTGTTGTTATTGCTGTTTATTATTGTCTAATAATTGGAGCTTTTTATACTAAAAAGTTTAATAAAGTATGGATAAAAAGAGGTTAAGATTGGGGAAAACTTTAAGGCCTGTTCTGGACAGTTAAGATGCATTGATTATTTGTATAAAAATAGTTGCTATGAAGATGTTTTGTTTAGTAGCTGAAACACCTCCTTAAATCTTCTATATACCGTTCATTGGCTTAGAAACATCTGTGATTCTCAGATGGGGAAAAAGTCACCTACAATTCCCTCCAAAGATGGGTTTTTCTTACTTTGTTCTCTTTGTACATACCATCTTTCAAAACTGCAAATCCAGATCACATCACTTCCATTCTACCTGCTGTGCTATCTTCCTGCCATTCACTATGCTAGGTGCTGGGGATGCAGTGATGGTCCAGGCTGATAAGGCCCCCAAGAAGCTCACAATTTTGTAGGGGAGTTGACAAATAAGCAAAGAATTACAATGATAAATCTCTAATTGCAAATTATCTTAAGTGACCTAAAGATAAAAGAAGAATGTTATGAGGGAGAAGACCCCTTAACCCCACTTGTCACATGGTTGGCTCCTTCTTCTCTTTCCTTTTTTTAGCTTTTAATATGAAAATAATTTCAAATGTATGAAACAGTATCCCCTTTATCCATATTCACCTCATGTCGACATTTCACTGCCCCATTTGTTTTATCATTTGCTTTCTTTATATATACATTTTAAAAATCATTGAAGAATAAGTTGCATACATCATGGCCCCTTATTCCTAAATACTTCAGTACATATTTTCTACATATAGGGACATTTTATTACATAACCATAGCACAATTATCAATCCCAAGAATTGAACAGTGATGCACTTGTTTTAGCTAGTCTTCTGTCTGTACTCGAATTTGTCAGTTGACTCAAAAAATGTACTTCGTAGCATTTTACCCCTTCAGTAGAGAATCCAGTCTACAATTACATATCAATCCCTTGCCATGTCCCTTTAGCCTTCTTTACTCTGGAATCATTCCTAAACCTTTCTCTATCTTCTATGATATTGACAATTTTGAATAATGTAGTCCTCCTGTTATGGACTGAATTGTGTCACCCCCCTCCCCAAATTCATATGTTGAATTCTTAACCCCCAGTGTGACTGTATTTGGAGATAGGGCCTTTAGGAGGGTAATTAAGGTTAAATGAAATTGTAAGGATGGGTCCCTAATCCAGTAGGACTAGTGTCTTTATAAGAAGAGCAAGAGAAACCAGAGATCTCTCTCTCCTCATGAGAGAACAGAGGAAAGGCTATGCGAGGACACAACAAGAAGGTGGCCATCTACTAGTGAGGAAGAGAGGCCTTACCAGGAACCAACTCTGATGGCAACTTGATCTTGGACTCCAGACTGCAGAATTGTGAGAAATAAATGTCTGCTGTTTAAGCCACCCAGTCTTTGGTATTTTGTTATGGTAGCCTGAGCAGACTAATCCATCCCCTTTTGAAAATAAAATGCTCCTCATTTTGAGTTTGATATTTCCTCACTATTAAACCCAGGTTATGCCAGAATACTATATAAGTGATGTGTTCATCTCGAGATGTCAAATATGGAGGCATACAATGTTCATCTGCTCCTCATTTGTGATATTAATTTTGATCACCTTTTCAAAGGGTTATCTGGTTTCTCCACTATAAAGTTACTATTACATATCCACTATGCAATCTGTGGATAGATGTCTTAAGACCATGGAAATATTTTGCTGCTTATCATGTTGGGTCTTTTGTATCCTTCAAATCTCAACCTAAATGTCACCTCCTCAAAGATGCCTTCCTTGACCATCTCTACCTAGAGTGGGCTCCCCTCTTTCTCTCTCAATTGCACCCCTGTCTATTTCTTCACAGAACTTTCCCTAATTTGTGATGATATACCAATTTGTGCATTTGTTAATGTCTGTAACAAATTTCCACTAGACTGTTAGCTAAACAGAGGTGGGGGTCAGATCTGTTTTGTATGTCGTTTTCTCCCTAGCACCTAATTCAGTTCCTGGAACACAGTAACTACGTTCCAAGAATATATGTTGAATGAATGGATAAATGAATAGAGGTATGCATGTGTGGTGTGGAAAGGATTTGCTAAATACCTGAGTACATCCTACTGGTGCTGTCCTTTTGGAGAGAAATCCTCCTGTTGATCTTTATTAACTTTGCAATCCATGTTCTGTTGTTTTCTTTAGGGGGAGGCATCAGGATTAGGTGTGACCTCCCCTTTATGGCTTTTAAACTTCACTTTCCTACTGAGTTATCCACTATTTTGTAGACAGAGCTAAAATTAAACCAATGTCATCCACTCTGGTAGGCTTTATAATTCAGTAAACGCATAATCATGCAAGGGTGCCAGCAGCCACTGGCAGAAGGCTGATTAATTGGCAGGCCAGACTCCACTGACAGGTGTCTTCTGGAAGAAACTTCTCCAGCTCCCTGGAGATGGTTCTGCAAAGACTCCTCTGGGGAATCAAATTGGTTCCCTCCAGCATCTTAAAAAAAAAATAAAACCAACCAGGTGCAGATTAAGAAAGAGTTGGCTCTGGGCAGAAGTATAAAGTAAGCCAAACCTTTGTCGGGATTTCTTTGGGCAGGTTTCTCCTGCTTTATGGGGTGCATACCACCCCTCACCTAAGCACCTGGTGTCCTGCTACTGTCCCACTTAATTGCCCTCTCTGGGTGGCACCCTAAGTGCTGCACCTTTCCCTGCACTCATGACTTCTTGGACTAGCTGTGTGACCATGGGCAGTTCATGACCTTTTTTTTAATTAAAGACATCCAGTGTTTTAAAAACTTGTGAAAATGTATTTAAAAAAGAAAAGGCCAGGGAGACTACCACATTCTTTTGCCCACTATAGGCAAAGCTCAGAATCCCCTGAGAGTACCTGTCTGGGGCAGGGAGATGGGGCCAGCCACGGACTCCGATCCCAGAGTTTGTGTCAAGTCATGATATTTTGCATTATATTTAAATTGAAATTGGTAAAAGGAGAAAGTAAGATATAGATGTGAAAAAGCCTACATAGTGCTTGGCATATAGTAGGTATTAAATAAAATGTCTCAGGGCTGTGCTCTCTGCTTCCAGTGATAACAGCCCACTGCAGGACAACTAATCTGAATACTATATTAATTTTATACAGGTTAATGTGCTGTTGTTCTTTCGGGCATTTGCTAGTTTGCCTACTCCAAGCATTTGCTCTTTGGTAGCCAATGACTTCTGGTAGAGCAAGGTTTTAAACCTCATAGACTGGATTTTGAATGGTGGATTCTGAGGCACAGTAGCCAGCTAATGGGTAGTGGATATTTTCACGACAGCAACCTAGACATTCATGTTCAGAGTACGTATTATGTAATCTATTCAAGATTTATCACATATTTCTTATGTCTTCTCTGGTAGACTATTATATTGTTGACCCATATTTGATGTCCCTCCCTACAGTGTCTCTGCGTATAGAAGGATTACACTTCCTCACTTCTTTAAATCAAGCTCAGACATATAACTTGCTTTGGTCAATGAACTATGAGCAAAAGTGGCATGTGTTACTTCTAGGTGGAAGCTAGAATGCTGGCTTTGCCACTTTCCCTTTTCCATATGCTGTACTGACTGGCAACATCCCAGATGAATCCTTCTCTATCAGTTGGGGTCCCAGAATGAGGGCAACTAAGATATACTATGATCAGAGCCTTCCCCACTGCCCTCCCACCAACCTGTGTTGGACATGTGGTATGAGCAAGAAATCAACATTTATTATAAGCCACTGAAATTTTGAAATCACTTCTTACTGCAGTATAACCTAGCTTGTCCTAGCTTGTAAAGCTTCCAAAGATGCCAGAAGAGTGACTATAAGCAATTCATCTGCAGTTGGTACATGACAACTCTTCCTTGAGCTTGGGCTAAGGGGCCAACTTACTTCTTGCTTTGATTCTGGTATAAATATTGAAAAAGCTCCAAGTCACAGGGCTCAAGAAGTCCAGGTGTGAGAGGCGGTCCTTTTAAAGACAAAGCCTGTTCTGTGACTAAGCACTCTTTCCCTTCGTCCTCTGTCCCTGGGTAATGAGGTAGAACCTCTGAGCTGGCCCCCAGAGGTCCCAGTTCAGTGGCTGTCAAAACTTTATGGAAAGCATATTGTAAATCTTCACTTTCTCTCATCATAAACCAGTGTGAGAGTTGGCATCTGTGTTGCAAGTGGAATTTTCTGCTTTTAGTGATTTGACACTTTGGCCCTTTTGTTACAAATCCAGTTTTAATTTTCTTAACATAGTCCAGGCACAGCACATAAACTTCTGTACCCTGGGGAGGCCTGTATGGTCAGTTCCATTAGGAGCTAAGGGCTAAGTTTTTTTATTTTTATTTTTTTACTTTGCTTAAATTGATTACCATCGTTTCAACAAGTATCCAGGTGATTTCCTTGTCTGGGCAGCTCAGGGGCAAGGGGGAAACCAAGCTGTTGGAGCACACACAGTATTGTGTTGGTATTTATTCTGGTATAAATGTTGAAGTTGATGAATTTGGGAAGCTCTTATATGGGAAGGTACATACCGGATGGGTGGAAAACAAGGCACTGACCACCAGTGCTTTTTCTAGCTTTTAGATTTGATATTTTCAGAGTCACTGTGTCCAGAAAATTGCAAGTGAAAACTAAGTATCCAATATTCAATGGACACTTGTCAGTCCTTATTTTACTTAGTCTCTCAGTCTTCAGCATTTCACACAGTTGACTACCCCCCTCCTTGAAATATGCCCTTCCCTTGGCTTCTGTGACACCTCTCCCTCCTGGTTCTCATCACATCTCTCTAATTCTTCCTTGATCTCTTTTACTGGACCCTCCTCCTCTGCCTAGTTGTTACATGTTGGCATTCACCATGGCCCTGTCCTAGCACTTACTCTTCTTATTCTACATACGATCTCTGGGCAACTTCACTCATTTCCATTACTTTAGCTATCATCTCTATGCTATTTCTGTATCTCCAACCAAAATTTCATTTTAGAATGTCATATCCATATATCCAAATGCCTACTGAACATCTTCTTTTGTATGTCTCATGAGTATCTGAAAATCAACATATCCGAAGGACCATATGATCTCCTACTCTCTCTGCTTCTCCTCCTGTATATTCTTTACCTCAATGATGGCTCCATCATCTACCCAGTTGCCCAAACAAGAAACACAAATAATATTCAAGACCATTATCTCTCCCTTATCAAATCTACCTAATACTGATATACTGATAACTCCCGAATCTCTTGTTCCCATTAATTTGTAACATCCAAAGAGATGTTCCATAGCCATCTTGAAGTCAGTATTTTCCAAATATAATTCACTAATTCTCCCTTTCTAGTCTACTTCATCTGCTTTACCTCCCATCATGCCTAAATATCATCCTCCTGTACCTGCCATATGCTTTTATGCCTCTATGAATTTACTTGTACTGTTCTTTCTGCCTAAAAGGTTCTCTTCTTCATCTGGGAATTTACTATTCATCCTTCAGAGTCCAGAACTGATGCCACCTTCCCTGTGAAGCTTTTAGTCCCATCTCTTATGATAAATCCCCTTTTCATCTTTGTTCCCACAGCTTATATATATATACCTGCTCCAAAACACTTACCACATCATAAAAAATTGATTTTGCATGTTTGTCTCTCTATTAGGGTTTAAGCTTCTTTGTGGAAGGGACTTATTAATCTATGTTCCCCCAGCACCTAAAAGTGTGCCTGACACAAAGTAGCCCCTCAGTTCAAGTTTGTGGAATGAATGAACAAATAAATGAACATGCTACTGGTCTCCACATTTTCAAATGAATATGGAGAGGGTTAGAGACTAATTAGGCTTGAATGGAGAAGGCTATGAGAATTTAATACATTTCTTTAAGTAACTGTTAACGCCTTATACTTGTACAGCCCTTTAAACTTTCAAACCATAATCAGGCACACTGCTTTATACAGTTCTTACAATAACCTTGCAAGGTGGGTGAAGTAGGAATTATTATCTTCTTACGGGAGGCAAAAAACCAAAGTGTTCAAGCTCATCCAGTTACATAGTCATAGAACTGTGACTAGACCACAGGTTTTTAGACTCCTAGTCCTATGCTCTTGAAATGTTAACATGAGGATGATAAACTTGTTCTTCAGTTCTACAATTGTCCAAACTAGAGTAGATAGGCTTAATCACTATAAAGAGAAAACATGTAATTGGATGAAAAACTAGATATTAGATCAAGCTACTGGGAGAGATTGTAGTTCTAGGTCCCTGCACAATTAGATGAACCCTTCAGCTCCCTGAGTCTCTGATAATAACAATAGTTACTACTATACTATATATCAGGCATTGTGCTGCTACTATCGTATTTAATTTTCACAGCAACCATGTCAAGTATCTTCATTTACAACATAAGAAAATATGAGGTTCAAATAAGTTGAGCAAATTTTCCAAGGTTATACAGCTAGTATTCAGCAGAGCTGGAATTCTAGGCCTGACTCCAAAGTTTATAATTCTTTTGCCTATATATTTTTAAAAAATTAAAACAGGCTTTATTACTTTGAACAGTTTTTAGGTTCACAGCAAAATTGAGTGGAAAGTACAAAGAGCTCATATACCTTCTACTCCCACATATAGATAATTTCCCCTGCTATTAACATCCAGCAGGAGAGTGGTATATTTGTTACAATTGATTGTAACAAATGTACCATTGATACATCATTATCACCCAAAATCCACAGTTTACATTAGGGTTCATTCTTGATATTGCACATTCTAGGAGTTTGGACAAATGTATAATGACACGTGTTCACCATTATAATATCATATAGAATACTTTCACTGCCCTAAAAATTCCCTGTGCTCCACCTATTCATCTATCCCTCCCCCAACACCTGGTAACCACTGATCTTTTTACTGTCTCTGTGGTCTTTCCCTTTCTGGAAAGTCATATTGATGGAATCATACAGTATGCAGCCTTTTCAGATTGGCTTCTTTCATTTAGTAATATGTATTCATTCCTCCATGACTTAAAAACAGACACATCAACCAAAGGAACAGTGTAGAGAGCCAGAAATAAATCCACACATTTATGGTCAATTAATTTTCAACAAAGGTGCCAAGAATACACAGGGGGAGAAAAGACAATAAAGGGTGTTGGGAAAACTGAATATCCACACGAGGAAAAATAAAATTGAGCCCTTATCTCATACCATATACCAAAATCAACTCAAAGTGGATTAAAGACTTGAATGTAAGATCTGAAACTGTAAAACCACTAGAAGAAAACATAGGAGAAAAGCTTTATGCCCTTGGTCTCAGCAATGATCTTTTGGATATGATCCTAAAAGCATAGGCAACAAAAGCAAAAATAGACAAATGAGATCGCATCAAACTAAAAAGTTCCTGCACAGCAAAGAAAATAATTAACAGAGTGAAGTGACAATCCACAGAGTGGGAGAAAATATTTGCTTAGACATTTCTCAAAGGAAGACATACAAATGGCCAAAAAGTTATGAAAAATCCTCAACATCACTAATCATCAGGGAAATGCAATTAAAATCACAATGAAATATCACCTCACAACTGTTAGAATGGCTTTCATCAAAAACATAGTATGTAACAAGTGATGGAGAGTATATGGAGAAAAGGGAACCCCTGTACACTGTTGGTGGGAATGTAATTTAGTATAGCCATTATGGAAAACAGTATAGAGTGTCCTCCAAAAACTAAAAATAGAATTACTATATGATCCAGCAATCCCACTATTGTTTATATATCCAAAAGAAATGAAATCAGCATGTTGAGGAGACATCTGCACTCCCATGCTCATTGCAGCACTATTCACAATAGCCAAGATATGCAATCAACTTAAGTGTTTGTCAATGGATGAATGGATAAAGAAAATGTATATATACACAACCTGGAGGACGTTATGCTAAATGAAATAAGCCATTCACAGAAAGACAAATACTGTATGATCTCACTTACACATGGAATTTTAAAAAGTTGAGCTTATAGATATATAAAGTAGAATGGTGGTTACCAGAAGCTGGGGGTACTGGGGAATGGGGAGATGTTGGTCAAAGTGTACAAAATTTCAGTTAGACAGGAGGAATAAGTTTTTGAGATATATTGCATAGCCTAGTCACCATAGTTAATAATGTATGCTTCCAAATTGCTAAAAAAATAGATTTTAAATGTCCTCATTACAAAAAATGATAAGTATCTGGGGTGATGGATATGTTAATTAGCTTGATGTACTCATTGCACAATATATACATACATCAGAACATCATGTTGTACCCCATAAATACATGCAGTTATTATTTTTTAATAAACAATTAAAATTAAATTTAAGAAAGAAGATGAAAGAGACACTGGGGCCAGGAGACAATGGACTGGTTAATTGTTCAGGAACAAACTTTACTAAAAAAAAGATTCCCTTGTCTTTTCATGGCTTGATAGCTCATTTCTTTTTAGAACTGAAAAATATTTCATTGTCAGTTTGTTTATCCATTCACCTACTGAAGGACATCCTGGTTGCTTTCATGTTTTGGAAATTATGAGTAAAGCTGCTATAGACATCCGTGTGCAGGTTTTTGGGTGGATATAAGTTTTCAACTCCTTTGGATAAATATCAAGTAGAGCAACTGCTGGATTGTATGGTAAAAGTATATTTGGTTTTGTAAGAAATGATCAAACTGTCTTCCAAAGTGGTTGTATCATTTTGCATTCTCGCCAGCAATGAATGAGAATTCCCGTTACTCAACATCCTCATTTGGTGTTGTCAGTGTTGTGGATTTTGGCCATTCTAATATGTGTGCAGTGGTATGTCATTCCCTAGTAATTTGTAATTCCCTAGTGACATTTGATGTTGTGCATCTTTTCATATGCTTATTCTCCATCTGTATATCTGCTTTGGTGAGGTGTCTGTTCAGGTCTTTTGCCCGTTTTTAATCAGAGTGTTGTTTTCTTACTGGTGGGTTTTAAGAGTTCTTGTATATTTTGGATGACAGTCCTTTGTCAGATATATCTTTTGCAAATATTTTCTCCTAGTCTGTGGCTTGTCTTTCCATTCTCTTGAGCATATATTTTAAAATTTTTTACACTTTATTTTTTATTTTAAAAATTAATTTAATTTGACAAATTATAATTATATAAAACTATGGAGTACATGGTGATGTTATGATATATGTATACAGTGTGAAATAATTAAATCAAGCTAATTAACATATCCATCACCTTAAATACTTAACATCTATTTCTTTTTTCTTACTGCAACTTTGTACCCATTGACTAACATCTCCTCATTCCCCCAGCCCCTCACCTGATAGCCTCTGGTAACCACCATTTTACTCTCTGTTTCTATGAGTTTGATTGTTTTTGATTCCACATATAAGTGAGAATATTCATTTTTTGTCTTTCTGTGCCTGTCTTATTTCACTTAGTGAGCCTGTAATTTTTTTTGGAAGCAGGAAATAATTGAAAGCTTCAAAAAAGTAAGTAGAGTAACATAACACTTATGTATGTACAGTGCAGAATTTACAAATGCAAAAACATTGTGTCATACTTACTTCAGATATATATATTTATAGTAAGCAAAATATTACTGAAAAAGTTGACTTTCCTTTTCTACTTCTCCCCATTTCTAATCTCCCTTCCTAAAGGCAACCACTATCATAATTTTGGTGTATATTCTTCCAGTTTGATTTTATGTGTTTACTACAAATACATGCACCCATAAATAATACGTAATATTATTTTGTTGGTTTCCAATTTTTTGTGTATGTCAAATCCTCAAAAATGGTAAAAGAGGGAATTCCAGGGTGTGTCTTTTCTAAGATAAGCTGGCAAAAACTATCAGAATCAATTTTTCAGAACTTCAGAATCTAATCAAAAACTTACAACAACCAGGGGAGAACGTAACAAAAAAAGAAGCTTCTGCATTGTGGTAAGAGAGTGCTGTGACATTTTAAATTGCCTGCCTACCATTCCTCACTCTGGAGTTTGGCGACAGCCATGAAGATGGCTGCCTACACTCTTGGTGCCGGTCACTAGTGCCAGAGGGAGCAATACTGACCTTATTTGCTCAAAGAATTGTCATTGTTTGTTATGACATGACTGGAAGCTTCCTCAAAGAATACTGCAAGGGCTTACCTTTATTTTGCTGACTCAGAGCATTCCCAGGGCTGGGGAAGCTTCTTGGGTGGCACTTGCTGAAAGTGTTTACAAGAAAAAGTATTGGATGTAGCAGCCTGGGCAAGGGAGAATAGTCTGGACAAGCAGTAGACAGAACAAAAAAAGCTGAAAAAAGGAGATACATGGGAATAAAAAAATATTTTAAAACTCCCATGTAAAGTGAGGAGTAAAGAAGGCCCTGCATAAGCCCAGGGCTGGACACCTGCTTATAAAAGGCCTAAGAAGGCCTTATACTTTCACTGCTGGCTGACCTCCAGTCTCCATGCAGGCAGGAAGGGAGAACTAAGGCTAAGGTAGAGTTGTAAACAAACCGGTTAAGTGTTGAAGGAATGTCTTAAGACAGAACCAATCTGCAAAGACTGGGAGAGTAGCTTTTTTCTTTAATTTTTCTTTTTTTCACTTGGTTCCAGGTATTTAAGGAAATTCTGCCAAAACGCTAGCTTATCACTAAACTAATAGAACACAGCACACTGATAGCCATGACTTAAGCATTGCAAAAGCAATCCATGTAACCAAAAAAATTTGTACTCCCTTAATATTTTGAAATAAAAAAGAATAGAGAAGCAAAAAAAAAACTAATAAAACACAGATTTCAGTGGACACACATGGCAAAGAATATAGGCTTTACAAAAATAGCTTAAGAAAAACTAAACAAACAACAGCAAAACAAACAAAAACAACCTATATCAAGCAGCAACTACAAATCCTAGGTAGACAGAGAGAATCTCATTCCCAGAATCTGATTTCTAGAGTTGTCACATTATAATATTCAAATTTTCTAGGTTTCAACAAAAAATTATAAGGCATGCAAAGAAACAAGTGAGTATACCCATTCAAAGGGAAAAAGTTAATAGAAACTATCTCAGAGGAAGCCCAGGAAATGTACTTACTAGACAAGAACTTTAAATCTGCTGTCTTAAATATGCTCAAAGAGCTAAAGAAAACTATGGAAAAGCATTAAAGTAAACCAGGAGAAACACTAAATAGAGAATATCAGTAAAGAGATAGAAATTATTAAAAAGAACCAAAGAGAAATTCCAGAGCTGAAAAGCACAATAACAGACATAAAAAATTTACCAGGGGAGTTCAACAGCAGATTTGAGAAGGCAAAAGAATTAGCTAGCTTGAAGATAGACCAATTTAAAGTATCCAGTCTGAGAAAAAGAATAAAGAACAATGAAAAGAACATATGTACATGTTGGTACATTTTACATTTTATGGTTGGTACATAATAGGAGCTCTAGAAGAAGAGGAGAAAAAGAAATGGGCAGAAAAAATATTTGATGTTAATTGAAATGCCCAAGATAACCACTAAGGAAAAAACTATAAAATATACAGAAAAAGAAATGAGAACAGAATCAAGAGTACACTAGAAAAAGATCACTTAATTAATCACAAAATAAGGTAATGAAAGAGGAACTGAGAAACAAAAAAGACATAAGAAATATAGGAAACAAATAGCAAAATGGCAAAGGTAAGTCCTTCCATATCTGTAATTACTTTAGACATGAATAGATTAAACTCTCCAATTAAAAGGCAGAGATTGGTAGAGTGGATTTAAAAAACATTTTCCACCTATACATTGTCTACAAGACTCACTTTATATCTAAAGATACAAATTGAAAGTGAAAGGATGGAAAAGATATTCCATATAAATAGTAACCACAAGGGGGCTGGGGTGACAATACTAATATCAGACAAAGCAGATTTTAAGACAAATATTGTTACAAAACACAATTAAGGTCATTCTGTATTGAAAATAGAGTCAATTCACCAAGAAAATATAACAATTATGAACATATATATGCCTAGCAACAGAGCCCTAAAACATAAAAAGCAAAACCTAACAAAACTGAAGAAATAGTTCCACAATAATTGCTGGAGACTTCGGTACCCCACCTTCAATAATGGGTAGAACTAGACAGAAGATCACTAAATAAATAAAACTCTTGAAAAACATTATAAACCAACTAGACCTAACAGACATATACAGAACACTCTACCCAACAACAGAATATATATTTTTCTTAAGTGCACATGGAACATTCTTCAGGACACACTATTTTTTAGGCCACAAAACAAGTTTCAACAAATTTTTAAAAATGGAAATCATACAAAGTACCTACTCTGACCACAATTGAATGAAATTAGAAATCAAAAATAGTAGGAAAACTGAAAAAAATTCACAGATATGTGGGAATTTAATGACATGCTTTCAAACAATCGATGGGTCAAAGAAGAAATTATAAATGAAATTAGAAAATATGTTCAGATGAATAAAAACTAAAATAAAACATAGCAAAACTAAAGTGATGCAGCAAAAGCAGTACTTACAGGAAATTCATAGCTGTACAGGCCTACATGATAAAAAGGAAGAATGATCCCAAATCAATAACCTAATTTTACATCTTAAAAAACTAGAAAAAGAACAAACTAATCCAAAATCTAGCAGAAGTAAGGAAATAATAAAGATTAGAAGAGAGATAAACAAAACAGAGAATAGAAAACCAATAGGGAGAATCAACAAAACAAAAATTGGTTTTTCAAAAATATTTAAAAATTTGACGAAACTTTAGCTAGAATGACCAAGAAACAGAAGACTCAAATTACTAAAATCAGAAATAAACTGGGGACATTACTACAGACCTTATAAAAATAAAAGGGTTACAAGAGAATGCTATGAGCAATTGTATGCCAGCAAATTAGATAGCCTAGATAAAATGGACAAATTCCTAGAGGCACAAAACCCAAAATGACTTAAGAAGAAACAGAAAAATCTGAACAGACATATAACAATTAAAGAGATTGAGTCAGTAATAAAAAGCCTCCCTAAAACGAAAAGCCTAGAACCAGATGGTTTCACTGGTGAATTCTACCAAACTTTTTTTCCATTTAATTTTTATTTATATATATTCTTGGGGTACTAGTTTTTGTTACATTGATATTAATATATTGCATTGTGGTGGAGTCAGAGCCTTCAGTGCATACATCACTGAAGCAACAGACATTGTACCTGCCAAGCAACCTCCCATCTTCCACCTCCCCCAATCCTCCCTACCCCTCTGAGTCTCCATTAGCCATCATTCCACACTCTGCTTCCATGTGTAAACATTATTTAGCTTCCGCTTATAAGTGAGAACATGCGGTATTTGTCTTTCTGTATTTGAGTTGTTTCACTTAAGACAATGGCCTCCAGTTCCATCCATGTTGCTGCATGAGACGTGATTTCATTACCTTTTACATCTAACTAGTACTTCATTGTGCATATATACCACATTTTCTTTACCTAATCCTCCATTGATGGATACTTAGGTCGATTCCATACCTTTGCTATTGTGACTAGTGCTCCAATAAAGTGCAGGTGTCATTTTTGTATATTGATTTCTTTTCCTTTGGGTAAATATCCAGAAATGAGATTGCTGGATATATGGTAGTTCTCTTTTTAGTTCTTTAAGAAATCTCCACACTGTTTTCCATAGAGGTTGCACTAATTTACATTCCTACCAACAGTGTATAAGCATTCCCTTTTCTCTGCATCCCCGCCGATGTCTACAATTTTTTGTCCTTTTAATAATAGCCATTCTGATTGGTGTAAAATAATACCTCACTGTGTTTTTAATTTGCATTTTTCTGATGATTGGTGATGTTGAACATTTTTTTCATATGCTTGTTAGCCATTTGTTTGTCTTCTTTGGAGCAATGTCTATTCATGTCCTTAGCCCACTTTGTAATGGGGTTAATTGTTTCTTTTTGTTGTTATTGAGTTGTTTGAGTTCCTTGTAAATTCTGGATAGTAGTCCCCTGTTGGATGTATAGTTTGCAAATATTTTCTCCCATTCTGCAGGTTGTCTGTTCACTCTATTGATTATTTCTTTTGCTGTGCAGAAGCTTTGTTGTTTAATTAAATCCCATTTGTTTATTTTTGTTTTTGTTGCCTGTGTTTTTGAGGCCTTAGTCATGAATTATTTGCTTAGACCAATGTCCAGAAGAGTTTTCCCTAGGTTTTCTTCTAGCATTTTTATAGCTTCAGGTCTTACATTTAAGTCTTTAATCCATTTTGAGTTGATTTTTGTATACATTGAGAGAGAGGGGTCCAGTTTCATTCTTCTGCATATGGCAATCCAATTTTCCCAGTACCATTTATTGAAAAGGGTGTCCTTTCCCTAATGTATGTTCTTGTCAACTTTGTCAAAGATCAGGTGGCTATAAGTATGTGGCTTTAATTCTGGGTTCTCTATTCTGTTCCATTTATCTATGTGTCTATTTTTATACCAGCACCATGCTGTTTTGGAAGAATTAACACTAATCATTCTCAAATCCTTCCAAAAAACAAAGGAAGGAACACTAACTCATTATATGAGGCCAGCATTACCTTGCTAACAAAGTCAGATAAAGACATCACAAGAAAATAAAATTATAGACCAATATATTTTATGAATATAGAAGCAGAAATCCACAGCAAAATACTAGCAAACCAAATCCAGCATCATATGAAGAAGACTATTCATCATGAACAAGTGGGATTTATCCCAGCAACACAAGGGTGTCTCAACATACAAAAATATCAGTCAATGTAGTACAACATATTCATAGAATGAAGGGGGAAAAATCACATTTGATCATCTCAATTGATGCAGAAAAAGCATTTGACAATATCCAACACCCTTTCATGTTAAAAACACTGAAAACCTAGGAATGGAAAGAAACTTACTCAAGCTAATGAAGGGTATTTTTGAAAATTGCACCACTAACATTATACTCAATATTGAAAGAATAAAAGCTTTTCCCCTAAGATAAGGGACAGGACAAAGATAATTGCTTTCACTATTTCTATTCAACATTGTACTGGAAGTTCTAGCCAGAGCCATTAGACAAGAAACAGAAATAAATGGCATCTAGATTAGAAAGGAATAAGTAAAATTATCTTTATTTGAAGATGACATTATCTTACATATTAAAAAATCCTAAAGAATTTACAAAAACCCATTAGAGGTAATAAGGGAATTCAGAAAAGTTTCAGGATACAAACTCAACACACAAAAATCAGTTGTATTTCTGTGCACTAGCAGTGAAAAATTTGAAAATGAACTTAAGAAAACAATTTCTTTTACAGTACTATCAAAAATAAAATATTAGGTCATTAAATATGAAATATATGATTTTGAATCAAAACTTTAGTTTATTATATCTCAAACAAGAAGCAGTACAATTAATCAAAGTATGTGCCTAAACTATCAACACAGTTTTGCCATCTTAATGGTAGCTTGTTTATGCCAGCAGCAAAGAAGCCTGGAGAGCGAGTGGCGATGAAATTGCAAAAGGCGTTTTCCACAGCTTGTTGAGAATTGAATATTTTTCCTTGCAAGAAGTGGTCCAAAGCCTGGAAGAGGTGAAAGTCCATTGGTGCTAGGTCTGGTGAGTATGGTGGATGACAGAGAGTTTCCAAGTCCAGCCTGTCTAGTTTGAGCAGTGTTGTTTGTGTGACATGTGGTCAAGTGTTGTCTTGCAAGAGGATTGGCCCGTCTCTGTTGACCAATGTTGGCTGCTTAATGGTAAGCATCCTCATCATTTTGTCCAATTGGTTGCAGTAGACAGCTGCTGTGATAGATTGACCAAGTTTCATGAAGCTGTAGTGGATAATGCCAGCGTGGGACCACCAAACAGACACCAGTAGCTTTTTTTGATGAATATTCGGTTTTGGACTGTGTTTTGACACTTCATCTTTATCCAACCATTGTGCCAGACACTTGTGATTGTCAAAAAGAATCCATTTTTCATCACATGTAACAATACACTGTAGAAATGGCTCGCCTTTATGTTGTGACAGCAAAGAAAGGCAAGCTTTGAGATGATTTCTTTTCTGATGCTCATTTAATTCATGCGATCCCCATCTCTCCAGTTTATTTTCCTTGCCAATTTGTTTCAAATGGTCCAATATTATTGGAATAGTAATGTCAAACCTTGCTGTTAATTCATGCGTAGTTTGCGATGGATTTACTTCCACTACAGCTTTCAGCTCATCATTATCCACCTTGGTCTCTGGTCACCCATGTGGCTCATTTTCAAGATTAAAGTCACCAGAATGGAACTTCTCAAACCATTAATGTACTGTGTGTTCATTAGCCACATCCTTCCCAAACACTTTGTTGATAGTTTGAGCTGTCTGCACAGCATTGGTTCCATGATGGAACTCACATTCAAAATTTTTTTACTTATCCATGATTTCACAAAAATTGCTCTAAAAAAACTTTGAAAGATAATCATAAGCCAAACCATGTATTTGAAAGAATGAGGATGTACCTTCACAATAAAAATAAAACAAGAGGTGTCACAGTGAAATGTCAGAAATATCAACTGTCAAACTTAGTACTTAAGGAAATAGAACATTTCATACTTAATAACCTAATACTTAGATACTAATTTAACCAAGGATGTGCAAAACTTGCATACTGAAAATTACAAAGCATTGCCAAATTAAATTACACAAGACCTAAATTAATGGAAAGACATCCCATGTTCATGGATCGAAGACTTAATATTGTTAAGCTGTAAATACTATCCAAAGCTATTTACAGATTCAACACAATCCCTACCAAAATTCCAACTGCCTTCTTTGCAGAAATGGTAAAGCCAATCGTCAAATTCAAATGGAATTTTAAGTGGTCCCAAATAGTCAAAACAATCTAGAAAAAGTAGAACAAAGTTGGAGGACTTTCACTTCCCCAATTTTAACACTTACTACAAAGCTACAATAATCAAACAATGTGGTACAATTAAAATCCATGCTATTTGGTAGGCAAGTTCTTCTTTGGCCTTCTAGAATTTTCTTGGCTATTTTTGGACTTTATTCTTTTGTACAAATTTTAGAATCAATTTGTCAAGTTGTAACAAAAAACACTGTTGGAATTTTGTTCAGCATTGATTTATATTTATGGATGAACCTTAAGAGAACTGTCATAATATATCTCTCAATTAATTTAGGTCTTTTTATGCCCTTCAATACAGTTTTACAAGATTCTGCTTAGAGATGCTGTACATGTTGTAATCTATTTATTATTTAGGAACCTATACCCCATCTATACCTCATACAGGCATAGGTTCAAGCTGAAGGAGGAGTGCTAGTGCAACCGTGGTGGGTGACGTGGGGAGTCTAGTCTATCTGCTCCTGCAGCTTACTGGTTAACTCTGGTTCTGTTTGATCTCAATTCTGGAGTATAATTTCTGTTTTACAATGGACTACTGCTGGGCCTGACTGATTTTATGACTTGGTGAATATGATAGAACTAAGCTCATAATAAGCAGTTCTGGATACATTATCACTTGATGTCCCATAGTTAGGCTTTCCAATTCTATTAGGGCCCAGCAACGTGCCAAGAGGTGTTTGGCATGGTTACATACTCAAAAGGTGTATAATTTTCCACTGCAGATGGCATGGTTTTGCTTCATAACCTCAGAGACCTATATTGTTTTCCCAGTGGAATTTGCCATTAATTTCACATCACATTTTTTCCCACCACTGGCACCTCCACACCATAGGGTCTTTAAAATCATATGCTTCACACAGAAAGTCTGCTTGCATCTCAACATTGACCTGCTGCAGAGCCCTATTTTTCTCCTATTTCCACTCAAAATTGACAATATTCTCTGTTACCCAGTATATGGGCCACTGTGGAATGTTTTGCCTCTAGAACCCAAAGAAACCTATCAGGTGTTGTGCTCCCTTCTTTGTAGTAAGGAATACAATATGCTGCAAGTGTTCTTTTGCTATGGAATGGATATTCTTGGCATGTGCCTATTGAACCCCTAAAAATTTTTAACAAATTGGCAGGTCTCTGAATCTTTGTAGGATTTATTTTTCACCATGTGCAGTACATGTGTATCTTGCCAAGTCCTCTAGTATATTAAGCCACCTCTTTGCTCATTCTGCTCAATGAGCATAATGTCAACAATGCAATGAATCTTATGTGATCTCCTGAAATGTCCAGGTGGTCCAAATCTCTTTAGACTCTATTATGGCAGAAAGCAGAAAAGTTAAAATGGACCTGGGGCAACATTGTAAGTGTTTATTTTTTTCCATTCCACGTGAATGCAATCTGTTTCTGATACCCTTGTCTGAATGGGATAGAAAAGAACACATTTTCTAAATTGATGGCCACAAACTGTATACCCCAGGCCACATTAATCTGTTCTAGTAAAGATACTGTCCAACATGGCAACAGCAGTGGCCAGTGCTCGGTGAATCTAGTAATGCAGTGACTTTATAGATTTCCTAATGTTAATTCATCCTGGCATTCCTGGATAAAGTTGGTTATTATGGTTATTGTGGTGTCTTTACACTGATAGGTTTGATTTGTCAGTTTTATTTAAATTTTATTTAGGATTTTGTTTTTCATCTCTGTTAATAAGTGACACCAACCTATACTTGCTCTGTGTTTTCATTTTAGTATCAAGATTATACCAGTGAATAAAATAAGATGGGTATCTCCCCATCTTTTTCTATTTTGTAGAACAGTATGCAAATGATGGCATTATCAGTTCCTTCCTTGAGTGTTTGGTAAAACAGACCTACAGAAACTGCCTGGACAGGTCCTTTTTTGGAGTGATATTTTCAGTTACAAATTCATTTTCTTTAATGGTCATTAGTGTATTCATATTTTTTATTTCTTCTCGAGTCAATTTTGTTAAAATTTTCTAGAAAATTATTCATTCCTTCTGATCATCAGCATAAATCATTGTCACACATAGTATTCTCTAATAATTTAAAACTCTCCATTTTATATGTATTTGTCCCATTTTATGTTTCTAATGTTGTTTATTTATACCTTTTCTTTTTTCTTCATTGGTCTTGCCAAATATTTGACTACTGTATTAACTGTTTCAAAGAACCAGCTTTTAGTATTGTTCATCACCTCTATAGTTTGTCTATTTTTCAAATTAATTTATGGTTTTACTTTTATTATTTCTTTCCATCTACATTCTTTAGGTTTACCAGCTCATATCAGCTAGCAAGAGTCAATTGTTACATTTTCAGGAAATTTGCCATCAGGTTGTTAAAAAAATTGTTATTAAAAATTAAACTGTATAAAATTATAATTAAATAAATTTTATTAAAACAAAGTTAATAAGCATTTAAAGCCTGTCACTCCTTAATTAGTTTACTTCATATTACTATTATTTATGCTCTTGCAGTTATTTATATCTATTGTATCTGAATGGAGGAAATGCTATATAATGGTATGCTACTGTGCATCTTTTCCCAGTGATGTCATGTTGACAGCTTAAAATTTGCCATGGTTAGAGTATTTAAACCACAGAAATCTGTAAATGCCATAATATCAGGGCTTGATTTATCATTTTGGTAGTTCTTTAGACTTAAAATAATGAAAAAAATATTAATAATGCAGATTGAACTTAAAACTGTGTGATATCTGTAGCCATTGCATTTTGAATAATACAAAAATTTAGGAAATATTCTTCTAGTATTTAAAACTATTGTCTGAGTCAGCAAATAAATCACTCATATCACTGACAAGTGAGAGAAATTCAAAAATAGGTCATCATTGTTTCACTTCATATTACTCATTAACGTAAATGAAAACATCAACCAACATTCATGGTAGAACTACATTCAGAGATCTGATTGTTAAACATTCACCAGCACACCACTGCTTTATTCTCTTATTATTCTACCTTCTTGAGTTGAAAGTTTAGTTTATTGATTTTCAGTGTTTTTTGTTTTTTAATGAATGTATTTATACTTTTATATTTCCTTCTAATTATCACTTTAGCCAGTGGTGTACTAGTAAACAGACTCTCTCAAAAAAAGAAGAAAGAAAAGAAAAAGAGAAAGGAAAAATAAGAAAAAAGAAGGTCTGATTTGTAGCATTTGCAGATTTCCATAGTGTAAATGTTCCCATCATGGCTGATTTCAAGCCATTTAACAATTGGCTGGAAAGTTCCTGAATATTTAAAAACCAGCTTCCAGGAGCTGGTACAAACTGGCTGTAGCATACCGCTGCTTAGCTACATGCCGTAACTTCTGATCTGTAGTACTTCTGTCATCAATCAGTTCTAAATATTTGATAATTTTCATTGAGATTTATTCCCTAACATATGTCTATTTAGAAATGCATACTTGTAATTTCAGAGTCTATGGCTTTTCAAGGGGCTTCTTTTGATTATTGGTTCTCATTTTGTTGGATTATGGTTGAAGAATGAGGTATGCTATTCATATTTTTGGATTTTTTTGAGATTTTTGTAGCCTAGAATGCATTCAATTTTTGCAAATTTTCCATATGTGCTTGAAAAGAATATTTATTCTTCAGGTGGTGGATGCAATATGGTTTTTTAAAAAAATATAGATTTTATTTTTTAGAGCAGTTTTAGGTTCACAGCAAAGTTGAGTGGAAAGTACAGAGAGTTCCCATATACTCCTTCCCCTCACACACACAGCCTCCCCACCATCAACATCCCACACCACAGTAGTACATTTGTTACAATCGATGAACAAACATTGACACATCATCATCCAAAGTCCATAGTTTATATTAGGGTTCACTCTTGGTATTGCAGCTTCTGTGGGTTTTTTCCCTTTTATTTCAGAATATTATGGGGGTACAACACTTTGGTTATATATATTGCCCATGCACTGCCCATGTCAGAGCTACAACAGTGGGCATCCCCCAAGCTGTGGGTTTTGAAAAATGTATGATGACCAGTATCCACAATTATAGTATCATACAGAATATTTCCACTGCCCTAAAACTCCTGTGAATCACCTATTTATCCGTCCTTCACCCCTAACCTCTGACAAGCACTGATCTTTTTAATGTCACTATAGTTTTACCTTTTCCAGAATATCACATATTGGAATTATACAGTGTTGTAGCCTTATCAGATTGGTCACTGTTTTTTATGTATCTATTTATTAGCTCAATTTTATTGTTTTATTCAAGTCTTATATATCCCTAGCAACTTTTGTCTACTTTATCTAGTAGTTCCTGAAAGAGGTGTGTTAAAATCTCTCACTATGATTATAGATTTGGTTATTTCTCATTTTACTTCTGCTAACTTTCACTTTATACATTTTAAATCTATACCTTCAGATGCATACAAATTAATTTTTAGTGCGTGGCTATTTTTTAATAATCAAGTGATGGTGTCTCTTTGTCTTAATGTTTTTCTTTAAATTCCATTTTGCCTGTTACATCTTTTTCTATCCCCCCCTTTTTCTTTTAACCTCTCTGTGTCATCATATTTTAGGTATGTTTCTTGTGGACAACATATAGCTGAAATTTTCATATCTAATCTGAGTGTTTCTGTCTTCAAAAAGGTATTTTTAATACCTTTACATTTACTGTGACTCTTGACATATTAGTCCGTGTTTTCTGGTTACCATGTTTTTTCTTTGCTTCTTTTGTTTTCATTTCATGTCATATCATGTAGGGGCATTGATTTTTCAGGTTGATTTTGTTTCCACCTATGACGTGGAGCAGGAACCACATAATGGTTGTCCTCAGGGCAGTGATTAGATTTTTTTCCAAAGCAGGTATCCTTTCCATCTCCCCCACTTTCCCCCAGGTATACCAGTTTTAACTCTCTGCCATACACAGAACTTGCAAACCTGTCTCCTATTCTCTTTTAAGCATTAACATTGCAGACCCTAAGAACTATATCTGGTCTGCTCATCTCTTTGAGTCACAAGTCTTCAAACCCTAATTACTTTTGAGGTATTTTCTTTGTTTCTAGCATGTGGCGATTTCCTTTCTTGCTCTCAAGCTCAACTATACATTTACAGTTTAAATGTTAGCTATTCTACATATCTGGAATGTGTGAGTTTGTGGTATGTGTTTGCACATGCACGTGTGTGTGTGTGTGTGTATGTCGTCAATGGGATGTTGGATAAGTTCCTACATCAGCCTAGCCTTTGATCTTGACTGAAAAACAAGCCTTTGCTCTTTTTAACCACTAGGCTCTACTGCCTCCCAGTGTTGTTTTTCCTCTTAGGTTTCCAATATCACCCTTGATGCTTCTGCACATCTTATAAATAAAGAGATAGAATCTGTAACATACACTCTCTCTATACAATAAAAATAGGCATAACTGTCACGCTTGAAGTTATCAACTATGGAAAAACAAGTTAGCAAATTAATCATCCTTTATTTACTTTCTAAATGAGCCAATTATTTCCTCCATTAGCTAACAATTTGGTTCTCAAGTCAGGAACTTAATAAATGGAGACATTATTTGTTTATTTTAGTTGCATACCACCTTTCACTGGATACCAGGAGCCAAATTCAGATAGTTCCTTCATATGAAAACAAGACCCAAAATTTAATGAAGAAACTAAAATTTGGTCCTTAAAACTGAAATGTAAGTAGGATCCTGTATAGATATGCTGACTCTTTTTTCCTGCTGCAGACATTCTGCTTTGACTAATATATTTAGAAGGTTGAAGATCAACACCTGTTCCTCTAGTGGGTCTCTCTTGTACAGTGACCTTTGCCTCACCCTGTATAAATATACACATGGTGATTAAGCTGTCAGATATTATAGGGGACATTTTCAGGGGTGAGGACAATGAATCACTCCTGGAATTTCTCACTAATGGTCCCCCAGATGTCTGCCATCCACCTTGCCAGCTATTTCTTTGACCACTCATTTTTATTAAGCCAGAATCTCCAAATGGCCCACTAATGTTGTGGCATTCGAAAATTCTCTATCAAATATAGTGCTTGGACTAGATGACCTCTTACTAAGAGCTCTCCCAATTCTGGCATTTTATGGGCTCAAATTTCACTGCCACTAGTTTCCACGATTGAGGACTGATATCACATGGCATCAAGTTTGCGCTTAGGAAAGCGTCAGTGCTCATGTTTATTGCCACATCAGGACTTAACACAAAGCTTTTATCAATAGTGAACTCTCCAGCGCCCCAGGGCTTCCCCAATTGGGGGAAGAAAAGGGAAGGAAACTAACACTTATTGAGTTATTGCATAGCATGTATTATCTCAGTTAAAACTTACTGCCTATGAAAGAGGTGCCATTTCCCCCGTTTTATAAGAAATTGAGTTCAAGAGAATCTAAATGATTGGCAGGATGTTGCATATTTAGTAAGTAGTGGAGATGAGATTCAAATCCAAGTCTTCCTTGTTACAAAGTCTTGCCACAACTAATGCTGCCTGTTCATTCATCCACTGATTTATTCATTCATCATATATTTATTGAGCACCTACTACGTGCCAGACAGGCACTGTGGATACAATGGAAAATAAAATAGATAATGTTCTTGCTCTCCATCATGGTTCATTTACAGCATGAAATTATTCTTAATATGTTAGAACACAGGACAATGCGCATTCCCACGGCTGTGAAAAGATCAAAACAGATGATTGATTACAAAGATCCCAGAGGGCCATGGTGCAATCTGATTAGCACTGCTCAGGAGAGGGACTGATCTTTGATCTGATCATCATCTTGTCAGGAACACAAAAAGAAAAAAAAAGGAACACTTGACCAAAACTGCTGGCAAAGTGGTATGAGGGGACCTTAATCCTTTTTATGTATATAAGCATCTAAAAAAACAACTTTACTGAGATATAATGTACAAACCTTTAAATTCACCCTTTTAAGTATATAATCCAATGTGTTTTTTTAGTATATTCACAGAGTTGTGCAACCATCACCACAATCTAATTTTAGAACACTTTCATCACCTCCAAAAGAAATTGCATGAACATCAGCAGTCATGCCCCATACCTGCTCCCCCTCCCTCCCTGCTCCAGACCACCAGAACCACTATCTACCTTTCTCGTCCCATGGTTTGCCTATTCTGGACATTTCAAATGATGGAATCATAGTATTGCCTTTTGGACTGGTTCTTTTACTTAGCATAATGTTTTTAGTTTATCCTGTTTTAGCATGTATATTATTTATCCTTTTTATGGCCAAATAAATTCCTTTGTGTGAACGGGCCAGATTTTATTTCCTTTCATTGGTGAATTTGGGTTGTTTCTACCTATTGTGAATAATGCTATTGTAGACATTTGTGTACAAGTTTTTGTTTGAACACTCATTTTCAATTTTTGTATTTATACCTAGGATTGAACTTGCTGTCCATGTAATTCTATGCTTACGTATTGAGGAACCACAAACTGTTTTCCCAATGGCTGCAACCATTTTATACTCCCACAGTGAAGGCTCCAGTTTCTCACATCCCACCACATTTATAATTCTCTTTTCACGACCTTGCAATTTTAATAATATCTTAACAACATTCATGCTAACATTAACTAGGTCAGACCTTCTAAGCACTTTAAATGAACTCACTGAAACTTCATACAAACCCTATGATGTAGGTACCTCACATTTCAGATGAGGAAATTGAGACACAGAGAGAATAAATAAATTGTGTCAAGGCCTAAAAAGTGTCAGGCCAAGATTCAAAGTCTAGAATTTAACTCCAAAGTTGTTCTTACCAGATAGGCACCTGACTAATGAATGTCTACTCAACATTTGTTTAATCTATTTTTTCCTTCTTTCATCTCACAAAATACCTGTGAATCAGGTGCCACTTAATCACCTCCATCTTATAAATGAAGTGAATAAGCCATGGAGAGGCTAGGTAACTTACTCAAGGTCACATGGCTTGTATTGGTGAAACCAAGATACAAATCCAGGTCAAGCATGCTTAGTCCCTCTGCTCATATGAATAGAGCTGAAGTTCAAGCTGCTTCGGTGGTAGAAGTAGAAGGGAAAACAGTCAACACCCTTAGGGGGAAAAGCTACAGCAAACAGGGTTTCCTTGACACTAATGAACTTCCAATGACACCTGCTTGCAAACATTTGCAATTAGAAAGTGAGTGTAAAATTAGCTGAGAGGTTTCAGTGAGACTTGTTGCCATGTGGGACTTTTTCGGTAAATAAGAGAGATGTCCAAATAAGAATTCATTTCCACTATATTGTCATCAGCAGTTGGCACTGGTGCCAAAGCAGAAGCATTGGCTTTCCTTTGGAATGGTTTTCAATAGCACTTTTGTTTTAAAAAACTAAAAGTTTTACATTTGGTATTTTGTCTTTTTAGGCTAAGAAATCAGTGACAGATTCATTGGATAAGGTACTTTCTTTGGTGAGTGAAAGATGATGGAGTCAGGAAACAGGCAAATTTGGAAAACATTGGGAAATACCTATAAATCAGGCTGCAGGCTAGACTCAAAAGTTTAAGGCTGATTCTTTGCTTTATGAAACTCACAAAGGTGGTGTGGTAGTTAAGATTATAGGCTACTGGTTCTCTGAGTTCTATTCTGGACTCTACCACTAGTTAGCTATGTAACTTTTAATCGGGTTACTTAACATCTATGTACCTCAGTTTCCCCATCTGTAAAATGGGCATCATAGTACCTATCACATAGAATCACAGCAAGGATTAAATGGGGTAATAAGTATAAAATGCTTAGAACAGTGTCTGGCATATAGTAAGCTGTCAGTAAGTGTTTGATGCTCATATAACTGTAGTAATAATAATAATCACTGTGTGATAATAACAAGCATTGTCAAGGAAAAATAATATCATCGATCTTAAAATGCACATAGGCTTTGCCCTTGCAATCCCACTTTTAGATAATCATCCTAAATAAGTAATTACATATTTAATTACAAGTATGTCCACTGTAACTATGTTTGTATAGTGAAAGCCTGAAAACCATCCATTGATAATATAGACCTACATGTTTTGACAAGAAAGAATCTTTACAACATATTGCTGAGTGGAAAAAAAAGCACATTATAATTTCTAGTTTTGAGAAATGTGTGTGTATATGCTTGGAGAAAGGTCTGGTTGGAATATAGATATATTAGCAGTAGCTATCCCTGAGTTTTTGGTCATTTGTATGACCTCCTGGTTTATTTATACCCTTTTTTTTCTCAGTGAGCAGGTATTATTTGTGTAATTTTACACAGTCATTTTAAAAAGTCAAAGCCTGCCAGTGTCTGATCCCTGTCACCTGGCAGTGGGTTTGGACACTAAATGGATGCAGCCCAGATTGTATACAATGTACTTTCCATTCTCCACAGCCATGGGGACAGAATCTCAATTAGAACATCAAGATCTGCCTTCTGCAGCCCCTTGCTGTGTCAGTTCCACCTATGAGCTGCTGTGGATTTGCATAAATTAAATGCCCCGGGATAGCTGCCATTGTCTTGAAAAATGGACCGTGATCAGCACGTGGGGAGGGAAAGAGAGGGAAAATTTGCCTTTGTTTCATGGCACCCTCTTGTTAGTGCTCATTCAAGACTGCTTTGACCGCAGCTCAGTTGTGGTTTGGTAATTTCCATGGCTTTTTCTTTCTCTCTTTCTTTCTTTCTTTTTTCTATTAAATGGGGAAAACAATTTGATCAGCATTTTCTTTCGTGAGAGGCACTCCTTAGGAAAGAGATGTTGTACAGCAGAATCACATGCCATGGGCTGTGCATGGCCTTAGAATCGCAGAATTTTCAAGTGAGAGGTGCCCCTAGGGACTGTCAGTCCAGTGCTGCCCGCAACCATCATAGTCCATGCTGATCTTTTGACAAACAAAGAGCTCATGTCCTTTTTATAGTTTGTATCATGAAAACAATCTTTTTCACATTTTCCCTTTACAATTTTTAACATTTGTAAATAGTTTAAAAATTTGAACCCCATATTTGTAATATTAAAAGTGATCTAGTTCTATTTAAATAATTCTGGTTTTGATATTCTATCCTCCTGGGGTGGGAATCCACAATGCCCTCACAAATAGCAAAAATCATAAGTCTAAGCCAAGCCTCTCTCCCCATAAGCACCTCTCTCTTTCATTCAGTTAGTTACTGAGCCACTACAACATTTCAGGGGATTCACAAGCTCATGTTATATGCCCTCCTGTGAAAAGAGAAGCCTTACAGATCTAATGAATAAAACTGTGCTGAAGTGTGAGTTGGAGTCATCCATCCATCCATCTATCCATTCATTGAACAAATATTTATTGAGTATCCATTATGTCCCAGGCAATGGTTTAGGTTGTACAGGAAAAGGCAGTGAGGTAGAGCTTACATGTTAGTGGGGAGAGAGGCAATAAATACATAAAGTTGGGCAGTGATAAGTGCTATGTAGAAAGCAAAGCAGGGTATGGGAGTGCTTCTTTAGAAAGGGTGGTCAGGGAAGCCTTCTCTGAGGAGGTGACATTTGAGCAGATAGCTGAATGGAAGAGACTAGAACATGAACAGAGACAATCCTAGGGTTGAAATGCATTGTAAGCAGTTATCTAGTGTCTATTTCCAGAATTTGCTGAGATTCAGAGCAGAAAGGCTCCCCTGACTTCAGCAGGAGAGAGGGCCAGGGCCAGGCAAGCAGTGGGAAACACTCCATAGCCCACATCAGAAACCAAAAGACACAGCATTAGTCAGGCCACGGTTAGCAGAGGGGGACTTGGAATGCCCACATGAGGATGACCTACATCAGAAACAAAGATCAGCAACTGAAACTCCCAGCTCCTTAGGCTCTTGGGCTCTCTGCCTCTGTGATGGATAAGTCGCTTGCCCCTGCCAGCCCCTCTACTCTTCCTCCCTATCCTCATTTCACCCAGTAGTGGGACTGAAGGATCTGGAGGAGCTCCAGGCTTCACAGAGTAAAGTTTTAAAACCACGGGACTAGATGCTCTAAAAGCCTGCCCCAGGAGGGCACAAGCCCTGGTTGCCAGGGCTTTGGGGCAGCACTTAGCTGAGAGGCTAGGAGGAGTAAACCAGGAGGCCATTTCTGCTCTTGGGAGCAGGAAAACAAGCTAATGGTGGGGAGAAAGGAAGAGAAACCAGGTAAACCCAGACAAGCTTCAGGGAACACATTACCAAGATAGAACACACTCTGTGCAAACAGTGATGTGGCTGTGTTTGGAACCTCCCCTATCTCCTCTTTGTGTCCTCTTTTTCCAGGGCCCCTGATTGAGCCTCCATCCTGACTCTGAGTTCACTGTCAATGAACTTTCCACTCATTGCCCCAGAAAGAGTGACTCATAACATCTCAAAGTACTAGGCTCTAAACTAGAGCCCCAAGGGTCTGAGGTGGTGCTTTGGGGGCTGCTGTGGAAGATGAGTGGGTGGCTGAGCAAGTGGGCTTTGGTTTTCTTAGCCCTGTGAACCTGATTAATTATATTTGTATCTTTGATACAAACTAACTGCTCTAAAAAGGTCCAGCTTCTTAGAAAAAAACACCAAAGCAAACTGGAGGTTACTATGTTAAGTGAAATAAGCTAGGCACAAAAAACACATATCACATGTGCTCATTCATATGTGGGAGCTAAAAAAAAATTGAACTCGTGTAGATAGAGAATAGAATGATGATTACCAGAGGCTGGGAAGGGTAGTGCGGAGGGAGGAATAAAGAAGGGATGGTTAATGGGTGCAAAAATACACTTAGATAGAAGGAACAAGATCTAGTAGTCAGTAGCACAACAGGGTGACTATAGTTAACAACAATTTATTGTGTATTTTAAAATAACTAAAATAGTGGTATTAAAGTGCCTAACATGAGGAAATGATAAATACTTTAGGTGATGGATACCCTAATTACCCTGATTTGATCATTACACACTGTATGCCTGTATCAAAACATCACATGTACCCCATAAATACGTACAACTATTATGTATCCATAATAATTAAAAATAAATTTATTTTAAAATACCCCAAACTGTCACCCTAAGTTGTTACCCTTTCTGAGAGATAATAAAGTATAATAGCTAAGTGTTAGGGTCTAAGATGAGACAGCCTGTATTCAACCCCAGCTCTGTCACAGCAGTGGCTTTGGGCAGATTAATGAAAAGTCTCTGAATTTGATTACTGGAAATTCTGTTTCCTCATAAGGTTGTGGTGAGGATCAAATGAGGTGATAGTGTTTGAAGGGCTTTGTACAATGCCTGCCACACAATAAGAACACAGGAAATGTTAGCTCTTACTAGCTACATATATTAAAGTACTCTAGTACTGTGCTATTCAAAGTGTGGTCCATGAGCCAGCAGCACCAGCATCCCCTGGGAGCTTGTTAGAAATGCAGAATATCAGATTTCACCCCAGACCTACTAAATTGGAATCTTTAGCTTACCAAGATCTGCGGGTAATTTGTATTCACATTATAGTTTGAGAAACATGGGTCTAGAAACCATTCAAGACCACCAAAAGAATAGATCTTGAATGAAGGTATTCTGCGTGCTTTTTGGGGGGCACTAGAGGTCCTTCCTGGTACTCTTCAAATCACACCATGTAAATGGTTACTTTCTTGACCAAGAAGGTTGATTTTGCAAGTGCCCGACTGCCTCTACAGAACATACTCATCTTTCAAGGCACAGCTCAAGCGTTCTCACCTCAGTACAGCCTTTCCTGACACACCACCCACATCCTCATGGAACTGAACACTTCTCTGTCTTCCTCTTGACTCTGAACTTTTATTTCATAGTACCAAAACACGTTCGGCAGGGTTGCAGTGTACACCCAGCAACTCAGATGTGCAAAAATGTTCTCTAGAATTGAACTAAACTACTTCAGGAACTTCCCACCATGATGGATAGTGGGGAGGGAGTGCAGACACACAATTCATTGTGCCAATTGAAACATTTGCCTTTTTGGATAATGCTTAGTCTTGCATGTTTTAACTTCATTTTCCTTCCTCTTACAAAATATGATGTCTGTGGGTAGTAGGGTTGGGGAGAATGGAGCCTTGGATCCATGCTCATTTTTCCAGATGCTCACTATTCTCTGCTATGGAGTGGCTGATCTGGAACAATCCCTACAGCTCTGTGAAGGGTGATGTGCAGTGGGTCCCCTCAGTCTATTAGGGACTTCATTGGTTGCACTTCTTGTTGAAATCCATGATCTTAGCTATTTCTGGTTGCAAAGGCTCCTGATTTTATAACCTCTTCATTCCAAACACAGGCTACTGGTTGCCAACTGGTCCTCTCTGCTCCTTCAAACTCTGGATTTTCTTCATGCCAGATGCAGGCTATGCAGAAACACAAGTGCTACATTAGGCTCATGCACTTAGATACCTCCCTCCTCTATTGCTGTTTTACCACCTTTGCCAGATTGCTCCAACACCAAGATGACTGTGGGTCTTCTCCAAGAAGGCTTCACATCTTCCCATTCTGTTCTAAGTGAGGAACATGCCTCAGTGATTATGTGGTTTCTACCAGGCCCCTCTGGTATGTGTCCACTTGCCCCCCTCCTTCTCTTCTTTCTTCCACAGTTCCACATCCCCAATCCCAGAAGTGCTCTTTGCTCCCTAGGCAGGTGGGAACTTCTTTTACATCCTAGACTGAGGTCTTTTCACTCATGGCTTATAGTAAAACCCCATGTTTTGCTTTGAATATATAAAGGAAGCTTTTGACAATTGAAAATTCTTTTCTTCCTTGATAAAATCTCACTCTTAAAACTATTGTCTAACAAGAGGTCTTAGCCACTTTGTGACATGTGACATGGTAGCCCCCTTTAATACTCTGATGGTATCTATGGACCCCTTCTCAGAATATTGTTTTTAAACAGATAAAATAAAGTACATCAGATTGTAAAGAAAGCCAATTGTCTTAAAATGCAGTTATTAAAATATAAAAAAAATTCATGATAGAATAATGTCTGCAATTCATTAATGCATTAAATGATAAGATCTAGTGACAGGTCTGGTAACCACCATAATTTTGAAGTACTGATGAGGGTAAATAACATTTTGAGATAGCTATAGCAATATTAATTTGATACAAAAATGTCTCATTTCTATTGGTGACAAAGTCACAGCTATGGCTAATATTACTGTGGTTTATTGACTACATTCATAATAAACATAAATGCAAATTTTGATGAGAAATTAGTGAAAATTAAGATGAACCTTGTCCTTTGTGTACTTTGTTTAACTTTGGATCCCATGTATTTAAAAAAACTCATCTGTAGAGTAGAAAAGCAAAATCTAATCTGACAGTCAAAGCTAAGCAATGACTTGTTGGTGTCTACCTGCCTCGCCCTCCACCGAAGAGTAGAAACTTACCGTTTCCATGAAACCTAAGGCATCACGACTTCCCGGGAATGAAAGATATGTCACTTTAATGGTTTAAAAATGATTATGGCCATTACATTATTTATTGGCATTGCTTTGTTTTCATATCTGTCTCCTGCACTAGACCATAAGCCCCTTGAGAGCAGGGACTGCGTTTTAGTCATCTTTGTCTCTTAGGAGCTAGCCTGCCACATGGCAGCCATTCAATAACTATACAACGAGTGAATGAGCACACAAACCAGCTTTACCTGCAAATCTGCAGGACCTAACAGCTTGATGAACCATTTGCCATTCAGCTCCTCTTCATGCTCCAGTTGTTGCAAGCTCCTCATCAAAGACTTGGCCACTCATCTCAGCTCCAATGCACTCCAACCTTCAGCTTTTAGTCCCTCTTCCCTTCAATTCACACACACAGGCACACACACATCACAGGAGAACAAATCATGTAACAAACAGCAACTGTCACAAATCGCTGGCACTCCATATTCATTCGATACATGACTAAGATGTTCCTCCTATGTGCCAGGCTTTGAATGTAGAGCTGGGATACAGAGGCCAGTAAGCCAGACATGGTTCACACCCCTCTATCTTGGATCTTACAGTCAAGGGCAGTGCCCTTTGAATTGTGTACTGCACCCCCTTGAGTTCATGGAGTGTTCACAGAGGCTGATATAGGGAGACAAAACTGTCAGAGGTCTAGGTCATCTCTTCTATTTTATCCAGACTTTTTGTCTATTTTATATGTTGAGTTTCATTTTTAGAAAGTGTTTTACAGCTCAGAAATGTTTAAAAACCACTGACCTAGTGGAAGACCCTGGCAATGGCAGTGGTTCTAAGCTCAACCTCTCAAAGCCACCTTCTTGGAATGGAAAAGGAAGAGCTTGTGTGTTCAGGATTTAGTCCCAATAAAGAAAAGTTTCTCTGATCCTTAAAATCTTCAAGGAAGGAGATTTTAGAGGACAAAGTCCCTGTCCCCTTGAATGTCTGGGCATCAGTATCTTTCTGCCCTTGGTGGAAGTAGGGGAAGGGGCTAAAGGGAGAGCAGCTGTGTGGCCTCTGTCCTTAGTTGTGGGCCCCAGCCACGGGACCTACAGGAAGGAGATGTGGATTTTGCAGAGAATGGAATTTCCCGAGTGGTTATGCCACAGACGCCAAGCTGATGCCTTCTGCCTGGCACCCTGTTTCCCTCCTCTGCCTTTATAAGTGAGATGGCAGAGAGAATCAGGAATGTAACCTCTCCAAGGCCAAAATGTGGTTAATTCCATTGATGGCTGAAAATCAAGACCAGAATCTTTAATACAGAATGGTGCCCTTTTTTAGACTGCCTCGTTTAGATGGGGGGTGCAAATTGCATTAGAAAAAAAATATGGGGCCTGTGGAGACTGTATTTGGAAACAGATGAGGCACGTGGTGGGAAAACATTTTCTCCAAGGGTTGCCTTCTCCAGGATTGCATTACTTTGTTTGCTCTTAAAGGCAAGTGTGGGAAGAAAGAATTTGAATTCGATTGGCTAAGCCATCATCTTCCTTCCACTGCCACCCCACCCCAAGCCTTGGTAAAGGTCAGACAGTGATGGTGGCCCAGTCTGAATGGTGAGGGATAAGATGGGTGAGGACATAATAGGGGTGAGGCCCAGTGGCTTGTGCATAGTGTGAGAGGAATCAATTGCTTGCTTGTTTATTCATTCATTCATTTGACTCTTTCTTGAGCATCAATTCAGGACACTTTGTGAGATACTGGAAATACAGGGACAGACACAGTCTTTGCCTTCTTGGAACATGGACAGGTTACTATATCTCTGTAAAATTTAGTTTCCTTATTTATAAAATCAGGTTAATATGAGTATCTTCCTCATGGGGTTGTTACGAGGACAGAATGAGTTAAAGAACAGGTATGCTCAACTGGGACATTCTGCAAATTCTCTATTAAAAACAGATTTTTCTCTACTCACTTACCTGCTTAAAAGCTTATAAATGTTCCAGGCAAAGACATAAGTATTAGGAAATGAGGCCGGGCAGGTCCAGAGATTGCTACTGTGGCCATGGAATCTGTCTATATGAATTTGTTTCTAGACTTCAACCTGTTAATTGGATCAGACTGTGGCCAGGAATTTATTTCTTCCGTTTGTGAAGGATCCTCAATTTTACAACTCTGGCTGCTTTCTGTGCTGATGAAATTCCAGCCCATTTAGTGATTTGTTTCCTGATGGACTTTGTTCCTCAGGGACATCATGTCTCTACAAAAACTCAGGTCCTGGCTCCACTCAAAAGCTGCAATATTAGTGGTATTGTTCCCAAGAACAGGGATCCTCCCACCCTAAGGCCCATGGGTCCTCCCTTAGTCAGAGTCAGCCCAATGAGCTTCTTTGTTTCAGGGTCCCTTTTTTCTTGAGTATACGTTAGGCAACACTTTGAAAGTGGGCTTAGGTGAGCCTCTACCTTTGATCACTTATTTCTATCCTATAGAAGAAAATTAGATTACATGCTGCACTTAATTTCAAGGCTGGCAGTAATCTTTATAAATATACGGAGGTATCTTTCTGGTAACAAAACACCAAGCTGCAATGAACTATCCATATTTTGAACGTGTCTGATTTTTGTGTTTGAAGATGATTGAAATTGTTGTCTTTGTGGAATTCATACATTAATACATTAAATACACTATGGAATTATACTATAAGCTCCTGTGGAATCATAGCCTTCAGTATAATTTTATAACCTATTTAAAATACCCACTTTGGGCTAGGGCTGAAGAGCCATACCGGTCAGTTTGGTGGGAAGCCCAACCTCAGCCCTATAGCATGGTGGTTAAGAGCACAGGCTCTGGAGTCAGACTGATTGCATTCTAAATCCCAGCTTGGCTACTACCCAGCTGTGTGACCTTCAGCAGGTCATTTAAACTCTCTGAGCCTCCATTTATTCACCTATAGAATGGGGTAATTATAGCAAGTGCCTTATCAGGTTGCTGTAACTCATAAATGAAGAGGGCCTGGCACATAACAAGTATGGTAGATCGTAGAACTGTTTACCTATATTCTGTGCTGCTTCTTACAGTGTCCCTCTCTATGGAATGGTTACACATCTCTGCCCTTTTGAATGCAGGCTTGGTCATCTGACTTGGTTTGACCAATGAAATATGAGCAAAAAATGACATGTATTATATTCAGGCAGAGGCTTTAAGAGCCAGTGTGTAGTTTTCATATTCCCTTTTTCCTCTGCTATGTAACTGCAATGTTCCAGGTAGAGATTGATCTGCGAGGGCTGTCCGGAGAGCATCCAGCCATTGTTATAACAAGAACGGTTTGCGCAACATGGCTGTAACCTGGCAGCCAAGGAGAGTGGACTGGGATGTGCATGCGTGAAAATGAGAACTTCACTGTACTAGTCAGTGGGGCACTAGACGCTGTTAACTGTACTGTGTGGTTGTCACATTCAAAATGACTGAGCAAGTAGAGCAACGAATCTGCATCAAATTTTGCATTAAGCTTGAACAGTCCTCTGTGGAAACTATTCACATGACTCAGAAGGCTTTTGGGGACAATGCAATGAGTGCAGCACAAATAAAAGTGTGGCACAAATGCTTCAAAGGTGGTTGAGAATCTGTTGAAAGTGATCCACGTTCTGGAAGGCCTGCAACAAGCAGAACACCTGAGACTGTTGAACATGTACAGGTTAGACATTGGGAGAACTGTGTGAGGTCCCAAGGTACCTACTTTGAAGGGGAATGAGGGGTCATTGTCCCATGCATAATGTTTCTTGTATCTTGTATCTTCTTCAATAAATGTCTCTATTTCTCATATTACATGGCTGGATACTTTCCGGACAGACCTCGTGTTAGCCTGCATCCTGGAGTGAAGATAGTATGGATCAGAGGCTCAACCAACCCATGAGAGACACATATCATGAGTGAGAAATAAACCTTTGTGTTTTACAACTGAGATTTTGGATTTATTTGTTACTGGAACACAACCTCATCTATCCTGACTAATATAAGAAGTATTAAATAAATATAAGCTCTTATTATTAAGTGGAATCTCCCTCTCTCTCATTCTACATAAAATCCCAATACATCATGCTAGTGCAAATTTTAGTAATTCAAATGGCTGCTTTATCTCTACTAATGTTTTTCAAACCTGTACAATGATGAAGCCCCCTTTTCAAATAAAGTTCTATATAGGACCTCAATATATAGATCAGATAAAAGCAGTAGTTTACTAATATAAATTTATTTAATAGCCCAAATACATATTTACTTATAAAAATTAATAAATTGAATTTTTTGATAAACACAAATATTTGAAATTGGGAGTTATGATGCAGTTGTATCCATTCATTTCTTAATTTGTTTTGGTTGCACAGTAGTAAGAATATTCTGATCCACACAGATAAGTATTTGCAAATGGCGATAGTTTTTATTCCCTCATTTAATAACATACTGTGGAATTATGGTATATTCTTAGATTAAACTAAATGACAAATGAAGTTTGAGTTCTGCACAAAAATGAATCTACTGAGCATCACAAGCTAATGTACTTGTCGGTCTTCAATGTCTTAAAATTTGGCATCTATAACATTTTTGAGTGTTTGCATCATTTTTAGTTTCATTTCCTTCAGTTAAAAATTTTAAGTTGTTTGAAGATATTTTTAAATGATATCCAAATGGCTTTTAGAACCCCTAGGCTATTTCTTCAGAGTCCTTGGAAGGAAACAAAAACATTTACAACATTAGTGTTTTCCAAGCATCATTCCTTGGCATACCACCTTCACTATTTTTGCTGCATCCATAAACCACCTATCCTATTATTCATTTAATATTTTTCATCAAATTGACTCACTTTTTTTGGTAACAAAGTAGCCTCTCAAGAGATCCATTGTACAACATGGTGATTATAGTTAATAACAATATAGTATATATTTGAAAATTTCTGAGAGTAGATTTTAAGTGTTCTCATCACAAAAAATAAATATGTGATTGTATGCTAATTAGCTTGATTTAGCCACTCCACAATATACATATATATATATAGCAAAACATCATGTTGTAAATCATAAATATATATAATTTTTGTCAAATAAAAAGTGTAGCTTCATCCTAAGCAATCATATCTCTGAAATAATGGGCTTGAAATTTTATAATACTGTAGTTGTGTTTTTCTAATACATGTTAAAATAAATAAATATATTTTTAAATTTTAAAGTTAATCTGTTTACCAGCTTCTATTTTGTATTTGTTGGTGGTAATAAATACCACACTTACAGAAATTATTGACCACAATCCAAAGAAATCTGTTTGACTGTGTTTTTTATATGGTTATGTGATAATTTTAAAAAATTCTGAAGTACTCTAATTAACACCTTGATTTAGTATCACATGGAAACAGCCTAACATTGTTATATTTTATTCATACTTTTCCAGGAAAAGCACTAGTGTGTGGAAGGGGAGACAGATTCTGTGTATGGAATGGGGCATGAGAATTGTTAAGGCAACTCAGGGCTCCCTACTAAGCTTCAGGCCACATTCCTAATGGGAGTTCACAGAGAAATTATGAGGTAGCAGTAAAGGACTTCATCTAAGAAAGTAAATGTGTCTGTACGAATTTAAACTGTAGTTTTTTCAGACTAGCAATAAAGCAGGGCTGCCATCAGTAGATTACAGAGTTGCATTGGTTCCTTGGGTGCTTAAGGACAGTGGGTGGCATCAGAGACTTTTGAGATAAAGGATGTAATGAATATTGAGGAGCAAAAAGGTTGAAAGTACCTCCATTCTAACTTGACTTAAATGATAATATCCACTGGTACTTCAAAACTTTTTTTCCTGTTTCTGGCAGACCCAGACAATTGACAGTCTCTAAGGAAAACTCTATAAAGGGGGCAAATGTGAACACAGTGAGGAATAGAAAATCTTCAGGAAATATTCTGAGTAAAAAGGCCAGTCCACATTAATTTCCAAACTGTCAAATTTCTCACTGACTTATAGCATGAGTCCTCCTCAGTAAAGACTCATAAACATCAGATGCTCTTTTGTCCAGCTCTACAACAAAGCAACAGCAGGAACCACCTGAAAAACAACTTGGAAATCCAGTGGTTAGCTAGTTATTTTGTTACCTTCTGCCTTTGCACTGCAAAACAGCCTGGGTTTGACTCTACCATCTGTAAGTCCCTTGCCACATGTGATACTTGATGAAATGACATTGCAACCTGATTGTCATTGACTACTTAAACCTCCCTCCATCACTGATGCATGTGGATCCTTCAGGCCAGGCAAGAAGAGTCTGTGGCCAAACAAGAATATTTTGCTTTGACTCTCAGAGACCAAGATACTAAACTGAGAATCAGGAGAGAAGGTAACCTTGACTTTGTCACTTCAGCTTCTCCTGCTTGATCATTTTGGTTTAGGTCAAAAATGTTTGACCAACCACAATGAGATAAGAGAATTCTGAAGACCTTCTAGTGTTTTGGTCCCTAGGTCCTCCAGGAGGTGACTTTGTCTTCCCACATGTGCCACTCTTACGTAGTATGGAGGTTCCATGAACATTGTTTGAGGAACTCAGCAAAAAAGCAGCATTCACCTTCTCACATATGGCACCAGGTGACTGAGCCAGAATGTTCACTGCAGCATTGTTTGAAATAGTGTAAAATTGGAATCAGTCTAAGAAATCATCCATGGGAGAATGGATAAATAAAATGAGGCACATTCTTACAATGGAAGACTATAACAGTGCATGTGAATAAATTTGAAGTACATGTATCAATTGTGGATCCAACTTGAAAACATAATTATAGTTATTATATCCTTGACAGAAAGGATGGCAACATGCAAAGCAATATTATGTATTGTTTAGGGATACATTCATACGTATACATTTATATGTAGTAAAAATACAAAGTAAGGACACAACCATCTTCAAGATAGAGGTTACCTCTGGGAAGAAAGAGAGGAAAATGAAATCAGGGAGGGGTATAAAAAGGCTTTGACTATATCTACAATATTTTATTTATTAAGCTGGGTGGTAGATACATAAGCAATTATTATATTTTTCTCTACATCATTTAGATATATCTAATATTTTTCATAAACTAGAAGCATTATCCAAATTTTCTCATTGTAACAGCCCATCTACAGAGGTCCACCAAGTGCCAGTGGTCACTCATGTGATCTGAGCTGTTCCACACACTCAGAACTGGAAGTTGTACAGCCCAACAAACTTGTACTGACCTCAGAAAGGGCAGGCCATTTAGTGCTGCACCCTCAAAACTGAGCTTTGGATTGTAAATTCTCTGGGAAGTGGAAGCCATTAACACCTTATAACTGGATTAGACAGTCCCTTGTCAGGGCCATGAGGACATGTTGGTTGGCTTGGGGAGGACAGAGGTAATTCTAGAGCAGTGGCCAGTAACTTCTTTTTTTAAAGGAGGGCCAACTCAGGAAAAATTTAAATGAATATGAGATACCTTTTCCCCCTTATTTGAAATAAAAAGATCTTTATTGGGTTCTAACTTGGATTATTCACTTTATAGAGTAAAATAATGCCGATAAGACCATTGGCTCTGCCACTAACACATTAATATCCAGCCACATTTGAGGGATAGCTACCCAGAGGTGCCTTTCTAATGTTTCATCCTCAAATTAGATTGTAAATATGCCACAAGGTTGGGCAGCCATGTGAGGCCTGTGTTTTGATGGGCAGCTCATCACAGTTCTGGAGCAGGGGATGATAAACTACAGCTCATGGGCCAAATCAGGTCATAGTCTGCCTTTGAAAATAGAGTTTTACTGGAACGCAGCCACACTCATTCATTTATGTGTTGTCTATGATTTCTTTTGCGCTACAACAACAGAGTTGAGTAGCTATGAGAGAGATCAACTGGCCTATGAAGACTAAAATATTTATTATCTGGCTCATTTCAGAAAGTTTATCAACTCCTGGGCTACAGCATGAGGAACTGATCAGCAGGACGAGGCTGTGTGGGTGCAGTGGAGGCGCTGGGGCCCAGGCAGGAGAAGGAAGAGGCAGAGGAAAGCGCAGGTCCAAGTCAGTCCATTTCCCCAATCTACCACCAGCCAGCTCTATGTGTAGCCATGCTGAGATTATTCCAACCCATTTTCTTCCATGACCCATCCAATGTAGCCACCAGTGATTGCCTTTTCTTGTAGTGCCTTCAGACCTGTGCAAACCCAAATCCATTAGTTACCAGACTCTGACATCCCCCCACCTCTCAAATCTGCTCCTCTACTTGTCTTTACTATCTCAGTTGCTGGCCATTGGTCCTTCCAATTGCTTAGGCCAAAAGCTTTGCGGTCATTTTTGACTTCTAACTTTCTTTTAATTTTTGTTTTTTTAATTTATAAATTGATGAATTATAATTGTATATATTTATTGGGTACAAAGTGATGTTATGATTTATGAATACAATGTGGAATAATTAAATCAAGCTAATTAACATATCACTTGCCTCAAATACTTAACATATTTTGTGGTGAGAACATTTAAAATTTACTCTCTTAGAGGTTTTGAAATGTACAATATATTATTATTTACTATATCCACCACACTGTACAATATATGTCAAAGAAAAAATAACCTTATTCTTCCTATCTAATTGAAGCTTGTACCGTTTGACCATCATTCAATGGCCAAGATATGGAAGCAATCTAAGTGTCCATCAGCAAATGAATGGATAAAGAAAATGTGGCACACACACACAGTGGAATACTATACAGCCTTAAAAAAGAAGGAAATTTTGTCATTTACAACAACATGGATGAACCTGGAGGACATTATGCTAAGTGAAATAAGCCAGGCACAGGAAGACAAACACCGTATGATCTCTCTAATATGTGGAATCTAAAGAAGCCAATCTCATGGAAACAGAGAGTAGAAAAGTGGTTACCAAAGGCTGGGAGGTGGGGAGGGGGAGAGATAGGGAAAAGGGAGATGTTGATCAAAGGGGACAAAGTTTCATTTAGACTGGAGGAATAAGTTTTAATGATTGACTTCTTTCTTTCTTTACATCATACACATCCAAATCCATTAGCAAATTCAGTCAGCTCTGCTTTCCATGGATATCATAATTTGTATATTAAACTCTGTATATCAGAATTTCTCATCTCTCCACTACTATCTCACTGGCTCAAATCACCATACTCTCCTGCTTGGATTACTAGAATTTCCTCTTAATGGTCTTCTCTGTGGTCTATCCTCCAGGTAGCAGTCAGAATGATCCTTTTAAAACATAAGTGAGATTATGTTACTCCTTTACCAAAAACTCTCCAATGGCTTCCCATCTCACTCATAATAAAATTCAAGTCCTTAGTTTATAAGGTACTCTACCACCTGGCCCCCTGTTACTGCTTCAATCCCAGCTTCTACCACTCCTCTCCCCTTACATCATTTCAACCACACTAGCCTCCTTCCTGTTTTTTAACCACACCAGGCCTTACCACATAAACTACCCTCTGCCTGGAACAATCTTCCCACAGATATTCACATGACTCCTTCCCTCACTGACTTCAAGTCTCTGCTCAAATGTCACCTTCTCCATGTCATTTTCCCTGACCTATCTAAAATCACAAACCTCCACCACCAAGCCTGGTACTTCCCATCCTTCCTAGCTCTGCTTCACTTTTCTTCATAGCATCGATCATTATCTGACACAGTATTTATTTACAAAATTGTCTTATTTATGGTCTGTCACCCCCTATTAATGTATCAGCTCAATGATGGTAAAGATGTTATTCTGCTTTGTTCACTGTTATAATATATTCAACTGGTCTAGGACAGTTCTGGGCATATAGTAGGCATTCAAAAATATTTGTTGAATGAGTTATTGGGAACCAATTGCTAGTGGGGGCCCCATGGGCTTTGACAACTGCTGGGAACACTCACTAACATTACTACTATGCTTTTTCCAAGATAACTGCTTGTCCTACCTGCCTCTAAAAGGGTGCATCCAATAAGAAAACTCAGGACTTTACGTCTCTTAGGCATGGTGGTCCTCTGGCATTAGATACCTCAGCTCAAATTTGACACTCTGCTTTGCTTTGCTTCTGGAATGATCAGGTAGCCCCTAGAGGGGCCCATCTTCTTCCCTCTCCACTCTCCTTCCCTCCAAGCAGGGATATTAGGACTCAGTTTTCTTCCTTGGTACACTCCGCTTTATCTAGAGTAGGCAGAGCAGTTGGTTTCTTTTTTGATTCCATGTGACCAGGCCCCATCTAGTGAGCTGCCTGAGAACATTTGAGCAGTGTGGTGGCAAGGGCAGTGACAGCAACGCTGGCAGACAGCTCATTAGGTACAACAAACTCTTTCCCCTGGAACCTCATCTTTCAGCTCCAGGCTCCTCCCCGTCCAAAGGAGCAGTCTCTCTTTTGTTAACCCCAAGCCACATTCATGTGGATAAAAGAATGTGTGGCAGCTTGAAGTTGAGGCCAGCACTGAGGGATGGAACAGGCTTAAAATAGCTCCATGAGGCCATAAACTCTTAATGATCCAATCTTTCAGCAGCCCTGGGACGCTGGAGCAAATCCAGCTCAAAGCCCCCCTCTCTTTGGTTGCCAACCCCACTGAGACAGTGGTCTCTTTGTTCCTCTTATCAGCCTGAATAATTATGCTGTAGTAAGTGGGCCCTTTCACCTTTTCCTTCCTTTAAAAGCCTCCTGGGAGAATGAGTAGACCAGAGGGGTACAAAGGGCCTGCTCCGTCTTTTCCACCTCAGAGCTGGCCTTGCCCTTCAGGAGTGATTGATTTCAAATGCAGAGGCTGTGTTCAAGAGATGTTCCAGAGTCACTGGGTCTCTCTCTTGCTGAGGTTTTTTTAGTGCCAAGCTCATCACCAGCGCTTGCTGAGGAGATTGGTTGAGGAGGCTGATATCTTAGAACCATAGGAACCAGAAAGATCATCAAGATGCCACGCTGACCTGCTTCCAGACTGGGGCAAACCTAGATGGGTCAAAAATTTCTATTTGGCACTATTGAAAAATCTTTTTGGCAATAGTTATTGTACAACCTGCTCTACACCTCCCTTTGTTGAGAATTAAAGTGTTGCTTCCATCCAAGAACAAGAATTTCAAGCCCATTAGAGATAGGTCTGGCAGCTCCACTTCTGAAAGTCAATATAAGGTCACCTCCAAGCATGTGAACATCTCAACTAGAGGCTTGAACTTTGAACCCTGATGGATGACAATCATATCACAAAGTCAGGGTGCCAGGGGCATTCCCTTTTATATATACTTACTTTGGCAAAGGTTTGGAGCCCTTGTTTTCATGTCACCCAAAGGATGGTATTTCATTTATTTGTTCACTCATTAATTCACTCAACAAATGTTTATTAAGCAACTACTATATGTCAGGAATACTGCTAGGCACTAAAAGTTCGATGGTAAAGACAAATAGACATGGTTCCTACCCTCAAGTTGTTTATTGAGGAAGACAGATGTTCATTAATCATACCCAAATTATACACTTCCCACTGTGATAAATTAAACAGAGGTGCTAAGAAAGTAATTTTTGAGCCGAGTCTGGAAAGATAAGCAGGCATTAAGTAAATGAAGAGAATAGGAAGAGTATCCCAGGCAGAGAAAACAACTTGAATAGAGGGCCTGTGATAGTGGGGAAGCATGGCAAGTGTGAGAAACTGGAAGAAGCTTGTGTCTGGAGTCCATAGAGCCATGGGATTAATGGGGCCCAAGATAAGGTGGCAGTGATACGGGGCAGGGCGAAAGGTTGTGGCATTCAGTCTCTGAGATGGCCCCCAGCGATCTCTACCTCTTAGGATTTGAACCCTTGTATAGTTCTTCCCTTTATATGTCAGACTTAATGATTCACTTCTAACAAATAGAATATGGCAGAAGTGATGGTATGTTACTTCTGAGATTAGGTTATAAAAAGACTGTGGCTTCCATCTCTGGGACTCTCTCTTTCTCACTCGCTCTTAGATCACTCACTCTGGGGTAAGCCACTGCTATTTATGAGGCAGCTCTATGGAGAGGCACAAGTGAGTGAGCTTGGAAGCAGATCTTCTGAGGCCTGCTAACAGCCATGTGAGTGAGCATGGTAGTGGATCCTCCCCCAGTTGAGCGTTCAGATGACTGCATCCCTGCTGACACCTTGATTGCAGCCTCATGATAGTCTCTGAACCAGAACCACTCAGTTAACTTGTTCCTAGATTCCTAGTCCCTAGAAATTTTGAGGTAGTTAATGCTTGTTGTTTGTAGCCACTATGTTTTGGGGTAACTTATTACATAGCAATAGATAACTAATGCGGGAGCTGAACAGGTAAGGCCTTATAGGTCATAATGAAAAGAAATACTCTAGAGGTGAGATTGTAGGTACTGCCTCTTGTCCCAGAGTAGGTGAGGTCCAAACTTGGCTGATATTGGGAGGGGAGCATCATCTGCCTTCTGGCTCCACTTGGCTTTAAGTTGGTGTTATAAATGTTCATAGTGTTAATAGACAGTAATATGGTCAAGGAGAAGTGGCTTGTCCGGGTACCGACAGTTTGGAATGGATGAGTTAGGCTTGGAGGACCACACATTTTCCAAAGTTCTTCATATCCTTCCAAACTGTTCCTTCTGGATAGTACTCAAGACTTGTAGATGACTTCATTAGATAAGGCAGACATATCCATCATGTCAATAAACAGATGGTCATTTTATTTCCTTTGGGCTCAATTAAATAGAGTGATTGATTTAGCAACAGCTATGTGCCATTAATAAATCCTCCCTGTGAAGTCTCTTTGTATAGCTCTATAGCTCTACATTAGGCCATTTAGAAGTATCTCAAAAGCCCTTTGAGTCTCAGAGCAGATAGAAATCAAGGCATAGTACATGCAAATGACTTGCAAAAGCACACAGGCTCTGTTCATAACCGTATTGTAGAGCCCAAGATCTCTGGCTCCCCATCCAGAACATTGTTCTCCAGACATTTATCATTATTATTATCTTTGCCTCTCCTAAATTCTTTACCCATGAGTGTGATTTTTACAAGCAACAAGTGAAACACAAGGGTTTATTTAACAGTGCAGAGTCACCTTTAAAAATGACTCAAAAAATGCTTTCTCCCAAGTATTCTGCAGATTCAATGCAATCCCAACAACAATTTTGCTGAAACAGAAAAACCCATCCTAAAATTCATTGGGACTCTCAAGGGACCCAGAATAGCCAAAACAACCTTGAAAAAGAAGAGGAAAGAAGACTCACACTTCCCAATTTCAAAACTTACTACAAAGCTAGAGTAATCAAAACAATATGGTACGGGCATAAAGACAGACCTATAGACCAATGGAACAGAATAGAGAGCCCAGAAATAAACCCATAGGGTCAAATGATTTTTGACAAAAGTGCCAAGACCATTCAATGGGGAAAGAACAGTCTCTTTAACAAATGGTGCTGGGAAAACTGGATATCCACATGCAAAAGAATGAAGATGGAGCGTTATTTTACACCATATGCAAAAATTAACTTAAAATGGATCTAAGACTTAAACATAAGAGCTAAAACTATACAACTCTTAGCAGAAAACATTTAGGAAAAGTTTCATGACATTGTATTTGGCAGTGATCTCTTGGATATAACATCAAAAGCAAAGGTAACAAAAGAAAAAAATAAATTGGACTTCATCAAAATTTTAAAAAATTTTTGAATCAAAGAACACTATCAACAGAGTGAAAAAGCAACCCATGAAATGAGAGAAAATATTTGCAAATCATATACTGATAAGGGGTTAGGATCCAGAATATATGAAGAACTTTTACAACTCAACAACCAAAAAAACAAGCAACCCAATTTAAAAATGAGCAAAGGATTTGAATTGATATTTCTCCAAAGAGGATATACAGATGGCCAATAAGCACATGAAAAGATGCTCAATGTCACTAATCATTAAGGAAATGCAAATCAAAACTACAATGAGGTATCACCTCACACTAATTAAGATGGCTAATATTATTATTAAAACAAACAAACAAACAAATCCAAAACCCCAGAAAATAACAAGCATTGGAAAGGACATGGAGAAACTGGAACCCTTGTACACTGTTGGTGGGAATACAAAATGATGCAGCCACTGTGGAAAACAGTATAGTGGTTCCTCAAAAAAAATTAAACATAGAATTATATGATTGAACAATTTCATTTCTAGGCATATGCCTAAAAGAATTAAAAGCAGAGACTTGAAAAGATATCTGTACACAATTGTTCATAGCAGCATTACTCACAATAACCAAAAGGAGAAAACAACCCAAATGTCCATCAATTGATAAGTAGATAATGAACTGTGGTCCAGACAAAGAATGGAATATTATTCAGCCTTAAAAAGGACTGAGATTCTGATTCATGCTACAACATGGATGAACCTGGAAAACATTATGCTAAGTGCAAGAAGCCAGACACAAAAGAACAGCTATTATATGATTCCACTTATACGAGGTACCTAGAGTAGTCAAATGCATAGAGCTAGAATGTAGAATAGTGGTTGACAGGGGTTGGGAGGAGGGAGAAGTGGAGAGTTATTGTTTTATGGGTACAGAGATTCGGTCTGGTTTGATGACAATGTTCTTGAGATGGATGGTAATAATGGTTGCACAACAATCATTAGCACTTAATGCCACTGAACTGTACACTTAAAAATGGTTAAAATGATCAATTTTGGCTATGTATATTTTACCACAATAAAAATCTTTAAAAAAATGCTTTCGGAGCCGGGTGCGGTGGCTCATGCCTGTAATCCTAGCACTCTGGGAGGCCAAGGGGGGTGGATTGCCTGAGCTCAGGAGTTAGAAACCAGCCTGAGCAAGAGTGAGACCTTGTCTCTACCAAAAAAAAAAAAAAAACAGGAACAAAAAATTAGCCGGGCGTTGTGGCGCGCGTCTGTAGTCCCAGCTACTTGGGAGGCTGAGAGGCAGGAGGACCGCTCGAGCCCAGGAGTTGCAGGTTGCGGTAAGCTATGGTGATGCCACTGCATTCTACCCAGGGTGACACAGCGAGGACTCTGTCTCAACGACAACAATAAAAAAACCCCACTTTTTGTCTCCAAAAATGTTTCCCAGCCTGTCACATTTGCATTGGCCTCATCCCAATTTCCCACTGCCCAGGATTAAGTAGCTTCCCTCCAATTCCAGCCCAGGCCCAAGTCAGCAAAATTGCCATGACACCAAGGCACTGGAAAGAATTTCTTTGTAGGGATAAGTTTCCCAGAGATTGGAATGTCCCTGGTGATGCCACCACGAATCAGACAGAGTCCTGCAGTCTCTTGGCAGGCCGAAGAATTCCTGAATGTCCCCGGCAAATCTCCCTTCCTCCTCACATCCATTTCGTTCCCCATGAAAATATTCTGTACCACTTGTATGGCATTTTGGAATTTATAAAGCACCTTCTCACACAAATTTTTACATTTGATAAATCCAACAACACTGATAAAGCTGAATATTTTGTTATTCCATTTTACAGGTGAGAAAACTGAGGTTCCAGTTTTCCAAATGACTTGCCCAAGCTCTCATAGCTACTAAGTGGTAGAATTGGGACTTCTTGAACACTTGAACATTGACCTTTATCCTGATAGCCCTCCTTACTTGGTTGTCTCACAGGCAGGCGGCAATCAACATGGTCAACACTGACCACGTCAGCTCTTCCCAACTCGCTTCTCCTCCAGTGCTCCCCATCTTGGTGAACGGCACCAACGTTCTGTCCATGCCAGGAACTTTTGGAGTCATCACTGATGCCCCTCTTTCTGTTTTGCTTTCCACAGCCAATCTGTCACCAACTCTAATGCATTCTATTACCTAAATCATTTTTTTTCTTAATTCATTCACTTCCTTCCACTGCCAACTCTCTAGTCCAATCCGTCACCTTCTCTCATCTGAACTCCTGCAGTAACTTCCCAAGTGATCTCCTTGCCTCCAGTCTTGCCTCTTTACCATCCATTTTCATAGAATATCCAGAACAATCTTTCCAAAATCAACTCTGATTGTGTTTCATCTGGGGTTTGTGTTCATTTGTGTTGTTGGTAGTAAAGCCTTTTTATAAAAATAAATATGTTTAAAACCCACATATGTGTGTGTATATATGTATACACACAGTAATATAGTCACGTCACTTAACAGCGGGGATACATTCTGAGAAGTGCATTGTTAGGTGATTTCTTCATTGTGGGAACGTCACAGCGTGTACTTACACAAACCTAGATGGTCTAGCCTACCACACGCCTAGGCTATATGGTATGGCCTATTGCTCCCAGGCTACAAACCTGTACAGCATGTTACTGTACTGAATACTGTAGGCAATTGTAACACAATGGTAAGTATTTGTGTATCTAAACATAAAAAAGGTAAAATATAAAAGATAAAAAATGGTACACCTCTATAGGGCACTTACCAGGAATGGAGCTTGCAGGACTGGAGGTTGCTCTGGGTGAGTCCGTGAGTGAGTGGTGAGTGAATGTGAAGGCCTAGGGCATTACTGTACGCTGAAGACTTTATAAACTCTGTACACTTAGGCTACACTAAATTTATAAAAATATTTTTCTTTGTTCAATAATAAATTAACTTTAGCTTACTGTAACTTTTTTACTTTATGAACGTTTTAATTATTTTAACTTTTTGACTCTTTTCTAATAACACTTAGCTTAAAACACAAACATATTGCACAGCTGCACAAAAATATTTTTCTTTTATCTCTTTTCTTCAGGTTTTTTCTATTTTCTATTTTTAAAATTTTTGTTTTACTTTTTTACTTTTTAAACATTTTTGTTAAAAACTAAGACATAAATACATTAGCCTAGGCCTACCCAGGGTCAGGATAGTCAGTACCATTGTCTTCCATTTCCACATCTTGTCCCACTAAAAGGTCTTCAGGGGCAATAACATGCATACAGCTGCCATCTCCTATGATGACAATGACTTCTTCTAGAATACTTTCTGAAGGGCCTGCCTGAAGCAGTTTTACAGTTAACTTTTTTAAAAAGTAGAAGGAGTACACTCTCATATAACAATAAAAATATAGTATAGTAAATACATAACCCAGTAGCATAGTTGTTTATTATCATTAAGTATTATGTACTGTACATAATTGTATGTGCTATACTTTCATACTGCTGGCAGGACAGTAGGTTTGTTTATACCAGTGTCACCACCAACATGAGTAACACTTTCATACACGCAGTTCATTTTTGACCAAAATGTCATTATGAAGTGACAAGACTGTATATGTATATATGTGTTATATATACATTTATATATGTGTATGTATAACACATATATTGTATGTGTATATATTATTGTATATGTGTTTATATGTATACACATATACATGCAAAACAGATAAAACCAGAAATGTTCCTATTGAAGTGAGGGTCAGAGACCTGGATGCCTGAATATTTTCTATCTCCCAGCTTTCCTGAGGCACCAAGGATTATGCAGAGCAAAGAGTAAAAACCACTAATCCCACAGGATAAAGCTTCTTAGCATGGCCTAAGAAGTTAATCATGATTAGGCCCTTGCTTACCTCTCTAACTCTATTTCCTCACTCTGCTACTCTTCCCCTCTGCATTAGTTAGGATAGGCTAGGTTATGCTGCAGTAACAAACAAACAAACCCCAAATCTTAGTGCTATAAAATAACAAAAGTTTCTTTCTCACTCATGCTGCTTGTCTATTGCCAGGCAGTAGGGGTCTCTGCTCCACCTCCTCTTCATTCTGGGACAAAGGTTGGTGGGGCCTCCACCATCTGGAACATTGCCCGTCATCATGGCAGAGGGAAGATAGCCTCATGGCTCTTACTCTGGCAATTAAATGCTCAGACTGAAAATGACTGGCATCATTTTTGTTCAAAATTCATTGGCCATTCCTGGACACAAGGGGAACCAGGATTTGCAATCTTACCAGTGCTCAGAATAATGGGGTGGGGGAGTACTGGAATATTTGGCAAAATGCACTACTATTACATCTTCCTGCCCTCCTTTTAAGCCACAGTGAGCTACCTATAATTTTTTGGAATGTGCACATGGCTGTCTTTTCCATCCCCCTTCCCCAATCCTTCTGGCAAGCTTCTATTTCATCTTCTATTTCAGTTCAAGCAATATGCCTATAAGAAGCCTTCTACCTGTCTCATCTACTCCTGTCTCTCCCTTCCCAGACCAGGTCAGGTGGTCTTCCATTGTGCTTCCCAGCACCCTGTGCTTCCTTCCAGCATAACCTTATTACAGTCTCTGAATAGAATTACTTATACAACGGATCTCTTTACCCCCAAGATTGGGCATTGACTGAAGTCAGAGACTGTACCCTGGTGCCTAGAGTGCTTTCTGGCACATTGTAGGTGCCTCAATAAAGGTGGAATGAATGTTTAGAGCTTCATCTCTTTGGTCCTAAGCCTTTGCCCATTTGACACACCAAACTGCCTGGGCCAGAGAAGGAGACAAAGCTGAACCTGCTCCCCACTGTGGGCTAAGAGGATCTGGAATAAGCTGACAAAGGGAGGATATGGCATTTGCAACTTGAGCTTCATTTCTGAGCTAATCCTGGGACACATACTTCCTTGGGTGTGTTAACTGGGGCTAGTGGGGAAAAATGGCTATTCAGACAGTTTTATGTTCAATAAGTGAAGAAAGCCATAGAATTTAGACTTCATCTTCAACAAGCTCAGTTAAGTTTTTAGCAGCCAGAAGATATATGATTTGGAAGGTAGAGTTGAAACTGATGTTCTGAACTCTTGGTGTCTTGGGTTTCAGAATTTTCTTTGCAAATTGGAGATTAGATATCCTGACTGTGCTTGCTTTTGGCTAGGTATGTGGATGTGTAGCTCCGGGCATTTGTTTGGGCATCTCTATTAGTATTCAATTTACCTCTTTAGTCACAAAGCATTCACTGCCAAGGACAGCACTTGTAAAAATGAAATCTGTGAAGACATGCTTAAACTCATTAGTAATTAGAGAAATGCAGGTGTAACTAAGCCACTCTCAGACTGGCAAAAATTAAAAAGCTGATAATGCTAAGTGTTGATGAGGATATGGGGACATAGGACCCTTATGTTCTGCATAACACAGACTGGTTCAGCTATGCTGGAGAACACTTTGGCACTACTCCATTCACTCAGTGAATATTTATTGAGCAGTATCCATGTGCTAGGCACTGTTTTAAGTGCTTGGGAGTTGAACAAAACAGACAAAAATCCCTATGGGAGACAAACAATAAGGATAAATAATAAGATAAAAAAGATAAAAAATAAAATATATAATTTATTAGATAGTTGTAAGTGCTAAGGAGAGAAATTAAAGCAGGAAAGGGGGATTTGAGATGTTACATGGGAGTTGAAATTGAAAAAAAGAGTGGCCAAGGAAGGCCACGCTGGCTGGAGGGTCATATGACTAACTTAGTCACATGAAATATACACACATCCTATGACCCAACAATTCTGTTCTTGAGTATATATATCCAGGAAAAGCCTCACACAGGACCATAGGGGGACAAGTATGAAGATGTTCATGAAAGCATTACTTGTGGTGGTGGAAGGTAGCAGAATCCCAGTGGGAACCCGTGACTGAGACAGTGGATAGGTAAAACGTGATAGATGCATGCCATGCCGTATTACGCAACAATTAAAAGTAACAGATTAAATATATGCACAGCAACATGGATTAATCTAAAAATAGAATGCTGAATGAAAGAACTAAGAAACAGATGAGATATATAACATAGTACTACATATATAGATTAAGAATACATGTATACAAAACAACAATACACAGTTTGAAAGAACACATTCAAACAAAAAAATCTACACGTTAAATATATTAGGAAGGCTGTGAGGATGGGAAAAAGGAGGGGGATGGGAGTGGGTTATGGGGTGAGAAAATAAGATGAAATGAACACAACCCAATATTTGGATTTGGTGTTTAGAGAATCCAGATTTCTACAACATAAGGGTCAAGTGTCTCTAACACTATGCAACAGTGCGTCCTTATTCAATTTATTTGACTCATCTGGGCTTCAATTACCTCAGATATAAAATGGGAAGAATATTTGCAGTCTTGGTCACCTGTCAGGGTTATTTCAAGGCTCTAGTGCTAATGGATGTGAAAGGGTTTAGACAAGTTTAAAGTTAAAACACTTATCTAATATTAGCAACAATAATTGTTGCACAGAGTGGACATTTGTTGTTTGCCTTCCTACCATGCATTTCCACTTTCTCCCTTTCCAACAAACCTGATTCCCATTCAGGGATACACATAGTTTTGGGGCAGTTGACTCATGGAACACATAGACTAGTATTATTAGCCAGGCACTCATTTCATCCCCTAGTCATGGAGATGGGTTTGGGGCGTGCATATGACCCAAGCTGTTCAAACCAGACTGAATCTTAAGACTTTGGCTGGGAATGCTGGATAAATGCTTTTGTTTGACATGAATGGGGTAGCATAGCCCTGGAAGTAGTAGCCAAGTTCCTTTTTAAACCAAGAAGAGAGAATCAACCTGAGAATGGAGTCCTCATCAAGGAAGTAGAGGTGAGAAATACAGAAAGAGAACAAGAGACAGGGTAAGCAGAATAAAGCTCATCCGAAGCTAGGTTTTCCCCTAACTATGCAGCTACATTGACCAGTAAGTTCCTTTTTTTTTTTTTGTGGTTAAGACAATTTGGGGCAGCTTTTCAGTGAATTGCAAACAAAGAATTCTGTCCTAACCGATGCATTGTTGTTGTTTATTTTTTATCTGGCTTCCTACAAATGAACAAGAAACCTTTTGAAATATAGCAAAGCACCAAGCAAAATGGGCAGGTTGGATTGGTACACGTCTCTACACTGGATGGAAATGTTACCCCAGAAAGTGCCCTGAAATGGATTGTTCAAGGTTTTCAGTAGTTCCATACTGCAAATGATGTCAGCTGCTCCTATTTTGAAAGAGGAAAAAAGATATCTGCTTTCACACATTTGTTTCCTGATCTATAGTTGACAAGAGAAAGAAGCCTGGAAATAAAATTGTTGCAGGTGGCTGATGATCCTGACCCATTGGCCACGTGTGATGAAATAAAGACCTTGGTTTGTAAAGAATGCCCCTCCAGAGGATAGTGGGCTTCAGAATTGAACACCACGAGGAAGCACAAGAGCCTTAACCCACAGTGTCCTCTTCTCAGCAAGCTCCTTTGACTCCCAAGGCTGAGTTTGCTTTTGAAACAATACAGCAGTCAAAGCGCTAACAGAGAGAGTTACGTTCATCATCCAAACTGCTGCTTTCCTTCAGTGGCCCTGTCTTCTAGACAGAACGTTTAACACCCCCAAGCATTTTTGTGCAGTTGGTTTGTGAGGATTTTCCCAGATTTGAGGTAGCTAGGCAGGAGGAGGATGAGCCTCCAGAATGGCAGCTTTTGCTTGCTACAAACATCATTAGGCCTGTCCAGGACACTTGTCATGGGGTCATCCCCGTGTTTGTCAGGCATGATGGAGAATACAGAAGTTTGAGACTTGGGCCATGCCCTCATTAAACAGAGTGCTTAGTTAGCGAGACAGGAAATACAGTGTCACCCCTCATGCTCCTTCACAAAACTTTTTTTTTTTTTTTGCCTAATACACTCCTACTTATCCTCAGCTCAAGTATCACTTCCTTAGAGATGCCTCCCCTTGTCAAATCCTTGTAATATAAACTCTCATAGTTCCATGTAAATCTCCTTTGTAGCACTGACCACACTTGGATTTTACATTTGCTTGTGTGCTTTCTTTTTTTAAAATTAAAGACAGTCTCTCCCACTAGACTCTAAGTTCCTTGGAGGCAGAGATGGTTTAAGACTTTACTGTTTAATAAGCACTTATATGTTTTACTATGTGTCAGGTAATTTTTCAGTAGTTTACAAATATTACCTCATTTAATTCTCACAGTGACTCCATGAGGCATTATTATTGTTATGTACATATGGAAAAAACTGAGACCCAGAGAGGCAGAGTAACTTGCCCAGGCTCACAAAACTAGTAAGTGACAGAGCCAGGGTTCAAACTCAGGGAGTCCGGCTCCAGATTCCATGCTCTCAACCATTATGCTATTCTGTTTTGCTCACCATTATATCCCCAGTACCTAGTATAATGCTTGACACATATTATATGCTCAATAAACATTCATCAAATGAATTAACGAATCTTATCCTTTATAACTCTAAGTCAGGCAACCTACAAAAATAACCTCATAATCACACATTGACCTAACATATTTATAAAATTTATACTTCATATATGAAAAGATGGTTATAACCCCATATGTGATTTTTTGACATTCTTTTAGGTGTCTTTTTCTATTTCATCTACTTTAAATTTAATTAATTTCAGTTTAGCCAATTAATGTGGAAGTCTCCTAAAATGAATTATCTAAAACAAAATATTTTATAGAGAAGTTTCAACTACTGGTACAGCCAAGTACACTTCTATCAGATTCAACCCTCTTGAAAATAACCGACTAAGGTTTGGGAAACTATAGCCCATAGGCCAAATTTGTCACCTGTCTTTGTAAACAAGGCTTGTACCTACTCATTTATTTATGTCTGTTTCTGCTTTCATGTTATAATGGTGGAATTGAGTAATTAAGACAGACTGTATGGCCCACAAAGCTTAAAATATTTATTTTCTGGCCCTTTACAAAAAAGTTTGCCATCACCTGCTTTGGACAAAATACAAAAAATAATGGCACAAATGCACTAGTGAGTGAGCAAAAAGCACAGACACTTGGAAAAAGGGAAGGTAGGAAGTGAGCTTCCCATTTTTTACTCCTTTTAGCCTGAGGGTAGCCCAAAGTTTGGATTGTGTGAGGCAGCTAGCACTGATAGAAAGCCAGCAGTCTTTCTGACCTGAAGAACCAGAAGACAGTGCTCTGGACAACCAAAGCCACTGGAAAGTGAGGGGAGAATTCCAGAAAGGACAGACCCAGAGATAAGTACTATCAAATTCTTCTCAAGTCTATGACTAACCCCTGAACCATGCACGTGTGGAACAGATGCAAAGCAGCCCAGCTAAATAATCAGGCTTGGCACTTTGAGTCCAATCAAGTTCATTTACCGCTAAAACAAAAATATCAATACTCTTCAGGGGAATGCATGACAATCTCAGAGCCTCCACAACATAGCATTCATAATGATCAGGTTGTAATACAAAAGTGCTTGATATATGAAGAATCAGGAAACTGTGATCCTGTCTCAAGAAAAAAAAAAGAGAACAATGGAAACCAGCCAGGAGATGATCACGATGTTAGAGTCAGTGGATGCTATGATCTGAATGTTTGCATCTTCCCCAAATTCATATGTTGAAACCTGATCCCTAATGTGATGGTATCTGGAGGTGGGGCCTTTGGGAGGTGATAAGGTCATAAGTGTGGAGCCCTCATGAATGGGATTAGGGCTCCTATAAAAGAGACCTCTGAGAGCTCATTCGTCCCTTCCTCCATGTGAGGACACAGCAAAAAGATGCTATCTGTGAAGCAGAAAACAGGCCCTCATCAGATACTGAATCTACCAGCACCTTGATCTTGGACTTCCCAGCCTCCAGACTTGTGAAAAATAAATTTCTGTAGTTTAGAAGCTTCCCAGTTTATGGTATTTTGTCAGAGTAGCTCAAATGGACCAAGACAGTTGACAAGGAATATGAAGTAGCTATTACAGCTATGCTCAATGAAGTGAAGAAAAATATGCTTGCAATCAATGAAATGATAGCATATATCAGCAGAGAAATAAAAGTTATTTTTAAAAAAAAAGGAAATTGAAAATTGAAAAATACCTTATATAAAATAAAAATGCACTGGATAAGCTTAATAGAAGAATGGAAATGACAGAGAAAAGAATCAGTAAGCTTGAAGACAGAGCAACAAAAATTATCCAATCAGAATCAAGGAGAGAAATAAGATGAAGAAAACCCTACAGAGTCATAGGAACCTGTAGGATACTACCTTAAGGTCTAACATAAATGGAATTGGATTCCTAGAAAGAGAGACTAGAATGGGTAGAAAAAATATTTGAAGATATAATGGCCAAAAATATCCCAAATTGGTAAAAGATCCAAAAAGTTCAGTGAACTCTAAGTAGAATAAATACAAAGAAAACCATGCATAGACACATCATAGTCATATTTCTGAAAACCAAAGATAAAATCTTGAGGTGAATAGGACATCATGATACCAGGAGGAAACCAGGATCTTCAAGAATGAAGGAAGAACAACAGCAATGGCAACTATCTGGGTAAACATAGTAGACTATTATTCTTCTCTTAAGTTTTAAAAATCTGTTATAATGGTTTAATACAAAAATGATAACACTGTCTGATGGGTTTTTTGATGTAGGTAAATATAATTCAGACATACCTCAGAGATTTTGCAGGTTTGCTTCCAGACTGCTGCAATAAAGCAAGTATCACAATAAGGCAAGTCACAATTTTTTTTTGGTTTTCCAGTGTATATATAAAAGTTATGTTTACACTACACTGTAGTCTCTTAATTATGCAATAGCATTATGTCTAAAAAACACTGTTAACTTAATTCAAAATACTTTATTGCTAAAAAATGCTAACAATCATGTGAGCTTTCAGCAAGTTGTAATCTTTTTGCTGGTGGAGAGTCTTGTCTTGATGCTGATAGCTGCTGACTGATCAGGGTGGTGGTTGCTGAATGTTGGGGTGGCTGTGGCAATTTCTTAAAATGAGACAGTGGAGTTTTCTGCATTGACTGACTCTTCCTTTCATGAGAGATTTCTCTGTAGCATGCAATGCTGTTTGACAGCATTTTACCCACTGTAGAACTTCTTTGAAAATTGGAGTCAGTTCTCTCAATCTCTGCTACTGCTTTATCAACTAAGTTTATGTAATATTCTAAATTTTTCATTGTCATTTCAACAATGTTCCCAGCATCTTTACCAGGAATAGACTCCATCTCAATAGACCATTTTCTTTGCTCATCCATAAGAAACAATTCCTCATTTGTTCAAATTGTATGAGATTGCAGCAATTCAGTCACATCTTCAGGCTCCACTTCTAATTCTAGTCCTCTTGCTATTTCCACCACATCTGTAGTTACTTTCTGCACTGAAGTCTTGAATCCCTTAAAGTCATCCATGATGGTTGCTATTGACTTCTTCCAAATGGCTGTTAATGTTGATTTGATCTCCTCTCATGAATCATGAATGTTTTTAATGGCATCTAGAATGGAGATGAATCCTGTCCAGAAAGGTTTTAATTTACTTTGCCCAGATCCATCAGAGGAATCACTATCTATGACAGGTATAGACTTACCATATGTATTTCTTAAATAATAACATTTGAAAGTCAAAATAAATTCTTGATCCATGAGCTGCAGAATGGATGTTGTGTTAGCAGGCATGAAAATGATGTTAATCTCCTTGTACATCTCCATCAGAGCTCTTGGGTGACTGGGTGCATTATCAATGAACAGTAATATTTTGAAAGGAATCTTTTTTTTTTCTGAGCAGTAGGTCTCAACAGTGGGCTTAAAATATTCAGTCAGTTGTGCTATAAACACATGCGCTGTCATCCAGGCTTTGTTTTTCCATTTATAGAGCATAGGCAGAGTAGATTCAGCATAATTCTTAAAGGCTCTAGGATTTTGGGATTGGTAAATTAGCATTGGTTTCAACTTAAAGTCATCAGCTGCATTATCCCATAACAGGAGAGTCAGCCTGTCCTTTGATGCTTTGAAGCCAGGCATTGACTTCTGTCCAGCTATGGAAGTCCTAGATGGTATCTTCTTTCAATAGAAGGCTGTTTCATCTACATTGAAAATCTGTTGTTTAGTGTAGCCACCTTCTTCAATTATTAGCTAGATCTTCTGGATAACTTTTTGCAGCTTCTACATTAGCACTTGCTGCTTCACCTTCACATTTATTTTATACATATAGCTTCTTTCCTTAAACCTCATGAACCACCCTCTGCTATATTCAAACATCTCTTCTGCATCTTCTTTACCTCTCTCAGCCTTCATAGAATTGAAGAGAGTTATAGCCTTGCTCTTGTTCCCTAAGCTTTGGCTTGAGGGAATGTTTTATCTGATTTGTTCTTCTACCCAGACCACTAAAACTTTCCATATCAACTATAGAGCTATTTCACTTTCTTATTATTCATGTATTCACTGGAGTAGCACTTTTAATTTCCTTCAAGAACTCTTCCTAAGAAGTCATTTTATCAAAAAGACACTCGCACTTGAGTTTTTATAGCAGCACAATTCACAATTGTAAAGATCTGGAATCAACCCAAGTGCCCATCAATTCATGAATAGGTTAACAAAATGTGGTAAATATATACCATGGAATACTACTCAGGCATAAAAAGGATGAATTAATGTCTTTTGCAACAATTTGGATGGAACTGGAGACAATTATCCTATGTGAAGTATCTAAAGAATGGAAAAACAAACACCACATGTACTCACTATTAAATTGGAACAAACAAATGAGCACACATGTGCACACAGGGAAGTAAAACCCAGTGGAAATCAAGCAGGGGTGAAGAAAAAAAAGAACTCTTCCTTTGCATTTACAACTTGGCTAACTGTTTAGTGCAAGAGGCCTAGCTTTCAGCCTATCTTGGCTTTAAATATGCCTTCCTCACTAACCTAAATCATTTATAACTTTTGATTTAAAGTGAAAGAAGTGCAATTCTCCCTTTCATGGACACTGAGAGGCCATTGTGGGGTGCTTAATTGGCCTAATTTTAATATTGTTTTGTCTCAGGGATCAGTGATGCCTGAGTAGAGAGAGGTGGGGGTATGGCTGGTCAGTGGAGCAGTCAGAACACACACACTCTTTATTGATTAAGTTCACCATCTTATATGGGCACAATTTGTGGCACCCCAAAATAATTACAATAGTAACATCAAAGATCACTGATCAGAGATCACCATAAGAGATATAATAAGAATGAAAAAGTTTGAAATATTGCAATAATTACTAAAATGTGACACAGAGACACAAAGTGAGCACATACTGTTAGAGTAATGGCACCTATAGACTTGTTCAATGCAGAGTTGCCACAAACCTTCAATTTGCAATATCTGTGAAGCACAATAAAGCAAAGCACAATAAAATGAGATATTCCTATATATATATGACTAGAAAACACAGGGAGAGTGTAAGTGGATCCATATGAAGTAAGACTTCTATAGTCTTACCTCATGAAATGATAAAATATTAATTTTAAAATAAAAAATTTGAAAAGTTAACTATGTATATTTTAATCCCTACAGCAATCACTAAAAATATACAAAGACATTTATTAAAAATTCAATAGACAAATTAAAATAGAATACTGAAAATATTCAAATGATACAAAAGAAAGCAGGAGAGTAGAAGCAGAAGAAAAATTATAAAAAATAATAAAATGGTAGACCTAAATCCAAACATATCACTAATTACTTTAAATGGAAATGGTCCAAAACACAGTAATCAAAAGACTGAGCACCAAGGAGGTGAAAGATCTATACACTGAAAACTATAAAACATTGATGAAAGAAACCAATGAAGACACAAATAAATGGAAATAAATGGAAAGATATCCTGTGTTCATGGATTGGAAGAATTAATATTGTTAAAATGCCCATACTACCCAAAGTGATCTACAGAGTCAATGCAATCCCTATCAAAACACCAATGGCACTTTTCACAAAAATAGAAGAAAACAATACTAAAATTTGTATGGAACCACAAAAGAACCCAAATAACAGAGCAATCTTGAGCAAGGGGAACAAAGCTTGAGGCATCATACTACCTGACCTCAAAATCCACTACAAAATTATAATAATCAAAAAAGCATGGTACTGGCATAAAAACAGATATATATACCAACAAAAAAGAACAGAGCACCCAGAAATAAGTTCACACATTTATATCCAACTGATTTTTGACAAAGGTGCCAAGAATACACAATGGGAAAAGGACAGTCTCTTCAACAAATGGTGGTGGGAAAACTGAATATCCACATGCAGAAAAGTGAAACTGGACTCTTATCTCACACCATACACAAAACTCAACTCAAAATGGATTAAAGACTTAAACATGAGACCTGAAGCTATAAAAACTGCTAGAAGAAAACATAGGGGAAAAGCTTCTTGACATCGGTTTGGGCAATGATTTCTTGGGTATGACACCAAAAGCAAAGGCAACAAAAGCAAAAATATATAAATGGGATTGCATCAAATTTAAAAGCTTCTGCACAAACAAGGAAATAATGAACAGAGTGAAAATACAATGTACAGAATGGAAGAAAATATTTGCAAACCATACATCTGATAAGGGGTTAATATCCAAAATGTATAAGAAACTCAAACAACTCAATAACAAGAAAACAAACAACATGATTAAAAAATGGGCAAAGTACCTGAGTAAATATTTCTCAAAAGAAGATATACAAATGGTCAAGAGGTGTATGAAAAAAATGCTCAACATCACTAATCGTCAGGGAAATGCAACATAAAACCACAATGAGATATCATTTCACATCTGTTAGAATGGCTTTTATCAAAAAGACGAAAGATAACAATTGTTGGTGAAGATGGAGAGAAGAAGAAACCTTTATACACTTTTGATGGGTATGTAAATTAGTATAGCTATTATGGAGAATAGTACAGAGGTTCCTCAAAATATTAAAAATAGATCTACCATATGATCCAGTAATCCCACTTCTAGGTATATATCCAAAAGAAATGAAACCAGTATGTTGAAGAGATATCTGTACTTCCATGTTCATTGCAGTATTATTTACCATAACCCAGATTTTGAATCAATCTAAGTGTCCCTCTGCAGATGAATGGATAAAGAAAATGTGACACACACACACACACACACACACACACAGAGGCATATTATTCAGTCTTTAAAAAAAGAGGAAATCAAGAAGATAGAGAAATGGCCTACAAACATATGAAAAAGGGCTCAACATTACATATAAAACAATGCATATGAAAGACATATGAAAAAATGCTCAACATTAATCATCAGGGAAATGCAAATTAAAACTACAATCAGATACCACCTTACCCCTGTCAGAATGGGCATTACTAAAAAGTCAAAAAATAATAGATGCTGGCATGGATGCAGAGAGAAAGGAATGATTATACACTATTGGTAGGACTGCAAATTAGTACAACCTCTATGGAAAACAGTATGGAGATTCCTCAGAGAAATAAATGTAGACCTACCATTCAATCCAGCAATCCCACCGCTGGGTATCTATCCAAAGGAAAATAAGTCACTTTATAAAAAAGACACCTGCACTTGAATGTTTATCACGACACAATTCACAATTGCAAAGACATGGAACCAACCCAAGTGCTCATCAACTCACAAGTGGATAAAGAAAATATGGGGTGTGTGTGTATATATATATATGTTAATATATACCATGGAGCACTACTCAGCCATAAAAAGGAATGAAATATCATTTGCAACAACTTGGATGGAACTGGAGACCATTATCCTAAGTGAAGTGTGTCAGAAATGGAAAACCAAACACAATATGTTCTAATAAGTGGGAACTAAACGATGGGTACACATGGGCACAAAGAGATGTAAAGGTCATTGGAAACCAAGAAAGGGGGAGGATGGGAGGGTGGGTGTGGGATAAAAACTTACCTATTGGGTACAATGAACACTATTCTTGGGATGGGCACACCAAAAGCCCTGACTTAAGCATTATACAAGGTATCCACGCAACAAAAACCCCCTTAATATTTTGAAATTTTAAAAAAGATGATAGGAAAACAGTACTGCTGAGAATGACATTGGATATTCTTGTTTTGTGATGTTCATTGCCATCAAATATTTATCAAACATCTGCAATATTTGTACCATTGAACTTGTCTTTGGATTGTCAATAGGATTGAAATGGGAAGTTTGAATCATACTATGTTGAGAAATTATAGGCTCTTGTTGAAGTATAACTTTAATGAAAAAAAATGCCCCCAAAAAGAGGAAATCCTGTTATTTGTGACAACATGGATGAACCTAAAAGACATTAGTCTAAGTGAAATAAACCAGGCACAGAAAGACAAATAATTGCATGATCTCACTTGTATGTGGAATCTAAAAAAGTTTAACTCATAGAACCAGGGACTAGAATGGTGGTTGCTAGGGGCTGGGTGGTTGGAGGGACTGGAAAAGGGGAGATATTGGTAAATTGGTGCAAAGTTCCAGTTAGAGTGAATAAGTTCGGGAGATCTATTGCACAGTATGGTGACTATAGTTAATAATAATGTATTGTACACTTGGAAACTGCTAATAGAGTAGGTATTAAATGTTCTCACTATAAGAAATAAGTATGTGAGGTGATGGATATGTTAATTAGCTTGATTTAATCATTTCCCAATGTACACATATATTGAAACAAACACATTGTGTGCCATAAATATGTAGAATTTTTATTTTTCAAAAAAAGATTAAGCTGAGTGGAGCTCGCTGAAGAGGCATGTGCGCTGCTGGGTGGAGCTGGTCGCTGGTTGCTATGAGCAGGTCCTTTTTGGATTCACTGTACGTCCAGAGCCCAAGGCAAGCAGCGACCACGAGAAATGGTCTCCCATGGCTGACTTCACTCACCATGCCTACACTGCCTCCTTGTCAGCTGTAGCTGTAGATAGTCATTTTATAGTCACTGGAAGCAAAGATGAAACAATTCACATTTATGACATGAAAAAGAAGATGGAGCATGGGGCTGTAGTGCATCATGATGGCACAATAACTTGCTTGAAATTCTATCACAACAGGAGCTTAATCAGTGGGGTGGAAGATGGACTCATCTGTGTCTGGGATGCAAAAAAATGAGAATGCCTAAAGTCAATTAAAGCTCACAAAGGACATGTGACCTTCCTTTCTATTCACCTATCCGGCAAGTTGGTCCTGTCTGTTGATACAGATAAGACATTAAGAACATGGAATCTTGTGGAAGGAAGATCAGCATTCATAAAAAATATAAAACAAAATGCTGGCCTAGTGGAATGGTCTCCAAGGGGAGAGAAATACATAGTTGTCATATTGAATAAAATAGACATCTATCAGCTCGACACTGTATCCATTAGTGGCACCATCACAAATGAAAAGAGAATTTCTTCTTCTGTTACATTTCTTTCAGAGTCTGTCCTTGCAGTGGCTGGAGATGAAGAAGTTGTAAGGTTTTTTGACTGTGATTCACTTGTATGCCTCTGTGAATTTAAAACTCATGAAAACAGGGTAAAAGACATTTTCAGTTTTGAAATTCCAGAGCATCATGTTATTTTTACAGCATCGAGTGATGCTTTCATCAAAATGTGGAAGCTTAAGAAGGATAAGAAAGCTCCCCCATCTCTACTCTGTGAAGTAAACACTAACGCCAGGCTGACATGTCTTGGAGTGTGGCTAGACAAAGTGCCAGACATGAAAGAAAGCCTTCCTCCAGCTCCAAAACCTTCTCCTGTGAGTGAAGAAGAACAGTCCAAAATCAGCAAAAAGGAATCTGGTGACACAAGAAGAAAAGCAGTCAAAACCTAATGCAAAGAAATGTGGCTTAACTGGTAACGGTAATAAACCAACAAAAGGAAATAGCCCAGTGTCAACCAAGAAGGGGAAATTGGTAGAAAAGTTAGAAAAGAAGAGAAAAAAGGAGAAAATATAAATGATGCAGTGAATCCCAGATATCTCCTAAGATAACTTTTTTTAGATGGAATCATTCTTTTCAAATGTACCTAAATATTTTTTTTTCTGAGTAAAAGCAAGAAATTTCTTCCTTTGGAGAAATGTACATCTTACAAAACGACTTTTAGGTGTTTTTTTTCCTTTTAAAACAGTGATAAAATTACCTTTGACTGACTGTTTTATTAATTATATGTCATTGATATATATTAATGTGTAATGTGTAATTTTTACTTTGGGCAAAACAAATAAAGATCTTTCTCAAAATATTATAATCTAAAATAATATAAAATCTTGAACACATTTTTCACCAGAGGTAGGTAAAGAGTCATTTTTCAAATTTTTCTCCTAAATGGAGGAAGAATTAAAAAACTGCCTTACTTTGGCTTCTTCAAATGGTAAGTAGTAATTTTAATGCAAATTTTGTTTATTTTGGTTACAAAGTATAAAATGATTTTTCAAACCAGCAAGTATATTAAGATAAACTTAAAACTTATAGATATATAAAATATATATGTATGAAACAAACATATGCTTAAGTTTAGGACTACATACATAAGATTAAGAGATTGCCAAACTTCTTTAAATCAATCTGCTTCTAAGCAATGGATGCACAAGATAATTTAAGGGCAGGAAAATGACATTTTTGATATTTGTTTTATCCCTTTCAAGACATCAAAAAAGTTCACTTAGCCAATCTTCTAACAAAGATAAGTATTAAATCCAGCCTGTTGATTAATATCTTTTCATCTCTTCTTATCTGAAAAATTAAAGTTTTTTTTCCTTCTGTTTTTGGAGACAGGGTCCCGCTCTGTTGCCCAGGCTGGAGTGCAGTGGCGTGATCATAGCTCACTGGCAGCCTCAAACTCCTGGGCTCAAGTAATCCTCCTGCCTCAGCCTCCTGAGTAGCTGGGATTACAGGCATGCGTCACCATGCCCAACTAATTTTTCGTAGAGATGGCATCTCGCTATGTTGTCCAGGCTGGTCTAGAACTCGTGGCCTCAAGCAATTCTCCCACGTCAGCCTTCCAAAATGCTGGGATTACAGGTGTGAGCCACTGCACCCAGCTGAGAGTTCTTTTATATTTTAGAAACTTGACCTTGTCAGATTTTTGGTTTGCATATATTTTTGCCTAGTTGGTAGTATGTCTTTTTATTCTTCTAACAAGGTCTTTTGCAGAGCTAAAGTTTTTAATTTTGATGAAGTCCAGTTTATCAATTTTTCCTTTCATGGATCTTGCTTTTGGTGTCAAGTCTGAGAAATCTTTGTCTAGCCTTAGATCCTGAAGATGTTTTCCAATATTTTTTAACAAAGTTTTCCATTTTGCTAACTAGCAGATTGCATGTCAAATCTTTTTTATTTGGGAAACTAGTGTCACATTATTATGATAAATGTTAGAAATGGGCTCTTGTTTGTAAAATTAAAAGTATTTAATATATATGGATTAGCTAAAATAAATTGAAGATGCTCCCTATCTTTGCATGAACAGAGTATAAGAATCCACTAAATCCTTTACCCTGTACTCTATAGCATGAAAAGAGTGATTTGATCCTGAATGGTTCCTGTGCTCAGCCATTAGTTTAGGAGGATTTCTGACTGCATAATGCCAACTAGAGGATGTGTGCTGTGTCTTTCCTAAAATGTGCTCAGAACACTTAAAAAGATAAAGATCTAGGTCTTCATTAAGCTAATGGAACAGGTTCTATGACATGTTGTGCCTACTTTGCTAATGAATATGTCTGTGTGAGGCAGAATTTTATCTAAGCCCTTGTTTTCATTATAATCTGGTAGGGAGAGTGTAGAGGAGTAAATAGACCTCACTGTCTCTAACTTCTTTGTCAGCTCTCATTATTTACCAAATAATAGTTGCACATTATCAAACGGCCTTGGGTCAGTTTTAATCAGCTGGGTATCATGCTAAGCTTTTTGTGTCCATTAACTCATTACTCTTCAAAGCAATGTTAGGAGGCAGGAGTAAGCAATATGATAAAACAGTAAGATGAGGTTCAGAGATACAAAATGACCTACCCAAAGTCACAGAGTGAGGACAGCGAACTAGGCTGTCTGATTTCAGTGTTGGTGTTTTTACCACTCCACTCCATTTCACTACCTGATGTTTTTCATCATCATCTCCTCTCAGAATATGCAATGTCAGATAGACAATGTCAATAGGAGTCAGCCTCCTGTGGAGCTGAGGACAGCCTAAATTCACAGGCCCTGGTTACTGGAGGTACGAGGGACTTAGATATGAGGAACTTAATATGGCAACTGTATTGAACTCAATGCTCCTGATGATACTCATTGAGTTTGTTTTTTTTCAAATAACACTTTAATTGAGATATAATTCACATACTATACAACTCACCCCTTTAAACTATACAATTAAGTGGGTTTTAGTATAGTCACAGAGTTGTGCAGCTGTTCTCCATTAGTTCTGTTTGGGGAAATTGATTCTTTTGTATTTGTGACAGTAGTCAAACCTTGATGAATGGCCTATTGTTTGGCAATCTCTGCTCCCCAAAGTCAAACCCTGAATATTCCACCAGCTTCTTCCAGCATTTGTTTCTGTAGAAGTCATTCACAAGAGCACTTGGGGTGGCTCTCTAAAATATGAACATTTCTTCATTTTTCTTTTGTCAGCTATTAACTAGCCCTGCCCAGATGCTCCCACAGAAAATACATCTGTGTGGTACATGGGAGAGGCTCCGTCCTACCCTCCTGACACAAATGTATCTTCAGTACAAAATTTTCAAAGAGATTAAAGTTCTTCTTTCAATCATTTCTTCTGGTTCTGCTGGTGATTCTTAATCTGGGGCCACAACCCTCTGGGGAGCCAGGGAGTATGTGAGGAACATGCAAATGTGCCTGTGAATAAGGTGCTGTTTTTATTTGGAATAAATATATCTTACTACATATATTTACTACTATCTCTCAAGCATACATGGATGCTGTTGGGATTAATAAGGCACAAAACTTGCACATGTGGCTGAATTCCTAGTAACTTCTTTCATTACATATTTTCTCAGTCAGCAGATACTATTATAGAAGTACAACTACTTTCATGGGATAATCAGATAAAGTTTTGATTGATAAAAGAAGTCATGTGGACTCAAAATGTTTAGGAACCACTGAATTAAACAAAGACCCTTTTTCATAGGATACAAATTTTTCACTTGGTAGGGCATCAACTTATTAGCAGTAATTAACACATTAGTCTCAGTTAATTTGCTTGCTTCAGGGCAGGGCATTGAATAATTCCATCTTAAAAGCAGAGTGGGGATCAGAAATGGTTCCAACAACGTTTAGTGAGTTAGAGAAATCAGTCTTTGGGGTGCCATGTGTGCTTTGGGAAATTGTTTTTGTATTTATGATAGTAGTCAAACTTTGATAGATGGATCATTGGTTGGTACCACTCCAAAGAGCTAAGCTCCAAATGTTCCCCAGCTTCCACCAGTGTTGGAAAGCACTCAAGGGGAAACAAGAGGGTGCTGACCACCAGGGATGGGGGCTAAAAGGCAGGAAGGGACAGCCAAATATGTGACCAAGACCAAATTTGCCTACTTCTTAGTTTTTTGGGAGGGCAAGGAGATAGTAATAACTACCCCAAAACCTTAGCAGACTGCAGTCTTGAGACTACTTTAGACTTCTTTCCTTTTGAGGTTCTCCCTTCCCTTTGTTCTTTCCCAGAACCTCCTTCCCCTATACTTGCTTGCAAACTTTCCCCATTTCATCCAACCCAGAGTCCCACTTTCTATCCAAAGCCATTCCATCAGCTCGAATTGTCTGTGTTTTTCTGGAGGGGTTCCCTCTCCAAAGTTGCCAGAATGTCTCAATATTCTTGGAGCTTGTGCTTGGTTTCCGAAACTTCAGGGCGTCCCATAGGCCGCAGTTCTGACTTCAAATGCACATTGACCTTTTCCTTTCACCCAAACACCCTCCTCCTTTCCCATTACATTGCATCAGAGCCATCTCAAGCCTGTTGTCTTGCTCCAGGCATCCCCCTGCCTGTGGCTTGGGGTTAATATCTGGTCCTTTCCAATCCCACCCCATGTGATTATGCCTTTGTTTCAGATCCAGGAGAGTAATCATAGTCAGACTGGGTCTCCACTAGCCAAAGCAAAAGGGACATTTGAGAAAACAATCAGCCAGTCCTTGCAGAAAGGGGTTTTCGATTGTCTGACAAGCAGCTGATTGCCTCAATTCTCCTCTCTGCCTGACATGACCTCAAGGCCATAAGTGACTACTTTCCCCTGCACTAACACAGCAAGTATACAATGATGACTTCAGTTGCTTGAGAGGAGGCCATGTTTCAAGAGTTACTTCAGAGAGCTGATTTTCTTAGAATTAGAGAGCAAAGGGCTCCGAGAACTGGGCTGAAAACTGTTTGCCTTTCCCCACCCTCTGTGTGACTGCCACCTAGTGGGCATATGGGGTGGGGGGGTGGGACAATAAGCGACAGGGTGCAGTCATTAAGCAGGTGCATTGTTTATAAAGAATTTTAAAACAATATTAAAACCGACTAAATGTTGGTCAGACTTTTATTATCACCATGCGCTGGCAATTCTAAAAAATATCAGTGATAAAATACTTCTCACTTTGGTACACCACTGCCCCCACTCCAGCGCCTAAGTGGTTCCCTCATTCTCTCTGAAGAGCTGTACTTAAGCCTGACTTTTCAGATAATACTTCAGATTTATATCCCTTCCCCCCATCAAAAATATTTCCCTGTCTTGTATTCTATCCCCGTAGAGCTCTACTCTTTATTTTCCTTTGTGGAATTTCTTTATAGGGGAGGTTTATAGTGGGTACCCACCCCTCCCTACCACGGGCACCTACATTATAACAGGAGTCACCTGAAGAATCAATGCTTTAGTCCAATGGTTGTTAAAACTCTTTTAAAGCAGTGAAACTCTGTTTTCAATCAAAATATGGCATGGAACCCCAACTCCTAACTCTTCTTTAAGTCTCACCTTCAATCATCTTCTCTGGAAAATCTTCCTTGCCCCTCCGTGATGAGGACAAGTCCCCATGACCTACACTGTCATAGTACCTTGAACTTGCCCTTTCATCCTGCCCATCACACGTGTAATTACTCATTTAGTGTCTGTATTCCCTGGTAGACTGTAACCTCTGTGCAGGCATACACCGCATCTATCTTGTCCACCGTTGGAACCCCAGAGCCAAGCATAGCACCTGGCCCACTCTAAGTGTTCCATAAACAGCTGATGAGTGAATAGAAGCCTTCCTGTTACTATTATATAGCCTATAAGTAAATGGACATTGGAAATACGCATGCCACATGTCATACTGTGGGCTTTTATTTAAATTATGGTCACAAAAAACCCCAGACCATTTTTTTTTAGGAAAAAAAAGTGTGGTTAACTAGATTTCCCCACCTTGTAGTCATGTGATTGTATTTTAAATTTAAATACAGGAGACACAACTCTCAGTTTCTAGTGGGTAGATTTTTCCTCTTCTCTTTGGAACTAAAGTCAGGTTCTTCCTCTTACTAATTCCTGGCTGAAGTCTTGTGGGGACAGTCCCCTCTCCTTTTCTATACCAGGAACCCCAAAAGGCTTCTTCTTGTTCACCATCCTAGGTTGGTACTTCCTTCAAAGCCATGCTCAGGTTCTACTTTCTGCCTGAAATTAACCCAAGCCAGGGCTGCTTACCTTTTTCTTTGTACTGCTAGAGTTCAAGAACAAATGATTCACCTGATTCTTTTTTTAAAGGGCATTTACTGTGCACTTGTTATGCACCAGTCACTATCATGAGCACTTTACATTATCTCATTTAAACCTTGCAAGAACCCTATGAGGTAGGGATTATTCTCATCCCCATTTTACAGATAAGGAAACTGAGATTAAGAGTTGTAGGAAACTGGGAGGGAAAAAAAAAGATGAACTGTTTGCATGTATTAACTCTCTGTCTTCTCCTGGCTTCCTGATTGGAGTGGCCCCCTCACTAGATTCGGCCCCAGACTTCTTATTTTATCATTAGTTTTGGTGATTCCCTGAACAGAAGCGAACAGCTTGATCGCAGGACTGAAAATGGCCAAAGCCCTTCTGCAGCATTTCCCCTTGCCCTGCTTACCTCCTGATGAAGGTGGCTCCCCACACGGATACATTGTTGAGCTTCAGAATTCCTTTCTGAGCTGCTCCCTCCCAGGGCTAGCACGGGGCCATGCCCAGGTGAGTGCCAATGGACAACCGCACTGCCAGTTCGCAGGAACGCATGTAGACAAGCAGCCCCTCCCTCCTCACCAGGGCCTCTGCTACCATGGAAGCTGCTACTTCCCACAATAAACAAACCCACACCTGGGCACTTTAGAGAAGCAACAGGTTCAGAAGTGAAAGAAGGAAAAAGCCAGGCGAGCAGGAATAACGTTAGTATTGTTTATAAGGGGTGAAGGTGGGGGTGGAGATACCTAAGGAAAGGTAGGTATGGCCTGCTTATTTGGCGCTGCTACTTGTCCCATGCCCCACACTGCACCCCCGCTCCCACCCCCGAATCTCCCTTCTATTGCTTCCCCTGCCAGGAGGTTTTCACTCACTTTAGCCCTCTGCCTGTACGTTTGTAATTGGGGAAATCATTTTGAAGGTAATAAGGAATAATAAAGTCTTTAAAAGTGACAAGGTATCTGAGGGTTAAGTAACCATTATTCACTTCCCTAAACTTGCTTCCTTCCTAAAGCCAGACAGCTGCCCTGAAGGGATTGAGGCTTTGGTTGTTGAATGTGGGTGGTTGATGGTGGAGCCTGAGGTTCCTGTGGAGCAAGGCAGGTGGGATAGCTGGATCTGAAGGGCAGAATGACATGATGGCACTGGGGACTCAGAGAGTGCATGATGAAACGGAGACAGGAGGCCATCAAGTACAAACTTTGTCTTCTTTGAGATTTTGCCTAGAGCCTGCTCCTCACCCCCCTACCACCCATCCCACCCAGAAAAGTGAGAGGAAACTCCCTGCTCACCCCTCTCCTCACTCAGCCCCTACCCCCAGGACAGAACTTTAGCAGGTACTAATTAGTACTATATATAACTTGGCTATAATCAGGGTTCAAGAGGCTTGTGTGGACTGGCCTGGGAATCTGAGCATCAAATAAAATGATGTTTCTATAAGAAAATGCATGCTGAATTCTAAATTTTTGGCCAATACTTTATTCCTAGATTAGGGGCTGCTTATATTTGGAGACAACTAAGAACTCCTTTTGTCTACATTAACTTGAAGCTAGGCTTTGGGTTCTTGTATGGGCCATTTTGTGAAGGCTCCATACACACCATGTTGGAGCCTAACTATTCACACACACACATGCGGAAAGATATAGAAATATGGTTAAGTATTGTAGTATGTATTACAGCTATTATAAATATTACACTATAATCAAGATATAATATGTAGAAATACAGACATTATCTACAATACTGAAGTCTTAGCAAGAATCCTTCACAGCTGAGTATTGCCGTGAGGCCTATGCCATAAATGCAGGGACATCTTGCTTCAAGCATTAAAAAATATCTATGTGTAAACCGAATATTTATCAGTTATTTTAAAAGACTTGGCAAATCATTTTGCAAAGCAAACAAGCACTTTTTCATTTGTACTTGTTAACCCAGATTTTATTAGTTTTCCTTAGAGTAGGGTACAGAGAAAATGTCCTGAAGGACTGCTTAGCCTCTGCATGTTTAAGTATTCCCTGAACTGCCTGCTTTCCCAACTGGAGAAAGAATCTCACCAGATGGACTCTTCACTTGGCAAATATTTACTAACTGTCTGGAAGTGCTGGGCACTGGGTCCCTGCCTTCTCAGAGTTCTCCAACCTAATCAGAGAGACTGGCTGAGCAAACACTTCACTCACATTTTTACATATAATGGCATGTAAAAGGTGAATGTCCTCAGTGTCCTCATCTCTAAAATAGGGTCAATAATGATACCTACCACATAGGGCTGTGGTGAGAGTTAAATGAGAAAACATGAATGTCAATTGATTACTAATGTGGCTAGCACAGTGTAAGTGCATTGGTTGTTATTTTCTGGGAGCACAGGGGAGGGAACAACTAATTGTGCCTGAAGGAGGTGGACAAGGTCTCAGAGATAAGCAATGTGAGTTTTAAAAGATGAGTAGGTGTTTGTTAAGTAGAGACATCAGGGGATGAACAATCCAGACAAAGGGAGCTGTGTGTGAAAGCACGGGAAGTACTAAGAACATGGTAAGTTCTAGGAACATGGAGTGGCCTGCCATGGTCGGAGGGTACAGTACATAAGGAGAAAGGGAAAATGGTGGCAACGTAGGAGGAGAGCAGGCAGGGCTCCACAGGGGCAGTGATGTTTGGGCTGGGTCTTGAAGGATGAGTAAAAGTTTGCCAGTCATAGAAGAGGGAAGAATATCGTAGTGGTGGGAAGAGCATATACAAAGGCACAGTGTTGTAAACGCGTAGAAAATATTTGGGAGACTGTGTGCTGTGGCTGGAGCTCTGCATTCAAGGAGCCACCTTTCCCACTTGGAGGTTTCAAATGTGCCTGGACATGTTTGGTAGGCTGGTGGGGTGGGCCCCTGGAAGTCAATTTGCAAGAGGGTTTTGGTAGGGAATGGAAACAGTACATGTGCCCCAAAGGGGAGAGGAATTTGGAGGACAGTCTTATGTCTGCCTTGTAGGCTTGTATTCAGCACAGACTCTTCATACTGGCAGTTAAGCCCTGAGAAAAGGGCTGAAAGTGGAAACTGAAGCATTTTCATTTTTCATGAAAAATTCTATGAGACTCTGGAGCACAAGACGATCCTGCTTTGGTGCACATAGTATACACTCAAGACCTATTTTTTAACTGGTTTAACATAAGGTGACAAACTATAACATCACAGTAGGGAGGGAAGAGGACATTCTCACACCTGTGCACAGGATCTGGCACCACCTCTGGAACACTGAGGATTCCAGAGCACCACCACCATAGTGGCACCTCTAGGCCAGCAGAAGGAGCCCCTACCAGGAATAGCACAGCTGGCAGCAGTGGTGACTGTCAGGAGATGTGTGGTGGCGGAGAGGATGGGCATTTTTTCCAGCAGTGCTTATTATAGAGGTGGATGTTGGGCAGGAAAAACTTTTCCTCTACCCTCTTGGGCTCAGTAACTGGGGGCCTGTAAATTAAACTAATGAAAGACAGATTAACAGGAGAAAAGGCACATAATTTTTATTAATATTTATGTGCACAGAAGTTCATAAAAAAGGAAGTGAAACTCAAATAAGTGGTTACACTTGGGGGCTTATATATCCTTTTAACAAAGAAAAGAGGGTTTGGGCTTCAAGGGATAATAAATTCTGGGAAAGTGACTAGAAAATATATGGGGGACCTAATGGAAGATAAGGGCTATTTTAGTACGCTCTGTTTATACAAACTCATCTTGATGCTGACCTCTCCAATTAAGAGAGTCACTCTTCTCTCCCTGGTGTGTGTGTGTCGGCAGCACCTTCCTTAAAGGGAAATTTATGCCTTGCTTTTAGGTAGATAAGGGGATGGCAGAGAACTCTTCACCTCTGTTGATTGCCTTTAGCTCAAAATAATCCTTATGCAAAAGTAGCATATTTTGGGGTGACATATTCTGATCTCCTTCAAGGATCAAAGCAAGAAAGGAATAAAAGGGTGGGTAACATGTGGTAGCAGACAGGACTTCTCCTTGAGCCCATATGAGGTGATCTTTGGTGCTTCCTGGGAATCACAGTGGGGCAGGTAGGTAGAGACTACAGGGAGGAAAAGATCATGCAAGGAGAGAGAAGAGCAAAAGCCTATAAACATCGTCTACATTTGGGAGACCAAATTGACAGGACTGGGTGAAATTTGGATGTGGCTGATCAGAGAAAGGGAAGAGTGCAAGATGGAACCAAGGTGTTTGGTTTGAGTTATTTGCAGTTCCCTCAACGGAGGTGGAGCAATATTGGGATTTATAGCCCACCATCCCAGAAGAAAGTAGGCTGGACATAAAGGGGGGCAAACTAACAGAGATGAGGGGAACTAGGTGTAGCTCAACATAAGGGGTTGGCAACCAAAGGCCAAAATGCCATCCCAGTGTGGGTCAAGAATTGTTGAGTCCCAGGGGTGCAGCACGGAGGCATGGCTTTTTACACACCTCACACAAGGTGACCCGTTTCCCCATTATCTTCAATATTTTCCTCTGTATAGGGTCCCTCCCTCCATTATTCATATATGGCCAAATAGCTCCCATATTTAAGACAAAAAGACTTTCCTTTGACCTCATATCCTCCTCCAGCTACTCCCTTCACCGTATCTCTCCATTCCCTGCAGTGGGGCCTCTCCAGAGACTTGTCTTCAGCTGCTGTCTAATTCCTCATCTCCCCACTCACTTCTTATAATCCACTCCAGTCTGGCCCTGTTCCCATCACTCCACCAACACTCTCTTGTTCTGCGTTACCAACACCACTGCATGCTTTTCTGTGTTTATATTAGTTGATATCTCAGCAGGACCTGACACATTTGACTACTCTCTTGAAGCACTCTCATACTTTGGCTTCTGCGATAGCACAAATTTAGCTGCTATGGAGGTTTGAGGGAATTTAGTTTGGATCAACATGTGTAACAAAACTCTTACTCTGATTCCCATACAAATTTTTGTATAAAAAAATTGTGAGCAGCAGACCAAAACTGAGGCCCCCTTGAAACCTAAATCAGTGGCCTTCTGTACTCACTATCTTAAGTATCTTTATCTAAAGGGAGGCCAGAAATCAATGGCCCATTTCAGTGCCATGCCATCCTGCAACATCCATGGTCATAAACGAACGCTCACTATGAGACACTATTCTAATCACTTTACATGCATTGACTAAATTAAACCTTATTGCAGGATTGCAGGCAAAGAACAATAGTACCCCTATTATCCCATTTTATAGTTGGGGAGGCTGACAAACAGAATTGGTAAGTGCAGAGCTGAGTTTAAAAATCCAGGTAGTCTGACTGCAAAGTTCACTTTCTTAACTACTATGCTATAGCGTGAGCGGGATGTCAAGGTTAGTGTGAAACCGCCAGGCCCACCCATCACCTGTTACACAGTCCAAGGTCAATACAGGCCAGAGAGTCAATCATTTACATGACATGACTGCAGATGATTCTTCAAAATTAACTTTTTTATTAATTTAAAAATCCAGAAATACAGTGACTACATAAATAAGTACCATATTGCGGTACATGTCCTGTGAGAAGAGTGAAAGGGTATACTGTTAGGTTACTCTTACTTGTTTATATGAGTTAACTAGAAAATGGCTACAACTGCTAAATGGTGCTTATGGTCTTTGTTGTTCCAAGTGTTTATGATACAAATAAATACACAAGAAGAACCAAATCCATTCTTCTCTATTAACTACAGGCGGCTTGGCCTCTTTCTCCTATGTCCTACTCCCTATACAACACCAAACACTGGAGGGTTTCTACGCTGACTTAACACAGCTCCCTGGCTCCTGCTTCTCGCAGCACTTTGGAAAGGTGTGTCCCAGAACCTGGAGGCAGAATTCTATCTAGGGAAGCTCTCTGGGTGTTCCCTTAAGGCTGAGCTTTCAGAGAACACCTTGGTGGGAAGGCTTTGGGGTGAATCATCAAGAAGGGGGAATCACCGCTTTGCTTCAGGATCCGGTTACTGGTCTCCACACTATGGAAATACTGCCATCTCTGGGAGGGAGGCAGCAGCTGCTTAACCCTCCCCCTCTACACACACAATAATGCTCGGTGACCTTTCAGCCCAGGATGTCCTACCTCCATCTTCCGAGGAGAATGTGTGGGATGGGCTGGTGAGAGGCTTGTCCCACGAAGTCCTAAGTCCTGACCACAAGGCCCTGTGTCTCTTTTACGAGAACCAACTCCTTTATTCCAGGTTGCAATGTAGACTGGACCTTTTACATTTTTCCCTATGGGTGTCGAATACTCTAAGGAAAGAAAAGTTCCCTCACTTATGGTCATGGAGCAGGAAATATGGGATTTCTGGGTCTTTAATACCTCTAAGTACTCACTAGAGTTCATTCATGCCCCTCAGAGGGAACAACAAATCTAGAAGGCAGGCTTGAGATCCTTGCTGTGAAGTTTTCCCACAAAGATGATTTCTAAAGCCAGACCTCAGAATGGATAATTTATTCTCTGGTATTGGGCTACAAGTAGACATTTTAGGAGTAGCCTTCTCTAGAATCCTTGATTAAATGTATGTTTGATGGATAAGGCAAGGATGGTAGAAATGTTTAGGATAAAGATATTTATCAGAATTCCCAGCTCCCTAAAAATGAATAATAACTCTCTTAACACACCACAGAAGCTTGTGAGGACGGAGCCACTTTGCAAACTAAAAAGAAACTCCTATAATTGGAGAAGAAGGAAAAATGCCCTTTTAAGGAGCTTCTACAATTTAATAATTTAACCTAAGTTTTCTGGCTAGACAACTGTGGCCTCAAGAAAATTAGTGAGTATTGATCTATTGATTGGTGAGTTTTACTGATGTGAAAACAAAAAGATGGCCTTTTGACTTCTATGAACTCCTTTCTTCAACAATTATTTTGTCTTATATGGATTCAGTTTCTCAAAATTTTACTTAATTCTAACTTCTTTCTGTAGGCCCCACAGGTTCAGGGAGAAAAGAGAATTGGTATCATTAGGGACAAGTTATTTACCACTTCAAAGTGAATGAGGCCATGAAATGGTGTTCTTACTCTTCACCCTGCCACTATAGTTGGTGACTTCAACAGCCACATCAGAGACCTAAGAGCAGAGCCTTCTGCTTACAATTCTTTATTTATTCTCTTGGACACCAACAACCTCCAAGCTACTTGGGAGTCAAGCAAGAGACAGTACGGTAGCATCTAGGCTAGCTTTGCCTCAGAGTGGAGATCGTAGTTTAATGTGTGTGTGGGTACGCATGTGTATGTGTGTGAGGATGGGGAGGTAATTTTTTTTAAAAAACACAAGACATTCTAAAATTCAAAGGGTATAATTTCATACAAATAATTGCTCTATACTCCAGAACTCCTACTAAGCAATTCCCTTCTCTTTCTTTCGTTTGAATAACTTTCTAAATAGAAATCCTGGGGATTTGTTTGTCTTTAACCTGTAAAGAAATGTGATTCTCCAAGAAACTAGAGCAGTGTTGTGGTGTTCTGTCCCTCTTCCTCCCACAAATAATTCAAGACTCTTCTAGTCTCTTTGGAGGAGATGTTCAAGGGCTGACATACCACTCCACATAAACAAGCAAGTTATGCTGAGCATGGCGTGAATAATTGACTGCATTTGAGTTTGGGGTTTTAGGGCACTGCTGACTCAAGCAAAATAAGCCTGCAGTCCAGCTGCAGCTTGAGTTTTTTTGCTTTACCCTATCCAATACTGTCTGTCTCGCCTAACAGTGGCCCTTTTCAGATCTCTCCAGGTACAAAACCTTGACCAAATCTTCAAGCTCTGTTCTGCACACACGATTTGAACACATCTGGCTGATCTGAGCTTCTCCTTCGGTGAATATCTTCCACTGGCCTAAAAGGCAAACACAAAGTGGCCAGGCGAGTGTAAGAGGAGAGCAGAGCAGAAGAGGAATACAGCCAATATACCCCATCCTTACCACTTACTCATGGACCCACCAGGGGATTTGAAATACAAATGTCAGGTGGTTTCAGCAAAATAGTCCCCAAAACACTTTTATGGGGGCAGATATAGAAAATGGGCCACAAAGTTTTCATTTCAACACATAGCATTTATAAGAATCCCAAGAAAAATACATAACTGCCTCCTCAAGAGTAAAACCTAAGTATCATTCTTGGAATTTTTACGGTATATTTAGCATCTGCAAAATGCTCTACTATCTATCTGTTTGTTAGGTATTTAGGTGGCTTACTTAGCACCAGGTCAAAAAAGGCACTTCGAAAAACAGTATATACTGCATTACTGGGGCTTTGCTCACTCTTCGGGGCCCCAAATATTGGTTTGGATTACTTGCTTATTACTTGATTATTTTCCACTCTTTTGTCTATTCCTGCCACCCTTTGTCAAAACTTCTCACCTTTGCTTTCTCCTATGTCCATGTGCTGTCCTTACACTCCCTTAGCACCCCTAAATCCCCTCCCATGGCTCCTTACAGTGTTCCATTCTCATATACCCCATGGAATCTCTTTCCACTTTGGGCAAACTCGGCTGTACTCCTTCCATCCCATGTTGTCACTGCCCACTCTGGATACCCTCTTCAGTCTTCTTTTTATTCCTGCGCTCATGGTGCTGCAACCTAGAGAACTCCTAGCCCAAGGTAAGCAAATTCCCCTTAACCTAACACCTGTTTTTAACCTCTTTTCTTTCCTTGGCCACATGAAAACATGACCCCCCCCCACCTCCCTATGGACTCGACTTCTCTGCCCCCTTGTCCCTTGAATTCCTTCCTTTTCCCTCTTCTCTCTGACTCAGTGGGAAGGTAGAAGAAAAACGGAGAAGAGAGGTTGGGCAAGGAACCAGCTTTGACTGAAGCCCTATCATGTGCCCGGTTCTGCTAGGTGCATTATACACAGGAGTCAGGCTTGTTCTTCTTTGTTTCCAGGTGACCCTGCAGGATCATATCATTACCCACTTCCTTCAGCTGCGCACAGTTTGAGGCACACACCATCTACATCTACTTCATTATACACCCCAAATCCTGCTATGGGCGCAGAGTACATCACAATCCTCTTTCATGTCCCCTGGAGTTTGGCACAGTGCCTTGCTCACAGTATGAACTAAAAGATGTCATTTCAAAAGTCACATCATTGATCCTGGGATCCTAGACTCTGCCTCCTTAGTTCCTCACTCACATGTAAGGACTCCCGACTCCTCCATCTGAATTCTCATACTGTCCACTTTCTTTTCTATCAGTCCTGCAGAAGATAAACAGTTGACCTCATCGACTCTCTTTCCAGCTGCCTATTGGATAACTCTGCTCAGATGACCCTTAAGCATCTTAATCTAAACATGTTCCAAGTGAAACTCTTTTTCACCGATACCTGCTTATTCTTCAGAGTTTCCCCCATTGGTGAATGGCATTACTATTCACCCAGTCTATAAAGTTGTTAATATTGGAGTCATTCCAAACTCATTTCTCTCTTTGATACTGATCTTGTTGATTTAACCTTAGAAATGTCTCACAGTGACCTCTCCCCCCCCGTCTCAGTGATTTAATATACTATAATCACTTCCTAATTCAGACTATCACCAGCCCTCTCACTAAGAGTCTTCCTTTCACTCTACACAAGCAAGGACTTCTTTCTTAAAAACAGATCTGATTGTACCGTTCACTTTCTTAAAATCTTCCACTGGGGTTCTCTGGCCTAGAGATCAAGTCCAACTTCTTAGCATGGCAAATTGGGCTCTTCATAATCTGGCTTTATGAAAGTACGTGCTTAATGAATCCATCCAATAACCCAGGGACATCTTCCCAAAGCACCATTTTGACATCGCTACGTTGTTGGTAAGTTTGCAGAAACTCCCAATGCTACTTACCTCACATATGAACTTTTTACTGGCTTCTTCCAGGCCCTCTGACTACTTCCTACCTCCAAACCCTTCTCATCTTTCAGTGCACCCTCTGTGGCCTTTGTGATCATTCCTCACCCCCACCCACATTTCTTGTTTGCTCCTGTCTGAGTCTTTTCTTAGGCTGCACCCTCTTCCTGGACTGATTTCCTGACCTGTTGCCCAGTCACACCCTTCTCTTTAAAAACACACCTCCTCCCCGAAGCCTTCCCCGACTAAGCCCACCTGGCTCTCATCTCATTGTTCTTTGCAGATTCCCCTGAGCACTTAGTTATTTAACTCCTCAGAACTATACTAATTCATACTGAAGACATTTTCATGTTCTGTCTCGCCCATTAGAATTCCCTGTGGATAGAAATTGTGTGCCTTTTATTCCACTAGAAGTGCTCCCCACCCCCCAGTGCCTAGCAGTATCTAGTCCCCAGGCTCCATCTAGTGTAGAAAGTGGGAGAGCTGCAAGTATTCTTGAGTGCCTGAATGTTTCAAAAAAAACATGACCACCCAGGGTCAGTTCCCAAGGAGTGAAAGAGCTCTGATACAACATGGGAATTGATATGCACTCATTTTCTCTCTGTCTCTCATCCCCACCACCAGAGGACATAGCCTTCCAGATGTAAGTCCCCACAAATATACCAGATGTGGAATCTTGTGAACTTCTCCAACCATCTTGAGACTCTGGGCTTAGCAGTTTCATTAAAGACATTCAGGAAGCCTTGACCTGAGGCAGCTTATGCTCAGACTACATCTTGGTTTGTATTCACCATGTCCAAGCTTTTCAGATCACATTCAGACACCCCATTCACTAAGTCACCCAGGGGAGAGACAGACCATCCTTTAATGTTGATACTGAGCATTGCTAATGTTCGCTGAGAATGCAGAGGGACTTTAGTTATGGTTATGCTACGTTGAAAACTGGATGTGTTTTCCAGGGAGGAGTAAGGAGAGGTACCACTTACTCAGGGTTGTCCTGGTCACCAGCTTGAAGTGATGGAGCTCCTCAAACATCCTCTTGGAGATCTTCTCAATGTGGAAGTGCTGGAGAATGCCTGGGGCCAAGCAAAAAGTGGGGCAGGTGGTCAGGAGCTCTATCTGGAGACACAAACCCCTTTTTCTGCTTGGGCTGAGCATATCATGTCATTACTAGGGCTTAGGAGTATCGAGCTGGGCTGTGTAATGTGCTTAACCAGGAACTTGGATGGCTCAAGGGTTATAATTGACTCCATTTGTTTCCTTGGCTCACTGGCCTCCCCTTGGCTTCTCCAGGAGATGGAGATAACAGAGATAGTGCTGCTCACTGTGGGACCCTGTCCTAGTGAAACCACATGGAATCAAGCATGGGTGCTGGTTGGCGCTTTTGCAGCCAAAGGCAGTATTAGAAAATCTGCCCTTGCCCCAAATCTGGGTAGACTATGTCCCTGCTGAACCACTGGGCTGCCCTCCTGGCTAAGCAATGAGAGCCAGCAGTAGGATTGCAGGCAGGTTGTTTGTGTAAATGGAGAAGCCACCCCTGTTCCTGAACTCACTGAAAAGCATATTTTCCTTTGGGAAATATTCATAGCTTCTTTATACTTCCCTTATAAAAAAATGGGGAGAGTTAAAATAGAGTGGCCCCCACAGTCTCAACCTTGGCTGAATAGCTTTTATCACAATAACAGGCAAACAACTGCAAACGGCCTTGTAGTTAAGGAGCAACGTGTTACAGCCCACTTAAATAATCCTCAAGTGGTCTATTTAGATGGGGCAAAGTAGATGAAACCTGGGTTTTTCTCTGCCTACCAAGCACAGACCTTGATAATCCAGCACTGTGAACTTTTAAAAGGATATTTAGATGATACACTGGCAAGTTGAAAACCATCCACACACCTCTGTGGGGTGAAAGATGTGGGGTGCCGAGTAGTGGGCCCACTGCTGGGGAAGCCCACAGATCTGTGCCTAGTCCTAGGTGACCCATTAGGGATGATCTAGAGAGTTAGAGATGGAAAATAAACACTCCTAGGTATAGAGCAAAAATAAGCATGGATGAGAAACATACGTATGTATGTTCAAGCATCTTTTTTAAGCAGTAGGGAGAAACTCATTCTTTAGAGAAAGAATGGCTGTCATGAAAAGGGAGAGAAAAAAAGCCCCATAAATACTAGAGCAGTATTTCTCAAAGTATGGTCCAAAGTGCCACCTGCATTAAAATCACCTGGCTATTTGTTAAACATGCAAATGTTCAGACCCTACCCAAAGTCTACTGAATTTGCATCTCTGGGATGGGGCCAGGTATCTGCATTTTAAACCAGCTCCTTGCGTGATGCTGAAGCACACTAAAGTTTGTGCATTCTTGAGCCTGATGTAGGAGCCAGTAGCAAAAAGATGTGTAATATTTTCCATTTGAAATATCACCTCTACATTTAGATTCCTAGAAAACCTAACCAGACTAGACCAGCACTAATCATAAACCTACAGAATAGTTCGAATAGCTGCAGGATCACAATGAACAGACTGCGACTTACTGTGGTAGTCAGTGTGAGTAATCAGGAAAGGAATTAGACATCGTGACTGGGGTGGTTTCTTCAGTGACACTACTGTAATCTTCCTGAGGGCAGGGATGATGTATTAAATTTGTCTTACCCTAGAATACACGGCATGATTCTAGGGACTCAGCTTCACACTGAATGAATGGGTCTTCATGTTCGTTGAGCTTTGTATTGGAAAGAATGGTAGACTTACAGTTTGGTAGTTTGCAACGCTGGCCACACATTAGAATCACCTGTGGAGCTTTAAAAAAAACACTGATGCCCAGGTCTTACCTCAGACCAACTAATCAGAATCTCTGGGGGCAGGGCCCAAACATTTGGTATTGTTTTTAAAAACCCAAAGCTCTCCCTGATGACTCTGATGTGCAGCCGGGGTTGAGGACTACTTATCCAGCTTTAGGTGGTATGAGAAAGACAACCTTGGGAACCCCAAGAGTCAATCTTTAGCATAGGCCACGGTTAAATTTGAAAGGCCATAATGCTAACTGTGTTAGACATGTGTCAGGTTCTAAGCAATCAGGAAATCTCTGACCCAGAGGAAGAGGTTGAATCAAAATTAAGATGAGTCTTACCTTCCTTCTCTGTGCCCCCCTTACAATGACAAGAAATGAATGCTGTCTTGCTCACCCTTTCGAATGGTCCAAACGTGGACCTCTACCTGAGGTGGTCTCTCAGTCTCCAGTGCTATTTTTCTGGTAGTTTCTCCATCCTGCATGAACACAGACTCATACACAGGCATTGTTTCTTCTCCACAAAAGTAGCCTTTGTTGTCAAAGCTTTGGCCTGGAAGTTCTTCTGGAATCAGGAAGCAAGTAGAGTTTTGTCATGGTTTTCTAAAACCAGAAGTGGACTTCTGCATTTATCAATCTCACTGTTTATAACATCTCGCACTTATAAGTAGACAATTAACAAGAACATTCTTCCAGAGACAGAAATTCCACTCCTATTTCATTAGCTCAGCTTATGTTGCCCCTGTAACTGCTACTAAATCACAAAGGAGCATATAACCTTCAACTGAAGTCCATGCATTGACAGAATCCATAGTCCTGTAGAACACTGGCCCCCTGTCACTGAGAAGTGGACATTCATGAGGAAAAATGTAGCCAGGTACAAATCTCTTAGGCACTTAAGGGAACATAGGATTTTCCATACTGGGTCAGGATCACGTTCTGTCCAACTCAGCATTGCCAAGAGAGGCCCAGGGAATGGGCTGACAAAGGGCCTTAGTTAACTTCCCTGACATCATTTAGGTATACTTAGAAAACATTCATGACACTCATTTATGTGCATATACTTGCCCAAAGGATCTATCCAAATTGGCTTGACATTTCTGAATGCTCTTTGATTTGTTTGCAAGGGGAACGATAATGCCGGATCAACACCAGTGCCAAAACCTAGATGTCAGATTAGTCATATGTATGCAATGCCAAATGAACGGTCAGGAGACATAAAAAACTGGTTAAATCCCTCAACTATGGATCATTTAATGTGTAAACTAAACTTGAATTACAGCTCCCAGGCACAAAGGTACCAGCCCCCTAATACTCCCCATTCTGTTCCAGCCTCCCCTTTCCTTAGCCCTCTACCAAAAAAAAAAAGTTTCTCCTGGTTGGTTATCAATGAGTTAAGTTTCTTTGCTGGCCTCGAAATCAGCACCCTCTTCAGCTGCGTATTTAAAGTGCACACTGAAATCAGGAACAACAAAGAGAAGCCTTGGACGTCCTGAAAACTTTGAATATGTGCAGAAGCCATCTGTAAGAATATCTGAATTGTTGTGGATGAAACCCTTGAGTGTTGAGTGCTTTGGATCTGCAACTCTAATTAGGGAGACTCACTGTTAGCCAATCAGACACATTTGGAATAGAAGTCGTAATCAAATTGCTATTGTATGTCTCTTGCTGACCTGATTAGCTTTCCTATCCCCATCGCCATTTGGCACTGTAAGGACAAAATCAGAGTCTTCTCCTGATGATTCCAGATTGGATTACTCAATTTGTGGATTATCCTAGAATTAAGCTTCCTTTCTCCTTTCGTCCTTCTTTTTGGCTATTTAATTATTTGGTGGGCCAGTCTTTTTGGTGATGTTAGGTAATTATGGGGTTGTGTGCTAGCACTTTTCAAATGGGTGGAGGGAGGGAGGTCACTGAGCATACAGGGAATTCTATGTATTCAATTATCACCTTTAGAATGAGAGCTGAGTTCACTTGTTAAACTCTGTTCACCAGCTTAATATTGGTTACAGCTATAACCAACTTATGAAACCCATCATGGCACTGGCAGTACCTGTAAAATGCTAAAAGGTCTCCCAGTAGCCTGAAGAGTCATCCTGCTCCACCACCCCCTACCCTCCAAGTGCTTAATTTACTAGACCATAGGGGTCTACAAACAACAAAACCCATTATTGACTCAACCCTGGCTGGCACTTGAAAATACTAAGAAAAGCAAAGTTTGTCTTTAGAACTACCTACTTGGCGACATCCTCCACTTTCCACACTCTCCACCTCAAGGTGCTTTCTAATCACTCCACATTCACCTACTCTCATTTTCTTTTGGGGAAGCATGCCACGCTTGAAGTCATTTCTGGCCATTTCTGCTTTCCATGAGAATGCTCCTGTCCTGAGCCCTCCAGAACTAAGAAATTGAGAAACCATTCCTTATGGAAGTGGTGATGACTGATGAAGATGTATTCTCCCAGCCCAGGAAATGTTTAAGTCTTAACAGGGGCTTTTATGCCATAACCCAAAAGGAGTGTATAATTATGGGAATTCCAGGTATTGGAGTGATATAGTGGGTGTGCAATGTGAGTTGGGGAACCTTCAGGAAGTGGAATTATTATCCAACCCTGTAGGTGGCCACTGATATGCAAGGCAAGGCCAGCCTCTACCAGAGCAAAGGGAAGAGAGAGAGGCAAAACTCACATCCTTTATTCTGGCCCTAGTTTGTTACTGCAGGAGCCTGCAATCATTTGTTACAATGACACTTTTGGCTAGATTATTAGTGAATTTTATTTATCTCTTTTTCCTTACCAACACAACTGAATTTATTGTTCTTTTTTGCTTCCATCTTCTTCCCTCCTCACTCCCTTGTTCCTTTTCCTCTCTGTCATGTGACTTTTTTTTCTTAAGAGGCCAGTGATGTCATGATCGTCTGGTTTCTCACCCCTTCACATCATTCAGGACTCTACTCAAATATCACTTCTTTACAGGAGTCTTCTCTGACCATTCTTTAGAAAGTGCTTCCTACAGCCTCCCTACCCCTCCACTATCTCTTGATCCTGTTTGGTTTTTCTTCACAGTACCCATCACAATCTAAAATTACCTTATTGATTTGGATTCACTGTCTTTCTTCTCCACTAGAATGTGAGGACTATGCCGACAACTAGCCTTTGTCTGTCTTGTTCATCTCTCTGTCCTCAGTATCTGTAACAGTGTCTTGCAAACAATAGGCATTTAATACATATTTCCAGATTGAATGCGTGAATGAGTACACACTCCTTGATGCTCTGCAATTGTTGAGTACCTGGAGGAGGTGCCCTGGGCTATGTGGATAATGCCTCTTAGACAATGTGACTAGCAGTAGTGGTTCAACATGCAGAAACCCATGTCTGGCCCACTGAGAGACAGATACACAGGATGGGACAGAAACTCTCTCCTTCCATGTTGTTCAGTAAATCTATCCCCCCACACTGGAGCAGGGCAGAAAAGCAGATAAAGCAGTTCTTCCACAGAAACTGGTTTAGTCAATCAGACTCTTTAATATATTGCCAATTGGGATGCTGGGGGGAAGTTTTCTAAATGATAACTTTTATTATTTTTTCTACTTACAAAATTAATACATGTTTACTACTGAAAATTTAGAAAATACAAATAAACAGAAGAAAATAAAAATTACTTAAAATTCAGTCTCCCAAATATGGTCACTGTTAATATTCTGCCATATGCCCTTCCAGTCTTATTTTTTTTTGTCTTAGCATATATAAGCATTTTTTAAAACACAAAAAGTAGGATCATAATATACATGTTTTTTGAGCTTGCTCTTTTTACTTAACAAATATATTGCAAATATCTTTCTGTGCCATTAAATCTTGGTCTACAATGATTTTTAGTGGCTATGTTAATACCCCACAGTACAGATATACCATAATTTATTTAACCATTCCATATTGGTCGATTTTCAGATTGTTCCCAATTTTTCACTATTGTAAACAACATTGCAGCAAAAATCCTTGTTTGTATATCTTCGTGTATGTCTCTGATTACTGTCTTAGGATTCCTAGGAATGGAATTATTTAACCAAATGTTTTAATAAACATTACCAACCTAAAAGGGCAATTATTTAAAAGGCAATGCCTATTGTGTGTCCTGCTCTCACAACTTTTTGATTCTTTTACTTTTTATTTGAATCACCGTGCATCAATAAAATGCTACACACACAATGAAATGGGATTTGGTCTGGAGGTCTGAGATTCAAATCAGAATGGGTAGATTAGGCAACTATTAGTTTTTGTCTGAAATGATCTTGTTGCATTACTTTTTAAACTACAGGTAGTGGACCCTTGACAGAAGAGAGTATTGTGTTGGTGGAACTGCCACTAAGTGACACTAAGAGATTTGGGGATGCAGTGAGATCACAGACTTGGATGTCATAACAGGTCATCATGGCTGGGTGGCCCCAATGTCCATATCATCCTTAGAATGTGCTCTCTCCCTACCTGTAATTAATACATTTCCTCATAAATTTCAATGGCCCAGTTCTCAACTCCATAACAGATGGCTCTTGTCCTTCCCATCCACACCCTGCCCTCTGTTTACTCTGGAAGATGGGGTTTCACACTGAGGAAGATTTTGTTTGTGCCATATATTAGTGCTTCTTAAACTTTAACGTGCATTAGAATCACCTGGAGATCTTGTTAAAATGCAGATTCTGATGCAGAAATTTGGGGGTGGGGGCCTGAGACTCAGCATTTTTAACTAGCTCTAAGTGTTGCTGGTCCATGAACCACACTTGGAGTAGCACCATAAACACCCTGGGCCTACAGTAGTGGTTCCCAAACTTGTCTGCACATTAATATCACCTGGGGATCTTTTAAAAACGCTAAAGCCCAGGCTACACCTCAAACCAATTAAATCATAATCTCTGGGGATGGGACACAGGTAGTTATAGAAGCTCTCTCTGAGGGCTCCCAATGTGCAGACAAGTTTGGAAACCATTGGTCTACATGAAAATGCTCAATAAATAGACTCTGTCAACTCTAATACTATGGACTAGATTTTTAGGTAGCTCATGTTTTAAAGCCACCATTTAAATAATTAATTTGCCTTTTTAAATCAGTCAACATTTTGTACTGGTCTACAAAAGAGAATAGGCTGGAAGTGACCCGGGTTCTAGGCCTTGGTTTTATTACCAATTAGCTGCATGACTCTAGGCAAGTCACTTTATGCACTTCAGTTTTCTTATCTTCAAAAGAGAACTAACAATATAATTTATAGGATTTTAGTGTAGAAGGGAGCTTAGAGATCAACTGTTCCAAACTTTTCATTGTACAAATAAGACTGATGAGGCCCAGAGTGGATATGGCACATTTCCAAGTCATGAAACAACTTAGATTTGGACCAGAACCCAGTCTCCTTCAACTATAACTCTCATCTTGTCTCAAAAGCGTAATGGATGTGATTGTGCTTTGATGAGTTAAATGGTAATATAAACAAAAGGTGCTACTGTTCTTCCTAATAATCATGATAACCTAAATTCTCTACTATTTAGAAAAGCACAGATAAGTTTGGCACTTAGGGCTCATGGGAGGTATTGGTAGACACAAGCAAATCCCCAGTATATTTCTAAGTAGTAAATTTCTTACAAGCAACCATCTTTCCAGTCTTTGAAGAGAGGAGAAAACGAAGCTCATTATTATTAGAAGTATTATCATTATAACTATATGACAGATTATGTTTCTGATGCTCAAAGAAAGTTGAGAAGGACCACGTGAAGATTTCAATCAACCAAAGGCAGAGCCTCCAACCAACGCACCTTTTGCCTTTTTACCTGGACACACCTTGCAGCACTTCCCATCTATTTTTTGAGGATACTTGCAGGGGTATCGACTGGGGCAGTGGATTTTCTTACACTCTTGCTTGGTGACATTACAAGTGCACAGCACACACTCCACAATGCCAAATGCCCGGAGGTTTGGGTGCCAAGACTCGCCATGGGAATAGGTCTTTCCATTGGAAACACACACTGGAAGAGAACACAAATGAAAACTAAAAGCTAAGGGGCTAAAATGGGTCCCTGTGCTCAAACCCAAGCCCTGAACTCCTTAACATATCAAGTATCCTTTGTTCTTGTCATGGCTGTGGAGATATATATACAGAGCAGTCTTTGTGATCAAAAAACTGCTTGGGCCACATTCTACTGTCAGCAGCTCCCCAGGTTCTTTAGCAGCAGCCTTTGGATGCTCACAAGTGGTCTGACACATACTAGGCAGTTCATAAATTTTTTAAAAATGGAGGAGTGAAAGAACGTGTGAAAGCAGAGTTCTTTCTGTCCTGGGCACCTGATAAGAAATCTCTAGTAGAATGTAGTGTTAATATCTGCAGTTCCATGGAAGATCTGTATGGCCCAAGTGGATGTGCTACCAGGCATGAAAATGTCCTAGAGATAATTGTTTTCCAGGGAGGCTAGATGCACACCTACTGCTCTTCCCAAAGGGCGAGTTTCTTCCAGATCCTGAAGCAAATCCATTCAGAATGTTCAATGCTATGAGAGTCTGATCCTCCAACATATATGGGTATGGAGCTTAGTTGTGCTGTCCTACTCCCTGGTATGGGAAGGCAGGTGCTAAGATGAGATTGAGAGGGAAAGGACCAATGCCTTGTGGGTAACTTGTGAAGGGATAGCCTCGTATGCCTCTAATCTTCAGGCAATTTCCTCAGTTCCCCGCCCCATAGTGGCTGTAGAGATTTGGCTACAGCTAGTCACTGCCTCCATGTTTTCTGAGGGGCCTTGAAAGAGCTCGCATTTGGGCTACAGGCTGAGTGGCCTATAAAAGGAAGGGGCCACAGGAACATCCTTCCATGAAAATCAACCCAAAACATATCCAGCTCCTACTGTAGGGCATGGAGCCAGGCTCTAGGATAAGAACTGCACAGGGCTGCCAATGGGGAGTCTGAGAATGAGTTCTCTTCCTTTTTGAGAGTGCAGGGACACTGTGGAGATTTCAAGCCATGACTGGGACTGGGTGTGTTTCTCATTATTCCCATCACTTCATCACACCCGGGGAGACCTGTCGGCATCCCAATCAACAACATCTCTAGGGTGGGTTGTATCACTTCAGGCGGGGCTGGGGTAGGAGAAATAGCCCCACTTGGGGCGTTTCTAGGAACTGACTGATTTGGCTGCAAGACAACGGCCTCAGAAGGATGAATCATTGGGCTATTTCTTTTTCATCAAGTCCACTGGGTCACATTAAGAAATATGGATGATTGCTGGCTGCCTTTTCCTGTCCTTTGCAAGGGCTGCTAGAATACTGGGCACTCTAACGGGTCAATCCATGTAAAGATTTCCAAGAACCCAAACCAGAGAGGCTCCCGATCTTACAGTGAGTCAGAATAGAGACTTGACACCTCAACTGTGAGGCTCAGGACTGTGGACAGGATCACAGAAAACAGGCCAGATGTGTTGTTCTCTCCCCTGCCCTCACCTCTTCTCTTTCTTCCCCAGTCAGTGACATTCCCTTCTAAACAATGTGATCAAGTGGGTACACGGTCTGCCTCAAGAACATTTAGGCTGGATTCAAGTTCAAAATGGTAGAGTCCTATCACTTCTCTTTGATTCTAACAAGGAACTAAGCAGATGTGTCTCAGAGGACCACATCATTAGCAGGCAAGCTAAGGAAAAGGATGAGCCATGCTGAAAAGCGGGGCAGTCAGGACTCCCAATGTTATATAGCTAGGTTCCCTCTCCCCTAAACATTTGGACTAAGGGAACAGTCCAGACTGGGTGAGAGCCCACATGCTGCAGTGGAACAGGGTGAGGTCAACTCTCTAGAGGGAAACACAGCCTTCTCCCCACCAAAAAATTCTCAAGATGATTTTGAATCATCCAGCTGGGGAGTTAGGAGTTGGGAGTGGGGACAAGTGATTCTCCAGTGAACTATACTAGAAAGGTCAAAAGCGAACTGCTGCATCCAAATCAATGGGGGCAAATGAATAAATGTAAACCAGCTGGGGCTTTTGTAGGACATAGAGAAAATCAAGGGATGAGCCTCTGCCCTGAAAATAAAAAGGCCTTGTGGAAATTATGGGATTTAGGATTTTCAAAGTCCATTTTCCCACACTTTTTTTTAAAGGCTTTGAAATACTTTCAGAGCAAATGGAATCTATTGGAGGCAATTTAGGATTGAACATCAAACTGCATCTTTACCTAACTCTTCTTCCTCGTTTCATAAACTTTTATCAGAATGCTTTGGAACTTAAAAATAATAATTTTCAAATCAAACACAGATCGATAGTAAATATTTCCAATCTTCTAATACACCACCATTTTTCATTAAGAGTTTTATTTTGAATGTTCTTTTAAGCCTGTAAGTTTCAAAAGCAATTTAATTTTTTATCTGTAATCTGAAATTTACATCTAATTAGTAACAGATGTTATCAACTAGCTTTGGCTTGACTAGCTTTGTTGAGATTTATGGTAGGAGTTCTTTGTAACGGATTGTTTTTCACTCATATTATTCAATCATTTGGTTTAATAATTTATTACTTTTAACCCATTCAGAGACCTGCCTTTGATTTGTTTTCCCTTTAAAGGAAACAAAACATGTTTGTGGTTTCATAAAAAGGAACCAGCTGAGCTCTTGCTCCGAAGAACTGGTTGACTGGACGCCTAAAAAAGTAAGAAGCAGTCAAGTTTTTGATCGAATTTCTCCTCCCCCCACCCCTGTTACTGGGAGGGGGGCGTGGAAGCCAGAGAATGCTGTGTAGGAAGAAATGGGGGCTGTGGATGTCTGTGGGTGTCTGCTGCAGCCAGTTGGTCAGCTGAGTGGGCTGCATGTCAGTGTTAACCTGATCAGTCCTCCTGGTGCTCAGCCAGGTGGTTTGTGGATTTCGCACTGGATTACTCATTCCTAGGGACAATCTCATATGCTACACATTGAACCAGAACCTCTGAGTGTGGGGCCAGGAATATATATTTTAAACAAGAGCCCCAGGAGAATCTGGGGTGCACTAAGGTGCAAGAATTGCTATTTCTAAAGTATGGATAAGAGTTTCAGAAGTGTTTGGCACCAGGTGCTTTTGAATGTTGGGTGCCCTATGGGAAAATGAACAACCTCTCATTCTGTTAAAAATTCAAGAAATTTTCCCAAACAGCCTCCAACCCCCAGTGCCAACTGAGAAAATGGTGGAGGCTGCTTCACAAGCAAAGGGGCCTTGACTATGCTCTTTTGGCTGCATTTAGGGAAGCCCTGAGAGTCCCTTGGAGTCACTTGTCCGTACTTACTCTGTAGACTTGATGGTGAGTGAACCATGTGTGAATATGTGATTTTTATGGGAGAAAGGGTCCTGTCCTAGCTCCAGCCCTATAAAGACCACAGCTGCTGAAGCCAAAATGTGGAAGCTTATAAAAGGAGGATGTCCCTTACCTTGTCCATGCTTGTGTTTGTTATTGATGACAATTTGCACAATGGTCCCTGATGCTTGCTGGGAATCCATAAGAGCTCCCCGGTGACTTCTGGCCCCAGGAAAGCGGGGCAGACCTCCAGCCTGTCGGCTTGGTGGAGGATCATAGTGAGAGCGGTGATAAGAATGTCTCTGTAAAATGATAAGAACAAATTCAGTCCAAGAAATCCACCAATGAGATGGCAAAGATTCAGTTACATGTATTAGAAGCCATTTGATGATTTTGATTCATAGTCATGAGCTCTGATCTTAGCTGCATGTCCACCTACACCAATAGAAACAGGGATGTGATAATGTAAAAGCAGCACTGGAAATATGCTGAGGTTTTTCTCTCTTCTTCTAAAAGATGAGACTAGATTCGTAGACAAACTCCTGGGGGAGAAAACAACTGAAAAGACTAAAGTGTCCTTCCTGCTCTGAAGACTCACATTCGGGTTTCAGAGTTAAGACAGCAGTCTGCAGCACAACGCAGAATGTAACAGAGGCCACAGGAGAAGTGAAAAGTGCTGTGCAAATCAGGAGGAAAACACAGCTTCCAGTTAGGGAGGGTTTGTGACTTGGGCCACAAAGTGTGGGTAGACTTTTTATAGGCAGAGTTTGTGTGGAATAGTCCAGGCAGGGGTTTCCAAGTTGAGAAGGTGTAGCAGAGAACACAGAGTCCATAAAAGGGAACAGTTGAAGGATAACTTTCCAAAAATGGGTGGGAGCCAGATCATGGAGGACTTTAAATGACAGGCTAAGGGGTAAGGACTTTATTTGGTAAGCAATAGAGGTGAGGATGTGGAAGGCTTTGAGGGATTTTTTTTTTAAAGTAGGGAAATAATGTAATCAGAACTGTATTTCAAAGCACTGAACCCTGATCATTTGTAGAGTGAACTAGATAGGAGGAAAAGATGAGAGTCAAGTATACTCTTGATAAAATGTGCAGAGACTTGGAACACAAGCAATGGCATAAGGTCATACAGCACAGCACAGATACCCTAGACATTTTATAGATAGAATACTTCACAGTACATGACAGTATTAGAATGTAAGCTCCACAGAGTCGAGGACTTTGTGTTGTTCACTGTTATATCTCCAGTGCCTAGAACAGCGCCTAGTATTTAAAAGATGCTCATCAAATACTTGCTGAATGAATGAAACTATAGTCCCTAAGGAAAGATTAGAGTCTTGTAGTACAAATAATCCAAACATTGCTCTTTTAGCAAGGGTTCAAGACACAAGATGAGCTCACTATTGTGCTACCCACCCCTCTCCCAGGAGCTGAGATAGCTTGGGGGTAGAAGAAGATAGAATGAATGAAGAGTGGAACCTTAAGGCTTAAAGCCAAATAACATTAATTGTGTTTTAGGGGCAACTGGCAATTGTTAGGGGTGAAGGAGGGGAACCCATTAAAAAAAGCTCTCACAGGCAATTAAAAAGGAAGATCCTTATATGCAGTGGTAGAAATAATGGGGAACCTTGGGAAGATAGTTTTGGGATCCTCTGACGCCACCATCCCATAAAACGTTGATTAAAGTTATGTGCTAAAGACATACATATTGTAAATTTAGCTTTGGGAAGTATTATTGCTCTCTTGGTGGGAAGGAGGCACTGGTGGGAGAAAGGGAGAGCGAATAGGAGCTCGAATGAGAGGACCTTTTTATTATTTATTATTATTATTATTTTTATTTCAGAGTATTACAGGGCTACATATGCTTTGGTTACATAAATTAAGAGGACCTTTTTTAGACCTCTGAAAGAGAACACTATTCTCTCTAAGAAGAGTCCATGCTTGTGCATTGCTATAAAAATTGACACAAATAAGAATTTGCATCAATTTGTTATCATGCACACGAATGGGATTCTCAGTGAAAATATTCCTCATTCCCACAATGGTTCATATGTCTTTTTCTGCCATAATCACTCACATTCTGCCAAGGCCATTACAGATTGTTCTGTCCTTTTTGGAGTTTGTCAAATTTTTGCCAAAGGAACACACAGAAGACAGTTTGGCTGGTGGGTGGCCCACTGATGCTAAAAGGAAGGAGTTAGGGATAGAATTAGAGAGGGAAGGTCGCTGACCCAGAATAAGCTGCAAGTACAAGAAGTTCTCTGACTCATGATGGTGAGCACAAAATGAAAAGCTGTTCTTTAGCACCAGGGACTCAGACCCTAGATATATGATAAGGGTAGGAAAATGATTCAAGTCAAAACCCCAAAACCTCAGGGATTTTGATCAGAGGCCCTATTGTAGACCATTTGGCCCCCTAGAACCTCATCTTGTTGATGTTTTTGTTTTACAGACAGAGAAACTGAGGCGAGGGAGGAGAGGTGGTTTATTCAGGATGACAATGAAGGTTGAGTTTTTGGAGATGGTGGGAGAGTGAGAGTAGGGGGATGATGAACAGAAGGAGGAAGAGGAAGAGGAAGAGGGTAAGGAGGAGAAAATGGAGAAGAGAATGTCTAGTCACACTCAGTGGTCCACAAACATTTGGCTAAAAGCTGCTCCAAAGGGTAGTTCTTTCAGATATAGAAGTTCTTTCAGCTAGTGTTCACCACCACATACACCACTGGTTCTCCACCTTGGTTGCACACCAGAATCACCTGGGGAGCTGTACAAAATACTGATGCCTGGGTTCCACTCCCAGGGACTCTTAAGTAATTGGTCTGGGGGGAGGCCTGGGCATCAGGATTTTTATATACTCCCCAGGAGTCTCTAATTTGAAGCCAAGATTGAGAATCACTGACATAAAAGATCTTCTGTTTTAGGGCTGGGAGTAGAGAGGGTGGTGTGTGATTTTGATTTAAGGGTAATGGCTTTTTCAGAGTCGCTCCCCTAAACTAATGAAAGAGGTTTACCAGGGACCATTCTGACCTTGTAACTTAGAGCAAAGGAGAAAAAGGCATTAACACCCTGGATTTTAAGTGAAATTGGAGCTTATCTTAAAAGCCGGCTGCAAATTGGCTGCTTGAGAGAGCAGGTCAAAACCAGTTAGAAATGACCATATAGATATGCTTTATTTTATTTTGCTTAGTATTTTGGTATTTTTAAAAAATTTACATACTTGAAAGACAGACTGCAAATAGTTCAGGCTTTTGAAGTGGCTCTAAAACAGTTCTTTTCTGGTGTTAGAAAATCCCCACCATTGTAGAGGCTCCCCAGGAATTTCTTCTTTACTTGTTCTAAGGTCTAAGATACAAGCGTTTTATTGCCAGAGACAGGAAAACATCAGAGTGCAGAAAGGGCCTTCGTGGTTGTGACATTGTATTATAGATTTGCAAGATGTTACCATCTTGGGGGAGACTGGGCAAAGGCACACAGGATGTCTCCGTATTATCTCCAACAATTGCAAGTGAATCTACAGTTATCTCAAAATAAAAAGTATAATTTAAAAAGTGTCTTCAGAATATATTCTATAATTCACAGAGCCATGAAAATATTGTACCTTAGTGACTACTAACCTAGGACTATCCCTGGCTGGAAGACACTTAGGCTAGTTTCCTTCCCAAACCATTGTTCTGACTATGTGAATGAGAGATGGATTTCTGTCTGTTTCATGCTGTTTCTATCCTAAACTCTTTAGCTTTTCTAATGGTCGATTTTGATGTAATCTACTGGGGGCAAAAATCAGAGTTTGGCTGTTGGCCAAAACAGAATTATGCTTGCTTTCATGTTTTGGCTTTCCACCCTGTGCCCACTTCTCCCTCCCCACAAAACACACCACACACACACACACACACACACACACACACACATACCCCACACACGCCCCCCACCCCTTCAATGGCACGAGGACCAATTCATTTGAAATTACGAGCTGGAAATCAAACAAAAGCTGTTTCAGGTTTTTACAAAGAAGTCATACTTGAACCACTGGTTCCCCTTCCTGTGCACTTCGTAAAACTTGGTAAGCTGATGGTTTTCAGACCACTTGACAAAATAAACCAATCAGCTGTGTTTCTGTTGAACTGAGGTTTTGATGGTTCCCTATAAATAAGAACAGTTTACAAAAAGAACAATCTACTGGATAGGAAATGTGCTATTAGGGCTGCTTTTTTTTTCTTCCCCATGCAGGAAGTTGGGCCTGCAAAGGATATTCAGAAGGGATTCTCCTGTCTTCTCATTTTAGGCTGGTCAAGAGCAAACAACAAATATGAAGAATTTTTCTCTGATTTGAGACTAATTCCTATGCATTAAAATTAATGAAAAGTCCTCTCCCCACCCCACCACCACACACATTTCATTCCACCTTCCACACCCATTTGTTCAACACATATTTATTGGGTGCCTACTATGTGTCAGGTATATATTTTTCCATTACTACAGATGCTATTTATTATTCAAATCATATTCCACAATATCTATCCCTTTCAGAACAAAGGAAAATATTTATTTATAATAAAGTGGAACCATGTGGCCATTTTGGTCTAACAGGCCCAAATGTTTGTTTCTAAAGATAGGTCTTAAACTCCTTTGAAAATCAATAACTATTTCAAGGCCTTGCATTTCTGTACCTGACCTCTTTTGCTACAGGAACTACTGGATTAAGTTCAGACATTTCACTAGCATCTTAAGAAGAACAATGAAGTTGAAAGACAAGGGATGGGGTTGAGGGCAGTGTAAAATGAAGTCAAGAAGAAAGGTTAATTAATGGCATTACCACCAAGATGGCTGAGGTGGCCACAGTGCATAGTGTGGGGACTTCTTAGGGAGTAAGGCACACAGTTAAAGGTGATTGAGCCCTACATTTTGTTTAGAATTACATCTGGTTGACAGCCACTAATTTAGCCACTCTCAACTTCCTACTGCAATGAAAAAAATTGGGGCTGAGAAAAAGAGGAAATTTACAACACAGAAAACTAAGACTGACATTATCTCCTGTCAGGATCTGGAAGGAATCTCACTTACTCTAAAGCAGATAGAGCTGGATGGAGAAAATCTTTCCTCTGGGTCTATAATAACCAGCAAACTGGGCAGCCCACACTCTCTTGCAGGATGATGCTTTTTTGAGATATCCAGAGTACTGTTCTCCACCCACCCCCCGATTCTTCTACATTCATTCAGAAAGATCAGTCTCCAGAAAACAATTCTGCTAGAGAGTAAAGCAAATAGAAATTGTTCCATCTCACTGCTGAGGCTTTTGGGTTGGGTGTTGGTAAGCTGGGGACATGAAAGTCAGACGTGGCCCCTGTGATGACTGGGAAGGCCAGCCTCAGCAACACTACGATGTTTGTATCATTCTTTTTTTTTTTTTTAAGATTAGTCAAGTGCAGTAGCGAGAAGGGAGAAAAGAGTAGAATAAGGAGTTCGATCTGTAACTGACTGTGAACAATCAATTGAGATAACTCAATACCTCCGGACCAACCTGTATCAGTCATTCTATCGCATCCCCCATCAACACCTTCCTCACACCCTCAGTATCCTCAGGCCAACCCTACAATTCCCTAGACTCCTGCCTCATATCCAATGCTTACTGAGAATTAATTCCTAAGGTTTTATTATAAAACTGATGTTTATGGAAAAACATCAAATAATACAGAAGATATAAAGTAAAAAGTCAAAGTCTATATTTCCTTTTGCCCACTTGTAGCCCTCTAAGATTACCACTCTTAACGTGTTGGTATGTGACCTTCCAGACCTTTTTATATGCATTTACATACATGCACATAAAAATTTTTGCATAAGGAAATGATAGTATAAAATTTCATCCGGCACTTTCTTTTGTTGATTAATATATCTTGGAGCTCTCTCCATCTTACTACATTTAGATGTACCATATTCTTTTTAACAAGCGCACAGTATCCCATAGATAGGTTGTATTTAACCAAGGCCCTATAGATAGACATTTAGGTGGTCTCCATTTGTTTTGCTCTTATGAGAATGATGCTGCGATGAATGTCCCCATATGCTTTTTTTGTACAAGGGTGTGATGAACATGTATTTATGAGCAATGATCACCTTTGTACATTTTGTACACTTTTGTAAGTTTTAATGTGGTAGATTCTTTGAATTGGAATATTTCCTTTTCAGATTTTAAGAAGTTTGAAGTACAATTATTCTTAGACATGTATTTTTTTAGAGAGGGATTCTATTTTGTTAGTTACTTCGAAATATGAACAGACCAAAGATGCTATTGCTATACATAGAGAGATGCCTACTTGTGAGGCTTATTCTGAGAGTAGCGCCGAGAACATAAATGACATGTTGCAGGGTGAGGGGAGTAGAATCGGGACTGCTACATTTCCTCTCTTACAACCGTATGCCTGTGAGCCTAAGGCTTGGGGAAGGGTTTATGTGGATATGTCCAAAGTACCCACCAAATCCCACCAAAAGGATGGGGTGGGCTACCTTACAACCCCACAGAAGGTCCTCACTGTTGAGGACAGGTGTAGTGACCTACCTTCCTTACAGAGGACATAAAGACGTGGCAAGTTATCCTGAAAGGGTACCAACTTCTGATCTACATGAAGGGCTGGGGCTATGGTTTCTTTGTGTATGTATCCTAGCCAGTTACCAGTTATACATATAACTTAAATGGTTATAGGTTGGTGATGATGTCATTCAAATTTCTGAGAAAGGGGAAGAAAAATGATGTTAGAAATCGTCCCTTTTTTGGATTTGCTGGGATAGTAGCCATGGGGAGAGGCAAGCTGGGCCAATGCTGTGAAGTGTTGAATTATTTGAGCTATTCACACTTACTGCTTCTCTGTTGGCAGGTTGCCGGAAGATCTCACCATCAGAATGTTCCCACGATAGTTCTCCATCCCCTGTTTATTAAAAAGAAATAAAGAAAGAATCATACATACATAGAAGGGAAAACTATCACCCTTGTGACCTAGCAACATTTTTGGTACAACATTTTTGGTATTATAATCCCAAAGTTCTCAAGACGTTTTAGTTTTGTGGCTGTCCTTCAAAAAATGACCCTAAAAGATTTCTCTGGGTGTGCCTCATTTTTCAAAACAACTCTGATGAAAGTTGCCACTTTCTCAATAGACAATCTAGCAACATTATCCAGAATTTGGAAAATAAAAGGGAAAATAATCACTTTCCACCTAAATACAGGCATCATTGTCACTTTTGCTTATTTTATGTCCATGATGGTTAAGTATTTTGCAGGTCGTATTTAACTTGTGTTTAAACTACCGTTACAGAATGAGTTGTAAGGATTTGGTCTGTCATAATTTGTTAAATTCACCATTATGTCTCTGAGAATCTGAAAGTTAAGGTAAAACTTCTTATGATTAGAGTGTTTACATAACAAATATCTACGATGCTCCCCTTTATTTTTGCCTGACACACCTTTCGCTAGGTCTATATGACCAACTCTTTGGACAGAGAACCCCTTATCATTGCTGATTGCCTAAAGGACTTAGCATCCTGAAGCCTTAGAAATGTAGAAGACTTCAAGCCTAACTGTCAAACTGATGGAGTTGGACAACAGATGGAGAAACCAAGGCTCAGAGAGGAGAAGTAGCCCTTCACAGTCAAATAATGAGTTTGTGAGAGTTAACACCAAAAACCCAAGTTTCCTGGCTCCCAAATATGTCCATTCTATAAGGGCAGGGTTCATTAATTGTGTTACTCATGGCTGTATCATCATCATCTATAACAGTGTCTGATGCACAGTAGTCACTCAATAAATACTTGTTAAATGATGGAATTGAGAGGCTTTCTGTGACAACCCTATCTAAAATTTCAAACCCACGCTGATATTTCTTATCTTCCCTCTTTGATTTTCCTCCTTAGCACTTATCGTTATTTTACATCTTACGTATTTTATTTATTTTGTTTATTGTCTGCTTTCCCCTACTAGAATTCCCCCATGATAGCAAGGATTTTTGCCTATTGTGTTCACTGATGTAACTCCAGCACCTAGTATTGGGCACGCAGTTAGTACCCACTTAATATTTTTTGAATGAATGAATTCTAAAACATCATACAATATATAGTGCTGTTAAATGTTTCCTGGACTGGCCTGTCTCTCTGGAGAGACTGTAAATCCCTTGAAATGAGAGACCACGTCTTAGACTACCTCTGTATCTCCTAGATCACTGCTTCTCAAAGTGTGCTCCCTGGACTGGCAGCAGTAACATCACCTGGGAACTTGTTAGGAATGCAAAATCTCAGACCCCACCCCAGACATACTAAGTCAGAAACTCTGGGGTGGTGGCCAGTGATCTGGGTTTTAACAAGCCCTCCAGGGGATTGTGATACAAGCAGGAGTTTGAGAATAACAGGGCTGGAATACTTAACATATTGCTGGATACACATCAGGTGCTCAATATATGTACTGAACTGCAATAAAAAATACAGAATTAAGTGCTTGGCTAAATGCATACTCTCTTCTTCCTGTTTATTCCATGCCTGAGTATTCCACGGTAGACTGTAAGCAAATCTATATGGAAACCCTGACTGACCACTGTAAAAGCAAAGATGATTTCACCTGTGTTTATGACTAGAAAATAATGCCCAAGAGTCAGTTAACATTCATTGAGTGCCTCTTGAGTGGAGAGCCTGATATTGCAGCAGAGGGAGGAGAGAAATCAAGCTGGACTCTTGCCCCTGGACGTTTACACCCAGGTTGGAGGTAATAGGAAATCAATATAGGAAACAGCCTAAAACTCACACACACACACACACAAAAAAAAAAAAAAAAAACCTAAATGCAAATGGAATACGAGGTCTGTCTGGAAAGTATCCAGCCATGTAATATGAATATGTATATTAACAATGTATACTTTCCAGACAGACCTCGTATACATGCCTAGGAGATATTGAATGGGAGAGACGTTGGCAGAGAGCATCTCAACCAAAAGGAATGGCATCTTCAAAGGACCAGAGCTTTGGAAATAGCAAGTCACATACTGGAGACAGAAAGCAAGATGTGGCATGAGTAAAAACATCAGATGTAAAAACCAGGGAAATGGGGCTGGTAACTACACAGAGAGAGAGAAAGGGAAAAGTAGAGGGAGAGCAAAGGAGGGAGGGAGGGAGAGAGTTGGGTAGGTTGTTGAGGTAAATAGAGGTGGTAAATAACTGCTGCATGGACTTCATAAAAAGGCTGCAGAATTCACATTTGATCCTGTTACCAATCTTTATGTAGGGAACCTATGGTAAAAATGATATTTGTGGAAGCTATTCTGGAAATGGAATACAGACTAGTTGGGGAGCAACTGGAATCTGGCAGGCCAACTCGGAAGCTGCTAGAGTAATATGTGATAGGCCACGAGCATCTGCGCAATAATAGAGAAGGATTGAATCAGATTACTGCAGATGCATTAAGACTCTGAAGGAAGATTTGACAATGGAGGAGGAAGGCATAGGAGAAAACAGTATACAACGACTCTCAGGTTACAAACCTGGAAAGCTGGGGAATGGCAATGTCATTAACAGTGATTGAGTGGGGATGAACTTAGATTTACCAGTCCCACTTTAGCAGGCAATGGTGGGTCTGAGCCAGATAAAATATGGGACCAGAGAGAAGACTAGAAACCAGAAAAGACTCACCAGCAAATGGCAAAACAAAATGTTAAAGCTATAGGATGTGGTTTCAAGCCTAATCTAAGTCACCCAAAGAGAGAAAACAAAGTACAAAAGAAAAATAATAGACTAGGTCTCTCCATCAAATGTTCTTTTTAAATGTAGATTTAATGATTGGTATTGACATGAAATGTTTACTTAGTATGGCCTTCTGAGAAGTTCAACTTATTGCATTTAGACCCTAGAGTTTTTAAAGGGCTTTTAATTAAAGAGTACTTTAAATACTTATAATCCAGTCAGAATCACAAAGCATCATAGAAGCATACAGTCCCTGTTACAAATGAGCAGAGAGGTAAAATGGCAAAGCAACGAGGCAAGTCAGTATCAAGTATGGGAGCAGAATATTAATCCCCTGTAACACAAGTTCAGATGAATGTGTCACAATCTGTATTTGAAAACCTGTGCATTTGCAGACAGGCATGTGTACCTAAATTTGAACTATTTCACTTCATTAAAAACTAGTAGAGTCATTACATATATATAGATATACACACACACACACAAAATAATATATAAAGAGAGCACAGGTTGAGTATCCCCAATCCGAAATGCTCCAAAATCCAAAACTTTTTGAGTGCCGACACAATGCTCTAAGGAAACACTTATTTCGGATTTTCAGATTAGAGATACTCAACCAGTAAGTATAATGCAAATATTCCAAAATCCGAAAAAATCTGAAATCCAAAGCACTTCTGGTCCCAAGCACTTCGCATATACTTAACCTGTATATAAATACACACATATATGTATATATGCACTACACATATATAATATATGCATTATATAAATAGTAGGAAATGCTAGTATTTCTGTTGCCTTTGGGGTTTCAAAGTCATCAAAATGGCATTCTCTAAGCTTCAGTGTTCTATTAGGTAGCTGCTAAAGGTTTCCACATTTTAGTTATTCTATTGAATCTAAACAATAATTAAATCAGAATTATCTTCTTAGATGTTGACATTTTGTATGGCTATAAGTGGTTCTCTAGACCTAAGTATGATCTGTCTGGATAGCCGAAAATAAATGTGTCCATTTACAATCTTAGATATTATATCTTGGAAAAAGTAGGCACCAATACCCTAAAAAAACCTGTTTCTTTGCTTTTTTTCCTGATTCACTGTACAAATTATCTTGAGTGAGATGGAGCCTCTTTCATTCAGCCAAGGTTTTTGTAAAAAACAGTGATTCTAATGGAGACAGATGGATTCTAGTTAATTCCGAGAAGCAACAAGATGTAATTTTAACCAATTTTTTAAACCAAAATGAAAAACAACTCTAGTGTACTGTATGTCAAACAATATTCATTTAACCTTAAAAGCCACATGTGTTGTTTATTCAAACTTCAATTATACTCTGAGTGGTACCCTATGGAGCTGGAATGGCTTGGCTTTCTGGTAATGGGAGAAATGGAGAACAAGTATTTGAAAAATGGTCAAAAGCTAGGCTGAAATTCAGACTGTTTATAACTCCCATGGCTTCCATTAATCTCTGGTTGGCTTGAGCAGGTCAGGAAAGTAAACCCTGTTCTCTCAAAAGGATGAAGTGTACAATGAGATTCTAAGATACCCATGAAGACAGCAAAACTATGCCAGAATGTGGCCACTTCTGACCCACACAAGACATCATAAACAGGGTGACCATAGGACCCGTTTTATCTCGGACAACCCTGTTTTATTACCTATTTTTCTAGTATGCATAATTGTTTAGATTGTCCCCGCACTTTCAAAAGTGCCTTGGTTGAGATTGTAAATTATATAGTCACTCTAATCATAAGGCAAATAGAAATGAAATGAATCCCTGAGACAGGGGAAGTGATCTCTGTATTTTCAGAGGAACAAGTTGAAATTGGCAGAATCAGGGCAAAGTGGAAGAGGGCAGGGGGGAAGAAACCCCCTGTGCCAGTTTCCGTGGTGAAGCACTTTATTGCCAGTACTCTGTACCCAAGCTGGAGATTAAGGAGCAGGTAGAAGCAGATGACCTTAGGGGGCCTCTGCCAAGCATCTAATTCTACAAATTCTGCTGGGAGGGAGAAAGCATGCCGAAATTTGAGGGAAGCTTTAATGAACACTGGTATAGGGATTCTGCGTTGATGGACATTCGAGCTTCCAATAATGATATATAGCACTACAAGAAGTCTTCCACTGTTATAAAGTGGACAGTCATCTTTTTTTTAAAAAAATACTTTATTGTCAAATAAAGCACTTCATTGTTTGGACTGCCAATACAAGCTCTTAGCATTTTAAACAAAATATCTGCTTGAGAAATACTAAAACACAGACAACAGGTAACTTCCTGCCAACAGTAGCAAGCCAAATCTGAAGAATACAAAAGCATTTATCCAGAAAAATCAGAAATACTTAGTTTTTTAAAAGTGCATTGTGAGAGTGCATGTGTTTGCAAGAGAGAATCAGAAGAGAGGGAATAAAGAAACTGTTAGCTGTATGGTGCCCACGACCCACACTCTGTTCTTTCAGTGGAGATATGGCTCAACAGATCCAAGTCTATGGTTAGAAATGGGGTCTTTGCTTCCTAGAGTTATAACAATGCATCTGCTGGATTGTTACCATATATGGCCCCTGGGAACAGAGACATCACAAAGTCTGTTCCTCCTAGCAGTCTCAGAGATAACAGAATTCCCTAAACTTGGTTTGGTTTCCCAAGTTGAGAGGCAGTATAGTATAATGGCTAAGAGAATAGACTGGAGCCAGAAAGCCTGGGTCCAGATCCTGGTTCTGTCCCTTCCTACCTGTGTGACTTTGGGCAAACAAATTAACCTCTCTGTGCCTCAGTTTCCTTATTGCTAAAATGGAGACAATAATGCCTACCTCATAGGGTTGTATAGATGAAATGAATTAGTATATACAAAGTGCTTACATCAGTGCCTGGCACACAGTGAGTGGCAGGTCAATGTTAGTTGTTATTTCCCCTCCCCTTTCTTCCCATCCTTTCTCTCCACTTTTTCCTCCATCTCCTCAAGAATAGCTTACACATGCAGAAAACCCAGCTTAAAGGACTCCCACAAGTGTGCTAGGTACTTAACGGAGGAAAGGGTTTGAATTTAACCAACCAACCAACCAAAAAAAAAAAAAAAACCTAGCAAAGAGAAAATTTATACTCGCACATTGAAAGGGAATCATCTCATTGCTAATCATCAGAAGACAGGGTCCTGGAGATATAAAAAAATCGCTGCAGAGCTTCCTTCAGCTCATACCTTCTCAACTGACTTAGATTTTCTCATAATTATGTTAGTCCTCTATTTTCATCTTTTTAGAAAAGGAGTTTGCATCTTAATTAAAATCCCTTTTCTCTCTTGGCTAAAAATGAGACTGAAAAGGACAGGTATCTACTTCATTGGGAGGCAGTGCAATTTACACAGTTATAAAGTGAAGCGTTAAAAATCCAAGTACCCAAATACAGTCCTGCGCTACCACATCCATGAACTAAAAATAACAAGCAGGACAGGCTGGGCGCAGTGGCTTACTCCTGTAATTCTAGCACTCTGGGAGGCCAAGGCAGGAGGACTGCTTGAGGTCAGGAGTTCAAGACCAGCCTGAGCAACAGTGAGACCCCTTTTCTACTAAAAATAGAAAAATTAGCCGTGTGTCACGGCACATGCCTGTAGTCCTAGCTACTTGGGAGGCTGAGGCAGGAGGATCGCTTGAGCCCTAGAGTTTGAGGTTGCAGTGAGCTAGGATGATGCCACAGCACTCTAGCCTGGACGACAGAGCAAGACTCTGTCTCAAAAAAAAAAAAAAAAAAGAAAAGAAAAAGACAAAAAAAAGAAAAAAAAAGCAGGACAGAGAAGGGAAACCCAATGATCTACCCATGTTTATTGGCTGGTCAATGTGGAAATGAAAAGCAGTTAGTTTAAGGTCCTTCTTTGCATGAACACCACTTTGGCTTCATGGCCTACCCAAAGGGCACCAGACTACTTGGTGGGAATGGGGGATATGAATACAGTTTTAATAGCTAAACCTAAGTGGAAAGTGGATGTAGTCATACTAGCTCTTTGCTTGAATCAACTGTATAATTATATCTGTTCACTGTGCCTGGACTTTGGAGACCTGGACTTTATAAGTTCTTATAGTTACAGAGTGGGTAATACTCAAATATGATTTCTCTGCTTGACATTGTTCCCTTTTCTCATGTTTTTCCTGTTTGCACTGTCAGTCAACAAATCAGATTGATTTCCATAAATGTTGGAGTCTAAGCTCATAAAGACTATTCTAATGTGAGTAATGGACACATCCAGTGGTGTTTCTGGGCAGCTATGTCATTCCTTGAAGAAGTTAGAAAGAATAAGGCTGAAAGAGAGTGGTTTTAACCACCCGTGAAGAAATAATTGCTCTGAAATGCTTCACTGGGAATTCCTTATTTTTATTGTAGAACCAGACTCTCACACACACACAAAAAGACCTGCAACCCCACAAACAGGATGGGGCATTATTGACCCTGACAGGATATCCCAGATGGCCAATTAGGAATCACTGCTATTAATTTGTTAAGCTCAATATGAAAGTCAGTGCTCTCCCATTCACTGTCTGAAGGACTTTCTATCCAGGAAGAAGTATTCTAGACATAAGAAACATGCCAAGAAGGAACATGATGACCTCAGAGGGGTGGGGGTCCTGGGACAGTCAGCAAGCATGTGGAGATGAATTCCGATTACAAGGGATGGAGAGAGAACAAAAACAACCTGGAAAATTTCCATGGAAGGAGAAAGGTTCCAGTCGGGATTTAGAAGAAGAGGAGAGGTAGGCAGGGATGGAAAATCTCTAAGAAATGGTCCCTTACTCATGAAGATAAATGATTCACTTTTGAAAGGGGATTACTAATAGTGGCCAGACTATTCTATAGCTATGAAAAGATCAGAGTATTTCAATACACAGTCATCCCTAGGTATCCATGGGGGACTGGTTCCAGGACCCCTGGTGGATACCAAAATCCGTGAATGCTTAAATCTCTGATATAAAATAGCATGGTATTTGCACATAACCTACACACATCCTCCCATATACTTTAAATCACCTCTACATTACTTATAATACCTAATACAATGTTAATGCCACATAAATAGTTGTTATACTATATTGGTTTTAAAAATTTGTATTTTTTATTGTTGTATTGTTATTTTTTATTTTTTCATTATTATTTTTGATCTGTGGTTGGTTGAATCTGTGGATGCAGAACCCACGAATATGGAGGGCTGACTATAATTTGAAGTTTAGGTGAGAACATACTAACTCAAAAATTATTGCATTAATTTTTAAAAATTGTATTTTATTGTGGTAAGAACACTTAACATGAGATTTACCCTCTTAACAAACTTTAAGTGTACAATACTATATTGTTAGTTATAGGCACAATGTTGTACAGCAGATCTCTAGAATTTATTCACCTCAGAGAGGGAAACAGGCATAAGGTTTCAGTTATGCAAGATGAATTTTTATTTTTTTAGTAGTGTTTCTCATTAACAATGTTTCCTTCCTATCATCATGACCAGGAGATGGTGGTGTTTCTGCAGAAAATGTGGGCCAAAACAAAAACAACTCGAGACTGATTTGTGAGTATCTATATTTGAAGTTGCTGTTATTTTTCTCCCCAGTTTTCTTTGATTTTGAAAACTGAAAAATTTGGTGGATTTTTATGATGTTTAAAAAGATGAAGCATCTCACAAACTACTTCCCCCAAGATCCCTGGATTCTAGCCAAGATGGCATCTGAGGTGAAATTTTGCTGCTTTTTTGGAAAGAGAAATCAAGAGTCTTTGGTAAAACGGCAGTTGTGTCGGACACTGAAAAATTACTTTTAAACAGTTACTTCCAGTTTTAGTTACCTTGAAGAGGTTAGGAGAAATATCTCAATTTCATAAAAAGAGATTTCGGTTTTCCCCCTGGGCTCACTCGAGATGTGTTGGATGAACGGGCTTGGGTTGAGCAAACTGTGAGTTCCGTCATTTCTCCTGCCTCCCTACCAGGCCTGCACTTGGAGCACTGTTAAGAGCTTTTTCTCTTTGTTTTTAATAAATCTATCAGCATGATCTACACTTAATACTATGCTAGGGGAAACAAGGGAAGAAGAAAAGATGTTCCTTTTCTTACACAGCTTCCCAGTTGGGAAGCCAAGACACACAAAACAATGAATGATATAAGAAAATACTTTTAAATGCTGAACTCTATGAAGAAGACTAAGCCCTGAAGGTGGACAAAGAAGGAGATCAACAAGTATTAGAGTGATCAGGCAAGACTATTAGAAGAGGTGCAACTTCAGCTGAGCTCTTGAAAGATGAGTGGGATACTAACAGGTAGAAAAGAGGGGACAGCTATTATAAGCTCGTGAGGAGTAAGGGTTTGAGAAAGGCACATAACAGGAGGGAGGGAAGAAAGAAACATGGCATGTTATAGGACGAGATCAGCTAGCCTAAAGGAAAAGGTGTGTGTGTTGGTGTCAGAGAATTGAGGCTGGGTAGCAGACTAAGGAAGGATCAGATTGTTTTACAGAAGGCCTTTAAAAACAAGCTGAAGAATTTAGATTGGATAATATGGTAAGAAACGATAGCCACTGAGCAACATGATCAAGTAGTTTCTTAAGAAGAAAATTCCTAGAGTAGGGTATTATGCAGCATGTACAATGTGCAAAGAACATTATAGAGAGTCCTACAGCCTTGTGGAGGGGCTGGTTTTGTGGTGGGATCAGAAGTTGGGGATCCTGGGACTACAGGACAGCTACCAGTTATCTCCCTAACTTTTGAGCCAATCTTCCCTCACCCTGGAGTGCAGAGAGCAAGGAGAAATGCGAAGTGAATTGAGGCTGGAGAGGTAGTCCTAGGGAGTCTTCCTTTACCTCCCTGACTAGGTCAACCCCCCTTCACTTATTGGCTTTTATAACACCTTTCCTTTGTGACATGTGGCACAGTTGCAATTTTATATTTATTTGTATCATTATATAGTAAACGTCTGTCTTCCCCACTAAAACTCCATGAGGGCAGGTTCCATGTTCGTTTTTGTTCACCACTGTATCTCCAGCACTGGCACAGTGCCAGGTACTTAGTGGATGCTTAACAAATGTCTGCTGAATGAAAGAAAGTAGACATTTACACTTGAGACTCAAGAAGCTGAGAGAGAGAGAAGGATGAGATAAAGGTGGTCCCCTGTGTTTGGGAGTGGGTAAGTTGAAGACTTGATGAGGAAAGATGGGCAATATGGTTACTCTCTTAGGAGTATCTGCCTATGCTAATGGGCCATGCACGTCCCCTCTCTCCCTTTACTCCCCTGCACTAGAAGAGGCCCTTGTCACACTCCTATGAATGGATCCTAACAGGTAGTATGGCAGTTAAGAACTTGGGACTCTGGAGCCAGATCGATTAGGTTCAAACTATAGCTCTGCCACTTACTACCATGTATCCTCTGACAAATCACTTAACTTCTGTGCCTCAGTTTCCTCATCTGTAGAATGGCGTATAAATAGTTGCTACTATTGCTGTGAAGATCAAATGAGCTACTCCACACATAAGGGCTTAGAACACTGCCTAGCACATAGTAAGTGCTACATACATACACCACCTAAGAAATGCATACTTGGCTTTCAAAACAGTCAATAGCCTGCCCCCAAATACCTCTCCCTTGTCTAGAGTGAGTCCAAGTACACAGCCTTCCCCATTGCTTTGGCAAGATAGGCAGGAGACAGGAAGCAGAAATGATAAATGGTGGAGGGAATTTGGGTGTGGGTTTGGGTTTGAGGCCTGTCTGCCCAGAATGTGGCATTAGTACAATCTCTGAAGAGATTTCTTCTTCTGATAAAGTTTCCCTTAAGGTTCCAGTGGCTCTTTGCGCTATGCTTCAAGTCCTGATGAGGTTTGCTGAAGTGCCAGCAATGACACACATCATGCCAACATTCTCCTGACTGTCCTAGCCTCAAAGAAATGTCTAAACAACTGAGGCGGGGGCTGAGATTCAATCCACATCTAGGATTGCTGTCTGAAGAAAGGCACATGTTAGTGTTTGATGACAGTGCAGAGGGCCATTCAATGAGGCTCTTTATGTGAAGGTTTGCAAGTTCAGCACTCAAAAGCTTATTTCTTTTTCAGTATTTGGCCTGCAGTTAGGGTGGCCAGCATAGAGAAGTGTCTGGGTTCCCTGTTGTATAAGTAATATGCTTATACAAGACACACTTTCGTAAAAACATCATTTTTGCAGAAAAAAAAACTAGGTGCTTCAAAAATTAGAACTTCAAAGGAGTTTCAACCGCATTATATATAACTGAAAGATGTAAGGAAGTTGGAGACACAGAAAAAAACAACAATTTTTATAAAAGTGTAGGATTTAGTCTTTATAAGGAAAGATGAAAGAAAATGGTGTATTTAGGCTGGAGAAGAGATTGGAAAGAAAGAATTTAATGAATTGTCAAGTATATGAAGGGACAGTATATGATCAGTAATAATTAGCTTTTATCTGTTGCTTGTGAGGACATAAAAAAAGAAAAGAAACTTAAATTGTGACAAGAGAACTATAGAGAAAATAGTTAGTTCCAGGATCTGTTACCATAAAGGGCTAGAAATAAAGTTCTGTCTATGAAGATACAAAATAAGTACAAATACAAATAAATAAATACAAAGGCAAAGCTATCAGAGATAGAGGAGAAGGTGCAATTCTACTTAACTCTAGGGTAATATAGTAATTATTACATAAAATATAAAAATTATCACTTACTAGGCAAGCAATAACTCTGTATTAGGCCCTCTCCTAGTACTTTATACCATCTCAGTTAACATTTACGACCACTCCACGGGTGGTAGACATTATAATCTCCATTTTTACAGCTGAGAACACTAAGGTTCTGAGTGGTTAAGTTGCTTGTCCAAGATAACAACACTAGTAGGTGGTAGCCCTGCAATGTCAAATCTTCGACCTTCTGGCTTCAGTGTCTATGTCCTTTGCACTATACCATATTGCCTCTTGGTTGCAGTAATATGTCTTTTTGTGGTTTCCTTCCCTTTCTTTCATTAATTGTTCTTCAATTTAGATTTAACATATCCTTTTCTCCAAACAAAATAATCTCAGCCTAACAGCTGGATTATAGTTACCAGCTGGTTATATTAGCAACCACATGTCCAGCTCTGCTCAGTATGGACGTTCTCCTTTTTGGCCAGACTCAAATTAAGTTGGGGTAAAGATGAGAAAGGAGGTGAGAAACAAAATTTCCATTTTTCCTGGCTGAAACATAATAGCGGCACTGTGGTACAGATATATACATATACATTGTTAGAAGTAGGTAAGGAAAGATCCGGGGCCCTATTGAAGCATAAATCAAATTAGGCTGTAACTAAATCCATATTGACCTACAAGAGCTGGTACAAATAGCATATTAAAAGGGATGAGCATATACTGGTAGTAAGAATAAGGTCAGTCTTTCTAAAAAGCAATATTAATTATAATGTCCTAAAGTGGGATAGGGAAGAAAAAACAACTTGGAGATTAGGAATGACACCAAGTAATTTCCTATCCACCATGAATCAATGTATAGTCAGTACCACCCACCACAGTCAATCAGTAATTCAGGGGAAAAAACACAACCATCATATCCTATTTTAGTAGCCCCTAATTCAAATCATGACTAACTTTCTAATAATCTCTCCAATCTAGTGTGCATTCATTCAAAGAGCACCCACTCTGTGCCTAGCACAGTGGGGGAAATAAAGACAAACCAGAAAGAGTTTCTGCCTTAAGGAGTTTATGCTTTGGTAGCGGCAACAAGAAATGGGCATAAATAATAAAAGGCGAAAAGTGACAAGGTGATAAATGTTCCTGGAGAAGCACAGGTTAAGTGCTGAGGGGTCCTGGAGGGGAGACAGGTTTACTCCCAGCCTGCAGGATTAAAAAACGTTTCATAGAGGAGGTGGCATTTAGGCTGGCTTTTGAAAGATAATCAGGATTTGAGGGTGGAGAAATTAGGGATGGAAGTGGGAAGGCAGAGAAGAGAGAAAGGCCTTCCAGCTAGTATTTTTCAAAATGTGACCTGAGGACAGCCTGCGTTAAAATCTGAGGAAGCTGCATTTGAGCTAGGTCTTGAAGGACTGGCAGGACTCCCACAGGAAGGGATGGAGGAAAAGGATTTTCCAGAAAGAGGCAACATTTCCTCCTCTTAACCTGTACATGTGCAGCTGTTACTGAGGCAGCCATGTTGTCTCCTTTTCCATCCAGTTCCTTATCATAAAATATCCACCACTCATTTACCTCAAACTTGGTTGCCATATGGCTGGAATTAGATGCTCTGACCAATCAGAGACTGAAATTGGTTACTTTTCTATTGGTTTGCTCAGGTTTCAGACTTTTAATAGGTCCAATTTAAGGGCACTAACCTCAGCTGTAAAACCATCATTTCAGGTTGTCGCCAGTCATCTACATGGTCTTAGGAATGGTTTCTCAAAGTGGTGGCCCATAGACCACCATTCTGCATCAGAATAAGCAATGGGGTCTGTTTAAATGCAGATTCCTGGGCCCCACCCCAAAGCTACTAAATTAGAATCTCTGCAGGTGTGGTCCAGGGATCTGGATTTCAACAAGTTTGTTAGGTGATACTGAAGCATACTAAAGTCTGAGAAACACTGAGAGGGAGAAGAGAGAGCAAAGGTGCAAAGGTAAGAAGAGAGCACAGGAACAATGTGAGTGGAACCTGAGGTGCACGAATGGAAGAATATCAGCCTACAAAGGTAAACTGAGGCTAGGCCATGGAAGGCTTTCACTGTTAGAGTCAGGGGTTGACATGTATTCTAGTGGCAACAGGGAGCCATCCCTTCCAGTGGCAGAGTGTTGTGGTTAAGAGCCTGAAGTCTGGAGCCAGGCTGCCAGGATTTAAATCTTAGCTCCTCAACTCACTAGCTACCTGACCTTGGACATGGTTCTTAACCTCACTCTGCCTCAGTTTCCTCATCTATAACATGGGGATAATAATGGTACTCACCACATAGGGCTGTCATGAGATTAAATGAGTTCAAATCTGTAAAATGCCTAGAACTGGGACTGGCATATAGTAAGTATGATATGTGTCAGCATAAAGACTTTTGAACAGGGGTGTAGCAAAGTTAAGGCTATATTTTTGGAAGACTAAGATGGCAGTAATGTAGAAAAATTACCTACCTGTCCCCATCAGCAAATCCTATAATTTTTTTCCCCTAACTCAGTGCTTAGTGGTTCTCAACTTTGGCTACACATTGAAATCACCTCCTCCTCCTGGTCTGGTATAAAGCTACCAAGGTAACTCTAATATACACCCATGGTTGAGAAACAATGCTTTAAATATATTTCAAATTTATCCACTTTTCATTATTGAGTCCTTACTATATGTAAGACATTGTGCTAGGTCCTTTTCTCATTTAAATTTCACAACCATTTTGGAGGCAGGAGCTAACATTACCCTCACTTTAAAGATTGTTAGAACCGTTGAGTAAGGCCATCCAGCTAGAAAGTAGCAGGGCCGGGATTAGAACCGAGGCAGTTTGGCTCCAAAGGCTCCACTCTGAACTGCTACTCTGCACTGTGTCCCCAGCTCAAGCACCTGCCCTCTCACACTGCAAAGGTTGCTGTATCAACCATCTTCCTGGTCTTCTCTTCACTTGCATTACTACATCCCTCCAATCTAGTCTGGACACAATAGCCAGTGAGATATTATAATACATCAATTGGATCATGTCATGTTCTTGCTCACAACCTTCCAATGGCTTCTCGATGCACTAAAAACTGAAACCCAAACTCCTTCCCATGGCCTTCAATGCCTGCATGGTCTAACTCCTGTTCACCTCTCCAGTCTCATCTCGTGCCAGTTTTAACCACAAATCACTGTATTTCAGTGACACTGGTCCTTAAGCTCCCTGAATGCTCTAAGCTCTTCCCTGCCTGGGGCCTTCGAACTTTCTTTTCTCTCTGCCTGGAATACATACTCTTCCCTAGGTTCTCTTCATGGATGACACCTTTTCATCTTTCAGGTCTGAGCTTAAACGTCACCTCCTCAGAGAGGCCTTCCTGACTACTCAACCTAAATAAACCTCTTATGTTCTATCTCAGGCATTTGCATATTTTATGCACAGTACTTACATTGTTTATATTTCAACATTTGTTTACTTATTTGTTTATGTCTTTTCTCATAGAATGTGAGTTCTATAAGAGCAAATAACATATCTTTGCTGCTATGTATGCCATATATGGTTGTGCAGGTTGTGTACCACACAAGGATGCCACAGCTAAGGGATTTCTGGAAATTCACAAGGATTTTCTGGAAAATGGCAGTGAAGTATCTTAAGTAAGGGGATCCTTTTTTGTAATTCATATAAAGATGCCATATGATCTAACAGTGTCCTGTATGTCTACTATATTTATCAATATATATGCAACTTCTGGCACAATGCTGAGCATACAGTAGATCCCCAATAAACGTGTTGATGGGATAGAAGGAAAGAAGACAATATTAGGATACTGCCAGTGGGAAAGTGGGAAAAGGGAGAGAGATAGACGGCTGATGACAGATTTGGCAATTTGAGAAGAGGCAACAAAGGAGGAATTAAAGGTGATTAAGTCTGATCCCAGAAACCTAGAGGGGAAAAAAAAGGTGCTATTATTAAAAAAAAAAAAAAAAGTAACCCAAAGAAGAAGATTGTTTTGAGAAGATGGTGATTCCATTTTGGATATAATTTGAGAAGATAATGCCCTCTGTTTTGCTTTTATTGAGTCTGTCACCATTTTACTGTGGGATTTAAAAAATATACCTAAATTTTCCCTGCAGAGTCTTCAAAATGGTCACATCAAAGGTTTGCAAGGTCCACTTTTCCTTTTAAGGCTATGCAAGAAAATGGTCTGTGTTTTATGATACAATAATTTAGGGGCCAAGCTAGAAGGGATTAAGGAAGGAGAGATAAAGATACTCACTTTCACATTAGACGACTTCCACCCATCCTCCCCTGCCGCATTCCAGCACAGTTTCTTTTAGGCTGTGGCCCTTAAAATCAATGCTTTTATTTATTTTTTCTTTTTGTGAATGAAAGTGCCTTTAAAAACTAAGGCTACTATAAAAGATCTCCTTTCTCTAGGACACTGGACAGGTATTTTCCTCTTTTCTAAGTTCTGTTACTCAGGATGGCAGCACCCCACGCCTTGCGATATGGGACACCTACCTCTGCACACCTGGCAGCAGGAATCCGGAACAGAGACTGGGAATGCACAGGTTAACTTGGGGCAAGTCTTGAGACCACAATACACATTCCCCTCCTGCCGAGGAGAAATAAAATTAAGATTAAAAGGATCAGGGATAAGTGTAAAGGCTTTGCTCAGTACCTGGGATAGAGTAGGGGCTCAAAATATGGTTCATCCTTCCCTACTGCTCTCCCATAGTTAGTTCTAGGTACTGCCTACATTTTATTACGCATTGTTTTTTTCTATTTGCAATTCCTCCATGCCAGAGACTAAGGCACAGAAGAGTTAGCAATCCTAGTCAGGCATCTTGGTCTAAGGCAGCAGAAAGTGTCTATGAGGCTACCATGAGCCTTCAAATCACCAAATATATTTTGGTTCTTCTCTTCCCTGTTCACTATATTCCTTAGTCCCCATCACACCCCAGCTGGATGTTGAGGGTTTAAAGGAATGAGGATTTGTATCGTAGCCGCCATCTGTAACATTCACTAGGGTCTCCCTTCCAAACCAAAATGACAAGCTCTGTGAGGGTAATACAACACTATACAAGATGATCTGCATTCCACAGTTCAGTCCAGCACAAGGCAAAGAAGAAGATCAAATTTACTTGCTGGTTATGTCTGTCTTTTCAATAATCTTCATTTCCTAAAATTCTATCTTTCAAATGTTATTCCTTAAACCTTGTTCTTAGTTCTTAGAAGTATATTCTTCTGGGGCTAAAAGGGTTCCTGAAAGGTCACTAGGAAAGCAAGGCCACAACCAAACTACTCAGATACCATATTTTTACTAAAAATCCCAAAGGGAAGAGATTCTGTAACTTCCCTTGGCAATCCAGTGTTTAATGCCCCTTATAGGCAGAATAGTTGTTTCTACATCTTAATTTCATTCCTTTGTACTTCAGTTTAAACATCCATTTTACTCCATTTTCTAGTTCTATCTATTCTCTAGAATGCCCAATTAGCTAAAGATATAATTGGAATATGTTACTCATGAAGTAAGCACAGTTATTTTGACAAGTAATGCCCCAGGAATTATCATGATCAAGCATTTATATAGAGTTTTCTCATTGCAGGGCACCAGGAATTACCTGGTTAGTAGAATACTTCAGAGATTGGAACCAACAGATACCCCATTTTCTTGTGAATTGGACTGAGTGGCCCTAGATGGTGTCAGTGATTTTCCACCTACAGCATTTCCAAGGCTTCAATTAATTGTGAGTCCTTCAGATGAAGACTCACTGGTGGTGGTGTAACTATTATGAAAAGGAGTGCAGATCAAGACAAACAGCTCATCTTTGTCCCTTTCAGCAGTCCTACAGCTTTAAGACTGGATCAACTGGGTCTGAGCTCTTCAACAGAGTTGTCCAGGGTTGATGAAGATTAAGGAGTTAGGATTGGCAGGGAGGCTTATGATTTAAATGTAACTTATCTTTCATTCAAACACCTTAAAGTGTAGGTGCAAGCAAAAAGCACAAGTACAGAGGAAATTCTCATATTTGGGTAGGGGCTAGCAGGGTCTCACCGAACAGCTGCACTGGGTACATTGATTGGGTTGCCGGTTCTGAAAGAGCCCTTCAGCCACGAATAGCTCTCCATGTTGGTAAGTGGTCCCATTGTACTCACACGACTTGCTGGTCACCTTGTTGTTCACTGGGGGTAAGGAGTCTTCTGGAACAGAGTGGAGAAAAACCACATTGAGTATTGGCATCATTGCAAAGAATTTCATAAATCTCAACAGCAGATGGGGCTGTACTACATAGAGGGAGTAAAAGACAGTCCTTGCTCCAGTGGCTAATGATTTTAGATAATATTAAAGTAGCCAGACAAGCACAGCAGGTGATATTCCCATCCATCCATTCTTTCATGTATTGAGCATTTGTTGAGCACCTACTATGTGCCAAGCACTGTAATAAGCATTAGATAGAGATCGGAGAACATAGACAAGACTCCTGCCTAGATGGAGCTAATAGTCCTAGATGAATAAGATATTAACTTGCCTGAAAGGAGAGAATCCACACTACCTCTATTTAATCTTTTCCCCCTGTTGCTTCAGAAGAGGAACCATTATCATAACTAGCCTAGTAACTTTATCCCCTCCCACATTTTGTATCATTTGTTGTGTCCTTGTATGCTTGTTCCAGCCTCTGTAGTTCTTGCTTATTTTTAATCCCTCCACCAAGATTACCTGCTTCCCCCACTTTTTCCCACCAATTGAAGTTTTATCAGATTTTGAAGATTCAGCTCATGTCCCCTTTCCACCACAAAGCATTCTCTAATAACTCCAGCCCACGATCTGGATCTCCCAAGGCATCTGATGTCTGAAGTAGACAATTTGGCACTTGAATATTATTGGAACTCTTATTTGTGAATTATAGTAACTTAGCAAACCACTTACATAGAGATTTCATGTATATTATTACAATGGAGCCTCCTAACAACCCTGTGAATCAAGTAGGGTAGATTCTTACCTTCATTTTTCATTTGAGGGAAACAAGTTGCTGAGGTTGAGTGACTTATCTGAAGCCACAAAGCTAGTGGAGTGGTGAAAAAGGGAATAAAAATCAACAATAGATATAAGCAGAGCTTGGAAAGTGCCTGCCATGAGATAGTGGAAGAAGAGAAATTAGGGGAGATGTATGTTTCATTTGGGAGAGGCTTAGAGAGTTGGACCACCCTTTCTTTCCATCAGTCAAAACTACAATGAAAATGAGTCCATTTTATGGTAAGTTGTATCTCAATACAATTATTTAAATAAACAGAATGAAATTATTCTAAGGATGTAGTGAAAATGATAAAGGCTAATAATAATACCCATAATAATAGTAATATAACAATAGATAACATTTATTGAGTCCTAACTATATGCCAGGCACAATGGTGAGTGCTTTTACATACATCTTCTCATTGGCTCTTACTAATAACATTCTGATGTAGATATTATGATTATGCCCATTACGCAGATGAGGAAACTAAGGCTTAAGAAATTAATTGACTCATCCAAGGTCACACAACTTGTAAGTGGCAGCACCAGAATATAAACTGAGGTCTGACTGATTCTAAAATCTTCCCTCTTAGCCACTATTAAAAAGAATGTCAGTCATTTCAAACCTATAACAAGGAAGGGGCCATTTAATTTAAAACCCAAACCCGTACAAATGGAACATGAAGGCCATGTTGTCCCTCTAGAATGTGTGGCCTAAAATACTCAGAAAATAGACATTGCACTTTCTTTGCCTTCAACGATTTGGGTAACTAGCTCAATTCTATACTTTGCTATATAAGTCGATCCAGCCTCAATTTCTGAGTAACTCATTCCTTGGGTGTTAACTATTTATTACTAACCCCTTACAGGATATAAAGAAAGTTCCTTAATTTTGCCTAAAAAAAAAAAAGAAGACTTAGCTCCTAGAAAGAGTTTAACTCATACTAATTGACTCTCTGTCTGGGCTAAGAGGCCCTGCCCCTGCTCACAAGTATATACAACCAGACAGCTGCAGCTGGCAGACATGAGTAAAACCCATCAGAGAAAGGACAGAAGCAGGGCCATTTGCCCCCTGGGCTCTAATTATTCCAAATCTCAGCATTTTGTGGTGAAGGAAAACTACAGTGACCTACAAAATAATATTTGCCATGGCTCTTGCAGAAGCTGGCAAATCTTTTGAATACCAAAAAAAAAAAAATTGGAATTATTTTGCCTCAAAGGAATGTGGATTGATTTTTGATCCAGGCCTTCCACCAAGAGATCAACAGCAAGGCGACTGCAGGGTGAGATTTTCCAGTGGAAGCATGATCTTGAGAATCTTCCTTGCAATAGTCTTCTGAGTAACCTGGCACTGGACTCTATTATTCTACTCAACAGGAGATGGGGCGAAAGGGAAAGAAAGGAAGACACAACAGAATCAAAGAAAAAGAAACCAATTATAGTCATGCTTAAGACTGGTTTTATGCAATAAAATTATCTTAATGTCTCCTCATTTATTCTTATTTAATTCTTCTAACATGCTTAACGGTATAGGGGGAGAATTACAAAAATGAGGCTACTAGTACCCCAAAAGATTTGAGTCCTTTCACATAGCTGTTTAATAGGAGAGCCAACTCAGAAAAATAGTTTTCCATAACATTCTGAAATTAAAAAAAAAGAAATATAGTTTTCCTGCCTTCAAATTTGTGCTTTTTTCACAGGTGGGTGTTAAAACTTCGGGGCAGGATTCCTGAGTCATAATCCCAACTCAGGTACTGACTCCCCATAATCTCGCACAAGGCACTTTACCTCTTTGGGCCTCAATTTTTCTATCTAAGAATGGGATGTGAGACTCAAATCTCCCCTTGCATCTTTAGAGGGCCAACATAGCATGCTTTCCAACCACAGAAGCAAGGAAAGCCACCTCATATTCTACCCTCTCCCTTCCCAGATTTTCCAAGGTGGCTAGGCTTCTAACCAACTATCCTTGGAATACATTCAGTGTTCCTGACTGAAAACTGGCAGAAAATCAGTCCAAAGCACAGCTGGTTCCAGAGCCCCTTAGGCTACAACAGGAATGAACAGTCTGCATGGCTTCTAGCCTCCCCGATCTCTCCTGTTGCCAGTCAAATTCCCACACAGCACCATGAGGAAGAGTGGAGGAATGACATCGTGGGGTAAGCAGACAAGCACTAAGCCATATGACTACCGATGTGTTGGGAAAGAAACGGTTTCTTCTTCCCAGGTGAGGGATGGTGTTATATGTAGGCAGAACTATGATTTCTGGGGTGCTCAGAAAATACCCCATTATCCTAAATATGTCTTACCACCTTTTCTCTCACTGATGCCTAAGATGCCATCATTAGAGTCCATTCCTTTGGGTTAAATAATTGTCCTTTTGCAATCAGATTTTGCAATCCCAAGACTTCTGCGAGAGGCTACATGTTGTCACTAACATCACAGTGTGAGTAACTTTGTCACAGGCTTTTTCTTGCCCTTCAGAACAATTAGCAAATTTTACCAAGAGGTATGTGGTCCCACCCCACTTCCTTTGGTATACCTTCTCTCCCCTCCTGGCACTACCCTTCTTCCCACTCTCTGGAACCCAGTCCTCATACTGGTTGCTCTCTTCCCCACTCTCCCCACCTTCAAACTTTCATTTTCTTAGTGGGGCGGTTCTTGGCTAGTCAGAAAGGCAACTTGTATGTCAGTAGACAAATCAGCCATCCCTTCTTTTGCCATTGCTGCTGTTACTCTGGTTCCTACTTCACTTTTGATGGCTGAGCCTGATTCTAACATTTCTTTGGTTCTATGTCATTCTACTGGTATAGTCCCAGCACATTTGCAGGCTATTTGGGGGGTAGTGGTAGAAGGAGGATACGGAGATGAAAGTAAAGGCTAGAGAGAAGAGGTTATGTTCTCTTTAATTGCCTGTGAGACAGAGAGAGACTCACACACATCCAACAAAGTAGAACTGTATAGTCCAAAGGGCTCTATCCCAGATCTCAAAAACACAAGAGAGAAGATAATGGCAAGTGGGCTAGGAAAGGAACCCCTGGAATAGAGCGCTATTTGCACATAGTGTTTTTCAGCTCTGTATCTCATAGTGATACAAGAGAAAAGAATTGAGCCTGGTCTCTGGGGTTGGCAAACATTGGTCTCAGGAGTCCCAGCTGCTATGGTCTGAATGTTTGTGTCCCATCAAAATTCATAAATTGAAATCCTAATCCCCAAGGTGATGGTATTATGAGGCAGGGCTTTTAGGGGGTGATTACATCATGAGGATAGCACCCTCATGAATTGGATTAGTGCCCTTATTAGGAGAGGCCCAAAGGAGCTTGTTTGCCCCTTCTACCATGTGAGGACACAGTGAGAAGGCATAATCTATGAATCAGAAAGGCCCTCACCAGAGAACAAGTATGCTGGTTCCTTGACATTGGACTTCCCAGCCTCCAGAACTGTGAGAAATAAATTTCTGTTGTTTATAAGCTACCCAGTTTATGGTATTTTGTTATAGCAGCCCAAACAGATTAGGACACCAGCTTTGGCACGTCTTTGCTCTGTGATCTTGGGAAGGCTACTTAATCTTTTTGCACCTTGGTTTCCTCATTTTCAAAATGAGTATGCCATCTACCTTACATGGCCGTGAGGTTTAGAGATAATTTATTTTAAAAAGTCTAAAGTATCTTGTGCATAACAACATTCACAATAAATGGTAGCTTGATGCTGGTCTAGAAAGATGGCATAGAGAAGAAAGCAATGGAAGGGATTTTCCTAATTTCCATGGATGACGACAACTATTTAAAAGGCATTTGCTTTGCACTTATGTGTATAGTAGGTGCTGTGGGGACATGAGTTCAGACACTGTTTCTTTCTTGTTTCCTTCTTCATTTGACAAGCACTTATGGAGGTCTCTGACTATACCTGGCACTAATAGGTCCTTGACTATACCTTGACAATACTGGGCACTATGCTAGGTTAAAGCCACAAAGGTAAATAAGACATTTCCGTGACTTCAAGGAGAATCCTGCTCTCATTGTGGGGGTAGGAACAAAAAGGTGTTAAATGATAACATATTTAAATAACACATAAAGGTTCATAATGGAAGAGAGGCCAAATTATCACAGATTGCCAAACAATGTCAAGTGGGAAGGAATATCAACTACATCAATAAGGATTCAGGTTAGATAGTGGCAAGTAATCCTAGCTGAAAGGGTTATTAGAAACTGAAATCACAGGCTAACCAGCCATGTAGGACAGTCATTTTCAAACTAGGTTCTGTGCTGCCTTAGCATTTTCCAGATGTGTCTGAGGGGTGTGAAAAAAGAAATCCCTTTCCCATTTCTACTTCAACAGAATATCTCCAATTTTATCAGTGAATGTGTTTTTATCATTTTGTGTGTCATATCATGTGTTTTTTATCATTTCATTTGAAGAAACGGTTTGCTGCTAAAAGACACTGTAAAACGCTGGAATAGAATCTCTTCAGGGATTTGTTATTTGGGGATTAAAATCCTATGTGTCCCTAATATATAAAAAAGCTTTCATAAATTGATAAGAAAAAGACTAATAACCCGATGGGCAAAGAATATAAATTGACAATTGACAGAAATGGAACTAAAAATGGTGCTTAGACATAGGAAAATATATTCAACCTCATTCATAAGAGAAATGTAAATTAAAACTTTTTCTTATCAGATTTTCAAAAATCCAAAGGTTTGAGTAATACACTCTCTTGGTAAGGCTGTGAAGAACTGATAAAAAAAAAACACTATGAAGAGAAATTCAGCAATATCTGTCAATTTAAAAATGTATATATATTTGACCCAGTAATCCTATTTTTAAGAATTCATTCTATAGATACACTTGCACATACGTGAAACATACAAAAGTTATTCATTGCAGCATTATTTGTAATGGACGAAAATTGGAAATAACTTCTATGTCCATCAATAGACATCTGGCCAAATGTGTGATGGCTCATTAACATAATGAAATATTATGTAGTTGTATAAGAAATGAGTATGCTTTCTACGTACTAATACAGAAAGATGTATTATTAAATGAAGACAATAACAATGTATAAAATGATGTGCATAAATACTACCTTTTATGTAAAAGAGTATATGTTCATATTTGCTTACATTTTCATAAAGAAAATCTGGAAAGATACATAAGAAAGTACTAAAAGTTATTAAGGGAACTACATGTTGGTGGGGGAAGACAAGAATTGGGTGAGTGTGGGACAGGGGTGAATTTGAATTTCTACTGCATACCTTTTTATATATACATACATATATAATCATATATACATGTACATACACATATGCATTCATATTCTTGAATGATACAAATGTATTTCTCACTCAAAAATTAAATTTGAAGACTATGTTTGAAAAATATTCTACTTGAAGGCCATGGGCTAGACTAGGTGACCATTTTGGGTCCCTTGAACCATAGAAAAAAATCAATCCTACAATGCTGGTCATCAGAAGTCCAGCTCTATTCCTACTAGTAGGACAAACTCTAGCTATGATTTTGTGTTCCCAGTCTTATTCCAATAAGGGGGTTTTCTCCTATTGACATTATTCAGCACCTCCATCTGGGGAAAGTGGGGGCTGTTACATTACTTTCTTAAGCAGTTTTAAAGTAATTGTGTAAATTTGGGCTGGCTTTTAGGCCTTGGTCCAAATGGAAAGGAAGCAGACAAATAAGAGTGCTAGTGGGAAACCAACTATGGCCCTCCAACAGAGCACTGCTATAATGGAGAGGGGCAGCTGGGGGCTGCATCTTGCTCAGGCTAAGTGAGAGAATACAGCAAGGATGCTACACATCTTGCAGAACGAATGCATCCCAAACAGTGGGTGCCTAAGTCCCCCTCCAAAAAGTAATAATGCTCATGCTCTGAGGCCATGTGGGTTCAGATGAATTTTTCTTTGGAATGCTCACAGAGATGAGAGGTACTGCTTCAAATGGGTCCATCAGCTGATCCAGGGATGCCTACCATTTAGATTTTTTACTTTCAGTGCTCCAACCACCATCACTTCTTTTTAGCCTGGGCCTCTCGATGCGATGACTTAACTAGATCTGTTTTCCTTGGGCAGAGTCCAATGATTTCCAGATCTTCCTCAAACTCTCCTGCTCCGTAAAAACTTAACTCTTCTGTGGCCCATCACATTGAGGTCCTGCTAGCAGGCCTCAGCACTAATCCCATTCACTAAGTCATACCAAGGTGTCAATGGAAGTCTATGATTTAAAACAGGGTCCTTTTCTACATAATTACATTGTGACATGGGCCTTTGATGTTTTATCCATAATGGGGCTGTAGAGCACAGGGCAAAGAGTGTGTGAAACTTTTCAGAACTTAGGACTCACATGAGGAAGCTTGCTGAAAATGCAGCTTCCAAGATCTGTCCTTGTAGGAGGAAAGGCCTTATTTCAGGGTGTCCCATTTGGGTTCAAATTAAAGCTCCACTATTAATTAGTTATTGCATACTACCTGAGCAAATCCTTAGCACCTGTGAGCCTCAGTTCCCCATCTATAAAATGGGGATGATTATAGTACCTACCTCATAGGTTGTTGTGATGATCAAACGAGTTAAGACATAGAATATGCTCAGTGTATAGTACCAGGTACATATTAATGCTCAGTAAATGTTATTATTGTTCTCTTATTACTAACTATAAATGATAGGGTTTCTGGAGGGCAGAAAACGGGCTGGTAAGGGAAGAGATGTGGGACTGCCTTGTCCTTACAGTGGCCATCCTCTCCCCACACTGGCAGACCCTGCCTCTGTATAAGGCTCATGCTGAACTCCAAAGTAGCAGTGACACTTACTTTTCAGTCAGTATTATGTGCTATAACTGTTTAAAATTCCCAACATCCGCAACATAGTGACAAGGTGTGTTTTTACCCCCATTCAGTATAACACTGTCTTTTACTGCCCTGTAGAACTTTTCAAAATTGCTAGATTCTGAGTGGTAATTAGAGAGTCACTTCTGAGCCATTACATTCACTGAGAATCCTTTTACGCCCCGGCTCTGGAGCTGACATCCTTTGCCCCATCATCCCTCCATCTCAGTGGGGAGCCCACCAGGTGTGATTTCTTTAGCCAAGCAGTTGCTTTTTGGCCAGAGCCATTTACCAAACCCATAGACTCTGCTTTGGATATATTGAGGGCCCCAGACAGGTGGATTTGTGGGTAAGAAGGGTCACAAATGTATTTGTGATTCTGAGTGGTTCTAAAAGGCATGTAAGAGAGGGAAAGATGGAACTCCTCAGCCAACTCGCCCACTGTATTTTAGCCATCATTTCCAGTGTCCTCTCCTGCAGCATGTTTTCCAGAATTGCTAAACAATATTAATTGTTGATTGGTTTGAGTTTCATCTTTGTTTTGGGTCAGTATCTGAGCTGCTTTTCAGAAAGGATTTCATATTTTTCATTTTAGGAGGCCTCTCTATTTCTCCCTTCACCCATCCTCTCTCCTCCGGCCATTCATGGTCCAGCTTTTGTCTCACCTTTTCAAGGAAACCTCGCCTAACTACTTCTGCACTTGATGGTCTCTTTTGGGGTATGGAAAATGATCAGTAGAGCAGACTACTCCTGCTATGAAGTTTCCAAAGGTGGCAAGTTCACCATTTTCCTAAACTCTCTTCCTCTTTGCTTTGCCAGAATACCTGACATGACCCTGGGTTCAAATGTTAGTTAGAAAAGGGCCCTATTGTTCCCAGAGGCTTAATATGTTCACAGTAATGAGTATAGAAGACTGGAACAGTCCCCCAATAAAGAGACAGGCCCTAGGGTGGGGGGCAAAAACCCACAATGAGACACCACTTCACACCCACTAGGCTGGCTATAATAAAAAGACAATAATAACAAATGTTGGCAAGGGTGTGGAGAAATTGGAACACTGCAGGTAAGAATGTAAAAACGTAAAATGGTACAGCTACTTTGGAAAACAGTCTAGCAGTTGCTCAAAAAGTTAAATAGAGTTACCATATGAACCAGCATTTCCATTTCTAGGTATATACCCAAAAGAATTGAAAGCAGGGACTCAAACAGATACTTGCACATGAAGTTTTATAGTAGTATTGTTCACAATAGTCAAAAAGTAGAAACAACCCAAATGTCCATCAACAGATGAACAGATAAACAAAATGTGGTATATACATATACTACAATATAATTCAGTTATGAAAGATAAACCTTAAAAATATTCTGTTAAGTGAAAAAAAAACACCCACAAAACACCACATACTGTATGATTCCACTTATACGAAATGTTCAGAATAGGCAAATCCATAGAGACAAAGAACAGAATAGTGGATGCCAGGAGCTGGGGGGAGGGGGAACGGGGAGTGACTGCTAGTAGGTATGGGGCTTCTTTTGGAGATGATGAAAATATCCTGGAATTAGACAGTGGTGATGGGTGCAAATATACTAAAACCAACTAAGTTGTACACTTCAAAGGGGTGAATTTTATAGTATATGAATTATACCTCAATAAAGCTGTTACCAAAAAAAATCAAAAAAACAAAAACAAAAAGTACTAAACATCCTACAATGCAGGCATAAAGGCTGGGTATCAGAGTGGGGGCAGGCCTGGACAAAATGAAGGTGCTTTGTACCCTGGTGACAGGGAGGCAGATGACAAAGGGAAAGATAAATTAAAAAGAAAGGGAGAACCACAGAGGGGTAGAGGGGTCAATCCCAAGTCATAATCTTGCCCAGTGCCCCTCGGCCATGGAGTATTCACCTTGGCAGACAGCTGAGCGAAAGGAGGAGGCCGATGAGGGTGAAGATTTTCCTGCTTGGAATCTTCCTGGAGAGTCTGTGTGGGCCCGCACCTTCAGCAAGACTAGTGGTCTCCCTACTCCCACCCCGGGCCCAACCCCCAGTGAGGTCCCAGGCCAGGAAATTCTTGTAGCAGATTCAGCAGATCACTCTGCAACTAAACAGACAGACACAACACTCTGTCCCAACCAAGAAGGTGCCGAGTGAGAGGAAACAGTCATCTGCTGCTCCAGCTGGCGAGAAGAGAGTGGAAGAGGGCGCTGAAAGCTCACACCCTGGTCTAATCCCAGGTCTCCCCTCCTCATCCGGACCCCATCTGTGGGCTGTTTTTCATCCCACTTCCGTTAATGTTTCAGCTGCTGTCAGTCAGTAGTTGACCCTGCCTGAATATGCCGTCTTGTCAGGCAGATGGCTGGGAGGGATGGCTTGAGGAGAGGGTTTGTGCAAGAAGGGAACATGTCTCTGTGAAGCAAGGGGTGCTTGCAGACTGGGCATAGATTTGGGGCTTTTTTCAGTAGGGGGAGCACATATGTTCTTGGCTAGGTTGTGCTACTGGCTTGCTGTGTGATAGGACTGCTGTCACTTTGCCACGTCTGGGCTTCAGCTTCTAAAGAACTTTCTGTGTTTGTGAATATGTGTGGGTTAGTTGGGGGTAATTGCTTCACCTGCTTCTCTTTCACAGGGATGTAGTAAGAACAAACATGATTATGTATTTTGAAAAGGCTCAGGGAGTAAGGAAGCTACATACAACACAGCCAATTGATTATGATTATTTCCTGCTTACCAAGTGTATTCCATCCGAAGGCAAAAAGAGATTTATAATTGTATCTGCTTTGGCAGACCAGTGTCCGAGCTTACTACATCCCATAGAGGTTTTGCCAACTCAGAAAAGCCCCCTCAGCTGGTGATTTGCTGCCTTTCAGGTATCAATTCTAGCCTGACAGTGTCAGTCACCTGCTTGTGGGTAAGCACCCAAGGGCTGAAGCTCCATGTATGGAGCAGCACCACAGCATGGCCCAGCCAGGGTCATAGAGTACATCTCAAAGATGTATCCCCATGGCTAAAGAATGCTCTACTTCAGACTGTCTGGTCCCTGCCCACACTGTGCTCCTTGCCAATTCTGCCTTGACTCATGCTAGACCCAACTACCCCCACAGACTACCCTTGGCTTACTCATATCTTACCCAGCCCCCAGGGTCCATCAAACACACTCTGATTTCTTGTAGCAACTCCAGTGGTCTGTCTGTACCCTACAGACTAGCACCTGATAGCAGGGATCCTGCTTTCTAAGGATCAGTGAGTACAAAGGAGACAGGACCTACGTCTTGTACTTCTCTGTCTCCTGCTGGCTCTAACACTGGAACAGAGCCTGGTATGGGGAGCAAACATTCAAATAGTGATATACGCTTCAATGTTGATAGTCTATTATTAATTACATTAAAATATAAATATGTACATCGAGGGGCAAGATGGTTCTTCATTTAAGGCCCAGATAGCTGGAGAGAAATAAGTATGACTCTAGAAAGTGATTCTGAAGTGAGTCACACAATTTTGAGTGTATAAGAATATATGAATTCTGGGAAAAGGGTCCATGGGTTCTATCAGATTCTCAGTGTTCCATGACCCAAAAGATGTGACTTCACTATTGCAATACAAAGTGAGGGGCCTGCGGATTTCACTTCAGTAGTACAGGATCTCTGCAGGCAACTCTGTCCAGATTCTAGGCCTCTAGGGTTATGCATACACATTTTCAGCTGTCTGTGTGCTGAGAGTGCTTACTAGTAGAAGCTTCTCATAATCTAATCTTCAGAGGGAACCTCTACGTTCTTTTTTGTCAAAATTTCTTCTTCCACTTTATTGAACAGCTTTATTATCAGCTCCATTATTCAGCTCATGGACCATTCCAATCTCATTACACAAGCCTCCTAGGGTTTCCCAAGTATATCTCCAAGAGGAAAGTGGAAATGGCCTCCTCTTCCCACAGATGGAAATGAGGCCCAGAGATGCCTAGGGGATACTGTTATTTAGTGCCAAAGCAAGGATTCAAATTTAGGTCTCTTAATTTTACCCACAGCCACAAAAGGTGAGGGCTAGAGAAGCCCAGCAAAATCCAGTGCAATAAGTGAGGAAGAAAAAAAACACAAATCCTTCTGTTTTCAGAGGCTTATTCCTGAATCTCAAACCTTCATCTGAACCCTTCATACAGCCCAAGAAAAAGAATCCCTTTTGTGGTGGATCCCATAGGTTTGTATTATTCCTTTGCTACCATACTGTGGGTTTTTAAAATTTTTCTAATTACCAAAAGGTATAATAAATGGACTTGTAGTTCCAGTGAAAATGTTAAATCAACTATTGTATGTGACGCCTAATTGTTAATGACAGGTTTTGTGGTAACATGTGTCACTCACTGCCTTCCTCTTCTCCCTAAATAAATTAAGAATGAGATCTACTATTACTTGGTTAGTTCTAATCCTTTGGGAATCAGGCCTTTTTTTTGAAGGTCAATGACCCTTTGAAATGGTCAAATTAGTCACTACCCTCAAGCAGCATTTACAGAAACAATGCAAGGCATCTGGATGAGACAGTGGGGAGTTCAGTCAAGCATTCCTTTGTATTGCCTACACCAGCATTTCCCAAGTCTGCTTTGCAGAGCACTACTAGTCCACAAGATGCTCTGTGCAAACAAAATTCTGTGCTTCAAATAAAGTTGGGCAAAGATCCATGTTCAATGCTCACAATGTCCTTTTCAGCATGTTAAAGGATCTCAGAAGTCCCATAGTAAAGAAACCTGTTTAATTACAACTCAGCATTTTCTCTGACTGACTTTACTGAACCACTGGACTCTTTTTATTTGCACCTAGTAACAACTATGAACATACTAGGAACACCCCCTGGGAACACTGCCTTGCACCACATCTAATACCTAGATATTTTGAGGATCTGAATATTTGCCATCTCATGGACACTATAACTACTGAATTCAGGACCCCACTCTTACCCTAAGTCACACCCAACCTTCAGCTAAGACCTAACATGTTTCTCCTAGGTGGCTGCCTCTCCAGGGAGAGCACTGCTCCCTCACCCCCTCCCTCTCCCTCTTTCTCTCATTAGCAAGCTCTAGTAAAAGAAGTCAAGCCCAGGAGTTTGTATTTTTCCTATATATGATGAGAAGGCAGTGAAGTGATTTGATGAGATTTACATTTTTGAAAGGTGTTAGGATGACTGGAGGAGAGACAATGAGGTTGGAGACAGGACTTGTCAGGAGGTGACTGAAAGAGCCCATTGCTATCACATTACATGCTAAAGGAAGAAAAGAGGCATTTGGTACTTGAGGACTATTTCAGAAAACTTAACCTCCAACACGCATTTTGTTGTGTTTGGAAAACTGTTAGCAGCAGGCTTCAGAAAGTGGTCCCTGGAGGCCACTGGCAGAGGCTGCAGGGAAGGTGGTGGCAGACAAGGCTCCAGGCTGCTGGAGCAGTGGGAATGCTGTTAGGAAGATGCAGTCCACTTCCTCCTGGAGACCAAGGGAGGCAGCTCATTTGCCATGTCAGGGAACTACTAGAGGAGAAGAGAAAGTATCATGTTGCTCCTCCTAGGAAATCCTTTAAGAACCGAAGCCAAAGTTCCTGCTGGAGGGAGGGTAACTTAGGTAAGAGTACACAATACAGAGAAAGGAAAGGAAAGGTGTTAGGAAATCTAGATTCTAAAGAACTCCACCACTGATTGCCATAGGATGGTGACAATTCCTCAGGAAACAGAGGTGTGAGGAGTAAAGAAATGTCAAAGAATAATAAAAATTTCTGGTTTGAAACTGGGGTTCTTCTTTTGGCAGCTAGATGCTCATATTAGAGTTATTAGGGGAAAAGGTGATTTCAGGGGTCAGAGATTAAGCAAGTAAATAAGGTATATTACCATCTTTGGATTTACCAAGGCTGGAAGAACAATATGAGGTTCAATTATTGCTATAGACCAGTAATTCTCAAAAAGGGAGCAAGCAGACTACAGTCTCTGGTGGGACTGGTTTCAAACTCCACACACCACCTCATCCCTGACTGAGAATCACTGCACATAATGAGAAATGTCACTGATGGAGAGTGACATATGCAGATAATTTAGAGGCATAGAAGAGTTTGAGGGTCACAGTTCCAATAATTACAGTAATCGCATCAATAATATCAGCAACTAATATTTACTGACTCGTGCTCATACTGAACAGGCTTTGTGCTCAGGATTTCAGGTTCATGTTCCTTAGCTCCTTTCTTTCTACAGCCACCCTCTGAGGTAGGTATTGCTATTATCTCCCATCACAGATGAGGAGACTAAGGTCAGGAAGTGCTCAAACCAGAATTGGAACCAAGGTTCCCAGAAGTGGAGCTACATTACATAGCTCTACAGGTAGACACCGCATTATCTGAACCTCCAGCTAGGATAAAATAGCCACGCACACGGAATCTTTTCTGTCATTCTAATGGCTTTTCTTAAGTTCTTCTCACTGTTTCCACTGAAAAAGAAACCATTCTCTCTCACACACAGGCACAGAGAAGGTACTACCTCGCCTCATATTAGCCATAAATGTCTGGGGAGAAAGAGTGGAGAGGGGAGGGAGGCTATCACCTTGGGTTGTACCTTCTTGTCAGCAGAAGGAGGAGGGAATGTTTAAGAACTGCAGATTACCTTACGAGTTACCGGGCCAATGGAATGATCTTGAAAAGAGCAATTCCCTCTGCAGAATCATTTTAGATGTCTAGATGGCCAGCTCCTCTTCTCAGAGACCACCCACCCTCGACTCAAAGCATGGTATGGGGACCAGCAGCATTAATGTCACCTGAGAGCTAGTTGGAAATGCAGAATCTCACACCCCCACCCCAGACCTACTGAATCATCGTCTGCACTTCAATAAAATCCCCTGTGATTCATGTGCACGTTCAAGTCTGAGAAATGCTGCCTTAGGGCTTCTGCTTCTAGAGTTCATCTTATTCAGAACCTTCAATAATGGCCTAGAAATGAGTCAGCTTCTCAAAGGTTAATGGGTATTGAGAAGCCTTTTTACTGCCAGTACTGGACACACACATGCAGTGTTTGCTCCTCACTGCCTCAGTCCACACCCCACTGAGGTGTAAATGCAGGCAATCTTAGAACTGAGCTCCCTGCCACCCATAACTTTTGTTTCCAACTCTCATCTCTACAAGAAATGGCAAAATACATTTAATTGCAGACCAGGATCCTGGGGAATTGAGGATATCTATCCAAGTTTTTTAAAAAATATGACTACAGTAGTGGTTCTCAACTGGGAGCAATGTTCCCCCAGATGACATTTGGCAATGTCTGGAGACATTTTTGGTTGTCATCGAGTGGAGGAGGATACTACTGGCATCTAGTGGGTAGAGGCTAGGGAAGGTCCTAAACATCTACAGTACACAAGATGACTCCCCACAACAAAGAGTTTTCTGGCCCCAAAGTGGTTGAGAAACTCTGAACTAGAGGAAATAATAGATAAGAACAATCTGATCCCTAAATATTCAAAACACAGCTAGGGAGAAAGGGAACCTGAAAGGGCTTTCTCCATTCTGACGAACAGCTTTGGGTTAGACACCAAAGCTCTAGATGCCCTTGAAGGAGTAAGGTACTCCTTTGGCTTACATCAATCTTACAGAGTTGAGCCTTCCTTTGACCTAAAGTTCTTCTCCAAAACTACACCATGTAAAACCAACTGCTCAGGAAATCATGACACACGCAGAGGAATCTTTTTCACAATTATCAGTCTTCAAACCTAGCATTAAACAAAACAAGAAGAAACCATACCTACACTTTTTCTCCTTTCTGCAACAAATGGTATATACCATGAAGTAATTAAAAATAAAAATACAAAAAACCTGAACCATGAAGAAGCTGATATAAAGTAGCTGATCAAAAGGAAGTACTTGACTACCTCGCCCCACATTAACCTTAAATAGTTAGGGAGAAGCTACAAGAAATACCAACCAATAGGATTAACATAATTGCTATATGTGAGTGCTAAAGGACTCTGAATACCCTGGAAGCCAGAGCAAAAAGGGAAAGAAGATTAGTTATATAGCTCCCATTTTAATGGCTTCCTTTTACTTTCTTTGAGTGGTTTATGAACAGCTTAGGATTCAGAATGAGTTGCCCAGGGCCACTGATCATCATTTCACTGAATGTCATCTCCTTCATGTTCCTGCCCCTAAAACACACATTCCAAGCCTCTATGTAAGAATGCCCTTATATACGGGTCCAGAGGCCATTTGAAGTACAAAGCAAAATGTGAAGTTTGGGGCAATTGCATTTATCTTACCTCTATAATACAAGGCTTCTGAGGGCAGGACTAGTCTCTTATTCCACCAAGGCCTACAGGGCTCCATGAGTGGCAAACATTTCAAAATTGAGAGTATGTTGGTGAAGACTTCAGTCTAAGACTCAGTCAGTTTGAATCTGTCATACAAAGAATCACCCTTGCTTAAGACAAGTATACAGTAGTATATACAATGTTGTGTACTCATCAAACCCATCTTTATCTTCCATGCTGGCACCCAGCTATACTATATTTCACAGTCTCACCTGAAAGTAGGTGGAGCCATGTGACTGAGTTCTAGTCAATTGAATGTGGTAAGAAATGATGTACATGCCTGACCTATAAAACCTCCTGCACAACTCTCCTTCTCACTTTCTTTTCCCTAAACTAAGGGCCACATGCAGAGGATCCAGTGATAAACTCTGAGGCCCTACAGGAAGGTGAGGCCTCTAAAATGAAAGGGGCCTGGGTCCCTGAATGACTGCATGGAGCAGAGCCCTCCCTCTCCACAGCCCCTCCACCCTCACCCTCATTGTGGTTAGCCATGGAGATTTTGGGATCATTAGAGCAATTGACTTATCCTGACTGATTCTTTTGCAATATATTCCCTCTTTCAAACTTGTGGGCCATAAGTTTCACTTTAGCCCATAATATTACATTAATATTACCTACACTTTTTACCTTTCACTTTTCATATCCCTCTTCCATCTTGACAACTGTTCTCCATAGCACTAAGGGCAGGAACTGCCTAGAGTCAATACGTTTAGAACTCCCTCTCTGATTCAAATTCCCATTAAAAGTAAACCAAAGTGAAATCAAAACCAGAGGCATGGGAGGTCCAATTGTTCTCAGGCTTGCTGCCCAATGGCAATCAATCCTTGGATCCAATGGCATGTAGGACCTGGCTCAGAGGCCTGACTTCATGTTCATGGCTGGTCTACACAGCATTTTAAGGAATGCTGTCCTAATGCTTTCGTTTCTAAGCTACCCTCCCTCCCCATGTGTCAATGTCAATGACCAGCATGGCTGAGGAAAGCCAGGCAGGAACTTGGGCAAAAGAGACCATTAGGCCAGATAACCTAAAGGCTAGGCAAGGAAGGACATGAAGAAGAAATCTGGAAAGGAGTCGTTGGAGTGTGTGGTTGTCATTAGAGCTGTTCATCAATATTCCAATTCTCCTCCTTGGACGCACATGGTAGCATTGCATTTTCCTGTCCCACAGAAGTCAAGTCATGGTCATGTGACTTGTTCTGGCCAATGACACACAAGCAGAAGTAATCTGTGTCATTTCTGGCCAAAAGTCTTTAAGAGCCAGGGCACAGGTTGCTGTGTTTCCTTCCCATACTGCTGGAACTAATTTCCAGATGGCAAGCTTCTGTCAGCCAGGGTCCCTAGGTGAGAATGACATGCATCAACCTGAGATGGACATGTAGTCTACGAAATAAACCTTTCTTGTTTTAAGCCCTGAGCTCTGTAGGTTGTTACTGCAACATAATTTAGCCAATTCTGATTACTACAGAGTATCCAATATTTGATGAAAAATGAACTTTGATATTCAAAATGGGAAAGATGAAAATATTCCTATAATTTCTCTATCTCTTCCCCAAAAGAATTGAGGATAAGAATGATCCCCTCCCCAATGTGCTCACAGACATTCTAGCAGCTGAAAGTAGGTCTCACCTACTAATTTAATTCAGCCCATTTTAACTAGAAACAGGGGTTGTAGGTCAAATCTGACCTGCAACTTTTTTTTGTAAATAAAGTTTTACTGGAACACAGCCATGACAATTCATTTACATATTGTCTGTGGCTGCTTTCACATTACAATGAAAGAGTTATTGCAGCAGAGACTGTATGGCCTGCAAATGCTAAAATATTTACTATATGGCCCTTTACAGAAAAAATATTGCTGGCCACTGGTCTAGAGGAAGCCAAATGAAAACAGGTCCATGGAGGGTCTGGAAAAGACATCCAATACGCACTGCCACTCATAGTAAAGAATACATACTCTTGGTAGCTATGTAGCCAAAAGCATACACAGATCAAGAGTTGGTACTGGCAGGATTTCTCTTAGTGCTTCAGGCTTTTTTGGAAACAGGGAGGCAAAGGGAGCCCTGATACAGATGACTTCCAACAAGCACATCGTCAAAGTTCTGTTGTTTATAAGCCCTCTCCCTCAGTATCAGGATGGGGACAGGATCTGAACAAAGGATATACACAGTATATGTCAGGATTAGTGAACCTGACAGTCCTCAGAATGACTCAGTGGAAAGTTGCTTAAGTGCTTGCTCAAAATGATTCACTGCCTGAGAGTCCATGGCAAGTCAGATTCTTAGGCTAAACTGGGAGGTACGGTTTGTCCACCCCCCTGAACTCAGCACAGGGCAAGCAGGCAGGCCCTAAGTGAGGAAGCAGGCTCTTGGAGGGTCTGATGAGGGTCTCAGCCTGTTGGATGAGGCCTCTGCTGTGGCCACTAACTGCCCTTCGGGGTGTGTATGGTGTGACTGGAATGCTAGGAATCCTGGGCTGGCCTAGCAGGCACTGCAATTGGCTTGGTGTTCTACATGCTCCAAAGACTTTCTTCAGTGTCCTTGGCATCCAATGACTATACTTGGGCTTAAGATTTTTAGAGCTGGGCGGGTCCCTGGAAGCCTTCTATCTCAGTACCAGATCACTCCTTCGTTAGGTGGTACCAGTAAACGAGCTGGCCATTCCACTGCAGATGGGACACAGGCTATTTGCTTCCTTGTCTCCGCCAGGATCCTGGCAGGGCTGCCTGGAGGAGCCAGCTACTTGGCTGAAACTCAGCATTTGGTGGCTGTTAACAGGTTTTGCTTCAATTCAGCTATAGCTGAGTTACTTTTGGTTGGCTTTGGGTTGGGGTGAAAGGCCTGGAGTGGGAAAGAGAGAGAGGAGAAGGGAGACAAAAGGATACTTTACCTGGACCTACAAGTTGAACTGTCTTCCCTTTTAGCAGTTGATTCTGAGGTTAGTTTAGACTGGGTGTTTTCTCTCATTTTCTAAGGTGACCGGTAAGGTATGGCCCCCAAGTCCTCCCTGTGACACCTTTAGTTCTAGGTTAGTGTGATAAGGTGGAGAAGGGAGGGAGTTATGCCTTGGTTAGCATCAGGTCTAGAGAACTCGGCACACAGAGGAGCCCAGAGCCCAAAGTGCTACAGCCTTTTCATCAGCCTGCCAGGCAGCTGCTCAGGGTTCTCTAGTCAATACCTGAACACCTGTCCAGGATGTGGCCACATCCACAGAGGCCCCATCTCTCTGGGCTGAGACAGCATGAGCACTGGCTGACTCGAGTGCACTGATACACAAACAGATTTTTTTTAAGTAATATAAAAGATAATAGACAACAGGAAGGCCTTAGAGAATTAATCCACTCTACAAGCATTTGTCCAGAGCCTACTTTGTGCTTTGGCACATGAGGAGATAAATATAGACTTGGGATCCAAATTATTTCCAAATATCAGGGGATAAATCTCAGTTATAAGCAGTTAAGAGAGTGGAGAGGAAGAGGGTGTTTACTACTATTTTGAAACTTGTCTACAAGGGAGATGTGGTAGAAGCATAGTCCAGGAGGCAGGGAGACCCGAGTTCCAGGTTCGGCTAATGTTACTAGTGAACACTGTGGCTTCAGGGGAGTTTCAGAGTGTTTCTCAGTCTCACTATTTGTCAAACGTGGGGAGAGGGAGCTGGACAAAATATCTTTTCAAGGTATAATTTTCTGCATCTGTAAAATATATAATTCCTGCCCTCAAGAAGTTTATGATCTAGTTGTAAGACACTGAACAGATGTCTTCCAGACAGAGGTACAAAACTAAATTCAACACAGCACAAAAGTATCCAATGAATGGGATAGAGCTGTACCATATACTACAGTAGCCACCAGTCACATGTGTCTATTTGCATTGAAACTAATTAACATTAAACATAATTTAAAATGCACTTCCTCAGTCTCACACTTGTCACATCTCAAGTGTCCAACAGCCATATGTGCTAGTGGCTACCATATTGGAGAGTGCAAATATAGAATGTTTCATTATTGCAAAAAGTTCTATTAGACAGTGCTGGTATAAACAACACGTACCAAAGATGTCCAGAGAATGCAGAACTTTCCTTCCATGCCTCGTAGGCCTGGGCTCATGGTGGCTGTTCAGCCGTGACCAATGCTGACCTTGGAGGGCTCTGCTTCCAGTCACCAATACTGCCTTGTTCAGGGAACTGAGTGGCTCCACACATTCCCCATTGTCTTTGCTCCTTTGATCTTTCCCCAGGGCCTTTGGGAAAACCATAGCCATCCAGTCCTTTCCTGAAAAATTCCCTTTTAAGCAAACCTATGAATAATCTATATAATCCAGGAATTCATGCATCTTTTAAAGCTCCCTGGGCTACCTGCCCAAGAGGTATTGTATGCAAAGTCCAACAAGGACCAGTTTGATTGATCAGAAAGTCAGCATTGTATTTATTAGTTTGGAGAGGTAAGCGTGGCCAGGGCTCAGGAGAAAGTCCTTACGTGCTCCCTCCATGGAACTATTAATAGCATGAAAAAATTATCCAATGTAATCCCAAAGACTGATTTCAAATCAAAACAAAGCAAATAAAGGAAAGCAAAACAAAAGAACAGCAAGACAAGCACAAGCTCCCCAGGGTTCCTCTAGCTTGTGGGATGGGTGTGGGTGTGAGCATGTGAGAGTGTATGTGAGAGTGAGTGAGTTTGAGAGTGTACGTGAGAGTCACATGTGAGTGTGTGTGTTTGTGGGGACAGTGCGAAGGTGGGTAGGCAGACTTGGAGACTTCCGGGGTTAGGGCTAGGCAAACGTGCTTCTGACTCAGAGGAGGAAACTCAGTTCCTTTTGGTGGGGAGAGAAAAATTAAACTTTTGTCAAACAACCTTATGCCCAATTCCTCTAAAGGGGGGCAGGGAGGACAGTGTCATAACATGGAGAGTGCTAATGGCTGCTATTTTAGCAATCTAAACTCACTGCCCCAGGGCGCCAGTAGAAACTAAACAGTCTTACTGCAAAGGGTGCAATTTTTAAAAATCAAATAAATAGCTGAAGGCACACTCACATTGAACTTGTGCCCAACTCAGTGTCAATCAACAAGTTTCCATTGAATGCTGGACAAGCCAACTCCTCTTCCAAAGAGAACACAGAAAACATTGTAAGTTCAGTTTGGGGGCAGCTGGATGATCTTATGTATCCTGTCCTTCCCAGTTTTTTTCCTCCCTTTTTTGCTCCTTCCTTCCTTCCTTCTCCAGCTAAGACTTTTGTTCCCTAATCCAGCCCCTCCAAAGTTAATTCCTTTCTAATGCATCTCCCTGGCTCTGGCCCTAGTGCTGTGGTTCTTTTATTTTGTGTTGCCATACATGAGGACAGACCTGCTGACCTGGGCCTTAAGGCAGGTCCACACCATTTGTAAAACAACAGCTTTTGACCTGCCACGTGTTCTGAGTGAAGATGCAGAAAGTACCCAAATGCACACAAAATAATGCTATGGCTCCACTTGGGAACATCTACATTCTGGTAAGCCAACGTGCTGAAAAATTATTGTCCCAGTGTTAGAATGTGGCCTAGGCACACACTTGAAACTAGCCAGACAAAGCTACTAAGTCTTAGTATAAAATCTTCATCTCTATCCTGGCCAGCATGTACTCACTTCTCCAGATTGAACTCCAGCCCTGCATTGTAAAATAATACCAAAAATAGCTTGCATTTATTGAGGGCATAGTATGGGCTGGCACTGTGCTAAATCCCTTATATACCTTAATTCAGTTAATTCTCACAACAGTCCTTTGAGGTAGGAACTATTAGTGTCCCATCACACACACACACACACACACACACACACAGAGTCACTCACTCTAACACACGCTGTCATACACATGCTCACATACACTCCCACTCATATCTAGTGTGTGTAAACCAAACAAAGCCCTTCTGCCCCATCTCCTTAGTGCTCGGTTCTTCCAGGTTCCCCGCCAAAAGTCTCTCCCACTGACATCTGGAATTCTACCTTTAGTGAATTCTTGTAGTTAAGCTAAGCATTGACCTTTCTGCTGGAAGGAGTCCCATCAGCTGTTAGTGCCTATGTGAGAGCTGAGTGGCTAGAAGAGAGGTGAGGATGTGAGAGACTGCAAGAGAGTAAAGGAGATGCAAAAAGATGTCCCAGAGCACTAAAGACAAACTTCACCCACTCCCTACTTTCGCAGTGGATTGGCTCTACAAAATAATGTCTAACCACAGGATGTACAAGGTCCTTTGAAACTGGGCCTCCATTAACCTGACCTTTCCAGCCTCCTCCCGCACAGACCACACTTAACTGCAGTCATGGGTCACGGGTCCCACACATGTCTTTGCAGGTGCCTTCCCCACCTCCCCCTTCCCCATCCAGCGAAGTGCCATTTATCTGCCAGAACCCAGCTCAAATGTTCACTCCTCTCTGAGGCTGTGCCTGGCGCCTGGTTCTTGTAGAGTGTCTCTCTTTCTCTTCTCTCTGCCTGCACAGTCCATACCTCTACCAGAGTACTCATCACATTACATTGTAATGATCTCATTATGCCTGTCTCCCGCAATAGACTGTGAGCTCCTTGAGGCAGGGACTCTGAAATCTCAGCACCGCACACGGAACCTGGCCCAAAGTTTGTACTCTATAAATGTTTGTGAAATGAATGAGTGAGTGAATGAATGAACTTCTGGTTAGGAGGAGACTCCCTTCCCTAGGCTTTTCTGAGTAAGGCTGCTGTCCAGTGTTTCTCAATAGGGTCGCCACTGGAATTTTGTGTGGGACACTTCTTCACTGCATTGTGTTCCTATTCATTGTGGAACATTTAGCATCTCTACTTCCTGTCCACTAAATGCCAATGACATTCCCTGATCAGATCACTGTAACAACCAAAACAGTTCCCAGACATTTCCAAAGCCCTAGGAGAAATGTGGGTGGTGGTGGGGGCTGATCCTCCCTGGTTTGGAAGTAGCACCATAGCAATGGCTCTTCTTTGCTGATCCTGGTGGTCTGAGAGGCCCCCTGCAGTACGGTCATGCTGTGCTCCTTCCATAGGTGCTGGATAACAGTCTCTAGCCAGAACATGAATTAGTAAGAAAGCAGGGACCAAAGTAGTCCTGGTCAGCTAACAGGAATTAGGCAGCCTGATCAGCACACAACGGTAGAGAGCAGAGAAGCCTGATCTCTGTTTTTACTATTTTGGAGGGAAGAGGAGTTAGGCCTAGGCTCCACCCCTCAAAAAAATCCCCTTCAAGTTTTCAAGGCAGTCCAGAGATTTTTACCTTGTCTCTGAGTGCCTTCTTAGCATTACCCCATGTTTCTGCTAAGGCCTTGCTCAGCTTTGAGAACGTTAAGCGTTATTGTGCAGCACACTCACTCAAGGCATCTCTGAAAATCTAATCAGAAGGAAACAGAAAGGCAAGGCAGAGGTGATGCCATTTATTTCATGCCTTCTATCTGACAGTCATTAAACCTGTCACCTGTTTCCTTTAGACTCCCCACAGCTTTTCCCTGAGGCTGGAGACACATGGTCAGTACCTGGTTATAGGGCTGCTGTCATTAGGATCTATGGGAACAAGTACCAAAACGACAAGCTTTCAGGCTTTGCCCATATTGCAGACATGCCCAGAAACAATCTGGGGACCCAGAATTTAAATATCTTCTTTCCACTGCTAAGCACTGTCTTGCTTATATACACCTCTGTATACTTTTCAAAGCAATTTCCCACATCAATTTTCTTGTTCACTGTCAATGCAAACCTCAGGAGAAGATAGGAATTATCACTCTCATTTTACAGGCACAAAGAGGTTCGTCACCTCTGTAAAAGTCCCACAGCAAACTGGGGGGAAAGCAGGGCTAGACCCCATCTGCTTCCTGGTCCCATGCCTTCCTCCCCACATGATAGTACAATATACCCTCACCTGGTGTGAGGGCATGAATACCCCATAAGACCAAAGCCCTCCTTCCTTCCCATAGGTGGTTCTGATCAGCCTGACTTTCTGGAAGCCAAATGGGCCCTCTGGTCAGTGACATAAGCCTAGAGCCAGATGGCTTCATCCAGATGCCAACATACTATGTGCTCTGCAGCTTCGAGATCAAAGCCCCAAAATGCCCCAAGTGCCTTCTAACTAATTCCGAGGACCCACCAAAGGACGGAGGACACACCCTTCCCTAGGTTTTAGTAATGCTCTGCAATGTCCCCCCACCCCAAAAAAGACCAAACCAAACCAACACCAATAAGACCAAAACAATGCAAACAACTAGACAAAAATAACAGCCCCCAAATCACCATATGCACATATCGAATCCTATACTTGGTTGCTAACTTTCAAGGTCTTCTGGTCACCTTTGCCTCTAATCATAACCACCCCGAACAAATGAACATGTAACACCATTGAAAAATTTATTATACTGAGAAATATAACTTACGTACCTAAAACATAAATGTACAGTTGAACTGATGATTACAAAGAAAATACCCATGTGACTACCGTGCAGATCAAGAAAGAGTGCATTGCCAGCACCCTAGAAGCCCCCTCCCTGCCCACTGGAGGTCACAACCATGCTGACTATTGTGATAATCATTTTCTTGCCTTCCATTATAGTTTTATCACATTTATGCACATCCCTAAACAGTACCGTTTAGTTTTGCCAGTTTTGAACTTGATATTAACTCAATCACATTGCACGTATTTGTGCATTGTGTGTGTCTTGCTTTTACTCAACATTAGGCTTGAGCTATAATACACTGACTTTGAAATGACTTCTTCTCCCCTTATCCATGGCTGGAAGTACTTCTTTGTGCCTAACTTTCTTATGCTGAAGCTCACTTCTGCCCATTCTCCCCCTTTGGAGATGGAAGGAGAAAGCTGATCCCCATCCTTTAAGACCCATTTATGTCTCTGAAGCTTGGTAAAGTCCCCCTCAGTCTTTCTTTCACCAGGCTCAGTAATTACAGTTTTCCTTCAACATTGCCTCATAGGTTTCATGCTCTAATCCTTTAATAATCTTTCTAATAAAACCATATTGAATGGCTCCAGGGACGATTTCCCTCAGAAAGCAACCACAGAGGAGGTCCTTCTGGAAATGTACTTCTCCAGATAAAGGGGAAAAGGGGTACTGTTCTACCCCTATGGATTTCTCCAAAAGCAGATGACAAAACCTGCTGGTAATCAGCCCCTAATAGATGACACTCTCTGAAGTTCCCTGGAGAACATTAATAAGGAATATATCTATCAAAACCCAGCATTTCACACAGTAATTAATGCTAGTTACTGCTTGTCACATCTATTATTATTAAAGACAGTGTGGTCTCCGGAGTCTTCCTCATCGTATGAAAAATGTGCTCTGAAAAGCAACATTTGCTCTTGATTCCTCTAAGATCCCTTGGTATCTCCTGACTTCACTTCTTCATCTCTACCACCAGCCTCTTCTCAAACTTCTCCTCTCTCTTCCCCATTTTAAAAAGAAAGAGACATGCTATGTTATGGATGAACCTTGAAGACATTATGCTAAGCAAGATAAGCCAGTCACAAAAGGACAAATACCATATGATTCCATTCATATGAGGTACCTAGAGGAGTCAGATTCATAGAGACAGGAAGTATAGAGCGGTGGTTGCCAGGGGCTGGGGGAGGCAGGGGGAATGGGGAGTTAGTGTTTAGTGGGTACAGAGTTTCAGCTGGGGAAGGTGAAAAAGTTCTGGAGATGGATGTGGTGATGGTTGTACAACAATGTGAATGTACTTAATGTTACTGAAATGTACACTTAAAAATTGTTAAAATGGCAAATTTTATGTTATGGATATTTCACCATGATAAAATAATTACAAATTTAAAAAATAAAAAGAGAGAGAGAGAATAAAAAGGAAAGAAGGAAGGAAAAAAGAAGGGAAACAAAGAAACAAGAAAGCAAGCGAAGAAGAAAGCAAGCCACTTTTCCCCACCCTCTCATTCTCAACCTCCACTTCTCTCCTGCTAAAATAACAAACGAATACACCATACAAAAGGTATGATGGTGAGTGTGGACTCTGATTTGGCCTTAGATCCCTGAGGGCACAATCTTGTGAATGTGGGGAAATCAAAGCTGCATGAATTTGTTAAAGAAAAGAAAATGGAGCTTACCTTATCTTCATGTTTTAAAAAATAACCTCATCTCCCAAGTTTGGTGTCACTCCTTTCTCCTCAATTAAAATAAAATCCAACCAACCCTCTTCCTCCCCCTCCTGCAGACAACTTTGATTTAGTCCTTTCTTGAAAGATGCAGTACATATATTTCTTAGTCTCTCTCCAATTCTGGGAATATAACCCTAAAAAACACTTTTTTTTCTCACTCTATCACCTTCCAGAAATTTTTTAAATTTCAAAATATTAAGGGGGTACAAGGGTTTTTGTTACATGGATATATTGTATAATGCTTAAGTCAGGGCTTTTGGTGACACATAAATTTGTGAAGCGTTCCATAGAAAACACTTTTTAAGCAGCCACACATATATTGCTGAACCACTTCCCACTCTCTGGGTCTTAGAGTATATGTGGCAAAGACAAGAGACAACACATCAAGACATTTATAAAATAGACTACTTTGATGGCCAAAAATGGAGTCCTGTGAGGAGGTGAATTTTGGAACAGATTTCAATAACTGACACCCTAAGTCTGCCAGTTTCTAAAATCACTTTTAGGGAATAGCTGACGGTGTAAAATTCTAAATACAAAAATCAGACAAAAATCATTCTAATAAAGACCATTATTTATCTTAGTGGCTGCAAATAATCTGGCAAACTTTTGGGGTTATAGTTATTTTGCATCCAAAACCCTGAAGTGAAACCCTTTGGCTCTAGGCAACAGATAGCAAGGATATTTGGTTACTTTGAGAACATATTGGTTTTAAATTAACAACCCTAAAGTGAAAAACTTGAGAGCTGGCAATTCATCCTAGAAACCACTGTGTCCCCTGCCACAAATAAAGAACTCATCCTTAACGTTATTGGTGCTCTGCAGGACTGTGGAGAAGGTAAAGCCTGACTTCCTAGGCTCTCCTTCAACCCCCCTCCCCTTCCACAACTCTTCCAGGTACCCAAGCCGAGCTAGTGGCCTCAGGATCTTCCCCCGACAGCCCCCACAACACCCGCCCCTTCTCTCTACAATCAAATTCTAATTTCTTGATCTTGTGTTCAAATTAAATTTAAAATGATTAATAAGAGTTAAGTTACCACTTTCAAAGGTAGATGAATTTATCAGGGATCAAAGCTTATTAAAAATATGAAGCTGTAATGACAATTTCAGGTGTCAGGAAACTTGGCAAGGATGTGGGGGTCGGGGTGGGCAAGGCCGATCAGATGGCTGGACAGATCTCAGAATCACAGGTCACAGGAAATCAAGGTAATAATCACCTCCTCTGCTTACTTAAGTAGAAAGCAGGCCCCGGTTCAAGGGTCAGTCCTGCAACTAGGATGAAAGCCCACTAAAAGCCATTTTGCTAATCCTTTCCTTAAAATACCCTAGATGTGACTCTTATTTCAAACTAAGTTGAAAACAGACTAAGCTGAAAACACTGATTTTATTTCAAACTATGTTGATTGCTTTTCCCTTTGAGAGTTTCATTTGTTTATCAGCAGAAATTCCTGGGCTAATTCCGAGAAATGCCATTCATTTCTTGCCAACAACGAGTCAAGAACAATGGGTGGGGTAGCGGGGGGAGCTCCCCACGGAGGGTCCTGCTTTCTGGACATGACGGCCAGGGGCTCTGAATGTGGAAGATGGCAGAAGAGAAAGGCTTCGGGTGGGAGTTCTGGGAAAGCAGGGGAGGCAGGCCAGATGGCACACTGTACACATGTTACTGCAGGGTTGGTCACGGGGAAATGTCACACAGGCAAAATGTGTTTCCAGGGTGCCTATGCACTCCATTATCAGAGAAACAATGTTGTCACATTGCCCACAGCCTTCTGCAGATGCACAGGGCCCCTACTGTAAGATCCTACCCAGGACTGCTCTCTGTGGGAAGTTCTCTTGACCTCCTTTCTCAAAATCTCCCCTGGGCCCTATTAACGTAGTGCAGTCCTCAGGCCAATTGCATCAGAATTAACTGGGGTGCTTGTTTAAAATGCATGATACCCACTGCAGTGCAACTAAATCAGAATTTTTAGTGTAGGGCCTGGGAGTCTGCATTTTATCAACTCTCCCTAGGTTATCCTTAAGCATGTTAAAGTTGGAGTAGAAATAGTTTAGGGTCTTGTGCTAAAAGGTCCCACTATTCTAATGAATTTCTTCAATTAAGATGACTCTATGTACCAATAGCTTATTGCTGTAACATAAATAACTTCTAGAAATTGAATGGCAAAATACAACACTTCTTAAAACATATAATAAGGAATGCTAAACCTGCAAAGTGCCTGCAAAAAATGGGTCCTACAGCTGAATAAGTCTAGAAAATACTACATCTCATGCACCTCTCTGGTAGATTCCTAATGTGCACTAATATATTAATGGCTCTGTTATACAAATGGCCAAAAAGTATACGAATAAATGTTCAACATCACTAATCATCAGGGAAATGCAAATAAAAACCATGATGAGGTATCATCTCGCTCAAGTTAGAATGGCTATTATCAAAAAGACAAAAATGACAAATGCTAGCAAGGATGTGGAGAAAAGGGAACTCTTATACACTGTTGGTGGGAATATAAATTAACATAGCAATTATGGAGAATAGTATGGAGGTTCCTCAAAAAACTACAAATAGAACTACAATATGATCCAGAAATCCCACTACTGGATATATATCCCCCCAAAAGGAAATCAGTATATGGAAGAGAAATTTGCATCCCTATCTTCATTGCAGCACTATTCACAATAGCCAAGACATGGAATCAACCTAAATGTCCATCAATAGATGAATGGATAAAGAAAATATGGTGTGTATGTATATGGAATACTATTCAGCCATTAAAAATAATAAAATCTTGTCATTTGCAGCAACATGGATGTGCCTGGAGGATATTATGTTAAGATAAGATAGTAATCAAAATAAGTCAGGCACAGAAAGATAAATACCACATATTCTCACTCATGTGGGAGCTAAAAAAGTAGATCTCATAGAAGCAGAGAGTAGAATAGTGGATACTAGAGGCTGGGATGGGTAGGGGGGAGGGGGAATAGGGAGAGATTGTTTAAACGATACAAAATTATAGCTAAATGGGAGGAGTAAGTTCTAGTGTTCTGTAGCACTGTAGGGGGACTGTAGTTAACAATAATTTATTATATAGTTTCAAATAGCTAGAAGAGAGGATTTTGAATGTTTCCAACACAAAGAAATGATAAATGTTTGAGGCGATGGATATGCTAATTACTCTGATTTGATCACAGCACATTGTTTGTATTAAAATATCACTATGTACCCCATAAATTTGTACAATTATTATGTGTCAATTAAAAAAATTAAAAAAATCAAACTTATTCCCTCTAAAGTGTATGTGTGTGTGTATATACAGATAGCTCTGAGACGTCCTGCATTGAAAGTAACCTGTTTAACCTTCTCTAATTCAGAAACTCAAATTTATTTGACCATATAAATGTTTTCCCTGGTAAACCCTATCACCATCTCATAAAATTGCATTCCTTGGGGAAAACTTTGGGAAACACTATCTTAACCAAGAAAAGTGATTATAATGGTGGAGGTTTCTTGAATATAGAAAGCAAATGGAAGATTTATTTGAGAGAAATGTGGCCTCTAGGTATCCCTCAATGAAGATCCACCTTCTTTATCTTTGTGTGAAGACAGATTTGGCTAATGTCCATTGAAAGAAATAGAAGTTAAGAGTTCTGCTCTACCGTGATAGAAGGCCATACTGTTCCCAAAAGCCTGGTTCTTACATGACATAAGGGCTTCTAGCAGGCTAACAGGAAATCACATTCTTTTAAAAAAGCAATTTAAATTTCCAGGGTTTACCAGAGACAAAGACCACCTCACCTAGCAAATAGTAACCTGGGTGCCACTTTCTTGAAGGTTTTAACCCTTCACACAATTCAAAGTGTCCAAGGACCAAGTGTATGAGAAAAATAATGGAAATAAAGCATGGAAGATGGTTAAAGGGGTCTAAAAGAGCAGTCAGTATGGACATGGAGGGGCTAGTGATTAACAGTGAACATCTCCTTTGGCAACCCCCCAAAAATCAACATAAGAACAATAATAATAATAATAATAATAAAGCAAAACCTCCGCTGTCCAGAGATCAACATCCCAGAATCCTTAGGCTTTTGAATAGCTCTGGACCCAGAAAGAGTTTTTGAAAAAAATATGCCAACCCTTTGCAGGCAAAGAAATGGTGCCTGATTAATCATCTTGCACACTATAGCTATTGTCATCTTACTAAAGGAAAACGATATGCTAATTGGTTGTTACTACTTAAAAGAAATTGACCTTTTTCAATAAAATCCAAGAGGCAAGTGAATACAGAAATCCGAAAAGAACAAAAGAAGAGAGGAGAGGACAATGGAGATCAGACATGGATAGTGGCAACAGCAGCAAATCAGCAGCAACCATGAGGATGGCAGGCAGCAGATACTCAAAGAAATGAACCAAAAGAAGATGGGGCAGCCTTAAAATTTGGGAGAGATTCCTCAATAAGTTAAACATAGAATTACCATAAGACCCAGAAATTCCACTCCTAGGTATATATCCAAAATAATTGAAAACAAGCCCTGGCCCAGATGGATTCACAGCCAAATTCTACCAGACCTACAAAGAAGAACTCGCACCCATTCTACTGAAACTGTTCCATAACATTGAGAAGGAGGGAATCCTCCCTAACTCATTCTACAAAGTCAATATCACCTTGATACCAAAGCCAGGAAAGGACACAACAAAAAAGGAAAACTACAGACCAATATCCCTTATGAACATAGATGCAAGTATCTTCAACAAAATACTAGCAAACCGAATTCAACAGCACATCAAAAAGATAATCCACCATGATCAAGTAGGCTTCATCCCAGGGATGCAAGGATGGTTCAACATATGCAAATTAATAAATGTGATTCACGACATAAACAGAAGTAAAAACAAAGACCATATGCTCATCTCAATAGATGCAGAAAAAGCATTCAATAAAATCCAGCACCCTTTTATGATAAAAACCCTCAACAAACTAGGTGTAGAAGGAACATACCTCCAAATAATAAAAGCTATATATGACAAACCCACAGGCAACATCATCCTGAATGGGAAAAAGTTGAAAGCATTCCCCCTAAGAACTGGAACAACACAAGGGTGCCCACTGTCACTCTCTGTCACCCACATATCTATTCAATATAATACTGGAAGTCCTAGCCAGAGCAATCAGGCAAGAGAAAGAAACAAAGGGCATCCAAATTGGGAAAGAGGAAGTCAAATTATCCTGTTTGCTGATGCTATGATCTTATATCTAGAAAACCCTAAAGACTCCACCAAAAGACTCCTAGAATTGATAAATAAATTCAGCAAAGTCTCAGATTACAAAATCAATATACACAAATAAGTAGCATTTCTATATATACTAATAATAGTCAAGCTAAGAGTCAAATCAAAGACTCAATACCATTCACAATAGCTGCAAAGAAAATAAAATACCTAGGAATATACTTAATCAAGGAGGTGAAAGATCTCTACAAGGAAAACTACAAAACACTGATGAAAGAAATCATAGATGACACAAACGAATGGAAGGACATCCCATGCTCATGGATTGGAAGAATCAATATCATTAAAATGTCCATACTGCCCAAAGTGATTTACAGATACCGCACAATTCCCATCAAAATGCCAATGTCATTTTTCACAGATCTAGAAAAAATAATCCTAAACTTCATATGGAACCAAAAAAGAGTCCAAATAACCAAAGCAATCTTAAGGAAAAAGAACAAATCTGGAGGCATCACATTACCTGACTTCCAATTATACTACATGGCTATAGTAACTAAAACAGCATGGTACTGGTATAAAGGTAGAGACACAGACCAATGGAACAGAATAAAGAACTCAGAAATGAAACCATATAGCTATGACCAACTGACTTTTGACAAAGTAGACAAAAATATACACTGGAGAAAGGATATCCTATTCATTAAATGGTGCTAGGAAAATTGGATAGCCACATGCAGAAGAATGAAACAGGATCTCTCTCTCTCACCATATACAAAAATTAACTCAAGATGGATTAAAGGCCTAAATGTAAGACCTGAAACCATGAAAATTCTGGAAGAAATCATAGGAAAAACTCTTCCAGACATTGGCCTAGGCAAAGAATTTATGACTAAGACCTCAAAGGCAAATATAGCAACAACAAAGATAAATAAATGGAACTAAATTAAATTAAAAAGTTTCTGCACAGCCAAGGAAAAAAACAGAGTAAATAGACAACCTACAGAATGGGAGAAAATATTCACAAACTATACATCTGACAAAGGACTAATATCCAGAATCTACAAAGAACTCAAACAAATCAGCAAGAAAAAACCCCACTAAAAAGTGAGCAAAAGGCATGAACAGAGATTTTTCAAAAGAAGATATACAAATGGCCAATGGACATATGAAAAATGCTCAACATCACTAATCATCAGGGAAATGCAAATTAAAACCACAATGAGATACCACCTTACCCCTTTCAGAATGGCCATTATTAAAAAGTTGAAAAACAACAGATGTTGGCATGGATGCGGTGAAAAAGAAACACTTATACACTGTTGGTGGAACTGTAAATTAGTACAACCTCTGTGGAAAACAGTATGGAGATTCCTCAGTGAACTAAAAATAAACCTCCCATTCGATCCAGCAATCCCACTACTGGGTATCTACCCAAAGAAAAAGAAGTCATTATATCAAAAGGATACCTGTCCCCAAATGTTTATCACAGCACAATTCATAATTGCAAGGATGTGGAATCAACCCAAGTGCCCCTCAATTGATGAGTGGATAAAGAAAAGGTGGTACATATATACCATGGAGTAGTACTCAGCCATTAAAAGGAATGAAATAATCTCATTTGCAACAACTTGGGTGGAAGTGGAGACCATTATCCTAAGTGAAATATCTCAGGAATGGAAAAACAAACACCACATATTGTCACTAATAAGTGGAAGCTAAATGATGTGTGCACATGGTTATAAAGTGGTGTAAAGCAGCAGCCCCCAACCTTTTTGGCACCAGGGACCAGTTTTGTGGAAGACAACATTTCCACGGGCAGGGGCAGGAGGAGGGGTAGGCGGAGCTCAGGCGGTGATGCCCGTGATGGGGAGAGGAGCAGCTGTAAATACAGATGAAGCTTAGCTTTGCTCACTGGCGTGCTGCTCACCTCCTTCTGTGTGCCCCAACTTCCTAAGTTTCATGGAAGACAATTTTTCCACAGATGGGGGAGGGGGTATGGGGGGGCCAGGGGTGGCAGAGCTCTGCAGCCTGGTCCCTAACAGGTGGCCTGTGGCCCAGGGGTTGGGGACCACAGGTGTAAAGGACATTGGAAACTAAGAAGGGGAGACGGTGGGAGGGTGGTGAGGGATAAAAACTTACCTATCAGGTACAAGGTACACTATTCTGGTGATGGGAACACTAAAAGCCCTGACTTCAGCATTACATAATTCATCTATGTAACAAGAACACATGTACCCCTTAATATTTTGAAATAAAAATTTTATATGTATTAAAAAAAAGAAAGCATGTGCCACACAAAAACTTTTACATGAATGTCCATAGCAGTATTACTTACAATAGCCAAAAGGTGGAAATAGCCCAAATGACCACCAACTGATGAATGTATAAACAAAAGTGGTATATCCACACAATGAAACGTTATTCAGGCATCAAAAAAGAATGAAGTATTAATACATGCTATAACGTGGATGACCCTTGAAAACTTTATGGTAAATGAATGAAATCAGACACAAAAGGCCACAAATTTTGTGATTCCATTTATGTGAAATATCCAGAATAGGAGAATCTATACAGACAGAAAGTAGATTTGTTGTTTCCAAGATCTGAGGGGAAAGGGAAATAGGGAGTGACTGTGTAATGTGTACAGAATTTCCTTTTGGGTTGGTGAAAATTTTCAGAAACTAGATTAGTGGTGATGGTTGCACAATATTGTAAATGTTCTTAATGCCACTGAATTGCATACTTTAAAATGATAAATTTTATGTTATGTGTACTTTACCACAATAAAAAATAAATAAATCCCTCCCTTGAACTTTTGCCCTAGAAAAAACTGGAGGGAGCAAAAAAGGCCTATCTACTTGATTACTATAACAGTGGAAGTCATAGACATAGACATAGACACAGCCACGAACCTAGACCCCCCTTTTTAAAATAAATGTATGTGATTGGAGAAAAGGGGAACACAATGTGCAGATAGGCCACAGCTAACATTGTACTGAATGGGGAAAAACTGAAAGCCTTTCCTCTGAGAACTGGAACAAGACAAGGATGCCCACTGTCACCACTCCTATTCAGCATAGGACTGGAAGTCTGAGCCAGAGCAATCAGGCAAGAGAAAGAAATAAAAGGCATCCAAATTGGAAAAGAGGAAGTCAAATTATCCCTTTTTGCTGATGATATGATCTTATATCTAGAAAATCTAAAGACTCCTCCAAAAAACTCTTAGATTTGATAAATGAATTCAGTAAAGATGCAGGATACAAAATTAATATACAAAACTCAGTATTGTTTCTATATACCAATAATGATCTAGCAGAGAAAGAAGTCAAGAAGGAAATCCCATTTACAATAGCTACAAAGAAAAAATACCTAGGAATAAACTTAGCCAAGAAGGTAAAAGATCTCCACAAGGAAAACTACAAAACACTGATTAAAGAATTTTTAGAGGACACAAACAAGTGGAAAAACATCCCATGTTCATGGAAAGGAAGAATTAATATCATTAAAATGACCTTATGGCCTAAAGCAATCTACAGATGCAATGCAATCTCTATCAAAATAACAACTCCATTTTTTACAGAACTAGAAAAAAAAAACAATCCTAAAGTTCATATGGAACCAAAACAAGCCCAAATACCCAAAGCAAAAAGCAAAGCTGGAGGCATCACATTACCTGACTTCAAATTATATTATAAGCCTATAGTAACCAAAACAGAATAGTACTGGTATAAAAAGACACATAAATCTATGGAACAGAATAGAGAACCCAGAATGAAGCCACATATTTATAGCCAACTGATCTTCGACAAAGCTGACAAGAACATACATTAGGGAAAGGGCATTCTCTTCAATAAATGGTGCTGGAAAAATTGGATTGCCATATGCAGAAGAATGTAACTGGACTTCTGTCTCACTCCATACACAAGAAGCAACTCAAGATGGATTGAAGACTTAAATGTAAGGCCTGAAACTATAGCAATACTAGAAGAAACCTAGGGAAAACTCTTTTAGGCAAAGAATTTATAACTAAGACCTCGAAAGCTCAGGCAACAAAAACAAAAACAGACAAATGGGACTTAATTAAGCTAAAAAGCTTCTGCTTAAATTTAAAAGCCTGGGATGAGGGGTGTCTCTCTTGCCAAAACCACACTGTCACTGTCCCTATTAAAACCACATCATACAGCCAAACTTTTTCACACCTAACCGAAAGGAAACACTGTGGATTAGGTCTGTGGTAACCAGAGCAAATCAGTTATTTTAGCAAAAGAAATAATCAACATAGTGAAGAGACAACCTGGAGAATGGGAGGAAATCTTTGCAAACTATTCATCCAACAGGGGACTAATATTCTGAATATATAAGCAACTCAAACAAACAAAAAACCCAAATAATCCCATTAAAAAGTGGGCAAAGGACATGAATAGATATTTTTCATAACAAGACATACAAATGGAGAACAGATATATGAAAAAATGCTCAACATCACCAATCATCAGAGAAATGCACATCAAAACCACAATGAGGTATCATCTTACCTCAGTCAAAATGGCTATTATTAAAAAGACAAAAAATAACAGATGCTGACAAGGATGTGGAGAAAAGGGAACTCTTATACACTGTTGGTGGGAAAGTAAATTAGTACAGTCACTATGGAATACAGTATAGAGATTTTTCAAGAAACTAAAAATAGAACTATCATATAATCTATCAATCTCACTACTGTTATTTCTCCAAAGGAAAGCAAGTCAGTATATAAAAAAGATACCTCTCTTGTATGCTTGTTGCAGCACTATTCACAATAGCCAAGATATGGAATCAACCTAAATGCCCATCAACAGATGAATAGATAAAGAAAATGTGATATACATACACAATGAAATACTATTCAGCCATAAAAAAGAATGAAATCATGTCTTTTGCAACAACATGGATGGAACCGGAGGTCATTACCTTAAGTGAAATAAGCCAGGCACAAAAAGTCAAATATCTCATGTTCTCACTCATAATGGGTGCTAAAACTGTGTACACATGGATGTAGAGAGTAGAATGATAGATAATGGAGACTGGGAAGGGTGAGGAGGTGAGGGGGAGGATGATGAGATATCATTTAATGAGTACAATGTATGTTATTCGGGTGATGGATACCCTAAGAGCCCTGACTTGACCACTAAGCAATCTATGCATGTAACAAAATTGCACGTGTACCCCATACATTTGTACAAATAATAAAAGGTGCAAATAGGTCCGTGATTAAAAACCAAAAAAGTGGTCAAGTGACTTTCAACTCTTAGCTTAGTCTAAACTGTCAAAGGCCAAATACCATATATTTACCTCATCTTGCACAGTCTGTTTCTACCATAGTGTGGATTTATGTAATGCAAAATTGTTCATACACAAGTGCTAAATAAGGGAATGAAGTTGGTGTAAAATAGAAATTGTATTAGTTCATACATGATTTTCCCCGGCAAATTAGTATTTTGCACTACCAAGTGACAGCAGCTGAAAGCCAAGTACACTAACTCAACTGAAATCAGAAGTCATGAAGGGATACAGTACTCTCTCCTCTTCTCACTCACCCTGCATTCTTCTTCTTGGCTCAGTTTGGCCACATCCTCTGTCTTCTAGGTGCTTATTACATGATTCTCCCTAATCATTGTGCATTTTCTCTTGTCTCTATAACTCAGTTGCCTCAACCCTTCCTTATACCCTCTTTTTTCAAGCTAATGTCACCTTTTAAAAGTTTAAGTCTATATTTACTGTAATATTCTTTTACTTATTAGAAATGCAAGATGTCTTTTTAAATTATGCTGGTATTTTGTTAGCATAGTTGCTTTGTTAGTATTCTGGTTACAAAGCTGCACAAGTTTTGAGTAGTGTTCTCTAATCCTGTTTTTTCCTTAAGCCCTGTTATTTTTCAGTGTACAATTTTACAGAATGTGAGGACTTTCAGAAATGTACATAATATATTATATTATGGAAAAAATGCCTGTGTTTGCTACCTTACTCACAACCCAACTACTGTTGAGAGAGAAATGATAGAGTGTTTCCAACATTCTTCTTATGGGAACAAAGATTTATACTGCATCACTGGAAAGGTCATTTCCTTAATCTACCTTGAATTTAAAAGACTAGGATGAGGGGTGTCTCTCTTGGCAAAACCACACTGTCACTGTCCCTATTAAAACTACAGCCAAACTTTTTCACACTTAGCCAAAAGCAAACACTGTGGATTAGGTCTCTGGTAACCAGAGAAAATCAGTTATTTTGGCAATTTTATAACAGCTCTTTAATAACCCAGGAATGCTGGAATATCTCTAAGGGAACCCAAATTTATTAACTCTGAATAGCAAATTCTCCGTGGAACGATCATTAAAAAAAAACTCTTAGATAATATCATAATTTAGGTTCCTGATCACTATAAAAGTCTTCTTTTAGTGATAAAATCATATATAAAGAAAAAAAGGAAGTCATATTGTTTCTCTCTCTCTCTCCCCTTTACCACTACATATCCCCAAAAGAGAAGATAGGAGATTTCATTCCTACAAATCTCTAATTATCAGGGACTCCACAGAATCCTGCTCAGAGACCAGGATCCAATGACCTTCATGACTCCTTTGCAGTCTTGACTTTTCTATTAAGAATGTTCCAGCTTCCATGTAGCACCAGCCTCTTTTACATACTCTGTGGTACGTAGCCAAGCCTTGACTTCTGCTGTGAAGACGTGGGCAAGTGCCAATGAAAAATTTTCATTTGCTCTTTGTATTAGAATCAGTATAGATTTCTCTCTGGTGATTCTGGAAAAGCAGTCTGCATACTCTGATTTCTATAGTTTAGCAGGAGCTGCAGAAGACAACCTCAAATAAAGGTGGGACTCCTGGAAATTTCAGGGATAAGGAGTTTAGAAAGCAAGAGCCATGGGAAACACAGAAACAAATGGGAAGAGATGGCTCCTCTGTCTCCTCCAATGGAAACAGTGCTAAGGATGGCAGGGAGGACCCTCCCACTGAGTCTGTCATTACCTAGGTGAGTGCTCCCCTAAGTCAATATAGGGGAGCACCTACTGCTATAGGACAGTATGTAAAGCCAATACCTTGGGTAAATGGTTTGCTTGTTTTCTGCTTTTGATACAGAGCTTGTTCATCATTTTGGCTTTAAATATTTTCTTGTTAAATGAGGACATTTTTATCACAGTGCCTTCCACTGGGTTAAGACAGAAAACCAGAGTCCCTTCCTTTGACCAAACATTACTGTGGCCCTGAAGGCATGAGTGTCCTCATGCCTAATAATCACTGGGGTGAAAGGAATATAGAGGAGTCATCACATCCATTGCCTTATCTCAAAGCAGGACTGTGCCAACTTTATCTCAGATGGGTGGGTACCTCTTTATTTCTAGAAATATTCAGTAAAGAGACTAAAATTCTCCTTAATCATTTATTCTAGGATTTAGCAACCACTGTGTCGCAAAGTTCTTCCTTTTGTCAAACTCCATATCCTCTGTTATGGTTAAAACCCATTTATTCTTGTTTTATCTTTAACAGAAAGAAAGAATAGCTGGTTGGATTCTGGTTCAATATGGCAAAGAGAGCACATGAGAAATCTCCCTGTTCTCTTCCAAACAAAGAAGAGAGAAGAAATGTGAAACTAGAAAAATAAACACATAAAATGTTAAAACTGCAAAATCATACTCAGAAATAAAAGGAAACTCTTTGTGGAATAAAGCACGTGAGGAAAGTATAGCAATAAATGGAGGCTAAGGCCATATGGTCTGATTGCTCCGGCAAGGACTTCCAGCACTATGTTGAACAGAAGTGGTGATAGTGGGTAACCTTGTCTGGTTCCAGTTCTAAGTGGGAATGCTTTCAATTTTTCCCCATTCAGTATGATGTTGGCTGTGGGTTTGTGGTATATGGCTTTAATAATTTCGAGGTATGTCCCATCTATGCCTATTTCGTTAAGAGTTCTTATCATAAAAGGGTGCTGAATTTTGTCAAATGCCTTTTCTACGTCTATTGAGAAGATCATATGGTCTTTGTTTTTGCTTTTATTTATATGGTGAATTACATTTACAGATTTGCGTATGTTGAACCATCCTTGCATCTCTGGGATGAAGCCCACCTGGTCATGATGAATTATTTTTTTGATGTGCAGTTGAATTTGGTTTGCTAAGATTTTATTGAGAATTTCTGCATCTATATTCATAAGGGATATCGGTCTATAATTTTCTTTTTTTGTTGTGTCCTTTCCTGGCTTTGGTATCAAGGTGATATTGGGTTCGTAAAATGAGTTGGGGAGGATTCCATCCTTCTCAATGTTGTGGAATAATTTCTGCAGTATAGGTACCATTTCTTCTTTGTAGGTTTGCCAATAACAGTCAAGCTGAGAACCAAATCAAAGACTCAATACCTTTCACAATAGCATCAAAGAAAGTAAAATATTTAGGAATATATTTAACTAAGGAGGTGAGAGACCTATATAGGGAGAACTACGAAACACTGAGAAAAGAAATTGCAAAGGATGTAAACAGATAGAAAACCATACCATGTTTGTGGATTGGCAGAATCAATATTGTTAAAATATCTATACTACCCAAAGTGATCTACAGATTCAATGCAATCCCTAACAAAATACCAACATCATTTTTTGTAGATATAGAAAAAATAATTCCACACCTATATGGAACCAGAGAAGAACCCATATAGCCAAAGCAACCTTAACCAAAAAGAATAAATTGGGAGGCATCAATCTGCCAGTCTTCAAGCTATACTACAAGGTTATAGTAACCAAAACAGCATGGCTCTGGCACAAGAATAGAGACACAGACCAATGGAACAGGACTGAGAACCCAGATATAAAACCATCCTCATATAGCCATCTGATTTTGACAAAACAGACAAAAACATACACTGGGGAAAAGAATCCCTATTCAATAAATGGTGCTGGGAAAATTGGATAGCCATATGTAGAAGACTGAACCAGGATCCGCATCTCTCACTTCTCACAAAAATCAACTCACAATGGATAACAGACTTAAACCTAAGGCATGAAACCATAAGAATTCTAGAAGAAAATGTTGGAAAAACTCTTATAGACATTGGCCTAGGCAAAGAATTTATGAAGAAGACCCCAAAAGCAATCACAGCAACAACAAAAATGAATAAATGGGACCTAATCAAATTAAAAAGCTTCTGCACAGCCAAGGAAACTATCATTAGAGCAAATAGACAACCTACAGAATGGGAGAAAATATTTGCATGCTACACATCCAATAAAGGGCTGATAATTAGAATCTATATAGAACTCAGGAAAATCAGAAAGAAAAAAATCAAACAACCCCATTAAAAAGTGGGCAAAGGACATGAACAGAAACTTTTCAAAAGAAGACAGACTAATGGCCAACAAACATATGAAAAACTGCTCAAGATCTCTAATCATTAGAGAAGTGCAAATCAACACCACAATATCACTTAACTCCAGTGAGATTGGCTTTTATCAAAAAGTCCCAAAACAACAAATGTTGGTGTGGATGCAGAGAGATAGGAACACTCATACGCTGCTGGTGGGACTGCAAATTAGTATGACCTCTATGGAAAGTAGTATGGAGATACCTCAAAGAACTAAAAGTAGAACTATTAATACCATTTGATCCAGCAATCCCACTACTGGGTATTTACCCAAAGGAAAAAAAGACATTCTATAATAAAGACATCTGCATTGGAATGTTTATAGCAGCAAAATTCACAATTGCAAAGATATAGAGACAATCCAAGTGCCTATCAATACGTGAGTGGATTAATAAAATGTGGTATATGTATATACCATGGAGTACCACTCAGCCATAAAAAATTGGTGAACTACCTCTTGTATTATCCTGGACAGAGCTGGAGTCCATTCTTCTAAGTGAAGTGTCACAAGAATGGAAAAACAAGCACCACATGTACTCACCATTAAATTGGTCCTAACTGATGAACACTTATTTGCACATATGGAAGTAACAGTCACTGGGCTTTGGGCAGGTGGGAGGGGGAGGAGGGGATGGGTAAATTCACACCTAATGGGTGTAGTGTGTGCTGTTTGGGGGATGGTCACACTTGCAGCCCTGACTCAGGTGGTGCAAAGGCAATATATATAACCAAAACATTTGTACCCCTGTAATATTCTGAAATAAAAAAAGATGACCTAAATAGTATGCATGACAAGAATTCATGAATTGGAGGACAGAGGTGAAGTAATATACCATTATGGAGAGTACACCAAGAAGGAAAAAATAAAGGAGACATTAGGAGACACAGAAGATAAATTAAATGAGATGCAATAACATATGCCAAAGACAACTTTGAGAATGAGAAAAAAGTTAGAAAGGGAAGAGGTAATTTTCACAAAAATAATGACTAAAATTGGAAGAGAAATTTGAGTCCTTCAGCTGTAAAAATCATGTGCTGAGCAGCCTAAAGAAAAATAAATCACACATCTGTACATATCATTGCATGCATCAAAGAAAAGAAGAAAATTTTAAAAGCTAGAAGGAAAAAACAAAAGAGCCTAAAAAGAACTACAATCAAACAGCAGACTTCTTACCCATAAACAAAAAAATTCAACAAACCATTTAGTAATATCTTCAAAGTGCTGAGGGAAAATGAACATGCACCTATAATTTTATACCCAGCCAAACTGTCACTCAAGAATGAGGGCAAAATGAAGACATTTTTGTATATAAGGATTAGGGAACTTTAGTACTACTACCCACAGAAAGAACTGTTAAAGGTTATAATTAACAATAAGATAAGTTAACTCACAAAGAAGTGAGCTGCAAAAGTAAGAAGGAAAAGTAAAAGAATAGTTTGTCTCTAAACTCCATAAAATGAGCTTTTTAAGTTTCAAAGACAATGGTGTTTATTTCTTTCCACTTTCTCTCCTCTGGGATTTATGACCTCAGTTCTTTTAACACTTTCTTTTTCTCTCAAAATAACTGCTAGCACATACTTTTCCTTTTTCTCGATACTTGCTTCCTGTTAGGCAGCTGAGGTAGGTGACAGCCAGACTCTACTCTATGCTCTTCTGCCCTATGCTTTGTGTCTGGGTCATGCCTCAACCTCCTTCCCAGGGAAGAACAATCTCTTTATAGTAGTTTTGATAAGTTACCATGACATTAGACCAATTTTGGAGAATTCTGGGGGAAAAAGCTTCTATAAGGCTATTTGACAGGCTACCTGGCAGGTTAAAAAAAAAAAAAAGCTCTCCAGAGTAGCTACTTTATCAGCAACATTACTCCCATTTACCAGAGCCCCTCCCATACCACACTCTTGCAATCCAGTTTAAGTAGAAGAAGCAAATAAACACAAAAACAGTAAGTCTCACTTAGGGATTTATTCCAATAAAAAAAAACAACTTTTAGGTTGGTCATATGCCTAGTCAATCTCTCACATCTTCAGGCATATACTACCAGCACTAACACTCGGACTGATAAACCTGTGATATGGCATGATCATTTGCTATCTTGAAAAGAATCTCCCATGTTCATTAGAGTGTACTTACTGATGCAGGAAAGGATACATTATGAAGGTGGTAACAAAAGGGGTTTGGGGGTTTCTTCTTCATTAAACAAAAACTCCACTCTTGTAACATTTCAGTTAACTGAGTTTTCACTGAACTTCATTCCTAGCCCCATTCCTACCATTTTTTCCCTGATACTTTTTGTTCCTCTCTTATCAGTTCTAGAAGGTTCCTGACTACTTAAAAAGCACCATCTACACCCTAGGTAGGGTGGTGGCTCTTCACGTTTTGGGGCTCATGCACACCCCTTTAGGAATACCAATAAAGCTAAGGATCCTCTCTAAAGGAATTTACACATATACATAGTCACACCAAAAACTGCGAACAATTTTAAAGGGCTCTCTGACCCTCTAAAGCCCACCCAGGAACCCAGCTCAAGAATTTCCATCTTAAAGGGAAATAGAATCAACTTACAGGATGACAAGGATTCTATTTTACAGATCCCAAGACTGTCAAGTAGCTTTTCCTAGGACTGCTGTTTGGCCCACAGGCATTCTCTGAATCACTCCACACTTACATGCCTTTGGTGTGGGAACCAGACCCCAGTCAGACATGAACAAAGTGTCATTGAGGGAGCCCCTGCCTCAGACAAACACCCTAGCTGCAAATCGTGAAAGTAGACATCCTAACAACCTTGTGAAAAAGTCTCTGCCTGGCTGCCCCTTAGAGTTGCTCTTAACAATGTGTACATAATAAATGTGCAGTCTGGAGGAGGTGACTATTCAGCAGGCAGGCAGCTTTATACTGTCATAAACTTCACTGGTTCAGCTCCTTTGATTTATGAATAGCCTCTCATAATTTAGACGCTATGCTTGGATGCAATTCCAGCACTAATTGCATAGGACACGTGCCGCCATGCTACAACTCCCCTGGTGCCTGCTGCCCATGGCAGGAAGAGGCTGTTTATGGCAGAAAATCTCTGGGCCACAATTCCCATCCCCCAATCGACACCCACCTTCAAATGATTAAAAGCCCAATGAAAATCTGTTACTGGGTACCCAATAACTTATTAGAGACTAGAATGTGCCCTGCTTGGGCTGTAAAAGGTATTTAGGGGCCAGTACGGGCTGGCTAAAAGTGTCCTATTGTTATCTCTGTCTGGACATGTTTCCCTTCTGGGGAATTAGGGAGATGGGTTGGGTTGGGTATAGAGGTAGGAAGGAGAACCAGAGCTGAGAAAGAAAGAGGTAAATTGGTTTACCTGGGCAGCGAGGGCAGCACAGATGGGGAATATGCACGGGAGAGAGACAATGAAGGTTTGGACATCTGACTCGGCTGCAAAGCACATTCCCATTCTAAAAGAGAGAAGACAACAAGAAAAAAATAAATGTCTTTCAAAGGTCGCTGGGATCATGCCAGTTTGGGAAACAGTCAGGCAGGGACCCACCCAGACAGTGAATAACGCATTCCCAAGAAGCTGAATGCAATCAACAATTTCTTTCCTTTTCTCATCACTAGCACCTCTGCTGGGTTGGTTGATAGCTTACTGGAATATTTTTCTAAGGCTGGGATCACTACTGCTCTAGTTTTCAAAGCTTCCCATTAATTGTGGGAAGCTTCCTCTGGTCTGGCTCTGTGGCATTTCTATCATTCCCCAGCTCTAACTGCATGTCTTTTCCAAGAGCCTACTCTAATTTAATAATCACCTGCCCAATGCCATGGAAGGGAAGAGATAATGGGCGATGGGTCCCCTGAGCTGCTACCCAGCTCTGGGCAAAGAAGCATCTCCAGCACATGGATTCTGTATTCCACATAACTCTGCCTTGGCACAGACTGAGTGACTCTTCTCCTCCTTTCCTTTTTCAGCCAACATTCTTCTGAGAAAAGGCTAGAGTTTGGAATTGAGCTGATTAGGTAGTATGCCTGGGTGGGGTGACTGGGTCCCTGCCTGATTTACAATTACAAGATCCCTAGCTCTACAGCTCACAACAATTGCTAGAACAAAGGAAGACTCTGGAAATCAATTTTACATTTACATTTTCCATCCATAACTTATTTGAAGCAAAAACTGCTTGTATCTGTCAGGCTGTTGTAGGGGAAGAAGATAGTGAAGAGGATGGAGAAAAAGACGTCTAATGTTTGAGCTATTGGCATTGGGATCACATTAACATTCCCACCGCCCTGCAGACATCAAAGCCTCACCCCCCACAACGGTTAGCTGTCTGTCTCCAATGTGTCAGGTCAAGAATCTGACAAAATCAGGCCATACCAGGCAGTTGATCAGTCCCCAAATGCTCTATTTAATACATGCTCCTAGTTGCTTAAAGAGGCAGGCTTCTTTTATCCAAATCAGAATCACCTTATCACAACCTTTTCCTTTTCTCAAGTACTTACTACAATAACTTTGTAGAAGGTTGCGTTTGGAAACCCCACAGAGGCCCCTTATGTATCACACTCCTCAGAGCCAGGTGGTATCACCTTGAGGTGAGATCACTGAAGCACATCAGAAACCCCACCTCCCAGCTGTGGTCTACACTGAATCCTCCTTAATGCTATATACTGAATTCTGTTCTAGAGTTAATAGATTAATAATAACGATAATGTTAACCACAATGATAAGGACAATGACGATGACAATAACAGCAATTAACATTTCTTGAATGTTTATATGATCAAGCACTGTCTTAAGTGATTTAAATGGATTTATAAATTTAATCCTTACCACAACCCTATGAAATAGGTAATATTATTATACCATTTTAAGGAAGAGGAAGCTGAAGGAATCTCAGAGAGGTTAGGTAACTTGTCCAATGTACACGCTCATAGGTGGCAGAGCCAGGGCTGGAAACTTGGTCTGTTTTTATTCTAGAACCCCATAGCCTCTCAGTGCTGCCTGATGTAGCCTGAAGGTTAGGTTCCCACATGCTCAAAATTCTGAAAGTCCAAAATTCTGTTCAAATGGTAAAAGGATCAGGCATGCAAGTGATGCCTGTTCTAGCATGGCACGAAGGAGGAGTTGCAGTCCTTACATAAGGTCTCAAGTAAGAAGCTGGTCTTGAAAATTCTTTATATATGTTCAGAATGCTCAATTCTCAAGCCCTCATACAAGGCCTCCCTTCCCAATTGGCCTAGTGCAGCGTTTCTCCACCAGGAGTGATTTTGCTCTCCAGGCAACTTGGCCACGTCTGGAGACATTTTTGGTTGTCACAACTAGAGCTGGTGCTACTGTCTAGGGGGTAGAGGCCAGGTATGCTGCTAAATATTCTACAATGCACAGGTCAGCCCCCTACCACAAGAAATTATCTGCCCCCAAATGTCAATAGTGCAGAGGATGAGAAACCCTGGCCTAATATATGATGGTAGAGGCTTGTTTAGAAAGATGGACCACACACCCAGATATAGTCCTGGGTCAAGGCTGTGAAAAGAAGATGGAACTACCTGCTTTAGCTATTGCAAAGATAGCATTTAAGTTGTCCAACATCCTCTTTGAGTGACTGGACAGAAGCCAAGGCCAAGCCAAAAGAACTCTAATCCTCACCAGGTACAGGCCAAGGTTTCACAAACTCAGTCTTAATTCCAGTTACTGGCTGAGACAACATAAAATCTACTTTCCCAATGAACCAGTTTATAATCTGTCCTAATCACCTCTCTAAAGGTCAGCCTTGAAAATAGTTTTCAAAAACTGTTTTGTCTTACAATCCAAGCATTATATTGAGCTTTTCCCGCCATTCCCACTATCAAGTTCTTCTGCCTTCTCCCACCATGTCCTATATCATTAGGCTAAGACACCATAAGTATCTGTCCATAGCCAATACTCAAGAGAGCCCATAAAAATCAAGCCAAAAAACTACAGAGGATAAAGGACAGAAGATATTTATTTTTCCTTGCAATCTGCTTCTTAATTTCTTTTAGGCTTTTATCACCCATGCTCCCTGGCCATCTGGGTACTAAAAGCCACTCTGCATGCTGAGGAACAAACTGGGAAATCACATGCCATGAGGGATTGTACCTCTGAGCAGACGCAGTTCACGCAGTAAACCAACCCATAAGGTTCCAGGTAAGGATGCCATCTCTCACCCACTCTGTACTTCTTGTCTTGAAACACACAATATGTGTCTGAATCTGTAGGTAAGGAGATGGAAAATATGCCTGTTATAAAACATGGACCAAGTCACAAAATTCAAAGGCAATCACAGTTTCCATCCATTTTAGTACTTATCAAGGGAAGAAGCATAGCGAGTATTTACAGAGCTCCTACTATGGATTCAGTGTTTTACGTATTTGCTCACTGAATCCTCACAATGACCCATAAGGTAGGTACAACTATCAGTCTTATTTTATAGATGAGGAAAATCAAGGGTCTTATAACCAGTAAGAAGCTGATATGGGACTTAAACCCAGGTTTGTCTGACAGTGAAACCCAAAATCTTAACTACTGCTCTGTTACAGTGGTAAGATAAAGGAACATATCGTGTGTCTTCCCCCCTCCCCTGGAAAGGATGTGTTCCCTTTCTTTGGAAATGCAAACTAATGTCTGAAATGTGGATATGTCAGAACATTCTCACAGCTGTTTGGTGGTGATTTTGACGCAAAAGACTGCACACATTGTGTTAGGTCTCTACAAATGGCTTTGCCTACACGTGCTAACATCATTCAATCAATCATTAAACAAATATTTGAGCACTGACTGTCAGGCACTATGCTAAGTGTTGGAGATAAAATGATGAGCAGAAATTTTTATACGAAGTCCCTGTTCCATTCAATTTATAGGTTTCCTCTTGCATGAACACCTCCTAATTGACTCAAACCATTCACTCTCCTTTAATGGAAAAAAATTTTGGTAGCCACAGCTTATCTTACACCATAGTTCACTCGAGCACATACCATGTTACCTGTCTTATTTTACATGTCTCATTTCTCCATCAGGGTCCTCAATAGTAGGCAACATCTATTCTTTACTCTCTATGCATCACATGGCCTAGTACACCATGGCCAATAAATATAAGCAATTGATAAATGATTGGTAAATTGAATTTCCAAATCAAGTGCTATTTTATATTAGTTGATTTTTTTCTAATTAGAAAGGTAATGCATGCTCAATGTACAAAATTGGAAAATAAACACAAACACACAAAAAGAACAGCAATAAAAACATAAAACTACATAGAGGAAAGAAACATTACACATAATCCCAGCACAAGTTTACCACTTTTAACAAGCTTGTAACATATAAATATCCTGTGGGTTGAAGAAGAAATCAAAAGGGAAATTAGAAAATATTTTGTATTAAATGAAAATGAAAACACAGCACATTGTGGGGTTCAGCTAAAGAAGTACTCAGAGGGAAATTCATATTACTAAATACCTACATTATAAAAGGAGAAAAGTCTTAAATCAACACTTTAAGAAGCTAGAAAAGGTAGAGCAAAACAAACCAAAAGAAAGCAGAAGGAGAGAATAATAAAGAGAAGAAATCAATGAAATTGAAGACAGAAAATAAATAGAAAAAAAACCAGTGAGATCAAAACTGGTTCTTTAGCAAGATCAATAAAATTGATAAACCCCTAGCAAGACCAACAAAGATAAAAAGAGAGAAGATGCAAATTACCAATATTAGGGACAAAAAAGGGGGATTTCATTACAGTGCCTACAGACATTAAAAGGGTAAAAAGGAAATATGAATAACTTTATGCCAGTTAGTTTAACAACTTAGATGAAATGGATTAATACTTTAGAAGACACAAATTACCAAAGCTCACTCAAGAAGAGATAGATAACCTGAATAGTCCTATATCTCTTAAAGAATTTGAATTCGTAGTTGAAAACTTTCTTACAAAGGAAATTCCAGGGCCAGATGGCTTCACTGGTGAATTCCATCACTCATTAACATAGATGCAAAAATTCTCAACAAAATTTTTGCAAATTAAATCCAACAATATATAGAAAGGATAATACTTTATGAGCAAGTGGGGTATGTCCTGAAAATTCAAGGCTAGTTCAACATTCATAATGCAATCAATTTAATTCACCATATCACCAAACTGGAGAAGAAAAACCATGTAATCATTGCAATAAATGCAGAAAAATCATGTGACAAAATTCTACATCCATTCATGACAAAACTCTGAGCAAATTGGGAAGAGGACTTCTTCAACCTGATAAAAGGCATCATCTACAAAAAAACCTACAGCTAACATCACGTAATAGCAAAAGACTGAATGTTTTCCCCCTAAGATCAGGAATTATGCAAGGATGTCTACTCCACCACTCCTGGTGATCTTAGCCAGTGAAATAGGGTAGGAAAAAGAAATAAAAGCCCTATATATTGGGAAGTAAAAAATAAAACTTATTATTTACAAATAGCATGATTTTCTACATAGAAAATCTCAAATAACTATTAAAAAGTTACTATAAATAGTAAGAGAATTTAGCAAGACTGCAGGATAGAAGCCCAATATACAAAAACCAATCACATTTGTGTATTCTATAATGAACAATTGAAAATTGAAAGTGTACTATTTGCAGTAACTACCCCCCAAATATGAAAATACTGAGGTATAAACCTAACAAAATATGTGCAAGATCTACACTCAGAAAACTAAAAACACTCATTAAAGAAATCAACAAAGGCCTTAAAAAATGGAGAGTTATACCTTATTTGTGAATTGGAAGACACAATATTGTTAATATATCAATTCTTCCCAAAGTGACTTATAGATTCCATGCAGTCCAAATACATTTACCAGTAGGATATTTTATAAAAATTGGTAATGTAATAAAAAATTTATATGGAAAGGCAGAGGAAGTAGAATAGCCAAAACAATTTTCAAAAAGAAAGACGATGGAGGCTAAAGACAATACTATAGTTTTCAAGACAATGTGGTACTGGCAAAAGGTTAGACGAAAAGATCAATAGAATAGAGCCAAAAAATGGACCCACACATATATGGTCAATTGATTTTCAACACAGGTGCAAAGATAGTTCAATGAAGAAAGGATAGTATTTTCAACAAATGCTGCCAAAATATTTGGATAATCATATGTAAAACATGAAATAAAATGAATCTTAATCCATATCTCATACTACATACAAAAATGAACTCAAGATGGATCATAGACTTTAATGTAAAACCTAATACTTTAAAATTTCTAAAAGAATACACAAGAGAATGTCTTTGTGATCTTGGGTTAGGCAAGGAGTTGTTAGATATGACACCAATGGCACAATCCATAAAAGAAATATTATAAAATAGGACTTCATCAAAATTAAGAACTTCTGCTCATCGAAAGACAATATTAAGAGAATGAAAAGAAAAGCCACAGACTGAGAGAAAATATTGTAAATTACATTTCTGATATAAGACTTTTATCCAAAATATACAAAGAAATCAAACCTTAAGAATAAGAAAACAAATAATCCAATTTTAAAAATTGGAATACAGTTTGAATAGACACTTCACCAAAGAAGATATAGACATGTCAAGTGTATAATTAGTCATTAGGTAAACGCAAATTGAACCATGAAGAACTATCAGCACCCACCTATTAAAATGGTTAAACTGAAAAAACCTGACAATACCAAGTGCTAGTGAAGATGTGAAAGAACTGGAACTCTCCTCATACTTTATTAATGGAAATGCAAAATAATACAGCCACTCTGGAAAACAAGTTGGCAGATTCTTATAAAATTAAACATACACTTACTATCCAACCCAATCCCACTCCTAGGTATTTTCCCAAGAGAAATAAAAATGTACATTCACACAAAAACCTGTATATAAATGTTTAAAGTGGCTTTATTCATAGTTAGCAAGAACTGGAAGCAACTCAAATGTCCTCAACTGATGAATTTATAAACATCTGAACAACAGAACATTAGTGAGCAATAAAAAAGAATAAACAGTTGATAATGAATCTCAAAGGTATTATGCTAAATGAAAAAAACCAGACTCAAAGTCTACAATACTGTATTATTTCAATTATTTACAGCCTGGAAAAGGCAATATGTAGGGACAGAAAACAGATTAGTAGTTGCCAAGGACTTGGGTAGGGGAAGGATTTGACTACAAAGGGGCACAGAACAAGTTTTTTGGATGATGGAGCCATTTCATGTCTTTTTTTCTTATTTTTTTTTAAGAGACAGGGGTCTTGTTTTGTCGCCCAGGCTGATCTTGAACTCCTGGACTCAAGAGATCCTCCTACTTCATCTTCCCAAGTAGCTGGGACTACAGATGTGAGCTACCATGAGTGGCTATATCTTGAGTATGGTGGTGCCTACATGACAGAATGCATTTGTCAAAACTCACAAAACTGTACTCAAAAAAAGAGGTGAATTTTGCTGCATGTAAATTATACCTTAATAAAACAATAGTAAAAGAAATAGAGAGAGGAAAGAAAAATCACACACAATCTTATCACCAGAAAATAACTACTTTTTACATTCTGGTAATGTCCTTCCAGTCTTTTTTTTTTAACAGACTTTATTTTTTAGTGTAGTTTTAGGTTTATAAAAAACGTTTAAGCAGAAAGTACAGAGACTTCCCATTTATCCCCTTTCAACCCCAACTTCCACTTTCCCCTATTACTAACATCTTCATTAATATGGTACATGTACTATTAATGATGAACCAATATTGATAGATTAATATTAACTAAAGTACATGGTTTACATTAGGGTTCACTCTTTGTGATGTAGAGTTCTATGTGTTTTAATAAATGTATAATGACATATATCCACCATTATAGTATCATACAGAATACTTTCACTACCCTAAATATCCCCTGTTCTCTGCCTATTCATCTCTTCCCTCCACCCTCCCCCACCCCAACTCCTAGCAACCACTGATCTTTTTACTGCCTTTATAGTTTTGTCTTTTCCAGGATGTCACATTCTCGGTATCATAGGGTATGCAGCCTTTTAAAACTAGCCTCCTTCACTCAGTAATATGCATTCAAGGTTCCTCCATGTTTTTTTCAGGATTTCACAGTTCATTTCATTTTATCATTGAATAATATTTCATTACATGGATGTGCCAAACCTTGTTCATCCATTCCCCTGTTGAAGAATATCTTGGTTGCTTCCTATTTTCAGAAATTGTGAATAAAGCTTCTGTAAACACTTATGTACAGGTTTTGATGTGGACATAAGTTTTCAACTCATTTGGATAATACCTAGGAGTATGGTCCCTATATCATATGGTAAGGCTGTGTTTAGCTTTGTAAGAAACTGCCAGACTGCCTTCCAAAGTGACTTTATCATTTTGCATTACCCTAGCAATGAGTGAGAATCCCTGTTGTTCCACATCCTTACCAGCATTTGGTGTTGTGAGTGTTTTGGATTTGGGCCATTCTAATAGGTGTGTAATGGTATCACATTGTTGTTTTAATTTGTTATTTCTTAATGATATATAATGTTGAACATCTCTTCGTATACTTATTTGCTATCTGTATATCTTCTTTGGTGAGGTATCTCTTTAGGTATTTTGCCCCTTTATTAATTGGGTTGTTCATTTTCATATTGTTGACTTTATATATTTTTAATACAATCTTTCATCAGATATGTGCATTGCAAATGCACAATACTTGGCTTGTCTCTTCATTCTCTTAACTGTCTTTCATAGAGCAGAATATTTTAATTTTAATAAAGTCTAATTTATCAATTTTTTCTTTCATGGAATATGCTTTTGGTGATGTATCTAAAAACTCTTTGCAAAACATAAGGTCGCCTACATTTTCTCCTATGTCAACTTCTAGAAGTTTTACAGTTTTGCAATTTACATTTAGGTCTTTGATATATTTTGGTTTTTTTTAATTTTTATTTTTAATTATTATGGGTACATAATAGCTGTATATCTTATAGGGTACATGTGATGTTTTGATACAGGAATACAATGTGAATTAATCAACTCAGGGTAACTGGGGTATCTATCACCTCAGGCATTTATCATTTCTTTGTGTTAGGAACATTCCAATTCCACAATTTCAGTTATTTTAAAGTATACCCTAACTTATTGTGGATTATAGTCACTTTGTTGTGCTATCAAATATTCTTCATTCTATCTAACTATATTTTTGCACTCATTAACTATCCCCACTTTATCCCCACCCCTGCTATCCATTTTGAATTATTTTTTGTGAAAGGTTTAAGGGAGTGTCTAGATGATTTTTGTTTGCATGTGGATATCCAGTTGTTCCAGCACCACTGTTGAAAAGGCTATCCTTTTTCCAATTAATTGTCTTTGCTCCTTTTGTCAAAGACAAGTTGACTATATTTGTGTTGGTCTATTTCTGGGCTCTTTATTATGTTCTATTGATCTATTTGTCTAATCTGTCACCAAGCCACACTGTCTTCATTAATGTAGCTTTACAACAAGTCTTGAAGTTGAGTAGCCTCAGTAGTGCTCTGACTTTCCTGTTCTTCCTCAATATTGTGCTGGCTATTCTGGTTTGCCATTTCATATAAACTTAAAATCAGTTTGTCAATTTCCACAAAGTAACTTGCTGGAATTTTGACTGTTACTGTATTGAATCTAGAGATCCAGTTGGGAAGAACTGACATATTGACAATATTGAGTCTTCCTATCCACAAACATGAAATATCTTTCTGTTTATATGATTTCTTTCATAAGAGTTTTGTAGTTTTCCTCATAAGGACCTCGTACACATTTTGTTAGATTTATATCTAAGTATTTCATTTACTGGTGCTAATGTAAATGGTATTGTGCTAATTTTAAAATCCAATTATTCGTTGCTGGTATACAGGAAAGCAATTGAATTTTGTATATTAACCTTGTATCCTTCAACCTTGCTATAATTGCTTACTAATTTCAGGAGATTTTTGTCATTGTTGTTGATTGAGATTTTCTACATGCGCAATCATGTCATCTGCAAACAAAAGTAGTTTTATTTCTTCCTTCCCAGTCTATAGACCTGTTATTTCTATTTCCCATCTTACTGCATTAGCTAGAACTTCCAGTACAATGTTGAATAGGATTGGTGAGAGTGAACATCAATACCTTGCTCCTGATCTTTGAGGGAATGCATCTAGTTTCTCACTATTAAGTATGATGCTAGCTTGTAGGTTTTTGCAGATGTTCTTTATCAAGTCGAGGAAGTTCCCCTCTATTTCTCATTTTCTAGATAGTGTTGTATTTTATCAAATGCTTTTTCTGCATCCATTGATATGATCATGTGATTTTTTTTTCCTTTAGGCTGTTGATGTGATAGATTACCTTAATTGATTTTTGAATATTGAAACAGACTTGCATACCTGGAATAAATCCCACTTGGTTGTGGTGTATAATTCTTTTCATATATTGTTGGATTCAATTTGTTAATATTTTCTTGAGGATTTTTTCATCTATGTTCATGAGACATAATGGTCTGTAGTTTTCTTATAATGTCTTTGTCAGGTTTTGGTATTAGGGTAATACTGGCTTCATAGAATAAGGTAGGCCGTGTTCCTTCTGCTTTGATTTCCTGGAACAGATTGCAGAGAATTGGTATAATTTCTTCATTAAATGTTTGGTAGAATTCACCAGTGAACTCATCTGGGACTGGTGCTTTCTGTTTTGGAAGATATTATTTATTGATTCAATTTCTTTAGTAGATATAGGCCTATTCAGATTATCTATTTTTGTGTGTTTTGGTAGGTTGTGTTTTTCAAGGAATTGCTCCATTTTATCTAAGTTATCAAATTCGTGGACATAGAGTTGTTCATAATATTACTTTATTATCCTTTTAAAATCAATGAGATCAGCAGTGATGGCTTTTCATTTCTAATATTATTAATTTGTGTCCTCTCTCTTTTTTTCTTAACCTGGTTAGAAGTTTATCAATTTATTGATCTTTTCAAAGAAATAGCTATTGGTTTCATTTATTTTCTCTACTGTTTTCCTAGTTTCACTTTCATTGATTTGTGCTCTCATTTTTAAAAATTTATTTTCTATTGCTTATTTTGGATTTGATTTGCTCTTCTTTTGTCTAGTTTCCTAGAAAGATGGAAGTCTAGATTATTGACTTTAAATCTTTCTTTTTTAAATATATTAATTCCAATGCTATAAATTTCCCTCTAAGCACTGCATTTGCTACATCCCACAAATTTTGATAAGTGGTATTTTCATTTTCATTTAGTTCAAAATATTTTTAAATTTCTCTTGATACTGCTTCTTTGACCCATGTGCTATTTAGAAATATTTTGGAATTCTACATCTATCTTTCTGTTATTGATTTTTAGTTTAATTCTAGTATGATGTGAGAGCATACTTTGTGTGATTTCTATTCTTTTACATTTGTTGAGGTGTGTTTTATGACCCAGAATATAGTCTGTTTTGGTGACTGTTCCATGTGAGCTTTAGAAGAATGTTTATTTTGCTGCTGAGGACTAAAGTATTCTATAAATGTCAATTATATCCAGTTGACTGGTGGTTAAAATGAACTATGTCCTTATTGATTTTCTGCCTGTTGGATCTATTAATTACTGATAGAGGGGTGTAGAATTCTCCAACTATAATAGCTTATCTATTTCTCCTTGCATTTCTATGAGTTTTTGCCTCATGTATTTTGATGCTTTGTTAGGTTCATACACATTAAAGCCTGTTATGTCTTTTTGGAGAATTGACCCCTTTACTACTGTGTAATGCTCCCCAATTTATCCCTGATAATTTTCCTTGCCCTGAAGTCTTCTTTGTCTGAAATTAATATAGCAACTCCAGCTTTCTCTGGATTAGTGTTAGCACAATATATCTTTCTCCCTTCCTTTACTTTTAATCCATCTGTGTCTTTATATTTAAAGTGGGTTTCACTTAGCATAATGTCCTCTAAGTCTACCCACATTGTGGCAAATGGCAGGATCTCCTCCTTTTCTTAAAGGCTGAATAATGTTCCACTGTATATTAATACATTATGCTAAGCAAAATAAGCCAGACACAGAAAGAAAAATATCACATGATCCCACTTATATGTGGCATTTAAAAAAACAGGTCAAATACACAGAGATAGAGAATAGAACACTGGCTACCAGACTGAGGGTTTGGGGAGAGAAAATGGGGAGATGTAGGTCAAAGGATACAAAGTAGCAGATATGTATAATAGGGTGAACAAGTCTAAAGATCGAATGTGCAACATGAGGCTTATAGTTAATAATAGTGTATTTTATTCAGGATTTTTGCTAAATGAGTAGATTATAGCAGATCAATTGAACAATTTGTCTCTCAGGTGTATTCAATTGTCCCTGGATATTTGTACTAAAACATACTAAAATCAAAAGTCAAAATATCATATTAGTTAACAGGATATTGTTCTGATATATGCAGTAACAGGGAATTGAAAACATTATTTCCAAAATAGGACTCGTTTATTTGTAAGTGATGACCTGGACCACCAAGCCATATCAGATGCAGTTCATAGTAATGCTTGCATACGTTGTGACAGAAATTGTAGATATTGACCATAGCATGGGCTGAAATTTCAGTCTTTGTGACTTCCATAGACCATAAGAATAAAAGACAAAGCCACATTTTCAGGGAGAAATTGGATTTTACGGAAAAAGATTCCTTTCAAAGGGAGACATGTGATGATTGGCAATTGTCGTGGACACATTTTTACAAATAGCTGTCTTTGCACTGGTGTCATACCATCTACTGTAAGGGATGGTGACATGAAGAACATTCAGAGTCACAGATAACAAATTACACTGCTCTCAAATGTCAATGGCTGGTAGGTTTGAAGTGCTGACAATAATAGGCTGCAGTGTGCCTTGAAATAAATGTCCATCCATTAGAAGAAGTGAAACGAAAATTTTCTCAAAAATAAAACCACTAAAATTTTTTTTCTAATTTGACCTGCAGGGGTTGATCACAATTGAGGAATTTGACTCACAGGGACAAATTGTTCAACTGATCTGATTATAGCTGCTCTTGTGGGTAACTATGGAAGATATTAATAATGGATATGTTAATTTGTTTCACTACAGTAACCATTTTAGTATATGTACCTCATTAACATCATGTTGTATACCTTAAACACACATGATCAAATTTATTAAAAATATTTTTAAAAAATTAAAAAAAAATATTGTGGGGTTTCTTGTAGACAAGATATAGTTGGTTTTTTTAATCCAATCTGACAGTTTCTGTCTTTCAGTTGGTTTATATAGACAATTCACATTTAAAGTGATTATTGATTAGTTGGATTAATATCGACCTTATTTGCAACTATTTTCTATTCACTGGCCTTGTTTTTTATAACTTTTTTTGGTCTTCCACTCTTTTTCTGTCTTCTCTGGTTCTAACCGAACATTTTATATTATTCCATTTCCTCTCTTCTCTTAGCATATCAATTATATTTCTTTTAAGGAAGTTTTTAGTGGCTGCCCTAGAGTTTGCAATATACATTTACACCTAATCTAAGGCCACTTTTAAATAACACTATACCACTTATGTAGCATAAGTATCTTCTAACAGAATGTTCCCAATTCCTCCCTCCCATTCCTTATGTCACTCATTCTACTTTTCCATAAGGTACAACTACCTCATATATCATTGCTATTATTATTTTGAACAAAGCGTTCTCTATTATATCAACTAAGAAAAAAAAGATTTTATCTTACCTTTACTTATTACTTCTCTAATGCTCTTCCTTTTTTCATCTAGATCCAAGTTTCTGGCCTATGTCATTTGCCTTCTTTCTGAAGAATTTTTGTTAACATATTTTGCAAGGTAGGTCTACTGGTGGCAAAATCTCTCACTTTTTGCTTGTTTGAGAAAGTCTTTATTTCTCATTTACTTTTGAAAGATAAATTCCCTATATACAGAATTCTAGATTGGTAGTTTTTTTACTTTTAACAACTTAAGTATTTCATTTCATCCTTTCTCTGCCTGCATAGTTTCTGAAGAGAAATCTGATGCAGTCATAAATTGTAGGAGGAGGGGGATTATTCTATAATTGTATAATTAGCTCTCACTCAGTCTTTTTTTATTAAGACAACTGTTTAGAGCAGTTTCAGGTTCACAACAAAATTGAGAAGAAGGTACAGAGATTTTCATATACCCTCTGCCACCACAAATGCATAGTGTCCCCAATTATCAATATCCCCCACCAGAGTGGTACATTTGTTTCCACTGATGAACCTACATTAACACACCATTATCATCCAAAGTCCATAGTTTACATTAGGGCTGATTCTTGGTATTGTACATCTTATGGGTTTGGACAAATATATAATGACATGTATCCACTATCATACAGTATCATACAGAGTAACTTCACTGTCCTAAAAATCCTTGTGTTCTACCTATTCATTCCTCTCTCTCCCCTAACCCCTGGCAGCCACTGATCTTTTTACTATCTCCATGGTTTTGCCATTTCCAGAATGTCATATAGTTGGAATCATACAGCATGTAGCGTTTTCAGATTGGCTTCTTTCACTTAGTAATATGCATTTAAGTTTCCTCCATGTCTTCTAAATAAATAAATAAGTTTATTTATCCATTCACCTACTGAAGGACATCTTGGTTGCTTCCAAATTTTGGCAGTTATGAATAAAGCTGCTATAAACATCCATGTGCAGGTTTTTGTGTGGACATAAGTTTTCAACTTTTTGGGGGTAAATACCAAGGAATACAATTGATGGCTCATATGATAAAAGTATGTTTAGTTTTGTAAGAAATAGCCAGTCATCCAAAGAACTGTACCATTTTGCATTCCCATCAGCAATTGAGTGAAAGTTCCTGTTGCTCCACATCCTCACCAGCATTTGGTGTTGTCAATGTTATACATTTTGGCAATTCTAACAGGTGTATAGTAGTATCTCATTGTTGTTTTAGGTTTGCATTTCCCTGATGACATATGATGTGCAGCATCTTTTCATGTTTATTTGCCATTTGTATATCTTCTTTGGTGAGGTGTCTGTTAAGGCCTTTGGCCCATTTTTCAATTGGGTTGTTGTGTTCTTATTATTGAGTTTTAAGAGTTCTTTGTATATTTTGGATAACAGTCCTTATCAGATATGTCTGTTTTGAAAATATTTTTTTCAGTCTGTTGCTTATCTTTTCATTTTTTTGACAGTGACTTTTGCACAGCAGAAATTTTTAATTTTAATGAAGTCCAGTTTATCAATTCTTTGTTCCATGGATAGCACCTTCAGTGTTGTATCTAAAAAATCATTGCCAATAACAAATGCTGGCAAGGATGTAGAGAAAGGGGAACCCTCGTACACTGTTGGTAGGAATGTAAATTAGTGCAACCGCTAAGGAGAACAGTATGGAGGTTCTTCAAAAAACTAAAAATAGAACTACCATATGACCCAGCAATCCTACTGCTGGGTATATATCCAAAGGAGGGGAATTCAGTATATCAAAAATATATCTGCACTCTCATGTTTATTGCAGCACTCTTCACAATAGCCAAGATTTGGAATCAACCTAAGTGTCCATCAACAGATGAATGGAAAAAGAAATTGTGGTACATATACACAGTGGAATATTATATAGCCACAAAAAGGAATTAAATCCTGCCATTTGCAACAACATGGATGGAATTGGAGAACATTATGTTAAGTGAAATAAGCCAAGCACAGAAAGACAAATCTCACATATTCTCACTCATATGTGGGAGCTAAATATTTAAAACAATTGATCTCATGGAGACAGAGAGTAGAATGTTGGTTACCAGAGGCTGGAATGGGTAGCAGGGAGAGGACATAAAGTGGGGATGGCTAATGGGTGCAAAAATATAGTTAGATAATTAGATAGAATGAACAATATTTGACAGCACAACAAAGTGACTATAATCAACAATAAGTTAGGGTATACTTTAAAATAACAAAATAGTGGAACTGGAATGTTTCTAACACAGAGAAATGATGGGGTTGGGAACCTGTAGTCTCAAGGCCACATGTGGCCCTCCATATCCCCATGTGTAGCCCCTCGACTGAATCCAAATTTCACAGAACAAATCCCTTTATTAAAAGGAATAATTTTGATTAATCCACATTACATGCCTGTATCAAAACATCACATGTGCCCTATAAAGACAGGTAACTATTACGTACCCATAATAATTGAAAATAAAAAATAATAAAAAATGTGAAATCATTGCCAAACTCAAGGTCACCTAGATTTTCTCCTGTATTATCTTCTAAGAGTTTCATAGTTTTGCATTTAACATTTAGGTCTGTGATCCATTTTAAGTAGCTTTTAGTAAAGCGTGTAAGGTCTGTGCCTAGACGTATTTATTTTTTTTTTGGATATGGATGTCCAGTTGTTCCAGCACCATCTATTGAAAAGACTATCTTTTCTCCATTTGATTGCTTTGCAGTCGATGTCTGTGTGGGTCTATTTCTGGGCTATTATGTCCTATTGATCCATTTGTCTATTCTTTTGCCAATATCACACAGTCTTAATTACTGCAGCTTAATAGTAAGTCTTGAAGTTAGGTAGTATCAGCCCTCTGACTTTGATCTTCTTTATTATTGTGTGTCTATTCTGGGTCTTTTGCCTTTCCATATAAACTTTAGAGTCAGTTTGTTGATATCCACAAAATAAGCTGCTGGTATTTTTACTGGTATTGTATTGAATCTATATATCAAGTTGGGAAAAACTGACATCTTGACAATGTCAGATGTCTTCCTATCCATGAACATGGAACATCTCTCCATTTTATTTAGTTATTTGATTTCTTTCATCAGAGTTTTATAGTTTTCATCATATAGATCTTATACATATTTTGTTGGATTTATACCTAAGTGTTTTGTTTTTGGCAATGCTAATGTAAATGGTATTCTATTTTTTATTTCAAATTCCACTTGTTCACTGCTGGTACACAGGAAAGCAATTGTCTTTTGTACATTAACCTTGTATCATTCAACCTTGCTTATTAATTACAGGAATGGTTTTTTGTCACTGTTGTGGTCCTTTGGGGTTTTCTACACAATCATGTTGTCTGCAAACAAAGGTAGTTTTATTTCTTCCTTCTCAATCTGTATACTTTTTTTTTTTCCATTTCACATCTTACTGTATCTATTGTTGATTTTCAATTCATTCAGCTTTTTTCTTGTGGCAACAGGAGTGTCAACCTCCAAGATCTTTATATATAAGATTGAGCTCTTTCCAGTCTTTTTTCCATGTATTATGTGTATAAAGATTTTATTACAAAATTAACAACACATAGTATACACATTTTATAAACTACATTATAAAGTTAACATATCAGAACATTGCTGTGCCATTAAATATTTTCCCCATACCTCATGTCTAGTGACATGATTCTACACCAATATACAGGGGAACCATAATTTATTAACCAATCCCCTATTTGGGGATATTAGGTTATTTTCATTTCTTCCTATTAAAAAAAATTCCATGACAAACATCCTTGTATATAAACCTCATGTGTAACACTAGTTATTTTCTCAATATAAATTCTTATAAGTAGAATTCTTGGGGCAAAGATTTTGAATGCTTTCAAATTCTTGATCTATATTGTGAAACTACCTTCCAGAAAGGCTGAACCCATTAGCAGTGACTGATAATGCCTAGCAATGGACGTTTTAATTATTTAAAACTTTGCCAATTTGGTGGGGGAAATGGAACCAATATTTCTTTCTTTTTTATCAATAAGGTTGAGTATGTATTCATTTTTAGTAACCATTTTATTTCCGCTTTTATGTTATTGCCATTATTGTTAACATTGTTATATTAATCTATATTTCTGGACTAAGAGTAGGTGCTCAAAACCGTTTATTAACTGAAAGAACACAAAAAGTACTTTTTAGGCAGAACTTGTGTTTTTCAGCCAAGTCTTAGCAGTACAATTTTCTTGGTATAGACTCAAACTAAACTTCTGCTCCGTAATATTCAAGGATAGGGTAAGAAATATTTTAAATATTTTAACAATCCCAGCATCTTTACCTGATGAGAGATGACCATGAATTTCCCAAGACTAACATCTAAATGAGGCGTCTTTCTCTACCTTCCACATGTTGGTGAGAAGAAAGTGACTGTTTCTGTTCAATAAATTTGTAGTCTCATTGACAAACACTTAAGTGACTTGCATTTCACATATACAACTTATTTCAACATTTCAGAAAGAATCTGAGTATACACTTGTAAGAAAATCCATGAAGGTGGCTCCTTCAAATGGCATTATTAAGGTAGCATAAATAGTCATATGGGCCTGGGGCCACTAATACTTGAATAAAAGTAAGCTAGAAGTTATTCTGTAGATTTAAATCCACATTGCAAAGTAAGACAGAACCTGTGTATTATATATTTGGTTCTGGGTTATTTTTCTTGCTCGGATTAGCTCAACAGAGGTTGACATCATATTTACCTATTTAAAATATGAAATTGAATGAGCTCTTGCTATCAGCTATGTGTTCTGCATGGTTGAATGACTTACCCTTTTTCTTACTTCATGAAGAAGAAATGGGATAATAAAAAATAAAGACCTCTGAAAGACTAAGCAAGCACTAAAATAAAACAAGCTATCAAAATGTGGGTTTCAAGTGCATTTACACATTTTTAAAACTTTCATCCAAACTGTTAAAAATTCTAACTTGCAGGAAAGTCTGTTTCCAAAGGGACAGTTTATATTGATGCAACAAGGAAGGTATTCTTTACATATCACTCTTAAGTAAGTTGCTATCTCTTCTGTAAAATATCTTTAAGACAGATTATTTCACTGACACTGTTAATGGTTTACTTCAATATGTCTGAGCTCACAGTTATTCATGAAAACCACAGATAACCCAAGTAACTGATTTCAGCCAATAGATTCCATTTCCCCCAAATTCAGCTTCTAAGGAGTATTGTTAGACAAAATGTGAAAGCTGAGTGATCTGAATTTTCCTGCCCCAAATTTGGCTCAAAGGCTAGGAGGTAGATGATAAGTGTAAAAAGCAGACAGGAAACCAGGTCCTGGAAAAACATGGAGCCAGGTGAGAATGGTGATAACAATAATGTTAATAACAACAATAACAACCAATATTTGTTGAGCACTTCCTATGAGCCAGGCTCTGTTCTAAGGGTTTTACATACAGGAATTCACTATATTCTTACAACGGCCCATTATTAACTCTATTTTACAAATGAAGCATCTAAGGTACAGAGAGGTTTGGTAACTTTTCCAAGTTGACATGACTAATCAAGGTATGGATCTGGGATTCAAACCTATATAGTCTGGCTTTGGAACTGAGGACTATAACCTTAACAGAATTCTGCCTTGTCTGCTATGTAGGTGGTAAAGTTCAGGTCACTCACTTTTAGAACTTGGAAATTAAAGAGTTTCTATATATTCTTGCCTAACCTTTTCTCAAATTACCCTCCCACTCTACCTTCGAAAAACAACTTTGACCACCCTTTAAAGAACCAGTCTTATTTGTAATGAAGTCAAGTAGTACTCAAGACAGACTATATAAGATGGTACAGCTGGCAGAGACTTTATTTTGCATTTTTGTATTTATATAAAAGTGACAAAGCATAATGTATAAAATAGTGCTCATGGTCTCAAGGGCTTTGAAATCTTATTGGGAAGATGAGATTACCTCAGCTGAAAGTTCTTTTTCATTCTCTTTAAACCTAACAGCACTTTTCTCATATGCTCACATGACATTTATCCCACATACCAGTATCTTCCAAACTATGCTTCTTGAGGATGCAAGTATCTTACTCAAACACTAACTGCTGATAGAAACCTGATCTTAAATGCAAACTTAATGGTCTTTCCTCAAGTGTATCAGCCTTATTATCTCAGCAGCATGAGATTTGGCCAATTATGCCCCAGACAGAAATCCACAACTCCTAGAAGGAAAAAATTCAGGAACTGAAGGCAGACGAAGAGCTGAACAGGGATGCCACTGGTGCTATTAAACAATGCTTCTGCAATTGACACTGACATTTTAAGCACATCACAAAAGTAAACATTATAATCTTTAAGACATGTCTTAGCATGGTTGACCAAGATTGAGTGGTTGGCACAATTATACTGATGTCACCATGAACACATTGGACAATGATCAATTTCCAGAAATTGTGATAAAGTCAATTTCAGCATATGCTTATTAGTTTGAACTTTTAAAAAGATTTTGGCATTACCTAGGAGATAATTTAATGAGTTACACAGTATAATCAACCACACCTAAAGTCCTAGTATATCATCTTGGACAAGAAGCACAAATGAGCTGATTTTATTGAAACAAAGATGCCTCACCACCTTCTAGGAGATATAAGCAAAAAAAGCAAGGTGATCACTTGCCAATAACTGAGAGATACCAGCTGGGGAATGAGTGACTAAGTGCTAACTAATGGTATCTGAAAGTAGAATTTGGTCTCAAAGGAATTCCAACTACAACTGAGATGGACCTTCAACCTGCATCATCATAGCTATTTTTCAAATGGTTCAGCTGGCTCTAATTAGAGGTGGCAATCCCTGCTACTTTAGAGGCCCCTTTTAATAGGAACAATTATGACAAAAAAATAAGCAACAGAGATGTGCTACTACGCCATCAGTGTTTTGCCCAATCATTACTGCTCAGCTCCCAGGATTAGGTCAAAAGGTCAATAACTTCATCATCAGTCTAAAATCAAGAAAACATTCCCATGAACTGTTTTTGATAAGAGCTATTACAGTAGACACATCATCATGTCAGCATTACAATAATATTTATTCTATTATAACACATATGGTCAGTGGAAAGGGAGAGATGAATCTTTGCTGTTCATTATATGAATAGACACATCAAGTAAACAAATTCCTTTTTAATTATTTATTTCTTAAAAAGGCTACTAGAACAGTGAAGAAAAAATAAAGGCATAAGTACTTCTCTTTTGTCATTTATCAAACTTGAAGCAGAATATAGGAAGGGTAAGATATAATAGTTAAGGAAAAAAAGTCTCTTATTTCTCTGGCAATTGGGTTTCTAGAGTTGAAGACTCTCAGATTTCCTCAGGACTTTACTACTTCATTTCCAGGCTGTGGAAATGAAGCGAAAAAGGAAAGTCAGAAAGAAGCCAAATTCTCCATCTTGTGTATACAGCTTATTCCTTCATCCAGGAGTTAATTATCTTATTCCTACTAGCTGGATCATTCGCCCAAAATTAATTCAACTTAATACATATTGAGTTTCCTATTCCCAGCATGGCCCTCCCACTACTTGCCTTGTGGCTATTTCACTTTTCTGCTAGCAGGTGGGCAAACTCAATGAGAAGAAAAGGGTTCATAGTTCAAAGAGGTTTGACAGTCAAGCAAGGTGACACCATTGGCTAAGAACTAGAGATTTTCCATGAAATTTCAATTTATTTTGCACTTCTATTGTCCATTAGCATGGATAACTGGGAGTTAATAGTATTCTCATTAGTCTTTATTATGAGGCCATGGGGAGATCCTTTTACAGAAAGGCTGCTCAGCTGGTGAAACCCGACCTGAATATTTTTTGTGGCTAAAATCATCTCTTCCATGTCATATGGCATAGGACTTTGGGCAAAAATCAAAACTCTCGTTCAAAAAAACAAATTGTTCTTCCTATCAGCACCTCAGCTGTGCAAGTCTCTGTTAAAGGAGGCTTTCTGTTTGGTCAGGAATACTTTCTTTCTGTTTGGTCAAGAATACAAGTTGGGCTCTTGAACAGAATCAAATTTGCATTCCCTGCAACTGATATCTACACCACCCAGCTTTCACTTCAGACAACATGAGATATATCTTGACTACAGGTGCATTTTAGAGACTCCAATTGTGAACTGACATAATAAACCCTGATCCAAATTGGTCACAAGACAGTGCTTTATTTTTGTAAAATAATATGTTTGTAGGGCTGAGCTCAGAAAAAAGACTGGAAGTATATATATCAATTAACTATGGTTACACATATATGTTGAGATTACTGCTGATTTTTGTTTACCTTATACTTGTATGTATATTCTGAATGTTTAACAATTTTTAAAATTTCTATTTTAAAATTATAAACAAATCATGTGAATATAAAGCTTGCTTAGGGCATCTGATAGTTGACTTTGCAGTCTAGTAGACATATTAAACATCTATTTGTTTAACACTTCCACGTTCTATCTTCCAATTAACTCAGATCATTCAAAGGTAAAGTTCCTGGACCTCATTTCCTTACCACTTACAGAAAGAACTTCATTGAATTATAATTTAATATTTGCTCTCTTCCTTTACAGAGGGTCAATAAAGAAATGCCAAGCAGACAATGCGTCTTTCTTCTATGAAACCAAAGTTACAGATGGTCTCCTTGTATCACCCAGAATGTGCTTTATTCAGTCATCCCATGATCAATTCTGCTTGAGTGAATAAGAGGTGGGAATAATCTCTGTAGATGAAACTGTAAAGTTTCTCTTGCCAACAAACCCAAAGTTTCTCTTTTCATCCTTTCAGGAAGCATAAGCCCAACTTAGAGGGCAAATGCTATAATCTACCAAATCAGATGTTAAAGACATCTACTCTTTCTACTTTCTTCAGATGGCCTCTATTTTATTTCATCTTTAAAAACATTATCTTGCACCTATACTTTCATCTCTAATCTGTATCTAATCTTTCTAGAAACAGATAAACTATAAATCTTAAATGAATAAAATATTCTTTGCAATGACCTTGTGACAATATTAAAAGTCCAGGTGGTTTGCTCCAAGTACACAGAGCCAGGGCCTCGGTTTCCCTTGTCCTACCTTCTTAGTTCCTAGTTTGTTGTCCTTTAGTTTTCTGTCCAGAAAGCAAGAATTCTTCTCAATTTGTAAGTAGAGAATCTTTTACTTCAAAGAGCATGAATGACTCAACCAATACCACACAGCAAACAACAGAAGATTGACCAGAAACCAGGTCTTCTGACTTTAAGCATAGTCCTCTTTCCATTAAACTATGAGGACATTCCAATCCTACTGAGAAGTCAGGGAAATCTAAGAAGCATGGACATAAAGGCACATATTTTTAACCTTCCTCACTACTTTCCTTCAGCTTAGCTAATTCAGGTTCCTGAATAATTTTAGTCCTACTTTCAGCCTTTTAATTCCCAAATAGTATACTGCTTCTCTTAGGAATTCTGGTTACAAAGTTCTTTATTTATTCACTTGGATCATTTCTTATGTATTAACTGGCTGCCATGTATAAAGGACTGGGCTTCTGTTCAAGAGAATGAACTGGCTTCCTCAGAGAATTGCCAGAGGCAAAGGGGTGTAGGGAACAGAACTGAATTTGGAGATCTGGGTTTTAGTTTTGGCTCTGGCTGGGACTTGCTGTCTTTGCACAAAGTCACTTGACCTCATTGTGTTTCAAGTTTCTCATCTAAAATTAAGGGGATAATACCATTTGGCTTCTAAGAGAGCTGCTCTAATAGTTATTAAAAGTTTACTATGTGCCAGCCACTGTGCAAAGCACTTGGTGCACACAATCTCATTTATTCTTTAAATGATTATGTTAATACTCATTATGCTATTATTTTTCCCACTGTGCTAATAAGAAAACTAAAGTTGGAGGGGTTAAGTAACATTCCCAAGGTACGTAAGTTAAGTCACGGGGTTGGGGGTTGGATCTAAGCTAACTCCAGGGCCTCAATGCCAAAACCCATTGCCCCCTCCCCAAAATAAAAAAGTAATTAAGAATGCCCTTTGAAAACCATTAAGCTATCTTAATTTTAAGGTGTTCTTCCTTTCTTCTACTTCTACCTACTTAAACTTATAAGACGTGAACAGGTCTACTCTTTTGCTTGCTTCTTTCTATTGTTCAGTAATCACCTCAAATGTCCAAGTGAGAGTCTGGAGGAGGAAAACTCATGCCTTCCTGGCTGGCTTCCACAATAGACAGAGAGGTTCTGGGTAGGCTCCATAAGGCCATGCTTCACATGTCCCAAACTTTCTAAGTATCTTCTCCCTTCCCTTCAATCTTTTGGTGGCATGCCTTTCCTAAGAAGTCCAGAGGCCCACTTTCAGCCACATTTGAATGGGGTAAGCTTTTCTCCTGAGGAGAAAAATAAGTGACAATCTAGTCCCTTGAAGATCCAGTTAACTCACCTTATAAAGCAGGAAAGGACTCCGTGAAATACATGAACAATTTCTCTCTCCAGAACCTTTGCCAGACTTGGCACAGGCTGGTCCATTAGAAATACATAATTGAATATTCTTAACAACTCAATTCTTCAACCTCACTTTGATCAATAGTTCATTACCTAAGTTAGATCTGCCAAAAGGGGCAAACTCTTCAGCCCATTTGTCCTATATTTGCATGAATATTATGCTGTGAATGTTACGCTCCTTTGAACTTCAAAAGAACTTCCTGGCCTCATTGACTACAACTTTAACAACAGAGCATAATGGAGTTACAGAATGACGTTTTCCCAGCTAAAGACCTCAAACCTTGCTGATGCTGGATGGTAACAAACTTTTATATAAGCAACAAATGATTCATTCATCCATTACAATGCACTATCAGTACTTTCTGGCTTCCTGAGCCTGTCTTCCCTCTTGTGAGAGCAACTGTAACTATGGCTAATTAGCTACCAATAAGTGGCAGCACCCACCTTCACCATTCCTTGCAAAAAAAGCTTTCCACAAATAAAGCATTTTTTTCCAGACCTCTTCAGATTTCTACACCAATTGAGTGAACATCTTTCACCATAACAGCATCCCTTCTCATTCCACCCTGACGTCCCAAATAGGAGAGCAAACAGGCTACAGGGCACCCTCCTAGAGGTTTATATTCTAACCAGCCCCTGAAAAAATCAAAAACTTTGGCTTTCTTTGGTAAAATGGTGTTAGGCAGCAAGGAGAGACGCCTACACTTACATGTTTTCCAAAGTTTTCTCAGTGGTTGTTTTTTTAATTAAAAAAAAAACTCTCTTTTTTCGTCATCTACTCCCATACCTACCCATTTCTAGAACTGGACAGTAAAAGTATGGGAAATGATATTTCCTTTTACTTTAAAGAGCTTTTCCCCTATTGTAAAAGTAATACTTGCTAATTGGGGAAACTTTGGAATAGACAGAAGCACAAAGGTGAACAAAAATGACATTTATTAACCTACCATCCAGAGATTTTAAAAAATTAGTTCCCTATTGCATACCATACATGAATATAAATTTCAGATGGAATAGAGAACCTTGGGCAAAAGCCCAAATTATGGCAGCAATAGAAGAAAATATAGAATATAGGGTGGGAAAGACCTTCCTAGGAATAAGAAATCTAGAAGCCATATAGGAAATGAATGACAGATCTGACTACATAAAATTTTAAAACTTAATATATGGGAAAATACAACTTAAACAAGGTTTAAAATGAATGGCAGACTGAAAATAATATTTGAAATACAAAAGTTTAACAAATAAGCTTTTACAAACCAATAAGACTAGCAATCCAACTGAAAAATAGGCAACTCACTGAATAAACATGATTGAACTAAAAAGTAATTGAAAAAATATTCCAGTAATAGGAAAATATCAAAGCAAAACTGAAAGATGATTTCTCCAATTAAACTGGCCCCAAAATACAAAGATTAATAACACTCTTGGTGAAGGAATTATAAATGGACACTCATACACAGATAGTGGGAGTAAAAATTAATACAACTTACATGAAGGGCAATTTGGCAGTATTTAACCAAGATTAAAACTGAACATATACTTTGACTAACAATTCCTCACAAATACTTGCATAAGTGCCTAAAGGTGTTCATTAATGCCTTATTTGTGATAGCAAAAACTGGAAGTAACCTCAATATCTATAAGCAGAGATTAGTTAATTAAGCCATGGCACACTTACAGAATTTGATCAGAAAGAATATGGCACTGTTACATTGCAATGTTCTGACATGGAACAATGTCCTAGACACATTGTTGAGTAAAAGCAAGTTACAGAAAAATGTATATAACATCCCATTTTTGCAAAAGGAAAAAACCCTACAGACAAGTATGTGTGATTTTATAACACAAAGAAAAGAGTTTAGAAGAACTTGTAGCAAACCACTAGTAATGGTTATCCCTGGAGAGAAGAATGGGAGTTAAGGGGCACATGTTCTTTATTGAAGCTCAGATGTTTTCATATTATTTTGTATAATGAGTATATATATATATATATATTAATTTTATAATTAAGAAAGTTACAAATAAGTTAACACAAGCATTTTCCAGGGCCACCAAATTTTCAATAAACAGTGTTTTTAATGGCAGCATGATATTACATTACTTGGATCATTTATGTAACCATTTTCCTATGGATTGACATTTCCACTGCTTCTAACTTCTCACTGTTAGAGCTGCAATATAAATCTCTGTGCATGCATATTGTGTTTGTGTGTGTGTGCGCATGTGTGCCTGTCTATCAAGGCAACATACATAGGACATATGCTTTGAGGTTTCCCCTTCAGTGAAAATGACTTAGCACATCTTCAAACATCTTTGAGACAGGTTGAGTGTGGCCATACAGAATGATGCTCAGTGGCTCATTCAGAAAATGACCATGACCTTAGCCTCATCATCTAACAATACGCCTGAAACACTAGACCAGAACTGGTGCCCTAGGCCATCTGTTACATAATCACTTTGGCACCAACTAAATATCAAAAGGGCTTGGGACAAATTCATAGGGATGAGGAAATGTTAGAAAGCAGTAGTTTTTGGTCTGTAAATATTTTTTTAAGTTGCATCTTTCTTTGGTTTATCAATTAATCTCTAAGTTTCATGCACAATATCCTTCTATGCTTCATAAATATGGAAGACTTCCCAGAGGAGATGGTCTTCTGAAAGTTACAAGCTTCCCCCATGAGGCCATCAGTAGCAGGCCATAAGGGAAGTTTCTTTCTAAGAGAAGAGGACTTTTAAACCCAGCTGGTTGTGAGCTGAGGTGAGAATGGATGGATGTTTCTGTCACATCCACTTAAATCAAGGAGGTCCTTCTGGAAGAGGAGGGTTCTGGGCTGAACTATATACAAATGGAAAGAGGAGACAGTTAAGGAATACAAGAGGAGAGGCTGATCCAAGCTTCCTTGCTGACATCAAGCCCTGCTAAACTTCCTTTTGTGGCCTAATCATACTAGATATCACCATAGATTGCTCATACTTAAATGATTAATCAAAAGCACTATTTCTCACAGGAAAAAGACTAAGTTTACTATGAAAATCATAGTGGGACAGAAACACACTTAAGGATGGAATAGGCTTGGCACTGTTCTCCTTGTCAGCAAGTCTTCTGCCTGATCTATTTAACTTACGCTGATAAAGGAGATAAATGTTTAAGTGATGGGCTTCAAATGCTGCTTCAGTTCCTACCAAGAATATTTTCAAAGCTCCTTCTCATGAATAAGTTCAGTGGAGCAGAGAATGCCCCTTTTGGACCAATTCCACTTTGTGTTTCTTTTGATGCAGCCAGAAAGGGGAACTAGAGCTAAGGCTTTTCCTTCAAATTTAGAGCAAGTGTCCATCTCAGAGGTGGCTGCAAGTGGCTCAAAGAAGGTAAGGTCTACACTGTGCAAAGGCAGCAGAAAGCTCTTAACAAGAACAGAGATGTCGAGGGTTACTCATAAATCTCCCAAATGTGGCAGCAAGGAGGGTTAATTATCTCCTCCCCACCCCCTTTCCTGCCACTCTCTGCTTTCTCCAATGTGTTAGCCCATCACACGGATCGCTGACTTTCTAGAAATATTCCCTGGCTTTGCGGGGACGTTCTTTTCAATAAATGGCATCCAATTTGCTAAGGGTCCCTGGAATCTCAATTTCCTCAAAGGATTTTTCATCTGAATCCAGTTCATGTGAAGGTTTCTTCCTCATTTTTCCGCATAAGGGAATAGGCAGAGCCTGCTTTACTTTTTCTTTGTTTTTTCTTTTCTTTGTCATTCTTTTCATAAACTGAAAAACTTTGCTGAAGAGTCTGAAATTTGGGAAAAAATCCAGCTCATCTGTCAGATATTTCTAGAGTTACGTAAAATGGAATGAGATTTGTATAGTTTAGAACAGGAAAGGGAAAATAGGCTAATGTGTCATGTGTTCTATGAGATGAAAACTATATGATAATCAGAAAAACAGCCCCAAATTTAGTTGGCCCGATTCAAAGCTCTCATTCTTTTATCAACTCATGCATAAACCAGTAACATTCACTTTCTTCTCTTAGAATAATGGCCCGGCCACATTTGGGCTAAATCACAATCCCTACAGATTATAACCACATTTTCAAAGAAATTATAAAAAAATATATTATTTTTTAAACACAAGACACTCACGTTTTACTTGCTCTGTTTTGCTTCCTTCTAGGAAAAGAAAGAACAACAAGGAAAAGATGTATTTCATGCCTCCCATTTTCCACTTTTTTCTCATGTGGGCCACTGCAAAAGGCAACTCAGAACCTTCAAGGCCTGGTGTACTCAAGCTGTTGGGAAGAAAACAGAAACAAGTCCGTAACACAGGATTTTCTAAAACTAATAGAGATCACTGATACTTAGGCTTCTAACTTGCTAGAAAAAAAATGCAGGAGAATTTACATAAGTGCAAGTATTGTTTGCCTGCATCAGATAAAGGACTTGCCTCTCCTGTCTTGTGAAGACTGTGGGAGAAAATTCAAGCGAATGAGCATGCATTCCTAGCCAATGCTGATGCTAAATCCTTACAGGCAAGTCATAGGAAAGTAAAAATAGATTTTGAAGTCTTCCTTTCTAAGGGAATTAAAGTTGGTTTCTCAAGAGATTTTCTTTGGGAGAAAAGGGAAACAGGAGTTTGCAAAAACGGCTATTTTGGCAAACAAGGTAAAAGTAATAGGCACGAGACCCAAGCAATTTCTGAAATGAAAGTTAACTAATCTTAGCTTCGAAACTACTGTTATCATTAATCCTTCAGGGATGAAGTACAAATTGATCAAAATTTCTCCTGTGTCCTCTACAAGATCTATAAGGATCCTCAGTTTGGCTACTTATGTTGGAAAAGATAGACATAATTAGCAAATGGATGCAATTAAACACCTGAAAGGTTTTATTGTTTAGAATAGTTCAGACATATTCCTCCCCCACAAAGCCCATTGTGAAATGGAAATTTTAAATGGGCCATTTTTAAAGGAAATTAGGCAAATTTAAATAGGTAATTTGTTCACCTTGTACCCACCATGCAAAAGATCATTAGAGCAACTACAGTTCTTTAAAATATGAGATTGGCATTTCCAGTCTAAGGGGTAGAAATCTTAAGCCTTTAAAACCTTGGAACACAGAAAGTTTGCTGTAGCTCATAACCAGTCACAGGTCATTTCCGCAGACTTTAGAGTTTGCAAGATTCTTCCAGTGGGTGATTTGAAAATATTGAAATGTTCTAGAAACACCAAATTCAATCTGGGGTTAACCCTGGATGGGAACTGAACTCACTGATCTTTTCTGAGAGTCCAACCCACATATTGAGCATAAAGAACTTGAGGGAATGCAAGATGATCATTTTGGAAAACTAGATGTCTTTGGGCTCTAAAGTAGATGCCACAGCTATTTAAATGCTATGAAGTTGCCCAGATCACTCAAAATCCAGTTTCAAATTATGAATATGTAACTGAGAAGAACTGATCATAGAGAATAATTTGTGCTGTGAAGCAGGATTTGCAGCACCATTTGCCTTCTTTCTCTATCTCCTCCCTACTCTTTAAAGAAGGATCAAATTCTCCTAGGACATGTTCCTATAGCCTTCCAAAGGCCTGAGTTCTGATGTCTTGGTCCCCTCTGTGAGTTTGTTGCCCACTTTCAATTACTCAGAACATTGCTGTCCCCTGAGAGCTACCAGGTTCCCTTGAAGCAAATCATTTCCATTAACAGTTTAACACAGCTACCCACCTCAGTGAGGTTCTTCCTGAGCCTGCTTTAATAAGCTTATCCCCCAAGCCTCCAAAAGAGAAAGATTTTTAACCACTGAAACCTAATTTATCACAATCATATATGGGTCTCGGGGGCTGTTTCTGAAACCATGGTTTTCGGGTCTCCCCATGCAAGAACCAACAGGGCTGTTTTTCTTGTATAATGGTTGGGCGATTTGGTGAACAGTAGCATTGCTTCATAACTCAAGCTGGCAAGAAAATGGCTCTTAGAAATTTTTTGCTTTTCTTGGGGCCCAACTAATGTTATGAGCAAATAGAAAAGTTGGTGACTAGAGAGCAATTAATCTCTTTTGGCGTTTCTGTCATCTGTGTGGCCTCCCAGGCTGTGATGGAGAACATCAGAAAATGAATTGCTTTATAAATATTCACTTTTGATTTACAAGATCCTGAAGTCCTGCCTTTGTATTCTGTGCAGAAATATGAACCGAGAAGAGTTCCCTCCCCAGGTTTCCCCACCATTCAATTTCTCTTTATTTCTTTAATTTTTTCTTTAGGAGGAGAGGGGTGGTTCAAAACATTTGTTGGGACTGCAACAGTAAACACAAGTAAGCATTGCTCAGCAAACATGCCGACTTTTATTCTTGCAAAGAGCCAAACTGTCCTTAATTTTTCAAATTATACTTTGACCCAGTTAACTGGAGTTATTTCTGCATTAACTCTCTGTCTGCTTCACACAGGCTGTTGTGCCATTGAACTTGCACTGGCTTTTTTACAGGTTACTTAGAAATGTAGCCATTGACGTGTTTTGGGGGATCCACAACCCAATAAGAAAGCAACAAACCAAACCCTGCAACTAACACTGGGGGTGGGGATGGGGTAGGAGGGTAAGTGGGCTTTGCAAGAGAACAAGAAATGTATCAGACAGCAAAAGAAAAGTGTTTATTAAGGTGCTTCTATAAAACAAGCAAAGGGACCAACTGCTCCTGGCCCAACTGTAACTGCAAGGCAATCTGGGCCATCAAGTGTCAGGAGCCCACTCTCAGAACAGGTCTCTTGGGTTGAACAGAACCAGAGACATCCCCAAAGGAAGGTTAAGGGATGAGTACAGGTCCGCCAGTTCTTCACACCCCACAGTGTCTCTTTAATCCTCCTGAGAAGCTTGACTGACCTTGTAATCGCACATTCACTATCATCTGTGGGACAGCCCCCAGGGTAGCAATTTTCTTTCTGACAAACAATAAGAAAGACACTGGAGTCTCAGGCCCTTGTCTATCAGCTGAAATCCCCTCCCCACTCTACCACCCAGCAAGAAAAGCTCAGTTAAGTAGTGGTGAGTTACCACTGAAACATGGCAATTTTAGCCCAGGGTATCTCTTCTCAGAGGCAATGTCGTCATTGCAGCTTATGACTGACCAAGAATGCCTTGCATTTGGCTTGTAAAACCCCTTCCTATCTATCATTTCATTTTATGCTCAAATGACTTGAGATAGTGGCAGGGCTAGGAGGGACTGGAAGGCAGCCTTTCCAGACTCTATACTCTGGCAATACCACGTTGTTTCCTGAGCCTAGTGTCTCAAACTCTGACCCCAGTGGTCTGGGCCAGAAAATGAGGCAGATGTCCAGAGGATAGGGAGCCTCTAGCCCATTCCACCCTGTTTCATTAATTTTAGCACGTTTTAATCAGCCACTGGTCTAGGGCGCTTCAGCAAATGAGAAAACAGGCTCGGAGACACATGCAGTGATTAAGGGGACTGCAGAGCCCCTTAGGTAGCTCAGCGTGGAGTACCCGAGTGACCTCTCAAAGCGCCAGAATATGGAGAAATGCAGGCCGAGCGGGGAGTGACGAGTAGTGAGTGCGAATCCAGAGCCCCCAACCTGCCTCAGTCAGGCGCCTTGGGCCCCACCTCCATCCCCGCCGCAGGCAGCTGGACCACAGAAGGGGTTGGGGTGGCAGGTTGAGGAGTTCAGGGCGCCCTGGGGGAACTTCCAAGGGCGGCTCCGGCCAACGGAAGGCACCCCACCTGTGCAGAGGCTGGAAAGGGAGGTGAGGGAAGCGGGCGCCGGGCACTGCTCACTGACCTGGGCACTGGCCTCCTCCGTCTGCCACGCGTGCACGCGCTCCGAGCTCCCCGGGGCGCTCCTCCGAGGTCTGGGGCTTGCAGGTTGTGGCGAGAGCTAGAGTGCGCGCGAGGGGGGAGGGGGGACTCAAAAGTGGGTGGGAGGAAAAACATCACCGCCCTCAGACCACGAGGGAGCAGCGGCTTGCTCGGCTCCCGGGGGCAGAGCCAAGGCGCGGGCGGCGCGGCGGCCCGGGGCCACCTGCCCGCCCGCCCGCTCCCCACTTGGCCTGAGAGGCCGGCCGCTCGGCGCTGGCGGGAAGTCCGCGAGCACGCAGCCGCTGCAAGCACGCACCCCTTCTCCGCCCCGGCACAACGGCTTTATTCCTGCTCCCCCCGACCCGAAAGTTTTAAAATCGGGAGAAAGTGTGAGGCTCAGCCGGCGACTTTCCCATCACGCAGCGCCCCCACTGCACCCCCCTCCTGGCTAGGCGAGCGTTGGGGTCTTAAAGGGACCGCACATCTCCTCCGGCCCCTCCTCCCCCTCTACACTGGATGCACCTAGGACTGGCGCACGCGCTGAAGACCCCGGCTGCCCTCTGACCTCCCTGCCTGGAAGCTCGCATCCCCTCTCTTCCGGCACTACGGCCTTTCTGGGGGGTGCACCTGGTCTGGTCCTGAGCGGGTGCCCGGAACGCAGGATGGGCTGGCCTCACAAATGACGCCCTTAGCGCGCTGCTCATCATTTCGGGGTGTTTCCCAGATCCACATTGTGGCTAGTAAAGTGACCAAGCTTTGGCGTCCTTACAGGTGGGGTGGAGATGGGTGTGTGAAGGAGTTGCTGGGGGCGGGGGGCTTAGAAATCTGCTTTCTCCCACAAAGAGGGCTCCCAAGCCTCATGGAAAGGGCCTCTCCACACTGATAAGTGTCTTGAAGAAAACTTGGAGTGACTCACCAAAGCCACCGCTGTTTTTATCAAGTCCCTAAGATGAGCCAAAAGCTCAACCTTGAAATCACAATAGCACTGCTGATGCCATGGTGAGCCAGAGACACAGTACTCCAAATTTGTGTTTATTGCATTAGCGATAGTCAGTTACAAAGGATTAAAAGAATCTTCTAAGGTTCAGGAAACTGCTGCCTTGACAGACAATATTTTAAGCCCCTAAATTTGGAGGAGAGCTGCAGGGCTTTTTTGTACATGAACTGGATAATATCCATATTCCTAACATCTGTATAGAACTTTATGGCTTACAGAGTACTTTCATATACGTCAATATTACTTTTTTAAACCCTCACAACAACCTGAACTGTCTGTGGCCTCTAGTGTCAGATTTGGTGGGGACCTTCTGAAACATTGAGTTTAACCTCTTTATTTCACAAAAGAGGAAACTGAGATGGGGGTGGAGGAGTTGATGTATCCAAGGTCACACAGCTAGTAAATGACAAATTTGCGATTCCAAGTCAGATTTCCTGACTTTTAACCCACTGCTCTCTGGTTGTTATCTCCAGTCTATAGATGAGGAAATTGATGCTCAGAGAAACTGTGGCTTGCCCAAAAAAACACTTATCAGGAACAGAGAACAAAGGAAAATTAAAACAAGAATAATTGTCCCTGGAAGTTACCTCCTTTTTCTTTCTTCAGAAGTGTTAATATCATCCAACTAGCCCCTGCATTGCTGGAGATGTTTGTTTCACTGTTAACAAAGGAAAGGGGGCCCTTTCTGAAATGTTGCCTTCAGGGCCCAAAATGTCTAGCTCCATTCTGCTGCTTGGGTAGCCATACACTGCCACATGCATTCAATTTGTGCTGTAGTATATTGGTTTGAACTTGCTGATTTGTTGTCTTATAACTGTTTTCATGCCATTTAATGCACCAATATTTTGTCTTACTGGACTGTGAGTTCTTCAAGTGCAAGGACTGGTGGTTCAATTTCCCTTGTGTGTACATTCCCCAACCCCCAGCATCACTGTCAACATGCTTCCAGAGTATTCAGGAAAATGGGTTTCAAGGAATAGTCTGAGACAAACATGGATCCTAGCATTTAAAATAATGAACTCATTGGGTTTAAAAGCTCATGTATTTGGCTACAACCACTGGGGTCCTTTGCTTGATGTACTAGTCCGATCACTGCATAGCTAACCATCCCAAAACCTAGTGGCTTAAAACGAGTTATTGCCAATTGATTCTGTTGAATTGATTCTTTTGAACTTGCTCAGGATCTCTTATGCAGAAATATTGCCTGAAACTCTATATGGGGCTGCTGGAATTCTCTGACAGGTTCTTTATTAGAGTAAATGTCAGTAGTCCTTGTATTAGTTCCATTCTTGATTTCTGAATTGGGAAGTCTAATTTGGGCGAGTCCTAATCTAGACTTCTACCAGGTCTTATACAAACTTAACTGAGGATTATCTCCACGCCTTACTTTCTCTATTTATTAAATGGGGATAAGAGCATAGATCATCTCATACTCACTTTTTAAAAACTTTTTACTTTGAGGTAATTATAGATTCACGTGCAATCGTAAGAAATAATTCAGAGGGATGTCGAATATCCTTCACCCAGTTTTTCCCAGTGGTAAGTAACATCATGCTATAACTATGGTACAATATCAAAACCAGGATATTGACGTTGATACAATCCATTCACCTTACTCTGATTTCACCATATTTACATGCACTCATTTGCCTGTGTGTATAGTTCTATGTAGTTTTATCACATGTGTAGTTTCACGTGATCACCATCACTCAAGATACGGAACAGTGCCATCACCACAAGGATGCACTGTGTTACTCTTTGATAGTCACACCCATCTTTTCCCCTCCCCCTCTCCCTACTCCCTGGCAACCACTAAACTGTTCTCCATTTCTATAATTTTGTCATTTAAGAATGTTACATGGACTCATACAGTATGTTGCCTTTTGAGATTGGCTCCACCCCACCCCACACACATAATTCTCTGGAGACCCATTCAAGTTGTCCCAGATATCAATACTTTGTATTGGTGAGTAGTATTCCATGGTATGGATGTATCACAATTTGTTTAACCATTCATTCATTGAAGGGTTGATTCCAGGTTTTGGCTATTACAAATAAAGCTGCTTTGAACATTTGTCTACAGGTTTTTTTTTTTTGCATAAACATATGTTTTCATTTCTCTGGGATAAATGCCCAACCAGCAATGTATGAGAGATCCAGTTTCTCTGCATCCTTGCTAGCATTTGTTGTTGTCATTGTTTTTTATTTTAGCCATTCTGATAGGCGTATAGTGATATTTCATTGTGTTTTTAATTTGCATTTCCCTAATACCTAATGATCTCTACCATCTTTTCATGTGTTTATTTGACACCTGTATATCTTCTTGGCAAATATTTTATCCCAGACTATAGCTTGTCTTTTCATCCTCTTCCCAGGAACTTTCACATAACAAAAGTTTTTAATGTTGATGAGGTCCAATTACCAAATTTCCCTTTTAGAGATCATGTTTTGGCATTAAGTCTAAGAACTCTTTGCCTAGCTCTGGATCAGAAACATTTTCTCCTGTGTTTTTGTTCTAAAAGTGTTATAGTTCTGAATTTTACATTTAAATCTATGATCTATTGCAAATTAATTTTTATGTAAGATGTGAGGTTTAGGTTGATGTTCACTTTTTTGCCTATAGATGTCCAGTTGCTCCAGTATCATCTGTTGGAAAAGCTATTTTTCCTCCATTGAATTGATTTTACACCTTGGTCAAACATTGGTTGGGCATATATATGTGGATCTATTTCTGGCTTCTCTACTCTGTCCCATTGATCTATGTGTCTGTCCCACCACCAATACCACACAGTCTTGATTATTGTAGACATATAGTAGGCCTTAATATCAGGTAGAGTGGTTCCTCCCATATTATTCCTTTTCAAGATTGTCTTAGCTAGTCTAGGTCCTGTACCTTTTCATATAAACTTTAGAATAAACTTGTCTATGTCTACAAAAATATCTTGCTGGGATTTGGATAGAAATTGGATTAAACCTATAGATCAATTTGGGGGGGAATTGACAACTTTAATGTGTTGAGTTTTCCAATCCATGAACACAGTTTGTCTCTCCATTTGTTTAGGTCTTCCTTGATTTCATTCATCAGTGTTTTGTAATTTTAAGCATATAACTTCCATACATATTTTGTTAGATTCATACCTGCATTTTTCATTTTCTTTGGAGTAATTGTAAATTTTATTGTGTTTTTAATTTCAGTTTCCATGTGTTCATTGCTAGTAAATATAAATGCAATTAATTGTTGTGTGCTGATCTCCTATACTGTGTTGCAGAACTCATACTTATTTTAAAAAATAAATGTGAAAGTGGAAGTATTACAAATGATTAATACTAAACAATGTATTTTAGCCTTTTAAATGCTTCTTGTCCCACTAGAACATGGAAAATTCAGGTTATTGAGTTACCTGTCCAAAACATGGCAGGATACCTAATGATTAATAAATATATTGAAGTATAGGTTTACCTCTTTATACAGAAAATTGGACCAACCTAGAGTTTAATATGTAGAAGTTGACAGTTCTTTCTAAAGACCTTTTAGGACTATTAAGCTATATTCTAATGAGCCCCTTTGTTGTCTTTTCTTCCTGCTAGCCATTTCAAAAAACTGCTAGAAAACAGACTTGGTTGTTATTAGTGTGGTTCATCTAATATTTCCAGTTTTCCTCCTTTTGGGCTCAAGGCAGGATTTTACTCCTCTTCTCTCTTTGAAATTGAGCATGACCATCTAATTTGCTTTGATTAATGAAATTTTAACAAAAGTGATATGTCACTTCTGGGTGGAGACTTTAAGAGTGCATGATTTGTCCTCATCTCTTCCCCCCTACCACAGGCATAATGGACACATGTATTGAAATGAAGCCTGAACTCCTAAGTGACCAAGATGAGCAAAGCCCTCAGCAGACTCATTTCAGATATCTAAAGTAAGTAATAAATGAACATTTGTGTGTTAAGCTTCTGAGACTTGGAGGTTGCTTATTTTCGCGACATAACCTAGCCAATCATGACTGATAGCACCAGTGAAAACAATTCTGTTTCCTAGAATATGAAAACCAGAGAAATAAATAGAGAGAATAGGTTATAGATTCTTGGAAACAGAGTTAAGAAAAGCAGGTACTTTTTGGTTCAATGTAGTCTTTATAGTTAAGCTGTCATTTCCCATTTATGCCTTTCAGTTATTGTAGCAAACAAAAATAACCCAAGGTATTTTTAATCTGTGCTTTGTGTTATATCTGAATAGTATTTTTATTGAAATGATTTTCTTTTTAAGGGATTTTGAGATATTTGTGGAAGCATTTTAAGTGATTCTTTTCCCAATGGCACACATCTCCAGATTTATAATGAAGGCCATTAAAAAAGCAGGATTTGGTTGACAGAAAATTTCAGGAACATATTTATTTTTAAAATCCAAGTAAACTCATCACAATATACAGGCTTACAGTAAATATCTAAAAGATGAAAAGGGTGACTTTCTTGACCCAAAATTATAGTGTGCCCCACCATTACTATTAATGGATCACATGGGCAGAGTATAAAATGAACCACTTCTGATTGAAGATTTGTTTCACATAGTTTAACTGCATTTTCAAACAGTTTTACAAAGGTGTATAAAACTTGTTAACCAAGGATATGATAAAAACAAACTGGAGACATAATATGTCCAAGTGTTATGCTATGCATAGAAAAATGCAATATGGTGAAATAGAAATTGCCTCCCTAGAAGCTCTATTGCTACAGAATGTTTAATCACTTTACCAAATTGCATTTGCATAGATAGTTTGCTACAGGACCCCAAAGTACCCACAGTTCCCTAGAACTACCATAAACTTCCCAGGGTACTCACCTATATTCCCAGAGGTAGGTACTAGATCAATCCATTGTTTTTTAGCAGAACAATAAAAATGACTGTCTTGTTGTCTTAACCACAGCATCTAGCTCGCCTTAGAGAAGTAACATGATGCACTCAAAATAAACAAACAAACAAAGAAACAAACAAAAAAACAAGGCTTTGGAATTGAGCATACTTGAGTTGGAATCCCAAAAAGTCATATAACCTTTCTGAGCCTGTTTCCTTATGGTATGTAAAAGGGGGATGATAATAATGTTACTGTAAAGATTCAATGGCCTATGGTATGTGGAGTGCCTGGCATATAGTAGCTGAACAATAACTGTTTTCATCCTCATTCTTCCCTCCCTGCCTCCATCCATTTAGTCCAAATGTGAAAGCTATTTCACATTCAGTAAAGTCCTTTATTCTACTCCAGCTTCAGTTTGCCTGTCTTTAGAAGAGAGTGGGGATAAAAACAGGAAGAGAAAACCAATAATTAGCCCAATTTCCCACCCTATTCTTCAAGGCAGGGAGTAAGTTGGAGAGTAGAGTGCCAACATGCCTTCAAGAGGAACAGTAAAGAGACCGATGCCAAGATGGAAATCACTCTCTCCTTTCACACAGGTGCACAAGAACCAGCTATTGCCCTGGTGCCTGGAGACTTTCATACAATGTTAGATGCAGATTTAGGGCTAGGATCTTCTTCTCCGACTTCACAGCACATGTACTAGAAAACAAGACACAAGCCAGAGTAGAATCATAAGAAGCCACCTGGATAGTCTCAGATTCAAATTGCCTGTTCTTTTAGTTCTCAAGGAAAAACAACTTGTTTCTGATTAGGAAAGATGCTGGCAACTCAGCATCAGAACTATAACCCAGGGAAGAAGAACTGAAATCAGAGATTCCATAAAGCAAAGATAGCAAACTGCTGACCCAAGGGTTAGGGAGAGCCCACTCACATATTTTGCCTGGACTGAATAGGAATTTTTTTTTTCAAAATTTGAATTGGTTCTAAAAAATCTTTAATTTTTATTATTGGTAGATTTCACATAAAAACCTTGATTCTAGTGCCTCTTAAAAAATTAGAATCACTGGCAACCCTGGGCTCATATCTCTGCATGATAACATAGGCTGGAACACAATACTGGCTGCTGTTTTTGGACAGCATATGTGCTTGCCAACTGCCACAGTCCCCACCACTCCCTATTGTGTCCCTTTTGTTACCCTCAGGCCTGTTTTACTCATTCACATTACCTTCCTAGGCCTTAGAGGTATTTGATTTTGAACCATGGTATACAGTGATAACTGTTTAAGAGCTGGCTCTCTAGGGAGGAAAAAAACAACACTCTGATTTGTAGCAATTTCCAATTTCTGTTGTGTAAACATTTCCAACATGGGCAATTTCAAACTAACAATGTGTTGTCACTTAATGTGGAGTTGGTAAAAGCTGTGCACAATTGCTTCTCACAAACGGGTGAGAGCTGGCTCCAGAACACCACTGGCTTGAATCTGCTCAAAAAGCTTCATCAAGTTAATGGATTGGTCAGGAGCATGAGCCAGGAGATCTTATTCACAGGCTAAGAGTCAGAAATCAACCAGAAAGAGTCAGATTCAACACCTGACATGGAACCCATCATTAGATCGACACTACTTCCTTGCTTTCTTTTGAAATCCCATAGGCCAGTTATCCAGCCTCTGGGCATGGGTAATCTTGGAGGGAGATGTAGGCTGATGAAGGGTTGGCATTAGATTGATGAGGTCAGAAGACAAAGTACAGGACCCCTGGCGGTACTGCTGAGTTCTTCCTGTCAACTGAATACCAGACTCCTTTTCTCCTTTATAAGAAGAAGACTAAGGGAGGGGACTGAGGAGAGCAGGGAGCTTCCTATTTAGAAGCCAAGTTCAGAGTGAAATGGAAATAGGCTATGAATCACATCCAGAAAAATCTCTTCTCACACTAGAACTGTCGGGCTGCTAACCTCACATGCAGATGGCAAAGACCACAAATAGGGACATCATACTATCCCATCCCGCACTGGAAAAATGACCAAGTATGCATAGAATAGTACTCTAGAAGGTGAAAACTCTAAAGAACCTTAGAGACAACTTAGTCCAAATCTGATTAATTTACAGAGGGAGAAACTGGGGCCCAGAGAGGGAGGGTAAGTGGCACAGCCAGGTCTGGAAGCCAGGTTTTCTGACAGCCAGTCTGGAGCTTTTTCTTCTATCCCACACTACCTCTCAAGGAGTTAAAAAGTGAAAGATTCAATCCATCAACTGGTTGTGTTGCCAAACCAGCGACATGAATAATATTTTTTGACTGAATCAACTGTCTGTTTAGGCATCATGTAGACACAGTCAAACACTCATCTCCAGTTTTCTCTGTGTTTGGATGGTTTAAAAACCTAGCAGAGAATCTGCACGTCCAGGGACTTTTGCCAAGAAAATCTGAAAATCTAAACAGTCACTCTCACATTGGCCCTATAATCAAGTGTCCAAGTCTTTTTTTCTCCCTTTTCATATTAAAGAAAATATAATATTCTTGCCACCAAAGAAGCTGCATCAGAACCTCAAAGGATTCTTGAACTGTGAGTTAGGACTCTTGGCTCTAGTCCCTTCTCTGCCTTGGGTGGGTTATATCCCAATCTCCTGCTCCCTTTGGGCCTCAGTTTCCCCATCTGTAAAATGTAAGAATTGAATTCCAATCTCTCAGATTCCTTCAAGCGCTCGCAGTCTTTGATTTTAAAATCGTATTTCAAGTGTACATTCTCTCAACTCATTGGCCCCTTCCAACCTGTGGTTCTCTGGCCACAGGACATTCTGGAACCCAAGTGCCAGAGACATAGCTGTGCCTCTGAAAGCCTGCAAGACTTAGTAGGTGGGGTTACTCACCACTGCACCTTATTTGTACAGGCAGCCCCAAATTTCTATTTTCATTAGGGACCCCTCCTCTCACTGTCTTTGAATTTTCCTGGTAACCTCTCAAGTTGTAAAAGCTGCCTGAAATTGTCAAAACAAAAAAAAAAAAAGAAAGAAAGAAAAAGAAAAAAGAAAAAAAACTCAAAGAGTCATATCTTTAAGAATAAAAAGCTTAAACCCAAATGAACCTTTTACTAGATTATGGGCTCCACTGCTTATTCCTCAAGGGACTCTTGTGAAATCAGAGACAAAAAGTTGAGAACAATCAGACAAAGAGAAATGTCAAACTAAAGGTTTGGGTTTATTTAATTTTATTGTTTTCAAATCCACCATGAGTTGAAGGGGGGAGAGAGTTAAAAGAACACAGAGAAACCCATTCCCAGCTACAAAGTCCATGTGCTAAACCATGTTTTTCTGTCACTTAGAGTTCAGCTCTCGCCAATATTAATGGAACTTAAGCCAAACAAGAGTTCCTTTTATGCTTTCTCCCCCCAGCTCCGTGCTTGCTAAGTCCTGTGCAAACTTGCAGCAGTTTCCAAGCACACGGCTGTGAAATTATCAGGGCTGGACTAATGCCAGTACAAACCAATTTATTGGGGTCCTGAAATTAACTAAAACCTAGAAAGCTTGATTAATTGTGGCACAGCACAGCAAGGAGCATTGAGAGGGAGGCCATCAGGCCAGAGTGCACGTCCCTGGAGACTCTGTCCTGCCTCCCAATTTTCAGTACTTATAAAGAAGAGTTCCTTCTGTGGACAGGGCTGTGTTGCTCTTACTACTTATTCATACATCACAAAAAATGGCATTTTCGAGTCCAGCAGGGAAAATGGTAGTTAGTGGGTCTTAGCTACCTATGTAATCAGCCAATCCCATAATAGTAGTTCTTGGGATTAATTTTGTTTAATTTAATTATCATCTTTATGCAGCCCATTTGACGAGCTCTACTTTTTTCAAAACAACATTGGCTAAATGTGCCTTTGGAGAGTCATTGTTGAGATCCAGTACTTTTGTGGTTTCTTGGAACACCTTACCACATGAGACAAGGAGGAGGGGAGTAACTGTACAGCAAATTGTCTGGGTTAAAAAAGATGCTGTGTGTGTTAAGGAAGATGGCATGCTGTCCCCCACAGACCAGAGCCTTTCCCTTCAGTTCCTCTTTAGAACAATACTAGATTGATCTACTGCAAAAAATGACACCTCATCTAAAAGTACTAAGTACCACATCTAAGGGCTCCTGAGTCATTTGCCAGTTGCAGCCCTTGCAGGCGTAAGCAATGGCAACAAGAAGAGTTCTCAACCTTGGGAGCAATGCGTTGCTGTAAATTGCTTACTTGCCAGCAGATAGTGGTTTCACACTTTGGCCCAGTTGTCTTAGGTCCCTAGTGCGGGCACAGTTGCCTAACATGTGAGTTTCTAGAGTGTTGGGCCCAGCTCTGGCTTGTTCCCTTGGTCAGCCTCAGGCCTAAAACCCTATCTAAGTGCATCCAAGGCTGGCACTTCACAGTGTGCTCCAGTACAGTTACACCATTGTTAAAGCATTGAAATACTTCCTTACCACTGGATAAATTGCTGCTGCCCCAAGCCTCCCCAAGTGTCCCCTGCAGCTCCACTGTTCCTGCCCCTCCCCTGGGACCCTTGGGTTCTCTCCACAATCCATAACTAATGGGCTACTGGCTGGGGTAGCATAAGGCCTTTGGTCCCCTGCTCCAGCGGGCTTTCTGGCATCTTTTCTAGTCGGTCATTGCCCATGCTGGACTAGAAGTTAACTACTTTGGATATCACTCTAAGTACATCACAAAATGATATTGTCATTGCTGGTGGTGGTAAGAAAGAGACACTTATTGAACAAAGCATCATGCAATCTTCATGAGAGAAACAACAACAATCTCTTTCACTCCTAAGAGCAGCCCTGAAGCGACGAGCATGGGCACTTGCTGCAGACTTCCTGGGTACAAGGCCTGGCACGAAGTGGGTGATGTGCACTGAAGAAGTCAGCTTCAGCTGCTGGGGAAGGTGCTCTTGCCACACTTCTCTACTATGATCTTCCCTGAGGGTAAGCTGGTTCCTAGGGATGGAAATCTATCCCAAGTAGGGACCACCCATGGCTTTGTAGTAATTACCGGAATGGGGAAAGGAGAGGTAGAAGGACAAAAAGGACCAAAGTGACCCTCACCACAATTCTGCCAAAGTATATAAGCATGTGACATGGAGTGGAAAGATCTTAGGAACAGACTTCAGGAGACTCAGACCCTTGTACTGTTGCTTTCATTAGCTAGCTGTGTGACCTAAGACAAGTCCCTTCACCTCTCTGAGTCTCAGCTTCTTCATCTATACAAGCAAAGGACTGAGTTAAGTGATCTTAGGGGTTCCTTCTAGCTTTGGGATTCTGTGAAATTGTGATTATTATTAGTCATCAGAACACTAACTACTGTTTATTAGGTACTTACTCACTGTTTGTTGACCATGATAATTACTTTTACATGTATTCTTTTATTTAGACTTCACAGCAACTATTATTATTACAGGTACTATTATTGACATGCCATCTTTTATAAATAAAGAAAGTCGCACAGCTGGTAAGGTGTACAGCCAGGACTCAAGCCTATGTCTGTCTGAATCTATGACCTATGCTCTTAACCCCTGTCTGTCCCACCCATTCTGTGTCTCCATGTGTTTGAGACTGTGGGCCATGTGTCTACATATGTCTTGGCATGTACCACTACCTCTCCTTTCCTTGTCTCCACACCACCCTGATAGTGAGTCCCCTGGTTCCCCTAACCCCAGATTCCTAGCTCACCAGACCTGTGCCCACCATGTTTCATTCTCCCCACCTCCCTGTCTCTATGGTGTTTCACAGGCAAATAAATAGAATAGGCAGGGGGTCAAAAATTATATACAGACTCCTAAAAAAATAAATGGACCCACCTTCTCTCTTTTGAGGTTAGATTAGAAGAAGAGGGCTGTCTGATTATATTCATGACCCTAGAAACTGTTCTCAAGCAGAGACAGCCAAGCCAATAATATTTAGAAAAATAACAAAAATTGACTGTATTTAGCTCTGCAGAGGAATCCCACTGGTTATTCGTGGTTAAATCTTAATGTCTCAGCTGTTTTTGGCCATCTGAGTGACAGGCTGTGGATTTGGTTAAGTGACCCACTACAAACCCAATCTGGCTATAAACTTTTTGGAAGAAAATAAGAGTTACCTTTATATTAATAGTTAGTGACCCAGAGGATATTAGCTGCATCTAGTGTATTTGAAGTCCAAAGAAGCCCTTATGAAAGATTACTGGCGTTAATAGGAACCTGTAGATTTCATCTATTTCCCTTGTATTACAGATGAGGAAATGGAGACCCAGAGAAGGAAAGAGATGTGCCCAAGGTCACACAGTGAGTTACTGGCAGGGTCAGAGCTTGACCTGGGCTCTAGCCACCACCCTTATTTTATATAAATGAGACTGAGACTCAGAGATTTGCTGAAGTTCACAAAGCTAGTTTTGGGGCAAAGTCAAGTCTAATCTGTCTGTTTTGTCTCCATACGTCATATTCCCCGATAATCAAAGGGCTTGATTGGACAGCTTATTCATGAAGGAGTTTCATATCACAGGCCACAAGTTCAGTTGTGTAAGAAATGTAACTTTATTAAATTTTCCATAAGTCAATCTAATTTCTGTATCACATTCTCCTTCACGCCAGTAGTAGACTCTCCATCTTAGTCATTTCTGGTCATTCCAGGCCCCTTCCCCTTCCTGCAGAGTTGTATCCAAGTTCTGGAGATTTCCCAGTTTCCCCAGAATGGGGTTGAAGTGATGGCGGGGGCAGGGGGGAGTATGCTGGCATCTGCTTGGATATGCCACATCTCCTCTGGTCCTTGGCTGTGAACTCAAGCAGGTCACTGTTGCATTGTCATTTGTTCTCCACCACAGGGCTTCTCCAGGTCCAGCTCTCTCTCAGCCACTTCCATAACCCTCAAGCACGTAGGACACAGGATTTTCCCCCTTGTTTCTCTGCAGCTGCAGGACATTAAGTGGAGCTGAAGCAGACCCATCCGTCTCAGACCTGTCTGTAGACATTTATTCTGAATTCACATAACTCTGGGCTGTAGGTAACTACTCCTGTGTCCTACCAGGCCCATAGGATCAGTCTCCTCTTGGGTTCTCTAAGCTAGTTGGGAAGTCCAAGGTTCCTATTGCCCCCAGAACTACTCCCATGTGTCAGACATAAACCCCTGCTCATGTCTCACTGTGCTGACTCACTATCAGCCTCCTTGCTGACTTTCTGCCTTGCCCACTTGTAAGATCTTTATATTGTTGTGGGGGTGAGGAAGACTCTTTTCCCCACGTCCAGTTTCTGGCTGGAGTCTTGGGATAAGAGATAAGGAAACCCAAAAGCTGTTGCTCTCAAATAATTGTCTCTACTGTGAATTTATTTGTTATTATTCAATATTTTTAAATTGAGGCTTAAGTGCACAGAAGTGAATTAATCATAATACTTGTTTCAAGATACACCCTCATCATTGTTCCATACATGGCCCTTTTTTGCTTTAACTAGTTATTTATTTTTAATAATTGTAAATAGACCCCATTCAGCGCAAAAGGTAGAAAGTTATACCATTAATAATAACCTACATTTAACCATGTGTTCCGCCCCCCAATCATGTCCCCGCCTTCCACCTTACCTGATGTAATCATTATCCTAAATCTCGTGTTCATCATTTTCTTGCTTTCTTTTTTATATCATTTTATTGTATCTATAACATATGTGTTACAGAAAGTAATTTTAATTTTTAAAATCATGGTCGTTTTTAATTCTGTTAATGGGGTATCCTGACTTACCTTGGGGGACTTCATTTTTTTTTTCACCTAACATCATATCACTAACTTCATCAACATTGTTGTGTGTGACTCTAGATCATTCATTTTGACAACTCCAGGATATTCCATTGTGTGACAATTGATATCACAGCTTATTTCAGCATATAAATATCTATGTTCACATTGATGAGTACTTGGTTTGTTTCTATTAACATTTGAACTTCAAAAGCCAAAAATTGACTCTTTTGTTTCTTCCTCCCATTATTTATGCTGGGATAGCCCTACTCTGAGTCAATGGATGCTGTACGGTGAATCTGCCTGAATGGGAGAAGGGTAATAAAGTAATAGGAAACACCTGGAATGAAAGCACAGGTTGGCTAATATATCAAAAATTATCCAGATGCAAACCCAAAGGCTCTTACCTAGTCAAGCCCTGAACTTGATATTCATTGGTCAAAAGGAATGGTCTGAGGGGGAAAGGAGAGTAAAGATGGCTCCCTGCCACTGAACCCAGCTACCGAAAGACCATCTCAAAGAACTTGTTTTGTAGGAGCATCATCTTTGTAATAAAAATGCAGTATATCAATTAGTTTATTTTCTCCTCCCCTGTCTCCTGATATTTTTTCTCAGAAAACAGGGTAGGTGAGGTGGATGAGGTTTAAAAAAGAATGTGGTTCCTAGCTCAGCATTACCATTAACATCCTTTAGTCTTGTTTTAGATCATTTCCCCATTTGCTAAAGAACATCGACTGCTGAAGTTACATGATCATTGGTTGCCAACACAATTTGAATCTAGATTTCTTAACATATTTCCCTTTGTCTTTACGTCATGATACTGACAAGTGCCACTTACAGGCAAAATGCTGGATATGAATAATTTTACTGGAGATTCTGGGTGTGAAGTATGTTTATAAGAGGAAGGGAAGTAGTTTATATGGTTTACAAAATTATTTAAAGATGGAGTTAGCTTTGAGGATCTTCTTTCCTTTCAATTCTCCAGTCTACGGCTTATGAACCTTGATTTAGGGAAAAGATCAGGCAGCTTGTTGGAGGAGGGGAGGTATGGGACACTCACTGTTTTAACCTCAGCCAGTGGGCAGCCAGCTGCTGCTTCCCAACTCTTAGTCTTCCATGGTCAATACAAAGCTTATTCTTCATACTGATGCCATGTGCTAATAGCTCTGAGAGACATTTACTGGCAACTATGATAGGTGTTTCAAAGGAGCAAGAGGTTGAAAATTATTTTGGGAAAGTATGTTCTTTTATTTACCACCCCTGTCCCCACTACTATGACAGTTACACAAAAAGTAAAGGGGAAAAGTAGAGGAAAAAGTAAACATATGGTACTGACAATGATAAAAAATACATATGTTCCAAGTGAGATATATACGATGTTAATTTTAGAGTTGCTGTACTTTGTACTTATATTTTAATAAACTTTTATTTTGGAATAATTTCATATTTACAGAAAAGTTGCAAACACAATTTTATATTTACAGAAAAGTTGCAAAAGTTACAAAGAACAGATCCTTCAACCAGTTTCCCCTCATGTTAACATCTTACATAATTATAGTATATTTGTCAGGCTTAAGAGATTAACGTTGGTACATTACTATTAACTAAAACCCAACCTTTAATCAGATTTCACCAGTTTTTCCACTAATATCCTTTTTTCTATTCCAAGATTCCATCCAGGATACAACATGGCATTTAGGAAATTATATTTTAAATGGGGAGAACCGATAAATTAGACATTTAAGAGAAGGCCCTTAATACCTAATGCATATTACTTATTAGATTTTGCAGTTCCTTTATGAGTGTCAGAGGGAATGAGAGTAGGGAAGTGCTATGTTTGAGTTTGTCCCCAACAAAACTCATGTTGAAATTTGATTCCCAATGTGGTGGTGTTAGGAGGTGGGGCCTGGTGGGAAGTGTTTGGATCACGGAGGCAGATTCTTCATGAATGGCTTGGTGCTGCTCTTTGGGTAGTGAGTGAGTTCTCACTCTGATGGGACTGGATTAGTTCTGGGGGAATGGATTAATTCCTGTGAGAATGGGTTGTTGTAAAGCCAGGATGCCCCTTGGCTTCTGCCTCTTCCCAGCTGTCCACTTTCCCTTTGACCTTCTGCCATATTTTGACCAAGTACAAAGCCCTTACCAGAAGTTGAGCAGATGCTGGCACTATGCTTATTGTACTTCCCAGCCTGTACAATCGTGAGCTGAATAAACCTCTTTTCTTTATAAATTACTCAGTGTCAGGAATTCTGTTATAGCAACATAAAGCAAACTAAGACGGGAAAATAAGGTGGCGGGAGGCTAGGAAGAAGAGTATGTTTCAATTTAAGGAAGCTTTTAAAAGAGTCAAATAATTTTGAATAATTTTGTCAGAAGAAGGTTTTCTTTTCATGAGGATCACCGTGATGGATAGGTTCGGGAAAATGTGTAAAGCAGTCAAAGAATCAGGAGGTACCATGGTTTAGTAAAAGTTTTAGATCAGCAGATAGAAAACCTAGGCTTTAGTCTAAACTATATCACTAGACATCTAAGCGACCTAGAATTCACTAACCAGTTCGTGACTCGGTTTCTTCATCTATAAATGGGAACAGGGTTTTACTTACTGTATTCATCTCAAAGAGTTTTTTTAAGGAGAAAATGAGATAATACATATGAAGTTTTCCTTTGGGTAAAAGAAGACAAAGAGCTATTCTAATGCAAGGTATACTTATTAATAAAAATAAGAATGTGATTATGTGCAAAACAAAGTAGGCTGATTCTCCATCAAGAACTGTTCTCTAGGTTCATCTGTGTTGTCACAAATAACATGTGGGGGGATTTTGGTCAAAGAGTACAAACTTTCATTTATAAGTTCTGGAGATCTAATTTACAGTATGGTGACTGTAGTTGATAATAATGTATTGTATACTTGAAATTTGCTGTGGGAGTAGATCTTAATGTCTCTATCTTTTCTGAGTTCTTTGTGCTTCAATGATAAATTGATTGTGACCTATTGAGGCTCAGATGTTCCTATTTCCAAAAGCAAAGCATCAGATGAAAAAAGAATAAAAAACAAAATTTGGGCTATGTCTGCCTGTCACCCAAGGAACTGGCTAAGAAGTGAAAAATTAAATCAACTAGATGTTTTGACTATGTGTAACCAAGCAAAGAGTTCTATGTGACTTTTTCATTGTATTAACTAGATCTTCTGTTTGTTTGTTGCTCATAAGGGAAGCCTCAGAAGCAATTTTATATCAATTTTCATATTTGTGTACCAGTTAGATATTATTTAATAGCACATCAAGGAGACTGAGCCACTAAGAATTCCCACTGAAAATGGACTCCACCTCCCCCCTTGCCTTCTAAACATATGTTTGATGCCAGATAGATTTCAGGTTAATTGAAAATATTCTAATTATAGAAAAACATTTGCTCCTACCCTGCACTTTCTTGGTCTTATCTATTTTCCTGAAATGTTACAGATTAAATCAAGTTTACAGCTGCTTCAGAAGCATAAATGAAAATGCTGACCATATCATCCTCACCAATTGCCTGCCCTCTGATGCTCCTGAAAGATGTGTTTGGTGTCTATATTACAATCCATAAGTGCAAACAAAAAAAAATTCTGCTGATGGGCCCCAGGTATGTGTTCATGAGAAGATCAACCTGGCTTAAATTTGATTTTCCTCATATATTAAATAAATATTTATGCAGCATCTAATATTTATTAGGCATTAGAGCTCCTTAAACTGAAAATAAATGCTGATGTGATTGAATGAGGGTTGTTGAAATAACAATGATTATAATAATATGTGCAAAGCACTTAGGCTTTATCTCATTTACTTCTCACAACAACCCTATAAGCCTCCTATTTTTATTCCCATTTTACAGAAGAAGAAATTAAGTCTCAAAGAGGTTTAGGTAACTCACTCAAGGTCATATAATGATGAAGCTAAGATTTGAATCCAGGTCACAACTAAAGTTTTTGCATTGTTAACCATTTCACGTATGAACTCAAAGAACTTGGCTTCTGATCAGTCAATTGGCATATTTAGTTCCAGTTAGGGTAGAAGTCCATTCAACCAGGAAATCTAAGTTAGAGTTCATGGTCCTGATAGTTTTGAGCCAACTTAACTATTTTGTTTCTTCATGCTTGCAATGCATGCTTTGACCCATTTTGCAGATAAGCTGACCACTTCATTGAATTGTCTCACTTGAGGCTCACGTGTCCCATTAGGAAACCGAGGCTCAGAAAAGTTCAGTTGCCCAAGGTTATACAGCTTGTAAATGGAGACTATCTTACTCCAGCACCCAAGCCTTTAACCACTGTGATAACTGCCTTGATCCATAAGAAGAATGACATCCTAGGTTTGAGCTACTTCATTCAGTAACAAATAATATAAAGAATTTGTATCAACAAAAAATATATCCTCTACTTTCATTCATTCATTCTTTCAACAAATACTTACTGGGCACCATCTATGTGCCAAACATTGTTATAGGCTCTGGGGAACATTAGTTAACAAAATGGGAAAAAAATGAAAAAAAAATCTCTGCCTTCATGGATCATACATTTTGGTGGGGGTGGGGGAGACAGATAACAGACAAGATAAGTAATAAAAATATATACTATGTTATATTGTAATATATGCTATTTTAGGTCAAAAAGAGAGGGAGATAGGGAGTGTATACAATGAGAGTGGGGGTGGGGTTTGCAATTCTGAGATCGGATGACCTCACAGAGAAGGTGACATTTGTTTTTGTTTTTTTTTTAATTTATTTTTTTATTTTCAGAATATCATGGGGGTACAACACTTTGACCATACGCACTGCCCCTGTTCTGCCCGTGTCAGAGCCACAATCGTGGTCATCCCCCAAACCGTGCTCCCCACATCCATTCAGTGAGAGTTTTTCCCATCCCCTCCACCCCCCTCCTACCCGCCCGCCCTCAGATGAATGTTCTTGCCCTGTGTGATGTAAGTGTTCATCAGTTAGTACCAGTTTGATGGTGAGTACCAGTGGTGCTTGTTTTTCCAATCCTGTGACGCTTTGCTTCGAAGAATGGGTTCTAGCTCCAACCAGGATAATACCAGATGTGTTAATTCACTGTTGTTCAGAAGGTGACATTTGAAGGGGCCAAGGAAGTGAGCCATGTAGATATCTGGGAGTAAAGTGTTTCAAGCAGAAGGAACAGGAAGTGCAAAGGCCCTAAGGTGGACCAATGCCTGGTATGGTCAAGGGACAACAATGGGACCACTATGGCTGGAGAAGATAGAGTGAGGGGGAGAGTGGAAGGGAGATGAGGTCAGGGAAGGAACAGGGCCAGATCATGTAGGAATTTGAAGGTTATAGTCAGAATGTTGGTTTTAACTCTGAGGAACATGGGGAACTTTTGGGGGATTTTGAGCAAAGGAGTGTCATCTGAGTTGTGTTTTAATAAGATCACTCTTGCTTCTCTGTTGAGAACAGACTTAAGGTGTGCCAGGGCACAAGCAGGAACATCAGTTAGAAGGCCATTGTAATAATTCATGCAAGATAAGATGGTGACTTGGGCCAGGGTGGCAAGGTGCACATGGTGAGAAGTGGTCATATTCTCAATAAATTTTGAAGGTAGAATCGACATAATTTTCTGATAGATCAGATGTAAAGTATAGCTCCAAGATTTTGGATCTTAACAAAAGAAATAAAAAGTTGCCATTTACTGAGACAAAAAAGATTACAGCGGGAGCAGATTTGGAGGAGGAAGATCATGAACCGAGTTTTGGACATGTTAAATTTAAAATACCTAACTGACATTTAAGCATAAATGTCAAATAGGTAGTTGGAGTCATCACTGTATTGATGGCATATAAAATTAAGGCCCAGGATGAGATTCTCTAAGGAACAAGTGTAGATAAAGAAGAAAAGAGGTGCTAGGACTGAGCCCTGGATATTCCAACATTGAGAGGTCAGGAAGATGAGGAAAAACCAGCAAAGGATATTGAGAAGAAATGGCCATGGGGGTAAGTGGACAGAGAAGTGAGTATAGCATCCTAGAAACTATGTGAAGAAAGTATTTCAAGAAGCAGATAGTGATCAGCTATGAAAAAGTGTGATGGGTCAATTAAGATGAGAACTGAGACGTAATCCTTGGATTTCACAATGTGGATGTTGCTAGTGACCTTATAAGAGCAGTTTTGGAGGAGTAGTGGAAGCCAAAACCTTATTAGAGTCAGTTCAAGAGAGAGTAGGAGGAAAGAAATGGGGTGGGAGGGGCTGAGAATGTAGACAATCCTATCCAGGAGTTTTTCTTTAAAGGGAAAAAGAAAAAGTAGAGCCATGGCTGGAGAGGGAAGTAAAGTCAAGAAGAGTTTTTTGGTTCAAAGATTGGAGGGATAACAATGTGTTTCTATGCTATTAGGGAAGATCCAGCGGAGAGAAATTTCTCAGCATTCACATCCATCAGCTGTTTACCAGTTTATGGCAGTGGTATTAAGCCATGTGCAGTGGTTCTCAAGCTTTGCTCCATGTTAGAATTACTTGGGGAGTTTTTCTTTTTAAAATCCTAATGCCCAGACAAATTAAATTAGAATGTGTTTGGAACCCAGACATCAATGTGTGTGTGCATGCATAAAAGTATCATTATTGGCCAGGTTCTCTGCTAGATGATTCAGGGAGCACTAGAAAAGCCATTTGTCCCCATTTAGCTTCTCTCCCACCTACTAGATCCTTAGTTAAGGCACTGTCTTGTTCAGTTGCAAAGGAGATAAAACAATATGCCATTATCAATCATTAACATCTTAGAGGAAATTGTTCCAGACCCTGGCCAGTGTGACAGCTAGCTTAACACAGAATTTGGCAGGGATGAGAGACGGCACAGAAATTTTTGCTTGGGGGTAGAAAGAACAATTCTGCATTTCTTGTTCATTTCATTCCACATCATGATTATAGTTGTTATTTTTCAGTCAGAAGTGCCCAGCAGGCTGCCTGTCATGGCCTTTGCTCTTCATTTGTCATTGCAAGCAGAATGCTGGATATGGGGTAGAGCAGCTGGCCACGCCCACCGAAACTACAGTGCTTTCTCAGGGTTCAGAGCAGGAGGCTGAGGCTTGAGGTCTTTGCCCTTTCCTGCTTGCTGCTGAGAGTGTGGATGTACTAGTAGGCTCATAGTCCTATAGTGTCTCCTGAGGAAACCACATACAAGGCCCACTGCACTGTCACCTGAGAGGTCTGAACCAAGTGCTGTGGAAGTGAGGAAAAGGGAGCAATTAATTCTGACAGGAATACTTCATTCATATATTAATTCAAGAAATATTTACTGAGCACCTATTACGTGTCAGGCACTATTCTAAGTACTCAGAATATCTCAGTGACAAAGCATGTCTTTGTAGAATTTATATTCTAATTGAGGAAGTCAGAAAATAAATAATATTAAGTGTGGTCGATTTAATTTTTGTCTCCAAATTTTCACCCTCCATCTTCCTACATTCTTTGCTATGTGGCTTTCTAGTTCCTCCTACTACAGACAGAGTATATTATTATTGTATATTAACCCATTAATGTTGGTTTGGGCCATAAGACTTGCTTTAGCCAATGGAATACTGGTAGAAGTGATGTGAACAAAAGCTTAAAATGTGCTTGTGCAGTTCAGCTTGCTTTTTTTGGTTTGCTTGTTTTTTGGGGATTTTTCTGTTTTGTTTTTTTTTAACAGTCTCTCCATCTTGTCGCCCAGCTAGAGTGCAGTGGCGTCATCATAGCTCATTGCAACCTCAAACTCCTGGGCTCAAGCAATCCTCCTGCCTCAGCCTGCCGGGTAGCTGGGACTACAGGTGCGTGCCACCACGCCCAGCTAATTTTTGTATTTTTAGTAGAGATGGGGTCTCACTCTTGCTCAGGTTGGTCTCGAACTCCTGACCTCAAGCGGTCCTCCCACCTCGGCCTCCCAGAGTGCTAGGATTACAGGCATGAGCCACCGCGCCTGTTTTCTTGTGCTCCTGCCATAAGCTTAAGAAAGATATGTCCCTGGTAGCCTTGCTGGTCCAAGTGGAGGAGGATTAAACCGAAATCACAGCTTGGAACCAATTCCCAGTCGACAAGAGATATGTGATTGAGAATAAATGATTGTTGTTCTAAGCCACTGAGAATTGGGATGGTATGTTAACACAGAATTATTTTGGCAACACTTGGCTGACATAATAAGATAGATAAATACAGATTTATATAGATATAAAGATAGAGATATATACATACATACTTATACATTTCTATATACGTATAAACGTATAAGTATGTTAGAAGATACTGGGTGCTATGGAAAAAATAAAAAGTAGAAGTGTAAGGGAGATCAGGAGTACTGGGGTCAAGGAATGATTTGCAATATTAAATAGGGTGATTGGTGTGACAGGAGTGGAATGAGGTGTGGGAAAAATAGTGGGGGATAAGGACAAGGATGGGATCAGATCATACTAGGCCTTGCAGGCCACTGAAAGAACTTTAATCTTCTGTTTCTCCAAGCAATGCCATTTTCCACATGAAATGTTATTTCAAGACCACTATCTGAGCTCTAAAAATACTTATTACTACCAGATTTGTTATTGTGTCTCTTGTTTAAGTATAGTACCCTATGAGTCTATACTGATCATTTCAATTCATACTCAGCATGACATGGGGTTTTATTAACTTCTACCTTACATCTATATCTGCCTGAAAATCCTTATTCTCAAGGGAAGCAGTGTTGATAGAATCAGACTATCACTCAATTATTCATTTGTTTTATTCCACATTACCTACAAAACTGAAATGTACATATATTTTGGCCCAGAAATTCTGCTTCTAGGTATTTATTACTAGACTAATGCTTTCCTATGCACATAAAGAAACACGTACCAGGATGTTCCTTGTGGTCCTATTCATAAAAGAAGGAAAAAAGTGAAAACAACCTAGATGTCAATCAGTAGGGTAATGGGCAAGACAAACTAGGCCCATCCATATTATGAAATACTATGTAACAGTATAAAAATGAATTTTATATATATATATATATAAATAAATACTCAGAACATTGTTAAGGGGGGAAAGTGAGTTGCAGAATAACGATAGTTGCTAGCATTTATTGAGGGTGTAATATGTACCAGGCATTATCTCAAGTCCTTTATATGTATTAATTGATTATTACCATCATTATAGCCCTACCTATGAGGTTGGCAATATCATTATCCCCATTTTACAGATGAATAAACCGACGCACAGAAGGTTTGAGGAAATTCTCTAAGGTCACATAGGTGGTAGGTGCTAAAAACGTAGATTTGAATTCAAGCAGTTTGACACTAGAATCTGTACTCTTAACCTCTATTTTATACCACCTATCTAATTTACATGGGTAAACCCCCCCAAATTTTATATTAGTATACACACATATATATTTTATCTCATAGAGAAAGATCTGGAGGGATGTGTACCAAACTAATGATGGCTACCTTGGGGTAAGGGAATGAGATAGGGTGGTCCAGGAAGGACTTTTGCTCTGTCTATATGATTTGAAATTTCAAAAGGAGAATAGAGAATATAGCCATGTATTTTTTCCTATAATTAAAAATATTTATTGAAGAAATTAATGGGTTCTACTTTTGGTAACAGCCAAGTAAGTTCCTATTGGGCCAACTCTCCTTAAGATAAAAAAGGTAAAATCTGTACAAAATTTGAAAAGCAGCTCCCTCAAGGGACTGAAAAGCAATAGAAAGCAGGCATATTCTGGAGGGGAGTCAACAGTTTGCCAAAGAAAATGACAAAGGGTAAGTTTTCCTTTTTACAGTTTCTTGCCTGGGGGCAGGCCCTAGCCTGTGTCATGGAATAGCCAATGTTCTGATAGAAAACTGGCAGTTTTTCTGGATTTAGTCACCAAAGGATAGAGTTTGAGCCAACCACAGCTGCTGGGAAGGGAGGGGGGATTCTCAGAAATGAAAGTGGCAAAGAAGAGGAGGCACAAATTCCGTGTATAAATTCTTCTCAAATCTTTAGTTGACTTCTAACCTTTATAGATGCAGAGACGGCTCCAAGCAGTTCAGTTTAGTTTAAAAGAAAGAACTGATCTGAAATCAGATCAGTCAGAGTTTGCAGCTTGAGTTCAATCTATTTAATTGTATGCTAAAGCAAAAATATTGACACTCTTCAAAGAAATATAATGTTACCCAGAATTTCCAGAACATAATATTTATTAAATCTAAGTTACAATCCAAAACTATGTGATATGTGAAGCAACAGGAAAATATGACCCATTCTCAAGAGAAAAATCATTCAATAAAGACCATCTCTGAAATGACTCATGTTGGAATTAGCAGGCAGTGACTTTTAAGCAACTATTATAACTACGTTCAATGAAGGAAATATGCTTAAAATGAATGTAAAGATCAGAAATCTCAAAAGAGAAATAGAAACTATAAAAAATGAAACATGAAAATTCTAAAACTAAAAAATACAATATCTAAAATTTTTTAAAAATTTAAATGGGCTTAAAAGCAGAACGTAGATGACAATGGAAAGAGTCAGTGAACTTGAAGACAGACCCATAGAAATTACCCAGTCTGATGAAAAAGGCAAAGAAAGCCTCAGAGACCAGCGGGGCAGTATCAAAGCTCTAAGTTATGTCTAATTGGAGTTCCAGAAGGATAAGAGAGAGAAACTAAAGTGGGGAAAAACCTTTTAAAGTTTTTAATAATGGCTGAAAATATCCAAAATTTGGTGAAAGATATACATTTACAGATCTGAGAATCTCAGTGAACTCCAAGCAAGATAAATAAAAGAAAACTATGTCTAGGCAAATCAGAGTCAAACTGATGAAAACCAAAGATGAAGAGAAAATCTTGAAAATAACCAGAGAAAATGATACATTATACAGGGTAACAATGATTCAGATAATCTAGAAATGATCCAGATGTTGGAATTAGAAGAAACAATGGAGTACAAAAAACAGTGGAATAATATCTTTTGGGGAAAAAATTTTACATCCAGAAAAATTATCCATCAAGAATGAAGGTGAAATAAAAAGTGTTACATAGAAGAAAACTAACAGACATTATCTCCAGCAGGTCTGTTCTTCAAGAAATGATAATGGGAGTTATTCAGGCTGAAAGTAAATTATACCAGACCAAAACCAGAATCTTCAGGAAGGAATGAAGAGTATAAGAAGTGGTTAATACCTAGCAAATATAAAAAACTATATCCCTCTTAGTTTCTTTAAAATACATATATTTGTTTAAAGCAAAGACTATAACATTATTGTGTAGAATTTAAAATGTATGGAGATTGATTTATCTGACAACTATAGCACATAGATGGGAATGGAGTTAAATTGACCTTAAAAACTGAAAAGTTTCTGTATTTTATGTGAAGTGGTAAAATATTAACTCTTAAATAGACAATGAAAAGTTATGGATGTATATTGTAATCTCTAGAGCAACTATTTAATACTAAAAGAGTAATTCAAAGAGGTATAACTAAAAAGCCAATAAATAGGTCTTTAATTTAGAATGGAATTCTAAAAAATATTCAAATAACCCAAAAGAAGTCAAGAAAGGAAGAGGAAGAGAACGTTAAAAAAGGACAAACAGAAAACAAATAATAAAATAATAGATCTATAACCAACCATGTCAATACTCTCATTAAAAGTTAATGAACTGAACACTCCAATTAAAGGCAGATATTATCAAATCAATTTAGTAAATCAAGACTTATAACTCCACACTGTCTGCAATGGATGCACTTTAAATATAAAGGCAAGATAGGTTGAAAGTAAATGAATGGAAAAAGATATACCAATAAAACAATAAACATGAGAAGATTGGAGTGGCTATATTAATAGCTGATAAAGTAGACTTCAAGGAAAGGAGGTGAATAGGAAAATTTCATAATGACAAAAAGGGAAATTTATCAGAAAGATATAAATCATGAGTGTATATGTCTAATAAAAGAGCCTCCAAATATACGAAGCAAAAATGGACAGAATTAAATAAAAAAAAGATAATTCCAGCCATAGTTGGAGATTTAACATCTCTCTCTTGGCTATTGATAGAAAAACTAGACCAAGATATCAGTTAAGACAAAAGTGATCTGAACAACCCTATCAATCACCTTGACCCAAGTGATATTTCTAGAACTCTACACCCAACAACTGCAGAATATGCATTCTTTTCAAATGCTAATGGTATATTCACCAAGATAGATCATATATTGGAGAATAAAACAAGTCTCAATAAATTTTAAAAGATTGAAATTTTTATGGGTTGAATTGTGCTCCCCAAAGAGATATGCTAAAGTCCTAACCCCAGTACCTCAGGATATGACCTTATTTGAAACAAGATCATTGCAATAATTAGTTAAGTAAAGATGAAGTCACACTGCAGTAGGGTGGGCCCTTAATCCAATATGACTGGTGCCCGTATAAGAATAGGAGAAAAAACACAGAGACATAGACACATGAGGGGAGAATCCTGTGTGATGACAAAGGCAGAAACTGAAGTGCTGCAGCTGCAAGCAAAGGAATGCCAGGGATTTCCAGCAAACTACCAGAAGCCAGGAAGAGGCAAGTAAGGATTCTCCCCTATAGATTTCAGAGGGAATATGGCCCTATCAACATCTTGATTTTGGACTTCTAGCCTCCAGAATTGTGAGAAAATAAATTTCTGTGTTAAAAGCTACCCAGTTTGTGGTAATTTGTTATGGCAGCCCTAGGAAACTCATACAGATATCATACAGAGTCTGTTTTCTGACCATGGTGGAATTAAATTAGAAATTAATAACAATAAGATATCTATAAAAAAAAAAAAGGAAATTAAATAACCCATGGGTTAAATAAGAAATCACAAGGGAAATCAGACAATATTTAAAACTGACTGGTAATACAAATACAACCTATTAAAATTAATGGGATGCAGCTTAAGCTATGCATAGAAGGAAATTTATAGCTTTAAATAATTATATTAGAAAAGAATAAAGATCGAAAATCAATAATATAAATTTCCACTCTAAGAATCTAGGAAAAGAAGAGCAAATTAAACCCAAAGTAGAAAGAAGGAAATAATAAAGAGCAGAAATCAATTAAATAGAAAATAAATGAAAAATAGAGAAAATTAATAAAGCCAAAAATTGATTCTTTGAAAAAATCAACAAAATTGATGAACCTCTAGTGAGACTGATCAAGGAAAAAAAATCAGAAAATACAAGTTACCAATATCACGAATGAAAGAGGGGTTACCATTAACAATCTACAAACATTAAAAGTATATTATTAAGGGACAATTATGAAGAACTTTAAGCCAACAAATTCAATAATGTAGATGAAATAGACAAACTACTTAAAAATGCAGCTCACCAAAATTGACACAAGATAAAACAGAAAATATGAATAGCTTTATATTTATTAAAGAAAAAGAGTTTATTATCAAAAACTTTTCCTGAAAGAAAATTCTAGGCCTAGATTGTTTCACTGATGAAGTCTATCAAACATTTAAGAAATAAACAACACCAATCTTATACAAATTCAGACAGAAAATAGAAAAGAAGGAAACATATTTCTGTTCATTTTATGAGGCCAGCATAACATCAACACCAAAATCTGGCAAAGATATTAAAATAAAAGAAAGTTAGAGATCAGTATCTCTCATGAACACAGGTGCAAATCTCCTTAACACAGCATTAGCAAATAGAATCCTAGCAATATATAAAAAGAATAATATAGCAGGACCAAGCAGGGTTTATCCTAGGAATGCAAGGTTTATATAACATTTGAAAATCAATCAATATAATTCACTGTATTAATCGTACAATAGTAAAAATCATATGATTGCATCAAAATTTGCAGAAGGAACATTTGACATAATCAGCTCTAATTCATGATTAAATTCTAAGCAAACCAGAAATAGAAGGGAACTTAATCTGAGAAAGGATATTTATGAAAAATGTAAATTTAACACTATACTTAATGATGAAATACTGCATGTTTTGACTACTTTTACTTGACATTGTATTGGAGGTTCTAGCCATTGCAATAAAGCAAGCAAAACAAATTAAAGGCATAAATATCATAAAGAAAGAATTAAAATTATCTCTATTTTCAGATGACATACTTGTTTACATAGAAAATCCTTAGGAATCTAAAATAACTAATGGAACTAATAAGTGAATTTAACAAAGTCACATGGTACAATGTTAGCATAAAAGTCAATTGCATTTTTTATATTAGCAAACAATTAGAAAGTGATTTTCAAAAATCAATTTTATTTGCAATAGCATAAGAAAATCACTTAGAAATATATTTAACAAAAGATGTGCCAGGACCTCTAAACTGAAAAAGCACAAAACCTTGTTAAGAAAAATTAAAGATCTAAATAAATGGACAGAGATGCCATGTTTGTGTATTGAAAAGCTCATCTTGTCAAGTTGTCAATCCCAAATTGGACTAGGAATTCAACAATATGCCAAGCATAATCCCATATGGCTCTTGTGTGGAAATGTACAAACCAATTCTAAAATTTATTTGGAAAAACAGAGGAGTTAGATATCCAAAGCAATCTGAAAAAAACAAAGTCAGAAAACTTACTCTACTTGACTTTAGCATTTACTCTAAAACTACTGTAATCAAGACCATATGTCATTGACATAAGACTTGAAAAATAAACCAATGGAACAAAATATAGAGTCCAGAAATAGACACACACTTACATAGTCATTTGATTTTTGACAAAGATGCCAAAACAGTTCAATGGGAAAAGTAAAGACTCTTCAACAAATGGTGCTGGAAAACTGGATATATTATGCAAATAGAAACCTGAATCCCTACCTCAAACCACATGTCTTAGTCTGTTTTGGCTGCTATAACAAAATACCACAGGCTGGTTGGCTTATAAATTTATTTCTTACAGTTCTGGAGACTGGGAAGTCTAAGATCAAGGCACTGGCAGAGGCAGATTTGGTGCCTGGTGAGAGTCCACTCTCCGGTTCATATTTGGTTGTCTTTCCACTGTGTTCTCACATGATGGAAGGTGCAAACAAGCTCCCTTGGGCCTCTTTCTATGAGGGAACTAATTCCTTTCATGAAGGTTCTGTTCTCATGACCTAATCATCTCTCAAAGACCCCCCCTCCTAATACCATCATCTTGGGGATTAGGATTTCACCATATGAATTTTGATGAGGAACACAAATATTCAGACCATAGCACTACACACACACAAAAATAATTTGTGTAGGATCACACACCTAACAGTAAAACTTAAGCCATAAAAATTCTAGAAGAAAACAGGAGCATATCTCTACAAGCTGGGGGTAGATGAAAGTTTCTTAGTATGCAGAGAGCATCCTAAGAATTTTATTATAATTGTATAATAAAAATTGATACATTAAACTTCTTTAAAATTAAAAACAACTCTTTATTAAAATACACCATTAAAGAAAATGAATAGACAAGTCACATGCTAGGAGAAAGTATTTGTAAAGTATATATCTGATAAAGGACTGGCATTAAGGATATATAAAGACAAATAATCTAATAAAAGTGGGCAAAATATTTCAACAGAATCTTCACAAAAGATATGTGAATGGCCAATAAGCACATTAGACATCAGAGAACTGCAAATTAAAATCACAGTGAGATACCACTACATACCCATAAGAACAGCTAAAATTAAATAGACTGACAACACCAAATGTTGGAAAGGATTGGAGAAACTGGAACTTGGATACATTTTTACTGGGAGTGTAAAATGTTATAACCACTTTGCAAATATGTCTGGTAGTTAATTATAAATGTAAATATACACCTACCCTAATATCTAAAAATTTTATTTCTAGGTATTTTCCCAAGAGAAATGAAGTCATTTATACATCCAAAAACTTATATATGAATGCTCATGGAAGCTTTATTCATAATACCTCTAAACTGGATATAGCTCATGTGTCCATTAGTAGGTGAATGGATAAAAAACTGTGGTATAGACGTACAATGAAATACTACTTAACAATAAAAAGGAATGAATTATTGAGACAAGCAACAGCATGGATGAATCTTTAAAATATTATGCTGAATGAAAGAATTCTTAGATAAAAGAATATAAACTTTATATAAAGTTCTAGAATAGGCAAAATTAGTCTACGGTGAAAAAAAACAGTGGTTGCCTGAGGCAGAGGTAAGGGTAAGGACTGATTGGAAAAGGGCATGAAGAACTTTCTGAAGTGATGGCAATGTTCTATATCTTGAAAGGGGTTTTGGTTACACAAATGTATTAGTATGTCATAACTCACTGGGGGTTCAATAAGATTTATGTATCTAATTTTATGTAAATTTAATTTCCAAAGAAAAAAGTACCATAAACAAATTCTGAATTCTAGTTAATGATAAGCATGCTAAAGTATTTAGGGAGAAGTGTATTGTTGTCTGCAATTTGCTTTGACATGTGTCAAAATAACAATATGGATTGATGAATGGACAGAGGGATAGAGAAATGAAGTATGTGATAATGCAAAGTACAATAAAATGTAAATTGTAGAATTTAGGTATTGGGTACATGGGTGTTCACTGTGAAAGTCTTTCAACTTTTCTGTATGTTTGAAAATATTGTTTAAAAAATGTTGGAGGAAAAAACCCTGATGGTTGTGATTCATCCAGAAGTACCTGTTACCTCCCCACATCTCCACCTGTGTCTGACTTCTTCATGTTCACCTATATTTAGTATCTAAACTGCCCCCTCCTATTTTGTTTCTCAGGTTATAGCTTACCCCCATGACTTCCATCCCCATCACTAACTCCATTTTAGACTGTCCCCTGATAAAGGATGTAGTAGACTGTCCCCTGATAAAGGATGTAGTCAGTTTGTCCGCTTGATCTCTTCAAGGGACCTGCTCTATTTGATGGAATCTCCCATCCTAGGGTCCAAAACCTCTCCCTGGTTCCCTCTAAAAAGGATTAGCTTTCAGGCCCATCACTTTCAGAGATAAAAGCTCACAGTACAAAGGCAGTTGCATTGGACATGCAAAAGTATCCATCCTGGCTTGTAGAGTTAAAGATGACCTTGTGTTGGGTTTCTGTCTTATCTTATATCCAGACCAAATATGATAACTTGTATGGATAATTTGTATGAAAGATGGGCCTCAGGCAGTGTCATGAAGACCTTCCCAAACAAGCCATGATATGTTTGTTCAGGAACCAAGATTACATCCAGAGGTCTTAGAGGAAGTCCAACAGCCTTGATCACTGGTTCTCGTCCTAGTTATGTTCCTGAGTGATAGTTGTGAGCTAAGCTTAAAAGGAAATAGTCTTTACAGTGCCAGAATATCTAGTCCAGTGGTTCTCATTCCTGGCTGCACATTAAAATTATCATGGCACTGATTTTTTTTAAAGGCTCTCCAAATGATTCTAGTGTGCAGGCCAAGCAAGGTAGATAATTCAGTCAGGATGCACTGGTATAGCACTCCAGTTCTGAAAATATTGAGAGATACTTTCAATGAAATTGATAAATGCCCTGAGACACAAGTGCCCTGGACACCTCATCTCCCCAGACTTCCCCACAATCAGTAGCTAACGGGTTAACGCCTGGCCCAGCAGGAGTCCTCCAGCACACTGCTTCAGCATTTAGCCAGATTCCATTCTAATTAATCAGTGCCCAGTACTGTACCCGTTATTAAATATTTTGAATACCACTCCTGCAGCCAGTGTTGAGAACCACTGATCTGGTCAATTCAGACAAGCATCTGAGGATTTTATCTGTAGCACAACAAATGACTTGTAGTTTGACTACATTTCTGCCTTTGTCCATGCACATAACTAGGTTTGTGACCTTAAGCAAGTCACTTCCTGGCTCTGAATCCCATCTGAAAAATGACAAGATTGAACTAGGTCCTCTTTAAGGATGCTTCCAATTCTGAATCGTGTGGTACTATGATTTTATGAATCATGAATTCAGCAAAGTTAAAAAAGGCTCCAAGAGCAGTGAGAACAAAATGGATCCTGACTCCTGTACACTGACCTAAACCAGCTAAAGAAAACCCACATTGTACGTTAATTGTATATTGTTCTTCTTCACTTCAAACTTCAAGCTTCACTTCCCACTCCCCTGCCCCACCAAGTTACGGGCTTGGAACTTGAAACTTCAAAATGAATTCTCCTTAACTTGGGCCAAAGATGCAGATGTGATTAGAGCTGAATTTAGCCCATCTACTTTTAAAGTATGTTCCAGACATTTCCATTTATAGCTTCCTGTAGTAGTGACTTCCACAGAGGGGTGACATACAGGAAAACATAATCCACTTTACTAGTTTCGTGTTTATTTGCCATTGGTTTCATCAAGTAACCCCTTGTTTGTGGATTATAGAGAAGAGGAGGAATCAGTTTGTTTTTATTGGTCCCACCAGAAATTTAAACAGCTTCAAGCTGTCCTCTCCCATTCTATGCCTCTCTTGGCCAAGTGTTTCTTTGATTTTACAATCTCACAGCAATCCTCAGTTCTATGGCCCTTCAAGCACAGCTTGCTTTATCTGGATCTCTTAACTTTTCACTTAATCTTTCTCAAGTGGTAACTGGAACCATACAATAGCCCAAAGTGAGGTGGTGAATTGGCAATTATGCAGTTCATGCCATCATTAATGGATGACGTGAATTATCCAGATTACTTGTCTATACTGACAAATAAACAACATAGTTGCCAAGTCATTTCATTTTGTGTAGTGGAGATATAACTTATCATCTATGCTAATAACTCTGAAATATACATCTATAGCACTGGTCTCTTTTGCCCCATGCCCTAGATTGATGTCTCTCAAAGCAGCAAGCTCAACTCAAGTTGTACTGTGAAACCTCAATGCAAAATTCAGAGACCCCACTTTCATCTCCATCCCAATTGTCCTATGCCAATGCACTAAGAAGTCCCTGTACCCAATACAGATTCTTCCCCATATCCCCCAAGCTAAAGGCCAGTAACAAAATATGAGATGATAATATAACAGTGCAAGGAAATATGTGATTTATTATTAGTCAGGGCAGAGAGGACAGAGAATTGCAATGGAAGGAGGGATCTGGATCCACTTAATCAACCAAAGGCCTGATTGGTCAGGGCTGTTCCTCAGCAAACATCTGTGAGGAGCTGGCCAGACTGCCCTTTGACCCCTTTCCCTTTGCATCATCCTGGGACTTCACCATCTTCCGCATATGAAACTCCCTTCCTCACAGCATATAGCAGAAATTTTCCAAGTGTGCTCTGTGCAAAGACTACCTGTATCAGAGTCACTTAAAATACTATTAAAATGCAGATTCCTGAACCCTATCAAGACCAATTGACACAACATAAAACCATTGCCTTTTATTTGCTTTATTTGCTCAATTAGCAAAGGGATTTTTAGAGATCATTTTCTTTAATATAGTCCACCATTATTTTCAACTGAATGTATCTAAACTTAGAGTCTTCTTCCACTCCACATTGCTTCCCTGCATCAGCTTTTCCATGTACATCAGTGGCACGAACCATACTCCCAGGATCCCAGAATCAAACCTCAAAGTTGACAGCAACAAACTAGGATGAATTCATTGTTTGTTCCTATGTTTGTTTTTCTTTCTGATTGGTCTTGTTTTACCGTGTGTGTGTGTGTGTGTGTGTGTGTGTATGGTGGATGAAAGCTTGTTATCATTCATTGCATAGACACTATCACAGCATCATCTTTTTATAGGAAAATCTCCAAGCCCTTATCAAGAATGTTAGAAGAAAACTTGAAAGAGTCTGCGGAAATTCTGTTATAAGATCCAAACACCTTGTAAAGCACTAATCAGACCTCCAACTACTCTCACTCTGGATCAGTTTCACCCAAATCCATGAAATTTCTCCTCCCATTTGGAGTCCCAGAGGCCACTCGCTATCTAGCTGGAGCCTTTCTTTGTTGATGTCAAAGTAAGAAGGCTTCCACCTTTGTTATCTAGCAAGTGTCCTTCACTATTACTGATCAAATGCTTCCGTTTATGGAGCATTTAGTATGTGCCAGGCACTATTCTAAAGACTTTACAAGATTACATAGGCAGGCAGTGCAGGGCTGGGATTCAGACCCAGTCAGTGTGGTTGTAGAGTCCATGCTCTTAACCACTACCCTCTCTGCTAACTGTTGATAGCCTATAGGATCTATACTGTGCACGAAGGTAAAAGCTGTCTGCCCCAAAGAGTCACCAAAACCTGCTCCTTATATCACCTCCGCCAAAATTCAGTGAGTCTGCTACTAAGGAGATGTTAAAACCCTTAAAAGGGTTCCTATTGCAGCATACATATGTAGTAAAAGGATAAAGAAATCCATGGAATGATAATCTCCTTATTTAGGATGGAGACAACCTCTGGAGGAAAAGGAGAGGGCATGATCAGAGAGGCACACAGGGGGTTCCAACCACATTGATGATTTTGATTTTCTTAGGCTGAGTAGTGGTTAAACAAGAAGGCATACATACCTTTTGTATATCTTCAATGTTTCACAATAAAAATTTTTAAAGGGCTCCCAGGGATCTCACTGTCCTAGACAGAGGGGAGAGCTCAGCCTACTGTATTGAGCTTGCTGCACTGTGGCCTGAAGAGTCTAGAAGTGAGGATGTAGCGTTCTTGCTCTTCTCTTGCCTCACAAGGGACAATCGTTAGATTTACAGCTTTCACTTTCTCTTACCCATTCTAAAACTATTTCAAGATCTGCCAATAATAAATTGCTTAATATCATGTATACTAATATCCCATAATCCTAGAACTTCAGACAAAATAAAGGGCAATAAAACAAGGAAATGATGAGGGAGTTGTGGAAAGCCCAAGAGTAGAGGGGAAGCAGTAAACTAAGGGGGGAAAGAAGAGAAGAGAAGGTATCAAAAGAAAGAAAAAAGATGGAAGGAGATAAAAAAGATGCAGGGAAGAGAAGAGAGCAGTGAGAGGAAAGAACATAGATGAGAGGGAAAGGAGGGCTCATAGAAGAGGTAGCCCCTGCTATGGCTTGCATGCACCCTCCAAAACTCATGCTGAAATGTAATTGCCATTGTGACAGTATTAAGAGGTGGGCCCTTTAATGGTTGATTAGGTCATTAGTGCTCTGTCCTTATGAATGGGTTAATGCTGTTCTCAAGGAAGTGGTTTCATTATCACAAGGGTGGGTTAGTTATCATGGAAGCAGACTCTTGATAAAAGGATGAAGTTTGGCCCCCATGCCTTCTCTGTTTTGCATGTTCTCTTGCCTTTCTGCCATGTTATGAGGCAGCACGAAGGCCCTCACTAGATGCCAGCGCCATGCTCTTGGACTTCCCAGCCTCCAGAATGGTGAGCCAAATAAATTTCTGTTCATTATCGATTACTCAGTCTGTGGTATTCTGTTATAGCAGCAGAAAAGGGACTAAGACAGTCCCTACCCAGTAATCCTTGGGGGACCCTGGGCCAGGTTGATAGCCAAGGAGAGGTTGGGTGGGATATCACCAAGCCACCTCATTTCTTGGGAGAGCTCTCTCCCACTGAAAGATGAAGCTTATTCTCTCAGGAAGCAATTGTTACTCCTCTCAGGACACAAGGTGGCAGCAGCAGCAGTAGCAGCAGTAGTAGCAGCAGCAGCCTGGTGAGGCCCCTCTGGGCAGTCTCTGGGGTCCCAATAGCAGGCAGTGCAGATCCCTCTTCTGGCTGACACTGCCTAGTATAGGGAGCTTTTGAGGCAGGGTTAGTGTTTCGGGGAATGGACCGGCCTCAGTCTGGCACACACCCTTTCCTGGCTTCAGACAGGAGCCTGTGCAATAGAGCAGTAGCCATGGTAACCATGTGTGCTGCTACCCTGTTTGGATTCACAGAGGGGAGTTCAATTTTGCATCAGGACATCCACATTTAGAAAAGGCTGATCCAGTCTGCCCCAGCCCCCTGGACCCTCTCCCTCTGGGAGTCCTAGGCAAAACTTGGAGAGAGGAATATATGACATAAGAGATTCCTCAATCTCTAGTGCTTCTTGTTCCTGGGCCCCACATTTCTCCCCCAGGGGCCTTTTTTTGTCACTCACTGGACCTCAAGATTAGAAAGGATTTCAAAATTAATTTCTATGTAAACTCCATCATTAAACTTCATCCCCAACATCCCTCCAAAATGATAATTTTTTAGTATCACCTGGGCCTCCTCAAAAAGCTAGACACATAGGGGTCATTTCCAGGTATTAAGACTCTCTGTGTATATATATATATATATTTTTTTAAATACCAGTTACTCAAATTGTGCTATATTTTCAATGTTTACATGGAGCAAAATTATACTTTTAACTTAAAAAAAGGCAATGTATTAATTTGTTTCTACCTTCCCACAAAGAGTTAATGATTAACATATTTTTTGACTGATACAAATGTTCTGATTTTTTGCAGCTAAATAATATCACAGGATTTTTGATGTATCAAGACTATTTTGCCAATTAGGGTTTGGCTGATGACCATGAGCCAGTCATAATCTATAGTCTAATTCTAATTTAAATGTTTCACCACAAATGCCAATGTTCTACAATATAATTGTACTAGTCAAAAGATAATTGCCAGGTTTATTAAAAAATTCACAATGCAGGACAGGTAGTAGGCCTGGTGATGATACAGACACTTAAGGTTATATGATGAATATCTTCTTTTTGTCACATCATTATATATCTAGAAATTGTCTGGTGATAACTTCTGAAGCTTAAAGTTAAAACCCTTTGTGAACAGAAAGCCCAGGTCAAATGCCCTCCTTCCCTGTCCCCACCCTCCATGGAGATTATTTATTTTTTAAGAGTGGACTCTCAGAGGTAAAATCCTTCAAACAAATCTTGATTGGGGGGCATTTTAGACATTAGAAAGGGGCGATGTGTTTTGGAGATTTAGTGCCCTTGAACTGCCATCATGGTGTGGCTACTTACTCTTGAGACACATGCTAGCTCTTGCTCAAATGACCCAAACCTGAATTGGGGGTGGCAGCATGAGAGGGGGGCTTGTCCTTTTAATGATCTTTCTTTTAAATTATGAAATATTTCAAACATGCCGTTTCAAAGGCCCACCCAATTTAGCAGCTTAAAAAAACACAGTTTCATTATGCTCATGGATTCCTCGGGTCAGGAATTTCGAAAGGGCACAATGAGGAGAGCTGTCTCTACTCCATAATGCCCGGTGCCTCCACTGGGAAAACTTGAAGGCTGGGAGTGACTTGATGGCCATGGCCTGGAATCACTCTCATGTCTGATGACTGGCCTGGGAGGATTCAAAGACTAGCAATGCCAACTCGAGTGGCTATATGTGGCCTCTTCACAGGACTGGCTTTCTCAGTGTTCAGTGCCTTTAGGGCGGGCAGATTTCTTACATGATGGCTCAGGGCTCCAGGCACAGGTGTTCCAGCAAGCCAAGAGGAAACAGAAATCACCTTCCCTGACCTGGCCTCAAAACTCACACAGTGTCACTCCCACAACATCCTATGGATTACAAGTGAACCTTCCAAGATTCAGCGAGAGGGGACAGAGACCCTACCTATCTATAGGAAAAATGTCAAAGACTTTGGGCCATGTTTTAAAAACCATCAAACATAAAAAATATGGACAATAATCTAAAAGTCACCAAAGTATCTATGACCCAGAATTTATGCATTAACATTCTTGCTGGGTTTGCTCCAGATCATTTTTTTAAAGAAAATAAAATGTCACTTTTAAAGAAAGGACTCCAGCCTATTGAGTTGCCTGTTCTGGGGTACTGTTTATCCAGAAATTCTCCTTTGAAATAATAATAGGTGGCATTTTTTGAGCACTTGGTAGGTGCCAGGCACTGGACTTTTATGTAGATTCCTCTCAACAACTCTATTAAGCGGGTATTACAACCACCCCCCCCATTAAAAGATGGAAAAAAACCTGAGACTTAAGAGAGGCAAGTTGCCAAGTTGCCCAAGGACAGAAAGGTAGGGGTTCTATTCAACTCCACAAATACTTATTGAGTACCCCCTATATAGGCTCTTGCCTTATTCATAGAACTTACAATCTATTAGGAGTCATGTCATAACAGTCAAGATTATGGAAAGTGCTATGAAGGGAATAAATAGACTAATGTCTTAGGGAATCAGGAGCACACAGAGTCGAGTCAATATTTGAACCCAGGCAGCCTAATTCTAGAATCTACATACTCAGCCATTGCCCTATACAGATTCACATCCTTAATTTGGTTGAGGATTTGAGGCCTAATAAAGTTAGGCCTGTGGCATGTGGCACACTTGACTCTACTAGACTGCCCATCCTCCCTTTTGTCTTCATTTAAATTACTGTTGCCAGCATTCATTGCTTTGTGCTTATTTATTTTGCTTCTTGTCTTGGATTTTTCCTGGTAGAACTCACTTGGCAGTAAGCAATCTTGTCACACAGGGATTCTGTAAAGCAGACATGTTTAGACTGTCTTTAATAAAATAAGGTGGCCTACCCCCCAATTAACACTACTGAGCATATATTTAAACTTCAAAATTCCCCAATACTGATTCATCTACCCTGTATTATAAAGGCATAAGTCTGCTTTTATCACTCAGTGAAATAATCATTGAATGATTTTCTTGGAAACTCTAAAAGCTTGGAGGGAAAATTAAGTGGTTTGGGCCCTTGGGGAATATTTTAGATCTTCCAGGACTATTTGGCTAGATTCTGTTGCCTGAGGACTTAGAAAAAAAGGGTTGATATTTTCACCCATATTGACCTCAAGCATGTGACACACATGTTTGTGAGATTCCCTGTTTTGTGCCAGTCTTGGATTGCATTTTTATTACAATCAGGTTGTGTCTCTCTCTTGCAATTTAATTTTATGCCATTGATATGGTGGGTCTTAATGAAAATGTCAGACTTTATGTCTTTAGAAATAATGACACAGGAAATGAGTTGGGTGCCCCTATGTGGTAAGCAAATAAATTAGAACAAAATCCAGCCACAAGACTCTGTCTTTCTTTCCAAGTCTCAATTCTGCACCTGCTCTGTGCCTAGTTTCCTGGGGCTTAATGGAAGACAAAGGCAAAGGTCTTGACTTCTCTTTCCAGATTGACCAGGCCTATTGGATTTTTTAAACAGTTTTTTTGTTTGTTTTTTGGTATAGAATTTATATACCATAAAATTTACCCTTTTAAGGTATACAATTCAGTGGTTTTGAGTATATTCACAAAGTTGTGCAACCATCATCACTATTTAATTCAAAAACATTTTCATCACCCCCAAAAGAAATCCCCATACCCATAAGCAGCCACACTCTATTTCCACCCACCACCTACCACCCACCCCCTAGCAACCACTGATCTACCTTCTGTTTCTGTGGATTTGCCTATTCTGGACATTTTATATAAATGGGACCAGGCCTATTTCTGCCTCTTTTCCCCCATCCGCCTTCTCCTTCTCTGATTCCCTGCAAAGCCAGGTTCCTGGATTGCTAGGACAGCGCTGTAAGGTTGGCTGAATCTATCTGAAACAGGTTTTCTTTTCTCGTCTTCTCTGGCTTGCTATCCCATCCTGCCTATTCTTATTCTCTCCCCTCTTCATCTAAATCTACTCTCAGTTATCAATCAATTCACCAGTATTTATTGAACACTGGGTACAAATAACTAATAATATACTGACAGTACCCAACTGACAATGGTCCAACTTATGATTTTTTGACTTCATAGTGGTACAAAAGTGATAGGCATTCAGTACGCTCCTCAACTTATGATGGTTTTATTGGGATGCAACCCCATAGTAAGTCAAGGAGTATCGACTTATGAAATTGAGCACTTGATATGAGTCAAGAAATAAAGCTAATAGCTTTATTTGCATTAACTCTTAAAACTCACAACAACTGAATGAGGTAGGTATTATAATTATTCCCGTTTTACAGATGATTAAACTAAGGCATAGAAAGAATAAGCGATTTATACACAGTAGCAGAGGTGGGATGAATTGGGGTGGCAGGCAAGATGACAAAACAGAGGACATGGTTCCTTACTTCAAGGAGTTGGGAGAGGAAAGAAATCACATACAAATGCAATATTGAAGCAATATTGTAAAACACTGGTTTTTGTGCGTTAGGTGCCTCAGAATCACCTGGAGGTCTTGTTGAAATACAAATTGTGGCCCTATCTCCAAGGTTTCTGATTCGTAGGTATAGGGTAGGGAAGGAAGAACTGTATATTTAGCTGGCTCTGATGCTGCTAGTCCAGGGACTTCAACACAAGAACCACTGTCTTACAGAATAACTGTCTTTAGAGAGCATCTGGAAATGTAGCAGCAAGAAGTATAATTACGCACATTTAGATAAAGTACGAGCTTTTGTGTCATGTCTGTGTTGCAGGATGATTTAGTTACCTGAGGGAGTTGGGGAAGGAAAGACGATCATCACACCAATAGGATGAGGTCTGTCTCTGCTTTAAACTCTCCTGTCCTTCCCTCCTCCTGCTCTTAGCATGTCAAGCCCAGGTTGATGACAGGGCGCCCCAGGCCCTTCACAATATGGCTTCTGCACACTGCTCCAACCTCACAGTCCTGACCTCTCAGCCATTCCCACTTATAGTCCAGAAATTCCAAGTTGGTCTTTGTTTCCAATCTTCCATGCTGGTTCATGCCCAACCTCTGCTGTTTCCTCTGCCTGAAATACCCTCATTCATGTCCCCCACTCAAGTCCTCCTGGTTCCAGAGCTACCTGGATTCAAATCTGGGCTCTGCCACTTACTAGCCATGTGACCCTGGGTGAGTTGGTTAACTGCTCTGTGCCTTGGTGTCCTCATCTGTAAAATGGGGGTAATAATAGTTCCTTCCTCACAGTGTTGTTATAAGGGTTAAATGAGGTAGTACTTATAAAACATACACCATGGAGTCTAGCACATATTACATATTCAAAAATTTTAAGTATTTCCACTATTATTATTTTTATTAATTTTACTAAATCTAGCTTAGGCATTACCTCTGCCAGAAAGACTTCCTTGTCACTCTCAGCCCCATGCCCACTAGTATTTTTAGTGACCCCCTCTCTCTCTTGTACTTCCTCTGTACCTCATACATACTATATATGCTTCTAGTCAATTCCTGGTTCTATCACTTGCTGGCTGTGTGATTGTGAGCAAGTCATTTAACCTCGCTGAGCCTAGGTTTTCTCATCTGTAAAATGAAGGTGAAAACAGCCTAATAATCCCCATCTCATGGAGTTACTGCTGATATTTTAAAAGGCAATGCACAAAAGGGCTCTTAGCATAGTTCTCAATACTTAGTAAAGGCTCAATAAATGATTGCCAATGTCACTTTGGACTGCACCATATGGTTGTGAGAAATGAAGGGATCATTCCTTCTCAGGGTAAGGTGATGATGCTCTTATCTCAGGAAACAGTCGAGGGGAGCAGATGGTTTCACATACTGGTTCTTGGTTGTGACATTACTGTTGCATTCCTGGACTTGATTTCTACCTAGCCCGGCACCTCATTACTGCGTTCTCTTATTGTGCCCAACATCTTCTCCCCAGTTCTGCAGCACACACCACACTGTTGCAAGGTTTTTCTGCTTAGTTTGTTTCCTCTACCTGACGTACACTTTCCCACTTTCCTCCCTGGCCAATACCTGCTCACTCCTTAGTATTCAGCTTTTGGTGTCACCTGCTCTAGAAGGACTTCCCTGAATCTCCAGACTGAGGTGGGTACCCCACCCTACGCTTACCCCAGCACAGTGCTTATGATATTGTCATACACCTTTCTTTTTATGCATCAGTCTCCCCAACTAGATTGTGCCTTTCTTGGTTGTCAAGCCTGGTCGGCTTCATCTCTAACCCCAGCACCTAGCTCACTGTTTGCGACACAGTATGGGCTCAATGAGTATTTGAGCTAAACTGAGGAGACCCAGCTGAAGTGGAACAGGTTTAAGGTTATTGTTAAAATGTCGACAAGTTGCCACAGACAAGTTACCTTTCCTGAAATTGCAGCATGGAAAACATCTGGGCATTCTTCTAGTGGCAGGAAGATGGGTCATTTGACCTATGACTCATGAAAAAATGGCATTAAACAAAGCTGGCCGCCTATGCTATTAGAAGCTTGAGGAACACTGCCATCTAGTGATGGAATTAAGAGGTGCTGGAGAATGAGATCTGCAGTTTTCCATGGAGGCATGAAGAAAACCTCTAAGCCTGCATTTACACAAGAATGGCCAGTTTTTCTGAATAAGGCAGGTATGTGATGTGCATTTTCACCTCATCTTGTTAACTGAGGACAATAAAGGTTAGGGTATCTCATTTGGTAGTCACCAAGTCCTATTAACATGGCTAGTTGCTGATGGGTGGAGGATTTTCTGGGATAGTCCAGATGGAACATATTTGGTCCAATTGTAACATTCAGTGTCAGCCGATGTACTTTATTTCTTCAAATGGAAAATATGATTGGCACAGGTCTGATTTCAGGCATTTTACAATCTAATTGGACACAAGAATCAATTAAGAAATAAGACACCATTAAATTTGACCGAAGTCATTGACTGGTTGTGTGTTTGTTAAGCAATCATACCCAAATGTATGCACAAATGTTTCCAGTCATTCTGGGGCTATCTACACTTTTTCTAGGAGTCCTCAAAGAATTTTGGAATACACTGTTCTTATAATCATCCTGAGCCTATTCTAACTCCAGTAAGAAACATTACAGATAATCTACAACATTGCCAGAAACTGAATGTGTACTGCATTTGGAGTCAAACAGATTACGGTTTGGATTGCTGATCTTTCACTTACTAGCTGTGTGACCTTGGGCAAGTTACTTAACCTCTCCATGCATCTTTATTTGGAAAATAAGAGTGAAAAGAATACCCATCTTATTCAAGTTCTGTGAGGATTAAGTGAGATATATATATAAAGGACTGGAAACAGTATAGGGCACTTTAGTAAGTGCTCACATTTTTAACAAGTACTTTGCTGCAACTCCTTTACTATCTTGAAATGAAACAGGAAAACTCACAGACAATATAATGTACCTACTACACACATAATTTTATATATTTGTATATTAGTGTATATGTGTACATATATATAGGGAGGGAGCGGGGGAGAGAAAGAGAATCCTAACAGTAGCGTAAAGGAGAAATAAAAGGAAATTATTGGTAATAGATCATAAACTTCCATCCATAAAGATTCAGGCCACACCACTCTAGAAGACTTAAGGAAACAGGCAGAAACTTGCACCTCGGTATAGAAACACTATAAACACAAACCCTACAAATGCAGACGCATACAAGGGCATTGCATTACTGACTCAATTACCATGAGCAGCATTGCTGTTGGCAATGTGATCTTCAAAAATGTTAAACAACTCTTGGAAGAGTTCTGAACAAAATGAAGCACAATTTTCCCTCGATTTACACGGTAGTTGTATTCCTGGTAATTTCAGCATATACTAAAAACTGTACAAAAAATACTTTGTGTTTATATGTAAAGCAGAATTATGTTCTAGGCACAGATAATTATTAACAGATTTTTTAAACCTATGTGAAGAAGTGGGTGGGAGGTGGCATTCAAAAATTGGGCAGAATACAGGGCATTCTTTGCTGTGTGGAACTGTCTAACATATTGAGGACGTCTAGCACCCAGGCGTCTTGTCCACTGTTTCCCACCCCCCTTGTGGAACCAATCCCTGCTTTACACACACTCACATGCACACAGAACCACTGAGTTAGACTGATACAGACATGAAGTTTCAAAGAGAAACTGAGTCAGAACCCTGCTATTCATCCCAGGGCTAGCCTGGAAGGAATAACCCAAGGATAGAGACTGAGCAGTGGGTGGGATATGGAAGAATCTTAAAACCTGTGGATTCAGTTATGTTTTGAGTCTGGATGAGGCACGCAGGGAAAGGAATGGAGTAGGGGTTCGAGGGGGTTGGAGTGGGGAGGGTGGGGGGAGGGTGGTATTCAGACACTGAAGATTGGAGAAAAGGCTGGGAGTCATTGCCGGGTAGGCAGCCAGCGTCAGGGCCCAAGCCAAAATTAAGGCTCTGGAAAGGCAGCAAATCTAAAACCACGAAGACAGATAACAACCAGGATCGAACTAGCAGGCAGAGCAAGGAAAGGGGGTCTCTAAATGCAGCCAGAATGTCTTCCATTCAGCTGATTAAAAGCACAGACTTGGAGTCAGACAGACCTAGGTTCGAATCCCAGCTCTGCTTCTTACTGTGTGATCTTGGGAAAGTCACTTCAAGTGCCAGAGCCTCATATTCCTCTCCTCTGTAAACTGAAAATACTGATAGTGCCTGCTTCCTCCCTCAGATGGTGGTTGTGAGAGTTACACTGCACTGTAAAGTGCTGGGCACACAGGACGTGTGCAATGTAGGCTGTTATTTTAGCTGTTATTATAACTACCTTCCTTGCCAAACTGCTCTTCCTTCTCTGCCCACACTTCAATGAGTGGCATCACCATCCACCTGCTCAGGCACCCAAGCCAGAAGCCTGGAGATGACTGTTGACCATATCTTCCTCATGCCTCACAATCCTGCTGTTGTTTGCTCTGAAATTTCTCTTGTATCTGCAGTCTCTCCTCCATCCCCACCACCAGTGCTTCCAGCTCAGCCCCTTGCCGCCTCTTCACTGGGTTTGGTATCCCCTCCCCCCCCCACCTCGGGCCACTGGGACTTAGCTGCACACGGAGGGAGGACCAACTCTCCTGGGACCCTGCTTGGGTAAAGTCTTGGTGGCTGGGGGGCAATGGGCAGGACGCTTATCCAGAATGGGTGGGAGCAAATGAGACCCAAGGTGGGACTGTGGACCAGAACTTTAAAAAGTATTATCAGAGGCATGGCATGGCAAAGCAGGCTATGGCACAGTGAGTAAACCCACGGACTGTGGAGTCAGGCTTCCTGGGTCTGAATTCTGACTCGGCTGATTACCAGCTATTTGACCTTGGGCAAGTTACTTTTCCTCTCCGTGCCTCAGTTTCCTCATCTCTAAATGGACATAAAAATAGGACTTATGTCAGAGAGTTGTTGTAAGGATTAAATAATTTATTACATGTAAGGGGCTTAGAATGATGCCAGGCACATAGGAGCATGAAAAGAATTTCTTAACGTATTTTTAAAACTTTAAGATAGGGTTAAGCACAGAACTGTAAGAAAGTAGATTGCACCTAGGCCATAGACAAGGTGTGGGCCTGGGATGGCGATTCCTGATGGATAACGGTGGCCCACATGGTGCATGGGCAGCCAGCTGGCTTAAAGGCATCAGGCTGGATTGGGCTGGATACAACCCCTGCCACCCCCCCCCCACAAACCCCAGCCCTCTTAAAGGCAGCTTTTCTCAGGTTTGCATGACAGAAGATTACCAACCTCTCCAGTATACTCTTCACCCTGACTGAATTGTTTCCTTTGCTTCCTGGCCCTTGGCAGCAGTGAGAGCAAATGTAGAAAAGTAAAGTAGTGCCTAGTAGAAGACAAGAATTTCTGTGTATCCTTAACGGTCCAGAGGGATCCCTTCTGGAGGTGAGTGGATTTCTGTTTTGCCTGACTTCATGCAGATGCCTTGGGCAGGTAGAAAGAACTGTCAAGGAACTGTTAGTTTTTAAAATGTTCATTTACCATTGCCAGTACTGCTGTAGTAGGCCCAGGGCCGGCTGAAGCAAGGACTTGATGGAGTATAGAAACAGTAACAGTGAAACCCTGATGCAGAGGTTCTCTGGATTTGGCTCATCAGCTGTTTGAAAGGCTGAGGTGTTGTGCAAGCTGCGGGCCATTATCAGATGCAGGAACAGATCTAAATTGACGGAGCTGTTTGGTTACCTTCCTGAATTTGATTACAGATGTTGATGGCCTGGAAGTCTAACTTCGCCCTGCCTTGGGCTCCCTGGGGGTTCATCGAAGAAGCTGGAAACTACCAGAATTAGGAAGGGTCCCATATGGTCACAGAACTGACGCTGACAGAGCTAGAGTTCTTGATTTTTCCTTTTACAAAGAGTACTGGGTTCCTGGTGGAGAAGCAGAAGATCTGATGAAGCCTGGCAGAAATTCATGCAGGAATGGTTGTGGAGGCAACTGCTAGTGAAACCCTGAGATACGTAAGCTGCAGATGCCTAGAGGATGGTAGGAGTTTGGCTTTCTTATACTTAAAAGAGTCCAGGGACCATGGAGCAGGGCAAAGCTGAAAGGTAGGGTTCCTGGGTGACATTATATCTGGCCAGAACGTTTTCATAATCCCATATGTGAACTTTTATGTGTACCTCAATGGTTATTAGTTTTCCAAATCACAGGGTGGGGTATACCCATGCTAGGGCTGCCTTGAGCCATGTAAATTGGCTGGGGCAGGGTCCACAGAGCTGTCCAAAGCCCCTTAGTCTACCACAAGCCTGGAGGTAGTTACCAGATGTCCTGGGTTTTGTCAGTGTCCAACACACTGTGACTCAGTGAGATGTGGGACGTAGGGCTCAGTTGGGGTCCAGAGCAGGATATGGCTTGGTTACCCCTTTCCTAGCAGGCAGTGCTGGGCTTCTTGCTAGACAAGCAGACTAAATGCACATTTAGAGCCTCAGGAAATCAGGGCTACAGGAAAAGTTTAACTTCAAAGCCTTTATCCAGAATTTTGCAATCAGGAAATCTAGAAATATGTCACTGGAATTTCCACAAAATCATTTACAGTTTAGATTTACTTTCATTTTGAATTACATGTGAGGGGGGACACCGTAGTCATTTCAGTGCTTTAAAGCCTCTGAAGGTCCTAATTGGGCATTGAAAACAAGTCCTGCAAATTCTGAATAGGGACTACATTACAGTTCTGGGATTCTTTGGCAGAGTTCCCTTCTGGTCACTAGCTCGGACAATCGTGCCATCTTGTGATACATGCTGTGCTGTGGGGAATGAGTTTTTAACCTGCTGCAGAGTTGTTGCAGCCTACTGTCTTTGGAGGGGTGGAGGGAGAGTGGGCTCCTGTGACAATGGTGAGGAGATGAGGCCTGGTCTCCTGGTGTGACAGTCAGCCTCATACCTAAGTTTCTATTCTGCTCTGCTTGTAGTATTAGCAACCATGCCTTGTTCCTTCTCCCTCCACCTCCCCCCACAGCCCTGTCCCCACCAATCCTTCCCAACATGGGCTCTTAGCGTAGATACACAGATGCGCTCATCCCGGTTCCTAAGACAGAGCTAGACAGAATTCTTAAGAGCTGGGGTTCTTGATTTTCAGGTGCCATGGAGCCCTTTGGCCAGCCTGTGAAGCCCACAGAAACTCTTCTCAGAATTATGTTTTTAAATGCCTATAACAAAATACATAGGAATAAAAGGGAAGCCTATTATACTGAAATACAGTTATCAAAATATTAAAAAAGAATTTGTGATATAGTTATCACACATTAAGCAACAAGATCTAGTGGCAGGTCTCTACTGCCATCATTTTGAAGTAGTCATAAGCATAAGCAGTACTTGAAGATGCTGTAATGTAGCTGGTGTCGTATGACTGCAGCCATCTGTGACTTCCATGGATGACAAAGTCACAGGTACTGCTAATACCACTGTGGGTTGTTGCTTATGTTCATAATTGCAGGAAGCACTACATTGAATTGAAAGAAACTGAAGTTAGAGGTTAGTAAAGACAAAGATGTGTTTTCTGCATCCAAGTTTTCACATCCCTTCTGTGGGTGAACCCCATCTGTGCAGGCCAGGTTAAGCCCCTGCCTTAGAGCATCTCTGGATGAGGGGGCTACAGATTGCAGCCTTGGCCATCCCCTTGGCAGGCTCTTAGAAGAGGCTGATCAGAAATTCCACAGAACACTCTGAAAGGGAACTAACCAGCTGCTGGAGCAGCGCCCCCTCCCCGTTTCTTACTCCCATTCATTCAGGCTCCCGCACAAAGCAGGAGTACTGGGGCAGGGCGCCAGAGACGGCTGAAGCTTTAGAGTTCATTTTTCTGGAGTCACTTCCTCTTTTCTCCAGAAGGTGGCGTAGAGGCAGAGCTAGAGATCCCTTGGTAGCTGAGGCACGGCCACCCACAGAGGAGAAGCTCTGACCTCTCTGTGGCTAACTTAGCTGCCAGAGTGAGCACCTGCCAAGAGAAATCTGCCTTTTCCTTTCCCCAAACAGCAGGTGATGACCCTGAGAAGCATGAGCTGGAGGCAACCTGTTTGAGGGGTTTGGAGACTGAGGCTGGTCCATCTAGGAAGAGGGAAAGCAGCTGGGGTTGAGCTTGGTCCCGCAGGGTTAGAGGAAGAATGGGCATTCCTTCTGAGGGGCAAGCTGGACTGCAAGCACTGGAGGGCCAGCCAAGTCAGTTTCCATTGGAGAAAAATAAAGGCGGGATACTAGAAAGGCTCAATCTCAAAGTCAAGTTTAAGGTCCAGAGGTTGCACAAGAAGTCAGTCAAGTGATTGAAAAGCCAGAAGGCCATAGGCAGAAATAGGAACAGAACAGTCTGAACAGTAATTATTCTGATGAGAGATGGGCCATGGTGACTTGCCATTGTGGATCGGCAGGAGGTGTGTCCAGTATGAATGGGGAAAGCAGGCCTCAGAGGTTCAGGGTGAGAGAGTCCAGGGATGTAGGAAAGCATCCAGGGAGTGTCAAAGTTGCTGTGACAGGAGACTTTCTGGACAGGGGACACCAGGAGCAGTTATGTGTGAATTCAGCAGTTGTGAGGTCTGAGGCCTTTAGACTCTTATTTATGTGTTCCCTCTGCCTAAGGAGGCCGCATGGCATTTTGGGGAACCATGCAGGCACTGAAGCCACACTGCCCAGCTTTATATCCCAGCCCTGCTTGTTACTAGCTGTGTGGTCTTGGGCAAGTTACTTAACCTCTCTGTGTCTCTACTTCCTTATCTGTAAAATGGGGATAAGAATAATACCCAACTCAACAGATTATTGTGAGAATTAAAATTAGGCAATGCAGGTAAAGTGCTTAGGACAGTGCCTGGTGCATAGTATAAATTCAGTATATATTAGCTGTTATTATTTTATTCTGCCAAGAAGCAGTAGAGCTGAGTGGTTAAAGGTGTAGGCTCTGAATTCAGAGTAAGTTAGTTTCTGGCTCTGTCATGTGTTCTCTGTGTGACTTTGGGCAAATTACTTATGCTCTCTGAGCCTCAGTTTCCTTAGCTATAAAAGGAGAATACTACTACTTCCTGATGTCATTGGGTTGTTGTGAGGATTAAATAAGAAAATACGTGTAAAGTGACTGGTACATATGTAGGGCACACTCAGTGTTAATTCTATTAACCTGTGGATGGCAAACAGGTAGATTTGAAGCATGTACTCCAAAGTCAGTACTTGATAAAGAAAAAACTTGCAAGAGTACACAGGAAATTATTGATGGTGATTTCCTTTACAGGGTGGGAGGTAAGAATGAAGTCTCCACAATTAATTTTGTGCTCTTTTGAACATCTTGAATTTTTTTTTACCACATACAAATTACAAAATTCAAGAAATACTAATGGGTTGTTAGTAATTATTGGCCATCTGTGATCACTTTATAACTTTTTGTATTTAAAAGAAACAGGCCATGAATCAGGGCCACTGGTCAAAGTATTTGGTTCTAAAGACTGTGAGGTGCAGCATCTTTTTGGTGAAGGTAGTGATCAGGGCTGAAGATATCTGGGTGCAGGGTTCAGGGGAAGATATGGGTCATCTTTGTAAGGATGTTGAAAGTGGTCTCTGTTTTGTGGCCTGGGAATGGCATTGGTCTGCTATTAAGGTTATTAAGTATGAAATGTCCAATTTCCTTAAGTACTAAGTTTGACAGTTGCTATCTCTGCCATTTCACATCGACACTTCTTGTTTTATTTTTATTGTGAAGGTACATCCTCAGTCTCTCAAATGCATGTTTTGACTTGTGATTATCTTTCAAATTTTTGGAGGGGCAATTTTTGTGAAACCATGGATAAGTCAAAAATTTGTGTTATTCTCAAATATGAGTTCATTTGTGGAACCAATGCAGCACATACAGCTCAAAATATCAGGGAAGTGTTTGGGAAGGATGTGGCTAATGAACACCAGTACTTCGGATGGTTTGAGAAGTTCCATTCTGGTGATTTCAATCTTGAAAATGAGCCACGTGGGTGACCTGAGACCAAGGTGGATAATGATGAGCTGAAAGCTGTAGTGGAAGCAAATCCATCTCAACCTATGCATGAATTAACAGCAAGGTTTGATGTTACTATTCCAATGATATTGGACCATTTGAAACAAATGGGCAAGGTAAAGAAGCTGGACAGATGAGTACCGCATGAATTAAACAAGTGTCAGGAGAAATCGTCTCAAAGCTTGCCTTTCTTTGCTGTCACGACATAAAGGCAAACCATTTCTACACCGTATTGTTATGTGTGATGAAAAATGGATTCTTTTTGATAATTGCAAACATTTGGCACAACGGTTGGATAAAGATGAAGTGCTGAAACACAGACCAAAGCCAAATATTCATCAAAAAAAGCTAATGGTGTCTGTTTGGTGGTCCAGCGCTGGTATTATCCACTACAGCTTCATGAAACCTGGTCAATCAATTACAGTGGCTGTCTACTGCAACCAATTTGATGAAATGATGAGGATGCTTATGATTAAGCAGCTGAGATTGGTCAATAGAGACAGGCCAATCCTCTTGCAAGACAACACTCAACCACATGTCGCACAAACAGCGCTGCTCAAACTACAGAAGCTGGACTTGGAAACTCTCTGTCATCCACCGTATTCACCAGACCTTGCACCAACTGACTGCCACTTCTTCCAGGCTTTGGACCACTTCTTGCAAGGAAAAATATTCAATTCTCAACAAGCTGTGGAAAACGCCTTTTGCAATTTCATCGCCACTCGCTCTCCAGGCTTCTTTGCTGCTGGCATAAACAAGCTACCGTTAAGATGGCAAAACTGTGTTGATAGTTTAGGTGCATACTTTGATTAATTGTACTGCTTCTTGTTTGAGATATAATAAACTACACTTTTGATTCTAAATCGGACATTTCAAATTTAATGACCTAATGGCATGTCCACGATAGTGTATCTCAAATTATGGCCAGTGGACCAGCTGCACCAGAATCTCCTGGAGGGGCTGTTTAAAAAGGCAGATCCCTGGACCCCACCCAGGACCCTCTAGATCAGAATTTGTGTGGGTTGGGCCCAGGGACCTGTATTTATATCTAGCTCCCCAGGTCATTCTAAGGCACCCTAAATTGTGAGACCTATTGATGTAAAATTAAGAGCAATCTTTTGTTTCAGACAGACCTGAGCTTAAACCCCATTCCAGCCACTCCCTAGCTGTGTCAAAGCCCTCAATCCCAGCATGTGTCACTGCCAACTTGCTGCTTGGGCCCCAGGATCCCCTGTTATACAACCTGTCCCATTTGCACAGGCTCAGTTGCACAGCTGCCTTTTCTCTGCCTGCGGGCAGAGGAGGGGCCTCTTCTCTGTGTGTAACTGGCCCCTTCTCCCCTTCACTGCACACATGCAGTTATCTGATGGGCAGCCATTTTGTCTCCTTTCCTCCCCAGCCCCCCATCATGAAATAACTGCCAATCCTCCTGCCCAAACATGGTTGCTAGGTAGTTGGAATTTACTGTTCTGACCAATCAGGGAGCTGATATTGTTTACTAGGCTATTGCTGTATCCGGCTCACTGCCCTTGTAGCAACCTCTATTCAAGTGCATACACACATTCAGGTGCAAAAGCCTCTCTAGGTCTCACAGTTCAGGGGGAGATGTAAAGGGGAATAACAATAGTGCTTAGTAAATGGGATTGTGGTGGTTATTACATGAGATAATGTACATAAAATGCCCAGCACAGTTCCTAGCTGCTGTTATTAAATTATGTGCAGTGACTGGGTGCAGTGGCTCACACCTGTAATCCCAGCCCTTTGGAAGGCTGAGGCAGGAGAATTGCTTAAGGCCAGGAGCTTGAGACCAGCCAGAGCAACATTGCGAGACCCTGTATCTACAAAAAAAAAAAAAAAAAAAATTATGTGCAGGATCCCCTCTCTGGCACTGGTATGGTATTATCTCCCAAGTTCATTCCTGCTTCTGGGACTCAGTGTAGACATTTATAATGCCACAAGGGGAAGATTAGGGATATGATCTCTGAGGTTCCTCCTTGCCATCTTAGAATTTTCTGTTAGGAGTTGTCCAAAGGACAATTTTGAGTTGGTCCTAGGGAAGCCACCCAGATCACTATCAGGCGGCAGAAGATTCTGAGCAGAGTCTTGAAGGATGATTAAGGGTCTGCCTGCATATACTGCTATCAGAGCATTCTTGCCCAAGCCACCAAAAGCCGACCTCCCTTGCAAGTCTTGCTTGGGCCTTGTAGCTACTGAACTGCCCTCTCCATGCCCCTCCTCTTTCCCCTACCTGCACAATGGTCCTTATTCTCAAAAGCATTTCTCTCAAAGGCCTTTTCTATGCAAGTTCTCACTAGCTGCTGTGGACATCCCTTCTCCCCTTTACATCTCTCAGCTGTGCCTGATAAAGGGCTATTTGTAAGAACTGTTTCATCAGTCTGGCTAACTGATGACAGGAAAATACAGTGGCTTTCAAACTTTAATGTGTACCAGAACCACTTAGGGGCTTGTTAAACACATGGGTTCTTAGGTGCCACCCTAGAACGTACTCAACCATTGTCTTCAGGGATAGGGCCTGGGCATCAATACCAGGCATCATAAAGTATGCTTGGTCCATAGAACTCCTATATCAGAATTACCTAGAAGACTTGCTTAAAATGGAGATTCCTGGGCTGGGCCCCAGAGCTACTGAATCAGATGCTAAGGCTTAGGGATGTTCATGTGGTTGTACTACAGCAATGGTTCTCAAAGTGTGCACCCCCAACTCCCCAGCGGCATCAGCATCACCTGGCAACATGTTAGAAATGCAAATTCTTGGGCCGCATCCCAGACCAACTGAAAGAGAAATTCTGCGGGTAGGGCCAGATAATTTGTGTTTTTATAAGACCTCCATGTGATTCTGATTCAGGGTCAAGTTTGAGTGCCACTGTGCTAACGTGTCACCACTCCCACATCCCATCCCTTGGATGCCACATCATAATGGTTCTGAGTCCCCACCAATTGCTTCTAGGTATAGAAGTCAGTTACTGCTGTCTCCTGATGAGGTATCAGCAAGCTTAGGCTCACAACATTTTCTGGGCAGGTCCCTTTCAGGGATTCTTTTGTGACAGGATGGTCACTACGGCAATAGTGGAGGTGCTTGTCCCCATGAATCATGCACCCATGATTCATGCACCCAGCCATGTCAGGGTGTGCAAGGGCTGGGCAGAGGTGAATAAGCCTCATATATACCTAGAGTCAGAGGAAGCCTCATCTCTTCTTAAAGAGATCATTCCAAGGAGTGTTGAAGCTGGTAAAATGGATGAGATCCTCATGAAATACCTCATAACCCCCAGGAATTTCTGTTATCCCTTTGCTGATTCAGGAATCTTGCCACTTCACATTTGAGGATGCCATGTCCAGCCTCAGGTAGGATATGACTTAGAATTCATATTCTGTGTTTTCACATTTTAGAATATATTTTATTATTGTTATTTTTATGTGTCACTTACACTTTCTATCTGCCAAGAACTATACTGAGGGCTTTACATAGATTATCTCATTAAAATTCTTACGTCAGCCCTGTGAGTCATGCCAGAAGTTGAGGGTCAGGGAAGCTTGCCCAAGGTCACACTGTTAGTAAGTGACAGAGCTGAAAGTTGAAACTAGGTTTGTCTGACTCCAAAGCTCATGCTTTTAACTATTCACTCATTCACCTGATCATTCATTCATTTATTCATTCAAATATTTTTTGAACCAATACTATGGGACAGACATGGTCTAGGTATTGGGTATGGAGTAGTGAACATGAGTAAGACAGATAAAAATCTCCGCTCTCAGAGAACATTCACTCTAATGCAGAAGACAGGTAATAAACTAGATAAATAAGTAAAGTATACTGTAATACTGTATAGCATATAAGATAATTGTAAGTGCCAAAAGAAAAAAAATAAAGCAGAGAAGTGTTAATATAATGTCTTTGGAAGGAAAGAAGTAAAAATAATGTGACCAGGAAAGATCTCATTGAGCAGGTGACATTTGAGTAACACCCAGAAAGAAGCAATAGAGCAGCCATGCAGATATCTGAGAGAAAAGCATTCAAGGCAGGGGGGACAGCAGGTGCAAAAACTCCGAGGTGGCAGTGTACATGGTATACTAGAGGAATAGGGAAGTGGCCTTTGTGACTGCAACACAGTGAATGCAGGGGAGAGTAAGGGGAGATGAAGTCAGAGATAAATTGAGGGACCAGATCATATAGAACTTCTAAGACTTTGTCTCTTACTCTAAGCGAGGCTGAAGCATGACATCTGACTTAGATTACAATAGATTACCCTGGCTACTGTGTAAGAATAAACTGAAGGAGGGCATAGGCAGAAGTATGGAGAACAGTTAGGAAGCCATTGAAATATTAATAATTCAGGCAAAAGACAATGGAGATGAAAAACAGTCTGGAAGTTCCTCAAAAGGTTAAACTTTGAGTTACCATATGACCCAGCACTTCTACTCCTAGGCATATACCCAAGAGAAATGAAAACTTATGTCCACACAAAAACTTATAAATGAATGTTCATAGCAGCATTATTTATAATATTCAAAAAGTAGAAACAGCCCCAATGTCCACCAAATGAGGAATACATAAACAAAATGTGGTATATATACATACAATAGAATGTTATTTGGCCATAAAAAAGAGTGAAGTATTGATCCATGCTACAACATGGACGAATTTTAAAAACATTTTGCTAAATGAAAGAAGCTAGTCACAGAAGACCACATAGTGTATAACTCCATTTGTATGAAATGCCCAGAAGAAGTGAATCTATAGAGATGAAAAATAGATTAGTGGTTGTTTAAGGCTGCAGAAGTGAGGGAAATCGGCAAATAGGTGGGTGATAGCTAAAGCATATCGGATTTAAAGAAGGGAAAGATCTCTACAAGGAAAACTATAAAACACCAATGAAACACCAATGAAAGAATTTGAAAAGGTGCTGGGCAAACTAGATATCCATATGTGGAAGAATGAAACTAGATCTCCATCTCTGACCATATATAAAAAATGAACTCAGAATGGATTAAAGACTTAAATGTAAGACCTGAAACTACGAAACTACTAAAAGAGATTATTGGTGAAATGCTACAGGAATTGGTCTGGAAAAAGATTTTTTTGGCTAAGACCTCAAAAATCACAGGCAACAAAAGCAAAAATAGACAAATAGGATTACATCAAGCTAAAAAGCTTCTGCACAGCAGAGAAAACAACTAATAACAAAGTGAAGAGACAACCCATAGAATGGGAGAAAATATTTGCGAACTATCCATCTGACAAGGGATTAATAACCAGAATATATAAGGAACTCAATCAACTCAATAGCAAAATAATCTGATTAAAAAATGGGCAAAAGATCTGAATAGACATTTCTCGAAGACATACAAATGGCCAACAAGTATATGAAAAAATGCTCAACATCACTAATCATCAGGGAAATGCATATCATAACCACAATGAGACATCATCTCATCCCAGTTAGAAAGGCTTTTATCAAAAAGACAAAAAAATAACAAATACTGGCAAGGATGTGGAGAAAGGGGAATGTTCATACACTGTTGGCGAGAATGTAAAGTAGCATAGCCGTTATGGAAAACAGTATGGAAGTTCCTCAAAAAACAAAAAGTAGAACTATCATATGATCCAGCAATCCCGCTGCTAGACATATATCTGAAAGAAACAAAATCAGTGTATTGAAGTCATATCGGCACTCCTGTTTATTGCAGCACTGTTCATTATAGCAAATATATGGAATCAACCTAAGTGTCCATGAACTGATGAATGGATAAAGAAAATGTTGTATATATACACAATGGAATATTATTCAGCCATCAAAAAAGAGTGAAATCCTGTCATTTGCAGCAAAATGGATGGAACTGAAGGTCATTATATTAAGTGAAACAAGCCAGGCACAGAAAGACAAATTTTTCATGTTCTCACTCATGTATGGAAACTAAAAAGTGGTTCTTATGGAGGTGGCAAGTAGAATGGTGTTTACCAGAGGCTGTGAAGGGAAGTGGGGAGGGGAGGATGAAAAGAAGTTGATTAAAGGATACAAAAATACAGTTAGATGGAAGGAATAAGTTCTAGTATTTGATAGCACAGTAGGGAAATTACCATGAGCAATAATTTATTGTATATTTCAAAATAGCTAGAAGAGAAGAATTGTAATGTTCCCAACACAAAGAAAAGGTATATGTTTGAGGTGGCAAATATCCCAATTACCCTGATTCGTTCATTACACATTGTATACAGGTATCAAAATATTACATGTACCCCCAAAACATGTACAACTATAATATATCAATAAAAAATAATGGAGTACAGGGTTTCTTTTGGAGGTGATAAAAATGTTCTAAAATTGATTTTGGTGATGGTTTCCTAACTCTATGAATATACTAAAAACCATTCAATGTACACTTTAAATGGGTGGATTGTATGGTATATGGATTGTATTTCAATAAAGCTGTTAAAAAATATGATAGAGTCTTGGACCATGGTAGAAACAGTATCAGCAGAGAGAAGTAGTTGGGTTCTGGATTTATTTTGGAGGCAAAAGTAGACAGGGTTTGCTGGCATGCTGGATGTGGGGTGAAAAAGAGAGGGACCAAGGATGAGTCCAAGTTTTTTTAGGCGAGCAACTTGAAAGGTGAAGTTGTCACTAATTTATATTGGAAGTCTATGGGAGGACCAGATTTTGGGGGGTAGAGATGGGGTTCATTTTTGGACATGTTAAATTTGAGGTGCTTATTAGACATCCAAGTAAAGAGTCGAGTAGGCAGAGTAATGAGTCTTGTGTTCATAGGAAAGGTCCAGGCTAGAGATACAAATTTGAGAGTCAACAGTGTACAGATAGTATTTGTTTATGGTGTATGTGTAATTATGCCAAATTGTTTCCTATATATGTAGTGGTCCCTCTGTAGTCACTTTGGAACTACCTAAACCAGGGACTTATGGGAGACCAGATCTTGGGAGTATGTCAATATGTCCTTGAAGAAACGAATCAGTTTCAGTCTCATAGAGCAGTGGTCCCCAACCTTTTTGACACTGAAGACTGGTTTCACCAAAGATAATTTTTCCACAGACTGGAGCGGGGTAGGGGGATGGCAAGCAATGGGAAGCAGCTGTAAATACAGATGAAGCTTCGCTTGCTTGCCTGCCACTCACCTCCTGCTGTGCAGCCCTGTTCCTAACAGGTCACACACCGGTACTAGTCCACAGCCCAAGAATTGGAGACTGCAGTCATAGATGATGCCATTCATAAGGTGTGGATATATCACTGAGGCATTGAATATTCCAAAGGAAATCATTAAATAGTTTAACCCTAAGAAGGTCTAAAAGTCTGCCTTTCATTCATTTCCTCCCTGATTTAGAGAGGATCATGTGTTGTCGCCAGGTTGAGGATTACTCAATGCCTTGAGGTGTTCCGAAACTCTGGGCCTGAGCAAAAAGTTTGTGATCCTTTGTAATCACTGCTTTGATATTCTAAGCATTTCAGCATATCCTCAACTTTATTCTCTTCTTTTCCATAATAAGGACTAGGATTTGGGGAAGGGAGGCAGAGAGCCTCATTCATAGGTTTCTTTCAAACATTCTGAGACTTCAGGTCGGTGGTTGCCAGGATGCTATACTACCTTAGAAAGGAGAGGTCCAATATCTTAGGATGTAGGCTCCAGACAGAGGGAAGTACAGTGGGAGCTCACCCATCTCTATTCCCAGAAGATCTCTGGGGAACTGCAGTTCTGCCTGGCTAGGTGGACTCTTCGGCCACCTTGGGTGACTTGTGGGCACAATTTGCAATAAAATGCAGTGGTAGCTAAAGATGGAGAATCCTAGGACCCATGAGTGACATGGTTTCCAGCCAAGTAAGACACATCGAAAGCAGAAATGTTGAATTAAGGAAAGTTCTAGCTGCTCAATATGGTCTATAAACTGTGTGCTTCTTCAGGACAGGGACTGGGTCTTAGCCATTTTTATATCAGTGAACTTTCTCTCTCAGGGGGTTGGGGTAGGGCCAACCTAGGAGTGTTAGCCAAGTGAACCAGTGCTAGGGCTGGAGTCATGAGGAGCAGAGGACACCTCTTTCCTCACCCCGAGATAGCCAGGAACATAAAGAACCAAAGCAGAGAGTTTAAAATATGAAATACAGACGGTCAAGCCAAGGAAACCAATTATGAACTTCATTCACAAAGAGAAAGAATAGAACTAAAACCAACAAAGAGTGTCCAAAGTCAGAATGGTACTGACCTGGCACACTTTGAGTCAACTGTAACATCCAACTCAGGCCCCCAGGGCACCACTATCAGGGTCTGTCACATTCCCTTTCCAGCTCCTGTCCATCTGGGGAAGAATACCAGGCCCAATAGTAAACATACAATGTGGAAGAGAAATTATAGAACCCATCTTCCATTCCAGCAATATATGAGAATTCATTAAGGTTTTCCACTGGAACCCAAACTAAGTCTGTCCCTTTCATGAGTGATTCATTAACAGCATAGAAAGGATTGAAAATTGGGAGTCATAATGAGAGTACTTAATGACCCGCAAGAGCTACTGAATAGGTATTGAGTGTCTTTGCTAAACAAGAAGAGACTAAGAACTTTCTGGTGCTTGGTGTATTTATACCCACATCTGGTGCTGAGGAGGAACTAGATAAGTAACCACACATAGCACACTGTGTTAAGGACTCCGACAGTGGATGCTGTTATAGGGTGTTGACAAGCAGGGTGGGGCATACCCAGAGGAGGGAATGATCACTTCTCCTTCGGGAGGCTAGGCAGTTTCGTTGAGTGTTGAACTAACTCTTGAAAAACAAGTGTCCTACAGGTGGTGAGAGCCATATGAATAAAGGCGAGATGGACGGCCCATGAGGGGAACTGTAAAAAGTTAAGTATTGTTGGAGGGGCTGGGAATGGAGGCCAAATAACAGAGCAGTGGTTTTCAAACTGCAGCTTGGAACCCACTATGATGTTATGAAATAAATTTGGTGAGTCATGACCAACATTTTATTAAATAATATGGACTATAATAGAATAGAAAATATAACACATTGTTGTGGTAAAAGTAAGGATTTTTTTTGTGAAACTCTTGTTTCAGCTATTTACATACATATTTCTACAGGTGGGTACTGAATTACAATGTAAAATGTATTTTGTACTATGGGTCACAGTAAAAAAAAAAGCAACCTTTAAAATCCACTGTCACAGAGGGCTTTGTCAGCCCTGCTAACACTTTTGGACATTTTCCTGTAGGCCATGGCAAGCTATTGAGGGGTTTTCAGCAAGGTAATGACATGATCCAATTTGTGTTTCCTCAAAAAGTTTAACCATCTTAGATCAAATTAGTCATGGAAAAGGTGCTGGAATCAAATTAAGTGCACATTGACAGCTGATCTTTTCAACATGAAATGTTCAAGCTAATTTAATCTATGTCTCACAAGGAAGAAACTTCAACTTGTACACATTCATTTATTTGACAAATTTTTTGGAGTGCATATCACGTGTCAGGCACTGTGCTAGGCACTGAGGATACACTACAATGGTGAACAAAATTAACACTGTCTCTGACTTCATGGAGTTCAGTCTAGTGAAAGAGACAGTAAAGAAACAAAACCAGCCTGAATGAGCGTGACAAATCCTGCAGGGAAACATATAGGGTGCCATGAGAGAGAATAGTGGAGGAGGGGTACAGGAGGGAATAGCGATTTAAGCTGTAGGGCTAGGCATAGGCTCTCTGAGGAAGTAGTTTTAAGATGGGACTTTAAAGATGAATAGGAATTAGAAGGGAAGTGTGTGGGAAAAGAGCATCTTTGGCAGAGGACAGCAAGTGCAAAAGCCTAGAAGCAAGAAAAGAGCTTGGAATATTCAAGAACAGAAAGGAGACCTTTGTGGCTAGAATATGATGATGAAAGCATGAGAGTGGCACTAGATGAGATGGGAGATTTAAGTAGGACCAGGGATGCTGTTGTGTGACATTGGATGCAGGTGAAAGGCAGGCTAAAGCCTGGGGGAATTGGCTTGCATTGAGATACTTACCAGGGCCTCCGGCACAGACATTCTGGGGGCAGTTAAAGGGACTGAGGTGTAAAGAGCACCACTCCTTCTTTACAGGCTCCTGCTCCAGGTGGAATGAGCCATTATTCCTTGGGGATTTGCCTAGGGGAAGGTTCTAAAGCGTCTGGGAAGATTCCAGAGATTAGAATGTGCCTCTGCAAACTGTTATGGCATGCTGTGCACTGCACAACCCCAAGGGTATCATTAAGGTTCTTTGATTGTTTCTGGGCCCTTTACCACTTCCTGCGTGCCAATTCCTAGAGCTTTTCTTGAACTCACCACCACTTGCATAATAAACTCACATTTCTTAACTTAGGTTGTCGACCTTTTGTTGCAATGCTAGCAGTAAGGCAAGAATGGTTGTATACGCACAGAGGAGGTCTGCTTGAGCTGGAAGACCTTGGAATTGGCAACTTCTGCCACTTCAAAGTCCCTGATAGTAACCCTCCAAATTGTAGAATAAATGGGGTAGAGAGTAGTGGCTGGAAGAGGACCATCTGTTATGATCCATTCAGATGTCCTTCCTGGTGGTTTGGTACTAATTGGTATCCTCCTGTTACCAATGCTTTATGAGCCAGCCCTTACTTCCTAGAAGGATCATATGGCTCTAGTGAGTGTGGAAGAGTAGCAGTAAAAACTCTGGCTGCAGAGAAAGACGGTGTTTTGAGAGACAGACTGCAGTGATTTGAGTGCATCTCTGTTGTGCTGAGGTAAATGAATCAGTTGTGTTTTGATAGATGTAGCAGAAGAGGTAATCCTCTAAGACAGTGGTTCTCAACCGGGGTGAGCTTGCCCCTCAGGGCACATTTTGGAATGGCTGGGGGAATTTTTGGTCGTCATGAATGAGGGGGAGTTGCTACTGGCATCTAGTGGGTAAAGGCCAGGGATGCTGGTATACATCCTGTAATGCACAAGACAGGCCCCCATAACTAAGAATTTTCTGGCCCAAATGTTAATAGTGCCTCAGTTGAGAAATACTGCTCTAAAATCTGGCTTATATGCCACATGTTGTCATCAGTCTACTGGAATTAGGCTGTGAACTGATAGAAATGGAGTAGCACCCCACCAAAACAAGGAACAACTTGGAGGTTCAGCTGATGATCGTGAGTATAGGCTTAAAAAAACCAAATAGAATGACTTATCTGGTGCAGGGTGATTTTAAAACTTCATCTTTTATGCCCAGCCTGCAGTGGTCTGAGAGCAGACCAACATCAAGTGGACTTGGTGGTCAAACAGCCCTGATTCCAGAAAAAGCTTCCTAGAGAAATAAGTATAGAGGTGGAGGTCACTAAGTTCTGCGACAGGATGGCTCCCATTGCAATGCCAAAGGCATTGGTTTTGTCTGTCTAGGGTCAGATGATGAAAGAAGTGATCAGAATGGTGGGAGGTGGATACAAAGGGTCAGGACACAGATATATCTCTCTCCTGAGTAATGAGTTTGGTTAGCTAGGCAGTCATGGTGGAAAAGTAAGGATTGAACATTTCATAATACCCTAGAAATCCCAAGGAATGACTAGATGGCTTAGATTGTCTTAGGTGAGTAAATATCTAGCAAGGCTGACATATGTCACTTGACCCCTAACATCATGGAAGCACTTTGGCTGAATAAATCTTGGCTCAGGAACTAGACGTGAGGGCTTTTAAATAAATACCTCTCATAGTTGGTCCAAAGAGTGAATAGCTAAGAATGTCATCCAGCTAGACAATAAACTTCTCTCCAGGTAGTGTGTTCAGATTAGCAGAGAGATTTTGGTGGGCTATCTTCCACATTCAACTTTCTTAATACAGTTGAGATTATAGGTGACAATTTTGGAATTAAGGTAGTGCTAGAAGAGGCAGAGCTTTGAGATATTTTTCTTCAAGAGAGTACTGAATTTCTTTCTACTGGCAATGAACAAGCTGAAAAGGAAGTTAAGAAAACAATTCCATTTACAACAACATAAAAGGGATAAAATACTTAGGAATAAATTTAACCAAGAGCAAGACATGTACACTGAAAACTACTAAACATTGTCGAAAGAAATTAAAGAAGATCTAAATGAATGGAAAGACGTTCTGTGTTAATGTATTGGAAGACAATATTGTTAGATGGCAATACTCCCCAAAGTGATATACAGATTCAGTGCAGTCCCTATCAAAATCCCAATAGTCTTATTTTTGCAGAAATGTAAAAGCTGATCCTCAAATTCATGTGGAATTGTCAGAGACTCCAAATAGCTCAAAAATATTGAAAAAAAGAACAAAGTTGGAGACTTACACTTCCTGATTTCAAAAGTTATTACAAAGTTACAGTAATCAAAACAGTGTGTTACTGGCATAGGATAGACACATAGATCAATGGAATAGAATTGAAAGCCTGGAAAGAAACCCATATATCTATGGTTAATTGATTTTTTATAAAGGTGCCAAGATCATTCAATAGGGAAAGAATAGTCTCTTCAACAAATGGTACTAGGACAACTGGCTATGCACATGCAAAAAAATGAAGTCGGATCCTTATACCATATATTACAAACATTAACTCAAAATGGATCAAAGACCTACATATAAGAGCTACAACTATAAAACTCTTAGAAGAAAACATGGGGACATGAATCCTTCATGTCCTTGGATTTGGCAATGATTCTTAGATATGACACCAAAAACACAAACAATGAAAGAAAAAATGGATAAACTGGACTTCATCGAAATTAAAAACTTTTGTGCATCAAAGCACACTATCAACAAGTGAAAGGACATGCCACAAAATGGGAGAAAATATTTGCGAATCGTAAATCTGATAAGGTTCTTGTATCCAGAATATATAAAGATCTCTAGCAACACAACAATAGAAAGGCAAACAACCCAATTAAATAAAATATTTACATGATTTGAATAGACATTTCTCCAAAGAAGATATACAAATGGCCAACAAGCACATGAAAAGATGTTCAATGGCATTAGTTATTAAGGAGATACAAATCAAAACCACAATGAGATACCACTTCATACTCGCTGGGGGCTGTAACAAAAAACAAACAGAAAACAAAAAGTGTTGAAGAGGATGTGAAAAAATTGGAACCCTCATTCATTGCTGGTGGTAATGTAAAATGGCGCAACCACTGTGGAAAACAGTCTGGCAGTTTCTTGATAAGTTAAACAAGGAGTTACAATATGACCCAGCAATTCCCCTCCTAGGTATATGCCCCAAAGAATTGAAAACAGGTACTCCAACACATACTTGTACACAATTGGTAATAAAAGCACTGTTCACAGTAGCCAAAAGGTGAAAACAACCCAAATGTTCATTACCAGATGAATGATAAATAAATCGTGGTATATTCATGCAATAGAGTATTATTTAGCCAAAAAAAGGAGTGAAGTATTGATCCATGGTACAACATGGATGAACCTTTAAGATATTATCTTAAGTGAAAGAAGGTAGTCGCAAAAGATTACATATTGCATGATTCCATTTATATGAAATATCCAGAATAAGAAAATCCATAGAGACAGAAAACACATTAGCAATAGCCAGGGGCTGGAGGTGGGAGGAATGAGAAGTGATTGCCTAATAGGCATGAGATTCCATGTGGGGTGATAAAAATGTTGTGGAGCTAGATAGTGGTATGGTTACACAACATTGTAAGTATACTTAATGCCACTGATTGTACACTTTCAAATGGCTAAAATGGTAAATTTTATGTGTATTTTACTACAATAAAAAATAAAAATAAAAAGACAAAGAGCATTGTGAGTCTTCCTTGGTGGAGGTGGAGGGCCTGATGACTCCCTCAACACATCATCATCATCACAATAGTAATAATAATGATTATTGCAATTATACTAATAAGTAGCACTTGTTGAGTGTTTATTATGTGCCAGAAACTATGCTAAGCACTTTTATATGCATTGTTTAATCCTCCCAACAACTCTATTATTACCTTGATTTCACGGGTAAAGAAAAGGGCTCAGAGGTTAAATAGTTTGCCAAAAGTCACACAGGTAACAAATGGAAGAACTGGAGTCTGAACTCAGGTCTGTCTGAATGTAGAGCTTGCCCTCTTACTTATAAGGATCAGGAAATCAAGCTAGATAACTGATAAGACCCTGGATGATTTATACGAATTGGTTCATATAATTCTCACAGCATCGTTATGAGATAGGCACAATGATTATCATCATCTCCATTTTACAAAAGGAAATTAAGACAAAGAGTGTCACACAGCTAATGAGTGGTCTAAAACTCTGGTCTAATTGACCCCAAAACTTCTGTGCTTAACCATCAAGCTATATAGTACCAGCTGCCCATGTACTTAACAGAAGGCCAAAGTCTTTGGCTTAGAGAGGGATATGGGTACTTGATGGGTATCTGGGCTCCAAAGGCAGGTCTTTCATGAGTGAAATTACTTCTTGGGATCTGGGTCCAGGATCGACAGGTGGGATAGGGCCCAGGAGAAGGGCAGACAATATAAAGGGAAGAACATGGTTTTTTGAGAAAGTAGCTAAAAGTTGTGGACTTCTAGCATCAAAAACATGGATGACCAAGGGGAAATGATAACAGCTGGTAAAATGTAGTTCTAAATGTTGGTCCTGGTGGAAAACATTTAAAAGCCAACTGTCACAGAGGGCCTTAGAAGCTATGCTAACTCATTTGGACATTTCCCTGCAAACAAGGTTAAGCTATTGAACGATTTAAGCAGAGTAGTGGCATGATCTAATTTCTGTTTCATTAATAGTTTAACCATATTTGATAAAAATTGACCATGCAAAATGCCTTTTGATGTACTCTCTCAAATTCACCTTTATATGAGCTTGCCCAGCAAGAGGTATCTGTCATTGCTATGCCCACACAAGGTGGCAGGAGGCCTGGGTTATTAATTTAAGGATGGTGAAGATGGCATCCATGCTCTAGGTACATGCAGAAGACATGAACAGACAAACTGCATTACAAGCACAGCCCCCCAGCCCCAAATGGGTGCCAGTAAGAAGCCACACAAGGTCCCTGGATCCAGTGGGTTCTGTCGAGCAGATTATGGTACCCTTGAGCCTGTGTGTGAGAGTCATCTCATGTGCCTAGACTAGATACTGGGGCAAGAATGCTTCTCACCTCTGTTTTGTGGAGATTTAGCTTTCCTCCAGTAATTGAAAGTATTAATCTTGAGTGCTACTAGGTTACTAAACATGAATGGGTATGGATAAAAACTTGAACTCTAAACACAAAGGTAACCAGAAAAGGGGCCAAGACAGGAGGTTTGCAGAGGTGGGAAGGAGGTAAATCTAGAAGAATTTTCCTTCATTGAGCCTTGTATGCAGTGCCCATGGTCTTGGGTATGATCATGCTGGCCACATTTAATATTAAATGTGCAATATTAAAGTTGGCTATTGTGTGTCTGACTCCCCTCTTCTGCTGCAGGCCTGGCTAAGCATGTGGCAAGGATAGAGTATGGCTAAGGGGAGGGGCTCTGGAACCAAATGAATCTGGGTTGGAATCCTAGTTCTGTGTCTCTCTCTACCAATATAATTTTGGCAAGTAACTTAACCTTAGTGAGCCTCACGTTTCTCAGCTTTAAAATGGGGTAATAATAGTAAGTATTTTATAGAGTTTTTCAAGGAGTTAATAAGATAAAAAACATAAAATACATAGCACAATGCCTGATACTTGGTAATACCTCAATAAATATGAACTTCTCTCCTTCTCCTCTTACTTTTCTTATTTTTCATTGTTATTATTATTGCACTGAATGGAGTCCAAGGGAATTTACTTGAAGAATTGTCCTAAGGGAATTTCAAGTCAAAGCCGTGAAGACAATCCAAAATCAAGTCACTAATCCATACAAGTCTAAACCAAGAGGAGGAATGAAGATATGAATTTAAGAAATATGGGAACAGAATGAGATCAGCAAGAGAAGTTGTGTACCCTGGTGGGGGGGGGTAGCTAAGGCCAGAAGTAACAATTGTTAGAATGCAGGTGACTTCAGTGGCTTTTCATCCAGGTCCCATGACCACTGTCATGGTTCTTTTGGAAGCATTAAAATAGACAACAACAGAGTAGACACTATTCCCTTCCAGACTCCTTCTGACAGGTGGAGGATTTTCCTGCATTTGCCTTATGAGCTCTGGCCTGTTGTTAACCAGAGGTTTGACCCAGATTCCCAAGGCCAGTCCTTTGGCTGTTACCCTACCAACAGGCCAGGTATAGATCTCACCATGCTATCATCATGAGCCCCATACCTCCTCTCTTTATAACACATTAATGTCTTCATCCTAAGTCATCTGGGAAGGACACTGAAGTGCAGAATGGCAGATAAGATCCTGCTAGTTCAGGTGTAGTAGAGAACATGTCTAGAACAGGATGGATGCCCATGAAAGGGCATGGAATAGGAAAGATGTTGGTGTCAGAGACCTACAGGGTTGATGACCGATATCTTGAAAGTTCCCAAGCAGTGATCCCTGAGCTATCATGGTGCATATGTGCCCAGAGGCAACCCAGACATGATATTCCATATCAAGTTTTCAATTGTCCCTTCCTCACCCTGTGCCCAGTACCAGTAGATCTACCCTTTGAACTGGTCTTTGGCCCATGAGAAACTGCCCTAGGGGATTTTCTAGGCATCCTGCAGCTCCCCCAGAGTACAAACTGGCTACAAGGATGTCCCTGATGCTAGAAGTGAAAAAAGGAGTGAAGGCTAAGACTATAGCTGTGAAAGGAGGTGTTTCCGAAGCAGGAATACTGTCAGATATCATAGGCAACTTCTGCCATGGTGAAGTAGGTGGCTCAGTCATGTGGCTGGTAGGCGGTATAGCAGCAGAGAAATTCTTCTAGCATTGGACTGATTAAACTCTTTGACTCAGTTTGTAGGTGGATGGTACACAGATGGATGAAACTGGGCCAGACGGCTGGGAAGTCCGTAGAGGCTAAGGATCTTGTAAGATAAATAAGGTAGTGGTGGCCTCTGCCTACCTTTACATCTTTATTTCATATCTTCCACTCACCATACTTCAACCTCTTCTTTTTGTTCCTGAAACCTAGGCCCTTTCCTGCCATTGGACCTTTGTACTTGCTCTTCCTTTTGCCTGAAATGTTTTTTGCATGGCTTGTTCCTTTTCATTGTTTAGGTCTTACCTCAAAGAACACTTTCCTGACTAGTTTGTCTAGAGTTGACTCTTACCAATTACTTTCTTTAACATCACCCCATTAATTTACTTGGTGAAATTTATCAACATCTGCAGATTTATTGATTTATTGATTGATTGATTGATTGTTCCTCCCCACCCCCAGATTATAACATCCGTATGGTCAAAGACCTTGTTGTTCCTTTCCAATACTGTTTTCACAGTTCCAGAATGATAGGTATTTAATGCATATTTATTGACCAAAAAAATGCATGGCTGTTATATATGGAAGTCAGAGTCAGGATATAATATGAATTTTTTTGGTAGGACATTCACCACCATCACAAATATGATTTTGTGGCTGTGGTAAAGGCCAGCGTGGAAATGAACTTGAGTGTGATGGTGTCCCAGGAACATTTTGATGTCAAGAGTAAGATAAACTGGTCTTTGGATTGACCAGACTTATCTTTGACCTGGATACAGGTGCCAGAGTTTGCAGTGCGCTGGAGAGTGTCATATCAGTGGCATGGGTTGCCCATAGGCCCTGTATTTAAGATTTGGGATGAGCCACAATGGATAGTTGGAGTGAGTAATGTCATGACATGGGCATTCCTTACCACTCAAGTCCGACTCTGAGTGACCCTGAAACTTAATGAGGTGCCACTCTATATAGTCAACTCTTTGTGGCCCATGCTGAACCACCTCTGCTGGTTGCAGCTGGGTCTTGATAACCACAAAATTCCATGTTACTTAGCGTACCTAGAAGGTAAACCAGGAGTAAGCAGCCACTGTGCCTCAGTTGCTCTAGACTTCAGTGACCTGAGTATTCTGTCACATGTGCTTTGTGCCCTTATGAAGTGATAACATACTTCTAAGAGAGCTTTCATGGCGAGTAGCTTTCTTTGGCAAACAAAGACATTTATGATGTCTGGAACAAGCTTCCTGGAGAATCAGACACAGTGGAAATGAGCACTGGTACTGGGATTCTCCTGTAGTAGAATGGCCTCCCACAATTATGCTGGACGAATCAGCTTTGCTAGGATATGGCCTAGTTGGATATACCAGAATCTGAGTAGAGGTGAACAGAGTCCTTATGGCCATGGCTATGATCAGAGATTAGAGAAACTCATTCCCCTCAAGTAAAGGTCCATAATTAACAATATTAAGGCAGAGAAATGATGAATAAATTCTCATGGTACTTGGTGAATGATATGGTTTGAGGGTTTGTCCCCTCCCAATCTCATGTTGAAATTTGATCCTCAATGTTGGAGGTGGGGTCAAGTGGAAGGTGTTTGGGTGATCAGGGCGAATCCCTCATGAATGGCTTGGTGCCCTCCCCATGGTAATGAGTGAGTTCTCACTCTATTAGTTCGCAGGAGAGCTGGTTGTTAAAAAGAGCCTTGTACCCTTTCCTCTCTTTCTTGCTCCTTCTCTCACCATGTGACATGCTTGCTCCCCCTTCACCTTCCCCCTTGATCAGAAGCTTCCTGAAGCCCTCTCCAGAAGCAGACGATGGCACCATGATTCTCATACAGCCTGCAGAACTGTGAGCCAAGTAAGTCTGTTTTCTTTTTTTCCTCTCTTTTCTTTCTAAATTACCCGGCCTCAGGTATTTCTTTTATAGCATTGCAAAATGGACTAACACAGTGAACCTTAGACATCTATGGACATCTTTGATTGGCCTAAGGGGGTAGTACTTCTGGGTGGTTGGCATATTGGCCAGACAAGAATTTGTTCAAGAATTTCACCTCTGAACTTTGAAATCTATGCTTTTTAGTGTGGGCTTAAGGTAATGCAACTGCAGGCAGTTATGGACATGCCAGACCATGTTTTTGCTTTGTTTTGTTTTGCTTTGTTTTTGAAAGCTGGTCAGAAAATAAAATAGGATATCATCCAGATAGAGAACAGACTGTCTGTGCAGGAGGTCACATAAGATGTTGATCATTAAAATAATAACGGCTAACATTTATTGAGCTCTTATTATGAACCTAATCCTCTTTTTATACCTATTCTATAGATTAGAAAACTAAGACACAGAAAGGATAAGTAATTTACCCAAAGGTCATACAGGTAGTAATTGGAATAGCTTGGATTTGAACCAAGGTAGTCTGACTATAGAGCCCATGCCCTCTCATGGAGGGGAGTGAATGGACCACTGCAGCAAATTGGTGTCTTAGTCTTGGACTCCAAAATAAATGAACTGAGCAGTAACCTGAGCCCTGGAGTCCAGGGTGAATGGAATAGAGGAACTTCAGCACAAGGGCAGCTTCCCTACTCACTGCCTACTCCCTACTCACTGCCAGAATACCCCTCATGATGGGCAGTGTTCTGTTTGATCCAGGACTGAGGGGGTACATGAGGCACAGGTTAATTGTATCATTTTGTTAAAAAGGGGAAATCTTGAGATTTCCAAGAGATAATCACTTTGAAGACTTCTAGCCAAGAAAGGCTGAGGGCCCAGGGGAAAGGTAGGCACTGTGTAGTGGACTGCACCAGCCTCTAGGTAATTTCTTCCATTTGTAGCTTAACGGCATGTCTCCGTGTTTACTGATCCCCTTCACAAGTAGTGCCTATCAGTGGTATCAATAATAATAATAATAATAGGTGACATGCTTTGATTATTTACTGTGTGCCAAGCACTGTGCTAAGCGCTTTACATGCATTATTTCACTTAAGCCTCATTACTACTTATGATTCTTGTTCTAGTATTATACATATTTTAAAGATAAGAAAAAAAAGCACAGAGAAGTGAAATAATTTCCCTAGGGTCACAGAGCAGATGGCAGAGCCAGTGACAATCCCAGGTGGACTGAATCCAGAACCTGCCCTCTAAACTACTAAGATGGAAGCAAGCATGGCTTATTCCTGCCTCAAGGCCCTTGTACTTGCTATTCCTTCTACATGAGACAATTTCCTCTGGATTGTCACATAGATGCCTCTTTCTTATTCATATCTCAACTTAAATGTTACCCCATCAGAGAGGCCTTTCCTGTTCACCAAGTCTAAAGTAGCTGCCCCCTTCCCTGATTATTATTATAAATAATCATGTTATTTATGTGTTTTCTTACTTTATTTTCTATCTTCCCCACTCCAACCAGAATTAGAACCCCATGAAGGTGGAGATTTCATCTCTTCTGGTCACAGCTATCTCACCAGTATCTAAAACAGTGTACATGGAAGGAAGCAGATAGACCTTTGTGGACTGAGTGGTATTGTTACACCGTCTCAGATCAGTGAGGCTTTATGTTGGGGAGGTGGGAACTTCAAAGCCCTGATCTAGAGGTAAAAGCCCACTTGCTACTATGAGTTCACACTTGATAGCACATGGGCCCTGTATGTTCCATGCTGTTGGGATGACTGTGTCCCTGGTGGGAGAGGGAAATGCCACTTTAAGTCAGGACACAGGGACTATGGTGTCATGGCAAATGTTTAACCATCAGCTCTCCAAAAAAAGAGAAGCCCTTATTTGTAGTGTTGGATGATGTTTATGGTATAAGTATTCCTACCATAGTTCAAACCATCAAGCTTCAAGCTGCCAGCATGGCATCACTGAACATGGGCTTGGGAAGAGATATGCAGTAACACACCATTATATACTATTAATATTTCCACCCTGCAGATAAATAACCTCAACAGCATAGATGGTGATAACAAAATATAGTAGAACAATTAAAAAATGATAAATTTTGAGTATTTATTACCTCTGTTTTATATACAATTTATTTAATTATAAGTTTATATCATTTAATTTCTAATAATGGCTGTGTTTCAAAACCAGCTCATGACATTCTTAAATATTGAACAATTTGCTCTCATGAGCCAGTACAAGCTAGATCTAGAACACATGACTGGACCAGCCCCTCTGGGAAATAGGCACAGGTGCTTTCTCAGCCTTTGGAAACATACTCTCCACTGTTGTCAATGAGTGATGTGTGTAGGCAGGTGATTTTAGTGTGGGTTTGAGGGGGAATGTTGACAGCTGCAGTGGAAAATGCAGGTGGACCATTAATGGGTCTGCCAGTTTTGAAATTCTGGGGGGCTTGGTATCTGTACCCTTGAGATCATCTCTGAACTTTGTGCATGAAGAAAATCATTTCATTTCAGCCCCATGCCAGAAACTGAAAATCACTAGCCTAACAAAAATCCATGCTCAGAAAAGATCCTCTCAGATAGAAGTGTTAAGCACATGTTGGCTCTGTTGAGGGGTATACTATTGAGCCATAGCAGGAGACTTTCCTACATTTGTGTTAGTAGGCAACATAATGTAGAGGTTAAGAGCATAAGATCTAGAGGCAGACTGCTTGGGTCAACATCTTGACTCTGCTGCTTACTGGCTGTGTGAACTTAGGTAACTTACTTAACATTTTTATGCCTCAGTGTCCTCATCTTCAAAATGGGTATACAATAGTATCCATTATGAGGTTAACGTGAGGATTAAATTAGTTAATATGTGGTACATAGTGAATGCTATGTGAACATGTTATCGTTTTTGTTATCTGCCTATCAAAAGAGCAGAAATGTAATGATATGCACAACTTTCTCTACAATCCTGGATCAGAATGTCTTCAATGGAAAGTAGGATTATCACTAGGAATCCTACTTTCCTGTGATTTTCTATAGGAGTGGGAGTTTTGGCAGCAACAACTAAGGGTTGAATACTGAAATTCCACAGTTCCAGTGCTGGGCTGTCACTTGGCAGAGTGTCTACATACACCACTGCCACAGCCCTCCTCTGTGAAATGCAAATAGAAGCCCCCAGGAGCCAAGTGGACTCTAAAGCTTGTCTGACACCTTGCCTCGGAAAAGTTGAGTCAGAAAGGTTACTGCAGTTCTGATCAGAGGGATGTCCCTTATGCCTGTGCAAGCTGAAGAAGTGGGATGCCTCCTGCTCCTTGATGTGATATTTGGAATCAAAAAGCCGTTCTCTGAAGCAACTTTATTAATAAGTGTAGGTTCAGAAAAAAGGAAAATATCTATGCCAGGCCAGAAAGCCAAGTAAGACTTGTCAAAAATGGGAAGGTAAGGTACAAGTCGGGGTTTTCTCGTCAATATGTAACAACTGGCTCTATGGGCAGGGGAAAAGTCTGATTTGCAGTGTTTGACAATTTCCATGGTGTTAATACTTTTATCATGGATGATTTCAAGCTACCAGTGTGACATCACTGAATGCAGAGTTGGGAAGAGATGCGCACATTCAAGCTTTCACAAGCCAACGGTAGCAGGCTACAGCCAATAAAAATAGTTTGAAAGCAGCCAAGGGGAAGATATGTTAGAAGCTAGTGGTAAGGCATGAAGCCTATACTAATTCTTGAGCCTCAAGACAGGTAACTGTAGTAGCACGAATATGCAAGAAGTTCTTTAGAGGAAATGGCTATAGAGTGAGCAATTGTGTTTCCCACAACACATTCTATTTACTGCCTTGAGTAATTAGGCCAGTTGTTGAGGGATAGCCCCAAAGAAATAGACAATGGTGAAATATGCAAGGTAGGAGATAAAGTAGAAATGCCATTAAGGTGGCCATCTCTTTTATCTTTAAGGGTCCCAGGTAGGCATCCTTCATCTGAGGGCATAGGCAGGAGAAGAAGCATCCCATGGACTGAGAAATGGGCCAGTATCTTTCTAGTTCTCATTCTAAGCACACTTGGGGAGGGGAAGTAGAGGTTCTGTTGATTGAGCTTGATATCATCTAGGTTCTAGCCAGCCACTGGAATAATGGAAGTGCTAAATAGAAAACTGAAAAACTGATTACTCTGGAAGGGGTTGTGACTTTTGGAGGAGTGCAGTGGTTGGATATGTGTGAATCTCACTCTGAATAGGTCAGCAAAAAATTTACCTATTTGTATGAGAGATGTATCACAGAGGGATGCAGATATCAACACAAGGCTATAGGGAACACAAATAACTATGGAAATATGACACCACAAAGAGACACAATAAATTTCTAGTAACCAACCCCAAAGAAATTGAGATCTATACATTGTCTGACAAAGAATTCAAAATAAGTTTTCTTAAAAGGCTCAGTAAAATACAAGAGAAGACAGAAGACAACAAAACCAGAAAGACAATCATGAGCAAAATGATTTCAACAAAGAAATTGAAATAATAAGAAAACAAACAGAAATTCTGGAGCTGAAGAGTACAATGAATGAAATAAAAAACACAATAGAGATTCTATTAAGAGTAGATTTGACCAAGCAGAAGAATCTATGAATGTGAAGACAGGCCATTTGAGATTATCCAGTCAGAGAAGAAAAAGAAAAAAATGAAAAAGAGTAAAGAAAGCTTATGGGATTTATGGGACAAACATCAACAAACCAATATTCATGTCATACAATTCTGAGGAGATGAGAGAGAGAAAGAAGAGAAAGCTTATTTAAAGAAATAATGACTGAAAAATTCCCAAATCTTGGGAGGGAAATAAGCATCCAGATTCACAAAACACAAAGGATCCTAAATAGACTAACAAAAAGAGCACATACCAAGACACATTATCATCATTTTTAAAAGTTAAGGACAAAAAGAATTTTGAAAGCAACAGAAGAAAAGTGACCATCACATATAAGGGAACCTTCCATTAGACCATCAACAGAATTTTCAGCAGAAACCTTGCAGATCAGGAGAGTGGGATGATTCATTCAAAATGGTGGAAGAAAAAAACTGCCAACTAAGAATACTATACTCAGTAAAATTATCCTTTAAAAATGAAGAAGAGATAAAGTCTTTCCCAGACAAACAAAAACTAAGGGAGTTCATCCACTAGACCTGCCTTACAAGAAGTGTTTAGAGGGTTCTTCAAAATGAAAAGAAAACATGCTAAACAGCAATGCAAATGCATATGAAAGCATAAATTTCACTAGTAAGGGTAAATATATAGACAAATACAGAATAATGTAGCACTGTAGTAGTGGTGCATAAATTACTTTCAGCTATAATATAAAAGTTAAAAGATAAAAATTTGTTTTGATACACAATATAAAATGAAGCAAACTCTGACTATAAAATCATAAATTTGGGGGAAGTAAAAGTGTAGAGTTTTTTAATGCAATTAAAGTTGAGTTGTTATCAACTTAAAATAATTACAACTACAAGACACTTTATGCAAGGCTTGAAATAACCACAAAGAAAAAACCTATAATGGATACACAAAAGATAAAGAAAAAAGAATCAAAGCAAATCATTACCAAAAATTATTAAATAACAATGGAAGATAGCAAGAGTGGAAGAGAAGGACAAAACAATTACAAAACAGACAGAAAACAATTAACAAAATGGCAATAGTAAGTTCTCACCTATCAATACTTACTTTAAATATAAATGGATTAAACTTCCCAATCAAAAGGCAATGAGTGGCTGAATGGGTGAAAAAACAAAATCTAGCAATGTGCTATTTACATGAGACTCACTTTAAAGTTAAAGAAACACATAGTCTGAAAGTGAAGGGATAGAAAATGGAAAAGGAAATTCTAAGCAAATGGTAATCAAAAGAGAGCAGGGGTGGCTATACTTATATCAGATATATAAGACTTTAAGTAAAATACTGTCTCTAGAGACAAAGAAGGTCATTATATAATGATGAAAGGATCAATTCAACAGGAAGACATAGCAAATATAAATATATATGCACCCAACACCAGAGGACCTAAATATACAAAGTAAATATTGACAGATCTGAAAGGAGAAATTCACTGCAATACACTAATAGCAGGAGGCTTCAATACCCCACTTAAAATAATGGATGGAACATCTAGACAGAAAATCAATAAGAAACAGTCAACAAACAACACCATAGACCAAATGGCTCATCAGATATATACAGAACTTTCCACCCAACAGCAGAAGAATACACATTCTTCTCAAGGACATACAGAAAATTCTCCAGGATAAAGAACATATTAGGTCACAAAAAAGTATTAAAAAGTTCAAGAGGATTGAAATTATTCCATGTATCTTTTCTGACTACAGTAGAATGTAACTAGAAGTCAATAACATCAAGAAAATGGAGAAATTCTCAAATATGTGGAAGCTAAACAACACACTCTGAACAACAACTGGGTCAAAAAAAACCAAATGGGGATTTTAAAATTATCTTGAGACAAATGAAAACAAAAACATAGCATAAGAAAACTTACAGAATGCCACAAAGGCAGTGTTAAAAGGGAAGTTTATAGCAATAAATGCCTACATTAAAAAAGAAGAAAGGTCTTAAATAAACAACCTAACTTTAAACCTCAAGGAACTAGAAAAAGAAGAACAAAATAAGCCTAAAATCAGCAGAGGGAAGTAAATAATAAAAATCAGAGCATAAATAAATGAAATATAAAACAGAAAAACAGTAAAAAATTGACAAAACTGAGAGTTGGTTTTTGAAAAGATAAACAAAATTGACAAAACCTTAGGTAGATTAACTAAGAGAAAAAAAGAGAGAAGACCCAGATAAATAAAATCAGAAATGAAAGAGGAGACATTATAATAAATGCTTCAGAAATAAAAGGGATCATAAGGGACTATTAGGAATAACTATATGTCAACAAATTGGATAACCTAGGAGAAATGGATAAATGCCTAGAAACATGCAATATATCAGAACTATATCAAAAAGAAATAGAAAGCCTGGACAGACCAATAACAAATAAGAAGAGTGAATCAGTAATTGAAAACTTCCAAAAAAAAAAAAAAAAAAAGCCAAGGGACAGATGGCATCACAGGTAAATACTACCAAGCATTTAAAAAAGAATTAATGCCAATCCTTCTTAAATGCTTCCAAAAAATACCAAAAGAAGGAACACTTCAAAACTCATTTTATGAGGCCAGCATCAACCTGATACCCAAACCAGACAAAGACACCTCAAGAAAACTATAGGCCAATATCCTTGATGAACATAGATGCAAAAATCCTCAATAAAATACTGGCAAATGGAATTCAACAGCACATTAAAATAAGCATACACCACGACCAAGTGGGATTTATTTCTAGGATGCAAGGATATTCAACATAAGCAAATCAATCAATGTGCCATATCATATTAACAAAATGAAAGAAAAAATAACACACGAATATCTCAATAAACTTAGAAAAAGCATTTGACAGACTTCAACATTCATTCATGATTAAAAATCTCAACAAAATAGGTATAGAAGGAACTTACCTCAATACAATAAAGGCCATACATGAAAATCCCACATGTAACCTCATAATCAATGGGGGAAAATAAAAAGTTTACTGCTAAGATCTGGTACAAGGCAAGGATGCCTAATCTTGCCACTTCTTTTCAACATAGTGCTGGAAGTTCTAGCTAGAGCAATTAGACAAGAAAAAGAAATAAAAATCAACCAAGTTGGAAAGGAACAAGTAAAATTATCTCTGTTTACAGATGACATGATCATGTACATAGAAAATCCCAAAGTCACAAGAGAAAATCTAATTAGAACTAATAAACAAATTCAGTAAAGTTGCAGGATACAAAATCAACATAATAAAACTATCCAAAAAGGATATTAGGAAAACTATCTCATTCACAAAAGCAACAAAAAGAATAAAATACTTAGGAATAAACTTAATCAAAGAGGTGAGAGATTTGTACACTGAAAATTATAAAACATTGATGACAGAAACTAAAGAAGGCACAGATAGATGGAAAGACATCTTGCACTCATGGATTGGAAGAATTAATATTGTTAAAATGTCTATACTACCCAAACTGATCTACAGATTCAATGCAATTCCTATCAAAATCCCAATATTGGCATTCCTTACAAAAATAGAAAAAATAATCTTAAAATTCATATGGAACCACAAATGACTCCAAATAGTCAAAGCAATCTTGAGCAAGGAGAACAGATCTGGAGGCATCATGCTTCCTGACTTCAAAATCTATTACAAAGCTACTGTAATCAAAATAGTACTGTATTTGCATAAAATAGATACATATATCAGTGGAGCAGAATGGAAATCCCAGAAATAAATCCACACATTTATGGTCTATTCATTTTCCACAGGGGTGCAAAGAACACACAATGGGAAAAGGATAGTCACTTTAATAAATGGTGTTGGGAAAACTGGATATCCACATGTAAAAGAATGAAATTGGACCCTTATCTGACAACATATATAAAAATCAACTCAAAGTGGATTAAAGACTTAAAGATAAGACCTGAAACTGTAAAAATATTAGAAGAAATCACGGGGAAAATTATTGACATTGGTCTGTGCAATGAATTTTTGGATATGACACCAAAAGCATAGGCAACAAAAGCAACAATAAACAAGGCATACACAATTAAGCTGTCACTCTTATTGGCATGGGGGTTTGGTTGTGGGGGAGGTGAGAAGAGTTTGACTCTCTTGCTTTCTGCTTTTTAAACTAACCCAACCCACTCACATTCCAATCACCAGCCAGACTATAAAAATCAAGGCCCAAGTATCAAAAACTGTTTGTAGCAATCGCTAATCACCTCCCCTCCATCCCTGATCATATTTCAACTTACTCTTGCTTTGATCTCATTTCAGCCTAATTTTAAAACCCTTGCTCTGTAAAGCCTCTCCAATCCTAACAACTTTGATAATTGGATCCTTTGGACTTTCATAGTCGTCAACGACTTGGTGGGCACCCCAGTCAGGCCAGCCCCAGATTCCTATGTGTTTGAGTATGTTGGGGTAGTTGATTTCAACAAGTAGGAATGCCAATTCTACTAGGGAAGTCCAGTCCAGTGCCTGAGGGACAATACCAAGCATCAGGTTTAAGGATACAGTAGAATGGTTTAAATAGAAGATAAGACAGTAAGTCAGGAGCCAAGGAAATGAGGAACAAGTTCAGAAGTGAAACATAAGACAGGTCATAGAAAAGTCCTTCAGGACGTGGGTAGTGAAAAACGCAGGCATGTAAGATGTCCTCATTTATTGAGTATTATTATCATGGTGCACCCCTCCTACTCACACTGCACACTGCTTCCAGAAATTTGGAGGCACAATTCTGACTATGGCTCTATATAGCGTTTCACTATTGCTCCTTTGCAAAATGTGACTCCAGCACACAGTGTGCAAAGCCTTCCATGATCTATCCATCCTCACCCTTCTATTCACATTTCCTAACTTTCACTCTATCCTCTAGTAACACTAAACTTTCTGATGCCCCCCTCCAAATTCTGTTTTTTCTCTATATACCTTTATAAAGACTGCTTTGCTTGCCTGGAATGATCTGGCCACCTGTTTGCCTGACATATTCCTGCTCATTCTTCAATTCTTGGCAGAAGCATCTTCTCTGTGAGGCCTTTTCTGCTTACTTCCTTTGAAGAGTATATTATGCTTTCCTTTGTGTCATCATCCTTTGATGCCGCAGATAAGCATGACATTTAGAAGGTAGACTCTATAGGCCTTGATGACTGAGTGGATGCTAGGAGTGTTGGAGAGGTAGAAGACAAGGATGGTCCTAGGTTTCTTGCTTGAGCCACTGAGTGGAAGGCGGTATTATTCACTAACCTAGCAAACACTCAAACAGGAGCAGATAATGGGGGTAATGAGTTCAGTTTTGGACATGCTGAGTCTGAGGTACCTAGGAGACATCCAAGTGTAGATGTGAAGTAGGTAGTTGAATATAGTGGTATAGAGTGTAGAAGAGAGATCCAGGCTAGAGAATATGAATTTGGGAGTCTTTAGCATATAGGTACCATGAAAGTGGATGAATTTGCTCAGAAAGACTGTGTGAAGTGAGAACAAAGGACCCAAAATAGAGGCCCAAGAATCACCAACACTTAAGGGGCAGAAGAAGAAAGGCTTCCTACAGACAGAATTTCTTAGGAGTAAAGGGTAGGCCAAATGGAGACTTTTATGACTCAAATTTGGGCATTACAACCATAAATTAAGAAGTGGTCTCTATCATGTACATTAAAATCCCAAGGAAGTACAGTATATAGTTCCTCTTATATGAAGTACTCAGAGTAGCCAAATTCATAGAGATAGAAAGTACAATGGTATTGCCAGGGGCTAAGGGGAAGGGAGAATGGGGAGTTGTTTAATGAGTATAGAGTTTTGGTTTTCTAAGACGAAAAGAGTTCTAGAGATTGGTTGCACAACAATGTGAATGTACTTAACACTATTGAACTGTACACTTACAATGGCTAAGATGGTACATTTTCTGCTATGCCTATTTTAGCACAATTTTTTAAAATTCCAAGGAAGGAAGACTCTCAACCTAGATTAGGGGCAGAAGAGTTTAGGGCTTTCTTCTCTTTTCCTCAATAGTTCTTTAAACACCCAAGAACACTATATGGCTCTTTTTCTTACCCCATGAAACTATATATCCCACAATCCTCTGGTACTTAGGGACCTAATTCAGTGTTTATCAGAATTCATTGTTTGAAAATCCTTCTAGCTATTGACTACAGTCTAACTCTGAAATAAAATGGCCTTCCATTTCAACTGATTAATATAGATTTCCTCAGTGCCTGAGAATGTTGTTTCAAGATATGAACCTTGCCATTCTCAGGAGTATTCATTTCCCTGTGGTATTCTCCTGTTTTATAGACAGCAGCCTGTGTTTCCTGCTACAGTGAGTGCATGCAGAACTGGTTGAGTTACATGGGCCGTGGAAGGCTGAGGCTCCTGTGGGTCTTAACAAAATGCCAGTCACTCATCCCTGGGCTCCAAAGAATACAACAAAATACAGTAAAATCTATTTTATAAGAGTTGGACTAAATTGCAGCCTCTGTGGTTCCCAGGGAGAATTTGCCATTAAATGAGGATTATTTTGCTCCCTATGAAGTGGGGAGACTTAGGTTATATAAGGAGACTGGGCAGCAGGGTGGGGTGGATAAGGTATGAGCAGGATGTTTCTGAATGTGAATGCAACATCATTGCTGGGCACAATTTCCGTCTCCCCACCCGCCTCCTGACCACAATTCAATTTCTCTCAATAACTATTTATTGATTGGTTCCTAGACACCCAGATCAGCACCAGATGCTGTGAGGAATATTAAAATAGACACCTGGTCAATTCTGCTCTCAGTAGCCTTATCGTCTACTTGTGGAATAATCTAGGGCAGATTTCAAAATAATCAATTTTCTAAATCTCAAATACATTAAGTGTTCTTGGAAGTCAAGAGAAGAGACCCATGTGGGTTGGGGGAGATGGGCCTGATGCAGGACATGTAGAAGATTAAATAGGTTGTATTCTCCCAAGGACACCTGTGGGGGGGGTGGCGGAGGGACAGGGAGCTGAAATTCATTCTGCACCCCCAATTCCCAAGCTGTGTGTTCTGGCTGAGAGCTGCATCAGCCCTAAGGAGGAGGTGTCTTTGCCTGTTTGTCCTCCCAGCAGGTCTGCCTTTTTTTCTCCATTTTTTATTAATATTGAATTTGAAAAATCATAATTACATATATTTATGGGGTACAATGTGATGTTTTGCTATATGTGTACAATGCAGAATGATTAGATCAAGCTAATTAACATATCCATCACATCACTTGCTTATCATTTTTTGTGATAAGACGTTTGAAATTTACTCTCTTAGCTGCCAAGTAGATCTCAAAACTTATTCCTCCTGTCTATCTGAAACTTTATACCCTTTGACCCCCACCCCAGCCCCTGATAATCATCATTCTACTCTCTACTTCTATGAGTACAACTTTTTGGATTCCACATATAAGTGAGATCATGCAGTATTTGTCTTTCTGTGCCTGGCTTACTTCACTTAGCATAATGTCCTTTAGGTTTATCCATGTTGTTGTAAATGACATGATTACCTTCATTATTTATGGCCAAGTAGTATTCCATTGTGTATGTATACACCACATATTTCTTTATCTATTTATTCATGGATGGACACTTAATTTGATTCTGTATCTTGGCTACGATGAATAGTGCTGTAATGAACATGGGAGTGTAGATATCCCTTTAACATACTGATTTTAATTGCTCGGGATATATACCCAGAAGTCGGATTGCTGGATCAGGGGTGCCTTTTTGTAATTCACCCAATGATGCCATATGTGCTGGTGGAGACCCTGCCTGGAGATAGATGATCGTACTGCTCAAGGCAGAGAAGTGGTAGGCCAGGGCTAAGAAGATCACGAGGCTGCTTTCCAGAGGAGTGTGGGGTACAAGCTTATTGGTCTCCAAAGGAAGCCTTTCCACCACTAGGATTTTATTTTGATATGGTGAATATCAGTATATCAATAGATTGCTTTTGTTTTCAAGCTAGCCCATAGCACACTTTTGTGCAAATAACAAAGAGACTCTCTCCTAGGTGGGTAAATTACAAAATGGCTCCCTTCCACTAACCTGGCAAGTATAACAAGGGCTTTATTTCTATTCCAACTTGCCCCCCTGTTCCAACTTGGCTGGGTGCGTTTGTGGAATGCAAGAAATACACATTTATCTGTGGTGGCCCTGGCTAGCTCATGGCCAAAAGTGTGGATTGCTGGGACTGTCCCAGCCTTATTTTTAACCATTTAAGATAATGGTTATCATTATCAGAAAGAAGCCTAAGAATGTTAAGTTTTTCTTCTGTGCTCAGGAGAGTGCACTGTTAGCATCTGATATGAAAGGTAGGCCCATGCTCCTGGCAAGCATGTGGAAAAGAGCTCCCTGGGTTTACATGGTGGGGAGAGACAGCATAATAGCAATGTGGCTAGACTCTAGGGTCTGACTGGCCAATATTCAGATTCCACATCCACTGTTTTCTATCTGTATAACCTTGGGCTAGTTACTTTACCCTCTACTGAACCTCATTTCCTCCTCTGTAAAATGGGGGTAAACATCTCCCAGGGTGGTTGTGAGGATGAAAAAAGACAATATAGAAAGTGCCCAGCATGTAGTAAGCATTTGATAAATGTTAACTGTTGTTATTTCCCTGCAATTTCTTCAAACATCACACAATAAGGCGCTGCCACTTTTGTGACGGATGGTATATTTTCATCCCGGGGGAACCCAGGAACTGACAGGCAGAGGCAAGGGAGAACTCTCTGGGTCACGTCCTCAAACAGGGCTTTCTCTCACTCCAGTTAACACACGCCATATGGCAGGTGGTGGGGCGAGGAAGATTCGATAGCAGCCTTCCTTGAGCACGAGGGAAGATGCGATTGTCATTTGGCTTGGCAGAAACGTCACTCTTCTCCTTCCAGGAGGGGGTCTCCTCACTTGGTAGGCATTTACTCTAGCAAAGAAAGGGTGGCAAGCTGATTTCCAGATGTTCTCCTAGGTTGGGTATGAGTCACAGTTCGGATCTTATTTCAGCAGCAGTCTGCTAACTCTGGAGAGTTGAGGGTTTTTTGGGTTTTTTTTCCTTTTGCTCTTCAGAAAAGTATTTCTTGCTAAAAAACGAAAGCTGCGTCTTTGTGTCCACAGGGCCAGCTTTCAGCAAAACTGAGAGTGAGGTGAGAAGTGTGTCTCTGGCTGCTTCTCTTTTCCCCTCTCCATTTCTCTCTTCTCTTCTGCCTTCCTGGATCCCATGGTTTATTCCCGCAAGCCCTTAATCTTTGTTCACTTTTTATTTTTCAACATAAGATGCAGGCTTATAAATTTTAAGGGGTGGCCCTTTAAGACCCATTTGCCCAAAGAACTTGGCAGCCGTTGGGAGAAATCTGTGATAGGAGCTGTGTGTGTCCATGGCTGCCCTTGGGGCTGGGAGCGCTCTCAGATTACCCCAGGTGTTGCCCACTCTGCCAAACCCACGTGAAGTTTGGACTCCTAGAGAAAATGCCATCATGGACTTTCCAGCTTGCTGTCCCTCTCCAGTTCCCAACTCTACCTTGTTCGTACCTCATGTTGTTGTAGTTTTTTAAAATCCAAATGCAGTGGGTCGAAAGAAACCAGAAAAGTAAAATAAATCACCAACTGTACAGCCTGAGTGGAAGCCGTTTGTTAATTCGCATTTACTGAGCAAATTAATAGGAGATGCCCTTGGCACTTCCCCGCTCCTCACCTCATTTAGCCCTCTCAGTACCCCTAGGAGGTATCTTCCTTGTGATTTTACAGATGGAAAAATTAAGACTCAGAGCAGTCCATTCATTTACACAGCTATTAAGTAGCAGAGCTGTTGTCTAAAGCCCCAATCCATACTCTGGGCCACGAGACATGAGCCAGAGCAGAGAGTAAGTACTACCCTGTATCTTATAAAATGCCTAGTAATCATTCAATTCACCCATATTTCTAGAACAGCTACTTTATGCCAGGCACTGTGCTAGGGACTGGGTCTACTATTTGAATAACTAGAGTTGGCCTAGGGGGACCAGCTCTTCCAGTTTGCTTGAGATGTGGCACTTTGAGTGCTAAAACTTTTTGTGCTAAAAACAGGGCCCTGCCTTCAAGTCACTTACAGTAATATTCCTTCCCAACTCTGCTTCAGTGATGTCATGTTAACATAAAGTTGGCCATGGGCAGAGTATTTATTCCACATAAATCACTAAATGCAACAAATCAGTGTTTTTCCCCCCTTTCCCAGGAAAGCCAATTGTTAAACGTTTATCAGCATACCACTGGTTAGAGACTAGTAGGAAATATATTCAAGTAGATAAGCAGTATTTATATCTAACACAGTATCCCATGCACTATAGTAATGACAGCTAACATGTGTTGAGAGCTTACAATGTACCAGGCACTGTTCTGAGTGCTTTAGATATATTAAATTCTTTAATTGTTACAACAACCCTATAAAGTAAGAACTATTGTTATCCCCATTTTATAGATGAGGAAACTGAAGCTCAGAGAGTTTAAATAAGATGCCCAACATCATACAGCTAATAAAGTAGCAAAGCCAGGACTCAAGCACAAGTGTGCCTGCTTCCAAATCTGTACTCAAGGTAGCCTGTAAAGACAGAAGATCTCAGGATGAACAGAGTAGTGGTGGCTGCTCCAGGTAGGCCCTTGAGATAGAGAAGTAATGAGTCACTTTCATGAGATGGCGTTGGAACACACACACATAAACACACACTACTTAAAACAGTGCATAGGACATAAGAAGTACTATATTAAGTGTTTACTATCATTGTTGTTATGTTGGGGCCCTGAGAAGAAAGTAGGTCAGAGTTGAAGTCTACAGTAGGAGTGACGCAGGGCATGTGGGCCTCTCCCTACTGGTGCACAAGTGTTGCTGTAGGGGCATGCTGAAGACAGCTGGTTTGGAAATGAGGCCAGAAGAAGGCCATGCTAGTTGTGTTTAGGGCTTTGAATGTGCTACTGAGATCTGCTGGGATGGCCTTTATGGCCTGAAATTGTGTCTCTCTGACTTAGGAATTTTAAAACCCATTATGGAAAAGACTTACAGAGAAGTACTCTTTCACCTTAAGAGCTCCAGGGCTATTCCCCAAAGCTTTGGACCTGCTGTCTGCACCAGGTTATCTCCAATAACTAGAGTGGGCCAAGGCAGCCTCAAATCTCTTAGACCAGAGGTTTTGCTCTCTCCTAATTCAGCTTCTCAGATAGAATTCTTCTTGGTCCTTAGCATCTCCTGGCTAGAAAACCATATCCCACACATCCCCCTTCATCCCACTCTTGTTACTTAGAAAATCCACATTCTCTGCTTTACCTATGCATTCTGCTTCCAGGGTTGTTTGTTCCCCCAGGGCCTAACTCATTTTTCACCTGAACATCTGAGACAAGAGGTGTTCTGGAGCACAGGGGAAGAATGACTGTTGTCTTTTCACGAATGTGGTTGGGTGATCATCCCAGTAGTCAGGACCCATTTTTCTGTTAAGCATGTACCTGTTCGAGTCCAACACCATTCTGAACATTTGTCGAAGCTAGTCTGTGGGAGAAATTCACCAAGCCCCCAAACTCCCCCACAAAAGCCTTGGTGCTGTTTGTGAGGAAGAAAAACAGGCTGCTACATCTCTGCCGGAATGCCAGCAGCTGTAATATGCTTACTCCTCTGATTGCTGACCTCTCGGAGCACAGGGCTGACGTCTGAGAGGCCTACAACTTTGACAGAGAGAGCAAGAAATGGAGGCAGACTTTCCACAAGTGCCTTAACCAGTCTGAATGTGCTGTTCAGCTTTTGGGCCTGTGTGATGCCCGATCCATCATGTATACAACTCAGTGGTTGACAGCATGGATTCCACATTTAGACTATGGATTCAAATCCTGGCTCCACCACTTCCTAGCTCTGCATCCTTGGGGAGATTACTTAATTTTCTGTGCTTTCATTCAAACAACTACAAAATAAAGATAATAATAATGGCAAATAGGATTATAGTGAGGAATAAATATGATAATCCATGTGAACTTCTAGAATAATGCCTGAGCATATAGTATACACTCAATAAATATTAGCTAGTATTATTACACTTACTATCTTCCAGAAGGGTCAGCACACTTTTTCTGCTATAAACTGCCAGATAATAAATGTCTTAGGCTTTTAAGGCCAAAAACAAATGCAAGGTTATTATGTATGTGCTTATATGATAAGAAAGAAAACAAATTTCTACAAATTTTTATTGATAAAATTCTAAAAATTATAATGATGAAATATAAACTATAGATCTACTAATGAGAACAATGGAATTTCAGGGGGACTAACGTTTCACTTAACTGGGTTTCAAAATTAGCACTCCCTAATGCAATTAGCACTCCTAATTTAATGATTTGCAATCATTAAATTGATTGCAAAGATTTATCTGTAAAAACAATTCTTAGCTCATGGGCCAAATAAAAACAAATAATGGCTTGATTTGGACCTATGAGCCATTGTTTGATGACTTCTGATCTGTTGACAGAAGGTTTGTTATCTACTTTGAGGATATTCTAATTTATTCCCATGATCTAACCTAACAAGAGCCCCAAGTCTGGGCAATTCTAAACCGTCTGAAGCAGCACCACCTCTGGGCAGACCTTGTAAAGCCCAGAAGTGGCTTTCTTGAACCAAGGCCTGGCCACCCAAGATGTCTGCATGGTACCTGAAAAAGTACTGGCCATACCAGATTGGGAGCCCCAGGTCAAAGTGGTCTATCAATATCTAGGATTTGTAGAATATCACCGCTGCTTTCTACCCTATTTCATCACACTTACTGACCACCAGGCTGGTATTCTCAAGAGGGAAAAGGGCTTATCTGGTTTGCATCATAGGTTAGCCTTCTAGCAGCTAGAGCCACTTTTCATCCTCACTTCATCCTGGCCTCCTAGGCCTAGATAACCATCCATACCGATGCCATCAAAAACAACTATGGAGGCCTACTTAACTTAAGAAGACCCTGGCTGCTTCACTGTCCTTTTCTGTGACTGTTTCTCCAGGAAGGATATATCCCTGCCTGTATTCCACCAACTTTGTGTAGGTGTAAAGGTTATTGGCCATCAAGGCTAACCTAGAAACACAGAGATGTTACTTTAAGGGAATACAACACCCATGACTAGTAGTCATAGACTACAAGAGATGGGAGCACCTAAGACAGACCCAGCAGTTCAACTTTCCAAGATGAAGAGGGTTTTCTTCTTTGAGCAGTTCAGCATCTCCATTGTGGATATAGTAGACCACATTTTGAACTATTTCCATCTGTCATTTATTATATTAATATGTTAGGCTTCAGAACAGCTGGGAGGATGCTCTGTCTATACCCCTTTCTAGCTTCTTCTGCTCATGCTGTAGTCAAAGGCACCCTATAAAACTTGTTTGTGTGTATGCTCCACAACTCAAGGAATTCTCCCAGGCTCCTCCTCTACCTTCTGTTTAACAACTAACATTCATTGAGAACTTTTTGTGTGCCAGACACTATAAGAAATGCTTTATAGAGATTACCATATTTAATTTTCACATGCACTCTATGACTTTTTTAATCTTTATTTTCACAGATGAGGAAACTGTGGAGCAAAAGGATTAGCAATTAATCCATAGCCATTGGTTAAGGAAGTGGTTGAACCAGAATTCAAATTTAAATAACTCTCTCAAGGCAACTCAACTTGTATATGATGGAGTCAAGTTGTAACCAAGCCCTTTCTGACTCTTAAGTAATTTTCTCACTTTTTGCTAGGTTACCTGTATCATAGACTCTCTTGCTCTTCACAGCCCATTTTGACTGACATCTAGATTTGACTATTTGCCTGGTTTTGGTTTCAATTTCTCCCCAGAGTGTTGCCTCTTGATTGCCCACCTCTGTTCCAGAAAAAAACTGGAGTAAGAGGGAGAGATGGAGGCAGCCCATCTTGGGTTATCTAGTCCCAAGTAAAATAATAACTAATGTTAATCCTGTGTTCAAGCACTGTGATAAATACTTGACCCAAATTATTTCATTTAAATCCTCATAATGATTACATTTGATGTTAGTACTATTATGATACTCATGTTAGAGATTAGGAAACTAATGTTTAAAGAGATTAAGTGACTTGTCTAATGTTCAAGATCTGGGTTTTGGATTCAGATCTCTTTGACTCCAAGCCTTATAACACTATACTCTACAATTAGAAGGCACAATCCAGAGCAGGCTGCAGATGGATGCCTACTCATGGCTGCATCTAGATGAGATCCAGGCCCATGCAGTGACAGTCCTGAGAGGCAGAGAATGTTGGGATTGCCTACTAAATGAGAGTGAGTGATTGTATTTCTCAACTGGAGAGGCTCACATACAAATAATTATCTTGTGTCATGACCCTACCATGCTGGCCACTGTGGTTCATTCAACTCAAGACCTTGAGCGTGGTTTTTAGTAGTGGCTCCAGCTCCGACACAGCTTCCCCAATGAGTCATCACTTGTGATAGCTGCTTCCAGGTCAAAGAGTAGACTAGTAGATCCAAGAGCCTTCTGCATCCACTTCAACTCTACAGACACCTCTGAGATATCATCTCACAGTAAACTATTTAGTTTACACTATCTAGTGTGTTCCATTTTCGTGACCCCACACAGTCCTGGAAGTGGCAGATGTCCTAAAAAAGATATATCATTCATTGCATACTCAGCCCTAGCTCCCTAGCTCCTCCAGCTGTGGTTATTTTGTTTATCAAAAGAATCTTCTGGTTCTAAATTATCCAACTATGTGGTCTCTGGTTATTGCCTGCAATTATCCTTCTGATTTTGGAGGGCCCTGTTCAAGGTCCTTCACATTAGTATCATTTGTCAACTACCTACTGCTAGTAAATACAAAGGTCAATCTGGAAATATCAAAGTACTAACTAGAGGAGTAACTCTCTTATTTCACCTTTTACTAAAAACACACTAGTTCCATCTCCTTACTACGCAGATGTTCCTCAACTTATGATAGGGTTACATTCCAATAAAGCCATTACAAGTTGAAAATATCTTAAGTCAAAAATGCATTTAATACACTTAACCTACCAAACATTATAACTTAGCCTAGTCTACCTTAAAAGTGCTCAGAACACTTACATTAGCCTACAGTTGGGCAAAATCATCTAACACAAAGCTATTTTATAACAAAGTGTTGAATATCTCATGTAATTTATTGAATATTGTACTGAAAGTGAAAAACAATGGTTATATGAGTACTCACCATTAACATACACCAGTGAAAGCACACTGGGCCTGAAGAATGTTTGAAGCATTGAACTAAAATTAATTGCTGTATGATGGGGATGCATTGTATGTATGATTGGGGACCGAGCCTTGGGTCATCAATTTCTCTCTCTTTTGATGAGGCTTGAGAATAGCTGGTGGAAGACGCTGGGGCATCAACATTTATTGATGGTTTAGCAGGCATAGTGTTCTTCAGGAAGATATCAAGTATTGTTTGTTTACCCTTGTGATCATGTGGCTGACTGGGAGCTGTGGTTTGCTTCCACTCCCCCACATTGCAAGAGAGTATCGTACTGCATATCACTAGTCTGGGAAAAGATCAAAATTCAAAGTACAGTTTCTACTAAATGCATATGGCTTTTGCACCATCATAAAGTAAAAAAATCGTAAGTCAAACCATTGTAAATCAGGGACAATCTGTAACTGATTTTTCCCACAATCTATCACATTCATCCAGCCAGAAATACTTATTTTTACAATAATTATGGCTTCCACAATTTCACTGCTTTCTCCACTCCCCCTTGCTATGATGGACATAAAGATCTGTAGGCTAACAGAATGTGGAAGGTCAGGACATGACATATACTGAACAATGCTGGATTTTTGAGGAGAACATCAGCCTGGGAGACAATCACACATACACTCATGCATACACAGGAACACCATCATTATGGGGCTTGCAAGGTAATGAACAATATTAACCCATGGGTTCCTGACTCCAGCTAACCCCTGAAGGTGAATCCACCCCATCTGCCACCAATCTTTGCTATATCCAACACACTGATACATCTCCACTGTATAATGTCTAAGTCTTCAGATTCCAGGAAAGCAAGGTCAAGAACCAAGGATGGTTGAGTAATGGGTGATGAGCAGCAGTGTCCACCTACACCCTCCTACATACTTATCTATGATGTGATCTTGAGAGACATAGGTTTCTGAACTAGAAACATTCATTGGTAGTGGTTTTTCACATAGTGGTGGATATGAATTGAGTAGGCAACTGGGTTCCCTTGACTGGGGTTTGGTCTACAAAGCTGCTTAAGACCCCTGAGTCTATCCTGTCCTCAAGTCATAGACAAAGTGCATTGGCTCCCCTTTAACAAGCTAGGCCACCAAATATATTTCTCAGATTAGTTAAGAGACCCAGCCAGTTTTTGAACTTTCAAGAGGCATAAGTTTTACTAACCCATGTCTCTAGGCATGCAGGAGACAAGGAAGAAAAGAAAAGTAGCTTTCTTTGATTCCACTTTGAAAGATAGTTGAATATCTCCAAATATAGCAGTATTTGGAGTCCAAAGCTGGTGGCGTGGATCTTTATGAAGCTAGAGCCAGCACAGTGACCATACCTTCATCCTAGTAGCTGATAAGTAGGCATGCAGTCCTGTAACCATGCCCAAGGAGAAAGTTGCCCTCTAAATACTGTCTAATACCTTTTCTATAATATGAGGCTGGAAAGGAGGGTAGACCAGCTAGTTAGTCCCACAAGATAGGGATGGGAAACAGGAGATTCTTCTTTCTGCAGTCTTTGGTCATAGATCTTGAAAAAGGAAATAGGAAAGTTGTGTCCAAAGGAAAAATCTGTCTAAAATGGGTGGTCATGCAAGACAGTTTTAGGAAAGCAACAGAAGCTGAGGGGCAGTGCCAAACGGGGAGAACCAGGAAAGGCAAGAAGAATATCAAGCAGGTCAGAATGGGCAGACCAAACGGGTGGTGTTGGAATAAACACTAAAAGCAGGGGCCCAGTGAAAGAGGCCAGGAATATACCTGTTCCAAATATTGCTTGCATGAATGGGCCAAGTCCTCCTAATGGGAACAGAATGAATAGCAAACTAAAAATTCAAATAAATAAATAAATAAAACTGTACATACTTTCTAACCCAGTGACTCAACTTCAGGAACTTATTCTGTTCATATAGTTGCCCAAACACATAAATATGAGGATGACCATTGCAGCATTAATTGTATTAGTAAAAGACTTGAAAGAATATAATATCTATCAAAACTGAACTGGCTAAATAAATTATGGTACATGTATACAAGGTAATATTATTCATCCATTAATAAAGAGAAAAATAAACCAATTGAAAACCAACCCAGAGTTTACACAAATATTAGAATTAGCAAAGACATTAAAATAGTTACTTTGACTATAGTCTATATGTTCAAAACATTAAGTGAAGACATGGAAGATGTTAAAAATGATCAAATAGAGCTTTAGAGATGAAAACTACAATGTGTAAGATAAAAAAATATACAAAATGGAATTTATACAGATTAGATATTGCAGAAGAAAAGATGAGTAAACTAAAAACAAAGCAATAAAAATATTCAAAATAAAACACTTAGAGGAAAATATCAATATAATGAAAAGCACATAAGTATTCTATGAGACAACTTCACGCAGCCAAATATATGAGTAATTGGAGTCCCTGAAGGAGGACAAGGAGGGAACAAAACAAATTTGAGGAAAGAATCATTGAAAAATTTCCAACTTTGATGAAACTTATAAACCCACAGATTCAAGAAGCTCAGAAAACCCAAACAAAAGAAACATGAAGACACAATTTGCAATAGCAAAGATATGGAATCAACCTAAGTGCCCATCAACTGATGAGTGGATAAAGGAAGTGTGATATACATATATACCATGGAATACTATTCAGCCATAAAAAGGAATGAAATCATGTCTTTTGCAGCCGCTTGGAAGGAACTAGAGACCATTACCCTAAGTGAAGTATTTCAGGAGCAGAAAAACAAACACCACATATTCTCACTTAGAAGTGGGAGCTTTACAAGGGATATATATGGTCATAAAGAGCAGTAATAGACATTGGAAATTAAGAGAGAGGGAGAGTGGGAGGGGGTAAGGGATAAAAATCTATCTATCAAGTACAATGCACAATATTCTGGTGATGGGTACACTGAAAGCCTCAACTGCAGCGTGATACAATTTATCCACATAACAAAAAACACTTGTACCCCCTGAATTTTTTGAAATAATAATAAAAAAAGAAACATGAAGAAAACAACACCAAACCACATCCTAATCAGATTTATCAACACCAGTGATAAACAAAAAAATCTTAAAAGCATCCAAATAATAAAGAAAAGTTATATACTGAAGAACAAAGATAAAGATGACAGTAGATTTCTCATTAGAAATGATGCAAGTGGGAAGAGAATGGAACAATATCTTTAAAGTGCTAAAGGAAAATAGCTGTCAACTTATTATTCTATAACCAGAGAAAATATCTTTTAAAAAGGAAAGACATTTTCAGATATACAAAAGATTGAAAGAGTTCACCACCAACAATCCTGCACTACAAGAAATGTTAGAGGATCTCTTTCAAGCTAAAGAAAAATGACACCAGATGGAAATACATATCTACATAAAGGAATGAAAAGTACCATGATAACTAACTGCACAAATATATATTTTTTCATATTATTTAAATCTCTTTAAAGGATAACTAATAATTTAAACAAATATAATAACTCTGAATTGTGGGGTACATAAATATTTAAAATAAAATGTATGACAACAATAGCATAAAGGCTGGGAGGAGAAATATGGAATTATACTATTGTCAGGTTATTATACTATATGTGAAGTGGCATAAATTCAATTGAAGGTAGACTATAATCACTGAAAAAATGTTTTCTGGGCACGGTGGCTCACACCTATAATCCTAGCACTTTGGGAAGCCAAGGTGGGAGGATCACTTGAGGCCAGGTGTTTGAGATCAGCCTGAGCAAGAGCAAGACCCCGTCTCTACAAAAATTAAAAATTAGCCAGGCGTGGTGGTGCGCACCTGTAGTCCAAGCTACTTGGGAGGCTGAGGCAGGAGGATCGCTTGGGCCCAGGAGTTTGAGGTTGCTGTGAGCTATGATGACACCACTGCACTCTAGCCTGGGTGACAGAGCAAGACTCTGTCTCAAAAAAAAAAAAAAGTTTTCTATAAACCCTGAAGTAACTTCTAAAATAGCAAGACAAAAGTCATAGCAAATAAATCAAAAAAGGAAATAAAATGTGATCATAAGAAATACACAATTCATCCAAAAGATGGTAGAAAAGAGGAAAAGGGGAACAAAGAACAGATGAGATAAATAGAAAACAAATGGCAACATGATACACTAAAAACTAACCATATCAATAATCCCATTTAGAAGTAAATGATCTAATCTCCCTAAATAACAGGCATATATTCTCTGATTGGATTAAAGAAAAAAGCAAGACACAAGTATATGCTGCATTCAACTTTACATATACACATTTTAAACATAAAGGCACAAATAGGGTAAAAGTAAAAGGATAAAATAAGACATGCTATGTTAACACTAGCCAAAACAAAGCTGATATATCTGTATTAATGTCAGGCAAAGTTAATTTCAAATTGAAGAATATTACAGTGATAAAAAAGGTCACTTCATAATGATAAAGGGGTCAATTCTTCAAGAGGACATTTCAACTTTAAGTGTTTATGCCCCTAATAAAAGAGCTTAAAAATACATGAAGTAAAAACTGGTAGAATTGCAAAAACTGGTAGAATTGCAAAAAGAAATGGACAAATCCACAAGTATAGTTGGATATTTCAATATCCTTCTCTCAATAATTAACAGAACAAGTAGAAAGAAATTCAGCAGGTATCAGGGTAATGCTAGCCTCATAAAATGAGTTGGGAAATATTCCCTCCTATACTATTATATAATAGTATAATAGTATAGGTTATAATAGACTTGAACAACACTATCAATAAAGGTAACTTGATTGGTGTGTATAGAAAATTCTACCCAATAGCAGATGACATATTCTCAAGTGCACATGGAATATTTATCAAGGTAGACCATATTCTTGGACATAAAACAAGTCTCAATAAATGTAAAAGGATTCAAGTGACATAATGTATATTCTTTGACCACAATGGAAATAAATTAGAAATTAATAACAGAAATATCTAAGAAAATTTCCCAAATATTTGAAAACCAAACAACACACTTCTAAAAAACCCATGAGTCAAAGAAGAGATCAAAGGGAAGTTAGAAAACATTTTGAACTGAGTGAAAATGAGAATACAACATATCAGAATTTGTGGTATGTAGCTAGAAGTAGTTTAGAAAGGTCTGAAATCAATGACCTCGGCTTCCACCTTTAAAAACTGGACAAAGAAGAGCAAATTAAACCCAAAGTAATCAGAAGAAAAGAAATAATGAAGGTTGAAGTATAAATTAATAATGTAGGAAACAGGAAAACAATGAAACCAAAGGCGGGGTCTTTGACTTCAGAGAAATTGATAAACCTCTAGCCAGACTGATCAGGAAAGAAAGAGAACACACATTTCCAATATCAAAAATAAGAAAGGGCACAGCACTCCTGATTCTACTGTTATTAAAAGGCTATTAAGGGAATATTATGAATAACTTTGTGCCAATATATTTGAAAATTTAGATAAAATGGACCAACTTCTTGAAAGACACAAACTATCAAAGCTCCTTAAAGAAGAAATAGACAACCTTAATAGCTATATACCTGTTAAAGAAATTAAATTTATTTAAAAACCTTCCCACAAATATATTTCTTGGCCCAGACTCCTTCACTGGCAAATATTACTAAATATTTAAGGAAGAAATAATACCAAATCTACCACAAATTTTCTTCAGGAAAATAGTATAGGAGGGAATATTTCCCAACTCATTTTATGAGGCTAGCATTACCCTGATACCAAAACCAGAAAAAGATGTTGCCAAAAAAGAAAACTACCAACCACTATTCTTCATGAATATTGATGGAAAAATGTCCAAACAAAATGTTTGCAAGCCAAATCCAGCAATATATTAAAAGTATAAACATCATTGCCAAGTGGGACTTATTCCAGGAATGCAGGGTTGGTTGAACATTTAAAAATAAATGTAATTCACCATATTAACAAACTAGGAGAAAACTCATATGATAATCTCAATAGATAAAGAAAAAGCATTTGACAAAAGCCAACATCCTTTCCTGATTAAAAAGAAAAAAAAAAACAACCAAAACTCTCAGCAAACTGGAATAGAAGTGAACTTCCTCAACCTGATAAAGTGCAGCTAAAAACCTCTAGCTGACATCATATATAATGATGAAGACTGAATGTCTTTTCCCATTAGATCAGGTACAAGGCGAGGACGTCTTTTTTCACTTCTATTCAGCATTGTACTGGTGGCTCTAGATAGTGTAATTAAGCAAGGAAAGGACATAAAAGGCATCCAGATTTGGAAAGGAAAAGAAAGAAAACTTTATTGCAAGATGACATTGTTGTCTATTTAGGAAATCTGATAGAATCTCCAGAAAAGCTACTAGAATGAATAAGTGAGTTTAGCAATGTTGCCACATATAGAATCACTATATAGATATCGGGTATATCAATCAGCAAATCAAATCTTAAAAGATACCATTTATAGTTACACAAAAAATATGAAGTGCTTAAAGATGAATCCAATAAAAGATATGAAAGACCCGTACAATGAAAACTACAAAACATTGTGAAGAGAAGAAATTAAATGGAGAAATATACCTTCTTTATTGGTCTGAAGTCTAAATATTGTTAAAATGTCAAGTCTTCTCAGATTTATCTATAGATTAAATGCAGTTCCAATCAAAATCCCAGCAACCTTTTTTATAGAAATTGTCAAGCTGATTCTAAAATTCATATAGAAGACTAAGCCAGGCATGGTGGTATATGCCTGTAGTCCCTACTTGGAAGTCTGAGGTGGGAGGATCACATGAGGCTAGGGGTTCGAGACCAGTCTGAGTGATATAATGAGACCCTGTCTCATTAAGAAAAAAAAAAAGGTCTATAGGGCTTAAAAGACCTAGGATAGCCGGACAGCTTTGAAAAGTGAAAAATTGGAGGGCAAACCCAACTGATTTCAAGACTTATTAAGCTACAGTAATCAAAACAGTACAGTATTGGCATAAAGATAAACAGATCAGTGGAACAGAATAGAGAGTCCAGATATAAATCTACATACACATATATAGTATATAGATAGCTGGGTTTTTTTTTTTTACAAAGGTACAGAGGCAATGTAATGGAGAAAGTATAGTCTTTTCAACAAATGGTGCTCAAACAATTGGATATTCATATGCAAAAGCATGAACTTCAATTCATACCTCAAAACATATACAAAAATTAACTAAAAGTGGATCACAAACCTAAATGTAAAATCTTAATCTGTAAGATTCCTTAAAGAAAAAGCAGGAGAAAATCCTTGTGACCTTGAATCAGGCAGAGTTTTTGGATATAACCTAAAAAGCATGATCCATAATAGAATAAATTAACAAATTAAAATCTTCATAGAAATTTAAAATTCTGCTCTTCAAATACATTCTTCAAGGAATGACTGGGAAAGAAAATCTCTGGAAATTATAATCTGAGAAATGACTTGTGTCCAGAATATATCAAGAACTCTCAAACCTCAATAATAAGACAAATAACTCAACTGAAAAATAGGCACTGGGTAAGGAGAAATTTGTGCTCATATTAGCTGTTTGCTTGTATGAAATCTGAGATGCCCTTTTGGAGGGCAATTTGGCAGAATCAAAAAAAAATTAAATGTACTTTACTCTTCAATACAGGAAGCTCTTTGTAAATACTGTATTTTTCCTAGAAACATACCTGCCAATGTGCACAAATAGGCATGTATACAGATGTTTACTGAAACATTGTTTATAATAGCAAAAGTGAACACAATCTAAGTGTCCATCAATAGAAGAATGGTGAATAAACTATGATTCATCCATCATCATCCACATCACACTGAACTATAATCCAGCAGTTAAAATGAATGAGAACTATGTGCCCTAACATGAAAGGAATTCTGAGCCCCATTGGTAGACTAAGATAGTAAGTCGCAGAATAAATGCACAATGTTGCCCTAGAACAAAGTAAAACCACCTAGTTGTATATGTACAGGTATGTATGAAAACTTATTTAAATGATCTGGAATGACATATATCAGACTTCCTACCAAAAGAAGAGGAAGGTGGACACAGATGATTGTAAAGGGGCATTTACTTCATATGCTATTTTTTCATAACAGCTTTATTGAGATATAATTTTTATGTAACATACAATTCACACATTTAAAATGTGCAATTCAATGGTTTTCAGTATATTCATAGGAAACTAGGTTTCCAAAGGTTAAGTGGCTCACACTAGATCACAGCTAATAAAGGAGAGAGCTGTGTTTCAAGCAACTGCTGTCTGGCTCCAAGGCCCATTTCCTTAATCATTAAGCTATGCTACCAATTGCAATGGCCTTCTCGTAAGGGTATACTCTACAACCGAAATATTATTACAGTCATGCAATAGGGAGTAGGTTTGTGATCAATCCCGTAGCAATGGTGTCAAGAGTGTGTTTGAGGGTTGGTAATAGGTATATTAATCTGCTGGGAATTCCAGACCTGTACTTGACCAGAGTGCAAATGCTCCAAGTGCTCCTGTAACAGTGACAGATATGGGGCCAACATAAGTCCCCGCATTCTTGGGTCAAAGTTTTGAATAGGCCATTGTGGCAGAGTCAGTGATCCTACCAGGACATAATGCCAGCATATAGTTAGCATTGACCCTTCCATCCCCCCCCCCGCATTAGAATATTCTGGCCCCTCAGTTAGTGCTCCTGCATAGAGGCATTTGCCTGTTGTCCATTTTGCTTGCCTCAGTCAGATGCACTTGAGTATAATAAGATCAAAGCTCGCAGGCCAGAGGACCTTTTAGGATTGAGCCTTGGCTGCACGCAGACTTACATGATTGAGCATCTACTCAACGGGACACAGTGGATGTGAAAATTCTACCTTTTCTAGAATAGTGCCATTTCATCTGGCAAAAATGAGCTTTCTTCAACAGCATCGTGATACGCAGGTTGTTCTCTATTATTATAGGCACAGAAACCTTCATGCCTCAAAGGTAGCCTTGATTGCCAGCAGTTCCTGTTCCTATGCCGAGTAATTAACCTCAACCTTAACTGGAGCCATTTTCCCAGAAAGAGAGGCACATGAGTAAAGCGCCTGGGCAGTGGTCTTCTTGTAATAGGATCACTTCTACCTCAACACTGGAGGTGTCAGTTTAGATTATGTAAGGCCAGGCTGGCTCAGGTTAGGCCAAGATCAAGGCAGAAAGTTTTTTTCCACTGCTTTGTTGAGGTATAACTGACATAAATTATGCTGCAAAAACTTCAAATAATTACCATTTCTTTCTTTTCTGTTTTTGTTTTGTTTTGTTTTGTTTTGTTGCTAATCTTTCCTTTTTCTTGTCTCACAGAACTAGTTGGAACCTCCAGTATAAAGCTGAATAGGAGTTGTGCTAGGAGGTATCATTTTTTTGTCTCTGATTTTAAAGGAAAGAGTTTCAGCACTTTCCCAGTAAGTATGATGTCTACTGTAGTTACTGGTATGATGTCCCTTATTAGGTATAAGAAGATCCCTCCAATTCATAGGTAGCTAAGAGGCTGTTTTTTAAAATCATAAAAGAATGTTAGATAGTATTGAATGTGTTTTCCATATTATTAAAATGATCATATGTTTTTGTTTACTTCTTTAATCTCTTAATGAGTTATGTTAATTAATTCTCCAAACTAACCTTGCATTCCTGGGTTAAACCCAACTTGGTAAGTATTCATTATCTTTTCATACATTGTTGAACTTAGTTTGCTAATATTTTGTTTAGAATTTTTACATCTATCACCATAAATGAGACTGACTTGAAACATTCCTTTCTTATATATTCCTGGTCAGGTTTTGTTATCAAAATAACTTGGGGAGTGTTACTAATTTCCTTTTCTGTGGAAGAGTTTAGATAACATTGGAACAATACTTTCATTGAATGGTTGGTATTAATAGAACTAACCTGTCAAGCACTCTGGACCTGGTGTTTTCTTTGTGGGAAAATTTTAAGTACTCATTCATTTTTTTTATAGTTAGAGGACTTTTTGAATTCTCTATTTCTTAAGTCACTTTTAGTAAATTGCATTTTTATAAGAATGTATACTTTTTTATTTCAAAGTATTACGGGGGTACAAGTGTTTTTGGTTACATGGATCCCTTTTGTAATGTTTGAGTCACAGTTAAAAGTGTGCCCATCACCCAGATAGTGTTCATTGTACCTGTTAGGTAGATTTTCACCTATCACCTCTTCCTCCCTACCCCCTACTTGATTTCCATTGAGTTTTACTTCCCTCTATGCACATGTGTGCCCATCAGTTCGTTCCAATTTAATAGTGAGTACATGTGGTGTTTATTTTTCCATTCTTTAGATACTTTGCTTAGGAAAATGATCTCCAGTTCCATCCAAATTGTTGCAAAAGGCACTAAGTCATCCTTCTTCATGGCTGAGTAGTATTCCTTGGTATATATATATATCACATTTTGTTAATCCATTCATGAATTGATGGGCATTTGGGTAGATTCCACATCTTTGCAATTGTGATTTGTGCTGCAATAATTATTCAAGTGCAGGTATCTTTTTGATAAAATGACTTCTTTTCCTTTGGGTAAATACCTAGTAGTGGAATTGCCAGATCAAATGGTAGGCCTACTTTTAGTTCTTTGAGGAATCTCCATACTGTTTTCTGTAGAGGTTGTACTAATTTGCAGTCCCACCAGCAGTGTATAAGCATTCCTTTCTCTCTGCATCCATGCCAGCATCTATTGTTTTTGGACTTTTTAATAAAAGTCATTCTGACTGGGGTAAGGTGATATCTCATTGAAGTTTTAATTTGCATTTCCCTGGTGATTAGTGACATTGAGCATTTTTTTCATATGTTTATTGGCCATTTGTCTATCTTCTTTTGAGAAGCTTCTGTTCATGTCTTTTGTCCACTTTTTAATGGGGTTGTTTGATTTTTTTCTTGCTGATTTGCTTGAGTTCTTTGTAGATTCTTGTTATTAGTCCTTTATCAGCTGTATAGCTTGTGAATATTTTCTCCCATTCTGTAGGTCGTCTATTTGTTCTGTTGATTATTTCCTTGGCCGTGCAGAAGCTTTTTAATTTAATCAAGTCCCATTTGTTTATTTTTATTGTTGCTCTGATTGCCATTGGGGTCTTCTTCATAAATTCTTTGCCTGGACCAAAATCTAGAAGAGTTTTCCAACATTTTCTTCTAGCATTCTTATGGTTTCATGCCTTACATTTAAGTCTTTTATCCATCTTGAATTAATTTTTGTGAGTGATGAGAGATACGGATCCTGTTTCATTCTTCTGCATGTGGCTATCCAATTTTCCCAGCACCATTTATTGAATAGGGATTCTCTTCCCCAGTGTGTATTGTTGTCAGCTTTGTCAAAGATAAGTTGGCTGTATGTGGATGGTTTTATATCTGGGTTTTCTGTTTCGTTCCATTGGTCTGTGTCTCTCTTTTTGTGCCAATACCATGCTGTTTTAGTTACTATGGCCTTGTAGTATAGTTTGAAGTCTGGTAATGTGATGCCTCCTGATTTGTTCCTTTTGCGTAAGTTTAATTTGTCTATTCAGGTTCTTTTCTGGTTCCAGACGAAACACAGAATTATTTTTTCTAGATCTGTAAAATATGACGTTGGTATTTTGATAGGGATTGCATCGAATCTGTAAATCACTTTGGGTAGTATGGACATTTTAACAATGTTGATTCTACCAATCCATGAGCATGATATGTTCTTCCACTTGTTTGTATCATTTACATTTCTTTCCTCAGTGTTTTGTAGTTCTCTTTGTAGAGATCTTTCACCTCCTTGGTTAAGTATAGTCCTAGATATTTTATTTTTATAGCAATTGTGAATGGTATTGAGTCTTTGATTTGACTCTCAGCTTGGCTGTTATTGGTGTATAGGAATGCTACTGGTTTGTGTACATTGATTTTGTAACCTGAGACTTTGCTGAATGTATACATTTTTAAATCCAAGTTTTCAAATGTGTTGACATGAAATTCTTCATATTATCTTATTGTTATCTTTTTAATCTCTGCAGCATCTGTAATTATTTCCTACTTTTTCATTACTCTCTATATATACATATGCATTTGTGCTACCAGTATTTTTCCCCTTGATTAATCTTGCTAGAAGTTTGTCTATTTTGTCATTTCAAAGAAACAAATCTTGATTTAGTTAATGCTATTATACATTTGTTTTATATTTCATTCACTTTTATTCATATCTTTATTATTTCCTCCCTTCTGCTTTCTTGGGGATTATTCTGATATTCTCTCTCTAATTTCTTACATTAAATGTTTAACTGATTAATTCTGAGCCTTCCTTCCAGTGTGAGAGCTTTTAAGTCCATTCATTTCCCTCTTAATATCACTTTAGCTCATCCCGCAAGTTTTGATATGTAGTATTTTTATTATTTTTCAGTTCTAAGTATCTAGTTACAAATCTAATTTTCTTTATGATTTTTCATACCTATAAGTTATCTAATATTATGTTTTAAGTTTTCATACATATGGATTTTTCCTAGTCATATTTTTAGATTGATTTATAACTTAATTGTATTGTAATTACAGAATGTGGTGTGATATAATATTGATCTTTGAAATTTGTTGAAACTAACGTGGTCAATTTTAGTATATGTTCCATATGTGGTTGAAAAGAATGTATATTCTCTAATTGTTTGCTGGAATTATCTATATGTGTCTATTATATTGAGCTTGTTAATTATGCTGTTCAAATATTTTATATCCTTACTGATATTTTTCTGCTTGATCTATCAGTTACTGAGAAAGATGTGTTAAAATATCCCACTGTGATAGAGGGTTTATCAATTTTTTCATCATTGATCTGTCAATTTTTGTTTAAAAAACTTTGAACATGTGTTTTGAGAGTCCTCAGCTAAATTGGGGTTCCAGTACCAAAGCAGCTAGCAGTCCTGCCCTAGTGAGAAACAAAGGGAAGCTCGACATGGGTGTTTACTGTGTGCCCTTCAGGGGATACTTCTTTTACCTGATGGAAGACCTTATGCCTAGTTTTCCAACCTACGATTAGGGAGTCCCTCACATGGGAAACTTGTTTATACTGGAAGACAATGCCCTTGTGACTCTTGTCTGACCTGTGTCCAATTTATGCCTACCTGATCATCGCTTTGGTGCTGAGAGCCTGATCTTGTATTCTCCCAGATATCCTGGGGAAAACTCAGCCTGAGGTAGCCCTTAGTTCTTCACACAGAAGGCACAAATTAAATACACCATCACAATAGGAAACCAGTTCAAAGATTTTTGCCTACAGATCTTGGGCAAGGAAGGCATAATGAGTCAGGAGAGCATCCTCCATTCTTGGGTCATGTGAGACAGGCAGAGAGAGAGAAAAGCATGTGGAAACTAGCAGTATATATAAGGGAATAGGGTGTGGGTCACTTTAAGTTCATGGACAAATGCCTGAATGATCTCTTTAAAAGAAGTGGTGGGAAAGTGGGGAGCCCAGTCAAGAGAGATGCCTCTAAGTTCTTATCTCCGGCCATAGGATCGAGTCATTTGGGTGTGGTGCAGAACTGGAAACTGTGTCAAGGCTGACTGAGCCCTGCTTCTGGTGTGTGAAAGTTAAACTTGTATTCAAAGTGGATGCCAAGGCAACATAAAATTCACTACACTATGCTAATAGGTGATTATACATTTGGAATTGTTATATCTTATTGGTGAATTTACTGTTTCCATTATGAAGTGACCCTCTGCCTCTTGTAATCCTTTTGCCTTAATTTTAAAATCTGATATTAAAATAGCTACTTCAGCTTTCTTTTGGTTAGTTTTTGCCTAGTGCTTCAGGAAAATCCATTTTATCCTCTGTTCTTACAGCACAACAATCATCAACACAGAAGACTTCTGTGACGAAATGTGGGTTCTTTTCCCCCACGCACCAAGCAGCAGACACCAGCTAGGTGTCCTCTAATTCACATCTGACACTATCTACCTGTAGATAGTGTCCGATCCCAAAAGGTAAAGGCTCAGTCCCCAAAACTGCACTCCCTCCCTCAGACATCAGTGGCAAGTTCAGGCCTCCAGAACTTCTGACAGACCAGCTTCAAGTTGGGGTTCCCATAATCCCCTCTTTGGGTTCAATTAATTTGCTACAGCAACTCACAGAACTCAGGGAAACACTTACTTTTACCAGTTTATTACAAAGGATATTACAAAGGATGCCGGTGAAGAGACGTATAGGGTGAAGTATTTAGTAAGGGGTATGAAGCTTCCAGGCTCTTCCTGGGCATGCCACCCTCCAGGAACCTCCACGTGTTCAGCTATCAGGAAGCTCTCTGAACTCAGTACTCTTGGGTTTTTGTGGCAGCTTCATTACGTAGGCATGATTGACAACCATGTAGAAATGTGATTGGACAAAAAGCACATGATCTAACCCAGCAAAGCCTGTCTGTTCAGATTCTTTCTGGCCTCACTGTGCAGCATTCCTTCCTCCAGGGTATGGTGTCTGGAATGAGAGTCTTTTGACCAACAATCAGATTAAAGTCCTGCCTTGGGCAGGTGAAAGGAGGACAGGAGAAGGTCAGAGAGAAAGATTCTGTCTCCTGAGGCCTGTTCCTGAGGCCTAAAGCACCCCAACATTATAATAAGGACTATGGGAGTTATGAGCCAGGAACTTGGGACAAAAACCAATATATATCTCATAATGCCACACTTAGTAATACCTTTTTCCATTCTTTGACATTCAGTCTTTCTGTGCCCTTACATTGAAATGTAAGGCATTTCTCTTATAAATAGTGTACAACTAGATAGTTGCTATAGTATGGATATGGTTTGTTTGACCCCTCCAAATTTCACATTGAAATTTAATCTCCAGTGTGGTGGCGCTGGGAGGTGGCGCCTAGTGGGAGGTGTTTGGGTCATGGGGGCAAATCCCTCATGAATGGCTTGGTGCCATCCTCCAGGTAATGAGTGAGTTCTCCTCTATTAGTTCCCGTGAGAGTCGGTTATTAAAGAGTCTGGCATCTTTCCCCCCTTGCCATGTGATCTCTACACACACCAGCTCCTCTTCACCTTCTGCCATAAGTGGACCATGTCTTTTTCCACATTTGTATTGTGGAAAATTTCAAACATATACAGAAGTAAAGAGACTAGTTAATAAATCTCATGAGAAACTTTCTAATTCCATATAACTATCAACAGCTTAGACAGGAAACATGGTGACAAAACAAAGGAAAGCAAATTAAATAGGGTTGGGTTTTTTTTAAATTCTGTTTTTTAAAGGTCAGATTATTTTAAATCCTTTCTGTGTTTTGAGATGACAATAAAGCCTTAATTGACAGGACCCCAACAAACTGGAAACTTTCACTGACTAGATTCTTTCCTGGTATTCTATTTTGAGTAGAGGTTCATTACAATCTGCTCATAACAGGGGTTTATTCTAAAAAAATTGCAAGATTCAAGGAGTGACTTGGACTCTGCCCACCCTCAACCTAGACTCATACCCTTAATAGCATTTCCAGTTTTAGGTGCTTGGCATCACAAGGCCAATTCTCCATGTCAATCTTATTTGAAGTGGCCTTTGGATGAAGCAACTAGGAAAAAAAATGACTTGTGAGGAGAAAGCTAAAGGAAGCAAAAAAGAGGACTGCATCTTCCTTCTGGCCTCTATTCTTATTTTTTGTGCCATCCCTGTGTACCTGGAAAAGGATTTCAAATATGAGTTTCTAAGCAGTTGCTCCTAGTTTTCTTCTTGGCAAATAGAGTAGCACAGTGTAGTGGAAAGAGCTTTGTGCTTGGGATTCAAGTCATGACACTTCTTCTTGGGAGCTATGTGCTCTGGGGAAAGTCACTTAACCTTTCTGAGCCTTGGTTTAATCACCTGTGAAACAAAAGGACTGAACTGGAGATAATAATGTCTCTTACTGTTCTGGGTTTCTGTTATGTTGTGAATCAGAATTCCCAAAGCCTGGCTTTATTCATGGAGAGTCTCACACTGAATGTGATTTGAGGGCACCCAAAGTATTTCTGTCACCTGCAATGCCTGAACTTCTACTGTTAGCGATCCATTCATTTCATTGGGTTTAGTATTGTCTCCTCCTGTTAGTCTTCCTTTTGAGAAGAGAAGCATGTAAAGGGACTTCATTGTGAATGAGTTACTCAGGTCACTTTTTTTCCTGGTTCAGAAAGGCAGGGATTTTGACATTAAGAGCTTGGAAGTGGGAAGGAAAGGGTGCAACACAGAGAGACTGGAAGGGTATCAGAAACAGATTTCACCACCTTCACAATTTTTCTGCAGCTTGGCTCTGAGCATTGTTATGACTCAAACTCTCTGTGTTTGGCAAGGCTCAAACAAGAATAGGCCCTATTTGGTACCAGATTGGAACAGGGAGTCCTGGCTAAGTATCAGATTCAGGTATTTTTGATAGATTCTGAATGGAGTTCTTTATTAGGTCTTTAGATAAACAGGAATTTGTTTCACACAGCCAAAACACCCCTTTGAGTAAAACATGTACATTGTTACAAAGCCACTAATAGGCATATCCTCCCTTCCCAATCAATCACAGTAACCATGAGTGGCAAGAATGTGGGTCACAACCCACTGCCCAATCCTGAGTGCCCTCTTTTCATCATCCTCTTAGTCTCTTGGTCCTAGTCTCTTCTAAGTTCCATGTTAGTCCTAAGTATTGCAGAAAATCTCTCATCTCTATGCGTTTATCATGCCTATCTCCTATCACCAACACTTGATCTCTCTTATCCTAGAGAACAGCAATCTCTTCCTCTGCGGTCCCTTAATGCTCAGGCACTATTGGTAATAAAGGATTTTTGCCTTTAATGGAGAAAGACTCATTAATGAAGTTGTTGCTTCTCTTTTTAAAACTAATAACATTTATCTTTTATTGAGCCTTGCTATGTCTCAAGCACCTACATCCATTTTGTTCTCATACCTCTATACCCATTTTACAGGTGAATAATTGATATAAGGTCATATCCAAGGTTTTCCAGCTAGGGCTGTCTGGCTCCAGAGCTGAGCTTTTGTCCAGTGCACTAGCCTGCCTCTCTTGTTTGATATCTATACTCTTGGGACTGCCCAGGCTGGTGTGTAGGAGACAGGTTTCCTCCCTTGGTGGAAAACAATGATTCATTCTCATGACTTAGAGGAGGCAGGTCTAGCTTGTGGGGGAACCATTTACAAGCTTATCACCCTGGGAAACTCAAATAGACTCTCTTCCTATTGTCCTCTCTATACTTTTATTTCAAATTATTCTTATAGTAGCTAGTAGCAGAATCAAAGGAATAATTATGTGTGTTGATTTGGGGCAGAGGCCTAAAAGTCTTTAGCTCTTTTTTTGTCCACTAACTTGTGGGTTGCACCTGAATGTATCAACTTAACTGAAAATATTTTTTCAAAATGTCATTTTAGTTAACAATTTCAACTTCGTTCACTAAACCATTTGCCTCCAACGTGGAGATCAATAGATGAACTTGAAGTTTCCTTCCAATATATAACTTTTAAAAGGAACTTTGGCCTGGAAATCTGAAGGCCTGGGTCCCAATTCTGGAGTTGTCACTTATTAGCATGTAATGTTACCAAATCCACTTAACCTTGCTGAACCTTAGTTCCTTATATCTGTAAAATAAGAATAATGATATTTTCCCTGCTTAATGCACAGAGATTCTATGGTAAGGAACTTGTTATTAGAAAGTGCTTTGTAAATCTCAAAGTGCTCTACAAGCATAGCTATTAGGCAAGATGAAGCAAAATGCTCAAAAGGTCAACAGTGGAAAGGAGATGTTCATCAGGGCCCCAAACAAGGGGTTCACCAAGGATTGAATCATGGGGAAAGTTGTGCCTCTCACAATTGGTTTATCTTAGCTTTAGGGGTGCCAGTCCAACCTGGGTCTCCAGGGAGATCCATGATGCTCTTCAACCCTCTGATCTCCAGGAAACCAATCTTGGTTCTTCTCATCTAAAGTGAGTACTTCACTCCTAGAGGGGAAATAGCATGAAGATTAAGTGACCCCTTGTCACTAGAGAAGCCAGAGACCTGGGTAATGCTAACTGGGCAAGCAGACTAAAAAGTAGAGAATTGATTGTATGCCACTTCCTTGGTTACAAGCACAGATATGTTGCAATGGAATGAGAGACAGGAGGAAAGGTAGAATGTAGATTGTGTATGAAGTTATAGGCACCCCAACTGGTGAAAGTCCATCCCAGTTCCAACAGAAATTATCTTCTGAATAGCCTAGACAGTGCCCAGGACAGAGTGAGCGTTCACTCAGTACAATGTGATGGTGATGGTGACTGTCCTTGGTCTCCTTCTTTTCTCCTTGGCTATAGGGTTTTCGGAGATATGTACAGATGCAAGCTACCAGTGCCCAGAAAGAAGACTGAAGGAGCAAGCGGGTGCGGGCACCTTCTCCCCGTCCTCACGACCCCCACCCCCACCCCGCATCCCCCCGACCTACACAGTCAGGCTTGGGAGAGTGGAAGGGTTTCACTTCCGCCTGGCTGCAGGAACCACAAGTTACAGACTAGGTCGGAATTGGAATAATCACAGTTAAAATACACCCAGATGCTCTCACACACCCAGACGCGCGCGCATCCCCGGGCCATGGGGCGCACGTGAGCCCACACCCCGCTCACCCAGCCCTGCCTCTCACCAGAGCATCCTCAGCAGCTGCCACAGAAGCAGCCTCTTCCTCCTCCTCTTCCTCCTCCTCCTAACGCCGCCGCCGCCGCTGTGATCTCCCATCCCCTCTCATCCCCCTTCCTCCTCCAGTTCCTGCTCCTCCTCCCATCCCCGGCTCCTCCTGCCCAGCGGCGAAGGGCAGAACCCTCGGCAGCGGCTTCCCCTTGCTCGGGCCACGAAGAGGTTGGAACAGGTCTGTGCGGGGGGCGCTTTGTTGCGGGCTGCTGGAGCTCCCGTGGCTCCACGAGCCGCTGGGAGGCTACAGGGCGGACGGGAGGGTAGATTATTTCTCAGTTTTCAGTGTTGCTCTATGAATAAATAGATGGGGGGCGATAAGGTGGGAAGGCAGCTGGGTCCCTCTGCCAGTTCGCTGTCCCTCTTGGTTCATGGCGAGGGAGAGCTGAAGCTGCCCGGACTCCTGCCTCCGCCCACCCCTAGAGCTCTCTTTCTTTGCGTCCCCACTCCCTGCATCCACTTCCCAGGGCTGAGCTTTCTCTTGTTCTGGGAGCTTAGGGATGGGGGCGGGGAGAGATGGATGGAGTTGATCCAGCGGGGCACCTGGGTGCATGGGGCTTTGTTACACACAACAAAAACCAGTCCTCACCAGCTTCCAGCTCCAGGCTAGGCTGCAGTCTGCCGGCGTTGTGGGGTGTGGGCCGGGCAGACTAGGGAAGTGAGAGAATGTGAGGGGGCACTCCCTGTGTGTTACTGGGCACACAGTAATGCAGTGTCGTGTGTCGGGGAGATGGATGGGGTTTTGTGTAAGATTCAGTGAGTGTGAATTGGAGTGGGGGGCGTGTGTATGTGTGTGCGCGCGCCATGGGGCTGGGCTACTCTTGGCATTACATGTCCTTGGGTCTCATCCCATGCCAAGTCAGACTGCAGCAACACGCAGGTGGATCAGGTCCAACCTGTTCTGCCCACATGGGAAGGGTAATGATGGTTTCAAAGTGATGGAAATCCCCCCAGCTGAGGCTGTTGCTTAGGACTTTCTGGATGTAAAATTTTGAGCCTGGTTGACCAAGCCTTACTAGACATCGTTATTGTTCTCTCAAAGATGCCCAACTTTCTTAGCAGGTTTTCCTCTCTCAGCCAATGAGGATTCAAAGCTCCCACAGTGATCCCTGCAGTGCCTTCCCTCAACCCCCTTTAATTAGTGGATCCTCATGTCATGTCTTCCTTACTGCAGCAAAGTTAGTAGTGTGCTAGGATGTAGCTGTGCGTTTAGAGAAAAAAGAGTAAACTAATGAATTTGGTTTAGAGGTGTTTTGTTTTTCCTTGAACCATAAGGTGTGAACTGGTATGGTCATTTTGTTTTTAATTAAAAAAAATCAATAAAAATGAACAAAACGACTAAACCTTCTCTTTGACATTTTTATTTGTGGTTTTAATAAAGCTTTGTTTTTCAGGGCCCAAAAGTACACAGTTAAGGATAGTGATTAGTGAAACAGCTGACATTTATTGCATACCTGCTATGCGTTAGTAGTAATGTTAGGTATTGGAAGTATAGAAATGAATAAAACATCATCTCAGCCCTCAGGGATTGCACAGCCTGGTAGGCAAGATAGAGCATGTAAATAGACAATTAGAGTAGAGTATGACAAGGGGCAGACAGGGTACTGTGGAAGCATAGGGGAGGGGTGCCTAACTAAGGTGGGAGTTGTGATCAAGAAAGGCTTAATGGGCAAGGTTATATTTGAGTCCAGTCTTGAAGGATTAATTCACCAGGTTGCTAAGTGGAGAATGCTATTCTAAGTTGAAGGAACAGCATGTATAAAGACAGAAAGGTCATAGTTAAGTAAGACTGCAGGGAATCTTTGGAAGTGTGACAGTTAAATTCTCAACAAACTCAGAATGAGTCTCTCTGGATTGGAATGATGATTAATGGTAAATTTTTAAAAAGCTAGTATTGCAGATTGATAAGGATCAGAACACATCCCTAATCTTAAGAAATGTCTGGCTCATTCCTTAATATTAGTGTGTTTTGCTTTAAGCAAATCTGATATGTGTAATTGTGAGTCTGCAAAGCAAATGAACTAAATGGACAGTATTCACATTGCAGAATTTGTTGCTTTACAAAAGGATTCATAATCGGATCATCTTAATTAACAGTGCCTCTCTGACCTTTGCAGTGAATTTTCTTAAATAAAAAATCATTTATACAGAATTTTTTACACAGCCAATGTATGGGTAAAGAGAGTTATACCTGCATTACATTTACTTTTTGCACAAAAAGTTACTAATTTCAATGCAGGCATTTTCACTCATGCTGTGGATGTTTAATAAATACTAAAAGAAAATATGAAAATAATAGTAATAAATTTAAATCCATTGGCTGTGATCTTTTATCATTCAAATTGTGTATAAAATACAAATTAACGAGGACAGGCTCTTCAGGGACTCTTACATTTTAGGTACTTTTAGTAGTGTCACTGGTAATTAACAATAGCATGAGATTTCTGTGCTGCATGTTAGTTTTGAAATGGATATATAATGACTACTCTAATACTCATGCAATTAAACCAGAATGGGGGCACATTCTAAGTCTCCTGTTTTGTTGTGTTGGTGTTGATTGCATACATAGGCTGATGAATGGCACTGGCAGTAAGACTAAGAGACTGATGATTTCTACTGGAAGTGCCTGGTGGCCACAAAATTATGCTAGTTAAGACTGTGAGCTGTGAGAACATGGATGATCGGTATCCTGAGCACCTCCCCCCTTAAATGAAGACCGAAAATAGCCGTGGGTTCTATTGAAAGGAACGTCAGCAGAAGCGGGTGGGCTTGAATTGACTTCCTTCCTAGTCTGGCCATTGCCCTGTTGCAGAGGAGATGATGGCCTAGGGTCGTTTGGGTTCATCAAGGTCCTTTGTACACTGGATGTCAATACCAGATGGTATCAGGCAATATCCCTGAGATATATCCCCTACAGCTTGGGCTGGAATGGAATTGATGTGTCTGCTGTGCTGATACTCAGATCAGTCTAGTGGCTAGATCAGTGGGTTCCAAAAAAGACTTCCTGATGTGGGTTTCAAAAAAGACTAGTTCCACAGAATGTTAGTGTCTCTCTCTCTCTGTCTCTCTCTCTCTTTCATACATACACACACACACACACACACACACACACACAGTTTTGTGGCCAAGTTAAGTTTGGGAAATTCTTGCTTAAACAGAAATGGTTCATTTACTAAAGGGCTTCTAAAAACCTTTACTAGGCTAATGTATATTGTGACTCTCCAGGAGAATAAAATATGCAGCAATTCTCAGATGTATTTGCCTGCAGAACCCAGTGTTCCAACAAGCATTTGGCTGGACTGATGTTGAGAGAAACATTTTGGGGGCAATGCTGGGCAAGAGTATTCTCCACCGAGCTTGGAGTTTAGAGGTTGTCGGCATCTGGCTGGGTAAACTTGGATGACTGGCTTTACCCCTCCAGGCTTTCCTTCCTTCCCCCATCTGTAAAGTGAGGCTGATAATAATCATGCTCTTACTGTGATGGTGTGATGACAACTAAGATAATATCTCTGCAAGTACTTTAAGCTCCCTAGAAGAAAGGCTCTATATAAACTCAAGGTTATTATGAAAGGGAAGTGAAAATTAAGGCAATTATCCTGATAAGTCAGGCCCAAATCCTGTTTTTCTGCTGACTTATTGGGCAGATTGCCTCAGTTCACTCCTCTGCTTTGACTGCAAAGACCTATCCTCATCAACCTTGGGTGACTCAGTTCTCCAGGCTTATTTCCTTTCACATCCTGAAAATTTCAGTGTGGCCTTTAATTTCCTGGTCCAGAGGTATCATCAGTACAGCCTTCAGAAAAAGCCCATCAATCTGAACACACCCTGCTGGCCAGAGAACCCTGGAGGTGGGAATTAAGTTTAGTCGGAAAGTTGCTTTTATCCTTCAGACTCATTATCTTTCCGAAGCAGTTCTAAAGGGCCATCTTGGAAGCTAGCTGTTGCAGGGTTCATCTCCAGTGGCCCCAATGCCCAATCTGGGCTGGAGTCTTGTTTGGAAGAGAGGCTTCTTGAACACCAGTTGCAGGAGTCCATTTCATCAATGGGAAGCCGAGGCCATCTTTAAGGAAATTTAAAGGTAAAGGAAACAGCACTCATGTGACTATTGACCCTTCTTGGTTCCCTTGACTCCTATTAATTCCCTCGACCTCTTTTCTTTACAAACTTCCTTGAAAGGAGAATGGAGCTTTTGTGAATTAATGACTAATAATCATTGAAAACTGGCTTTGGGGTAGAGACTGATATGGAGGCATTTGAGTTGCTGGTTCTAGAGTGCTCTGTACACAGATTAGGTCTTCTTTGCATGAATGCAGCAAGCTCCAGTTACAGTAGGAAGGATTTCTGTTAGCCACAAGAGAGAATTGTGTGACTTTAAGACTGTGTGATGCTGGAAAGTGAGAGTGAAGTCATTCTTTGTTCTGGAGAGCTTAGGAGATGCCTGTCTTGTAAGGGAGAGTCATAGAATAGTAGAGCTGCAAGTGCCTTCAGAAGTTCCTCTGTTGCATACCTTCTGTTTGGATGAAGAAAATGAGGACCAGAGAAGCAAAGTGAGTAGCCCAAGGTCACACAGCTACCACATAACAGAACAGAAGTCACTGTAACAACTAAAACTCAGATCTGCCGCCGCCTAGTGCTCCTCTGTCAGACCTAGCTTGTCCTCTTGTGTAGTTCAGGGGATTGTGGGTTGGGTTGTTGAGTGGGACTTGGAGGTGATGTCCAGTCCTGAGCTGTGTGTGCTCTCACATGGCAGCTTTAACAGAGGGACAGGTTTCTGGTGGAGCCCTAAAAGGCCATGCTTCTCTCTTCCTCTCCATTCCTCTTGAGTGTACAGTTGTCTGACTTACCAAGCCAAGCAGCCATTTAAAAACCTGAGGACCGGGTGGGTGTTCTGTCCTAAATTCTGAGTGGATGATTGAGTCATCCTAGTCCCTCTACCTTGGTGGTTATTAACCTTTTTGTGGGCCAAGTGTCCCCTTGAAAGTCTGATGAAAGCTATTGATGCACTCCCCAGAGCCTTCATCCACTAACATGTGCATGTATTTTCAGGGCTGCATAGGTCCAGAGCTCCTGCTCTGCTTGCTGTTGGTGTTGGTTCACAGCTTAGGGTCACTGGGAGATGCTCCCTAAATACAAAAGGTTCCCAGTGGTGAAAATGTCAACCTTAATTTGGAGGGGATTAGAAATACTAGAATGAGCCTTGTGCCAAATAGACTGGGGGTGGGGGAGTTAGAGCGGAATTTCTTTAGGATAAAAGATTGGAATTGAATCCTAAACTTGAGGTAAAAACAGAAAAGGAATTTAAATAAGCTAATCATGCCTCCTTCCCCCAACCTTGTGAACCAAAATGGGTGGGGTGTGGGTGGGGGAGAAGATATGGCAGGAAGACTAGCGGGAGATTTGGGAGGATGGGAGAGGGCGTCAATCCAGAAAGGGTGGCAATCATGCCATGTTTGAGTGAAATGAAAACCCTTCCAAAAGAATGGGACAACTCTTCCACCTCTCTCCAGTATTTCTTACCCTTGTTTAACCTCTAAATAGCAAAATCTCACAGCTTTGGGTATTAGAAGTTGTCTTAGATGCTGGAACATCATGTCCTTGAAAAGGACATCTTTAGAGGCTGAGAGTGGGAGCTGGCCATTGTAGGGGAGTGGCACAGCATGCCTCACTTCTTGTTTAAAAAGATTATTTTTATTATCAAAAGAACACATGCTCATCCATGCTTGTAAAAATAGATATTCGAAGTAGAATGTTCCTGGCCTCTCCAACACTTATTCCTGACCATGTTCATAGTTCGGTATGTATCATATTGTGCATGTTTTTGTGGTTATTCATGTATGTATTCATGTGCATAAAATAATCAAAGATGCGACTACATGCTGTTCTACAACGTGCTTTGTACTGAACTATGTATCTGGAGGTCTTTTCCTGCCAGCACACATCTAGCTATTTCATTCTTTTCAATAAGTGCATAGTATTCCATTATATGATTGTGACATAATTTCTTTAATCCAGCCTTTGGTTGATAAATTTTTACATTATTTCTAATTTTTTTTACATTATTAAATATTGGTGCAGTATACCTCCTTGTACTTGCATATCTGCATATTATTGTAAGTGTTTTGTCATGTAAATTCACACTAGTAAAGTTACTGGTTCGAAGAGTTTGGTTTGCACATCTCTGATTTTAATAGAGCCCGCCCAGTTGCCCTCCAGGAAGGCTATAGCGATTTACATTTCCACTGACAATGGCCATTTCTCCACGCTCTTCCTCACCAATTTTGGATATTATTGGTCTTTTTAATCTTTGACAATGTGAAGACTGAAAAAAATCTATCTTTTTCTTTGCATTTCTTTGAGTACCAATGAGGTTGAACATCTTTTCATATGTTTATCGGCCATCTGTATTTCTTCTTCTGTGTTGCCATTTCATAGCCTTTGCCTGTCTTTCTATTGAGTTGTTCTTTTTTGTTTTGATAACTGGGATCTCTTTATATATTTTGGATAGTAGCTATTTAACTGTTATCTATGTTGAAAATATATTAAGCAGATTATTGTTTGTCTTTTAACTTTGGTTTGGGTGTCTTTCACCATTGAGAAATGTTTATGATTTAAAAAATCATAATTGTCAATCTATTCCTTTTTGATCATACAAACAATGCCACAATTGAATATCTTTGCACCATATATATGCAGTTAGCCTATTTTTTAAAGATAAAATAAATTCCTAGGATTCAGTTAATTTTTTCTAGATATTGCCAAATTGCTTTCTAAAATGTTTATACCAATTTACACTCCAACCACAGTGTATAAAAGGACATTTTCCCCTCCTCTTGATGTCTTCTGATAATTCAGGCTTTGTTTCTTAAATCAAGAGCTAGGCTGGAATTCATATTTGAAACCAGGAAAGGCTGGGAGCAGAAATCCCCAACTGCACATGGAACACATACAATACATGTTTCACCTTCAATTATTTAAGCAAACATGCTTTTTAATTCATTTCCAACTAGAACCGTGTCAAAAGTGTTTTCCAACATCAAATCCCTCTAAATTCACTGTGAAATGGGTGGCCATTTAGGGTCATCTCTGCTGACAGCAGCCACAGCAGCAGACAATAACAGACTAACCTTAGAGCTCTACTTTGTCTTAAGACACTTGGAGAAGAGCTACTTCTGCATCTTCACTGACCTCTGAGGTCAGCTAGATTGGTTCCAGAATTTTCCAGAGGCAGAGGGGTGAGTAGGAATCAGCTTCTATCAAACTTGGCTTCCTGCAAAGAGGACAAGTTTGAGATCCTCCTGTGAGAAGTTATTCTAACAGAAATAAACAGTGATGTCATCCTCTGCAAAGGGAATAGTGGCAAACAGGTACAGGTGTAGCTTTTCCCCTTACTCTGCCTGGGCTTGCTTCATCTTCTTGTATCTCTTTTCTGCCAACATCCACATATGGTCGAGGGGATTTTGGTGTTTGCTTTAGGCCAAGGGCAGAGTCTATGGATTAGGAAAAGATGGAAATCTGAGTGGTCGTTTGTGTGGCTAAAGAATGTCTTTTTTTCTGAAGAGCACAGTAGCAACATTAAAGTCCTTTTGGGGTGGCAGAGCAATGGGGAAGCATGATAGAATGGTGACAGTTGTTGCTTGCCCATTTTACAGATGAAGAACATATCTGGAAAGGAGAAATGCTCTAAGATTTGGACATTGCTGGAAAAGGCTCCTGACATATCTCCTAACACTTGCTAACTAAAAATTTGGCAACTTCTCTCCTCTAGGGTTATATGTGGGTGCCTTTAAAGTGAAGCTTTCTTATTTGTTAGATTTAAGAATGCCCTTTGTACTTATCCATCGTTTACTTTACCTAGCGTGGTACTGGCACAGTCCACCCCTGGGATGCTTTTGAGCTGTCAGAAGATGGGTGGGTTATTGTCCCCAAAGGAATAATTTGGATTACTTGAACTATTGACAATTATGAGTTGTGGTTTCCCACTTACCTCAAAATCTTGGTATTTGGCAAATGGCTTTAGGTCCTATCTAATATTTGTGTTTTTTTTTTCCTTTTAAGTGTTTGTACTAGAGTGAGGGTAGTTCACAGAGGATGGCCAGATAATAAAATTATTAATCTTTGCTGCCTTGAAAAAATGATCTTAGTTGTTATGCTAATGAATTTCCTATTTTAAAGCTGGGGTATCTCTTCTTCAATGCTGAATAATTTAAAACTAAAACATCAAAGCCACAAATATGGTCTCTACACATAAATCATATGATACATTTCTTCTTTATTATGGTCATAAGAGAAAAGGCCATCTTTTCTTCTTGAAACTGTGCTTGGTGCTTTCAGTAGAACTGGGGATTCTCATGGGTTTTTCCCCTCATTGAATTATTCTGCAAAGGTAACATTGCTTTTGAACTCTGATTAGAACCAGGAAAGTATATCTGTCACCATACTTAATCCAAAAAGGAAAATCTCATTAATGAAGAGACAAAGAGAGTTGGCAAATGGAGCTTACAATGAACTGGAAGGCGGAAGTCCTGGGTTCCAGTTCTGGTTTTGCTACTAATTAGCTGTATGACCTTGAGGAAGTGCTTAAATGTCCCTGAGCCTCAGATTCCTCACATATAAAATGAAGGCATAGTTAGGAATAGGTGATCCATATCGTAGTTTCTTCGATTTAAATATCTCCAAAGTCAAATCTTGCTCTGGGACAGAATCATTTAGGGTTACTTTTAAAAAATATATTGGAGGCCCCACTTCAACCAACTGAATCTGAAACTCCAAGAGTAGACCCAGGAAATCTATTTGTTAACTAACTTCTCAGGTGATTCGGGAGAAGACTAGAAGCCCCTCCCAAGGTAACTTTCAGGAGGCAAGATCTCCTGGATTTTCTGGCCTGAGGGAATGAAACCGTTTTCTAAAGTGAGGAAGTCCAGGTCCACCCAGTAGCTCTGGCTTAGAAATCTATGAGATGAGACTGTACTTGAGGAGGCCAGCTTTTGACTTAGTTCCTTCCCTGGGGCTGGTTTCTGCACAGCTGAGCAGAGAGCAGAGTGTTCTTTTTAATAAAAGCAACTTTGGATGGACAAACTGACCAGTCATTCAATCATGAGCATATTTCAGGTCTTTTGGCACAACACCTTCAGTGGGAGCATTACTGAGAAAGGACAAAGTGATTTCCATAACTCTTAGACCGTTTTGGCCCAAGCTTTCCTTTGAGTCCCTTTTTAAGTTTCTATTCCTTCTTTGGCTTTTTCAACTCTTGTTTCTCTTCTCTTTGTTAAACTCACAGTGTTGTTGTAGGTTTCTCCTGCTTCCAACATTCGAGCTTTTCATGCTCCCCTACCCTCGCTGTACTTTAAATACCTTCTCCCCACTCTTCACCCCTCCCTCGATCACATCACCGATTCTGTTTCCTTCAGCCATAGGCACTCTCTCAGTACCATCTTGCCCTCTAAATGCCAAAGGGAAAGGAGTTAGCACCAACGTACACTTACTTGCCTTACTATTTCCTTGTGTCCTTTCAGCCCTTCACTTCATTATGGGGAAGTTGGAGCTAGAGAAATGCTTCTCCAAGGCAAACTTTCTGAGACAGTAAGTCTTCCTTTTTACATACAACTTACATTTATGAAGCATTTGCTGTGTGCCAGGTACTGCACTACTTTCTTTGCATGTGTTCTCTCATTTAATCCTCTCCACAACTCTATTAGATCAGAATTATTAGCATTTCCATTTTAAAGAGAAAGAAACTGAGGCTCAGGGAAGCTAAGTGACTTGCACAAGTTCGTTCAGATGGTGAGTAGCAAAGTGCATCTGTCTGTCTGGTCCTGGGGCCTGAATGGTAAAGAGTATTCTGCCATTAAGGGCTCCCCATGGTAATAAGGCTGTGTTCCACCAGAGGGGAATGTATTAAGCAACAGATTTTCTTGGGTGTGACAAATCTGAGCCTTGAAGTAACTTTAAACACCAGGAAAGAAAAAGGGGGTTCATTTTAATGGCAGTGAAATGTTGCCAGAGTTATTACGTGTCATCATAGGGGTGGGGCTAGATTAGTTTGATTCTTGAGAATTGATAACTGAGTAAACCCGTAAATATTGGCATTGAGAGATAAATTCCTGAAACTCCTGTGACTATTGTTCGTTTCACAGATCATGGGGATGTGAAACGTACTTTTCATTTTCCTGCTCCTACTCCCATCAGGAGGCTGGTGCCAAGGGTATAGACAACCTCTGGGAGGTAGAGTGACTTCCTGGATGCTCTCAGCTGAAAGGGACTGGGTGGGGGGAGACAGGGGGAGGGCCCAGAATGGGGTGAATAACACTCTTGTTGGCTTGGGTTCTTGGGTTTTAGCTCACTAGAGTTCTTCTTGTCTGAGTGTCATTATCAAACCTGCAGCTTACAGCAAGCGGTATTTGGCATTCACCAGTACAGACTCATTGAACTAGGATTGATACGATTCAAACTCATGAGCACAACAAAACCACGCACTGCTGTTTTCAGAATATACCTACAGGACCAAGTCTATCCTTAAACCCTAACCTAATGCCCCTTTTGAAGGAGCCCAACTTTTCATTTTGACTGTAGTATAGGGCATAGAGCAATTTAACATTGCTGCACAAAAACCAGACCATATGTTTTATTTTTCTTGGCTCTTTCTTGGAAAGATCTTGTATTGGCTAGAATTTCTCTAGAAATCCCCTTCCAGTTAGAGCCCTCAGAAGAGGACTTGAACTCATTTTCTGCAGTGTCTGTCCCCTTTATTGTCATTTCCATTCATGAGAGTCAATAGGCATCAAGAAACCAAGCTCTTGTAAGGCCTCAGTTGTTTGCTTCATGTCTAATGCCAGACAAGTCACTCTGCCTCTCTAGGCCCCAGTTCTTCCATCTGCAATGATCTTGATTCTCCCTTCTCCATGGAGATATTGCAGCAATCACATCATCAAAAACAGACTACTTTGAAAGGGAAGTGGTCCAAGATATACGAATGTGGGTGTCTTCATGTTTTCCCTGGCAAAACAGATGTTTTGGAGGAAAAAAGAGGGTAGGGTAAAGGTTAAAGGGATCATTTGCTAAAGTTCAAATCCCGGCTCTGTCTCCTACCAGCTATGTAGTTTTGGAAAGTTTCCTAACCACCTAACTGCCTTGGCTCTGTAGAATGGAAAGAGTAATATTAGTAGCTACCTCACAGAGTTGTGGTGAGGAATCAAAGAGATAATCTATGTCCTCCCCACACATAGTGCTCATTTATGCACCGCCATTTACAGCAGTTATTTTTAAATTTGTATTATGAACGCATGGAGCTCCGTGGAGAGGATTGAGTCCTGGCTCAGGCACCATGGACAGTCACTTTGCCTTGGTAAACCTCAGTCTCTTCACCTATGTAATGGGGATAATAGTAATAGCTACCTCTTAGGGTTTCTTGGGAAATAAACAAGATAATTCCTGCAGAGTTCTCAGGACACCACCTGGTACATAGACGTGCTCAATAAGGTATTGCTATTATCAGCCATCCTCAGTGACCCTATAGGTCCTTTGGCCCCTGGCTTTTCAGTGTCTGGGCCACCTTTGGGCCTAGCTCCCACCCCAGCAGAGATTTCTGATGCCTATGAGGTGTACATTGTTTGAGCTAAGCAGAGAAGATGGTCTTTTTGCATGGGGAGCTCCTGAGAATGAGAGGGCTTCCTGCAAAAGCACTGCACGATGTCACACGGGCTGCTTCTGGAGACCAGCTGATTCCCTGGGCTCAAAAATGGTTCACACAGTGACAAAAATGGGGACAAATCAGACCCCTCTTAGCAACTCTCACAGGAGTCTGGCCCCATGCAGCACAAAGTTTTGTCAGTGTCCCCTCCATACCTCCCCCTGTCAGCCCCGCCAGCCATGTATTCCCTTCTGGCATTCATCCAAGACAACCAGCCAGAGAGCCCTTTATCTCCTCCCCAAGTATAATATTAATAATATGTTGAGTAAGGCAACTAGATGCTGCCATAGTGACAATTCCTACCTGATCAATAGAGCTGGGAATTGAACCCTGGTGACAGGGCCTGCCTTGAGAGGGGACACCTCCCAAGGTATCATCTGCCTCAGCCTGGTGACTGAGCAGCCTCTGGCTGTGTACCAGTCTCTACACATTCATCCTCACCCTCACCTCTAGGGCCCCCAAGTGACCATTTCAGGCAAATTCTGCCTTCATTGGATTCCCCAATGTCTCTGCCTTAGTTCAGGCCCTCATTATTTCTTGCCTGAACTATTTAATATTGTTGTTGCTGCTTCTTTTAATGCTATGAATGACAGTAATAATAACTAACACTTATTGAGTGCTTATTATGTGCTAGGCACTGTGCTAAGCATTTACATGTATTATTTCATTTAATAGTCATGACAACCCTGTGAGTTAGGCACTATTATTCCCACTTTACAGAGGAGGAATAATAGTAGCAGTCAATATCTATTGAGTGTTTATCATGTGCTAGGCACTATGCTAACTCCCTTGTACATACTTTTTCATTTAATCTTCATAATAACATTATGAGGTTGGCATTATTATCACTACTGGAGATATCTGAAGGCCTTGAGTAGTAAGGGGCCAGATGGGAACCCGGACACCTATGGAATATTCAGATAAGTTGCCTGACCCAAGAGGACTTTGGATATACTTTGGCAAGTCCTTTTTCACCATCCCCTTCTCCTTCCCCACCAGGTGCTTGGGTACTGTAGACATTGCTCATTCTGAATCTTGCTAGGCCCCTGGCCACGGCTAGGAGGGCCATGTCACCCCTAACTGCTAGCAGCTGAGGAGGTATGGTGCATCCTGGCCACCCCGGGTTATTTTGGGAATGGCTGGGATTAGGACAGGGTAGAGGCATGGTGGTCATTACCAAATGAAGGTCACACTTCTTAGCCTGGAGTTTTAGGCTTTCAACTATATCACTATAAATGGCTATAATGTACATTTGCAATAGTATCTGTCTAACACAGACCCTATACTCCAGCCACACTGGGCTACCCCCATCCACAGAACACATCTTTCACACAAATTTCCATGCCTTTGTTTATGGTGTTCTCCTACTGGGTCTTCTCCAAACATCCTTCTCACACCGTCTCACTTCTTTATTCCACTCTTTTATTGATTCATCCTTTCGTCCCAAGGTCACATGTTGATCATCTACTATACACTAGGTTCTGTGCTAGGCATTTAGAATGTGATTATAAGCAAAACAGACATAAACCCTGTCCTTATGAAGCTCACAGTCTAGTGGAGGAGACAGACATTAAACAAATAAACCCAGACATATTGTAATACATACCGTGAAGGAAAAGAACAAGGTGGTATGAGAGACAATAACAAGAGAGACTTCATTGAGATTGGGGGGAAGCACGAAGAAAGGCCTTTCTGGGGGAAATAACATCTGAGCTGAAGCCTCAAAGATGAATAAACATTAACAAAGAGTGTTCTATGCAGAGGGAACAACTTGTGCAGAGATTCTGAGGTGGGTGCTTGCTATATTCAAGCGACTAAAAGAGACAGTGGACCAGGGAGAAAGTAATGCCCAATGAGGCTGGAGACCATGCAGGGCCTTGTAGGCCACAGTAATGAGTTCTCTCTTTATGCTGAGTGCAGTGGGAAGCCACTGAAGTGTTTAAGTGTGGAATCAAAATAATGTAATTTATATTTTTAAAATATCACTCTGGCTGCTCTATATAATTGACCTGCAGAGTGGCAAGAAGAGAAAGAGGGACAAGTTTGGAGGCCATGACAGTAGTCCACGATGAGAGATGCTGCTGCCTAGACTAGGTGTGGCAGTGGCCACAAAGAGAGGAGCAGATTCACGATACGTCTTTGAGCTAGAACCAAAAGGGCTTGCTGATAGACTGCACATAGGGGTTGAGAGGAGAGAGGAATCAAGAAAGACTTCCATGTTTCTGGCTTGAGCAACATGATGGATGTCCATTTCTGGGCACAGGGAAGTATGCCGAAGCAGATTGACAGTTGTGGTCTCCTCCTAGGCCATATTTGGTCTATAATGCTCATTTAACATATATCCTATACAACCTTGTTTTGATGATAGTTAACACAAGTATTGTTGTCTCCCTAGGTAGATTTTGAACTCCTTAAGGACACTGACTGTGTTTTACTCATCTCCTTTTCCCCTAAAGTCCAGAAGACATGATGTATTGAATACTGACTGATAGATTAATTAAGGAAAGGAGGTCATTTCTATTTCAACTTTTACTCTTCTCACTAAGGCATAGGACATGACTCTGGATCAAGCCTTTTTAAAAAACAAATATGACACACTTGAAGAAATATCTGCTTTGATACAGACTTTGAACTTAATCATCTTGTGAACAATTGCTGCTGTGTCAGTGTGATACACAGGGCATGCCTAACTTTGGTCTGCAGAATATCCTTCAGTAGTGCAGTAAAGGCCCTATGGTCACAGAAGAATGGCCTCGTGGCAGTGTGTAGGCTAGCTCAGGATGGGCAGAGCTGAAGACCAGAAGTGGCCTGAGTTGTTCAGGCAGTTGCTTTCAACTCTGGGACAACTTCATCCCAACAATTTCTTTCCAAGGGGGTCTACTCGGAATTTTGAGACCTCTTAATTTCTCTTAATGCCTCTCCATTCATGCCATCTTCTGCCACCATCCCAAATGTAAGTTCCTTTCCTCTCCTGGGGAAGTTTCATCCCCATGCATGTTTGTGCTTTCTCTTTACACTCCATCATCTCTCCCAGGCTTTTGGTCTGTGCCCTTTGAGACCTATGTTGCACATCAACAAACTCCCCTGGCCTTTCACCCTCTTGTGGTATAATCTACCTCAGCACATCACAGCGCTGGCTACACGTTAGCATCACCTGGGGAGCTTTTTAACACATACTGAAGCCTGGACCCCATCCCTAGAGGTGTTGATTCAATTGGCCTGAAGAGGGGCCTGGGTTTCCACACTTTTAAAGAGCTACTCCCGGTGATGCTAATGTGCAGTCAGGTTTTCACCACTGATACCTGCTTGCCTTACTGCCACATCAACTCTTTTGTAGCTTTATCAAGTGTAAGCTGCTCATCTTCCTGGGTTGCACATTCCACAGAGCCAGGGGGTGATGTTCACACTCCTATCTCCCCAGCACAATTTTCAGACCTTTTGTGTTCATCTGAAAAAGAAAAAAGAAAAGGAAAAGAAAAAAGACAGCAGATAACAAAATTAAATACAGACTAAATTTATTATTATAAAAATTGTTTTAAAAACAAAATAAATAAAATTACATAAATGCTCCCTGGAAGTGTCATGCCATCTGTACTGCCCACTATTCTCTTTTGTCAACTTTTGGCTTCCTCATGCACCCACACTTTTTGTGGACCAGTTTATCAGCTTCCTCGCAAACCTAAGTCCCACTTTTATCCTGGATAATGTTAGTGGCCCTGTGGGTAATCCATCCAACATCCTGGACTCATGATTCCTTCATTCCTTTGACAAATATTTATGAAGTGCCTGTGTAGCAGGCACTGTTGTAGGTGCTAGGTATATAGCAGTGAACAAATGGACAAAAATCCCTGCCCTCAAGAGGCTTATGATCGGGGGTGGGGGTTGGGAGTAGGGGAGATAATCAACCAATCAGTAAACAAACAAATAAATAAGGATAATACATAGAATGTCAAATGGTAATAAACATTATGGAAAAAATTTAAGCAGGGGATGAGGTGGGGAATACTGGGACAGAGGGATCAATTTTAAATATGAGGGAAGGAATTTTGGCCAGGGTAACCTTCATTGAGCTATCCATGCAGATATCTGGTGGGAGAGCATTACAGATAGAACAGCAGGTGCGAATGTGCTGAGACAGGTGCGTACCTGGCTGTGAAGAGGCAAGTCTGGCTGAAGCTGAGTTAGAAGATGAGGTCAGGGTGGTAACATGGGAACAGGTGTTATCGGGCTTTGTAGGAACTTGTAAGGATTCTGGCTCTTACTCTGAATGAGATGGGGAGCCACTGCGGGGAGGGTTCTGGGTAGAGAATGGGATAGGGTCTGACTTAAATTTGAATTTTCCTTGATGTCACTTATCTCCACTCACCTTCATCTCTACTTCATTTTGATCATTGCCATCAAAACCCATTGCCAACTCCTGGGTTTTGTCCCTAAACTGCTCTACCTCTGGAATCTTAAACTCAAGTATTGTGATTGCAAGAGCTTATATATCCAGCTTTTTCATTCTAATTGTACGTTCTCTTTCTCCTCAGCTAAATCTCTCATCTCCCGACTCTACTGAGGTCTTCCTGGATATCAGTCCCTCTGCCTTCCCTTCTTTCCCTCCCCCTCCTAAAGCCCATGGTGCATCTTTTCCAGCAATTCTCATGTGTCAACTTTTTTGCCTGCTTATCTCTATACTACAGTGGGTCAGCAAAGCTCAAACCATAGATCATTCTAGGGGATCTCAGTCCTGGCTGCACATGAGAATGACCTGGTACGTTTAAAAAACATACTGATGCCTGATTTCACTGGTCTAGGATGGGGCCCAGGTGTAGCTATTTTTAAAGCTCCCCAAGTGATTTTAACGAGCAACCAGATTGAGACCCTCTGGACTAAGCCAGCCTCTGCCTCTTCTCTCTCTTTGTATACATCGACACCTTAGCAGGAAACCAATTTCAACTGCTTCCTGCAAACTGCTTGGAAATGTTACCAAGTGACCTTAGTAAGCTACATATCACATTTCTCTCAGTGTTAAACCAACCTGCACCACCATCCCCTAGCCTTCAACGCCACTTCTGTCCCTGTCTCTCCTAGAAGATGACTTCATTTCCCACTTCATAGAGAAAGTAGAGGCTTCTGGGGTCTCAACCTCCTGCCCTGCTACCTCAAACCTAGATGTATCTGTGTCTACTTTTATTCTATTCTCTGGCTGTTCCAAAACTTGCCTCCTTTTTATGGCTCTTCAACGTCTTACTCGCTACTGGCTCCCTTCAAAATATCTATATTCTCTTTTGTCTTTAAAAACCTTCTCTTCAACCCTATATCCTCCTTCTCTACCTACTGCCCTTTGTCTCTTTTCCCCTTCACAAACAAGCTTCTTGAAAAAGGAGTCTGCTTAGCCTAGCTCCATTTCCTTACCCTCCGTTCACTTCCTCAGTCCATTGGAATCTGGTTTCTGCTCTCATGAAACATCTTTTGCCGTGGACACCAGTGACTTCCCAACTGACAAACCTAATGAACATTTCTCAGTCTTTTACCTTACTTGGTGTTTCTGACTCATTAATTTATACTGCCTGCCTTCCTGAAAATCTGTTCTCTCATGGATTCCATGACACTATTCTTTCTTGATTCACTTCTTACTTCTTTGGCTGCTTCTTGAGCTCTTCTTCCTTTTCCCAGACCTGAAATACGAGTCTAGGAAAATATGAAGAATCTCTCTCTCTCTCTCTCTCTCCATACTACTTCACATTTTTCTTGGTAATTGTATCCATGTTTATGGCTTCAACTGTCACTTACATGCTTATGACTCCCATATATATACCCCCACCATAGATCTCTCTCTTGAGCCCTAGATGTGTTTATCCAACTGTCTATGTGCTGTCTCTGCCTGGAAATTCCACAGGTACCTCAAAGTCAATGTGTCCAAAATTGAACTTGACCTTTTATATATGCTGACTCCACTAAACCAGAAACCTTAGTCATCTAAGAGTTCTCCCTCCTGTCTGTCACCTTCCACAATTACCAGTCCTCACAAATCTATCTCCAGAATCTCTCTGTTATCTATTTGCTCCTTTGCATCTTGACTGCCACGTCTCTCGATTCTCATCATCTCTCACCCAGACCACTATCATGTCTTGCTAACTGGGTTGCTTGGCATTGTAGCAGCCTCCTTCAAGCTGGCTTCTAAACCTGAACAGTATTTCTACCATGCAAAACTTACCATGTTACTTACCTGCTCATATGCCATTAATGACTCCTGGGGACTCTTAGCAGTGGTTTCAGGGATCCCTGTGTGTATTCTGGGATGAAGTTGGGAGGCAGCAGGCTGAGTAAACCACATAACAGGGTAAAACCCCTAATTTAACTAGGGCAAATGTGCTTTGTGTTTGTTTATCCTCCTGGGTTTCTGAGGACATTTTCTATTAGAGTGAAAAATTCTACAGCCAAAGGAAAAATCCACATGCCATTGATGTTGACCTTCACAACAAACTAACAAGTTTACTGTTTACCAGGAATAGAAGAGTATCTCTTACGTCAAGAGTACGAAAGCTTCATAGGCCTTGTGTCCAGGAACTATGTCCCCTCCAGATGTGTTAATTTGCTTGCAAGGCCCAGACTGAGGCCTCTCACAGCTTGATGTGACATTCTGTGGGTGTTGTAAGGCCCATTCTCTGCCCTTCAGGATTGCTAGTGCCTGTCATAGGCATGAAATGCAGAGCTCTGCCTGAAGAACACCCATGGCCCTGATGCAGGTCATCCCTGATCAGCCTCAGATATAAAACTGCATACAGTTCTATAACTTGCATTTTCTACTTAACATATCTCTAATATCCTCCCAAGTGATTAAAGAGCCTGTTTAGAAGCTGCAGAATATTCCATTGAATCAAAGATTGTTACATGTTTACTTTGTGAAATGAAATTCTGTTCCCTCTATCAGAACTGGGAGAACATTAGGACATCCTGTCCGGCCCTCATGCTGTGACTCCCGTTGGGAACTGATTCCCAGTGAGCTCTTACTTCTCAGGGCAGCTCAGTGGCCCTTATTTACTATTCCAAACTGTGATTAAACTCAGGCTGTAGGCTTTTCATCTGCATTCAGGAAAGGGGAAAATGCACCTTCTCACCTATAAAAAGGGAAATTTGGTGTTGAAAAATCTGGTGGTTCCCAGTCCCATGCTGTAAAATTGTCTTAATTCATTCAGTTTAGAGAACATTCATGGTGAGTCAAGTCTGTGGTCATGCCCTGGCTTCACCTGAGCCTCTAGTGTCATCTCTCCCTAAGCAAACATTCTTATCAAAACTGCTGTTAAGTAAAAACACTGAGCTGGAAATTAGATTTTCATCAGGTTCTAAAGCTGATTGGGCCACCCAATTTACTATATGACCTTGGACAAGTCACTGAACAATTCTCATCTAAACAAGGAAAGGATGGTGTTGGACCAGATGATCTCTAGGATCCCTTTCAGCTCTGGTACCTTGAGTCTTTGATGCTAGGAGATAATTGGTGTGAAATGCTTTGACAAGTTCAAAGTATTATATGAATATGAGGAATTAATTAAACCTACTGCTTTAAGTTCCCATAGCAGCAGAAGAAGTAAAGGGACCTTCCTGATTAATATACAACTGGGCAAGTCAACATCTGAATCATCTGAAGTTGAAAGGGTAGTGTTGTTTACTGGAGAGAAAAATATTAATAAGGGCTATTATTTATTGAGACATAACCATACACAAAACAGTATGCTAGTCACTTTCATATACATTTTTGTTATTCATCCCCACAGTGAACCTATCATTATCACTATTTTTGCCCTTTTACAAATGAGGAAACTGAGGTTCAGGGAGGTTAAGTGACTTGGTTGTGGTTACACCCCTAGTAATTGATGGAGCTAAGATTTGAAGCATGATTTTTTCTGATTCAAAAGCTCAAGTATTTTCAAGTATGAGAAAATGTGAGGCCCAAGGCCTTGTTTCCTAGCCTAGTACTTCCCAAACTTTAATGTGCATGTGAATCACCAGGAGATCTTGCTACATTTTAATTGCTGATTCAGTAGGTCTGGGGTAGGGCCTGAGATTCTGCATTTGTAACAGGCTCCCAGGTGCTCCTTGATGTAGCAGGTCCATAAACCACCCTCAAAGTGGCAAGGAGCTAGAGGCCTTTATACAGGAACACCCCCCCCCCCGTTCTACATTTGCTCCTGGAGCAGGGCTGCACAGGCTGTGCACCGCACAACTCCAGGGGGCACCATTCGCATTATAGTCACTGTGCAGTGTGCCTCCTGGAGTTGTGTGCTATGGTGCCCCTGCCCTGGACTGAGAATATGGTGAGTAGTAAGTAGATCTACAGGATCTTCCACCACCTGGGCCATGTCTGAAGAAAGGGGAAGTGCTCTTTCCCCCACACATGAAAAATTGATCAGTGCAGCTGAGAAAAGAAACGCAAAGCCGCTCTACCCGCAAGGAGGGTGGCCCATTTGGTGTTCTGAGGCAAGATGGGGAGGAGGGGAGAAGGAAGCTAGCTGGCTGGCTGGCGGGCTGGCAAGCTGGCTGGCGGGCTGGCTGGTGAGGCCGGCTCCATTCTTATGCTAACAAAGCCCTGATTCCAGGCCGCAGCTGCGGCTTGTGTGGGGGGGCTTGGGCCATTCATAGCAGCTTGCTTTACGAGTGCCAGACCCCCAGAACAGGTGCGGCCCTACTTGTTATTTTGTGCAGCTCTGACCATCCAGACAGGGAGCTGATTATCACTGCGAATCAGGGATTACTGTTGATATTCCAGCTTCTCCCGAACAAAGGGGCCAGCCTCGAGACAGCTGTCTTTTCTGGCCACAGTGAGGCTGACCGCCCTGGAGGCCATGTGGGCCTCGGGGAGGTGGGTTTGCATTGGAAATGGAACAGAGGAAAATCAGACCCAGGTTAGCAGTTCTTCTGGGACAGGTCAAAGTGTCTGAGTCAGAAAGTTTGGGAGCTTAAGCCCACAGTCCCCAAGCAGGAGATCAAAATCTACAGAGGTATCCCCAAACTCCCCTTCTCCGGTCAGGGGCTGCTGCCCCAGCCCTCTCTTAGTCTGTGGTCTGTTGCAGTGGCCAAGGGCGAGGGAAGGGCAGCTAGCTGTCATTGTCCTCTTCCTCCTTTGCTCAGCCTCAACACCAGGCTCTGGGAACAAGAAAATCAGCTTCTATTCACAGAAAGGATGGGGACCTCTAGCATTGTCACTAAGAACACCAGCTCAAGGGTGAGGCAGCCTGGATCCAGATCTTAACTGCATGGGCTTAGGCAATCATGTGATTTCGCCAAGCTTCAGTTTTTTCACTTCTTATAGAAGAATAACAACAGTACCTCCTTCATGGGGCTATTGTGAGGATTTATTCTTAATAATAATTAAAGCTAACACTGAAAGAGCACCTACTGTGGACTAGGCAGTCTTCCTAAGCACTTTACATGCTGTAATTCACCAAATCCTCAAAATGGCCCTTTCCTATGAAAGAGGAACTCTTGTTATCCCCATTTTATAGATGCAGAAACTGAGGATCGAAGGGGTTAAGTAACTTGTCCAAGCTCACACAACTGGTAAGCAGGAGAGCTGAGAATTGAAGCCAGGTATTCTGCTCCAGAGGCCACCTCTTACGCACTGTGCTTTACCGCACAGACTCGAAGAGTGGTGAGCACAGGGTCCAGCACATGTCACTCCTCTATAAACAAGGGTGGTTATGATTCACTAAACTGATTTAGCCTCACTCTTTCAATGAATGGCTAAATACGTGTCACCTAAAAAAGGAATATATGTTTTTAAAATATGAAATATGGGTTTCCACAGCTAGAGTCTTCATAATGGAAAGAGTGATGGTCTTTGTTGGCCCCAGGGCTGCTGCTCCATTCACTCACACACAAAGGAGGGTAGGACAATTCATTTTGCCACTTGGCTTAGCAAACCATTTTTGATGCCCAGAGCAGCTTTTCATCTCTACCTACCAAACCTCGTCCTCTTCATTCTACAGCCCCTTCAGGCCCACTGCTTCCCCATAACCTTTAGCCCTGTGAATTTGATTCACTTATTATGTCAAAGAAAGGGAGGGAGTGAAAGAAGGGGATTTAGGAGGGAAAGGAGAGAGAGAGAGAGAGAGAGAGAGAGAGAGAGAGAGAGAGAGAGAGAGAGAGAGAGAGAGAGAAGGAGGGGGAGAGGGAGGGGGAGAGACTTCTTAAAAGAAAATGAGAAGGGAAAAATAGCCAAGTCAGTCCCATTCAAATCTAATCTTAGATTGAGAGAGCAGTTTTAGAAGAAGGTTTATTGAAAAGGAAATATGTCCATAATGTACAATTAAGTGAGAAAAGCAGGCTACAAAATATGTAGAATGTGACACCACTTTGGAGAGTGTGTGTGTGTGCGCATGTACAAATATAGAAAAATGACTTGAAGAAAACATTCCAAAACGTTAACAGTCATCATCTGTAGGTAGGGAAGTTGTAGATCACTTTTCTCCTTTAAAGTTTCTGTAATTTTTCCAGAATTCTAAATGAATATGAATGGCTTTTGTGATTCGAACAAGTTCTAAGGAAAATAAGAAAGCAGGGGCAGGATATGTCTGTACTGTCTGTGTGAGGGGTGGATACTGCCCCCAAGAATGCCCTGTACCAGAGAGCAACGACTGTGTCCTGTGTGCGCTGCCAAACAGCATTCTCTATGCTCTAGGGAATGCTACGCTACTCAACGGGGCTGCAAAGAGCTTTGAGGTGCATGTTCCGCGCTCGGTCAGGTCCAAGAGAGTCTGATCGTCCTGCCCAGACAGGTAGGTAAGAGTGGAAAACCCTGATCTGTGGTGTGCTCACTTAGGATACCCTGTGCCCCTGACTGTGGTTCAGGAACCCGATGGTACAGTTAACATCCTAAAGTCTTACCATATGGGCAAAAACTGGAACAGGACTAAGGGGGCCAAAGCAAACAGATCAGGGACTAATGAGTGCACAAGGTTGGAGTTGCTAATGGAAAGGGAAGGCCTAGAGCAATCTTCCATGAGCTGGAGGTGGGCCAGTGCTGAGGCTTCTTAGGCAGGGTTCTTGTCTTGGGCATGGCTGTGTTGGAAATGAGTAAAAGAGGCAGGTGCAGGATTGGTGACAAAGGCACAACTAGAGGCTGCAAACTTAAATGCCTTTGGGGGACAGGCTGGTAGCATAAATGACTTCAGGGACCTGGGTGAGGACTGTGCTGGGCTGGAGAGAGCAATTCCCACATGAAAGAGCAGTGGGAAGCCTGGAAATGTTGGCTCCGGCTTTCCACGTCTTACGACTTTTCAAGGGAAGACAGAAATCCAGATATTTATGTAGAATCCCTCAACAATTAAGTTTTCTTCAATGTCAAGACACTAGAGGCCAAGCAAAATGTATCTGTGAGCCACAATTTTTTAAACTTTTAACTTTTAAATAATTATAGATTCATGGGAAGTTGCCAAGAAGTCACAGAGGGGTCCCTGTGTACACTTCATTCGGTTTCCCCAAATGGTTACATCTACATAACCATTGTACAATATCAAAGCAGGGCAATGACATTAGCACAATGTGTGTATATAGTTCCATGTCAGTTTATCACATGTGTGGGTTTGTGTATCCAACACCATAGTCAAGGAACAGAACTATTCCACCACTGCAAAGATCTTTCTCGTGCTACCTCTAAATAGTCACACCCACTTTCCTCCCCCCACTATCCCTAACCACTGGCAACCACTAGTCTATTCTCCATCTCTATAGTTTTGTCATTTCTAGAGTGTGATATAAATGGAATAATATATTATGTGACCTTTTGAGATTGGCTATTTTTACTCAGCATAACGTCCTGGAGATCCACCCAGATTGTTAGATATATTGATCATTCATTCGTTTGTATTGCTGCATAGTATTTTATAGTATGGCTATACCAGCGTTTGTTTAACCACTCACCTATTGCAGAACATTTTTGTTTCCAGTTTTGGGCTATTACAAATACAGCTGCTGTGAACAATTGTGTACAGGGTTCTTTTGTGGACAGAAGTTTTCATCCCTAGGATAAATGTCCAGGAGTGTTACTGCTGGGTCATAAAGTAAATGCATATTTAGTTTTATAAGAAACTGCCAAACTGTTTTCCAGAGTGGCTGTACCATTTTACATTTTCACGAGCAATGTATTAGTGTTCCAGTTTCTCTGCATCCTTGCTGACATTTGGTGGTGTCACTAAGTTTTTACTTTAGCCAGTCTGACAGGTGTTACTGATATCTTGCTGTTGTTTTAATTTGCATTTTTCTTAATGGCTATTGATACTGAACATCTTTTCATATGCTTGTTTGCCATCTATATATCCTCTTCAGTGAAATGTCTATTCATGTCTTTTGCCCATTTTCTAATTAAATTTTGTGTTTTTTACAGTTGAGTTTTGAGAGTTCTTTATATATTTTAGATATTGGTCCTTTGTCAGATACATGGTTTAAATATTTTCTTTCAGGCTTTAGCTTGTTTTTTCATTATTTTAACAGGGTCTTTTGTGGAGCAGTTTTTTAATTTTTATGAAGTCTAATTTACTGATTTTTCTTTTATAGACTGTGCTTGTGGTGTCATGCCTAAGAATTCTTTAGCAAGTCCTGGGTCCCTGAGATTTTTCCCCTGTGTTTTCTTCTAAAAGTTTATAGTTTATGTTTTACATTTAAATCTATGATCTACTTTGAGTTAATTTTTGTGTGTAAGGTGTGAGGTTTAGGTCAAGGTTCATTGTTTTGCCTACGGATGTCCAATTTCTCCAGTATCATTTGTCAAAAAGGCAATTCTTGCATTGACTTGTTTTTGCACCTTTGTTAAAAATCAGTTGGGCATATTTGTGTGAGTCTATTTCTGAGTTAGCAATTCTGTTCCATCGATCTATTTGTCTATCCCTCCACCAATACAATGCTCTATTGATTACTATTGTTTTGTAGTAAGCCTTAATACTGGGCAAAGCAATTACTCTCACTTTATTCTTATTTTTCAAAATTGTTTCAACTATGCTAGGTCATTTGTCTTTCCAAATATATATTAGAATAATATTACCTATATCCACAAAAATCTTGCTGGGATTTTGATGGGAATTGTATTAAATGTGTATGTTAATTTTGGGAGAATTGACATTTTTGGTATATTGAACTTTCCAATCCAGAAGCATGATATGTCTATCCATTTATTTAGATCTTCGATTTTTTTCATCATTGTTTTTTAGTTTTCAGCATGCAAGCCCTGCACAGGTTTTGTTAGATTTACACCTAAGTACTTCATCTTTTGAGTGATTATAAATGGTATTATATTTTTAATTTTGGTTTTCACATATTCATTACTAGTATGTAGAAATAAAATTGATTTTTGTATGATGATATTGTGTCCTACAAACTTAAACTCCATTGTTACATCAAGGCTCATTTTTATAGATTTCTTTATATTTTCTATATAGACGATCATACCATCTGCAAATAGAGACAATTTTATTTCTTCCTTTCTGATCTGTAGGACTTTTATTTCCTTTCTTGTCTTACTACACTGTGTAGTACTACATTGAATAGCAGTGATGAAAGTAGAAATCCTTGCCTCATTCCCAGTCTTAAGAGAAAAGTACTCAGTCTTTCATCATTATGATGTTAGCTGTAGCTTTACTTTTTTAAAATCAGCTTTATTGAGATATAATCCACATGCCATACAATTCACCCATTTAAAGTAAAAAATGCAATGGCTTTTAGTATATTCACAGAATTTTACATCCATCACCACAATCAATTTTATTCATTACCTCCAAAAGAAACCACACACCCCTTAGCTGTCACTACCCAATGCACAATTTCCCCTAGCCCTAAACAACCACAAGTTTCCATTCTGTCTCTCCCCTTCCATTTTCTGTAAGACATTGCGGAGAATTGGTGTTAATTGGTCTTGGAGATCTTTTGGAGGGTCTTTTAAATTACAAATTCAGTTTCCTTAACAGTTACAGGTCTATTCAAATTATCTATTTCATATTGGGTGATTTGTGGTAGTTTGTGTATTTCAAGGAATCGTCCATTCCATCTGCATTGTCAAATTAATGTGTGTATAATTGTTTGTACTACTCCCTTATTATCCTTATCATGTCTATAGTGCCTTCAGTGATATTTGCATTCAGATATTGGTAATTTGTGTCTTCTCTCTTTTTCTTTGTCAGTCTTGCTAGGTCAATTTGATCAATTTTCTTAATCTTTTCAAATAACTAGCTCTTATTTCATTGATTTTCTCTATCGCATTTCTGTTTTCAACTTCACTGATTTCTGCTCATATTTTTATTATTTTCTTCTTTCTGCTTGCTTTGAGGGTTTTTTTTTTGTTGTTGTTCTTTTTCTAGCTTCTTGAGGTGGGAGCTTGATTATTGATTCAAGACTTTTCTTCTTTTCTAATGTATACATTTAGTGCTGTACGTTTCCCTCTCAGCACTGCTTTAGCTGTGTCCCACAAATTTTGGTATGTTGTATTTTCATTTTCATTCTGTTCTGTAGGTTAGACGTCTTGGCAGACTTAACAGGGCTTTCTGTTCAAGGTGTGAGCCGGGCTGGGCCCTTATCTGGAGGTTCTGCAGACAAATCTACTTCCAACCTCAATTAGGGGTATGCAGAATTCAGTTCCTTGGGGTTGTAGATCTGAAATTCCCATTTCCTTGCCAGTTGTCTGCCAGCAGTTGCTCTCTGCTCCTAGAGGCCACCTGCATTCCTTCTTACCTGGCCCTCTATATCCTCAAAGCCATTGACTTGGCAACCTGACATGTCAAATCCTTCTCATGCCTCAAATCTCTCCAACTTCCTCTTCTGCTTATTAGCCAGAGAAAACTTTCTGCTTCTAAAGGGTTCTTGTGATGCAATTAGGCTCACTCTGGTAATCTTCATTTTGCCCTATAATGTAACATAATCATTGGAGTAATTTCTTATCATATTGATAGGTTCCACCCACACTCAGAGGGAGGAGATTATACAAGAGCAAGGGTCACTGGGGGTTGTATTTAGAATTCTGCCTACCACAGTAATTAAGTTTAAAAGGTGAACTAATTTAAAGAAAAATGTTGGGTAAATGGTATGGCCAGAATTTTGAGGGGTGCACGACAATAATTTGGAACCCAGAGTAGTTCATTTTAACGTCCCTTCCAGATTCTATGATTCTGTAGTTGGGAAGTCAGGGAATATTCTGGTTTTCTGTTCACTATGAGGTAAAGTGTAGCAAAAATCAGAGGCCAATGTGTTCTTCAAAAATGTCAAGGCCATGAAAGACAAGAAAAACTGAGGAACTGTTTCCAGTTAAAGGAGACTAAAGAAACATGGAAACTAAACTCAAAGATTGATCTATGTTTGGATTTTATGCCAGATCCTTTTTGTTCTTTTGTTCTGAAGGATGTTATTGGGATAATTGGTGAAATTTGAAAGAGGTCTTTAGATTAGATAATAATGTTATGTGAATATTAATTTCTTGATTTTGATAATTGTCCTGTGGCTATGTAAGGGAATGTACTTGTTTTTTAGAAATATACACTGAAGTATGTAGGGATAAAGGGGCATGATCTCCATCTTGCTCTCAAATGGTTCAAGAAAATAATAATGTGTACATATATAAATATGTACAGAAAGAGACAAAAAGGATGAAGGAACTATCACAAAAGGTTAACATTGGGGAATCTGAGTGAAGGGTATATAGAAATTCCTTGTACTATACTTTTATGCTTTATACTAACAGAGCTTCAGATGAGAATCACAGCCCTTGCTGATACCTTGATTTCAGCCTGGTGAGACCCTGAGCAGAAGATTCAGGCACACTGTGCCTGGACTTCTGACCCACAGAAACTATGAGAGAATAAAGTTGTGTTGTTTTTTTTTAAAGTGAGGCAACAGGTATGTAAGAAGGACTTGAAATGGAAGAAAGGGTAGATTATGGAGAGAAAATTACCACAATTTGGTAATTTTCCTGACTAGATGTGGTCAGAGGGAGAACAAGTGGGGATGGTTTTGAATTTGGGAGCTTGGAAATTGGGATAATGCTGGCAGAAAGAGGCCAATTGAGAGAGAGCTAGTTGGGAGAAAAAAAATAAGTTTTAGGCCTGTTGAGCTTGAGTGAACAGGGGACATGAGTGGAAGGGAACATCCACCAGAAAAGAGTTGTTAAGGATTGGAGCTGAATAGAGAGGTCAGAGCTGGAACCAGGGGTTTGGGAGGCACCACGATAGTTTTGGAGATATTTGGAGCACCTGTTGTAACGGGAAGAAAGAGGTTGAAAATAGAAGGATGGCTCTGGGTCCACCGTTGCACACCTAGTCAGTTGTGAGCACTTGCACTGAAGTCAGATCTAGGTTTAAATCATGGCTTTGTTCACATCTGGCTCTGTGACCCTGAACAAGTGCCTAAACCCTTCTGAGCCTCAGTTTTTTCAGTTGTAAAATGGTGACACTAATCGTAGCTGCCTTGTTGTGAAGATTGGATGAGATAACCTATATAAAGCACTTAGCCCATTGTCTGGCACATAGGCGGAGCTGAAGAAATCGGAGCTATGGTTGTTAGTGCTATTTCCTTGCATGTGCTTGTCCGCATTAGACAGCCTTCTCCAAAAAGGCCCCTCACAGTTTAGGTTACTTTTTTTGCTGGCTGGAATGAGGCAAGGCTACCACAGCATGGCATCTTTTGCTTATGGAGGGCAGGTCCACAACCTCTCACTGAAAGAGGTGGACTCCTATGGTCTTCTGGCAGTACAGGTAGATGACGAGGAAAGCACAAGGAGCTCTAGGAAGTTAGAGTCGAAGCTGGGGCTGATGGAGCAAGGGCAGGCCCCAAAGACTCACCTAGATCATCAGGAGTGATTCATTCCTCCAAGGTCTTTGTATTTATGAAAGGTGCTTGGTGCCTAGGCCACCTGATGCATGTCTAAGGAGGCAGTGCATTGGAAGGGAATGTGCCTGGCCCAGGAGGGAGGAGATCTGGCTTCACCTGCTGGCACTGAATCCCCCTACAGAAGGCGTAGCTCTGGGCACCACACTTGTAGCTTACATTTGTTTCCTCCTGCAGAAGCACTAATCAGTCTGTGGTCTTCTGCTCCTAGATATTAATGCAATCAAAAAGATCACAATGACCTTAAGATTTCCTGATTAATTCTTTTTTCTCCCTAGTCAGCGTTACTTTCTTTAATTTCTCGGCACTTGGCTCATTTTCTCAGCTCAATTGGCTCTGTTCCGGGCTCCAAGTACCTTCTTCCTCTACTAAGGAGAGGGTTTGGGTGAAGTGGTGAAGCTCTGAGCTGCCTGGCTGTGGCAGATGGAGAATCCCTGTCCTTGAATGAAGGTGTCCCCAAAGGGAAAGATTTGGGGGTTTTGACAAAAAGCAATCTCAAGAAAGGGACGTTTGGTAAGTGTGTGTATGAGTGAGAGTGTGTGTGTGTGTGTGCGTGTGTGTGTGTGTGTGTGAGAGAGAGAGAGAGAGAGAGAGAGAGAGAGAGAGAGAGAGAGAGAAATCTTGAGAAACTGGTAGGAACAAACTGAAATCATTATTTTCTCTTAGGAAAAAGGAGTTACAGAAAGAAACCTACTGAGGCGAAGATGAGTATCAGCGATTACCAATTTTCCAGAAGCCCCTCGAATAAAGCGCTTTGACATCCTCAGTGGGGAGAAACTTAAGATAAAGAGACAGATAGATCTACCACCCTAGGTGGGCAGCTAGAGTCGATGCAAACTGCCCAAAGCAGGAATTGTGATTTTTTTTCTTCTTCAAATACATTCCTTTTCCAGTCAACTCCACTCAGTAAATAGCACTACCACTCACCTGGCTGCTTATGTCAAACTTCTAATAGTTATCCTGAGTTCCTCTTGTTCCCTTATACATCATATCCTAGCCGTAAGCAAATCCTGTTCACCTACCTTCAAAATATATCCTGAATTTGACCACTTCTCACCACCTCCTCAGCTATTAGCTAGCATGAACAACCATTATCTATTATTTCCCAGACAACTGTGACAGACTCCTAAGTGGTTTATTTGCTTCCACTTTTGCCCTCAGGGCTGCCATGTATGGATGTTCAGGTTGTATACTACACAAGTGCGCCATAGCTATGGGTGTGCCATTTATATCACAGACACATACTAACTTACATAAGATTGTGCAGATGGGTGCAGACATTCTGGGCTTCTTGGCTCCAAGTCTGAGAGCAGCAGAAGAGAACCTGCTCCTACGTAAAACTGTATCAGTGCACATGGCCTTGCGCAGATCAGAAAAGCACATGCACACACACACAAACGCACATACATGTATAAATGCACACTCTCAGTGGCACACACAATGGACTCTGTCCTGTTCAAGCCCTTGCTGTCCCCTGAGTTCACTTCTCTCCCCCACTGCCCATTGCTGAAGTCTGAAGTCCCACCCCTCCCACCCCCAGGTGCCTCATCAGGGGAGGGGATGGAAAAGTGGGGTGCAAAGTGCTGTTGATGGTACATGTATTCCAATGACAAGAAATGCGTAAATGAGAATGTGGGTGCTCACAGCCAAGGCTGCTGCCCACCATGACTCTGGAAGGGTCCTGCCTTGGGTAGGACTTAAATTTATTTAAGTTGTACAATAAAATACTAACCTAATTTTTTTTTGCTTTTAAATTGAGGAAGGGATGTCTTTTTTGTAATTCACACAAAGACACTGTATTACATAGTAGCAGATTGCCCCCAACAATCTCAGCTCCATACAACAATCAGCAAGAACTTTAACAAACACTTGAGTATGTTGAGGCTTTACTTAAAACCTTCATCTATACCCCACTGTCCTTAGGATAAAGACAGAACTCCTTACTTGGCCTACAAAGCTTGAATTATCTGGCCCCTGCCTTCCTTTGCAGTCTTATTTCCTATCACCCTCCTTCTCTTGCCTGCTCCCAACCCCAGCCACACTGACCTTCTGTCCCTTGAGCTTGCCAAGCTCATTTCTGTCTCATTCATTGAATTTCTTGTCTACCTGTCTCCCCCCATCCCTCCACCTCCCCAATTCTAGAGTGTTAACTCTATTAAGCAAGGACTTTGTCTTGTTCACCATCATGTCTTCATCACCTAGCACAGTGCTTGGCATGTAATAGGTGGTCAATAAGTATTTGCTGAGTGAGTAAATAAATGAACAGGAAAATGGGCAATTTTGACTCCCCTGTCCCACCCCCAGTGGCTCTAAGGTGAACATTGATTCAGCCCCATCTCTAGTGTGCTTTCAGATCTCCTGGTGAAATGTGATGGCCGGAAAATGCAAGCTGTTACACATCAGAAAGCTGAAAGACGGGTTTGGTCAGGAGGAATAATAATCAGCATAACCAGCAGTTGTTGAGACACTAGCATGTGCTGGGCATAGCCTCTAGGCTCTTTACTCATTTAATCTCCACAGTAACCTTATGAGGTATCTCCTAGTACAGTATCATCCCCATTTGATCATGAGCAAACTGAGACCCAGGAGATTCTGTGACTTGGATTCAGACACAGGCAGTTTGACTTAAATCTCTGCTGTATTGCAGAAGGATGAGAATAGTCTCATTTCCTCTGATTTCTTTTTTGAAACACCCTGGGAGTGCCCCCCACCCCCTAGCTTCTGTGCAATCTCATTGTCTTGAACCCAGCCCTGAGGAGCAGGTAGGAGAGAGCCACGTGCTGTGTTGGCAAGCAACAGTGAGTGCAAATCTCGTTAGTGTCCCCACAGGGAAGGAGCCACTCCGATGATTGACAATATAAATTAAAAAGCTGAGATATTTTGTACTTTCTTGATATTGAAATCTATAAAGCCATCAAATCCTAAGCCAGCCTCGCCAAACTAAAAATGAGTTGCAGCCACAAAGTAAATTTAACACCTCTTCAGATTTTTCTGACATCAAATGGAGCACTTCCACTGAGGTGAGAATGGCGTTAGCTTGAAGCTCTATGGGCTGAAACCTCAGCTATTACAGCGCTGCATTGCACCTGCTGCCTTCACCTGCGAAGAGAAACTGACACACGGGGAAGAGGCAACTGAATAGGCAGGTTGTGTAGCCCTGACTGTGCATAAAGAAAATGAAAAATAAAACGAGAGAGGGAAAAGACAGTGCAGTCCTCATCGTCAAGATGTTTGCACGCTCATGGGCATAATAGAATTATTTTTTTCTTTATCCCACTTTTTTATTCCCTTTAACAAAAGATGCCTGTTGAAAGTACAATTTGAAGTCAGTTTACCGCTTTATGCTCAGAGCCTGAAACACAAATTTGTGGCTGTACTTGGAGCTTTCCCTACATATTTTATCAAAACCCTAGAACCAGAGAAGGGACCTAAAAGACCATTTGGTTCAACCCATTCCATACTTTATGGATATGAAGACTGAGGCCAAGAGAAAGGAGTTTTGCTTTCATTTTCACCAAGCGTGTGCATGTGTGTGTGTGCGCGTGTGTGTGTTCACGCGTGTGTGTGTGCGTGTGTGTGTTGTACAAGTGGGAGGTTTGCCTCAGGAGCTGTTTAGGGGAGAGGGAAAGATCTGCATTGTGAAGGGAAAAGGGTGAAGAAAAATGTTAGAATCAATACAGTGTTTGATAAATAACTAGTCATTTGTCACATAAAACATATACACATCGCAAACAACACCCTTCTATGTGGCAGAAACAGAGGGGATGTTCTCAATGGAGGGAGGGCCTCAGCCGAGGAGGCTAAATGGGGGCCATTCATCCCTCCAGCTTCTTTCTGTCATTGCAAAGATTGGTCCACTCCACCACCTAGCTTTTCTGTGGGCTCTCAACATTTTCCTCGGCAGACACTTCCAAAGGCTGCTTCGCTAGTGGCTGGTGGCATTTAACCTCTGTGGGAGGGATGGAGGCTTTTCCTTTCATCATGAAATCCATTATTTTTCTTTGAAGCACACTGCAAAGCTTTCTACAAATTGCATGGCAAAAATAGAAATGCGGCCGGTCCTCAACACAGCCATGTGGAGGTCGAGGCAACCCGTCCCTCAGGCAGTGTGTGTGGAGAGCGTGTTCATTTCTGCACTTGATGGTAGATCCTATGGGGGGTGGGGAGAGGGCAGAAAGCAAGCCACCTCTTCCTCTTCTGCCTTAAAGGGAGCTTGACTTGAAATGGGGTGGAACTGGGAGCTCTGGAGAAAACCAGCCCAAGTGCAGTATTAGACCTTGCCAGAGGGAGTCAGAGTATGACAGCTTGGCTGTGAACTTGCTGTGAGACCTTGGGTAAGTTGCTTCCCCTCTTTGGGTCTTTCTTTTGTCGTCTGCCCCTCCTGCTTCACAGAACAGCTGAAAGGTATAAATGTAGAGAAAATAGACTCACATTTGCTTTGGAAACAGTACAACTCCATATGAGTGCAAAGGATTCTTATTGTCATTGTTTAATGTCTGCTCGTGGGGGTGGGGAACCTGTGGCCTTGGGACCACATGTGGCCTTCTGGATCCTTGAGTGTGGCCTTTTGACTGAATCCAAATTTTATGGAACAAATCCTTTTAATAAAGGGATTTGTTCTGTGAAGTTTGGATTTGGTCGAGGGGCCTCACTTGGGGATCTGAAGGGCCACATGTGGCCTTGAGGCTGCAGCTTCCCCACCCCAGTTGGGCTCAGACAGACCCCTCATGAGTCACAGCCCTACCACTTCCTTAACTGCCTTGGATGTGTCTTTCGGCAGATTGTCGAATCTCTCTGAGCCTCAGTTTCCTCATCTGTAAAGTGGGGTTGTCGTGAGGATTTAAGTGGGATAGTGAATGGAAAGCTCTTAGGCCTTAATGGCAGTGCACAGCTAGTCGTGGTTAAAACATGCAGGTTCCTGGGCCTCACCCTGGAGAAACCTGACTCCCTGAGTTTGGAATGGAGCACAAGAATATGTGTTCAACAAGGACTCCAGGGGATTCTGACGTGGGGCCAGATTTGGAAACCACTGGTCTAGAGCAGTGTTTTTCAAGCTGCCAATTGTCACCCACTGCTCAGAAAATCAATTTAGTGGATAGTGACCAGCATTTTTAAAAGAAGGAGTGGAACAGGAAATAACAGTGTACATTACGCACAGTAAGGGCAAGTATTGTTTCATGAAATGTTTGTCTATATATACATACGTATAGCTTTAAACATATATAGAAAGTTGTATACATAGTTTTTTACATATAGTTTTATATACATTCTGTATGTTTGTGTGTGTGTGTGTATATTACACACACACACACACACATTGCATGAAGAAATACTTAACCTTACTGTAGGTCTGTAGGTCACGGTCAAAAATATTTGAAATACTCATTTCTCATTTGAAGAAACTGGCATCCAGGTAAATAATCTGCCAAGTTCCAGAAAAGACAAGAAACGACCAGCAAGAGAATGGAGTAGGATACACTTCTCCTCTGTCCCCATCTCTCCCATGCTATGCTTGGATCAACAGAGTTGTTTGTTCTCTAATTAGAATGAGTTCTAATACCATGTAATGGCCCTGGCCTGAGATGTAAGGGCAAGTTAGAGGTGTGGCTACAGGTATCAGGTTAATTGCATTGACCCCATTAGACAGAAAATGCATCTGAGTTTATTGGGGTACTTAGTTGCTCTTGGTTAGTGAGGGCTTTGTACAAGCATGCCAAGCCTCTGTCCAAACAACTGTTACAAGTATTACCCTCTTCTCTTTCTCCCAGACTTTGATATTTATTTAACCATTTGAGACTCTTTTGTTGCCTTTGTAAAATCAAATAATTAGCTTAAAACTCTGTTTCGATTCACATCAACCTACATCAGTGTCTTTTTACTCCCCACTTGGTATGCTGAGGATATTATCACTCCTTCCTTCCTTCCTTCCTTCCTTTCTTTCATTCTTTCTAGAGACAGGGTCTCACTCTGTTGCCCAGGCTGGAGTACAGTGGCACAATCATAGCTCACTGTAGCCTTGAACTCCTGGACTCAAATGATCCTCCTGTCTCAGCCTCCCAAGTAACTGGGACTACAGGCACCACACGTGGTTAATTTTTAAAAAGAATTTTGTAGAGGCGAGGTCTCACTGTATTTTCCAGGCTGGTCTGGAATGCCTGGCCTCAAGCAATCCTCCCACCTTGGCCTCCCAAAGTGCTGGGATTACAGGTGTGAGCCACTGTGCCCACCCAGCACCCCTAACATTTCATCCACATGCTCTGTCTAAAGGGAGCAGCCACTCCTGGGTTCCAGTTCATTGTAGTCCTGTGGGAATGTGGTCATGTTGTCAGTGAGGCTTTCTCTGTCCACCCTCTGTAAAACTGTAGTGGTGGATCCTTGCAGGATTTTCCCCATGGTACTTATCACACAACCTAACATGTGATATTTTATATAATAAACAGATAAGGAAAATAACCTCATGCATCCAGATTCTTTTTTCTAGAAAGATTGGAACTCAAATTATATGTGAAGTCTTCCAATTTTTAAATGTTGCCAGAGCTGCTGATTTTTCTAAAGAACTTGGACATCTGAATATTTATGTAAAATCTTCTAAATTTTCAATGTTGGTTACCAGTTCCAGAAAAATTTAAACACTATTTGCACCAAGGAAAATATGGCTCTGGCCCAGATAGGGTCCACAGATCACCTGTTTGTGATCTGTGTCATAGATTTGTGGACCATTAGGGCTGTGAGAAGCCTTGTAAATTGGTGGCTTCTAGTGAGCAAGTACAGCCTCAGGGAGGTTAGGTTCCTTCCCTGAGGTCACACAGCTAGCTTGTGGCAGAACTGCATCTTGAACCCAGGTTTCTTGCCTCCTAGTTGCTCTGTCACATTAACCATGCTGCTTGCTACGCTGCCTCCATTCTGTTGAGGGTCAAGCTAATCTGCCCTGCATAGAGGACAGCATTCAGTCCCAAGTCCACTCCTAAAGTATATAACAGAGTCATCATCATCCATCTGATAAGCCCCAGGCACTTCTTACCAGAGTATATAAATTCACCTTCCTTTCCAATCTCAACTGAGGATATTGCCTCTTGGTGCTCTTTATTGCTTTTGCTCCAGTGATAGAATCAAGACAAGGTCTTTATAGGAATGTTATTAGCATTGCTCCCGGTCAGCGGTGCCTTCCGGTAGAATCAGTGTGGTGTAGTGCACTATGGGGCTCAAAGTCCAGAGAGCTGGGCTCAATTCTCAGATCTATGACCTGAGACAACTTATTTAACCTTCTTGGCCCACAATTTCCTTAACTGTAAAAATAAGAAAAAGAAGATCTGTCTCTCTTATCTCTCAGGGCTGCTGTGAGGCTAAAGTGAGATAGTATATATGAGAGCGCCTTGAAAAGAGAACATTTTATAACGATGAGGTTATAGTATCATTATTAAATCAGCAAAATAATGATTGAGCACCTACTATGTGCAAGTGAATGTACCATTTATTCAGGGCATGCCAAGGAGCACAAGGTCCAACTGCCTCCATGAGCTTATGGTCTACCTGAGAAGAAGGGACATACCTGCGTGGGAAGAGAGCCAGCACTGCAAAGCTAGAGATGACCAGGGCTGAAGGAGATGTACTGACTGGATGATGAGATGATGAGAGAAAGAGATCGTGGTGGAAAGGGGTGACCATGGGAGGATTCCTGGAGGGAGTTGCATTTAAACTGTGCTTTGAGGAAAAATTGGCAGGCTGGGGCTGGCAGGGGTGGGGAGGTGTGGGAGGAGAGGAAGAAGAAGGACATTCTAGACAGGGGCAACAGCACAAGTAAGGGCTGAAATCACAATGTATGCTGGAGACCTTATGTACAATGAGTGGAGGGTTCACAGAGTGGCTGGCAGTTTATTGCTTCTCCAGCTTCTCCACTGGGTTGGAATGCAGAAGAGGGAGTCAAAGCATGGTTCTCGTGAAACCAAGGTGGAGGCCAAGTGGGTTTGTGGGTATGGCTGATGACATTACAGGAGGGCCTAATACTATCAAATGGTCATAAAAATCATTTCTGCCTCATAGGGCTTTCTGAGCTTTAAATGAGATGACTTGTGTTGAACACCTGATTTAGTACGTGATTAGTACTAAATAAATGTTACCTGTCACCATCATCCTCATCACCAATTTTCATCTTACATCGAAGTCAGGGGGTAAGAACATGGGCTTTGAAATCTGTCTGATATTAGTTGTGTGACCTTGGGCAAGTCATATCACCTCCCCATTTCTCAGTTTCTTGGTCTTTAAAATGGGAATGATAGTAGTGCCAACCGAAAAGGGCTGTTGTGAGAATTAAATGAGTTAATCCAGGTAAAGTATTTATCACCATGCCTAGTACATGGTAAGTACTCAATAGATGTTAGCTACTACAGTTATGGCCAGTTGATCATTAATGTAATACGACTGCATAACAAAAAATTGGAGAAATTGAGAAAAATGGGAAAATCATGCCAAATCTTACTGCTAAGACACAACACCTTGTTACCACTTAGGGATCCAGTTCTTAAACCTGAACTTTCTTTTGTTGAGAAAATCAAGACTGCAGAAAATGGCATGGATTTGGGATGCAGTGAGAATTTCATGAAACATTTACTGAGCACCTATGTGCTAGCCAATGTTCCAAAAGCTGAGATGTGACAAAAAGCAGGACAGGCATGATCCCTGCATTTAAGGAATTTATAGCCCAATAGAGAGAGATAGGAAAAGAAAATAAAAATATAAAATGTTGTGTTATATGATATTAAGCACTATGGAGAAAAAACTTCAGATAGGGTGATAAGGAATTCTGAAATGGTCAGGAATGTGGGAGGGTAGAGAGGGAAGTCTGCATGGTCTATAATTTTAAAGAGGGTGGTCAGGGAAGGCCTCACCAAGAAGGTAATCTTTTGAGTCTGGTCCTGAAGGAGGTGAGAGAGTAGGCCATGCAGGTATCTCAGGGAAGAGCATTGCAAACAGAGAGAGCAGCAAGAGCCAAGTCCCCGAGTCAGGAGCATGCTTGGCATTTAAGAAACCACCAAGAAGCCTGCATCACAACAGTGCAGTGAACAAGGGGAAGAGTAATGGGATGGGAGGTCAGAGAGGTCACAGGGGCCAGCTTGTTTAAAGCTTTGTATGCCATCGAGATGTCTGCCATTTCCGGGGAGTGAGATGGAAAGCCGCAGAGGAGCTTGTCCAGGGAGGGACATGATCTGACCTACGTCAGCCATTTGGCCCTCCTTTAGGCAGTGGGTTTTGCCCTGTAGGCCCTGGGCAATAATAAACAAGAGGCAACAGTCCCAGCAGTTCCTGCAGAGCTATCCTTACCACTCTGCAGACTGCAGAGGGTGGGCTCATTGGTCCAGAGGGACACACAGAAAGGAAGTGACGGCACAGAGAATAGGATAAAGAGATGTAATCTCTTAGAGCTGAAAAGGACCCAGTTAGTGTTACTCTGCCACTGGGCATCTGTTCATCCAGCCTTGCCTGAAACCTCACTGCCTTACTAGGCCGCTCAGCCTCTTGCAGGATCTTCTCAAGGTCAGAAAGACTTTTGATAGATTTACTGAAAAGCTGCCTCCTTGTCACCACTGGGTGGCAGTAGTCCTAGTTCTGTCACCTGAGCAACCCAGAATAAGTGCATACCTTCCATAGGAAAACATTTGAGAATTGAAGGCAGGTAGATATCCTACATATCCTCCAACGTTTCTCCTTTTCAGGCCCTGTGTCTCTGATCCCATCGAGAGCCACTCCTATTATAGAATGGTTCCTTTGTCGGTCTTGTGACCCTCTTCTGGAGGTGTTCCACATTCTTAGTGACCCTCTTAAAAATGTGGTGTCTGGAATTGAACAGGAGACTCTAGGAGGGAACAGAGGAGGTTGCAATGTGACAATTATATTCTAGGATCTAGAAATTGTACTTTGATTAATACAACCCAAAATGGCGCTCTGCTTCTAGCAACTAAATAATTTAGCTACAGCAGACCGTTGGCTCAAATTGTACATGTGGATCATCTCAAACTCCTAGATCTTTTTTGGTTTGTTTGTTTGTTTGTTTGTTTTATGTGAGGTGCTGCCAAGCCATGCTTCCCTTATTCTGGCCTCACAAAATGGACTTTTAAATTTGAATTGAGGATTTTTTCCTTTATGTTATTTAAATTTCACTTTTTTAAAATTTTAGCCCAGTATTCCAGTCCATCTGAGCTCATTTTGCATCTCAATTTTGTTCTTCAACGTATTTGGTATCCTTGCCAGCTTTGGGTCATCTTCAGACACAGTAAGTACATTTTTTGTATCATCTAAATTATTAATAAAAATGGAAAAGCCCTGTGGCCCTTCTCTGGGGACCTTTCTGCTGGTTGCCATCTATGCTTTCCATAAAAATTTTTAATCAATTGCCAATCTATTGGACTGTGTTATAATCCGGTTAACATGTTACTGTCCTATCTTAGTTCATTCATGAGAAAGTTATAAGGCAATTTCAAATGCACTGCTGAGGCCAAGATATGTTGTCATTACAAAAGACAGGATGGATGAGGATGGTCTAAGATGGGGCCTTTTTGTTTTGCAAAATGGAAATTCTAGTATAGTTTTGTCCAATCATAAAGTAATATTGGCTTGTTGTAAAGGTTAACAGCATACACAAGTATACAAAGTAGAAAGTGAAATTCCCTCTGTAATTCTGTGTGTCAACACCCTACCAGATAATTTCAGTCAACGGTTTTATGCATATACAAACGCAGATCTAGGATTTAAGTGAGCTCATGATATAGAGACTGTTACATGACCTGCTTTTTTCACTTACAATCTTTTGGAAACATCTCTCCTTGTCAGAACACGTAAGTACCTCTTCCTTTTAAACAACAATATAGCATTCTTTTCTGTGGATATTTCATAATTTATCTCATCAATCCCATATTGATGGGCATTTAGATCATTGGCAAACTTCTACTATTACAAACAATGTTGTATGATGAACGGTCTTTGCTGGCTTGATGAGATGTTGTGCTAGGTGCTGGTTGTTGCTTTCTCTGGATTCCCTGGCCTTTTGTCCTTTTTGGATCTTGTTGTCAATGTCTGTCCTAAATGCCCAAGGTCTGCTTCCACCTACGAAACAAGAACTAATGAGGGGGCTGCCAACTTATTACTCATCATGCTTTGAGTTCTAAAATCTATGCTTGTCCTACTTAGGAGTGGAGTTAAGGGTGTTTGAGCTCCCAGGGGCCTTTAGAGGACCAAGGCACCCCAAGATCAAGCCCTGAGTGACAGATAGGCTTGATGGGAGGCTGCAGCCCCTGGTTGGCACAGGCAAGGTGATTAGGGGCAAGAAGGGAAAGGAGAATTGCCCTGCCATCGAGCCATGATTCTTCGTTATATACCTTCAGCTCTGACCAAGTAGGGGCACTTGCTGGGCCCTGAACAGGCCCCTTTTTTCTCATCTTCCCACCTTTATTCCTCCATGGGTTTTTTTTCCTGCACACATGCACCTCCCAGGACAAGGTAGGAGCCATCTGCTGTGAACCCCCAGAACAGTTTAAGAGCATGGGCTTGAAAGCCAAACCTGTGTTTGACTATCAGATCTGCACCTGCCTAGTTCTGTGATCTTGGGAAAGTCATTTATCCTTTCTGGGCCTAGATACCCTCATCTATAGAATGAAGATATACCTATATGAGATATTTTAAAACACCTGGACCAATGCCTGGCTGATATTAAGCACTTAATAAATGTTAGCTGCTATCATCATCATCATCATGGGGAATCATATTACCTACTCCATAGAGTTGTTGTAAAAATTAAACGAGAACATATGTAAAGCACACAGACGTGCTCAGCATAAATTGAGTGCTAAATAAATGATGGCAATTGTTGATTATATTTATACCTCCCTTTGGATACTTACCTCATTCTTTCTTGTGTTACTTGTGTTCACATCTTAAACTCCTCCTCTAATTTATTAGTTCCCTTAAGAGCACAGTGTTTGTTCTCTCCCTCACCCTCACTCCACCCTCTCCCTCCCCTAGAAAGCATAAGAGAGCCAGTGATGGGAAGTAGTGGGGCTCTTTAAAATTTAGGTGAATGAGTGCTGCCATCACTTTTTCCAAGCCCCTTTCTGATTGGATTGTTTTCTGGTTGGAAAGTACCTCTCCCGTTAGCTGATCAACTAAGCCTCCTTTCTAGGGCAGGTCATGGCATACATATTCCAACTACTGAGCCACTGATCACAGAATTAGCAATCTACAGAATCTTAGCTTTGGAAAGTTTTTCAGAAACCAGTGGTTTTGTTTGTGTTTACCTGAGCAGAATGGATGTGTGTACCACTCTCAGGCTGTCTAGATGGGAAGGAACAACATTAGGCCATCAGCCCAGTCCAGGCCACCATCAAGTCCCACTTAAACTACCACAATAGCCTCCTAAGTCATTTCCTGCTTTCACTCATGCCTCCATACAGCAGCAAGAACAGTCCTCAGGAAATAGAAAATCAGATCACACCATTCCCCTCCTCAAAACCCTCCCATGGCTTTCATCTCATATAGTATAAATTCTTATCTCTTTCCCACGGTCTAGAAGGCCCTGAATAATCTGACTCCTGTGTATCTCTTCAAACTCATCTTGTTCCAGTCCTCCTCTTGCCCACTGTGTACCACCCACACCAGCCTTCTCTTCTGAAAACACACCAAGCTCATCCCTGCCTCAATGCCCTAACTCTTATTCTGACCCTCTGCCAGGAATTGAATCCCACCCTTACCCCAAGTTCCCCATCCCTCTTTCTGTCCTTAAGATTTTCATTTAAATGAAACCAGCTCAGAAAAAGATAAAAGGCTTTCCCCATACACCCTATCTCAAGTAGGTTGCTGTCCCCCTGTTATTCTCAAACTCATTGGTTCTCAGCCTCACTTCATATTGAGAATCACCCAGAGAACATTAAAAAATAAAACAATGGTCAAGCCCCTTCTGGACTAAATAAATCAGAATTTCTGGGGATGAATCCTAGCCATCTGTATTTTTAAATGCTCCCCAAGTGATTGTAATGTATAACCAAGGTTGATAGCTTCTGTTCTCAACTATCAGCTCATTTATTTCCTCCTTAGTGCTTATCACAAGCTGCAATTATTTTGCTTATTTTATCCCTTTATTCAGTAAATATTTACTGAGCCCCTACTATGTGCCAGGCACTACTCAAAACACAGGGATTAAAATAGTGACCACAATAAACACAAATCCCAACCATTATGAGACTTTAACTTTTAGTAGAGAAGGCAGACAATATAGATAGTAGTATAGACTGAATGGTTGTTTTCCCCCCAAATTCATATGTTGAAGCCTTAAACCCCAATGCAACGGTATCTGGAGATGTGGCTTTTGAAATATAATTAGGATTAGATGAGGTCATGAGGGTGGGGCCTTGGTCTGATGGGATTAGTGCCCTTATAAGAAGAGACACTGGAGAACTTGTGCATGATCTCCCTCTCTTCCTGTGCATGCACAAAGAAGAAGTCATGTGAGCACACAGTGAGATGGAAGCTGCCTACTAACCAAGAAAAGAAGCCACAGAATGAAACTTTCCTTTCTGGCACCTTGATCTTGGACTTTCATCCTTCAGAAATGTGTGAAATAAATGTCTATTGTTTAAGCTACCCAGATCTGTGGTATTTTATTATGGCAGCCCAAGCAGACTAAGACATTAATATAATATGTCAAATAATGATAAGTGCTAAGGAGAAAAATAAAGCAGAAAAGGGAGATATGATGTTTTTGTTGGGGGAGAAAAGTTTTAGAAAAAGTGACCTAAACAGGTGAATCTTGAGTGAAGATCTGAAGGAAGTAAGAGATCCAGATCTGCAGCTATCTGGATGTAATGCATTTAAGGCAGAGAGAAGTCTGTGCAAAGGTCCTGAGGCTGGATCCAACCTGGTATGTTTGAGGAACAGAAGGGGGCCAGAATGGCTAGATATTTGATGACAAGGGGAAGAGTGGTAGGAGATAAATCCAGAGAATTAATGGGGACCAGGTAATTGGAGCTTTGAAGGTTATTGTAAGTGCTTTGGCTTTTACTGAGTAAGAAGGGGTATCACAGAGCAGAGAGTAACATAATCTGACTTAGATTTTAATAGACTCACTATGTCTGCTATGCTGAAAATAAACTGCAGGGGGGAAAGGGTGGAAGCAACAGAACCAAGTAGGAGGCTACTGTAATAATCCAGTTGAGACATGATGGTGGATTGGAGAAGGGTGGTAGAAATGACAGTGATATGAGAACCAATGAGAAATGGTCAAAATATGTATGTATTTTGAGAGATGGAATATACAGCATTTGCTGACAGATTGTATATAGGGCATGAGACAAAGTACAAGGTCAAGGATAACACCACGGTTTTTGGCCTGAGCATATAGAATAATAGAGTTACTATTTACCTGAGACGGGAAGGACTGTGAGAGGAGTCAGTATAAGGGGGAAATATCAAGGGCTTAGTTTTGAACTTGATAAGTTTGAGGTGCTGCTATTATCTGAATGTTTGTGCCCCTCCCCTCAATTCATATGTTGAAATCCTAACTCACCCCGAGGTGATGGTATTAGGAGTTGGGGCCTTTGGAAGGTGATTAGGTCGTCAGGGTGGAGCCCTCATGAATAGGATGAGTGCCCTTATAAAAAAGGCCAGAGAGTGACTCCTCACTCCTTCCACTATGTGAAGACACAGCAAGAAGATGTCATCTATGAGAATGTAGATCCTCCTCAGATACCACCAGCACCTCGATCTTGGACTTTCCAGCCTTCAGAACTGTGAGAAATTAATTTCTATTTTTTATAAACCACCCAGTTTGTGGTATTTTATTATAGCAGCCCAAACAGACAAAGACAGGTGCCCATTACACATCCAACTGGAGGTGTCAAGGAGAGAGTTGGATACACAAACCTTGAGTTCATAGGAGAGATCTGGCCTGGAGACAGAACTTTGGGAGCCATAAGACTGGATGATCACCTAGAGAGTAAATTCAGATAAGAAAGAGAAGAGGTCCAAGGATTGAGCCCAAAAGCACTCCAAAGTCTAGACGTTGGGTTGAAGGGCAGTAAGTGAAGGAGACTGAGAAGAAGCAGCCACAGAAGAAGTAAGAAAACCAATAGAATATGGTTCCTGAAGCCAAGAGAAGGTGATTCAAGGAGGAGAGAATGATCACTTACATCAAGCACTTGCACATAGCTCAAGTAAGATGAGGACTGAGAATTAGCCAGTGGATTTTGTAACATGGAGGTCACTGGTGATCTTCTTCATCAGAGCAGTTATTAGAGTGAGTTGAAGAGAGAAGGGAAGGAGAGGATTTGGAGACAACAGGTATAAACAGATGCTTCAGGGTTTTAGTAAAACAAGGAGAGCAATGGGCAATAGCAGTATCTGGAAGAGGAATTAGGGTCTAGAGTAGGTTTTATTAACTTTTCTGGATGGGAGAGATAAGATTCTATTGAGAAGGATTCAGCCCTCACATTAGCACTTAAGCTCCTTAAAGGCAGAAACTTTGTCTTGTGCGTCCCCAGCACTGTCCAAGGTGCCCAGCACATAGTAGACACTCAATAAATGTTGTTGAATAAGTGAATGAAGAAATGAATGAAGAAATGAAAGTAGATGTCAACAGTTGAGCAAGAAATAATAGCAGGATAAAGTGGCAGGTGAATTGGGTAGCACCTTGGCTTTAATTCCTGTCATTCCTGCCACACCCCTCGCACACCAAACTTGCCCCAGGCCCAGACAGCCGGAGAATGGGTTGGCGTGGCACAACTCCCTTTGCCAAGAGGGCATGCTGTGTCTCTGCAGCCACCCATTCCAGGGAGCAGACATGCTGTTGGACTGTAAGAACTAGATATGGCCAGACGAGACTGTAGAGCTCAGGAGTGAGCCAAAAGAGAAACCCCTTTGCATCATCACCATTCTCTGGGCGTGGTCTGTCTGTGGTGCAAGATGTGTGTTGAGACACGTGCCTCACTGGCATCCAAGCCTGCCTCTGCTTGCTGGAAGGTAGTTAATAACCTCATGTAACTCAGGGCAGGAAGCAACTGAACCAAAGTTCAAGAAGAAGAAGCCCATGTCCATGCAGTGACCAGAGGCCTTGGCACCTGCCTCATCTCAATTGCTGCATTGCACAATTCCCACAGTTTAAGGTGATGGGTTGGCCCATTGGGGCTCCCCCATGGTGCCTATGACTCAGATGTTGCTGGAAAGATGGCATGGCCCAGCGCCAGGCTGGCACGTAGGAGGTGCTCAGCAACTTTTGAATGAATAAACCTTTTGGGACTCCAGGAAGTGACACAGTGGGAGGAGAGAACACTTCTTTTTCCATGCCTTCCCTGTCACCTCACTCTCTGCCCAGACATAGCTCTGTGCAAGGGCACAGTCAGCAGGAAGAGCATATCTTGGGCTTGGAAGAAGGAACAGGGAAGCCCCCATAGTTGGCAGCAACCCTAGTCGTACTTTTTCCATCGCCTCCTCTTGCATCCAGAGACTTCATCATTGTGTCTGTCAGCTCTTAGGAGTCCAAAAAATTTATTTCAACCAGCATTGACATGATACCTAATCTGGGCCACAAATTGTGTATTTTCTCAAAGTTGTGACTGTAATACTAAAATACTACTCCTCCTACTACGAATTCTAATAGTAATTGCAGCTAATGCATACTGAGCACCTACTATGGGCCAGGCACTGGGTTAAGCATTTTATACACATCATCTGTTGTACTCCTTACCACAGCCCTATGTGGTGGATACTATTATTGTCTCCATTGATCAGAAGAGATTCAAGCTGCAATGAGATAGAATTGAAATTCAAGCCTAGTTCTGGCTCACTACAGAATCACACTCTATATGGTTCCCTATTATAGCATCAATCTGTTCTTTTAAAAATGCAAATCATATAATACCATTTCTCTACTTAAAAGCCTTCAGTGGCTTCTCATAACACTTAGAATAAAATCCAACTTTCTTCCTGGATGATCAAGGCCTGAACGAAGGCTGCCTCTCCAGCCTTGTTTCGCTTTTTTTTTTTTTTTTTTTTTGGCCACTCCCCAGTAAAACTTGTGGACTAGGTTCCATAGCAGTAGTAGTGCTGTTTTAGATAGCTTTGGTAGGCTGAGTTGGGTGCTTACTACTATTTACGGTCATACTTCCCTTGGAAAATGCCTTCCATGTTCCAAACAACCATCCTGGGAGCCCTGTTTATATAAGGTGGAAGCTGCCTGTGATTGTCAATATACTCATTGTTCCAGGGATACTTACTGGTCTTAGTACTCTCTCTCACTTGTATTGTAAGATCCTAGAAGGTTTATAGTGTGCCAGGTGCCATCTAGCACCAAGAAGAATGTGATGTTCAGAGGCCAATCTAAGCCCAAATTCTCATTCTGTGACTACTGGCATTGGTGAGAATATGCTATGTGTTTAGGGCAGTACAGAAGCAGAGCACTGGACTAGGAAACCAATAACCTATATCTTATTCTAGCTCTCTTCTCATTAGCCAGGACACCTGAGATAAATACAGTTGACCCTTGAACAATGTGGGGTTAGGGGCACCAATGCCACCTGTAGTCGAATCTGCATATAAGTTTTGACTCCTCAAAAACTTAACTACTAATAGGCTAATGTTGAGGCTTACCAATAACATCAAAAGTTGATGAACACATATTTTGTATATTATATGTAGTATATACTGTATTGTTACAATAAAGTAAAGCTAGAGAAGAGAAAATGTTATTAAGAAAATCATAAGGAAGAGAAAATATATTTACTATTCATTAGACGGAAGTGAATCACCATAAAGGTCTTCATCCTTGTTGGCTTCACATTGAGTAGGCTGAGGAGAAGGAGGAAGAAGAGGGGTTGGTCTTGCTGTCTCAGGGGTGGTAGAGGGGGAAGAGGTGGGGGAGAGGGGAGGGGAGGCAGGAGATGCAGGCACACTCTGTGTAATTTACTGAAAAAGATCTGCATATAATTGGACCTTCACAGTTCAAACCTGTGTTGTTCAAGGGTCAACTGTACTTTCACTTCTCTAAGCCTCAATTTCCTTATTAGCCAATGAAAATAATAATCTCTTCCCCTAAGGGATTGCTTTGAATATCTAACGAGATGATCTACTTGATAGAGTTCTCTAAAATACATAAATTTGCATAACAATAATGTCTATTGCATGATTACTTTATTTCAGATAATACTCTAAGCTCCTCACATGTATTATCTCCATCAGTCCTCAGAAAAACCTTATGAGATTAGTATTAATAGTATCTCCATTTTACAGATGAGAAAAGTGAAGCAAAGAGAGGCTAAGTGATTTGTTCACCATTACCCAGCTGGTAAGTGGCAGAGCCAGATTGTGAATCTAGGTAGTCTGGTCTCAGGGCCTGTAGACTGAACCACTTACTTACACATGCAAAGTATTAGGTTTTATCCGGGGATGCTGGTGGTGGTGGTATTATTTTTTTTAAAAGTAAAACAATCTTGCTATCACATTTTCCAAATGTCATAACCATTTTCCTTCTCACTGGGGCACATGCTACTTGGGTTTCTTAGCCTGTTACTGTTTTGCTTTCTGGTAGGGAACTGCTGCCCTACCTCAATCATCTTATCTTCCCCTCTTCAAAACCAAGATGTTCCCAACATACTCGATATCCCATAGAACATAATCTTTCCATTTCCAGAAAGGAGTGTGTGTGCCTGGTGGTTTGGTCCCTATGTGTCTTCACAAATACTGAGCACATACTATGTGTTAGGTCTTGTTCTAGTCAACTGGGGATACAGCAGTGACCAAAATAGTCAAAAAACCTGCCCTGCACAACATCACTTTTGCAGCATTCTTGCCCAAAATGCACACCTTAAATCTAACCATGAGAAAACATCAGACAAACCCCAACTGAAGGAAATTCTACAAAATAATTGATCTGAACTTGTCAAATTATCAAGGTCATGAAAGACAAAGATTAAAGAGACATCACAGGTTAGAGGAGGCTAAAGAGACATGGCAACTAAATACAATATGAGATCTTGGATTGGATCCTGGAACAGGAAAAGGACATTAGTGGAGAAACCGGGAAAATTTGAATAAGGTCTGTAGATTAGTTAATAGTCAGTGTGAATTTCCTGGGTTCAATAATCTTACTATTATTGTGTAAGGTGTTAACAATATGGGAAACTGGGTGAAGGTCTATAAACTCTGTGCTATGTTCACAGTTTTTCTATAAAGTCTAAAATTATTTCAAAAGAAAAAAATTGAAAATATCCCTGCCCTCCTGAGGCTTATCTGCTGGGGTGGTGGGAGAGAGAGAGAAAGAGAGAACAAATAAAATAATCTAGAAATTATATAGTATATTAGCAGGCAATGGATGGATGTTGTGAAGAAAAATGAAGTAGGAAAGGGAGGTAGGGAGGAGCAGAGGGGCAATTTTAAAGTAGGATGGTCATGGAAGGCCTCACTGAGAAGGTGACATTTGAACAAAGACTTAGGAGAGGGAGCAAGAGCTACAAGGAGGAGCACAGCAGTCCGAGGGGAATGCAAAGGCCTGGAGGGTGTGGCATGCCTGCCCAATTTAAGGAACATCATGAAGCTCCATGTGGCCAGAGCAGAGTGAACAAAATCACTTTGCCTCTTTCTGTGGTCTTGAAGGTAACCGAAAGATAGTGGCCACAGAGGAAAGATCAGGGAAGTCAAACAAAGGACACCAAATAGAAGGCCTGCTATCGTCCTCTGTTTCCAGCAGAGTCACAGATGACAGAAACATGAAGGGAAGGAAAGAGCAGGGAAGTGAAATCACTGACGTCTAGAATCCCTGTCCAATTTCTGGTGAGTAAATAGATCCGTATCAAGCACCATGACAAGTTTCTGAGTCTCCTGTGCTTTATTCCTCTCCAAGCGTGGAACTATAATTAATGCCGAGTGTGGCACTGGTACCACAGCAACATCCTCCTGATTTTATGAAGTGTAAAATCGTGAGATGTGTAATTGGTAGCAAAAAGGGGTGAGCTGATTTCTTTTGGACTAATGAGGGGAATTGATGAAAAGTGCAGAACATCTTTCTGGTTTGGCCTATGTTTATTATCAAAAGTCCTTGAGGTATCCAATTAGCATCATTTGGATGTTTAGGGCCTGGTAATGCATGCACTAACCAGTATGCAGGCAATGGTGCCGCATGGGAAGCAGCCTCCTGGCCAGATGCACACCTGCAAAAGACAGGCCAGGAACCAGTGGGGTTTCCTGGAAGCTCCTCAGCTGGCAGCCTTGGCCGAGGATGCTTTCTCTTCCACCAACTGTGCAGAAGCAGAAATCCACATGGGGAGAGCCAGTCTATTGCATGGGGAGCTTGTTGTAGACAGCAGTGGTGTTTTTGGAAGATATTGACCAATCCACGCAAGCGTGCTTGCCTTGCCATGATAGCATTATAAAGACTGGATGAGAGGATTTAATGGATCATAATCTGAAAAGTGTAAAATATTGCATATGTGTAAGGTATTATTATTATTATTGCTATTATGTACTAGGAGGAGGTATAAAGAAAGTAGAAGGCCTACAGCTACAATGTTTTCTGGTTTCTTACCTGTTTAGTGTTATGGAGGAGGCCATTACCTTCTTTTTAGAAACAACAACTACCATTTTTGAGCCCTTACTGTGTGCCAGGCACTATGGTAAATGCCTTGCATATATTATCTCATTTAGTTCTCACAACAGCCCCATGAAGTAGGGGTAAGTGAAGCTCAGAGATGTTAAATAACTTACCCAAGGTTACACAGTAAGTGGTTAGAACCAGGATTATATGCAGGAGATTGGCTGTAGAATTCTGTGTCTTTACCTCGGTGCTAAAGTGCCTTTAAAATAGGACATGCAGAACACGCATGCCCTGAAAAACACAGATTTGGGTCTCCAAGAGGGAAGGCACCAGCTTTGCTCTTTGGGCTCCACACACAAGGATGGCTGTAGAGGGAGACCCCTAAGCAAGTGGGGCAGCTGCAGCTTGGAGTGATGGTGGACAGGTGTGGGCACTCAGGTGCTTGAGGAGGTGCTGAGGGGCTATCTGGCATTCCAACTCGAAAGACTGGGGTAGGGATAAGAGCAACAGACCAACGGTGAATTCTAGAAATACCCAGAGCAGTGATCACCAACTTCATCTTGTCCTTGTGCCTGGGAGGAAACTAAAGACCCAGAGCAGTGCTGAGACTTTTCCAAGGTCACACAGCTTACTAGAATCAGCAGCTGCAGTAGAATCCTGTTTTTCAGGCTCCCAGTTCAGTGCTCATCCTCCTGCCCCAGCCCCGCCAGTTCCCCAGGTCCAGAAGGCAGCGGTCAGAGGGAAGGCATCTCCTTGTGAGTGAAGCCATTGTTTGGAGTAGTGGTTCTCCGTGTGGCCCAGGGACCTGCAGCATCAGCATCACCTGAGAACCCGTTAGAAGTGCCAATTCTTGGGTCTTACCCTGGACCTACTGGGGCTGCAGCCCAGCAATGTGTGCTATAACAAGCCTTCTAGGTGATTCTGATGCATGCTCAAGTTTGAAAACCACTGGTCTGGGCTGACAAGCAGAGCACTGCAGACATCAATATGCATGTGGATCATCAACTTGCACAGCACAAAAAGGGATAGTCTTCATAGGGAAGAGACGTGGAAACGACTGCAGCCCTAGAGGCACACCTGCAGAGCAGTGTCACCTTCAAACACGCATGACAGTGACTGATAGATATAGAGACTGGGAGGGAGGGTGGAGCCAGTTCTTGTTGATCTGCACCTGCATCAGAGCTAATGTAGTTGTGCCAGCTCAGCAGTTCCCTAGAGACATGTCAGCTACTGTGCTTGGTGCTGTGGAGGGTGCAGTCCCTGCCCTTGAGGAAACTGCCATCCAGGATCACAGAACCTGTGAGCTGGGAAGGAGCTTAGAGATCACCTACTCCATTGTCCACCTCGACCACCTCCCTGGTGGTGCATCCCTGACTGGCACTTTCTCAACTTTAGCATTACAGGGTTACAGTGAGAGTGAGCTCTGTTTCCTGCAGGGCAGGGTGGAGGTGGGGAGGAGGAAGAAACTTTTGTACAGGTAACTACAATGACAAAAAGTAGTATAAGTGCTAGAGCCAATGCTGTGAGAACACAGAGCCAGGAGGAATGGATTTTAGCTGTGGAATAGCACAGTAGGCGTCACGGAGGAGGTGTCATTTGAGCTGGGCAAGATTTCAGCAAGCAGAGATGACAGAGTAGGAAGGAGGGTTGTTTCCAAAGAAGAGGATATCGTGAACAAAAATATGGAAGCACCAAAATGTAGGACAGATTCCATAAAACTGTTGAGGCAGGCTAGGTTAAGAGGACAGGCTCCGTAGTGAGACTGCTTCCCTTCAAATGCTGACTCCATAACTAACTGGCTGCCTGACTTTGGGCAAGTTGTTTAACATCTCTTGGCCTCTGTTTTCTTACCTGTAAGATAAGAGTACTGTACCTCATTGGGTTGAGAGAAAGAGTGAATGAGGTGATGATATGAACTAGCTAGCTCAGTGTCTGGCACATAGCAAGTGCCCCAGAAGATTTTTGGTGAACTTATTTCATATATAACAGCAAATGAGATGATTTGATTGGAACACTGGCAATAGGACCGGTAGTAGTGGAGGCAATCTTTGGTACTAGGTTGTAGAGAGGGCTTGGAATGCCAAACTAAGGATTTGAAGTTTTTATTCTGAAGGCAGGGGATACGCGTATTGGGAGGACAGGTGGGAGCAGAGTGATAGGAGACAGGGAGACTTAAGAAGCCACTGGATCTTAGCTATGGCAGTGGCAAGAGAATTCAAAGAAAGGAGACAAGATTCAGGTTCAGAAGAGGGATATTTGAGTGAATGTATGTCTAAACTCCACTCTTACATATAAACCTGAGTTCAGGTTAACAGAGCCTGAAATGTACACATATATGTCTATCAAATAACTAGAGAATTAAAATTAATGGAGAGAATATTGGCCACATTTTTATAGTTCTAATGTGAAAGACAATCCTTTGTTAGCTTGAGTGAAGCTGTGTGAAATATATTCCATGAAAACATTTTCTGAAGCTGGCCTTTGTGAAAGAAAATTCTGGATATGTGTAGTTCGCACATACTTGATCAATTTAAGCACATTCTGTCTTACTGGCAGGGACCAAAATCTGTAATAAGACAAGGAGTCCTCCGTTGAAAGAGTTGATTAGAGATGGCAATAGCAGTGCACACTGGGTCCTAATTAAGGGATTTTTCTAATGGTTGTCTAGGAATACAAGTGCCCTCCATTTGGGCTTTGGCGATAACTAGGGTATTCTTTAGTTCCTAATCAGGATGAACACAATTCAAAATGTTCTCGAGTCCTGGGTCAGAGAGAATGATCTCATTTGGCACATTATTGAGTGAAGAGGAAAGACACTAACCACTCACAAATATTTTGTCATTGACTAACTGCAAAGATGCATCTGTTAAGGCAATCCATCTGAGTGGGCTAGTTCTCTCGAATATTCAAGAATATCAATATATACTAAAAGCGAGTTGACTAGCCAGGCATTTACAAAACAACTTTGAAACCAAATGGTCCCTTTTCTGCCTTCACCTTTCTTCCAAAAGATATTCACAAACACATACACATCTGGATTCAATCCCCTCTAACAGACCGTTTTCAAAGAAAGGCGACTTTCTTTGGCTGTAGTGACACAGATGCTTGGGTGGGAAGGGGGTGCAGAGGGTGGTGGCGGCAATGCTGTCGGAATGCTTGGGAAACAGTTCTGCACGCAGCCCACTGAATATCATGAATTCTTTGTCAGCTCCCTCTTAGACCTGCCAGGCTTTCCCTTCATCTGCTAACGGGTGGAAGCAGAACAGATACATTGAAGCGGGTAGACTGACCAGTTAGATTGACCCAAATTCTTTCAGGAAATGCAAAAGCCTGCTGGCTCATGGGATTAGCTGGCTGGTGTTTCAGTCGTTACCCATCTGTACATTACCTTCTTGTCCAGTGCAGCCCCAGCTTGCCACATCTGCTCACCTCAGCAGCTTGCTTTCCAAACCAAGATAATTTGAGAATAGTCTGGTTGTGAGAAAGCAATTGTCGAACCCTAGAACACTAGAGAAACTTTGTGGCAAGCCCGAAGAGAAACTTGGCCCTCTCCTTCATTGATTTACTATATCTCTGGTGTTCTTTTCCCACCATCTGCCCTTGCTCTTCTGCAATTTGAGGTGATACAGCCAACTTGTTAGGGAACACAACACAGAGCATATACCATTTTCAAGGCTTTGTTTTTCATAAAGAGGGACTGTGCTGAGCAGCTGTAGGAGAAATAGCAGGATGGAAAAATGAGTGTTTTGTTTTCATTAGAGAGGTGGCATCAGAACACAGTGAGGAGAGGCCCAGGGAATCTCATAGGCAGTTAATGATGTCAGGACTCAGACTAAAGGAGACCTGGAGTCTAGACAAATTATACTCAGGGCTTACCCTGCTGATCAGAGTTTCCACCCCTATGATAGACAGAGTTCACAGAAACAGATTATAGCACAGTAGTTCTGAGCCCTGGCTGTGCAGTAGGATTTCCTGGGGAACTTTAAAAAATATATATATGCACAGTCCCATCCCTCAGAGATTCTGTCTTAATTACTATGGAGTTAGGGCCACAGCATTGGTACTTTTTAAAAGCTCCATAGATGGAAAACAAAATTCCCATAAAGGACATCATTGAGGCAATTGGGCACATTTGAATATGGACTATATATTAGGTAATATTATTGTGTCAATGTTAAAATTTCTGAACTTGGTAACTGTGCTGTGATTATGTAAGAGGATGTCCTCCTCCTTAGGAAATACATGCTAAAGTATTTAGGGGTGAAGGGCATGATGTCTGCAACAAACTCAAGTGGATTAGGGAGAAAAAACCACATAGAAATGTAGAGAGGGAGGAATAAAGCAAATGCAGCAAAATACTAACATTTGGTGAATCTGGGGGAGGGATATACAGGAATTCTTTGTACTATTCTTAGAATTCTTCTATTAATTTAAACTTATTTCCAAATAAAAAATTTAAAAAAACCAGTTCCCCTGATGAAATAAAGAACAACCAACCAGATTTGGGAACCACTGGGTTCAGTAAAACAGAGGGAATGAGGACCTGCTATGGACAGGTGAGAATGAAAGCCTTTCTGAGATGTTGTCCTACACCAGTGCTTCTTCCACCTTAATGCTCATACAAATCGCCTGGAGATCTGGTTAAAACTCAGTTTCTGATTAAGAAAGTCTGTGGTGAAGGCTGAGATCCCGCATTTCTAATAGACTCCCTGGTGATGCTAATGCCACCAGTCCATGGACCACCCTTGGAGCAGCAAAACTCTTGGTCTGAATTACCCCACCATAATCTGTCAGTCAGTCAACAAGTGTTTTGGAACTGTCTACTTGGAGCTCAGCATTGCAAGAGAAATTCTGTAAAAGAAGTAGAGTGGGCATGCGGAGTTTCATGGATTGGCAGCCCATAATCTTGACCCCTTGACCACAGCAACACCCTGTGAGCCACATGATCTGGCCCTATGGGAGTCACTGTGATCTACATAACAGAACAGAGCACCCAGCAGAAGAAGCATAAACAAAGGCTTGCAGCAAATGGAAGGGAGTATAGATTGGTCTCTTCAAAAGCAAGCCCGTGACACAGGTCACAGGAAAAGTTCAGCCCCTCCCAGTGGATGGCAGTTGGAGCCCAGCTGAGGCTCTTACAGACAGCAACATCATTCTGACGAGGTATCAGGGTACAGGCTGTCTGGGCCTGGCTGCCTCTTCCAGGTGGGGCCTCTTTTATTAGAAACAGAATTCCAAAGAAGATTCCCATTTCCGTGCTGGCTGTTGCATGTTTCAAGTTTGTTGCTTCTGCTGTAAGTGGAGCCAAAATGTCTCTCCCCTGGTGGGCCTGCCTCCCTCAGAATTTTCCAGGCCTTGCTCCCCCCTTTCTCCCTCATGGTAGCTCCTTTCTCCTCTGCCTGTGTGCTGTGATGGTGTTTTCCATGCATTGAGTTAGAGGCTAGCCTGTTATTTATATATCTCTTGTTTATATCCAAATCAAGGCCGACTAACGTGGATGCACAGAAGAAAGGAGCTGGGCTTTACTGAGCACGTAACCCCAGAGAAAGGCTGTGGAAGACAAATGAGAAAGGCCCTAGAGTTGGTCAGCCCTGAGTGTGTGCCCCAGCTTTACCACTTAACAGCTATGTGAACTTGAGCAACTTACATAACATGTCTGAGCTTTAGGTTCCGCATCCATAAAATGAGGCCAATAATAGTACTAACTTCATAGGGTTGTGAGTATTAAATGAGATAGAGCCATAGCAAGTACTCAATAAATGGAGCTAGTCATGCATTTGATGGGTATTTATTGAGTTTCTTCTGTGTACAGACAAAGAACAATTCAAATCCAGTCTTGCCCTACTTGCTAGTTGTGCAACCTTGGATGAGTTACTTTGGTTTGCTTCTCTGAGCCTCAGTTCCTTTCTCTTAAATGAGGATGGTGCTAGTATGTAACTCACAGGATTGCTGTAAGGAATAAATGACGTCAGGCGTGTTAAACACATGGCAGGAACATAGAAATGTGCTCAGCCGACGTGAATTATCGTAATTGTTGTGGTTATTATTATTGCTAGCTCTTTTCCAAGTGCCTTGGTATTATGAGATTTACTTAGCAGCCAAGCACCCTTTAGAACCATCCTTTGCAGCCTCCTGCAGTAGACCTTCCCAATCTGCACTGTCATTTCCCTGAGGGCAGAGGCCCTGTCCTTTAAATTGTTTCTGGTGTCTCCATGGCACCTGGCAACGAATAGGTGTTTGGTGCATGAAGCACAGAGCACTATGCTGCAAGCACAGCCATCAGTGGCTTCACTGCCTGGGTTCGAGTTTTAGTGTGTCCACTTAACTTGCTGGGTGACTTTCTAGCAACTCCTGGAACTTCTCTGAGTCTCCATTCTCTCATCTGTAATATGGATGTGATAATAATTCCTACCTCTGGGGGTTGCTGTGAGGATTAAAGCCAGGCACAGAGTGGGAGCTTAATAAGGGCTGAGTGTTATTATACTTGTTATTATTTGAGAAAGGTTGTGCAGTCAAGGATCACAGGAGGTACTCTGAGAAATCGCACACATGAGTGGGAAGCACTGAGAGGTCAGGTTACAGGAAGGACACAAATGGGCATTCATTGCCCATGAGGAACTCTTTGAACCCCAGGCCAGGGCCAGTGTCTGCATAAAATTCTCTCCAGAAAATTCAGGGCTGAGAACCCTGAATTTTTTTTAATATTGAGGTAAAATTCATATAACAGAAAATTAACCATTTTAAAGCAAACAATTCAGTGTCATTTAGTACTGCGGTCCCCAAACCCTGAGCAGGAGGCAAGTGAGCGAAGCTTCATCTGTGTTTACAGCTGCTCCCCATCGCTTGCATCACCGCCTGAGCTCTGCCTCTCCCCCATCCTCCGAGTCTGCAGAAAAATTGTCTTCCATGAAACCAGTCCCTGGTGCCAAAAAGGTTGGGGACCACTGAGTCATTCTCAGTGTTGTGGAGCCCCTGAGTTCTTCTGAATTGATTACTCCTTTAAGCTGGCTGTATCCAGAGGAAGACAGGGCTCATTGGCTCCTGTCACCCACTCCTGTCATTTGTTTCATACCTCTCTGCAGCCCCACTTTGTTCCTTCTTCCCTATTATCCCAATCACGCACTCTCTCTTCACCCTCCTGTTCTTTTGGGCAACAGAGTAAGTGTCTCTGACTGACATATATGTTTAGAGAGAGTGAGGGTGTGAACCACTGGAAAGATACCAGGCACAAAAGATGGCACAGGTAGAGTATAAGTTGGGGCTGGCAAAGCCACTTCTTGCCACAGCAGGCTTGGCTTGGCACACCTGAAAGCAGGCACAGCACAGTGGCAGCTGCCTGTTGTCCCTTAGCCTTCTGGTGGCCCCAAGGGCAACAGGCAACCTGAAATGGATTTTTACCAATTTGGCCTTCAAGAGTCACGGTCGCCTTTGTTATCACGTCTTCCATCTTTGGGCTCCTCATTGTTAGGAGTAAATTTGCTCCCCATATTAAAACATTTTTTGCAAAATAACTTTGCTAGGCTCCAGAGGCTCACAGAGGTCTACTTTATATTTGTACCTGAGGGCAAGAGCCACATCTTAACTATTTTAAAATATAAGAAGCAGAATAGTTCATATGTACTGCATTCTTCATCTATATAATTGTGGCAATTTTATGAGTATAAAATATAAAAATATACAGGGAAAGTTAAAGTTTTTGCAAAATGTAAAGTGTTATGCCTATGTCAGGAATTGTATCATGAGTAATGACTTCCTGGGATATTGTGAGAGCCACCAGTTGCATGCTGGGGAGCTAGAGCTCCTTAGGTGCTCTGTTATAACCCTGGGAAGCTGTGAGGTTTTCTGGCTAAATCAAATCCTGAGCAAGCCATTCCCATTTCTACTCTTCGTGGCTGTGTGGACTCTTAAGGGCTAGCCAAATTCTCTGAACTGCCTATCTGCATTTTAAATGTGTAATTGGAACAGTGCTGGGAAAATCTTCAGCTTTTGGGATATCAGAGGGCTGAATAAACCCAGTGAAAGCCTTATAAGATGTCTCCAGCCTGTTCCAGTTTTGAAAAATCACAGCCTACCTATCACAGAGCTTGTGGTACAAATTAACTTGAGATAGTACACTTGAAAATGCTTTGCAGAGTGCCTGCCTCATAGTGACTGCTCAAAAGATGGTGGCTCTCTTTGTGATTTGGGTTGTTCTTCTTGGGGGGTGGGCAGAGTGCCAAAGGGGAGAGAGGCAGCAGCAGGGGGCAAGCAGTTCAGGCGGTTGGGACTCCTCTGCCACAGGGCTTGCCAGTTTCCTGATTCCTCGAAATAGAGGCATGCTTTTGAAACACAGCTGCCTCTTATTCACACAGGAGAGGTTTATGCACAAGGCTGTGTCTGACTTCCAATGTGGGTTATTTCTGTTTCCCAGAAAGGTTGGGAAGGGACAGGGGGATGTAGTCCAGTTAAAGGCCTTGTTCCACCACCTTTCACCTCCCTGGAGTGCAAGGCAGGCAAGAGTCTCTGAGCAAGAAATATCCCAATGTAGACATGCAGGACAGGGGAACAGAAAGGCCAGGGAAGCAGTGGAGGGGAGCAGTCTTCAAAGTCCCACGTAAAGTTTGCTAAAAAATTATTATTTTTTATTTCAATAGATTTAGGGGGTATAAGTGTTTTTTGTTACATGGATAAATTGTATCATGTTGAAGTCAGGGCTTTTAGTGTACCCATCACCAGAAGAGTGTACGTTGTACCCAATAGGTAATTTTTATCCTCTTCCCCCTTCTGAGTTTCCAATGTCCATTACACTACTTTATGACCATATATACCCATTGTTAGCTCCCACTTATAAGTGAGATAGAAAATTATCATATGTGTTCAGAAATTGTAAATGTTCCACATGTTCATTGGCATCAGTGAAGTAATGCACAGGCATAAAAGGGATTCTTCCTCCTCTGCAGAGTAAGCAATATTAACAGCCTGGGTCAGAATCCTCCCATAACCTTCTTTGTGCACGTGCAAACGTGTGCAGGCGTGTGTGTAGATGTAACACATCTACAGGGGATTTTGCTGTTTGTGCTAGAATGGGATTGTGATGCGTATGTTTCTCTGCAGCTTGGCTTATGCACTTAACAGTGCACCACAGCCACATCCATAGTTATAGCTCTGGCTCATTCTTTCAAATGGCCCCGTAATAGTCCATAATATGAATATGCCAGAATTTATTTAACAATACATCTATTGATGAGCATTTAGGTTGTTTAAACTTTGTAGTCGTTCCCCTGGGAAAGGGCAGCACCCTCATTCATCCAAACATATTTAACAGTGTAGATGGGAAGGATTGCTGGTTTATGGCGAGATTGCTTGGCTGATATTCATAAATAGCATTCTGATCCCTTCCTCTTATTATCAAAAAGTTTACTGTTGATCTGTTAAGGAGATTTCATTTGCCTTCCCAATAATCAATCTATAGCCCCATAGTAAAGGACTATTGTAAAGAGTGGGCATCCAAGGATATGATCTTCCCTTCAGTGGAATCCCAGAAAGAGATAGGTTGTAATTTATCAAACTGGACCAAATTCTCCTGATGCCTTCCTTCACTGATCCAGTCTAATTATTATTCTGCCTTTTCTAGCCATTATCACCCTAGGCCCAACCATGAAAAACAGAAAGAAAATACATTTTGTTGGCAGCAAACATGTTCTGGTCCTCTCTCAGGTAAAGTTTTCTTTGCAAGTCAATACAAAACAACTACAGAGACTGCAATAGTAAGGTGAGCATGAGTTAACAGAAAATGAGGAACATCAATCTGCTTTACTAAATGAATTTCTTTTGAAAAAGTATTGCTGAATAGTGCAATACTTTAAGTATCAAGGACATGGTGTGGACATGGGTGTTTACTGTAACATTCTTTCACATTTATAAATCACAATGTTAAGATGTTCACATGTGCTTTGACTTATAAAAATTCTGTTCACATACCACTTTCCAGGCATATAAGATCTGTATCAAGATACTTTGCCATGTATATGGTACTTTATGCTTTTTTAAAGCACTTTCACAATCCAATTCCACCCTTACAGCATCTTTGTATAACAGGAATCACTCTTCTCATTTGACAACAGAGATAATCAGGTTAGGAGAAATAAATGATTTGTCAAAAGTCACATACATAATGAGCAACAGAGCTAAGCCTTGAATTTGGGAGTCCTCATCCAGTGTTCTTTCCACTTGGGGAGGAAGGTATAACAGGAGATCCAAATTCCATAACTCATTAGGCCTCTGCTTGAGTTTCACTTGGCCTAACCCGATTTCTCTTTTACTCTAGGCATGTGGATCTATGCTTCTCTCCATAGCTGATTTAACATTAATTCAGCACCAGTAACGTGCTAGGTGATCTAAAGACCATTGAATTAAATCTGGTTGCTGCCCTGTAGTTCCCAATCTCAATTTGTTGAAGCCCAATCTAAAAGAGTGCTTTGCACAGATAGTACAGGCTTATAAGAACCACGTCTCCTCTCTAAGCTTGTTTCTCGCCATTTTTCCTCAGGACTCCCAAGGGCATTTCTTCTGTCAGGCAGGAACGTCCCATAACTGGTCTCTGAGTAGCTCTAAAAAAACAACCCCTTTTTTTGCCCAATTCACTGTTGAAGATGAATGCATCAGTTTGTTTTCCCTTCCAGAATAACAAATAGAGGCCAGCTTTCTTTTCTGAGGAGTCAGAAGTACAGCTTACCCAACATGGAATGACTTGAGGCATAATGGAATGGTCTCTGTGACCCTAAATATTTTTCTTATCAGCTGAAATGTCCTCTTTGAAGATGTCACCTCTTGACTCCTTCCTGCTCCTCACTTAGTGTCAGTTACATGCTCCATTGATCAGGCTCTAGGTATATCCTTTGCAATGTTTAAAACATCTGTCCTTTTCCTAACCCTTCCCACTGCCACTGGGTTTGTCACCTTAAACATCTACAGCAAAGTCCTAGCAGGCCGCCCTATTTAGTGTCTTCTTCTCTAGTCCACCTTACATTCTATTGGCAGAATTGTGTTTCTGAACCAAAGCTCCGGTCGTGTCATGCCCCTGGTCAAAAACCATAGTTGGCTTTCCATTGTCTGGTGCAGTGGTTTTCAAAGTCCATTTGTTCATTTGTTTGTTTGGTTTGGGGTTTCAAATCAGCAGGAGGACACTTTTCTCAAACAAAATATTAGGTAGTTAGATCCCTAAATGTAAAGCAGATAAAGGTAGACATGCTCTAAAAGAAATATAGACACGCTATAGTTGAAGTGAGAAGTTATGGCCAAGAACCTCCCTACTTTCTCACCCCCTTGTTCCTGGCAAAACCCTTAGGCCTCAGGGAACACACTGTGAAGACCACTGGCCTACTCATAAGGTTCAAACACCTTGGCTTAACGTTCAAGACTGCACTGCCCTGGCCTTAACCTGCCTTTCCTGTTGGACTTCCAATTCTCCCTCAAAAGAGCCCTTTGCTTCAGCGGTTTGGTCTACTGTCTGTCTTCCCCCACACAACTGGGGCATTCCTTACTCTTTACCTTCGTGCATGCTATTCCCCCAAGCCTGGAATGCCCTGTCTGAATTATATTCACCCTTCGAAGACCAGCTTTAGTCCTACTTACTTCCAGGAAATCTTCCCCGGCTCCCTTGTTTCACAGAGACTTGCTTCCTGAACAAAAAAGAGAAAGAAGCAATTTAACAAAGACATTCCTATCAACTCTGTTTTTATGTGCTCCTTCTGGCTAGAGAAGCCTTATGGTGTGATCATTAAATGTGGGCCCAATTCCCTGGGTTTGTAACCTGGCTCTGCTACTTGTTAGCTGTGTAACTCTGGGGAAGTTACCATGCCTCGAGTCCCTCATCTGTAAAATGGGGACAATAATAGTAGTCATCTCAAAGGGTTATGCAAAGATTAAGTTATATCAAGTTCCTAGCCTAGTATTTGGCACTAGTGAGTAGTTGGTAAATATTAGTTATTGTTAGGATAGCCCAGATATGAGGTGATGTGAAGGTCTGAGCTAAGGTAGAGGCAGTGGGGTGTCCACTGAGGGCAGAGTTGTTGAGGGATCCAGAGATAGGGAATTGTGTATGGAGTAATATAAAGAGACTAGTACACAACCAGTGGAGGGTGAAACAGGTTGATCCATCAGCAGCTGGGAAGGAGGTGCCCTGAGAGGTGGTTCCCCCAAGGCCCCTATCAGCAGGGCTCAATTCCCACAGGGCCTGCACTCAGTAATTGTGAGCTTTCATTAGTAAATTTGAAATTGGGACCATCCTCAAGATAAATAGCCTCTATTATCATGTATGCTCTTTTAGTATCCTTAGCAGTTTTTTTATTGTGATAAAAAACACATGACATAAAGTTTACCATCTTTACCATTTTTTAAATGTACAATTCAGTAGTGTTAACTATATGCACAGTGTTGTGCAACAGATCTCTGGAACTGTTCATCTTGCAAAACTGAAACTCTATACCTACTGAACAATAACTCCCCTTTTCCTCCTCCCATCACTCTCTGGCATCTACTATTCTGCTTTCTAAGAATTTGACTGCACTAGATACCTCATAGAAGAGGAATCATGCAGTATTTGTCTTTTTGTAACTGGCTTATTTCATTTAGCATAATGTCCTCCAGGTGCATCCATGTTGTTGCAAATGACAGGATTTCTTTCTTTTTTATGGTTGAATAATATTCAATTGTATGTATATAACAAGTTTTCTTTATCCATTCATCTGTTTATGGACACTTGGGTTGCTTCCACCTTTTGGCTTTTATAAATATGCTGCTATGACCATGGGTGTACAAATATCTCTTCAAGATTCTCTTTTCAATTCTTTTGGGTAGCTATCCACATGTAGGATTGCTGGATCACATGGTAGTTCTATTTTACTATTTTAGTTTTCTTCGGAACCTCCATACTGTTTTCCATAGCGGCTATACAATTTAACATTCCTACCAGCAATGCAAGAGGGGTCCAATTTCTCTCATCTTTGCAAACACTTGCAAATTTCTGTTTTCTTTTTGACAATGGCCATCCTAATGGGTGTGAGGTGGTATCTCATTGTGGTTTTGATTTTCATTTCCCTAATGATTACTGATATAGAGCACTTTTTCATGTGTTTATTAGCCATTTGTATATCTTCTTTGGACAAATGTCTATTCAAATCCTTTGCCTATTTTTTAATCAGTTTATTTGTTTTCTTGTTGTTGAGTTGTAGGAGTTCTTTATGTATTCTGGATATTAACCCCTTATCAGATATACGGTTTACAAATATTTTTCCTCCTTCAATGGGTTGCCCTTTCATTCTTGATTGTTTCATTTGCTGCATTTTTAAGTTTGATATAGTCACATTTGTATATTTTTGCTCTTTAGTGTTATTTTAATGTGCATATATCCTGTCTTCCCAATGAGATTCAAAGCTTTCTGAGGGTAGGTATAGTGTGTGATTTCTCTTATATTACGTGTTGTGCTATGCTCTGTGCTGGGCATGTAGTAGATACGAGAAATGTGGGCTGACCAAGCCATTGAGTCTCCAAAGGCACATCAACCCATTATCAGCCATGAGTACCTTAGCAAAAATTTTTTTCCAATTAACTGGGAGCTAAGAGAACCTATTTGGCCATTTGTAATTGGGCTAAAAGACAGAAATAGGTTGGATGGGTGAATACAGAGCATGGGGCACTGTCAGGAAGACAAGACTCTATGGCAGCAGGTGGGGGCATTGTGCCAGGCGTAGGGTAAGCTCCCTATAAATGCTAGCTGGTATCATTATGTGTACAGTAGCCTCCTGGGGCAAGGAAAGGCAGTGCTGGGGTAACTGAATGGAGATAAGGAAAAGTCAAAAGAGAAACTTTGATAATTTGCCTGCTTAAAAGTGTGTGTGTGTGTATGTGAGTGTGCATGCACATGCTCAAGTGCCAAGGGAGAGGTCACAAGATACAAATTGGCTTCGTGACCAGGAAGATAATTAGCTGTTTGCATTCTTTCCAAGCACAACCAATATTACAGGTAGGGTGGTGTATCACAAATGTGATTACTATTTGGTGAACTCTTTTGTGGTGGGGTCCATGCATTACTCATCTCATGTATGTATCATCAGTGCTTGGTCCATAGTGGTTGTTTGGTATACAGTTGTGGAAGTAAGGAAGGAAGGGAGGGAGGAAGGAATAATTATAAGATGATTAAAGCATCTGCCCCAGGGACTCCGAGAGATAAATAGGATTTTCTGACCTGTTACTTTATTTTAAAATTGGTGTTACCTTTGGGGCTCACAATGCTAAATAGTGAAAACTCAACAAGGATAGTGGTCCCTGCTTTTGGCTGGAAGAAATCACAAGGGAAATTGGAAAATATCTTGAGACAAATGAAAACTTAACATACCAAAATTTATGAGATGCAGTGAAAGCAGTGCTACTTATAGCTGTAAATACTTACATTAAAAAAGAAGAAAGTTCTTAAATCAACAACCTAACTTTATACTTTAAGGAACTAGAAAGTGAAGAAAAAACTCAACCCAAAGCTAGCAAAAGAAAGTAAATAATAACAACTAGAGAAGAGATCAATAAAATAGAAAATCGAAAGACAATAGAGAAAATCAACAAAACCACAATTTGGTTCTTTGAAAAGATCAACAAAATTGACAAAACTTTAGCTAGATTGACTAAGAAAAAAGAAAGAAGACTCACATAACTAAAGTCAAAAATGAAAGAAGAAACATTACTACAAATTTTATAGAAATAAAAAGGATTATAAGATATTCCAATGAACAGTTGTATGCCAACAAATTTGACAACCTAGATAAAGTAGACAAATTTCTAGAAACACATAACCTGCCAATATTGAATCATTAAGAAATAGATGGCTGGGCCCAGTTGCTCACGCCTGTAATCCTAGCATTCTGGGAGGCCAAGGCAGGAGGATCACTTGAGGCCAGGAGTTCAACACCAACCTGAGCAAGAGTGAGACCCCATCTCTACAAAAAATAGAAAAAATTAGCCAGGCATGGTGGCGTGCACCTGTAGTCCCAGCTACTTGGGAGGCTGAGGCAGGAGGATCACTTGAGCCCAAGAGTTTGAGGTTGCAGTGAGCTATGATGATGCCACTGCACTCTAGCCCAGGTGACAAAGCAAGACCCTATCTCAAAAAAAAAAAAAAAGAAAGAAATAGACAACCCGAATAGACCTATAACTAGTAAGGTGATTGAATCAGTAATCAAAATACTTCAAACAAAGAAAAACCCAGGACCCAATGGCAAAAAGTTCACAGCTACAGGATAAGGGATTTTAGCTGTGAGGTAGTATACCAGGACTCCACAATATTTCTTGGAGAATCTTCCTTATAATTTGTATTTTTGGCTCCCCTACTGTAGCCTCAAGAACATGAGGTAGACAGACCCCAGAGAGCAGACAGTGAAGGTCCTTCCCTGGGGTTAGGAGGAAAGCTGCTAGCCCTCTCTTCGCAATGCATCCCACTTTGCTGCACTCGACTGCATTAATTCATTTCTCCCAGAAGTAGCAGACTGATGCCAGTGAGGAACTAAGTCACAGTGAGATTTCACACTGCCCTGCTCTCATTGCCTGGAATCTCAGCAAACTTGCATAGGAGGCTTGACCTGGTCGGGGAATAACTTCCCATACAGCTTTCAGATAATCCGGCTACTGATGGTCTCCTGTTAATTGTCCTCTTGTACCTTCTCTAAGGAACTGGGAGCCAGTGAAGCCTCAGGGAGATGTGGACGAGGTGAGTTTTAAGGAAAAGTTCCTTTTGTCATATCCTCCCTAAAGCCTTATCATTTCTCCACATCTATCAAAAGACTGAGCAGAATTCCCACCTTCAACGATGTTGAGAAGGAAGCCTCCTCCCTCAGATCCTTACTAATGTTCACTGGGAGCAATTTTATGTAGAAGGGTGGTAGGATTAATGTGTGAGAATTATTGGGACTCTGTAATGAGATGGAAGGGCAGGACTGAAAAGATCTAGGAAGCTCAAGAGAGGGGCTGTTTAGTTCAACTAAACAATTGTTAAAGATCAGATTTCCATGTTCTCCACCAAAATTTTCACATGACACTCAGTTTGAGAGACTAGATTAATTGTGGAGTTCATTTGCCTTAAGATCACAAGAAAATTAAACTTCCCTGTTTATGTTGGCTAAATGGATGAATGGGTGGATGAATGAAGGGATATTGGATGTATGGGTCATGGATGAATGGATGGATGGATGGATGTTGGATCTATAGTTGAAGGGATTTTGGATGGATGGATGGATGGATGGGTGGATGGATAGATGGATGAAAGGATGGATAAATAGCTGGACTGAGAAAATGGGAAAAAAATCTCAAGTTGATCTGCTTATTTCTTGATTGTTTTTGAAGTTCAGGTAGACCTTCCTTAAGACATCATGAAATACTTCCTGGTCATTTTCCACTTCTTTCATTAGTTTTTAAATGTGCCGAACATTAGTACAAATGCTACATTTAGCTTAGTTTCAATAAATTTGAGTGACATGAATTCTCACTGTGAAAATTTAAGCTACAAGTCAGTTTGTAGTGAGTTGTACTCTTCGCCATCTTAGAATTTTGGCAACCGGTAAACAACCAACTCCATAGAACCTACCCTTACCCTTATCCCAACCAAATTGCAGAGTGAACCACTGATATGGTCAAAGGCAGTTGTTTGAAATGACGGATCCAGTGGAAACAAGACATTTCGCTCACTAGCATATACACGCAACACATACAAATTGATGACCTCCTGTAAGATATTTGTCTCACATAGCTCCTATCTTTGGAGAGCTCACAGTCTAGTGTGAGAAATAGATATGTAGAACAGGGAAATAGGATACAGTAAGTGAACACTAGATTGGAAGTAGGTAGGGAGGGCTAGGGGAGTCTAGAGCAAGGTGTGATGTGCTATTTGAAAAGGTCAGAGAAGTCTTCTTATAGAAGGGAGGTACTGGGAATCTCCAGAAACCAACCCCCAAAAGATTAGGCTTCCTCTTATAGAGAAAAGGCAACCAATGAAGGACTTCATTGAGCAGAAAATAGAGCAACAAAATACATTTTAACCCTTTTTGGTTGGTGTTGGCCCATCATTGTGCTTAGTGACTATAGTGACTAAATATCTATGGCTGAATCAGTTCTGATTTCCAAACACATCCAAACATTTGGTGAACCAAATCAGAGGTGAGGGCAGCTTTTTGTTTGTTATTATTATTTGTTTGATTGTGTACTTGTTTCTTTTTGCCTCCAATACAATCAATGTCTTCATCTTTCTCAGCTTATTTTGACTTTTCAGTAGTGGTCAGAACATTGTCTTATTTAGGGGTTACTATTAATATTGCAACCTCACTTCCAGCTTTGGCTTTCTCTCTCCCTCTCAAGTGCAAAAGTATTTAACCATTTAGGGATCTGTGGATAGAATTCAGTCTATGAACTGGATGGGAAAAAAGAACATTTTATTTTTACTAATCTCTAACTGAAATTTAGCCTTTTCTTCAATTGTGATGTAGGCAACAAATGACAGTAGTGTTAGCAGTAGATGTGACTTTATCACCAATAGAATCACAGATATTTTCCTATAACGTTATAACTGTTGCCAATATCTTGAAATATCATTTGTGTGCATGATGACTTCAAAGTTACAATAGTTATGAGACTTGCTGCTGGAATTTATTTAATATGTTAATAAAGAAGCACATATATGACTACACCAGAAATTTTTTAATAATACAGTCATTTCAATGTTGTTGGTTTCCTTAGTAATATTATGTGTTTAATTTTATACATTTAAAGACGTTGCTCTGAGAGGGATCCATAGGCTTCATCAGACTTCAATAAGGGTCTATAGCACAAAAACAGTTAAGAGGCCCTACATTGAATTTTTAATAATTGCTCTTTCTAGAAAGTAAGGAGTAACACATTTCTTTTTGGCCACCATGTTGGCAGCTTTCATTCAGAAACTTTCCCAAGCTTGTAAACATTTCGATCAATGCCCTTGAAGACCATTAAATCCGGGTTGCATTTGTGTAACTACAAGCAAAAAAGGAACATTATGTGAACATTATGTGAAAACTGGTTTTCAGCCAAGCCTGATTCTTTAGGGCACCAGACCTCTGGGTACAAGATAATCCATTTCTTGCTCTTCTTGTAGCCACTGTTCCCATTACTTGTGGGCACAGTCAGAAATTGAGATTTGGGTAGCTCATAGTGTTGCATTTAACCGTTCTTCTTCCCTGGGTGCTCCTGTAAACAATGTACTTGTGTAGATCAAATGAAGATAGTGAAACACATAGGTTTTCACCCGATGCTGAGCACAGACTAGGCAGGCACTTGCAGACACCTGTTAGAAAAGAAAGCAGCATGGAGGACTTGTAAATTTCATCTGATGGGGACAATTTCACTCCATTTCCCTTTCTCCTGATTACTGAAGTGAGGGGAGAAGGGGGGAAATTGGCTCAATTGTCAAGGAAATGAAGTAGTTTGGTTCAGCTCCCGGGTAACTCAGGCCCTAATGAGGTAGGTTCTTAATGAGCCAGGTCTTCCTCCTTGTCCTCTTCGTAAAGGGCTCTTCATGGGCTCATTGTCAGTTTCTGTGTCCCATGCTCACATACTTGTCTTCGTTCCCCTCATTACTAACCCGCAGGAAGGTACACTCGTGCACATACGTCAGTGAATGACTCATGCTGAGAATTTGAGACGTGCTATACATACATACATAGTTCCATTGTGACTTGATTTATTAACACCAAATGTGGATGTGCTGGCCCTGAAACATCCCAACTCTATAGAGTGAGAGCTCAGTAGAGTTCACACATTCACACCCTCCCTTTGTACACACAGGGGCTACACACACACATTCTCTATTGCCACAGCCTCCTATATATCAGTGCCACATACAGCTATGATGAGCCAAGTCTTCAGATCCATCACCTATTTATGTGAGCAGTGATACTTGCCCAAGCATACATATCTGTGGGGAGCACACATTCTCAGATGTGCCATGCCCCTCTTCTTCCTCCGCCTTCCTCTCTCCCTACAGATCCAAATACACACACAGAGGTATTCATAACACACAGACCTAGGGGTCGGGTCAGGGAATCCTTGCCTCACAGGCACTGCACAGATCTGCAAGGCTCCACATTGACTGCACTCACCTTGCTGTTGCTGCTGACTTGGTGAAATGTAACTCACCCTGACTTGTTTCTAATTTTCGTAGAGACACCAGAACTGGCAAAGGAGGAACTTGGGTGGACCCTCTTGATAAGACTTTTCTCAGCATGTGGGAAGGCAACTCCCTTGGCTAAGCTATCCAGATAAATAGTTACAGGAGACGCTGGGGTGTCTGCCACCCACGCTTTTTCAAGAAGATTCTCCGACACCAAATTAGCCATTTGAAAATTGAGTGGAAGTGATTCCCACTTGGCTAATTGCTTTTAAGGAGTCTGTCAAAACCCCTCACTTACTCCAGCCCACACTCAGTTAGAAATTCCAAAATAGCACTGTGGTTGGGGCAGTGGCTGGGGAGCAGTTTAGGTTGCTGCGATGGAGACGACCTGGTGTGGTGGCTTGGGCCCCGTGGGAACTCCTAAGGGGCACATTAAGGGGCTTCCCAAGCTGACAGAGAAAAGAAGCTGACCTGATGTTTTCAGCCACTTGGTTCGAACACAAGCTGAGCACTGAGAAATGCTGGACTCAGTGACCAATGGAGGGTGAGAGGCCCTAGAACTACCTGTGCCACCTTGAACCATGGCTATCAGACTTGCAGGGCAGAAAAAAACATTGAAGTGAGCCAAGAGGTGATTTTCAGATTCACAGCTCTCCCCTGGAGTTACAAAGCTCGCCTAGATCTTTTCTTTCAGCCCTCTCAAGGGCTGTGCTGTGGGTTTATTTTGCTATGAATAAGCAGAAAAGCAGTGAAGCTGCTGGCTGGAATCACATTGTGTTAGTTTTCTATTACTAAAAAACAAATCGCCCCCAAACTTAGTGACTTCAAATAACACACACTTGTTATTGCACAGTTTTTGTGGGTTAGGAATCCAGACATGGCTTAGCTGAATCCTCTGCTGTAGGGTCTCTCGAAAGGCTTTCCCCAACCCTCAACTGGAGAAGGGTCTGCCTTTAAGCTCACTCATGTGGTTGCTGGAAGGATTCAGTTCCTTGTGGGTTGTTGGACTGAGGGCCTCAGTTCTTCACTGTCTGTCGGCCAGAGGCTGCCCTCAGTTCCTCTTCACATGGCCTCTCCAATGTGCCAGTTTACTTCCTCAACATGTTCGAGCCAAAAAGGCAATGGAGAGAGAGTGTCAGCAAGATGGGTGTAAAAGTCTTTTGTAACCTAATCACTGAAGTGGCATCTTACCACTTTTGCCATAATCTGTTCCCTGGAAGCAAGTCACTAGGTCCAGCCCACACTCCATGGCTGTGAATACCAGAGGAGGGATAGTTGGGAAACATGTCAGAAGCTGTGGTGCATAAATAGTATAATGGAAAGAGCACTGGACTGGGAGTCAGAAATCTTGTCTTCTAAATTTGGCTCTGCCATTAGGTAGCTGTGAAACCTTGAACAATTTTCCTACCTTTCTCTTTCCTAACTTTTCCTTACTATAGAATGGGGACTAATAATACCCATTATGAGCAAACAAAGTAAAAAGTATAAAGGTACTCAGGAACTTTTAGTAAATATTGTCTTTTTTCTTTTTGTCCATCTCCTTGTGTCCATTCAGGGGAACAGAGTTTAATGTTTCAGTCATGGGCTCTGGAGCTGGATGCATGGGTTCAATCTGAGTTCTGACAGTAGCTATGTGACCTTGGTCTAGTGACTTAATCACTCTATGCATCCATTTGCCCATGTGTAAAATGGAAATGATGATAATATATACCTCACAGAGTTATGAAGAATAAATAAAATGCTTACCAAACATTTAGCAGGGTAACTAGCATACAAGAGCTCAATAAACCTGACTTATTAATTTTGTTATTATTATTATTTTGCAATCACATGAGGGGGCATTATCTCTTATACTTTAAAAAAAAAGAATTTCACAGTTTTTTCCCTTAGACACTTCCAGTGTCATCGCCCCAGCAGACAGCAGATCTAGGTTCTCTCTCTCTCTCTTTCTCTCAAATTTCGAACTCTTATCTCCCCTCTCCCTGCAATACACAGAAACACACTAGTGCCTGCACAAAATTATACTCTAAATTTCCTCTTCTATATTTTAATTTTGCATTTTATTCTCCATGAGGATGACAGCTAGAGAGTGAAATTGAAGGACAGCTTATTTCCTGAGAGCTTGTCACAGTAACCTACTGGGAAGGCTAAACAAGGGCGGGGGAGAGAGGAGAGAGAGAGAGAGAGAGAGAGAGAGAGAGAGAGAGAGAGAGAGAGAGAGAGACTCTGAAAAGGAAAAAATGCCCAGAGGGGATTTTTAAAAAAATGATCCTGAGAGCAAACGGAGGTCACCTTCCATAAGCGAGAGGCTGTGGCCCAATGCTTCAATGAACACATTGTCATTGCTTCTGCACTCTTCCCTTTCTAACAATGTATGAAATCCAGCTTTTACATAAGCTTCTTGGGCTGATTTTTTGGACAGCCATGGATGCTGCTGTTTCAGTCCTTCATTAGTTTCCCAGGTCAGGACAAGTAGATTACAATGGGGCCAAAGGGTGGGCTTGCTGTCACCAGTCATCTGGTCTTTTGCCCATGACAACCTCTGCATCCTGTCTGAGGTGCTCCACCCCCTTGAAATGGATCTTGACAGCTGTGCCAGAACTTGCAGTGTAGTGGAAAGAACTCCAGACTAACAGAGAAGAGACCTAGGTTTTGATTTCACTTCTGCTGCTAACTAACTCTATGACCTTAGGCAAGTATTCCCTTCTCCGAGCCTCACTTCCTCATCTTTTCAATGATCTGCCCTGCCAACCTCATAGCCTTGTTGCCAGGCTCAACTAAGATGTCAGGAAAGCATCCTGAAATACGTACAGTGCTATGCTAATGTAGGTAGCTGTTGTCAACAAGAGTCAAGGATTCTGCCGCTTGTTTCAACTTCTGCACTCTGCAGGGACTCACACAAATCCTCTAAGCCTCAGTTTGTTCAGCATTAAACAGCCACTGTAATGCCCAGAGGGAGTTGTAAGCAGTTGGCTGGGTTTTTCTAAACCACCTGTTGTTCTTTATTGTGGGTAGCTGATGCCATGCTGAGGACTGAATGGTGCCTGGCATAAGAGCAGGGTGGAAGTGGTGTAGTGTGCCAGCAGGCAGAGGCTGTGGTCACGGCTGTGAGACATTATTAGCTGCATGTTTTCAGGCTTTCCTAGGGAGAGAAAAAGAATAGAAAGAAAACGCTTTAAAAATAAGAATTAATTTTTTTATTTTTATAGATTTAGGGGGTACAAGTGAAGTTTTGTTACATGGATATACTGTGTAGTAATGAAGTCTGGACTTTAAGTGTCACTAGCACCCGAATAGCGTACATGTCACCCATTAAGTATTTCTCATCCCTCAGCCCCCTCACCCTTCCGAGTCTCCAATGTCTATTATAGAAATAGAATTTTAAATGCTGTGCAACTACAACATGTTACGTTTTAGCCCCTCTCATTTATTATTCTACTCTGTGTTGGCACCATGTGAAGCTCTGTGCCTGTGGTATATCATTCCATCTTCTCTTGAGCCCTTGAGGCAAGTATAAATAGATAAGAAAATTGATGTTCAGAGAGAAAGTTTAGGTAGCTTTCTCAACATCAAACAGTTTGGAATTGGGAAAGCCTTACTCCACAGTCTAAGATCATCTTGAGAGATGGAGAGATGGATAGCAGTAGCCCCGATTTACAGGTCAGGAGACTGAAATAGGTAAATGAATTCCACAAAGCCAAACGGCAGTTAATGGAAGAGCCTACTGCCAAAGCCCATGCTTGTTATCTATATAATGTCAAATGGTGGGGGGGTTGGCTCCTAGTGGCATGCCAAATCCATCAGTTCATCAATCTCTAGGCAGCCATTCCCTGAACTCAGTGAACAGGGCTTGCTGAACATAGACTACAATCCAGTTGAGACACTAAGAGTTACATGAGGCTAAGCTTGACTGTCCAAGGTAGTGTGCTGAGTGTTTATTAAGTAGGTAGATAGGCCTGTGATGCAGACCATTGCTGCTTTCTCACACAAGCCCAAAGCAAACCATTGTATGTCAAAGGGTCTAAACGTGTTGTAGGCTTTTTATGCTTATTACCAAATTTCTTTGCAGAAAGCTTGTCCAGCTTACACTAGCCATGCATGAGAGTGCCTGTCTGATACTCCTTTGCCATCATTTGGTCCTCTAATATTTTTTTAACTCTCATTTGATGTTCAGAATTTGTATCTGACTGTTGCTTCATTTTAATGTATTTTATTACTAGGTGAGGTTGAATAGTTTTTACATATCTATTAGCTATTTATAGTTCCTCCTTTAGAAATTACCCATATCTTTTGCCCGTTTAACCATTAGAGTCTTAGTATTTTTCTTAACAAATGTATAAGCTCTTTATATATGAAGGCTATCAACCCTCTGTCATAGTGTAGTGATTATTTTTTTAAGCCTACTGACTCCCTCCAAGTGTTTTGAAATTGAGAGGATTTCCATTTGGGGTTTGTTTGGGTTGGCATGGATGGTTTCTTTAATCTTCCCACATCCCTTGTTCATTCAAAAAAATGGTCTTTTCTTGGTATTGTGGGTTTTACCACTCAAGGAAAAGCTAGTGTTTCAGTTCTGGGCAGAAGTAGAGTGAGTATTGTCTTCCCCTTAATTATAGGGACTGAGCATAACCCTGGCAAGAAACTAAATTAAGCCCATCAAGTAGTAGACAATGAAGCTCTGCTGTATTCCTAGCACAGTGCCTAGTACATAGTAGGTGCTGAGAAAAAGTTTGTTGTAAAATTAAAGCAAGCATGAACCTTTCCCCAAGAACCATGTATTATCAATCATAGCCTCATGTCTTATCACCTCAGTTATGAGGCAAACTATCTTCTTCTTTTCTCTCAAACTCTTCTTTTTTGATATTAAAAAATTCTGATTACATCAGGGGCAGGGAATCTATAGGTATTCATAGATCTTTAACACTAATAATTTCCTTTCCAACAAGGGGCTCACAAGGTGCCCTAGGTTTCTTGTGAATATTATGGAGAGGCCTGCAACATAGTGATTATAAGCCCAGGCTTTAGTGACAGAAAGATCTGAGTTCAAACATGAGCTCTGCAATTTATTAGCTGTTTGGCTGTTGGCAAATTATTTGACCTCCTTATGCCTCAACTTCCATCTCTGTAAAATGAATATGATACTAGCCCCTACGTCACAGGGTAGACGTGGTTCTGAGGATTAAGTGAAATAATTTATGCAAAGAGCATCAGGCACAGAATAGATGAGCACTCATTGAATGGTAGCTACAATTATTATCAACAATAATAATGTATTATGTGTTGAGGGTAGTAGGCAAGGATCAGGGTAGTGCCAGGGGCTATAGCATAAAGGGCATTGAATGTGAAGTCCCAACACATAAATTCAAGTTCAAATTCTATGATCAACTCACTCTGTGACTTTGGAGGAGTTCCTTTCCTTCTGTGGGCCTGGTACTTTGATGGTAAGTGTCCTGCCATTCTCTGCTCCTCTGGGCTGGGATACTAGCACCACCATTGTTACAGCAGCAATGGCTTCAGCATGCTAGTCTGCCTTGCAGTCAAGCATGGAAAAAGGCTTTCTGAGGTTATAATGAGGTTATAATGTGGCATATGTGACTCCAGGAAGAGTAAGTACTAGGATCAACGGGGTGCAGATTACAAAGAGGTAGACAGGTTTGGGCCCAATTAAAAAGCTTTTCATAGTGCAGTGGTTAAGTGCATAGAGTCAGAAGCCACATTGCCTGGGTCAGAATCCTGACTCTGCCATTTACTACCTGTGTGACTTTGGGCAAGTATTTTAGCCTCTCTGACACGCAGCTTCCTCACCTGTGACATGGGGATGATAATAGCACCTACATCATAGAATTGCTATGAAGACTAAATCCTTAATATTCGTGATTTGCTTAGATCAGTATCTGACATATATAAAGCGCAATATAATACTGAGTTTCTAAATAACAAAATAGATAAAATTGAGAGCTCCTTAAGAATCAAAGGAAGTTCTTTGATGAGTAGTGAGTTCCCTTTCATTCTCAGGACATCAGTAGAGGCCAGTGGAATTAAATGTATTCAAGCATCATGAGAGGATTGGACAAGATGAACTTGATCATCACTTCCCGATCAAAAGTTCTATGATTTGCCTTCCAAGGTTATCCAGCTACTCAGTAGCAAGGCAGACCTAGAATAAAACGTAGCTCAAGCTAGAACTTTACAGTAGAGGTTTGTACTCCTCTGACACTGTCACCCTCATTTCAGCTTGTGTTTTCTCGGACATTTTAAAATTGATCTATGAAATTCAGAAGTGTTAAGGGCAGACTCAACCCACCATCCTTCCCTTACTCACAAAGCAGCTACTACTTTGAAAGCCAGTTTTACTTTCTGCTTCCTTGTCAGATCCTGGACAAATTTGATTGATGAGTGGCTTTTGGTGAACTGTTTCATTAATGTGCTGGATGTCACTTGCTGATTTACAGTCTCCTCATTTGTGAGGTTCTTGTTGCTATTAAATGATAGGAATTATTGTGTCATAAAACTGAAGCCATCAGCTTGTCAGTTTTATATCTGACCTAGCTGTACCTGCATCTGCCATTTGACTTTAGCCTCTTATTTGGGCAGAGAATAGCATCCAGTCACCCCCTTTCCACCACCTGTCACTCTCACTAAAGACCAGAAGAAGCTACCTCCAGGTGAGGTTGCTCAGTGATGGGCTGAGAGAGAGAGAGAGTGCTGAAGTTACTATAAGCTCAAAAGGCCGGGCTGATGCTTTAATAGACCATGCAGACAAAGGGCAGTGGGAGAACTAGGGCAGAAAGGATTTCTTACTTGGAGAACCCGACTAGACTGCAGCCCACACAGATGTGGCTTTCCTGAATGATTGGAGATGGAGTGTCAGTATTCCCCACCCTGCACTGGGCTGGAATCCAAACCAGGAAGGCAAAGCAAGGTGTGGGCACATAGGTGAATGAATCTCCCTAGATTAGGTAGGCCCACGAGGTGCCCTGTGGCTCAGAAGGGGTCCTGTGAGGCACGTAATTCCTAGGGTCTTGGCTGAGGCATGCCTGCCTACCCTGAGAATCCAGGAAACATCCTGCATATTAGAGAAGGGCTGGGTCCCTGGGGGGTTTTAATCACCCCAGGAAAAGTGGATGTAGCAATAAATTGTCTCCAAGACACCATCAGAGTAGTGGAGGGTGGAGGTTTGTCTGCATGAGAAGACTCAACCTAGGTCCAGAGAGGATACCACTTAGCGACTGCAAGTATGGCCTTGGAATCAGAGAGACCTGGGTTCATGTACCTGCTTAGCTAAGTTCCACTGGGTGAGTTCCCTAGCCTCTCCAAGTTTCAATTTCCCTTTCCCTAAATTAGAGATGATAATACAAGTCCCCCATTGGGTTGTTGTAAGAATTACTTAAGACAGAATATAGGCAAAGCACTTAGCACTCTTGGCAAAAACTCAGTACCCAGTAAATATTAACTATTATAATCATCATCGTCATCATCACCATCACCATTATGGATCAACTACTGGAAACAGGCAGATATAACTATTTAAGAAAATACATATGCATTTTCATATACTTTTAAATGCATACTAATATTTCACAATAAAACCATTATTTATAAAAGGAAAAAGAAAATCAGTGCAACAGAGTGGTTAAGAATGTATGACAAATCATGGATCACAGTTCTGCCACCTATTCCCTGTGAGTATCTGGGTAAATCACATAGCTTTTTGAGGCTCATAGGACCAACCGCGCGGGATATTTTGAGAATTAAATGAGGAAATTCCCATAAAGTGCTTAGTGCAGTGCCCTGCACAGAATAAAGTAAGATTTATTTCTGGTTATTATCACTTTGGATGTTTTTTTCTCTGCAACTCTCAGCCCTCTTGTGTTTCATGTGATTCTACCAGCCTTTATCATTCTAAGCTGTACCAGAGGGAAGTCCAGAGTGGCACGAATGCTTTCCTGGGTGGGGGTGGGGAGACAGTTGGGATTGAAACTCTCAGGCCCCAGGGTATAACCCAGTGGTAGTGGAAAGGGGTAAAGCATTGTTAGGAGCCCGGCCTATTAACTAAAAGCATTGTAGCTTTAAAAGGTAATTGTTTTCCAGTGGCTCCCACAGCTGAGTTGGTTCCTTAGTGGACCCTGTACCATGATATAGCCCCTTCCTTCCAGCCCCCACTCCACCAATCAGTCCTACATGTACACTCCTGGCTGACGCATTTGCCACTTTCTTCAAATATTTGCTAAAAGCTTCCCAAAGCAGGAAGCCTCGCGGCTGCAGAGCATTCTGTGAAAGAAACGAAGCAACGGTTTCTATGGCAACGCTTTGGCACCTATTAGTGTTTGCGTAGGCACTGAGGCAAGAGCTGGGGTCCAGACAGGCCCTTGCTGGGAAGGGATGTGGAGGAGAGAGGGCTGGAGATGCAGAATTGCTCTCACTTTGCCCTCTTGGGTGGTAGCCCTCCGGGACAGTCGTGGGGGAATGTTTGGGGCACATCCCTTTAGAGACAGTTCGAACTCTCCTGGGCTAGCTCCAGAGCCACTCACCTCACTCAGTACCACCTATCTTTGCCACCAGGTTCACTTCCCCAAATGCTCCTTCATCATGCAACCCCTCTGCCCAAAAGCTTTGCTGCTTTTCCCCACTATCTATAGATCAAGTCTAAATCATGGCCTTGGAGACCTTCCACAGCCTCCTCTTCCCAGAAGCCCTGGCTGCTTCCCCCACCCTACCTTATGTACCTTCTACTTCAACGAGACTGTTCAACCTCATCCCACCTCCGCTCGTTGTCACACTGTGAGTGTTTCTACTTCCCCTCTCTCTTGCATCTGTTCTCCTTGCTTGGAGTTCCTGATACCCTCACTCCTACTATCTACGACTTACCTTTCCTTCAAGACCTATCCCAAGCCTCGATTTCTATAAGAACCTTTTTCTGACTACCCCAACTCAGTGGAATCCCCTTCTCTGAACTTCGATTGCGTTACTGCTCAGACCTGTCATGCATTTGGTACTTAAACACATACTGCCTTTTCAGTTGTTTTACTACTGCTTATATGTCTCTATGCAATAGACAGATGTCTCTATCTACACAGTATGCTCGTCCCCAGAACGGGACTTTCAAAATGTTTTCTTGTTTTTCCCACAGTACCTAGTACAGTGCCCTGCTCATAATGTGGAATTAATTAGACAATATATGCAAAGGGTTTAGCCCAGTGCCTGGTATATAGTAAGCACTGGATAGATGTATGGGACCCTCGAATAGTTCTTGATTGATGCCCTGATACCTCTGTCACCACTTCTACTCATGGGCTGCATATAGTGCCTCTGGAGCCTTGGAGCCTTCACGAGCCATTAGGTTGGCCAAACTGAGTGAGTGGTCATTGGCCTTATCCTCACCTTCAGCTGCTGCCCACCTACCACGCCAGCTCTTAGGATGGGCCACATCATTTTCAGGGCCCAGTGAAAAATAAAAATATAAGGTCTCTTGTTTAAAAAGTTGAGAATTTCCAAACAGTGAGAGCAGAGCATTACACCAAGCAGGGGCTCTTCTGGGCATGGGCCCTGTGTGACTGCACAGGTTGTGTTGCACACCCATGAAGCTGGCCCTGTTTGCCATCCTCATTCCCTTGTGCTGTCCCCCAAGTCCCTGGGACAAGAGACAGGGGAAATCCACATGTGACAACCACATATCAAACAGTTCTAGATTAATTTACCAAAAGCCAGTTGTCCAAAAGTGAATTCGCTCAATGGCCCACAACCAATTTGTCATATTTGTGGTAGTTTTTATTTTGCCATGCCTTTGCCCTTGCCCAGGTCCTGCCCATGTCCCTGCCTGTGCCTACATCTATGCTCTCAGCTTTTCACTCCCCAGGTCTTAGCAAATTGGACTATGAAGACAAGGCTGTATCTATTTCACGTCCTTTTTTCTTTTCAATCAGTCATGATTTCTTTTGGGGCTGAGGTGAACAGCCACACAATCACCCTATACTTCACTCACAGGACAACCAGACAGTAGAGATCAATGAACATTCAAAAATTAAAAGCTGAAAGTAGAAAATGTCATGGTTTTAAAATCATACTTTTACCCTGCTCATGGATAATATCAGACCTTAGAACAGTCTAACTCCATTTCTTTAAACACAGTAAGCATCATTTTACTGTCTGCCTCTGATGTGTCCAACATCTGAAGTCTTTGAGGGTCTGTTTCTGTTGTTTGCTTTTTCTGCAGGTTCTTGGACATGGTGTCTTATTTCCTTGTGTGTCTTGTTATCTTCATATGCTAGTCATTGTATTTGAAAAACTATTTGTAGGAGTAATTTGAAACCCAGGATAAAGTTTTCTTTCTTCAGAGAGAGAATTCGTGTTTGCTTTAACCAGGATCTTGGGGCACTCCTAGTCTGGGGCCATCTTAAGTTTATGACTTAAGTTTTCCTGGACAGTATATAAACTCAGGCTGCAGGTCCACAAGGTTCATGCGTGGTTTACCCTACCCTGCAGGTATATCATTTGGAGCCCTAGCTTTCTGTGGAGAGGTTTCCTACCAGACTTCTCACCTTCTATTGGCTCTGAGCTATTATTTCTGTCCCCTTGGAACCACAAGGCTTTCAACATGAAAGTTTGAATTTGCTGGCATTGGAAAATGCCCTTAGGACAAAAGCAGCTACCTTCATACTTACTCAACTCTCTAGCTTCTCATTACCAACTTCAGTTTTGTCCTATAATACTTATTACCTTGTTAGTAGTTCTTTATCGATTTTGAGATTTTTAAAAAACATATTTTTTGTGATTTTTGGTGGTTTCAACCATTATAAGAAACCCAAAGTATATCACATGCAATTCTCTCATCATGCTTTGAAGTGGACAGGTGGACTGGGAGGCTAAAACTGTATATATATTTTATAGATATGAACACTTCTTGAAGTCACTTGCCCAGAACCACACAGTGAATTAGTGACAGAACTTGAAAGAGAACCCAGGCATGTCACCATCACATTTTCCAACAATGAAAGAGTATAATTTCACATTGTGCTAGCCCCTATTTTTGCCAAATGCTGGGAGGGTGTCCTTTGATTGCTCCTGATTTTCCTTCCACTTTCTCTTATCATTTTGTAGTCTATCTTTTCCAAAGGAAAAACCTGCTTTATTCATCTGGTCCTTATAGGAAACCCCTAGAACAAGAGTTGGCAACTTTTCCAAAGAAGTGGTATCAAGGTTCCTGGCCTTTTCCTTTCCTTTTGCCCAAATACCTTAGTCAATCCTTGCATGTTGTCTTAGAAACAGGGACATGGATGTGGCAGCAGGGCCTGACAAAGGGCAAATACACAAGTGCCTTCTTGGCTACTGTGGTGGCCTGACTACCACCGCTGATGAACAAGGTCTCCCCTGTCATCTACCATTGCCTCCCACCCTCAGGTGCAGCTTTGGAGAACCAACATACCACAATTCTGGAGTGCTTTTACACATGAATGTTAATTTTTCCATCTGTGCCATCATCTGTGACTATCAGAAGTTGATCTTGGAATGTGTTTAAGCAGGTTAGTGGAACAGAAACTCTAAGAAAACCTGCCATTTTGGAATTGCCCACCTAAGCTGGATCATTGAGATTGTGAACCTGAGCCTTTTTTGGGAGGATGGCATCGGAGACTCAGAAATGGCTGGGAGATGGAAGATTCAGGCTATGACATATGGCATAAAAGCTTGCAGTGGTCTACACAGCCTCTGCAAGGGAAGGCTAGTGGACAAACACCTCAGGCACAGACCTCCCCAGACCTTTCCTCCTCTTCTCCCCTCCCCAATGAAATTGACTTCCACCTTAGAGCTTAGGAGCTGTTAGCTATTCTTCCCAAGTATCCTCAACAGATGCTACAGGTATAATCATGCACAGGTGTCTGGAAAGAGGCCAACAAGGGCAAGCAATGGGAAAGGTGCCCAAAATGTATATGAAATTACCTTGGATGTCAATTTGAACACATTAAGGTGGTTTGACACAAGTGAAAGGCAGAACCACACTGCTAACACTTTCTACTATGTTATGGGCTGATATTGCCAGGTTGCCAGGATTCTGTTATATTTTTATTTTCAACAGTTATATTTTCTGGCATTTTGAGCACAGTATTTCTATTGATATTTGAGAGGAATTGTGGATAATATAGCATATGGTTATGAGTTTCTTTTCATTTAAATAAGAAATTTCACTAAGCTTGCTGTCTCCCTATATGTGATGTGATTGCACTCACTGTCTGATGTTTGTTTTCCCAGGATAATGAGAAGGAAGCTAGTAGGAAAGTTGAGAAAGGAAGGCAATTGAAAAGTTGGATTTGCTAAACAGAAGTTGTATCTATTCTGTTAAGTAAGGGTGACATGTCTTTCCAGCAGTCATGCCTGGTCACACACCTCCAGCTATAGAGGCTCTATTGTCATGAGCCTCTATTGTCATGAGTGAGACCCCGTCTCTACTAAAAATAGAAAAATTAGCCGGGCCTGGTGGTGCACAACTGTAGTCCCAGCTATTGGAGAGGCTGAGGCAGGAAGATCACTTGAGCCCAGGAGTTTGAGGTTGCAGTGAGCTATGATGATGCCACTGCACTCTAGCCAGGGCGACAGAGCAAGACTCTGTCTCAAGAAAGAAAAAGAAGAAAAAGAAAAAGAAAAAAGAAAAGAAAAGTATAAGGCAACCGCTTCAGCTTCAGGCATAGTGAGATCTAGGTGCTCAAATGATGTGGTTGGGAATCTCTATCTCTCACCATGCTGTGCTTCTGTTTTTCTCCACGCTGGTCTCATCTTTTCTGTGGGGTGGAAAAGGTGGTCCCCATTAGCATCATGCTGACATCCTACCAACCTTCCTCTAGGATTGTATGGTCTCAGGATTCTAGGCAACTGCCTCCATGGCTGATCTCACTCCATCACACCTGCTGTTTCCATGGGCCAGGGCTGGGCTAAGCTGTGTGGCAGTGGGCAACTCTCAGCTGCATTGGTGATGCTGGTCTGGGGCTCCATTGGGCAGAGAATTCTCAACACTGGTCACCTCTGCTTGACCCTACTTCTGATCTATTGTTTCTGCCATTTCCATGCCACCAAGCCTAGTTGCCCAGCCTTCTCATTTACTGATCTATGTTTCACTCTGTAACCTCATCTTCTATATTGACAAGGGCCACCCTGGTTGACCTGCTCAACTGGGAGCCAGGAGAGAGTCTTGACTAGTGGTGGGCAATGAGAGCTGTATGGGGGCTAAGGCTGGGAAAGGCAAGGATGGTCATTTGCTGAGAGCTTACTATTTGCTGGGCACTGTGCTGGGTGCTATACTCATTGCTTTCAGCAAAAGGAAAGGTAGAAATGGCTCAGCCCTAGTGGGTGGGAGGCTGACTTCTTCTCTCTGCAATAGATGGGATGGTACTGTGTAGGGATTATCCCATGAGGAGCACGAGGAGTAAGGAGTCTGTGGTCAAACAAGTGCATGATTTTAAACAAGTGCTGTAGAGCACTTCCCGTCACTGGGCTTCCCTTCATTTCCCGTCACTGGGCTTCAGTGTACTCCTCTGTAAATTGGCCACATAGTTTCTGCACAGCTTACCATATACACTTCTTGTGAGGATACAAGTGATATAGATTAGAATACTCAGAAAAATTATAAAATATCATATAACATCATGTGAGGCAATATGGAGTAGTGGTTAAGAACTAGAGTACAAATGGGGTGGGGGATTCCAAATCTCAGCCCAGAAACTTGCTACCTATGTGACCCTGGGCAAGTCACTTAACCTCTGTGTGCCTTAGTTTCCACATCTGTAAAATGAAGATATGGATAGTACCTGTTCACAGGAGTTTTATAAGGAAAAATGAGATAATATGTGGAAAACATGCAGAATACGTAAGTACTATTTATTATTACAAATATTAGATAACTATGAGTATTTTATCCCCCTATCTTTCCCACATGCACTCTCTCAGTGTTTATAACCCTTAATGTAACAGAACTTGGCTAATGCTGCAAGTCCATATATATTATATATAGTTATCTGCATGCTGGGGCATAACACATAACCCTGCCTTAGAACACACATACACCACAGCATTGGGCCATATAAAGGGCTGGAAGCTCAGTACTCCCAGTGGATGAAAGATAGGCCTCTTTAAAACTGACAGCTTCTGAGGTAAATGCCATAAAATATTCATTTATATAAATTCAGGATGCTTTTTAACTTTTCTGAAACATGTCTCCTGCATTAAGTGAAATACACGTGTATGTAGAGAAAGACACAGTTATACCATTACTCTACAGCATTTAGTGAGCACTTACTTTGTGCCATGTGTGAGATACAAAGAAGACCAAGGCCTAATCCCTGACTTTAGAGAGTTGATCATTTTGTAGGGGAGATAAGACACATACTCAAACTCAACATGTTATAAGACAGGACAGTATTCATTATGAGGCTAAATGAGAACATACATATATCCTTTATAAGCTGAGAAGAGTATATAAATGCTAATGGGTGTAGTTTTTGTACAGGCCTTAAGAATTGCAAAGTGCTGCAGAAGATAGAGAAAGGAGGGATCATTTCTTGCTGGGGGCATCGTGGAAGGTGCCAAAGCATGAGGAGGCTTTCAGCAGGTAGAACTGAGGGCATACAGCACCAGCAAAGCCCTGGAGATGAGAACACACACAGGATATGAAGGTACCAGTAAGTAGTTTGTGTTGGCTTCTGCATACAATACACATAGGGGTCTTCCTGAGGGATAACAAAGCTGGAAAGCTTAAATGCCAGGCTACAAAGTTGACCTTATTTACTAGGCAGTGGAGAGCCATGGGGAATTAAGGAGCAGAGGAATTGCATCATCCAAACTTTCCTTTTGGAAGGCACTCTGACAGCAGGATACAGGAAGTGCCATCTCCTCTGGCCGTCTCAAGGACTTCTCTCTTGCAATGCTATCTTTCTCCTGGGCATCATCGATCTTTCTCTCCAGAGATATGCAGTGGCAGCCTGCTGCTTTCAAAAAAATAAACAAATGAAAACCTTTTTTGACTGCATGCTCTCTTCCAGCTTCCTCCCTATTTCTCTATTGCCTTAATAGCACACCTTCTAGGAAAACAAAAAGTGTCTATACTCATTATTTCCACTTCCTCACTTAGCATTCTCTTCTCAACTTGCTTTAGACAGGCTTCTACCCCCAGGTATAGTATTGTCAATACTCTTGTCGAGGTCACTAATGACCTCCATGGAGTCAAATCCAATGGCCATTTCTCCATTCTTTTTCTGCAACACCTTCTTCTCTTGATTTCCACAACTTGATGTGCTCCTGCTTCTCCTCATATCTCTTTAGCCATTCCTTCTCGGTCTCCTTTGTCGACTGGTTCTTTTCTACCTCTATCTTTAAATGTTGGTGCACCCCACGGCTCAGTTCTAGGTCTTCTACTTCTCTTTATCAGGACTCTCTCTCAAAGTGATTTTATCCAGTTCCACAGTTTAAAAAATTGTCTACATGCTGATGATGCTCACATTCACATCCTCAGCTCTCACCTCTCTCCACTGAGCTTCACACTCATTTACCCTACTATCTACCTAACATCGCCACTTAGAGGTCTAATAGCATCTCAAACTCTTACCGTGGCCAAAAACATCCTCTTGATCTGTGTACTTCCCACCCCTGCACTAAATTGTCCCTGCCTCAGGCTTCCCCTTGTAAGTAAATGGTACCATTTTTTCAAGGAAAAACCTAAGTCTCATCCTGGATCCTACTTTTTCTCACCCAACACATCCTCTTCATATATTTATCGACAAGTCCTATTTTCTTGCCCTGCAAAACATATCAAAACTCCATCCATGTTCTCTGTCTCCACTGCTCTCACCATGGTCCAAACCACTACCATCTCTTGCCTAGACCACTGCAATTGTCTCCTGACTGGTCTGTCCACTTCTACTTTTGCTGTTCAATATTATTATTACTAACTATAGGGACTATGATGAATTCTCCACAGAGCCTCCATAACGAGCTTTTAAAAATGTAAATCAGATCATGTCACTCATCTGCTTGAAACTATCCAATAGCTTCCCATTGCACTTACAATAAATCTAAACTCTTTCTGATGGCTTACAAGGGATCTGGCCCCTGCGTGTCTCTTAAGCCTCCTCTTGCACCACAATCCCTCTTGCTCACTGCATTTTAGTCTCACTTGTTCTGTTAACAAGCCAATTAGGCCCTCTGCACCAGCTCTTCTATCTTCTTGGAATATTCTTCTCCTAGATCTTTACATGCAACAGGCTTCTTCTTGTTATTTAGGTCTCAGCATAGATGTCACCACACCTCCTCAGAAAGGCTTTTCTTCACCACCTAAAGTAGCTTCCCTTCCTTGCCATAACTTTCTAACACATCAGCCTGTTTTATTTTCTTCATAGTATTTACCTCTATCAAATTATCTTGCTCTTTAAGTGTTTACTCCCCACCCATCCCCCCTTACACACACAAGTAGAGTGTAAGCTCCATTAGAGCAGGAACATTCTCTGTCCTATTCACCATTGTATCTCCCATGCCTGGAAGAGTGCCTGGTATGTAGTAGACACACAAGTAGATACACTTGTACTTGAGTACATATCACTCAGTAGATATGTACTGAGTGAATGCTGAATAAATTATCTAGCAGCAGAGTGGTTATTGCAGTAATAAAGACAACAGGCAAAAGAGCCTTTAATTAAATTGGTGGCAGTAGGAAGCAAAATCAAGGGGGAAAAAATCAATATTAGACTAATCTCACCCAGATTTCATCTAAAGGTATTTAATAGTACAAACAACAGAAGACTCATCCCAGGTCACTATTTCTTTTACAGAGTTTCAAAACTGGAACCACAAATCAGTTAAACAATAAGTAATTATCCATTCATTAATCAAAAAAGAAATGAAGGAATAGATCAGTAAAACCGGCTGATTGGAATTTAGAGGACTGCAAGGAAGACATGAAGCATGATTTCATAATTTCTGGCCATTAAAACAAAGCAGGAAGTTTGGGAGGAAAATTGCTTGTGGGTGGGAGGAATGACAGGTTTGGTATAGAACATGCTGATTTTTACTCATCCCCAGAGGTATCTGGGAGACCGTTTCAGTGAAGGTCTAGAATTCTGCAGGAGGGACTGAGGAGGAGATAGAGATTGGGGACTTCATCATCAGTGTAGAGATGAGAGTTCAAAGTAACAGGAGCAGGATTCCTTGAGGAGCACAAAGCATTTGAGGGGGATAGGAAAACTTTGGAGGGATCTGTTTATCATGTTTCTTAGCTCCCAGGAAGTACAGCTAGAAAGTGTGGATTATAATAATCTCCAATTTCCCCAGCCTCTCCCCAATAGTTCACTCCCTCTCTTGAACAACTCTGTGGATTTTTTCCCAGGCAGGGGGTTCCAAGCATGGACTGTGCAGAAGCACTGTGATCCTCCTTGCCATCAGCCTCCTAATATATGCCCCTCACTACTCACAGGGACAGATATCAAGATAAACAATGGAGAATGCCTCTGAAAGATTTTGTGGTTTTGGGGGAAAAAGCCTAACTATAAAGCCATCACCACTCTTTTGCTTTCCCAATGCAAATGCAGTCTGATCCTTTAAACACCAAAAACAATGCAGTCAGCAGCAGCAACATCAACGATTTCACCCAGACATGTAAAGCTTTTTGTAAATCTGACTTGTTCCCTAATGTTGTCGGTTGAAGTATTGCCATTATAATTTTTACTCACTGCCAACCTGTGGCTTGCCAAGATGAAGGAGCTCTTCTGAGTTAGTAACAGAACTGGGTTGAGGGCCTCAGACCTCTAGGCCCAGCCCCTCAGCTCAGAAGGAGCTGTTGGCAGCAATCTCAGACTGTTATTCTACCCTCTGCCCTTGCCAGTAAGCAAGGCCTTATCCTCCATGCTGGGCTTCATCCTGAACTCCTGCTGGGAGCCAAGAGCCTATCAGAGACTGATTGTTCTCCTTCTGTTGGCACATTGGCACCAGCCGGTGTTAAGGCTTGTGCAGAGAGTATATAATAGGGTCCCTAATGAGGACAAGACAATGAGTGGATGGTTTCAACTGAAGAGCTTATTTGTCCTGTGTCTATGTCTAGACCTCTCAAGGCAAACCTGGTGGTAGGATGGGATGAGGCAATGGTCAGAGGAGAGGAGGAGGCTGTAAAATAGAGACGCAGAGGACAAAGTGGCAAGTGGCCCAAGGCTCTCAGCTGCTACAGAAAATGAAACCTAAAATTTAGTCCTGCGCCTTGGGTCTTGGACTTGAGCAGGAGAGAGAGGACTGGTTTTGGGTGGTTAGAGTGGGTTATTGCCTTCTGACTAAGACAAGACAGCCTGAATTTGGATTCTAGAAAAAGATTCCACTTCCACTGGGGAAAAACAATGTACGCTTTGTTGGAGCAGTGACTGTGTTTAGCTTGTTCACCTCTTTATTCCCAGGGCCTAGAAGAGTGCCTGGCATATAGTAGATGCACAATAAATATTTGTTGAATATAGGTATGAATATAAAAATATTTTAACAGAAATCCCAGATCTTAGAGATTTTATTAACTCAGCTTGTCTAGTGGAAACCTTTGCCCAGCTTTCACTGGAAGAATTTAGTTTGTGTAACAGTCTAGGCAATAAGCCAAAAACTCATAGAGATTTCTTTTTTAAAATGGTCTTGTGCCTGTTTCCTCCCTTTTTGTTTTGCTCTAGACCTAATCTCCCATATTGACCATTTTGAAATGTTTTTTTCCTGAGCTAATAATAATCATAAGCTCCCATACTTTCTCCCCCTGTCACTGGGTTGCTGCCACAACCTGAGCCTCTGATAACTTGGATTTCCATTTGCATGCTGATCTCCGCTTAGTGTGACATCAGTAGGCCTTATGGATAACGTGTGTGTGTGTGTGTGTGAGCAATTTTAACTGCCTAGAAGAAGGAAAAGAACTAAAGAGCGAGATGGAAGGTGATGATTCACATGTAAGTGAAATGGTTAGGTACTTCTCAGCCTATAACTAGAGCTATTATAAATACTAAACAGGAAGATACCCTCATTAAGGACCAAATCTCAAATTGGCCCTAAAATGGAGCTCTCCGGTTCAAGGCAATGGTTGGTCTTCCAAAAACATGCAGATGGTGAATCCACTAACTCTCAGCGCCTCCAAGGTCATTGTAAAATAAGAAACTGGGAAGCCTGGAAGACAAGCAGGCACATGGCTGTAAACAATGCTTCCACTTGCCTGTGAGGAGGACTTTGGAGCAGCAGCTACCATCTACCCACGGCCCTGCCTGAGCCTGGCTCCTTATGCTGCCTAACTCAAAAACCATAGCCATGTACTCCCTCTCAACTTCTCCCACCATCTCCAGAAATTTCTAAGGAAGGGCCATTAACATTAAATTAGAATGGGTAAGAACTGAAGGAGCAGGCAAGCGTCAGAAGTGAAGAACAACCTATAGGTCAGCAGCACAGCAGAATGAGTCATTTAGGACAAACGCTGCAATGCTGACCAGAGAGTTTTATGTGCTGTGTAGCTTTAAAACAACTGAGGTTTCTTTGTCATAGACAATATAGAGTAATAGTCAAAATTTCCCTTTTTTTAGTCCCTCTACCTCATGGTGTACCCAGCTACATACAGCAAGGTATCTCTCTCCATACCTAGGACCCTCATGACTGTGCCATACCACACAGGACAGCCCCCATCCAGCCCAGAGCTCTTTCCTCCTTCCTTGACATAGGCCTTTAGGTCCCTTGTCCACCGAAAAGGATAAGCCCAGACAGCACCTTCTCAGACCAGGTCCACACCAGCACAGTGCATACCCCAAGACACCCCTCCTGGCATTCACCCATGCTCCAGATGCCAATAGGCAGTCCTTGCTCACGTGAGAAGCCATCCAGGGGTAGGGAACCTCTGGCCTTTGGGCCACATGTGCCCTTCTGGATCCTTGAGTGTGGCCTTTTGACTGAATCCAAATTTTACAGAACAAATCCTTTTAATAAACTGTGCGTGGAATAAGAGCTTTCTTGTTGAGCTCATGCCTTAGCTGTGATACATACTGTGCCAAGTCTGCTCTCCACCAGAGTGTACTTTGCAATTATGCAGCCTTGACACTGGCCTCTATGGCCTACCCAGCCACTCCTTACTCTGTGAGGCAACTGTTGCTCAGATTGGAGCTCTCACTGAACTCCGCAATGCAATGAAGCTGGTCCTACCCAATGTGTCACCGTGCCATCACTCTGCACATCAAGAGGTTAGTCCTCACCACCAGCTACCACTTCCAACAGGACAACCAGCCCAGAGACCAGCCCATTGCTGAGTCTGCTGTGAGGCTGGCCTCACCACCTTTCACTTTTGCTGGGGCTTATATGCTATTTTGCTCACAGAAAGGCAACCCTCACCTAGGCTAGGGTCCACATCTCACCATATACCCAGTGGAGCCACTGCATTATCCAGAAGGCCATATAAGCATGTGCTTAGAGCACAGTACTGCAGGGGCACCAATCAAATAATTTCTTAAAGAGTTTGGAATTTGATATTTAAAAAGCTGAAGTAGTCATATATAAGAAAAATCAGAACTTTGTTGGATTTTTTTCTTTCATCTGTTGTATCATTTGGAATTGTTTCCATTTGAATTACAGAGAGGAGGGTGGACATCAACATCTTTTAAGTTACTAGGGCTTCCAAAGTCCTGATTTTAGCCCTGCCCTCTTTGTTTCTCTACATACTGTGAGCCAGCCATCTGCTACTGTCCAAAATTCCTCACACCGTTAGCCAACTCTGGCCTAGAATAGTAATCATACAGCCAAGAACAATGTCTATCCAGAATACACTGGTAAGGCTATATGAGGTGTTAAAATACTGAAATACTTCCCTTCCTGTTGATAAAGAGCCACTGCTCTGAACCCCTCCTCTACTGACCACCCCCACCCCGGCCAATCCACCATCACTTCAGCTGCCCTAGACACTCCCTGAGGATTCCCAGGCCTCTCATAATCTAACAACTGAAGGCGTAATGCCTACTCCAGCTTCCAGTTCCAATGTTTGTACTAATTGGTCAGTGCTCTTGCAGAATCTGTAGTTAAATATTTTAAATATTGTCCTCTCCTATAACCACTGCACCAAACATTATGCAGCTCTCCAGGGCTCACTACCTAGATCCACAGGCCACTAGGAAAATTTCTTCCAAACCAGAGTACTTGGTACACATTGTGCACCAACCACTGGCCCACACCACCTCTCCCTGTTATTATATGTACTCTTTGCCTTGAGACAACCTCTGAGCAGACTGCACTTTAACTGAGCTCTTCATGAGGCAGTCGTCCAGATACTGACCACCCTCCGCACACCATGTGCTAGGTTTTCACCATGCGTCGCTTTGCATTTATGGACTTGACCTGCCATCCACTACTGCCCTCATAGCCTGGACAATCTGTGATCTGGCCAGTGTACACTGCTCCAACATGAGGAAGTGATTGACAAGACTCAGTCCACATAACCAGTACCAGTTCTTGCAAACTGAGACAACCTATGACCAGATCAGAGTCCACTTGGCACATAGTGTGTCAGCCCCTAATGTGGGTCCCAGCTCTTCACAGAGCATCAGGCAAAACTTGAAACCAAGATCCATAATACCGTTTCCAACAATTCTGGGGACCTAAACAGAGCCAGGTCCAAATCCCTTCTCCCCCAACAAAAAAAAATTCTCTAACCCCGACAGGCCTGTGAAACCATTCAGGACACGGACTAGGGCAGGACTAGGGCTGTTCACATGGCCTGAGCTAATTCCTGACCAGAACAGGATCCACATCAACCATCAACACTGAGCAGGCAATCACACACACAGCCCCTCCTTCCAGCCTGAAGCAAACCCTAACCAGGCCAGGAAACAAATATCAGCCTGCACAACTTGAGGCGAATTCTGAGCAGACCAGAACCTTGAAGGAGCTGCTAAGATGACTAGAGCCCACAGAAGCACCCCCAGCTTCACGAAGCAGCCCGTGACCACACAAGGCCCATGGCCCCATGCCCCACGTTCATCTCCCCCCTTCCCCCCTTCCTCTTCCTTTCCTTCCTCTTCCCTCCCCTGTGCTCTTTCTGCCCCTTTCTTCTCTCCCTTTCTCTTTTGCTCCCATTCTTTGACCCCCTTATTCACTGCTGTATTATTTAATTGTTATAATAATTTTGATGTGTCCCGTCACATTTAGGCCAGGGGAAAATTGGGAAACTTCTAAGATAACACCAGTCCCCCCACGACCAGGCAGGCAGGGCTGCTGATGGAAGCTGGGCCTACTTCATGAGAATCAGTGCATGGAGTTTTTGCTCCTTGAACCCGAATGGTTGTGGAACAAAAATCCCTTTCTCTAGTAAGCAAGCCCCCAAGCCAGCTGCTATGACCTGAGACCAGTCTCCAGATGAAGAGCTCAGGGTTAGCGAGATTGGGAGTGACCAGAGGAGACTTTGGGCAAAAAATTCCAGCAGGTGAAGTCTTCTGTGCCTCCTGCTACCCCAGCCCTTGCTATACCACATTAGCAAAAGTATTTGTTTCAAAAAACCCTGCGTGTGTAGGTTTATTGTCAAGGTTTTAAATTAGACACTTAAACTATAATTTGTTGCCCCTCATGTCCCTTGAACCCCTTTCTGCCCAATTGATTGATATAAGACTAAAGACCAATCCCCCTCCAAGTTGACATATAATGGATGACATATAATGGTGTCATCCAGTGGGTGTGTATATTTTAACAACTTTTTCTCTATGTTTACATACATATATAGGAACCTACACAGAATATTATTTTGTTTGTGGGTTTTATATATAGATATACACATATATATATATACACAGTACATATCATTCTGCAATTTGCTTTTTCACTAGACATTGTCTTAGAGATCTTGTCATGTACATATAGACCTAGTTCATTTACATAAATTGCTGCATAATGTGGCATATTAGGTATATATCTCAATTTATGTAATCAGTCCCTTATTAATGGACATTTAGGTTATTTCTAACGTTTTGCTATTGCAAACAGTGCTTTGGCTACAGCCTTAGTTTCTGCCTGCTTGTGTAATTAATTGAGTTGGAGTTTTGCTAGGGTAGATACTAACAGTGGGAATTCCTGGGTCATAGTGAATGCCCCCCTTTTTTGATTTTAATAAATACTGAAAAATTGTACTCCTAAGTGGTTTTCCATATTTAAATTCCAATAAAGTGTATGAATGGACGTGTTTCCCAAATTCTTTGCAAAAATTTGTTAAGCTTTTATTTTGAAAAATTTCAAATATTAAAAATGTGATTTACAATGAATATCTATATGGTCACTACTTAGCTTTAATGATTGTTAACATTTTCCATGGTTGTTTTATCTATCTATCTGTTTTAGTTGAACCATTTCAATGTAAGTTGTAAATATCATGATTCTTGACTCTTCAGCAAGCATCTCCTAAAGATAAGGACATTCTCCTACATAAATGAAACTTATTTTTAAATAATGTCTTATCACACCTACAAAATTAATCATTTTCTAATCTTTATATTTAAATCCAGTTCACATTCAAATTTCCACAGGTGTCACAAAATGTCTCTTTTAATGTTTTATTTTGACATCCAGGATCCAGTCAAGTTATCAAGCTATAATTTACATACCAAAAAATTACCATTTAGAATTGAACAATTCAGTGGTTTTTAATATATTCACTAGGTTGTGCAACCATCATCAGTAATTCCAGAACATTTTTATCCCCCCGCAAAGAACCCTTGTGCCTGTTAGCAGTCACTCCCCACTCTCCCTTATCCCCAGTCCTTGGCAACCACTAATCCACTTTCTGCCTTTATAGATTTGTCTATTCTGGACAATTCATATAAGTGGAATCATATGGTATATGGCCTTTTGTGTCTGGCTTCTTTTGCTTAGCCATAATATTCTCAAGATTATGTAATATCTTGTAATATGTATCACTACTTTATTCCTTTTTATAGCCAAATAATATTCCATTGTATGGATATACCACATTTTGGTTATTCATGTAGCAGTTGGTGGACATTTAGGTTGTTTCCACTTTTTGTCTTCTATGAGTCATGTTGTTATGAATACTCCTGTACAAGTTTTTGTGAGGACATATGTTTTCATTTCCCTTGGGTATACACCAAGGAGTGAAATTGCTGAGTCATATAATAACTCTGTGTTTAATATTTTGAGGAACAAACTGTTTTCTGCAGCAGTTGCACCATTTATATTACCACCATCAATGTATGAGGGTTACAGTTTCTCCAAATACTCACTGACACTTGTTATTTTCAACTTTTTAAAATTATAGCCATGCTAGTGGACTACAGGTGGTATCTTATCATGTTTTTGATTTGAATTTCTTTAATGCATAATGGTGTTGAACATCTTTGTGTGCTTTTTGGCCATTTGTATATCTTCTTTGGAGAAATGTCTATTTAGATATTTTGCCATTTTTTTAATTGAGTTGTCTTTTCATTTTTGAACTGTAAGTGTTCCTTACAGTGCCTCATCTGATATGTGATTTACAAGTATTTTCTCCCATTCTGTGTGTTGCCTTTTCATTTTCTTGATAGTGCCCTTGGACACATAAGTTTTTAATTTTTATGAAGTCTAATTTATCTTTTTTCCCCTTGGTTGCTTGTACTTTTGGTGTCATATGTAAAAAAATACGATGCCTAGTCCAAACACAAAAAAGATTAACCCTTGTATTTTCTTCTGAGTTTTATAGTTTTAGTCCTCACATCTAGGTCTTTGAACCATTTTGAGTTAAACTTTGTATGTCATGTAAGATTAGGGTCAAAATTAATTCTTTTGTATGTGGATATCCGGTTGTCCCAGTACCATTTGTTGAAGAGACTGTTCTTTTCCCTTTGAGTGCTCTTGGACTCTCAATTCTGCTCCATTGATCTATCTATCTATCTATATTTCCTTATGCCAGTTTCATACTGTCTTCATTACTATGGCTTTGTAGTAAGTTTTGAAATCAGGAAGTGTGAGTGTTCCAACTTAGTTCTTTTTCAGGATTGTTTTGGCTATCCTGGGACCTTTGTGTTAATATTTCCATATGAATTTTAGGATCAGCTTGTCCATTTTTTCAAAAAAGACCATTGGAGTTTTGATGGGGATTGCATCATATCTATAGATCAGTTTGGAGAGTGTTGTCATCTTAATGTTAAATCTTCCAACCCATGAACATGGGATGTCTTTCCATTTATTTAGGTCTTCTTTGATTTCTTCCAACAGTGTTTTATTGTCTTCAGTGTATAACTCATGCCCTCTTTTGGTTAAAGTTATTCCTAAGTATTTTATTATTTTTGATGCTATTATAAATGGAAATGATTTCCTAATTTCATTTTCAGATTATTCCTTGCTAATGTATAGAAATATAATTGTTTTTTATATTGCTCTTGTATCCTGCATCCTTACTAAACTTGTTTATTTGTTCTAACAGTTTTCTAGTGGATTCCTTAAGATATTCTATATACAAGATTATGTCATCTGTGAATAGAGATAGTTTTACTTCTTCCTTTCCAATATGGATACCCTTTTTATATTTTTCTGGCCTAATTGCCCTGGCTAAAACTTCCAGTACAATGTTGAATAGGAGTGATGAGTGTGGACATTCACGTTTTGTTTCTGATCTTAGGGAGAAACTCTCAGTTTTTCATTATTAAGTATGATGTTCGCTGTGGGTTTTTCATAGGTGTCCTTTATCGGATTTAAGAAGTTTCCTTCCATCTCTAGTTTGTTGAGTGTTTTTTTATCATGAAGGAATGTTGGGTTTTTAAAAATACTTTCTCTGTATCTGTTGAGATGATTATGTGGGGTTTTCCCCTTTATTCTATAAATACGGTGTATTACATTAATTGATTTTCATATGTTGAAACAATCTGTATTCCTGGGATTAATACCACTTGGTTATGGTGTATAATCCTTTTTATATGCTGCAGGCTTTGATTTGCTACTATTTAGTTAAAGATTTTTGCATCTGTATTTATAAGGGATATTGGTCTATAGTTTTTTTTTCTTGTGATGTCTTTGTCTGATTTTAGTATCAGGGGAATGCTGGCCTCATAGAATGAGTTAGGAAGTGTCGCCTCCTCCTCTTTTTTTGAAGAGTTTGTGATTTATTAGTGTTAATTCTTCCTTAAACATTTTGTAGAATTCACCAATGAAGACTTCTTGTCCTGGGCTTTTTTTTTTTTTGTAGGAAGTTTTTTGATTACTTATTTGATCTCTTTATAGAGGTCTATTCAGATATTTTATTTCATCTTGAGTCAGCTGCTCATCTGTGTAACTCATTGAATTTGGTTATTTCTCTGTAGACTCTTTTAGTCTAGAACAATACTCATGCCATTTTTTCTCACAGCATTGACTTTTAAGGACACCAGGTTCATTGTAGACTGTCTCACATTCTGGATTGGTCTGATTGTTTCATCATGGTGTCATTTAACATGTTCTTCTTCCCTTTGTATTTCACATAACCTGGAAGTTAGGTATCATGCCTTGAGTAGGGTTAGACTAAACATTTTTATTTTCAACATTTGATTTTTTTAAAAAAATTTACATTTTGACAATCTGATGGGTGAAAATAGTATCTATTGGTTAATTACTAGTAAGATTGAATATATTTTAAGATTTATTGGCCATTTGGGTTTCCTGTTCTATAAACTGTTGGTTTTTATTCTTTGCCTATTTTGCTATTGTGTTGATCATCTTTACCTTACTGATTTTTAGGTGTTTATTATATATTCTAGATGAAGATCCTATCAATATTTTTCATTTAGGTTTTTAATTCACTTGAAATTTATTTTGCAAATGGTATATTTTAGGTAAGGATGTTATGTACTTAAATGGATAGTCAATTGTTCAGATTGACTATTCAAATAGTCAGGCTTTTCATTGATTTCAGATGCCACTTTTATCATATACTAAATTCCCATATATCCATAAATCGGTTTCTAAACTTTTCATTATGTTCTATTGATTTATTTTTGTCCAGTCCTATGCAAATTCATTTTTAATTACTCAGATGTATAATATGCTTTGATATCTGTCAGGGAAAGTATCTTGTATATTTTGTATATTTCTTTCCAAAATTATCTTGGCTATTCTTGCACATTCACTTTTCTTTTGAATTTTAGAATCAGCTTGTCAAATCTCATGAAATATCTTTGTGGGATTTAGATTGTCATAGACAATCTAATAAGATTACTTTCATGAGAATTGGCATCCTCAACATAAGCAGTCCATCATCTACAAACAGGTCCATTTTGATGTTGTTCAGTAAATTTTTATAGTTTTCTCCATAAAAATTTTGGCTATATTTTTATTCAGGTTTATTCCTATGTATTTTAGAGGTTTTTTTTGCTATTATAAATCAGGTTTGTTTTTCTATTACATTTTCCAATTAATTATTGCTGGTATATACAAAACTATTAATTTTACTTTGTGAACCTTATACCTAGTCACTTTTTTAAAATGCAGGGAGCTCTAAATAGTTTGTTATAATAGTTCATTTTTAGTCCTAATTTTTTCTCTCTTATTGTATTGGCTAGGACATCTAGTACCATATGGAATAGTGGTTATTAATGATCCCCTCTTTCTTCTATTTCATTTACATGAAAATACTTCTAAATTTTCACCATTAAAGTATGTTTGCTGTAGCTCTCTAATAGATAAATTTATCAAGATAAGATGGTTCTAATTTACTAAAAGATTTATTAAATCATGAATGTATGGTGTACTGTGTGTAGCTCCAAGCTTGAGACCAAATACCAACTTCATTAGGAAAGAATGCATAGGCAGCATGGGCCCCTGGGCTAAAGAGCACTGGCTTCAGTTGAATTAAATTCTGGGAAGACGGAACCTGCAAATTGAAGCCAGACGTCTGTGGAATCTCCTAGAAGCAAAAAATTTCCCAGAGAGAGGGTTCTGTGTATACCATACAAGCTCAGCCTTATGAGGAAGCAGCATCTTGCTTGCGAGAAGAGACAAAGAAGAGGCTGGCCTGGAGAGGTTCAGGCTGAGCAGATCAGATTCCTACTCCAGGCCCTGTTGCCTGCCTGCTTTATGTTATCAAGCCAATTGGGAACAGATGAGGAAAAAGAACTGTGATTTGTTTCACTTCTCAACTCTCCACCAAACTGTAGAGGCCATGGGTCAGGAAATTACCTCAGAAGAGAAAAGCCATTCGCTTGGAGACTGTCATCCTGTCATCATGGCAGCCACCACCTAGGACTGACTGGCTTTCCCCATTCCGTGCCATGCTGTCTGCAGTGCCACATGACATCTGCAGCTCCTGTTACCTGAAAAACAAACAAACAAACGAAAACTCTTGCCTCTTACCCTAGCTTGGAAAAACTGGTGCCTGAAGCCAAATGCCTAATAGGTACCTTCCTCAAAAGAACTTCTGTCCCCCACACTTTTGGGAAATAGCTGGAAAGTGGAATGGAACAAAGTTTCCTCAGTCTGGTTGTAGTCAAGTGGAAGGACTGATTATTCACAGACCCGGATTCTCACATCAGCCCCTTTCCTCACTTGCTGTGTGAGCTGGGCCAAATCACCTAATCTCTCTGCACCTCAGTTTCCTATCTGCCCAATGAGGATAAAAATATTATCTACATCAAAATTCCTTGTGATGATTAAATGAGACATGTATAAAATGCTTAGCAAAGAGTCTAGCAACATTAAGAGTTCACAGAGTATTATCTGTTAGAACGAAAATGCTAAATGGAATTGTGAGACGCCTCAGAGAGTGACAGAGACGAGTCAGTATCATATTCTATATCCATCCATCTACGGTGACTTGCAAGCAGACAGTGAATTATTTGAACCTAAATTAAAAAGAACAAAGATTCCCCACAGACACTTTCAGTAGCTCTCTGCTTCTGAACCAGCCATCTCTCCTTGTAGGGAAGGGTGGGCACATGCAACTGGATATTCATTGCAAAAGCAGTGACTCCTTAAACATGAAAAGAAGCTCTGGATCCCTTGATATTGAGCTAGCTGAAGGCTGACAAATAAGTACCCCTGCTGCTCAAGATTAGCCGGACTCTGAGACTAACTTGATTCAACCCCTGAATAACTCCAGAATTATCTTGGTCTTCCAGGGATTTTATTGGCAAGGGGAAGAGCACAATTCCATGACTGCTCTAGACTAAAGACACCTCCCATGTACCTTGAACCATGCTAGTCTGTTTACTGCTGTGAACATCAAAGTGCCTTAATTGTTTAAAGGAGAAACTAGGTGTTATGTATAATTTGGCCTCTGACATGCTTCTGCTTTGGCCAAACTATTCCTCTACCCTGTATGAACAATTTCTTATTTGAAGAAAGAAGATAACACTGTGAATCATATCTCTTTTGCCAGGACTTTGTGAGCAAGAAAATTAAACAATTTTACTTTTTTAAATTTTATTTCAGAATATTATGGGGCTACAAACATTTTGGTCACATAAATTGCTATTATACTGTTTGAGTCAAAGTTATAAGTGTGCCCATCACCCAGATAGTGGGCACGTGGTTGTGGAGAGATAGGAACACTCATACACTGTTAGTAGGACTGCAAACTAGTACAACCTTTATGGAAAGTAGTGTGGAGATACCTCAAAGAACTAAAAGTAGACCTACCATTTGGTCCAGCAGTCCCACTACTGGGTATTTACCCAAAGGAAAAAAAAGGCATTTTATAAAAAATTAGACAATTTTAAAACAACATCAATAACAATAGTAATACTGTAATAATGCTACCCTTTAATGAGTACCTAGTCTGACAGGTAGAACACTGCAAAGCACTCTACATGCATTGTATCATTCAATTCTCATAATAACTCTGCGAGATAGGTATTATTAACTCATTTGCCCAACATATGAGAAAATTGAGGCCAAGAGAGGTTAAATAGCTTGCTCATGGTCTCATAAATAGTATTTTAAAGTTTCTGTTGCTATTGTGAATGAGATTTTTTTCTATCATGTATCCTGATGAGTTATTGCTGATGTATAGGAAAGCTATTGATTTTTGTAGGCTGATATTTTATCTAACCACCCTCCTGGACTTTCATATTGGTTCTAATATTTTATCAGTTGACTATCTCAGATTTCTATATAGCCATATTGCTTGTTTTGTTTTTTGCTTTCTAATCTTTATTCTCATTTATTTTTCTTACCATATTGCATTAGTTAGGGCATCACAATGTTGAATGGTAAGTGGCCATCCTTGTCTTGTTTCTCATTTTAATATTTTGTCAATAAGTACTACCAATAACAACTCATGTTTATTGTGTACTTAACATTGCCAGAAACTCTTGTAAGTGTCTTTACGTGTTTTATATCACTTAATACTTGAAACAATACTGTAAGGAAGCTACTAATATTTTTCTCACTTTTGTCAATGAGGAAAGTGAATCTCAGAGAGATCAAATAAGTTGCCCAAGACCACACAGCTTATATATGATGAAACCAAGATCCAAACCTAGGCAGTCTGACTCCAAAGCTTGTGCTCATAGCCAAAATTACCTCCTGATAATTTTCACAAGGTTTGTTGAGGAGGTTATCTCTTAATCTTGTTGACTATTGGTTTTTAATATGGATGGGCATTAAATTTTGTCAAATGTTTTTTCTGCATCTGTTGAGATGATTATATGATTTGCCTCTTAAGTCTGTCGTTGTAGTGAATTACGTTTATAAATTTGCTAATGTTGAATTTTCTATACACCCCTGGGATAAACCTTACTTGGTTATAATGTATAATTTTAATAAGCTGCTAGATTCTATTTTCTTTAGGATTTTTATATTTATATTAATAGGTAAGATTAGTCTATAATTTTCTTTTCCTTTCTTGTCCTGTCTGTCTGATTTTTCTTTATCTATACTCTGGAACCATTTCTATAAAATGAGAGTTGTCTGTGATTTAAAGGTTTGGAAGTACTCACCCTTAAAACTGTTTAGCCTTTCAATTTGTTCTATTATTTTGTATATGACTTTCTACCTGTTGTTGGGTAAATTTTAGTAATTTGTATTTTTCTGGAAATTTTTTCACTGAAGCATATTAGTTTAACATTTTATGTAATATTCTCTTATTGTTAATATTACTTTGGTACCTGTATTTATGACCCTATTTGGCTTCCTGGTGATATTTCTTTTACCTTCTTTCTTTTTTTCTTATTACATAATGAAGGTTTGACTCAAAGACAGTTTTGGTTTTATGGATCAACTCTATTTGATTTGTTTTCTATTTCACCATTTTCTGCTTTTATCTTTATCAATTTCTCCCCTCTACTTTCCATAAGTTTATTTTACTGTGCTTTCTAAAATAACTTCTGGAGTTGATAGTTTAGTTCATTTATTTTCCATTTGTTTATAGTTTCTAATAAATGAATTTAAGGCTATAAGTTTTTCTCTGAATATTGCTTTGCTTGCATCCAACAGACTTGAATATATACTGCTCTCATCATCATTGAGTTCTGAAGCATTCGCAATATCCACTTAAATTCCTCTTTAATCCAAGTGTTATTTAGAAGTGTGTTTGTGTCTTTAATTTATAGATATATATTGTGTTGGGCCTATGTGATGGCAGTGGAGTAGTTAGCTATCTTTTTACTGCTGATTGCTAATTGCATTTGAGTCCTGCATGGCTGATTTCTGAGCCTGTATTCTCAATCAATACAAACAGTAATAGACTGTCTCAGTGTATGCCTCTGTCTGTTTCCCAATCCAGAGGCAGTATTATATTGGCTTTTTTTATGTTCAGCACCACCTGGGAGTGAGCATTTTAGGATGTGAGAAATGAGACTGAATGTCAGCTCCAAAAGTCAGCTGGTCCACTTCTTAGAGACAGGAAACCCCTTTCTTATAGACCCCTTCTCAGAGTTAGAAAGAAGGTATTTGCCTTATGTGCCCTCTCTGTCAGGCAGGACATACCAAGTTGACTCATCTAATCCTAGTGGTTTGTAGCTACCCTTCTGAGTCCTGGCTACTTGGTTATGGGAATACCCCATAGATCACATGGGATTGAGGAAGTGGAATTTTCAAAGTTTTGTTCTGGAGAAAAAAATAATCCATCTGTCCATGGAGGCTAGGCATTCCGGTTAATTTTTCTTCTAGTTAACAACACTGCCTTCCTGCTCTTCAAACCCACTGTGTCTGTAAAAGTGGATGATTTGTATATAACCTTGTCTATTATCATATATTCAGATATTCTTAGTAAAGTAAAACAAAAACAAACCAAAAATGTATATTTGTCCTGCTTAGCAGTCTGGATGAATGCTTCATCTCCCTTTGTACCTCGTCTATAAGAACACAGTCTCATTGCCTTGTGACACAGATATATATCTCATATCTCAGAACAGGGGCCTCCTTCAGACTGCTTTCATGGTCTTTACCTCCCCCCATTGCTATTGGCAATCCCTTCACTGATGCCTCACACATATATCCTGAGAGTAGTGGGGTTTCAATTTGTTTTCAAGATGAATAGGGCTGTCCCCCACCCCCACAACTGGACCCCAGCACACTGTTTCCTTTTCATGTCCACATCCATTGTTTTTAATGTCCTTGCTTCCTTGACGACCTTAATTGGGCTCTTTTGCAGACTGAGTCTGACTGCCTTTTTCTTTTTCTCTTCTGTATCATTAATGGCAGTGCAGAATAAAGTGGGACCTAACATTGTGTTCTGCTAACCTCCCTGCCAGATACTTCTATGCAGTGCGTTAGAGTATCTATTAGTTCTTTCTTTTTTATGGTCAATTTTCTACCCATTCAAGCCAGTACAAAATGATTTTGCATTATATGGGTACAAGGTAACCCTGAGACAAAGGAACAGACCTTCGGCTGAGATTTGAGGGTGGTTGCACCAACCCAGAGCTGTTGTGAAGTCCCTATCTTTATGCAGCTGAATCTGATCATGTATATGGACAAAGCAGGTTAGTCTTGAGCTGTGTGTGCCTCCAGTGAGGTTACTTGTACTCTGTGACTTGTGGTCATGTGTCTAGGCCGGGGTATGCCTCAAACAGAGACATGCTGCCTCTCTGAACCTGAGCCACATTTTCTGCAGAAAGATTTTTGTAATTCCTTTGAAGCAGAAAAAATTTTGCAACTCAGAATGAACTGGGGGCAGGAGTGAGGAGGAGAAGGCGTTTTTGAGCACAGGAGTATGTGAATCTCAGGGCTTTGCATACTTATAGTCATCACTATACCTCATGAATGGCTCTTTCAAATGAATCATAGATCTTAGAGCTAGAAAGAACCTTGAGGCTACCCATGTAGCTCCCTTCTTTCAGCTGTGAATGGTATTTTTAATCCCCATTTTACAGGTGAAGCAACTGAGGTCCACAGAAAAACAATGCCATTGTGTAGTCCCAGATTCATCTGAAAACATTATACTTGACTCTGCTGCTGTTCATACTTAGCCCACTTTTTGATATTCTGTCTTGGCCACTGCTTTGATCTGATGATGCTCTCCAAAGAGCCTGAACATGTCGTTACATGCTGTGTCTCTGGTGGGGAGAATTTTCACTCCCAACTCCCATAATTGCGGGCAGATCTGACTCATTCCTGTTTGCCTGTAGAGAATTGTTGTATCCTTTAATGAAGTGATACTTTCCTGAGCCTCTGGAGCTGCATGTGGTTCTTTCACGTGCAACCTGTCATTTTTTCAACTCTTTGATGTCTATATTAAAATATTCTTTCCAGTGATACTTCACAGGGCACATGTAATCATCAGGTGGCTCTCATAGTTAATGGTGATTGCGTATCAGACTCTAGAATCCATGTGAGTGGCCCAGTCTAATGGGACAGTCTGTTGCATGCTTATACCATTTAGCTCGATGTTAAAAATGGTTTTGGGAATTCTCACATACATCATTGACAAGACCAGTTCAGTGAGGCCATATTGGTCTTTGGAAACAGAAAACAACTAGATTCTAAGCTTTACTCCACTATGAAATAGTGACTATTTAACTAGCTGTGTGGCCTTGGACACATTACTTTAAGCTTTCTGTGCTGCAATTTCCTTATTTTTAATGGGATATTAGTAATACATGTCTCATGGGTTTGTTGTGAGGATTTAGATAATCCACATAAAGAATTTAGCCCCCATAATGCCTGCCATACTGTAAGGATTTAATACACTGTTATTAATGCTATCATCATCATCTCTCTAATCACATTTCAGGATTGTTGTAAGATTATTAAATGAGGTGATATAAACTATATAGCAGAGTTTCTTATCCCTAGTAGATTCTCAAAAATAGCAACTCTTATGATTATAGTTACTAATGTGCTGGAAGTATTCCATGAAGCTGTCACATTTTGGAGCATGGTTTATTTGGTTTATCTTGAGCAAATAGTACTGTTCAAATTTTCTACTTCAAGTCCACATGTTCCAGCCAGAGAGTAGAGAGGTAAACACCATAGAATCCTTTATAAATTGTTCCTTTCTCTGCATTTTCCCATTAACTCTTTGTCAGATTTCTAAAAGCAGCACTAAAATATACCTGCAGAAAATAATTTTTTGAGGGTAGAATTGTGACATGATTTTACCAAGGTAGCTAATGAACAGATACACAAATTTTGCAAGGCAAGGTTTTTAGATATACTCTGATTACTTAGTCTTGACCTTTCTTTGATATCAGCATCCATCTCCTCACCTTACCTCCTACATAATTACCCAGCCAAACTTGTATACTGTACTGGAAATTGTAAAGGGTTAGGAGTCAGAAAGACCTTGCTCTTGATTCTGTTCCAGCCTACACTGCTTGCTAGCTCAATGACCTTGGACAAGTCCCTAATATCTCTGAATTTCAATTTCCTTATCTACAAAATTGGTATAGAAATCATTTCCCAACTCCTTATCCAAAAGCCTTGGGGTCAAATAAGTTTCATAATTCAAGTGTCTTTTTTTATTTTAAAAATACTGCATGTCACACAATACCTTCAGTGGGATTTGGGACAAAACTCAGTAATCAATCACATCAATATTCCTGCAAGAAAGTGTATGAATATTTACACTGAGAGAGCATCATGTCAATTCATGACAGGTTTTGTCACCATGTAAGTTTTGGCAGGAAATGTATAAAAAACTTTTTGGTTTTCCGAATTTTCTAGAATTTGGAATTATTTGGACTGAAGACTTATACCTGACCATGTGAGATTGTTCTAGGGACTATAGGATATATATGTAGGATATTATGTGTAGCAGGGGTCCTGCTGAAAGTAAATTGAGATTCTGATACATCTAAGTTTGTGAAGACCCTCATATATTTGTTTGCCTGGGATGATCTGTGGAAGGCAGAAGGTTCTATGAGGAGGAGGACTGTGTCAGACACCTGAGTCTTTCAGGGTGGAAGAGCAATCTGATAAAACATGATGGTGTTTGTTCTCCAGGCACACAAACCAAGTCTGAAAGTCTTAGCTAGGGTGGTGGGGGTAGGATGTGGGGAAGGTGCTGTGGCAGCAGCAAGAAGCCAAAGCCATTTTTCTCACAGGGGCCTCACTGAGATGTAGGATTGAAGCAATGTTGTTTCAGTGTTCAGATGTCAAAGTATAGCAAAGAACTGAAAGGGGCATTCCTACCTTTCTGGGTGGATGCATCAGTGGCTTCAGCCAAAGCTGCCAGAGGGAAAGGCAGCACAATTTAGATCTCTCTCAGATATGAAGCTTTGAGCACCCCAGAATCCATGCTCTACCCCAACCTGGCAGGGGCCTCTGTGTTCCCACAGCCAGAGGCACCCATCAGCAGCTGGAGCTGAGCAGAGGGGCTACTACTGACTATCTTTCATTAGAAATGTAAGCTCTGTCAAACTAAAATGGACACACAACATACTGAAACTTATGGGATGCAGTAAGGGCAATTATAAGAGGGAATTTTATAGTAATAAATGCCTACATGAAAAAAATCTAAAATGAACAACCTAATATTACAGGGGAACTAGAATAAAAAGAACAAACTAAGCCCAAAGTTGGTAGAAAGGAAGAAATAACAAAGATCAGAGCAGAAATAAATGAAATAGACACTAGAAAGACAATAGAAAAGATCAGTGAAACTAAGAGTTGGTTCTTTGGGTGGGGAACCTGCAGTCTTGGGGCCACATGTGGCCTCCTGGATCCTTGAGTGTGGCTTTTTTACTGAATACAAATTTTACAGAACAGATCCTTTTAATAAAGGGATTTGTTCTGTGAAGTTTGGATTTGGTCAAAGGGCTGCACTTGGGGATCCGGAGGGCCACATGTGGCCTTGAGGCCTCAGGTTCCCTACCAGAAAGAAAGAGAGCACATTATATAACTGATACTACATAAGTACAAAGGGTTATAAGAGACTACTACAAACAATTATATGCCAATAAATTGGATAACCTAGAAAAAGTGGATACATTTCTAGACACATAAAACCTACCAAGATTAAATCATGAAGAAATGAAAAATCTGAACAGACCAATAATGAGTAGGGACATTGAATCAGAAATAAAATGTCCTCTGTCAAAGAAAAGCCCAGGGTCTAATGTCTTCACTGCTGAATTCTACCAATATTTAAATAAGAACTAATATCAATCTTCTGAAACTCTTCCCAAAAAAATTTAAGAGGGAGGAAAACTCATTTTATGAAGCCAGCATTACCCTGATACCAAAACCAGACAAAGATACAACAAAAAGAAAACTGCAGGCCAATATCCCTGATGAGCATAAATGTTAAAATCCTCAACAAAATATTAGCAAACCATATTCAACAGCTCATTAAAAGAATTATTCATCATGATCAAGTAGGATTTATCCCTGGGATGCAAGGATGGTTCAACATACACAAATCAATAAATGTGATGCACCAATTAGCAGAATGAAGGACAAAAACCATATGCTCCTCTCAATAGATACAGAAAAAGTATTTGACAAAATTTAACATCCTTTCATGATAAAAACTCCCAACAAATTAGGTAGGTTTAGAAGGAATGTACCTCAACACAATAAAGGACATATATGACAAGCCCACAGCTAACATCATAATCAGCAATGAAAAGTTGAAAGCTTTTCCTCTAAGATCAGGAAGAAGACACGGATGCCCACTCTCACCATTTCTATTCAACATAGTACTGGAAGTCCTAGCCAGAGACATTAGGCAAGAGAAAGAAATACAAGCCACCCAAATCGGAAAGAAGAAGGTACATTGTCTCTGTTTGCAGATGACATGATCTTATATATAAAAAACCTCAAAAACTCCACCAAAAAAAAACCTGTTGGAAATGATAAACAAATTCAGTAAAGTTGCAGGATAAAAAAAAATCAATGTACAAAAGTCAGTAGCATTCTTACATACTAACAACAAACTATCCAAAAAAGAAATTTTAAAAATCCCATTTATAATAGCATCACAAATACATAAAATAAAACACTTAGGGATAAATTTAACCAAGGAGGTGAAAGATCTCTACACTGAAAACTATAAAACACTGATGAAAGAAATTGAAGAAGACACAAATAAATGGAAAGATGTCCCATATTCATGGATAGGAAGAATTAACATTGTTAAAACGTCCATACTACCCAAAGCAATTCACAGAATCAATGCAATCCCTATCAAAATTCCAATGACGTTTTTCACAGAAGTAGAAAAAACAATTCTAAAATTTGTATAGAGCCACAAAGGACCCCAAATAGCCAAAGCAATCTTCAGTGAAAAGTACAAAGCTGGATGCATCATACTCCCTGACTTCAAAATATATTACAAAGTTCTAGTAATCAAAAAAAGCATGGTACTGGCATAAAAGTAGACATATAGACTAATAAAATAGAATAGCAAACTTAGAAATAAATCCACACATTTCAGGTCAGTTGTTTTTGACAAAGATACCAAGAACACACAACTGGGAAAGGTTAGTCTCTTCAATAAATGGTGCTGGGACAACTGTATATCCACATATAAAAGAATGAAATTAGACCCTCCTCTCACACCATATACAAAAATCAACTCAAAATGGATTAAAGACTTAAACATAAGACTTGAAATGGTAAAACTACTACAAAGAAACATAGGGGAAAAGCTCTATGACATTGGCCTGGGCAATGATTTTTTAGATATGACCACAAAAGCATAGGCAACAAAAGCAAAATTATGCAAATGAGATTACATCAAGCTAAACAGTTTCTTCACAACAAAGGAAACAATCAACACAATGAAGAGAAAACCTACGGAATGGGAGAAAAATATTTGCAAACCATGTATCTGATAAGGAGTTAATATCCAAAATATATAAGGAACTCAAACAACTCAATAGTAAGAAAACAAATAACCCAATTAAGAAATGAGAAAAGGACCTAAATTGACATTTCTTAAAAGAAGACATACAAATGCCCAACAGGTATATGAAAAAATGCTCAACATCATTAATTATCAGGGAAATACAAATTAAAACCACAATGACATACTACTTCACACTTGTTAGAATAGCTGCTATCAAAAAGATGAAAGATAAATGTTGGTGAGGCTGTGGAGAAAAGGGAGCCCATTTATAGGTGTACCTTGTTTTATTGCACTTTGCTTAATTGTGCTTCACAGATATTGCATTTTTTACACATTGAAGGTTTGTGGCCACCCTGTGTCAAGCAGGTCTATCAGTGCAATTTTTCCAACAGCATGTGCTCACTTCATGTCTCTGTGTTACATTTTGGTTATTCTCACAATATTTAAAACTTTTTCATTAATATTATATCTGTTATAGTGATCTGTGATCAGTGATCTTTGGTGTTACTATTATAATTGTTTTGGGGTGCTACGAACCCTGCCCAGATAAGACAGTGAACTTAATAAATATTGTGTACGTTCTGACTGCTCCACGGACCAGCTGTTCCCCATCTCTCTCCCTCTCCTCGGGCATCTTGATTCCCTGAGGCACAACAATATTGAAATTAGGCCAATTAATAACCCTACAATGGCCTCTAAGTGTTCAAGTGAAAGGAAGACTCCCGTTTCTCTCGCTTTAAATCAAAAGATGGAAATGATTAAGCTTAGTGAGGAAGGCATGTCAAAAGCTGAGATAGGCTGAGAGCTAGGCCTCTTGTACCAAACAGTTAGCCAAGTTGAAAATGCAAAGGAAAAGTTCTTGAAGAAAATTAAAAGTGCTACACTCCAGTGAACACACGAATGATAAGAAAGTGAAACAGCCTTATTGCTGATGTGGAGAAAGTTTTAATGGTCTGGATAGAAGATCAAGCCAGCCACACATTCCCTTAAGCGAAAGCATAATTCAGAACAAGGCTGTAACTCTCTTCAATTTTATGAAGGCTGAGAGAGGTGAGGAAGCTGCAGAAAAGTTTGAAGCTAGCAAACCTTCTTGGATGGTTCGTGAGGTTTAAGGAGAGCAGCCGTCTTGATAATATAGAAGTGCAAGGTGAAGCAGCAAGTGCTGATTAGAAGCTGCAGCAACTTATCCAGAAGATCTAGCTAACATAACTGATGAAGGTGGCTGCACTAAACAACAGATTTTCAATGTAGACAAAACAGCCTTATACTGGAAATAGATGCCATCTAGGACTTTTATAGCTAGAGAGAAGTCAATGCCTGGCTTCAAAGTTTCAAAGGACAAGCTGACCCTTGTTAGGGGCTAATGCAGCTGGTGACTTTAAGTTGAAGTTAATGCTCATTTACCATTCTGAAAATCCTAGGGCCTTTAAGAAGTATTCTAAATCTATTCTGCTTGTGCTCTATCAGTGGAACAACAAAGCCTGGATGACAGCATATCTGTACAACATGGTTTACTGAATATTGTAAGCCCACTGTTGAGACCTATTGCTCATAAAAAAAAACTCTTTCAAAATGTTACTGCTCATTAACAATGCACCTAGTCACCCAAGAGCTCTGATGGAGATATACAAGGTGGTTAACGTTGTTTTCATGCCTGCTAACACAACATTCATTCTGCAGCCCATGGAGCAAGGGGTAATTTTGACTTTTAAGTCTTATTGTTTAGGAAGTACATTTGGTAAGGCTATAACTGTTATAGATAGTCATTTCTCTGATGGATCTGGGCAAAGTAAATTGAAAACCTTCTGGAAAAAAATCTACCATTCTAGATGTCATTAAGAACATCCGTGATTTATAGGAGGAGGTTAAAGTATCAACATTAACAGGACTTTGGAAGAAGTTGATTCCAACCCTTATAGATGACTTTGAGGGGTTCAAGACTTCAGTGGAGGAAGTAACTGCAGATGTGGTGGAAATAGCAAGAGAACTAGAATTAGAAGTGGTGCCCGAAGATGTGACTGAATTGCTGCAATCTCATAAAGCTTAAACAAATGAGGAGTTGCTTCTTATGGACAAGTAAAGAAAGTGGTTTCTTGAGATAGAATCTACTCCTGATGAAGATGCAGTGAACATTGTTGAAATAACAACAAAAGATTTAGAATATTGCATCAACTTAGTTGATAAAGCGGCAGCAGAGTTTGAGAATATTGACTCCAATATTGAAAGAAGTTCTACTGTGGGTAAAATGACATCAACCAGCATTGCATGTTACAGAGAAATCTTTCATGAAAGGAAGAGTCCATCAATGTGGCAAACTGCATTGCTGTCTTATTTTAAGAAGTTGCCACAGCCACCCCGATCTTCAGCAGCCACCACCCTGATCAGTCAGCAGCTATCAATATCGAGGCAAGACCCTCCACCAGCAAAAAGATTAAGACTCACTGGAGGCTCAAGTGATCATTAACATTTTTTAACAATAAAGTATGTTTTAGTTAAAATATGTACTTTTTTCACGTAATGCTATTGCACACTTAATAGACTACAGTATAGTGTAAACATAACTTTTATTTGCACTGGGAATTCAAAAAATTTGTATGACTCTCTTCGTTGTGATATCCGCTTTATTGCAGTGGTCTGGAATGGAACCCTGAATCTCCAAGGTATGCCTGTACACTGTTGGTGGGAATGTAAATTAGTACATCCATATGGGAAACAGTATGGAGGTTCCTCAAAAAATTAAAAATAAAACTACCATATGATCCATTATCCCACTACTGGGCATATATCCAACAGACATGAAATCTGTATGTCGAAGAGATATCTGTACTCCCATTATTTGCAGTATATTCACAATAGCCAAGATATGAAATCAATCTATGTCCATCAACGGATGAATGGATAAAGAAAATGTGGTATATATACACAATAGAATACTATTCAGCCTTTAAAAGGAAGGAATTCTTGTCATTTGCCACAACATAGATGAACCTGGAGGACATTGTGTTAAGTGAAATAAGCCAGGCACAGGAAGACAGATACCACATGATCTCACTTAAATAAATTAAAAAATAAAAAATAAGTAAGTAGGCAATCGCAATGAAAAAATATAAAAAGAAGGTAAAATGAAAAGAAAAGAAATGTTAGCTCCCTAAGAAGAGGGACTCTTGTGTCTGTCATGGTCCCGTTTAGATCCCCAGTAACTGGGCAAGTGCCTGTGACTAAGAACGATTTGCGGATTGAATTTGTTGGCAGTGGACATTCATGAGGCGAGTGGGAAAACATGAAAGGACTGCTCCTGAGGGGGGACCTAGGCCCTCTATTACACACGTGGGGATACAAGTCAGTGACATGTGAGTTATTAAAGTGCATGTCATTTCATTTGTAATCAAGGTCAGGCGTGGCCTGGAGAAACTTGAGGCCTAACATTTTATAAAGGTTCAGAATGTCTTCTGGAGGGTTCTGGGTATTAGACAGCTAGGCTTCATATAGACAACAAGTGGTTCTTGGGAAGTTTCTGATTATAAAGAAGACCTTTGGGGGTGGGGTGAGGGTGGAGGAACAGGGGCTTATTCTGGCAGGTTCTTCTTGGGTTTAGTTGCTCCATTTGACCTTTGTGATGTTACTTTGGAGGAAGGGAGAGGCAATAGTAATTGTTCGGGGGGAAAGGAAAAAAGAAGAGATTTTCTGTTCTCCACTGTGCCAAGTGGAAACCAGTTTTACTTGACTTATTACTATTAAGGTGAATTCATTTGCACCCATGTGCTGGCTAATCACGGGGAAATGCAAGTTATATATGTCAACTGTATAGAATATTTCCTGACATGTGGAAGACATTCAGTAATGTTTACGAAATGTATAATATTGCCCTCTATATTTCTCCCTTCTGTCTTTGATCCCTGACTATGAGGTTCTTAAAGGCAAGACATGTGGATACAATTTTTTCTTTGTTTCTTTGATGCCTACAATGCTTCCTGACATATAATAGATGTTCCCCAAAAAAGGTGGCTCATTGAATGAATGAGACATGTTGATGTTTAGGACAGGGATTACTATATACAAATTAATGCCACAGAAACAATTAAAAGAAATTCTCTTCTCCCAAACTGATTTAATCCCATCGGACATGAACACTAATAATTTGCTTAGCTAACAGTTCTTTGGTAAGAAATGCAAAGGGTAACTTTATTTCACCCTAGGTCTGGGATTATCACAAAACTGAGTTGACTGGATCCAAATGAATGAGGTTTTTCTGTTCATTTTTCCTGTGATGGCTTTTGACCTTCCTTTCCCATAAATCAGAATACAACACAGAAAGTCCATTTCTTTATAAGATTCGGTATATTGTAGCTATTGGCTTCAGTTGGCTCACATTTCCTAAGTAATCCCTTACCTCATTCTGGTTGATGGCTATTATGAGGCCTTCATGACTTGCTGCTCACCTAAATTAGTTTATTCATTTGTCTACAAGCTGACTTTTTAAAAGTCTCCACTCTTGGAGGCTTGAATCATTATTCATTCCATATCCTCTCTCATTTGTTACAAGTCTAGAGTTTGGTCTGTTTCTATGTTCCCTAATTTCCTCACACAAGCTCTTTCTGTTCTTTAACCTCTTCTTTAAGTGGCACCTTTCCTACTTTCCTTTGCCACCCTAAATACGCTCTAAACATTTGAACTGATGAATTATGTTCTTGTTTGTGTCCTTCCTTCTTCCTCTGTTTTCATCTCAGCCAAATTTTGGTCTCTTTGATTTACTGCAGCAAATGAGACATGGTCTTTGAATTTTTCATTCTGGAAGGTGCAACTCTATGCTCTTGACTGTGAGCAAGGGAGAGATTCTCCACGTAGGCAGTACCTACAATTGCTTTATGCTTTCCCCACTGCATGCACCAAGGCTTTTCCTTTCTACAGCATGTCTTTCACTTGGTTCATAAATAGTGCACACCTCTAGATGCTTGGCAGAATGCTAGGCACTGGAGGGAGAGAGCAGTGATCATGGCTTTGGCAGCAAGCATTGATCTTATTTATTTCATTTTGGACAGTCAACTCTTTCAGCCATGACATCGATAAAGGCAAGTTCAAAATTATTTTTATCTTTTTGATTGAAGATCTGTTTAACCTGATCAATCCCACGTTAAAAAATTAATTTGCATCTCTTGAGGTATAACATTCAACCACCTGACAGTGTGCTGGAGAACTAACTAGCTAGTCCATTCAAATGTGTTCATGAAATATCCACAGGGGCCCATGTAACACTGCACAATGTTTGTCCCATATTTCTTGCACACACATTTCTATTGCTTCCCTGATTAGCTGTCTCTGTAGGCATCTGGAGGGCAGGGCCTGGGCCTGCTTAACTTGGTTTGTAGGGAAACTAACTCAGAGTCACATCATTCTATTGCATATGAAATAACATGTTCAAGAGGTTACTGATTCAATGGATTTAATGAATTTTCTTTTCTCTGTGCTTTCTAAGGGAAGTAGTAACTGTTAAATGAAATTGTAGGGGTCAAGGAGAGAGTTCTCCTTGGCCCTCTGAAGGTTTGCTGAAGAATCACTGACAAAATGCAGATTAATAGGAGAAAAGGCATAGAAATTTATTTAACATGTATACATGGGAGCCTTCACAATGAAAACCCAAAGATACAGGGGAAATTTTCCATTTTTATGCTGAGGTTCAACAGAGTATGGACAGCCATGTAGAAATATGATTGGACAAAAAGGGTATGATCTAATGCTAATAGATTGAGTGAGGAAACCCAGCAAGGCCTGTCTGTCTAGATTTTCTAGGCCTCTCTGAGCATGCATTCCTTCCTTCTGGGTGTGGGGCAGGTCGCTCTCTGGAATGGGCGTCAAACAAGGTAGGTCAGATAACTTCTTTATGGCCAGTTTTTATACAGAAAGGGAAAGGGAAAGGCAGAGTAATATTTTTAGGTTTTATGGCTGGCTTTGGAGAAAAAGAGTTCTGGTCTCTATGGCCCACCTTGGGGAAGAGGGATTCTAATTTCTGTGGCCAGCCTCGGGGGATAATGGGACTGAGAGACAGGAGGGCAGGAGAAAGTCAGAGAAAAACTTTTGCTTCTGAGGCTGCTTCTGAGGCCTTCATTTTGGGGCATTGTTTCTGAGTACCAACAAAATGGATGAAATAAAATAAAATGAAACTAAGCACAGGATATAAATGTTTAGCCCCAATTGTGAGGTAGCTTATCCTCTGTGTCTTCTGTCCTTACTGATTTTCATATTCCACCCTCAGTTCAAGCTATGCATCAGATACCGTTGTCTCCTCTAGGTTGCTTCTTTGGGGCCTGCCTCCCTTGCTATGATGTGGATGGATGGCACCCAGTCGTTTTCTAGTTAAGCAGAGTAACTGATAAGCTCTGGTGTCAAGGTTGTGGATGGCTCAACCCAAGGTAGTTTCAAACTACTTTGTCTGACAGCTGAGCCCTCCAGCCTCCAAGCCTTTATGTAATTTATTTGTCTTTTTGATTCAGAAACTTTGAAACTATCCCTTCACCAACTCAGGGGCATGTGTAGGGTTTTATGTTTTGTTTTTGTGCCATCCTTTTTTGTGCGTCTTGGCACAGTAAATTATTTGAAAAACTACTACCCCTTTCATTAAGAGTTTTGCAAATGACCTACTGAGTAAATGGCCTAGTCTATTTCTCTAGGCCATTGTAGAAACAGCTTTGGGCTCTTAGTTCCCCCAAAATGGGCCAGGGAGAGAATCTCCTTAGAGGAAAATATATTTGATTATTTTTTAGTACAAGCAGGTTTTCCAACAGTGGCAGAAGGCATCAAGCTTATCTTCAAGTGCTGAATTGTTTTGAGATGTCATCTTAAAAACAAGAGAATTTGTTTAAAAATGATACTGTCATTTAAAAATAAAGCATCATTGCCAATCAAAATCCCCAGGCCAGAAAATGTTTTTTTCAATTTAGCCAGTCTGTTTTAATCCAGGATATCCCAGGACTTGGCTAAAGTTGCCATGAGATTGCACCCCAACCCCACTGTCACCCCCAGCCTTTTAAATCAGAAAGCATAAACATGCAAGGCAGCAAAGAAAGATGCTCTGAGGCAGGGGCTGGCCTTGACTCCTAATATGGTCAGATTGCAATTAACCAGAGGGCCATCAGCTCTGTGAGGCATTTTAAATTTCTGTTTCATCAAAGGCCCTATTTTTTTGTTTTAAGCTTCTTGGAGTTGATGAAAAGTCTTGCTTTCATGTATGAATGTAGAAGTCTGCCTTTGAAAACATAATGAGGATTACTGAAAACATGGTGTGGATGACTGAGAATCCTGGAGGTGGTGAGCATCAGAACCAACCTTGTAAAGGGAAGACTCTTCAGCAGTGTGACTTGCCATTTTTCTCCTCCTAAAAAAATCCTTCTTTCACCCCCCTTCCCAAACACCTGCAGTGAAGTCTACACTTTTACCTCTACAACTCATTCCTTTGAGTAAAGCGTTGTTGCTCACTCAAGAAGGGTCCTAAAATACACAGCTACCTAAAAGAAGCAATACATGAGATTGCTGAGCCTGTACAGTAAAGAAGGCAATCAGATTGCCTCTTTCCCAGATCCAGGAAGGAAAGGGGCAGTAACTTTAGCTTGCTGGGCTTCTAGGTGTCTGGGAGAAGTCCCTGAAAGAAAGAATGGAATACAGGAAGGGAAGAACACATTAAGGCTAGTTTTCATAATTTTTTCAAGAATAAGCCTGTTGTGTCCAGGGATCATTGTCTTAAACTGTAGAGAGAAGACTCTGATATCAGCTGGTGTGTGTTCGTGTGGAGGAGCTTTTTTAAAAAGTGCAATATAGCAAAAAATAAATAAATTTATCCTGTGAGGCTGCTGTTTGTAGAATTCTAGATAGTTTAGATTTTACTAAAAATCTAAGAAAGAAAAGTAAGGAACAGGATGCTTTCACCATCGCCCTCCTCCATTAGGCAAAGCCAAATAGAGCCTGGGGTAGGGGTAAAAGTGATAAATTCTCAGCCTTCTACCCCCAAGATAGTTCTGACAAAATATCTGATAATTTCAAGTGGGATGTAGGAAGAATGGTGCTCTCTCTCTCTCTCTCTCTTTAGAACAGAATTAGGGGACGTTTGCTTTAAACTGCAAAAAGCTGGGTTAAGAGTTCTTTCTGGCCTTACATGGGTGGTGAAAATTTAAAAAGGGCAATGATTAGTGGGAAAGTACACTCCTCGTACCCCCCCACCATCTACCAATCCCATTTACAAAGATGCCCCGTGTCTTTCAAAAGAGAACCCGCAAATTACCATGGAAATCTGCCCCAACAGGCTGTGCTCTAGTAGGAGTCAGAGCCTTTGTTAGCAGGGGTTTGTGGGGGATGGCACCATAGTGAACACAGTTGAGCCTCACTAATTCCCTGAGTGAGGGAAAGGCCAATCTTGATTTGTAAGAAGCTTGAATTTGAAAATATGTTTAAAGAAATGCCATGTTATTATTTCTAAAAACCCGCAAACTGCTGGCTGGGGTCTGTGCTGTGAGCTGCCTAGACTCTTAAGGCCTCCAACAAATAGATAAGAACTGTAATTAGCATATTGGTCATTTGAATGCAAAGTGTACTTAGAGTGGCGCTTAAAAACCGTGTGTTAGTGTACTCCCCTAGCAGGCTGTCACTTTTCTATGTTTATAGTATTAATTTGCCTAGCAACCTGCCCCCTTTCCTTTTTGGCAGTCAACTTTAGCCTAGCATGTTAGAATTCATTAAATTTTCCATATTAGCAGCTGGAATGAACAAGTAGTGTGTATGGGGGACAGGGAAGGGGAGATGATGAACCAGTTTTAAAAATCATCACGGACATATTTTAAACTTCTATTTAACTGACCTTTAAAATTCATCAGTTAATTCATATCTATTATTTACTGAGTAGGGAATGTACTCTCTTGGATGATTAAAAGAGGGGGAGGGGCAAGCTGTTTCAAATGCCCCTCCCCCACAAGTGACCTTATCAAGTGAATACCAGAAAACATTGACCGTACGACTTCCTGCATTATATCAAAATAAGGGTTGATTAAGAGGTGCAACAGGTGCTTAATTATATGGAACAACAGCACATCGAGATCTGCATCTATGAAATACATCTTCGATGGTCAGACAATCCCATGTGCACATATTAACTTTATTTTTAAACTCACACTTAAAATCACTTAATTTGAAGTGTGACTGAGTTATGTTTGGGAGGGGAAAAAAGGAGAAGTTCTACCCAAATATTCAATGTCTCCATCATTTTGCTATGAACATGGAAGAAAACGTCTATGTTCATTTCCAAGTTGAAAAAACCATCTGGTAAGACAGGGTGGGGATCGCAGGAAAAAGCTGGGTGAAGCCTCTGAGAGGACCAAATTTAAACGCCTTCCCCTTGAGAAAATTCCCTAGGTCTACTTCTTAGCCCTCTTGAGAGAGATCAGACACTGAGAGAGATTGGGAGAGAATGCCCACAAACCTATGGAGGAAAGGTAGTCCTTAAGTAATGAAATCTCTAGTGCAGTGGTTTCCAAACTTTGCTGCACATTAGAAGCTGAGGAGTTTAGGACCTGAGATTTTTAAAAATCTCGATGCCCAGATTCATGCCATCCAATTAAATCAGAATGTCTGGGGGTAGGGGCCAGGCACCAGCATTTTATAAAGATCGCCGGGTGATTCCTATGTGCAGCAAAGTTGGGAACCACTGCCCTAATGCTTTCCCGATTTACATGCATTTTATATTTAATTTTCCCAATTACCCTAAGAAGGAGGTCCTATTAGCTCCCTACTTCACATATGAAGAAACTAAGGTTCAGAGGGACTAAATAAGTTGCCCAAGGGCTCAAGACTATAAAATAGTGAATCTGGGACTTGAATGCTGGCCGTTTAATTACAGAGTCTGCATGCTGAACTTCTATGTAATAATGTCCCTCCAGGCTTTTGTCCTGTACTATTCCACCAAATTTAATATAGAACAATTCCATGTCAATGCGGTGGAAATTATTAGACATCTGCTATGGAAATCACACAGTTGTAGTCACACTGTGAGCCTCTAGGTAGAGTCAAAGAAATATGGCTAACTTCTGATAATTCAAGGGGCTTTCTAGGTAACGCTGGCTTAGTTATCTGGTCATTCGTTATGTTAAAGCTTAATTAGCCAAACAACTACCAGAGACAAGATTGTAGTCTTGACAAAATCAAATTGATTGGGCGGCTTAGCAATTGGGTATCCCCAGTAATAAACGAAAGGAGCAAAGCAGGTCAGGGGCATCACTGGCAAGAAAGCAGTAGTCACTCAAAGGAGGAGGAGGTTGTTATGGCATGTTACAACTGCTGCGTGACCTTGGGAGAAACAGTGTTTTCTGTTAACTTTGCAGCTGTCTTTATCTGTCCGTCCTCCCAGCCTGATTAATAGCAGGGCTGCTTTTTCTTAGTCCAAGCTGATTTCCACTCTTCACTCCCAGGCAAGTTTTGACTCTTTCAGATTTTGGCTCTTTTCTGCAGGGGATGAGCCCTGAGAAAAACATTGACATTGAGATCAACTATTAATAGTTTTGCTCCTTTTTAGCTAAGTTGGTAAAATGGTTGATGGAAGAGTACATGTAAAAACCAGCAAAATCTGAATAAGGTCTGCATTTGAGTTAGTAGTAGTATACTAATGTCAATTTCCAGGGTTTTGACAATGTACTGTGGCTGTGTAAAGTAAAATCAATACAATATATCAAAATATTGGGGAAAACTCAGTGAAGGAAACATGGGATCTCTCTACTATTTTTACAACTTCTTGTGAACCTTAAACTACTTCAAAATAAGAAAGCTATAAAAGATGTTTAATGAGAGAACAGGTTTGTGCTAATTATCTAAATAGGAATTTTTTAAAGTATTCTGACTTTATGCTCTTCTGTGAATAATCCAATATTGGTTGTACCAGTGTTCTCTTATATGTTCCTGGATTTGAATCTTGGGTGCAGCAGTGATGTCAGTGGATTAGTCAACATCCATGTCTACCAGGTACAGATCCCTAGGAAGTTATAAATATGGAACCAGCTTGTTCATCAACAAGATGCCACTTGAGTAGAGTCTGGGAATATGTGTTAAATATTACCAGGTAAGGGAAACGAGGGAGAAAGTTGTGGTAAGCAGAGGGAAGAGCAGGAGGAAAGGCACAGAGGTAGGAAAGTCAAGGCATATCAAGGAAACAGAAAGTTTGATCAGGCTGACACTTGGGGTATAAGGGAGGAAAAGTGGGAGAAGACCCTGGAAAAATGGGCTGGAGCTAGAGTGTGACAGTCTGGATATGATTCTCCTCTCTCTGAAATTAAGGACCTTGGACTTCCCTTGTAATACTTACTGTATCTGTCTTGAATCACAGTTGCCTGGATGTGTCTTTTCTCCCCAACTAGCCTCCAGGTTCCTTGAGAAGATGGCCCATGTTTGGTTCATCTGTGTAGCCTCTGTAGCACATGGCTGTATTCCTTGCACTTAGTAGGTGCTCAATAAATCCGTCCTAGGAAGATGCAGCTGATATAACCTCTCAAGAACATCTGGAGCCCCAAGATAATGTAGAGTGAGGTGTTTACCCCTAAGGGAATGAAAGTAGCAGGCAGAAAAGCCCACAACCTATCCCCCTCAAGCTCTCTTTGTGTCAGGCTTTGGTGACTGGGTTTGGCCATGCCTTGCCATCTTTGACACATGCCCCTCATTACCCCTGGACCGTGCCCATGATGGTGCCCTTTGAAGAGAGGTAATATGCCTTGCCCTAATCAATTTGGCATTCCACTCACACTTCCCTCTGTTTAGCATTACTAGAAGGTTGCAGAGATGCCTCATTCCTTCACTACCTGTTCCTCAGGTGTCTGAGAATACACGAATACATGGATTCAGGAGGGACCTGGAGGTGGTAGGTATGAAACTCTTCAAGGAGATTGTCTCCAGGATTTGGCTGACATACGTTATCTGAGAGGATCTCCACCATTTGCCTGTTGGTGGTTTTTTCCCCTTCACCTCCTGAGAGAAATGTTCCATTGCTCACCACTTCAGATGGTTGGGTGGGGGGATTGGGGCACTTCTGTTCCTGACAACCTCATTATGTGGTTATCAGGAGCAGACACTGCCCAGGTTGTCACGACAACCAGCAATGATTCAAAGCTTCCTTGAAAGGTCTGTATCTCCGGCAAATAATCAGCCTTTAGCTCTCAGCAGATGCTGAACTGAGCAGCCAATCACAGGTGAGCTGGGAAAACATGACATCATAGTCCAGCCGGTCCAAAAAAAAAAAATAAATAAGATTTGGTTTTCTATTTCCCTCCTTGGCTCTTTGTCCCTTAGATTTTGTCCTCCACTTTCTCCTTCTCTCTCTCTCTCTCTCTCTCTCTCTTTTCATAGTAAAATGAGAGCAATGAAACCAACTTTCCAAATTCAATTCACTCTGCAGGTTAACTTAGGTTCCGGTAGTGCAGTGATTGGGAGTGTATGAGGAAGGAATGTATAATGTGATCCACTTGGGAGAAAAATCAAACAGAACATCAGCTCAATTAAATAATGTGGTTTGATATATAGAACCATGGTGGAAGGAGGGCTAATTAAAACCAAGTTAGAGGAGAGGAACTTCCTAATTCTCATATTAATTCACCCAGAGCCACCTGGATTTAATTGTTTTCTGCTTTTCCTTTGCTAACTCCCTGGTGAAAGGGAGGAGGGCAGAAGCTGTGGGCTTCAGAAAGCTCGTAGGTACTACGGGGCAGGTCTCTAACAGGGGCTAATTATAGTGAAGGAAGGTTAGGAGAGACCCTCCATTCCCAAGCTCCCACCATTTAGGGAGTGTATATAAATGGGGATTCATCAAGTCTATTAAGGAGGTGTACAGCTCCAGAATCTGTTAAATCCACTCTTGTTCCATTAGCCATTTGTATCTGCACAGCAGTCTAGGAAGACAGGCAAAGAAAGTTTGACAGAGGAGAAAACTAGTGCCTAGGGAAATTTGAGTCTTAACCAAGGTTTCCTCTCCAGAGGCTGGAGTAGAATGTGGGTCTCCTGATTGCCTGGCCAGAACTTTGAGGATCCAAGAGGATGGTGATTTCCTAGCCACAGGCTTCCCTTTTTCCCCAGCCTCTGTTTTTTAAGGACCTAGGATGAGACTTCTTGGCATCTCTGAGGCTCCTTGCTCTTTGCCCAGAAGGCCGCCCACAATGCTGCCTGCTATGGGAGAGCTTGAGCCCTGATGATGGGCATGGGGAGGCAGGAAGGAAGGGGCCCAGAAGGGCCAGACCGCAGTGATGACAACAGGTTGTAGTGAGCAGGCCCTGAGTGAAGGAGGGGTGGGCACTGTGCTCTTAGCTGATGCCTGTGCACCAGCTGCTGCACCAGGTTCTTTTGTATTCAGAGCAAAAGGGGGGATTTTTTAAAAAGTGCAGCTGCTCTGGTAAAAGATGTGAAGAATGAGCGCCACAGAGACCCAGAGTCCACTACTGGGAGCAATTTCTGGCTGTGAGACTTGAGGCAGGGGTGAGAAGGGAGCCAGGAAATCTGGGTTGCTTCTGCCCGGTGGGTTGTACATTACTGCCCTGCATCCAGTGCCTGCCCAGATATGGCTCCGCTCAGCCTGGCACACCATAGCCTTGACTGCTACACCTGAACCATTGACCTGGCATTCAGACCTCTTTGGGAATAGCAGGGGTAGTTGGTTTGTCTGTTTGTTTTTGTCTTAACCAAAAGAAGGCTGTGTTTTCCCGTTTTAATGCTGATTCTTACAAGTAAAATATAGTATATGCTTATTATAAAAATATGCAAACAATACAGAAGTATATAAAAATCAGTTAATGCCCCCCCATCATGCACACATACCCACGTCTTCCCCTCTCCTCTTTTATTCCCAGAATTACCCTATTAGCAGTTTGATGTGTATAATTCCAGCTTAAACACACACATAAACACAATTTTTAAAACAAAAATAAAACCATAGTACATATGTTCTGCAATTTTTTTCACACAAGAATGTATCAAGGTGTGTTTCTATTTCAGTATATAGGGATCTACTTGATTCTTTTTAGCTGATGCATAATATTCCAAAATATGTATATACCATAATTTATTTAACAGTTCTCTTATCAGGGTAGGAGGAAACTTTGAATGGTGATGGATATGTCTATGGCCTTGATGGTAGTGATAGTTTCACAGGTGTGTATACTTATCCCCAAACTCATGGAGTTGTATACATTAAATATGCACAGCTTTTTATATGACAATCATACCTTAACAAAGTGTCTTAAAAAATTCCCTTATTGAGGGACAGTTAGGCTATCCTTTATGTAATATTTTTCATTCTTACATAAAATTCAGCATTGAATGTACTCGGGCATATCTTGGCATGTTTTTATGAGTATGTCCATAGGCAAATTCCTTGAGCTAGAATTGCTGGGTCAGGTGGCATATGCATTTTTAAATTTTATAAGTATTACCCACTTGTTCTCCAAAAAGATTGTGCCATTTTATACTCCTATCAGTGGTATATGAGAGTGAGCAACATTCCCTTTATCCAGGATTTGACTGGAACAATTTGAAGATATTAATTTTAGTTTACTTTGGTTGCTACAAGCCCCAGCCCAACCCTCTCACTTCTCATGGAAATCAAGGGGCTGGTTGGGTTGATGGGACCCAAAGGAGAAATATAACTCAAGTTGCAATATAGGGTGGTAGAAAGTGAGAGACAACGGGAGGCATGGTTTCTAGGACTATCTCTGTGAGGCATTGGACAGGCGACTTCAAATCCCTGGGCCTCCATTCTCTTATCTATGAAATGCAGATCATAATAATTGCCACAGCAAACTGTTGTGGTTGTTGCGAGGGTCATATGGGGAGATACAAAAGGGGTTTGTAACCTGAGAAGTAGGATACACATGCCAAGTAGTCATTATGGTAGTCTTGTTATATCCTTAAATCAAAGAGCTCCCACGCAAGAGAGAAGGGGATGGTGGGAGTTGAGTGCGAAAAATTACCCAGAAGAAATCTTTAATGTATTTCAGCTTAGAATCCCTTCCCTGAGAGATCCCATGCAGTTTCCCTATATTCTTGGAGTGAAGACTGCTTTCTTGTGTTAAGAATGGAAGACCTAAGTCTTTTGTGCTAGGCTTGGGTCCTAAGTCCACTCCTCTTTCTATGACATCGTTATGCTTTTAATTTGTCAAGCACCTGATAGGATTTTGGCCCCATGCTACTTTTAGTAATCACCAGAGAGAGAAGAAATACACACATGAAACGTTTAAATAACCATGTGTGGTGACTGTATAAATAGCTCCAAGTTATAGCTGAGGTATATGGGAGGATTAGAGTGAAATCAAATACCTTTTAATTACAATTTAAATCAATAGCCTAGAAGACCCAAGTTAAATCATTTGCCAGGAAAACCAGTTACATTTTTCTATTTCTTAAAAAAAGGTTCTTATTTAACCCAAATAAATGCATTTTATAAATCAGAGATGTTAACATTGAGTAAATGACATTCATTTAGATCAGTGATTTTTTTTTAGGTTACTTTTACCATGATGTAAAAAAAAATCAATGTGATGTGGTTGCTTTTTTTTTTTAACTCTGAAGTTAATTAAAAAGGTATCTGTAAAATCATTGGAAGCAGAACCATCCTGATTCCAACCTATTAATCAAGGATTTGAGAGGGAGGGTGTTAGGGCATTTTTGCATTAGAAGACAACCACCACATCAAAAAAGCTATTTTTTTAAAGAACATTAATCTTGGATAGTCTGTTTTTTTAAAGCAAGTGTGTATTTTAACAAAACCAGTAATACTACGTTTAATTCTTAGCAGGAGTACACTGTATCATACTAGAAACAGCATGGGCCTTGGACTCAGACAGATTTAGACACAAATCCCAGCTCTGCCACTTGCTACAATGTTCATGTAATACTAATGTGTGCATAAATATATATTTTTAATTAATGAAAATAAAATGCAAAGTGACCCTTAAAATAGTCTGGATGATGTAGTTTACTTAGTCTTTGCCTCCCTTTCTCCTCTTTTGCTACAGGTTGAGTCATTGTTTTTTTTTTTTTTCTTCAATTCCCTGTATCATCACAATTTAAAATGAATTCATCCAAAACAGGCATCCCATTCTCCAACTGCCTGACAAGTTATCTCTGGTGAATGTACAGATCTTTTGTGTGACTTTTCCTAAAAGGACCTGGGTAGATAGATATATTCGTTCGCTCTTCGTTTTGGAACTCATTTTGTTGGCATTATGGAGAAAGGATTGCTGCATGTTCTGCTGTGTTGAGAAAAACTGAATAAAAGTGCACTGGGAAGGGTCATGACCCATTTTGACAATTCAAGTATGTGAGGATATATTTATCTTCATAAAAATAAGATTGAAAGTAGAAAGGAAAAATCACCCATAATCCTACTACCTTAACCCAACTATCATAATTTGATGTTTTCTTCTGATTGGTTTCTGTAGGCATATTTTACATCATTATAATTCAAATGTACTAATTATTTGTATTATTTGACATTTTTAATGGCAGCTTACTGTCTCCTTGCTGGGATTTACTATAATTTATGTAATCTAGCCAAATCCTGGGGAGTATGGATTGTGGAGTAGAAAGAGATGCTTTTTGGAATTAGATTTTAGAAGGCTTTGTAAACCCGCAAAAATTCGAACCATACACTAAAGACAGGAGAAGACATGGAAGGTTTTAGGGAAAGGATGGACAGGGAGAACCACATTTTAATGAAATTTTGCATATATATATGCACACACTCGCATATATGCACACATACACACACTCTCAGTTGGAAGTAGAATTTTTCTTTTTTGTATAGTGCTTTATGTTTTGAAACGTGTGCGTTTCATGCTCAGCAAAATAGTTTCCCGATCTAGATTGCCATCTCTTTGAATCCCACTGCCACATCTGCCTCTGAGTTTTCTGTGTATCCCAGACTCCGTCAGTGTAACCTGCTTGCCTGACAGGTGGTGTCCCAAATCCAAACCATTTCTCCCCAGTAAAACGTGGCGGTGTAGCTGGACAGATTTCCTCCCCTGAAAATTCATCTGAAATCCTAGTGTTCCTCAGGGGAGCCGTTAAGGAAGATAAATGAAACCCCCCTTCCCCTCCATCCTGCCAGGTGCCCCTCTTTCTTGATGGCCCCACCTCTGTCTAGACAACCGTGACAGTGTAGAAGTTTCCATCTCCTTTCCCTTTCCCTCTCCATGTTCCCTCCCCTTCAGTTTTTCCCCCCTCCCAAGCGCTTCCTGCCTGGAAACAAAAGATTGGTCCCCAGTAGCCCACTCAGGGCGATTTTAGTTTTATGCTCACCATCTGATTGGCCTAGGTACGGTGCAGAGCCCGGGTGACGTCATAGCAGAGAAGGGCTAGGGAGCGGTTGCCGAGCAGGGGCTCTACCGCGGGCGGGCAGCTGTGGCAGCGAACCGTCTGGGATCTCGCACTGGGGGCTGCAGCTTTTCTCCGCCTGGAGCCAGTGTGCGGGGGCAGGAGAAGAGCCGGGCGGAGCGGGCTGGGCCCGGGGCTGCGGCTGCGGCCGCGGGGCTGCGGCTCCCCAGCCCCGCCAGCCGGAGCGCTCGGAGATAGAGGAAAGGTCTTCACAGGGTGGCTGGAGCAGTGGCAGGTAAATCCCGCGACTTACTGCCCCCGGGCTAGCGCGGGGGTGGGGGTGGCGGCTGGGCGCTGCTTTGAGACTGCTGGGCAGATGTTCTGCCTTTCCGGGGGGCCCCCCTCCCGCTCCCGTGGCGCCCTAGCTTCGAGTCTCCTACGTGGCTCCCCTGGAGCCCTGAGACCAAGCGCGCAGTTTGCAGGATCCCGGCTCACGAACGGACAAGTGGGTGTGTCAGGGCCGTTCCCGGAGGGCCTGGGCTCCTTGGCTTGGTCAAGCCCTAGACTGCCTATTGGGGCCTGGGCCACTTAAGACAGAATTCGCCCTGAGAGCTACGTCAGCCAGTAAGTCTTATACCACCTTCCCGCTCCCCCCAACCCCGCCACAGTAGCGGTGACAGCAGTCCCCCAGAGAAGGGGAGGGGGTGTGGCCACGGTCTGGCCAAGTCCGCGTTGGAAGCCCCCAACCGGAGCAAACAGAAAAAGTGACGATTTTCTTAAAAGGGCGCCTTTCCCTATTTCTTTTATTTTTCTTTATCCCCCTCCCCTTTTTTGGTGGGGGGGAGGGTAATGACAGGGGGACTCTTTTCTTCTCTTGTGGGGATTAGAATGATGCAATAATGTCCCTAGCAAGCCTGGGGTCCGTTGGTTGGCCCTTGTCTTTGTCTGGGGAGCGGGGTCATTGGGTCCACTGCCTCCCCTTCTTCCCTGTGCCCCTCAGCTCGCAGGGGGCATTGCCCTCAGTTTGTGAACTGGCTCCAGCAAGACTACTGCCGCACTTTTGGGCGAACTGAACATTTTAGATTCTTGCTCTGGCAGGTTTTCCTTCCCTAGGTGGCGGTTGAGGGGTGGGGTGGGGGATCAACGGGGAGGGTGGTTCTGGCAAGGAGGGAGCCAGAGGTCCCACTTGTTTTTTTGGTCCCACCTTCCAGAATCCAGTTCCAGATTCTGGACTTGAGGGTTCTGGGCTGTGGTCTGTAGAAGTGAAGGAGAGAAGGGTGAGTGGCTTGGCTTTGGGAAGCATGATGGGGGCGGTTGCAGTGCTATTTTTAAAAAAATGGCTTTCAGCAGGGAAGCCTTTAGCCATGTTAGTCTTGCTCCCCCCATGGTTTTGCAGACTCAAATCCAGGCCAACTGTATGGCTGTCTGAGGTGTTGGAACAGAAGGAGGTCCATTCCTGTTGGTGACAACACTGTGGCCCTGTTCTGGGATGAGCGAGGTGTGAAGGTCAGTGCGGTTTTCACTGGGCCATTTGCAAAGTTACAATTGGGCAAGATCTGTGATTTGCTGCTTGAGGCCCCCAATCAGGGGCACCTTTGGGCAAAGGGGCTTAACATGGTAATGAATGATTAACAGCCTGGGACTTGGAGAGAGAACCATTGTAAGGCTCTGTTTCTGGATACAAATGTCACGCCCCCCATCCCCATGCAAGAAGGTAAATGGGAAGAGATTAGGTCTAGGAGGTATGCTGGGTAAGATCCTACAGCTGAGAATCCTGAGGCCAGAGAGACCTTGGATGTCAAGAAGCAGACCCTGCAAGCCTCCAGACAGGCAAGTGGGCCTTGTAGGACAGACTTAATGGATAAAGGAGGTTCATGTGCAATAGGGGTATAGGCAAGGGGCCACAGCACCTCAGGGACATTCTGACTAGTTAACCATTCCCACAGGTTGAAGATTTTTCTGGTTGGAGGTGGACATGGTATATAGAGCACACAAGTTTGCTCAGGTCTTGGGGGAGGGTGGGTAGTGGACGTACCAGGTGAGGTAAATGAGGAATAGCTGCAGGGATGGGGAGGTGCTGCCATCACAGACTCTGCTATTATGAGGTCAGAGACTAAGCTACTATGAGGTTACAGAGGGTTGCCAAGGCAAAAAAAAAAAAAATCAGATCTAGAAATCAGATGGAGTAGGTAGGAACAGATGGAGTAGATAGGATCAGATGGAGTGGGTAGCATCAGATGGACTAGGTAAGAGCAAAGCTATAGAGAGAGAGAAGAAGAAAAGCCATCATCTTATCAGGAGCCCAAAGGCCCTGATTTCCCTGGTGAGATGAAGAAGTTTTGGTGGTTGAGGTAGCTATGGCTCAGCGAAGAATTAGGGAAATGATTTCTAGATGTTTAGGAAATCAATAGCCTTCACCAGTGTAACCCACCTTCAGGAGCCAGTAACTTTGGCCAAAGGAATGAGAAGAAACTCGATGAGCAGCAGCCTCAACAGCTGGCTCTTTCCTCCTTGGTAAGGAGGGCAGGATGGGGGTCCAGGGCCCCAAATGGAAGTGGGGGAGCTAAGAATCTGGCCTAGACAGGTAGGTTGACTGCTTTTACACTGGTGGGTTAGGGCCAGGTCTGGGACCCCTGCTCAAAAAAAAAAAAAAAAAAGCCCTAATTCCGAGGGGCCCTTGGGACCCTGTGTGCGCGGGGGACGGTGTAAATCCTCTGTACTGGAAGGTAAGTGCAGCTGTCTAGGTATCTGGGGCATAGTTTAGCCTCAGCTGCAACCCCCCACCACCTGCCAGGGGCGGTTCCCTCTGCAGGGCCTGGGGTGGACTCTCCTGCCAACTCGGCACTATACAGCTTCTCCAGCAGGGGGCGGGAAAGGGCCTGCAGCGACGCGCAGGACCCGAATCCTCCATTTCAGGTGTGAAGCCCGAAGCCTCGGATCAACTAACAGCTATACATTTAAAATCTGATTTAGGGGTACTGGCGAACCAAATGAATCTCCGGGTCTGGCAGTCTGTTTCCATTTCCTCCCAGAAATGCGTCGCTTCCTACCGCGCTCCGTGGCTTTGGAAGGCATTTACATTTACATATGTGGTGATTATTTGAGTCACTAATACAGCCTAACCGGGAGTTTAATTGGAAATGTTAATCAATGCGATAGATCTGTGTCTGATTTGCACATTCGGTCACTTATCTGCAGGTTGGGGCAATCTGCGCTGCACCCAGGGGATGCAATGAGGGGCCAAACGGTGCAGCTGGGTCTGGGGGTGGGAAACATAATGGGGAGGTGGACCTCGAAGACTGGAAAGAGATGAACAATTTACTGGTGGGGAGAGGAAATCATTCCAAAGGTGTGGTCACAGAGAGGCCTGATCGCTGAGATGGAATAGGAGGGCCTTGGAATCTGCACAGTGGAGGCGGGGAGGCTAGGGTCTTTCCAAGAGATGGGAGGGGGCTGGAGCAGCAGGAGCTGGGGTGGAACAAACCCCAGGATTAGGAAGTCAGGCGTTCTCGTCTGAGTGTGTCTGCCCCTCTCTGGGCCTGTTTCCTTGTCTTTCAGATTGGAGTTAGACTAGGTGTTCTCTAAGACGGTAGTGACATTGTAGGAAGTTGGTGCATTTATTCTTGGTAATGAAGACAGGTCCACTAAAGAACAGCTTCCCTCCCCCCAAAATTGCCCCATCTTTTTTGTATACCTTCCAGTTTGGGCAAAAGCAATACAAAACAAACAACCCCACAACCACACACATTGTATCTCTTTCAGCAGTGTGGCTTTACTTATTTTATGTGAATGGGGAACAAGAGGGAAAAAAGAAGTCCAAGTAGAGAATCTGCTAGGGACCCTGAAAAGCTCTGTATGGGGGTCTTATAGGAAGGCTTGGGGTGAAGGTGAAGGAAGGGCCTGGCTAGGGGTGTATATCTTTTTACTTCCTATCCTCCCCCATCTCCCCCTGAGCCCTGGGGACGTTGTGGAATTCTGCACCCTAAGGAGACACTATCCCTAACAATCAGCACAATTGCGCCCTCTAGTGACCTCGATGGGGACACCTTTGACAGAGCTCCACATGTATCCCATAGCCTAGTCTGGGTGCCAGTGCCCTTGTGCAGCTGTTACTCCCGGTGAAGAAGGGTTCCAGTCCTTCCAAGCAGCCTGACAGAGAAACTCAGGCAGCTGCTGCTTCTTGCAAGTCCTTCTCCTTGCACATGGTTGGGCGTTTACAGAGGGAGTCATCCCCCCCCACCCCAGTGCCCTTTCCTTCTTTGGGCCTGAGAAAGGTTCCAAAACTCCTTTCCCAGAAATCTTCAGTGCTGGGCAAGGCACTTGCAATGGGAGGGCTCTATGGGTAGAGAGAGTAGTTGTCCACAGCTTTGCCCCACCCCCATCCCCATGGTGGCAGCCCTAGTCCCCAGACAGGGATTCTGCCAGGAAGATGGAATGCAGCAAGATTGGGGGGCGGTGGGCGTCGGGTATGTACAAGATGTGTGCACTGATTTCTACCTCATTCTCCAACAGGAGGCTGAGCCCCAGGTGCACAACAGGGCAGTATAGGCATACAACATGATACAGGCACACAACACCCACAACATGGTAAAGACACACAACATGGCATAGACATATGACACAAAACAAATTTGGTACATGGTGCATACACACAGCATGGTAGAGATGCAATACACATCCAACATGCTGCAGGTACGTAGTACACACAATAGCATACTGACATGATCATGTATGCAACACAATATAAACACGACACTGCACACACACCCAACATGATACAGACTCAATACACACACAACATGGTATAGATATGACACAGCACGCACACATATATACACATACAACATGGCACAGGGAGCAGCACAGAGATACGTGACCCAGAATATGCATGTGCTCACACACACTTAACACAACACTCCCCCAGGCAGGCAAGAGGAGTGTGGCTACCAGGTGGCGTGCTATGTCCTGCCAGTCGCTTTTGCATTGGCTCAAGCTGGGCAAGTGGTGGGTTCAAAGCAGGCTGCCATGGAGTTAGTAAGCAGTGCTACAATTGGGGTGGCTATGGGGAGGTGGAAGTAGGCTTAAGGAAAGCTCTTGATCTTGCTCAAAAACATGGAGGTTCTTGGTTAGTACAGGCTGGTGGTGTCCCCTCCTCTTCCCACCTCCTCTAGCACAGTTTCCCACCCTAATGAGCAGATAAGGCCTCTTGGACCAGCTCTCAGCCCCAGGGATGGGCAGGGGCCTTCTTGAGGCCATTCTTCCCCCGAGCTCTCCTCGAGCCCCACCCCTCTCTGGAGCTTTGGCAGCCTTCCCTCCCCCACCCCTGCTTGCAGTGTGAGCTCATGCAGCGAGGGAGGGGGCGGGTACACCACTCAGTGGCGCAGTGGGTGGGATTTGGAAAGGCTGCTTGGAGTATGCGTGTGGGAAGCACACAGGGAATGCCAGGGACGCTGGGGGACAGACTGCTCTGGGGTCTTGCCCAAGAGCAAGAGTATGGCATGACCTTTTTATTTGAGAAAGGGGAATTGGAGATCATGGGGCTTTCCCTGGCTCCCTTAGCCTTCAGTTTTGCTGTCTCCACCTTTACGTATTCATCTTTCTCTTTGGATTAGGACCCCGTTCATTCTGGTATCTAAGAAAATGGGTGCTAGCCTGGATCGTGCTCTGTTAAGAATTAGCATGTAGTTGCTGCTTTTCTTTAAGGACAAACACTCTTGAGGGAAGGGGAGTAGGAAGCGAGTAGGAAGGACTGCAGAGCGTGGGGTTCTACAAAGGGAAGATCAGCCTCTCCCTTGAGAAGCTCAAGTGATTGTGGGAAAAGGCAGAGAAGGGAGGGGTTAAAAAGACCCTGTCTCCTTCATGGTTAGACAGGGAAACCTCTGTGGGGAGGGTGGGGTAAATTATCACCAAAGCAACAACAGCAACAGCAGATATTATACATTCACCCTAGGAAATGTGGGGAAGACTGTGGAAGACATGTGTATGGTGGTGCTAGGAGGGTAGAGAGAAGTTCCAATTAAGATCGGAGGCTGAGGCCCTCAGCAGCTGTGAGGTGTTAGCAAGTTAGGGGGCTGCAGAGTGCTCTTGCCTGGGAGATAGACTTTTATTCCTTCTCTGGTGAAAGAGGTCGGTGGGAAGGGGAATGGCAGTGGAGGTGGAGACCTGGAGTCGCGGGATGAAACGAGCTGAATAGCAGTGCCAGGTTGCCAGGAAGTGCACGTATTCCCGGAGCCAACCTGCATTGGCCATCATCTCTCCATTTCCTATTGTATACTAGACTCTACCACCTCCTGTAATTATGCAGATTTCTTCATAATTATGCAAACTATGTAAATATTTCACATCTGTCTTATTTGATCTAGTTCTCCTAACACATGTCCAAGGTGACTAGGACAGGTCTTTTCCACTTGATAGCAAGCAGGCCCGGAGAGTGGAGAAGTGGCTAACAGCAGTTCTCACCCTGTAACTCCCATCTCCTACCTCCCACTTCCGTGCCCTTTCTGGAATCCTGTGTAACAATGCTTTCTTACACTTCTTGCCACTCAGATTCTCTAGCCGCCTTAAGGGATTTTCTGAAATTCACTGTAGTGTGTGTGTATGAGAGAGATGTTTGGGGGGTTGGATGAGGGAGTAGTAGCAGGTGGGGAAAGAGGTTCCCTCTCCCCCACAATGCTTCTCTTGGCAGGTTTCCCCCAAGAAAGAGCAGCTGAGTCCTTGCATCTTGTGGCAGTTGGTGTGCCCAGCACTGAGTCCGTCGGAGCTGAAGCCAGCCCGGCCCCTTCTCATGGGCAGCGCCCACCTGTGCTGAGGTCCTGCAGCGGTGGCAGTGTGAGGTGAGTAATGGATTCCAAGGCAGGCAGTTAGGGATCTGCAAATCCAGGTACATGCTGCCTTTCCACCAGCACTCCTGATGTCAAACACCCTGCTTGGGCCCCACCAGCTAGGCCTCAGGGCATGACCCCTACTTTCTGGGAGATTTTGCCTCGTACGTACAGCTGCCCTTGGTCTCTTGGTTCCCTCATCTCTAATATGGGAATGACAGCCTTGACCTACATTTTGGGGTGAGGAGGAGAAACAACATAACAATCATTGCCAAGTCTTTTGCAAATGTCAAGCGCCATCTATGAACTTCAGTGTAACACAGACATGCTTCCCATCAAGCTGACATTTCCTTTTTTCCTCTTTTCCTGATGTCTAAGTGGCATTTCAGCCACATGCAGCAAATTTGCCTGTCAGTTCCTGTGATTTCTACTGCCCTATAACCTTAATTTTACCTTCCTATTCAAAATGTACTCCCACCCCATCCATCCCTGCTTCTGGGCCTGGCAGAGTAAGCTTAAACCTTCCTGAACCTTCCCTCTGCCTTCCCACCCAACCAAGGTGCACTTCCTCCCCCAGCTATCCAACAACACTTGAGTCTGCAGCATGCAGTGTAGCACTTGTTTCTCTACTGCTTTAAATAATTCTCGCATGGTTTCTGGAGTGTTTGTCTTAGCAGGTAAACTACACTGTAAGCTCTTCAAGGGCAGGGACTAGATTTTACAGGTCTCTAGTCTCCCTTAAAAGTGCCTGACAGTTCCCTGGCAGCTTTGCAAGTTGAGCCTCTGTCTCTTCCTCTGTACTTCTTCCAGGTCTCTCAGCCTGCCTCTCTGATCATCCACCTGTCTTTTTGTCTGCCTCTCAGGCAGTCATTATAGCTTCTTCTGTCAGCTTCACCATCTGGCTTCCTGTTGCTGTACCCTGCATTCCAGCTTCCTGTTTGTAGCTTGCTGTCCCTCTGTCTCTCTGTCTGGTCCTCTGTCTCCTTGTTGGCTACTTGTAAGGCATCTCTTCTATTGCCCAAATCAAAAAACAGCCAACCAAAAACACAAAAAAACAAAAAACACCCAACAGAAACAAACTAAACAAGATATAAGCAATACAATTCCCTTTCACACTGAGCATACATTGGGCCTACAGGACAAGGTAAAACTGCAGCTCAGCGACAGGTGTTTCTGTGATGCCTTCTCCTGAAAGGGAAGCTCCAGAGTTTCAGCCGTGGAATGGAAGGTATGAAATTACAGCCTTGTCGATACTGATGCATTCAACTTTCTGGTGATGTTCTGGTAGGGGATCCTCTATAGATCTCGATGGACAGAAGGTAACTAGAACTGCCTAAAATAAGAAGCAAGCCCCTGGATCTCTCCTGGGTGTTCTATGACAGCTACAACAATAACTTTTATTTATTGAGCGTCTGTTGTTGCTAGCTCTATGCTATGCACTTTATTTGCGTGACACCATTTGCTCCTACGGTAACCCTGCGAGGTAGGTATTTTTCCTAATAGTTATTTTTGTTTCTGATTATACAAGTGACACTAGCTAAGTTAGGTATTACTATTATTGTTTTTTTTACTAAGAAGAAGATAGAGGTTGAGAGGGGCTAATAACTTGCCTGTAACTAGAGACATGCTGTGGCTGTGGGAAGAAAGATACTTCCTGGAGAGAGTTTCCCAGCATCCCAAGTTATTTTGGTACCCTCTAGTGCTCACACACATACACACACCCTCATAAGCACACTCACGTACTCTCGTACATTTCCACGGTCACATGGTCCCCTAGACTCCCACTCACTTTTCACACTGGAATCATTCATAGTGACAGTCACTCTTACCCCTCACCCTCACACAGTCATATTTACAAACACACTGTATTCAGGCACGTTCACACTGCCACACACTCACATTCGTATATTCACATTTTCATATTGATACACACTCATACTTACCACACACTCCATCCTCACGTTCACACCCACTCACACCTTTGTGCTATTTATTCCATCCTCACACATTCACAGTCCCACAGTTTCACACTCACATTCACACAGATGATACAGTCACCCTTACCTGCTCAAATTCCTGTACAGTCATGCATACTCTACCCACAAATACACACTGACCTCCCCCATGCACACTCAAACTCTTCCTCATACTCAGCCATACACACACTCAATTTCATAACTCCAACATGTTTGCACTGATATCATCACTATTTCCTCCTCACAGTCACACAACTCATCGTAGGGACACAAACACGTGCATATATGCGAATATATTCACATTTGCATGTTCTCACGCCACGAGCACCATCTCACCCACTTGCACTCATACACTCAGAATTACACACTCTTGCACTCATATACCATCCCCCTGCCCCTGGCACATTCACACATAGTCACGTTCACACATAGAAACACACATTTTGACATACACTCACACTCATGTACTCACTTACTTCACACTGAGACATAATCACATCTTATACCAAACTCACAGGCACACACACTGAAGTACAACCATACACACGCATTTTCATAAATTCAGCCATTTTCACTAACAACCATTACTCTACCCCGTCACGTTCATATGCAGTCACTTACACAGGGGTATTCACATTGACACACTGACAGACGCATATGCTCATTTACAGTCAGTACTCACACAAATTCACATTAGTATACAGTCACACTTCACACGTACACTCTCACATATTCAGACATTCTCACATTCACAACCACATACTCAAAATTATACACTCCTGCTCATCCCCACAGACACACAGTCACACTATCCCACACTCATGTACGTTCACATGTATACTCTCTCACACACCATCTCCCGCTCATACATCACACATTTTCGCAATGGCAAAATCACACTCACCACACACTCACGTTCTTACACATTTCTACTTTTCTACTCTCACACTGATGCACACTCACATTGCTCACATTGCTACATGTGTTCACACCAGTGCACATGTAATGACATGCACAGTCACTGACCTGCATTTGCACTGGTGCGCACCACACACAATTCACATTGCAACAGTCAGTTCACATAGATACGTACATGTACTCATAGGCAATTATTGATACTACACATGGCCACATAGACTCACAGTCACACTCATCCTGCCACATCCTCACTTACATTCATATGCACTGATACACTTAACTTACACTGACTCACGTGCCCATACAGTCACACACTCTTCTGTAAACTCCATGTACTTTTACCCAGACTCTCACACGGACACATTAACACTGACACATATTCACATTGATACTGACCTATACTCCCTTAGTGAGATAATCACATTGACCCACGTCTATGCACATTGATTCACACATACTGATAGCGACCCACACACTCATGCACATGCTCATACATACTTTCCCAAACTCTTACATATGCCCCTGTACTGATACTGTGATATTGCTGCATTTGCTCACTTTCTTGCTGACACACACTGTGATGCTCCCAATTGCAGGCAATAGTTTATATTCACAGTTGTCATTCTTTTTTCTTTCTTTGCCACTAGTGCTCTCCTCACCCTTGCTAAAAGGTTTTTGGGCAACCAGTGTCCAAAGGAAGAATGTTGATCTTATCCAGGGTACCAATGGGAAATAGATCCTTCCAGAGCAGAAAGGAGTGGGATTTATGTCTAGGATTAAAAAGAAAAAACTCAAACCCACAGATCAAGTTCTCTTTCCTTTCCACATAGTTCTCTTTGACAACGATCATCTCTAATAGAGCCTTAGTCAGTCCTGTCCAACAGAAGTTGAAGTTTAGATGGTGTGTTTATTTTCTGGAAGTTTATGGCTTAACTTGCCACCTCATTTCTTTCCCAGGATGGGGAGAAGGTGAAGAATGTGTTGCTTTATGAACTCTTAATGGTTTTCTATGCAAAAGTGCATGTCTCCAGTTTTATGTTTATAATCTGGAATTGCCTGCTAATTACACACATGGAAAGGGCAGGCCTGCTTCCACCAGGCACTTCTCATGTAGCCAGGTATACTTAATACACTGTTAACCCTGGAACATGGCATTCAAGAAAAGGAAAGAGAAGGTTAATGAACTATCTGGATGATAAAGTAAATTTCTACTATGAGTGTGAATGCGCGTACGTAGACCCCACTGAAATTTCAACAGCTGTTACTAACAAGTTACCAGAGGAGATTTCTCAGTAGGCGTGGGTAAAGATAAGCTGAAGGGAGTCCCTTGCATCCAGACAGACCATAGATTTTCCTGCAAGTGGGTAGAAAGAAGCACAAATCCAGGAGTGAACCATTGGATTAGGAGCCTAATGCTAGAGCCGTTTGCCACCAGTGAGTTAGAAACACAAGAGCTCCTTGTAGGAGCCTCCCTAGTATGTGACTTCTGCTGGAGTCTCCCTGGAGCAAAAATGAGTGAAAAATATGCCCACGCTGCCATTTGATATGGGTTCTGGCATGCTATGGGGAAGAGTCTATGCTCTGGAACATCACTCAACCTCCCTTTTCCCCCTGCCACCTGCCAGTAGATTGAGAACTTCTTTGATAGCAAGAACTATATCATCTTGCTCATTTTGGGTTCCTGATGCCTAGCACAATGCTAGGTTCAGAGCAGCTACTTGTGAGACTCATAAGAAACTAGAGGAAGTAGGTGGGCAACAACATGTTATCAGTACAGATCCAGTGTCTCTCTTCCTCAATCCCAGAATTCCAGTGGCATTACTGGATCAGACTGGGGATTGTCTATGGGCCCCATATAGTGCTAGGCCCAGAAGGAGATTCAAATGGGTGAAAGACACATACTCTGCCCTCGAGGTACTATCATTTGTGTGGGAAAGATAAAATTCCCATGGAACAGTAGTACAAGTCTTGAAGCTTGGGCTTGGAGGGATCCTTACCATGAAATCAAGTGATCTTCATGCTCTAAAGGCCTGGAAGATCCACAAGTGGTTGGGGACAGCAATCAGAATTTAGGGAAGCCACTTCCCAAAGTAAACCTCCTCATAGATGTCTTGCTCAGCACAGGGCTGTACCATCTCCCCAGAAGATTGTGTCACAGAGCACTTTGTCACTGGGCCTAAGGTACAGGAAGAAAAGTGAGCTATAGAACTTAATGGAAATATTGTACTTAATTAAGATATAGCCACCACCTCCTTCAGGAGAAGGCAAATGCCGCCTTCATTTGCTGGCAATTTTACATTTGATAGTTTTTGCCAATACCTCGAGACTCTCCAAAGGCAATTTATACAATTTACAGTGCTGGCTGAATATTAGGAAGGGAAAAAATGCACTTGCCTGAATTTATTTGAATTTAGTGAGAAGCACTAGGTGAGAAGACCCACTCCCTTGCATTTGTGTGATATTTTATACTTTTCAAAATATTTAATAACCCATTCTTCCATTATGATAGAGGTGTTAGGAGCACCAACTCTGGAGTCAGACGGACCAGCGTTTGAATCCCAGTTTGGCCAGTTCCTAGCTGGGTAACATTGTTTGAGTACTTACTTATCCCCCTTAAGCCTCCGTATCCTGATGTGTAAAACGGGAGTGACACTAATGTCATCTTCCTCATGGAGTTGTTAAGAGGATGAAATGAGATATGTGGAAATGTTAAGCACAAGGTCTGGCTTATAGTAAATGTTCAACAAATGATGCATCTTATTATCTTTACCACAGCCCTTTGAGGTAGGTGCCTTCAAAGGGACAGATCCCTGAGATAACAGAGAAACAGTATGGTTCTTTGCAGCCGAAGACCTGATTTTCACAGGACTTTTTGCCTCTTTTCCATTAAGTCTTTATTTCAGCTTAGCCACAAGCTAGGTGTCAGTGCTCATTCCCACTCAAGAAGATGAGTGAAAAATCAGTTTGATCCGTGGAGAGTTTCCTTAATTCCTGTGTCACTTTAGGACATGTTTATATTGCCACTGCAACAATGTTTCTTGTTCCTTTAGATGTTTCCTCTAGTCCTACCACTTCCCCCCTTTTTGAAATCAGTGAAGCCCTCAGTGATGCCACCTTCATTTGCTGGTACAAAACTTGCGGGGGCAGTGGGTGGAAGTGACTCCTGATGCAGGTGGAGCCAGTGGTTGGCTCTTTAACCATAGGCGGTCCTCTGCCCTTGATTTTAATGTTGAAATGTCTGCTCTGTGGGTAGAGGGCCTGCCCATTTCTAGGCTTTGGTCCCAAGCACCACAGTGGAGGCGCAGTTCACTTACTCCAAAGCCTTAAGAACATTCGTGTCCATGCAAAAGCTGTAACTGAGAAAGCATCTTGTCACACTTTGTGTGACTAAGGAAGCAGAAATAAGAGCATGGGCATCAGAGTCACACAGTCATGGGATCGTATAGTCTTACTCTTCTATTTACTAGCTCTATGACCTTGGGCAAGTGACTTAATGTCTCTGAATGTCAGTTCTTTCATCTGTAAGATAGAAGTACTGTAAACAATACCTTATTTGGTTATGCAGGTTACGTGAACTTGTACATTAGTGACTTTTAGCAGAGTGCTTGGGACATGATAAGATATCAACAAATGATAGCAATTTTGTTTATGGCTTGTGAAATCTGTGGCAATAATTGTAAACATCTTCTATTGGTAGAATGTCTTAAATTACTTCAAAGCGGTTCCCACAGGATCTTCATAACCTTCTGGTAAGATGGTCACCTTTTCCAGATGAAGAAATAGACTCAGAGAGGCCAAGTGATATACCCAAGGTAATGAAGCTCATTATTGGCAGTGCTGGGCTGAGAAAGCACCAGTCCAGATTGAATATTTGCATCTTCACTTGGCAAAGCCTTTGGAGGCAACAGTTAGCAAATAAGAGCTATTTGAACCGAACATAATTCTTCCTGTGAAAAAAAAATTAAATGTGAGCTACAGTTTATCTACTAGCTGAACCATACTGCTTCTCTCTGTATCTCATACAATGCCCAGAACATGCAAGGGTGCAACAAATGTGACATAATATAGCAGCACCTTTCCGAACAGGGCTGAGTGATATATGGCCACAGTGGCATCATTCACCACCAAGAAGAAAATCTTTCTTGAGGCATACTGTGTGATTTTGTTCATGCTGCTCTAGTAACGCCAAATGTTCAGATTCTGGGAATTCTTAAAACATACTGAAACACATCAACAGACCTCTGGTGCCACTTGGCCATGTCTCTTCTAACATGAAAATCAAGCTTAGTAAACTTTAGGGAAAGGATGGGAGGACGAAAAGATAGGAGAGCTTTTGACCTGTCTGTAACATTTGCCTCGTAGCCATACATTTATCTTAAAGCACTCTTCTCTTGGTTTCCGTGATGTCATATTGTCACTTCCTCCACCTCTTTGACCATCTTTCTCGGGAATCACTGGTGACTCTTCCCCTTCCAGCCCCTAGATGTTGGTGTTACCCTGAGGTCTTTTTTATTCTATACTCTTCCTGGGCAATTGTACATATTCCCCCGCTGATGGCCTCCAAATTAACATCTTTGGCCCACATGTCCAGTTCTCCATTGAACAGTTTTGTAATGTCAAATGAATGTGTTAGAACTGCTGCTGCAATTGTATTTATTGTCTTAATATTGCTATCTCTAATGAGAGGAATAGATATAGATAGAGATATATTTTTCCCACCACATGTTAATGGAAGTTTCCTTCAGGTTTTTAGTACTTGCTATGTGGTTTATACTTCTGAAAGACAAAATGCTTAGATATTTGGCTTGCTTCCCAACAAATATTCTTAATTTAATTTTTAATGAGATATCCAATGTATCACCATTCTTATCTTCTCATCTTTGTATATTGACTTATATGATATAAGTTATGTATTTGAGGTCGATTTGCAGGTATTTAGTCTTTGAAGAATTATTATGTTTACTGGTAAAGTCTGTTATAAAAATTTAGGTGAATTTGCTATAAAACTCATTATAAGTGCTGTCCTATTGGCCAAAAATATTAGAATTATTTATTGTCATTCTCTTGAGAATACGATTATTGCTACTAGACGAATGGCTGCTACTACTAAGGACTTCCTACATATTCATATTAATTATCAGCACACCAACTTCATTAGTTGTTTTTCATCACCATTCTAAGCTAGCTGGCTGCTCTCATTTCACAAATATGGAAACTGAGGAGCCATTCTATTTGGAATTCCAAGCATAAACTAAAGGCTACAAAAGCCATTAGTCCTCCCACCCTTCTCTGGGCCTCTTGGGATAGAAATATATTTCTAACCAGATTTCCATTTTGGGCTCCAGAGACCAGTTAATCCCACCAGGCCTAGCATCCCTGCCATTCTTGGCCAACGTTTAAAATAGAGTCCCCTCTTGAAATCTCTCTTTCCCAGTCTTCCCATTCTCTCACTGCCTGTGCTCCCTCTCCCCTGGCTGATCTTCTTACTGTTGTCAGTTTTCAAAATTATTTCCATTTTGCTGCCTAGAATATCCCACTTCATGGGGAAAAATTTCCATAAGTCTTCAACCTTAGACATCTGCTACGTTGTCACCGAAGTAATAGCTCTGAACTTCAAAGTTAATCATGCTATCCCACCACTCAAAACCTCTTCATATACACAGGAAGAGTCTAAACCCTGCAGAAAGGCCTATAAGACCCATCTTAATTTGTCTTTACTGATCTTATTTTTACCCATTCCTCTTCTTTGCCTCTAGTCTCCTCTGGGCCTTAACATGCATTGTTCCTTGTGCCTGAAACATGATTTGGTTACTTGTTCTTCCTAATTCAACTCAAGTATACTTCCCCTGTGAAGCCTCCTTCTTCAGGCTGCTGGGAGTCCCCCTCTCTGTTCTTCCACAGCAACCTGTTCTGTTGCTGATCTTTGCACTGAGATGTCATGGCTGACACCCATTACATGTTAAGTCTCTTCAAGGGCAAGGACAACCTTGTTCACCTCTCACCCTAGAACCTGGTAAACTCCTACTCATCCTTCAGCACTCTGCTCAAGTGCTATATCCTCTGACCCCTCTGGGCAGTGTTAGCTACCCTTCTTCCACTGTCCTTTCAAAGCATACTCTGCCTACCTTGGCAAATAATGGCTGCTATGTAAATGCTGAATGAATAAATTTCTGAAAGTTTAATGATTTCCTTAAGATCCCAGAATAATCCAGAAGTAGGGCTAGAATTAGTCATTCTTCCTTTCTTAGAGACAATTCTTTTCGATTTCTAAATGACCTACTAGTTAAAAATCAATCCCCGTAGCCGGGCATGGTGGCGTATACCTGTAGTCCTAGCTACTTGGGAGGCAGAAGCAGGAGGATCACTTGAGCCTAGGATTTCAAGGTTGCACTGAGCTATGATTGTACTACTGCACTCCAGCCTGGGCAACAGAGCAAGACCCTGTCTCTTAATAAATACACACGCACACACACACACACGCACACACACGTATATATATTAGCCTCCAAAATTAAGACTGCATGCATAACAAGATGCAACTTAGTTCTTAAATATAACATGAAAGGAAAGAGGTTTTTTAATCCAAGAGTTATGTTCCTAATACATTTCCCCAAAAGAAGTCTGTTCTGGCCGTATGTGGCTACAGTTCTAAAAAATCCTTTGTGTCAAACCATACTGATCCCTTCTTCTGTAGTTCATCAGGAGCCACCATCCTGGTTTTTTAAGTCTTGCACATGTTACTTTCTTCCAGAGGTTTGAGATCTGTTCCTTTCCTTCTACAACACCAACATCATTTAGTCCAGCAGAAACGGGCCCAAAGCTAAGAAACCTAAGCCAGCATGCTTGGAGTGTTCATTGGTTGAAATATACTGTTGAATAATAATACCTGATACCAACCTAGTGATTTCTGTTTTTAAAATCCTGCTCAAGTGCTATGTCCTCTGACCCCTCTGGGAATGTTAATTACCCTTCCTGTTCTGTCCCTCCAAAGCTTCTTGTGCCCACCTGGGTTGCATCACACTGTATTCCTATTGTATGTATGCATGTCTGCCTTCCTCACTAGACTGAGCTCTTTGAAGATAGAGTCTGGTCTTTATTCATCTTGTTTTGTATACCTCCTGTTCCTGACATAATACCTGGTACATATGAATATTGGTGACATGGGGATGTAAGGCCAAGCAGTGATGTTCTTTAGAATAATATCAAACATGTTTCTTATGTGTGGTAGTATGATGTCTCATATAGCAGTCAGGTGAAGAGAGTCTTGCCCTCTTCTAAAGTGGCATAGCCCCTCCTTTATCAGCATTCTTCATTTGCAATGCACATACCTTTAGTTGTTTTGTAGTTCTGTTTTTGTCTGTATATATGACATAGATTTTATACATAATGTGCAACCAGGGATGACACCCACTGCTGGAGCCTATAACCTCACTCAGGGCTGGACACTTATTTTTATCTATTTACACCCATCACCTAGTATGGTGCCTGGAACATAGGCACTAGTAAATGATTGTTGTTTGAGTAAATGAATGCCTGCACAGATGGGTTGTTTCAGGAGCCCTAATAATAGATCATATTCTATTCTAGAGTTATGGTCTGACCTCTCAAAGTGTAGTACATCTCTGTTTTGGATTCTCTGAAATGAAAGTCAACCAGAAATCAACAAGGATAAAGCACTAATTGGTGTGTTTTCCTATAAAAAGCAATGTTTGGCTGACATAAGAGCTTTTCTTTTCCTCTGTTTATACAGCTGTGTAACCAGTAGACTCTCATTATTAAGGTGTGCAGAAGAGCATAGGGCATGCCTAGGCAATCTGCTAAAAGCCACAAAACCAGCTGGTGATTGGCTGACATGATTTGGGAGTGCTATGACGTGGGGAATTTATCAGGCTCCATCTTGAAGGAGAAAGAACACTCTGAGATGAGCATGATTTGATATAGAATAATATATATTTACTATGAGTACCCTGGTTCCTTCCCCTTTCTCTCCCCAACATTTTTGTCACAATGTGTTCTAGGTCACAGTCCAGGCTCCACAGGTATGATTTCGGAACTATTGACTGATTTCCCCTCAGGCCTGCTGATTCCAGCTTCTTGCACCAAACCTTGCTTCTGCTTTATCTGCACTTTTCCTCCCAGAATGCCATATCTTCCTTCTTTTGAGGTGAAGGCTGGGGACCCTGTTATCTCAGCTTGGGGGCTTCCCAGGGCCACGGAAAGACTTAGGCACATAGCAATCTTCACTTTGTATGTGTGTGAGCAGCTGCAACCAGGTATTAAAGTGAAGGGCAGCAAGGGGAACAAACTACTTGGTGGATCCAGCAACTTGCAAACGAAGACCTTGGGTAAGCTGGGCACAGGAAGGCCATGGGAAAGCCAATATATTCAATTGTGAGCTCATCCTTCAGATAAGGCTTTTTGGTTTCCAGAGGGATTGCTTTGGGCTGATTATGATCTTTTTTTTATACCCATGGTCAGTTTTCTTTAAGGCAACACATTTGTCGTTGGTGAGGCCAAAGATGGAGAATTCCTACAAGTAAGATTTGGAATTTCTGCAATTAAGCCCATGGGCAGCTGAATGTTTATCCCTACCATTGTGAAGTGGGATAGATGGAAAGTAAGTCTTGTTACGTCCCACTCTTCCTCAGTATTTGAGGAAAGCCTTTTTTTTCAATAGATGGTATTTCATCTTCCTTAACCATAACTCCCAAATAAGATGCTGCAATGCATGCTCAGCTCTTTTAAAATACGGGCATGTAAACTTAGGTCAAGGGGCAAAACTTGAGGAAGAGTTGCTGCATTTTACACCAGTTCAAATTCTTTAACCTCCAGTCCTGGCAAGAAGTCACTTTTTTGGTAAAATGTGAGTTTTGCTAAGTTGATCTAAGGTCCTGGCTTAGAAATAATACCAGATCTTAATTGCCCCCATGTAGCTCTTCTATTCAGATATGCAATGGACACCTTGCCTATAGAAAGCTTATTTGGGTCCAGGGAACCTAGGAATAGAGCAAGGACCTAGGATGATGAGCCATGCATGGTGCACAAGTTGGAAAGCAGTGCCCAGGCACCTCTATGGCATGCAGAAAGCCCTTGCAAATTCAGGAATTGAATTTCTGAGCCTAAGTTTGAGGAAATTTGTGGATATTTCACTGGGGTGGATCAAGGAAGGGTATAATTATCATTCATGCATGGTAACCAAGAGCAGCTAGAATTCCAGAGAGTCAGGACATTGGCTTACCATATCCTGCTCACTTGGGATGTTAGTCTGCATCTAATTTGTTCCATCTGAATGCTTCCAAGGATGTTACATCCTCTGTTTGAGAACTAGGAAATGTTTTATTACCAGATTTTGCTTCCCTTTTCTTCTTCCCACCCATTTCTTTAAGGCGTCTTTTAGGGTTATTCTGTTTTTTTATGCTTAAAAATATTTCTACCTCTGTTCTTTATCCATCTTATTTTCTCTTCTTAGAAGCATCAATATTTGAAATAAAAAGCTGAAACCTGTAATAATGCATCAGTTTGCAAATATAAATACATGTCAGGTAATCATTAGCATTTTCTTGGCATTAGCTCATGCAGCATACACAATGAATAATAAAGTATGGTGCTGCATACATTTAGAGGCTTAAGAAAGCATGTGAAAAAGAGCTATTTAAAAAAACAGAAAAATAGCTCTTTGTCCCTCATAATATATGCAGTATATGAGGTCTGGATGCTAGAGTATACCTATTGATTTCCTGATTTGCAACCTGACATTGAAATTTGCAACTATAATCATACTGGCTTATTGGACTCAATTAATGTCAAGTTCCTGCTGACAACAATGGAAGTCACTCATAAAAACATTAGCAGAGAACCAGGACTACAGCAGAACCGACCTCATTTGCTTGGGTGTATGAGAGAGATCATGAATGTATTCTGTGTGAGTGTGCTTGTATGTATGTCAGCAGTGAGCTATCTCTTGCGTGATCTAAGATTGAAACTAGGCAGCTGTAAAAAGAGCTAGTACCTCCCTTGCTTGTCCGGCTGCTTTTGCAAATCTCCTGCCTAACAAGTAGCTCAGCTCCTCCTGATCAAATGATCTTAGAATTGGCTTCCCTCCATTACACACTGTAATGGTATCTCCCTGGCGAGGCTCTCTGAAACAGCACACCCCTGTCTCTGATAGCAGAGTTCCCTTGGTGAGTGCCCCAGAAGAGGCAAGCTCCTAAACAAGTCCGTCTAAGAATTAGTACAAGTGGCCAACGAAACCTGTTGGAGTTTTGTCAGTAAATCACCTAGCCTTGGGGCTTTGGATGGGAAAAGCAATTGAAATCAGTAAGTACCAGCCTGAAGTGGGTTGAAATGAAAAAGCTAGACCTGTTGTATGAATATTTTGGGTGGATAAAAATGGCTATATGAAGAGTGTGTGTGCATTTGTGGGTTTACTTGGATACACATTGTATTTGTATGCTGGAAAGGAAATTGACAAGAGTTTAAGAGCTTAAGAGATTCTAGTCTCAAGTATTTCATTTATTTTGTGAGCCTGAACAAGTCACTTAACCTCTGTGCTTTGTAAATTTCTCATGTGGAAAATGGGGGTGGTACTCCCTTCTTCAGAATAGTGATGTCAAGTTCAAATAAGAGCAAAATATGGAAGCTCTTTGGACATTACAAAGTCATATATTTAAAAATGAGGTATTGATAATCAGATGGTAGCTGGCCTCTAAATGATGCCCAATCGCTTGTCAGTTAAACTAGTGCTGATGTTTCCAAACATGCCTTCTTGTGTCTGATCTGCTACAAGTAGACATGTAGGTTTATGTAACATTATGAAAAACTTACTCATAAATGCAACAAATACATAGAATGTATAGAGTTCCATTTCATTACCTCACACATGTATGTAATGCTTCTTGGGAACAAGAGACTGTACTAGATAGTGTGAAGGCAAATAATTATGACTGAGGAGCTCTTACCTTCAAGGAGCTTCTGATCTAATGAGGGGAGTGACATGCATGATGGCTATGTGCAATTTGAGACAAGATGATGGAAATGCTAAGTTGAGCCCATCTAGCTAACTGTAGTTAGTGGTTGGGCTATCCCTTTTCCGTCTAGTCTGAGATGGCAGTGTGGGTTCAGAGTTGCTGGGAGATCCAGACCTGGCTCATTCTTCTCCCTGTAAAATGCCCTCTTTGGCATCTCAACATATTATGGGAATTAATGCCTGAAAAGTTGTTAGACATCTTCCAATGCAAGTTGCTGTAGAAATGCAAAGAAATGTATATTATTTCTTTAAAACCATAAGACATTGTCCCTTTGGGGAATGCTAGATTATTTTTTCTTGCTTGCTTTCTTTTTTCTTTTTTTTTGCAATTAAGTCCACTATATCTTCTTACATTATCAGTCATAAGTGAGCCAGTTGGTATATTTGTCAATAATGCATCCAAGATAAAGTGGATTTAGTGTCACCATAAGCTAGTTAGCAAAGCATGGTTTTTTTCCCAGTCTATACCTGAAAGCTCAGCTAGCCATCTTGAAAATGTATGCTTTTGGTTACCAGGGAGCCCAGGAAAGAGCCAGGAGGTGTAACTCTTGGATCCTTTTGCCCACCACCAAAGTATAATTCAATGAACACATCATTCTGATAGTAAAAGCAGCAACCTCATCCTCAATACAAAGAACAACCCAGTGTTGATATCATTGTCTAAGGAGACATTATCTGACTTTAAGCCTATGTTTACTTAATACCTTGAAGTCTGAAGGCTGTCATTAAGAGTTCAATTCTTCTTCATCTGTAGAGCTAATTCTTGTTATAAAGAATTCTCAAATTCTATAAATTGGAAATACTCTCATGTTTTAACATGATGAAAGTTCTTTGACCAATTTATTATGCGTTTGAGCTCCTAAAATCCATCTTCTTTTATATGTGCTCATTTCAGTATGTTATTGTAGCACTGTCATCTCTTCAGCTCAGGGTTTCTTACAACCCTATTCTTCATGTATGTATATCAGAAACATTAGGAAGTTCATCCTGGAAATTTCCCCTAGGCTATATTTCAGTCTTGTGTTAGATCTTCTCATTTGATATGAAAAGGACATTAAACAACATTGGTGTGCTCACTGATTTGTGATAATAGCCTTGTGTGGCTGGTGGTTTTGAAGCTTTATCTCTGGGTTCATTAGATCATGACTGTACATCTGCTGGCCTGGGCTTTTGTTTTTGAAAGGAGGCTAGTACTGATTTGGTTTTCATTGGGAAAACGTGAAAATAGTTATTTAGATTTTGAAAGCAGACAGAATAATACAGACATGTTTGTTTCTATATGTGTCTCTGATGCTATCAGATCTGATAAAATATTTATTTCAATTGCTATGGCTTAATAGATGAACTTGCAAGCTGTAGGACTAGTATTTCTGGATTCTTATCCTTTACATACCTGGGTAGAGTGCCTGTGGCAAATGGGCACAATCGGCATTTTTGGTTGTATCCAAACCAACACCTATGCCATAGTATGAATTTTGATCATATTAGCTAGAATATAGTTGGTTACTCATCTTTCCCCTTGACTTCTGGATCCATGCAAGTTGGTGGCTTTCTTTTTTAACCTACTCAGCATTCCCTGAGTGTCCAGTTTGGCACTGATTAAGAGAATGTATTTTGGAGGAAAGAGAGAATAATGACAATTGTTTGTAATGCCTAATCATTTCATCTACAGTTGCCATGAATCTTGATAATAGTCTTTCTCTAAAATGCTCTGTAGTAAAGTTCTGTGTCAAGGCAAGTCAGTGAGGGGCTGTATGTATGTGTTCATGTATTCACCTGTGTGCATGTGCCCTCACGCTTGTAGGTGGGTGAGAAGGGAGAGAGAAGGAGAAAGGGAAAAAGAGAGGTAATCTGTCCTAGTACTCTGAAAGAAAGGGTGTTCAGGCTCCTTGGTTATCATGAAACAAAAGGCATATTTCTTATTGCTGATGAATTTCAATTGTAATTACAGAGCATTGGTAAACCACATTAAGTCCCAAGGGCTGGATCAAAAATATACACCATCCACAGAAGCCATTTGAATTATTTCTGAAAAACCTAGTTGTTAAGTATATAATTAATTTGTGAACAGATATAAACTGTTGCTGGCTGTCCATTAAAGTTAGCTCTTTACCCACAATGCTAAGGGCCAAGTTCTAAAAGTGAAATGAGTGCCCTGTGGCTAGATGCAATGTGCCACTCTCTTGCATGTTTCTGTTCTGTTGTAGAAGTGAACAACAACAGTTAAACTTTAAAGATAAACAGTTTTTTTATTTGGGTTCCTAGAGAATAATGGTGTTTTTGTACAATTCTTGAAATAGAGCCTACAGCCACCCCAAACAAAATAGTCTCTTTCAAGATCTTGGAAATAATGACATCATAGGCAGATTGAACCAGCAACGCATTAATAGTATCCTTTGTAGAAACCTGTCTCAGGAGAGGACCTGGCTTAGTAGATTGGTGTTGTTTATAAACATAACATAATAGAATCCCCTTTTCTCTACATTTGTGGAATAGTAGCAGATACCTCCCACTTGGGAAATAAATACATTAACAGCAAGGCTTCCTTGCCATGTCCCTACCCTTTCTCTATTGGTCTTCTAAAACTGCTTTGAAAGTGAGTTAAAGATAGGAAGAGCCTCCTGCACTATTCTTTTGTCACCAAATCAGAATTATCTGGAACCGTTAGCAGATGATGACAGCTTGTGCCTTGTAAAGAGTAGTGAAGAACTGAAGTAATATCGGAATAATTCAAGCAAAACCATATCTGAAATGTCTAGGGAAACAGAGAGATTATTTGGTTCATGCTTTACTAAGTTTCTGGTGTGGAACTAGACATCGGTCCTTCGATTTCATTTCCGTCTCCGTGAAAGTTTTCTTCTAACCCCTCTTATGATGCTCTGATGAGTTAAACTGAAACACTTCCAGTTTGATGGACAGTAGAAAGGTAAGCCATATAAGCTGGATCCTTTGCAGAATGCCTGTGACACTGACCACAGTAAGTGTATGCTGGTGAAATTTTGATCAGGGATTTTTAGTGCAATATAGAATATAGTTTGAGTTTTAGATCCCAAGTATCCCTTTCTTCCCAGCCTAAGCTGTACCTGGTCAAATGAGGTCAGGATAATCAGGCAGCCTGAAAAGAAGCAGGCCATCTACCTGCTTCTCTGGTCAGAGGGAGTAATTAGAATAAAAAAAGCAACCCTGTTGTTAGCCACACCTATTTGTCAAGAACAAGGGAGCATAGTATATTAAATTCCATAGTTGCACTAGAACCATGACTGGCCCAGAGTTATTATACAAAATCAGCTTTGTATATACTTTAAAGAGGTCATGGATGGAGCATGTTTCTCTGTCATCTGAAGTAATATGTCATCAGAAAATATATATCATCCAGAAAATGGTGGCTCTCTTTCCTTGAGACACATTTTTCAGAAATCTGTCTACTAGGTATTTTGATTTAAATGTTCAGTTCCTTTGCAGTAGCTTTGAAATTTCATTATTTTTACTGAGCTAGATTTTGTACATCCAAAATTTATGTAATAATCACTTCATATTCAGACATTATTTCTGAACCCAGAAAAGTAAAACAGACAAAAAACTAGTGCCTTGTTTCTGGTGGCAAATTCTTCTCAGTGACTAAATGAAAACCATGAACCTGTCCAGTACAGAATAATGCCATTGGTGAAGTCAGTCTTAAACTCACTTTAATTCTAGAGAAACAGTGAATTTATCAGGACCAAAAATCCAAATGCAATAGAGAATGTAGACACATTAGCACTGGTTAAGTTTAAGCTCTAAATTGCAGTTCTAGTTAAAATATTTACTAGTACAAGTAGTATCTATGAATATACTTTACCCTTGACATCATAATTACTTTTTTAAAATTATTTTTTGTAGAGACAAGGTCTTGCTATATTGCCCAGGCTGGTCTCCAACTCCTGGCCTCAAGCAATCCTCCCACCTCAGCCTCCCAAAGTGTTGGGATTACAGGCGTGAGCCACCGTACCTGACCCACAGTTACTTTTTTATTGTACCGTGTATTGTAGTTTCACCTATATAGGAAAATGTGAGCCTTATAAAATTGTCAGTGGTAGTGACAAAACATTTATTACTGAGTATTTTCACTGTTGTGATTACTGAAAAATTACAGAACTGGTCTTAATTCATTAAGATAATGCAAGGCATGACAATTAGGCAAAAGAAAAGAGATCTCCTATCCAAAGCAAGATCAAGCCAATCATTGCTAGTTGGCAGTCACCTGTGCAAATGGAGAAGCTATTAATTGATACTAACCTAGTCTTGAGGAATTATAGACTGTATATATTTGAGAGAATTTCAAACATAGTAAATTTTTAAAAATTCTCTGCATAACATGATGTAACTTAGAGTGCATTATTGCAAATCATAAACACATTGTAACCGCTAAAGGGCTAAAAAGAATTATGATGGATTAGTTCTCATTACAACAGTTAACGAGTAGACCCCTGCTTTTGTTATTGTTGTGCTTAGGTTTGTTTATAGTACATATTGTTGAAACAAAGTGATATGCTAAGTCATATTTGGAGGGTTCTTATGCTCTTAAATTAGTGCCAGGTAATACTTGATAAATTTACAGAGATTTTCTTGCAAAGGGATTTGATTTTCCTTGAACTCAAACTGGGGATTCACTTGGAAGGTACTCTTAGCACCTACCTTGTGCTGGTAAGTGTCAGGGCCTTGTGGAAGGATATGAATTAGAGTAAGAAAACACTCGGAGACAGAACCATTTCCTTGGGGAGTTCCTGCTTTTTCAGTTCACTTTATTCTTACAGGGTGATGAAACCCAAATGTACTCAGACCTAGACACAAGATACTGAAGAATAATGGAATTAAGAGAAAATAAGTTCCTAAAACCCAGACTGGATCTTACAACCCTGTTACCTCTGTCATCTCCCTTGTTGTTCTGTGTTCCAGGACATAAAATATGACAGGGAGTAAGGTTATGGTGTCTCCTCAGGAAGTGACCCTCTCCTCTGGAGCTACTCTTTGCTTATGGTGGCATTTGGCCCACCTTTATCTTCTACCTGCTTGGGAGACTATGGGTCATCGTTTGCCCTAAGAACACACCCCAACTCTGCTGAAACGGCCAGATCTGTGGGATGGTTTCTCGGTTAATTACCATAAAATGGGAGAGTGTATTTTGTAAATCAGGTACACACAAGTAAGAATGAGACATCAAGGACGTCCCAGTGTTAAAGCAGCTAACAAATCATTATTATGGGCCATTAAAAATCAACAGCCAAACCTGTGTAAATTCCAAACTCTGAGGAGGCTGACCACCTGACCGTTACATTCATCAGGACAGAATATTTAAAGAAGATTGTAAATTGTTCATTAAAAGACTGTGAGTGGATGGCAGAAAATAGAGTTTCATTGTGGGAAAAACAAGGAGCCTTATGTGTTTTTGCATACATACTGATAAGCCGTTAATTATGGCCTTCACGTTCCTCTTTTGGAAATTGCATCAGGGTCTTTGGGGAGGCAACGTTTTTCCCTCCAGAAGAGAAACCCCTCAAAATGATCCACACAAATTCTGAGAAAACGTGAGACCAATGCTTTTGTTTCTAAGATGTTAGAGTCCCCATATTTGCTAGATTATTTTTAGTCTTCTCCTTCCTTAACTCCTGCTTTCTCCTCCTTTTCTTTAGGAGCTGTGAAATCGGTTGTAACTGAAAATGTCTGACGGTCTGGATAATGAAGAGAAACCCCCAGCTCCCCCACTGAGGATGAATAGTAACAACCGGGATTCTTCAGCACTCAACCACAGCTCCAAACCACTTCCCATGGCCCCTGAAGAGAAGAATAAGAAAGCCAGGCTTCGCTCTATCTTCCCAGGAGGAGGGGATAAAAGTAAAGTATCAGTGGCCGGGCATTGAAAAGGGGCTAGTTTATTCTTTCATTGTCACTTTCTTCCTTGGGTAGTTGTTTCTTGAGCGTTGGCTGTTCAGGGCCTGCCTGCCCTTTACATCTGCATCTTCGGAGGTTGCATTTTGTCCGAGAATAATGTTTGATTGACTTACTGTGGGCTGATAGAAAATACACTTAGGCTGTGTTTGCCTTTCCCATAAAATTGAATTCATAGTATTAAGCCAAGGGAAATCGTAGCAACAGTACTGGTGTGAATATATAAACAGTGACTTTCTTTCTGATAACTTAGAGTAGAATTTACAGTAATCCCTTCCTAAGTGTTAAGTTGTTCTTATTGGAAATTTGAGTATAGGTTGATTTATTTCTGTATACCTTCTTGGTAACTGTGAAGATTTTGAATTGAGTATACGGGAGTCAGTCCAAGTTGCCACAATATTGTCTCTCTGACTATATCACAAGGTGGGAAGAAACTTCTGAGTCATTTGTTTCCACTGTCATTCTTCTACCAGTTTTCCCCTACACAATCAGCCCATGTATCACAACAATATATTATCATTTATCCTTCTGGTGTTCATAATACCATTTGGTGCTTAAATATCATATGCTAACACTTTGTGACACTCAGGGATATGAAATCCCTAGTAAGTAATTGTCAGGTTGCATTAATTGGCATAAAGCTGAAACATGGCTTCTATAGATGTGACTATTGAGGCCAATGAGAATGAAGCAAGTACAAGAGCACTGGCACCATAGAAAGTTGTCATAAGGGCAAGAAGGGTGATGTCTTTAGAAAAGAAAAAGGACATTCTCAGTCTTCTTCTTCAAGATAAAACAAATAGCTTTGTAGGTTGCCTATATGGTGTTAATGAATCTGCAATTCATACCATAAGGAAAGCTGAAACTCTTCGTAGGGCCAGTATTGCCTCTTGCACATCTACATCACTTAAAAGATGCTTTGTTCTTCATGACCCAAGGATGGAAAGGATGGAAATCTCTTAAGCCTCTGGATTGAAGATAAGCAAAAAACGAACCACGTTCCATGTAAGCAATCTGTGACCATGCAAGAGAAATTTTCAAATGCATGTTTTTAGACACTGAAGTGGATCCAGAAAAACAATTTTGCTGGGAGCAAGGGATAATTTGAGAAATGTAAGGTGGACCATAACCAGGAGACCAAGTTTTATGTGGTGGTGCCAAAGAACAAACCACTAGATCTTGCAGCTCCTGTCTTGTATCCACCACGACTGAAGAAAGTGGTTGAAGAAGAGGATTACGTGTCTGCAAAAATCTTTGGTGCTATTGAGACCATGATGCTTTGGAAACCCTTGAATAATCCTACTTGCTATTCTGGAGAGCAAGAGCCAGCTAATTCTGAGGTCAGCAAAATCAGACAGGCTGACGTTTCTGTTTTGTGCCAGTACTTCAGGTGACTTCATAGTGAAACCATTGCTGTTCTGCAGAAAACTGTGCCCATATCTTCTCAGGGGAAAAAAAACTGAGCCAAGTTTCTGGTGTACTGGCAAGCAAACAGAAAAGCCTGGATGAGTCTTCCTCTTCTTAAGGAGTGGTTTGAACATTACTTTCTTATGGAAGTTCAAGACTACTTAAAAGAAAAAAATCTTAAATTCAAAGTCCTGCTGATTCTTCACAGTCCTTTGGTGCCTCAGTTACATTTGCCCATGTGCATTACAATGTTGAGGTTGTCTTTATAACTTAGTCACATGTCTCAGATCCTTGATCCTTTAGAACATTGTTTGATCTGGCCATTCATGAAGACTTACGCTAAACTAATATATAACTTTGTTCAAAATCTTGCAGTTTCCTCTGTCTGAAGATCCTAGTGCGTGAGATTCCTACACCTTTACTAATGCTAGATTCTTGATAAAAGAGGCATTAGATTGTTTAACAAAGCTTATCATTAATGCGACCTGAGAGAAGATTTGGCAAGAGATGGTGAAATATCTTTCAGTGATCCCTCCCAAAGACAAAGAATCTTTGGATTAAGAAGAACCTGTGGATGAGGATGAATATCTGGTACAGGAGTAATTATTGCTTGAAGTTGAATCTGAACCTGTTGACACTAATTCAAGTGATATGATGCTGCTAGAGGATGATACTCAAGAAGCTTCTAGTAACCCAGAGGGGATTGTCATAAGTGACGATGAAGACAATTAGGAGGCTATGGGACTGGAGACAAATACAGTTAGAAGCAACAGGAGCAAATTTTTTAGAACAAGATTAAAAACTTCCCAAGAAAGTAATGAAAATTGGCATCTTTACATGTCAAACCTTACCTGTTCAAAGCTTGAGTGAGTGATTTAGCAGCATTCTGTAAAGAGGTGCTATGATGTCTTCAAACACAGTCACATTGGACAGAAACCATCTTCAACAGAACTTAAATCATCAAGTGCCATTTAATCACATTGCTTAACAGCTGATAAAACTACCTTCAGACAAAGCTTGAATGATTTAATTGGATTCTATAAAGAGGTGCTTTTTAAAAAAAAAGTATTGGGAAGAAAGCAACCTCAGAAAAGCCTAAATCATCAAGTAGTGCATTTAAATACCCTTACTGGACAGCTGATAAGCTGCCTTTAGACAGAGGTTGAATGATTAAATTGAACTCCATACAGAAGTGCTAAGGTATCTTTTAAAAAGACTTAAGAAGACAGAAGCATCTTTAGAACACCCAAAGTCATTAAGTAGTGCCACTTAAATTCACTTACTTGATAGAGCTAAAGCCACAAGCAAGTTGGTACAATTTCAGGATTGGACTTCAGTGACTCTCAGAGCATAGACATACATGTTTTGAACTATCAGTCCACCTCTGTTCATTGCCTCTCTGTCACCTCCATTTTCCACTACCATAATGAGTGACAGATACATCCTCATCACCTCTGGAAATCATCTCAGATAAAGCCTATCATTTTTACTAATTTAAGTTACATAAATTCATTATTAATTTTTATGTAATACACTGTTATTGTTTTATTTGATTGTGCATAAAAATATTTATGAGGGCTTTCAAAAGTTTACTTGCGACCTCATTTCTCCTGCCCATTTTTTTCCTCCTAAAATCATGGTCTCCTCAGCTGAACTCTCCTACATTGGGGGTTGTTCAGGAACCTGATCTTCGTGTGTAAGGAGGGATTACTGGTTCTATGTTCCCACCTCTCAGTGACTGCTTGACTTACACCGTAATCAATCTTGAACTAATGGAAAGGCACTGGACTTGGGTTCTGGAGATCTGGGTTCATGTCTAGCTCTGTCACTGATTATTGTGATTTTGGGCCAGTCACTTAGCTTCTCTGAGCCTCAATTTCATCACCTGTTAAATGAGGATAGTAATACCTGGCCTACCTCACAAGATATTTGTGATAATCAAATGCAATTCTAAGTACCAGAGTGCTAAATAATTGTGAGATATCATTACATTTGTAGTATTTTGGACCTTATATGGACAAATAACTAAAAAACTAGATTTTTGAATTCTTATTTCTTTTTTTAAATAGCTTTCTCCTTAACTAGAATTTGTATATCAATTATAGAAAATTGAAAAAGAAAATTAAAATTGCTCCTAATTTCACAAGCCACAGGTAACTGAGTTGGTGTTTTTCCTTTTAGTCCCTCTTCTCATTATATAGAAATTGTTCATCAATGTGGAAAGCTTAGAGAATAAAGATAAGTACACAGGAAAAAAAATCACCCATCATCACAAACCCCCGAAACAATGTTAACATTTTGGTAGATTTTTTTTCAGACTTTTTCTATGGCTATATATACACGTATATAATTTTTGTATAGTTAAGGTCATAATATATACAGTTTTGTATCATGGTTTTTTACTTAACATTTTATCATGAATATTCTATATTTTCAAAAAGTCTTCATAAATATGATTTTTGATGGTATATAATATTTCATCATAGGGTGGCATCATGGTTTATTTAACCATTTCCTTTTGTTGGATATTTGGGGTCATTTCCAAATTTTGTCATTATAAATAATGTCACAATGTCTATTTCATTACTTAAATGGAACCACTTGCTTTGGTGATAGTAGAGGAGTTTTTCTCTTGTTTGTTTGTTTGTTTGTTTGTTTTTTAAGAAATCCTTTTAATAGCTATATTTCATTGACCAAGTGAAACTTCAAGAGACAGGTAGAAGAAAAATAAGAAGTAGTAGATGTGATTTCAAGATCTATCTTTGTTGGAAACTCTTCTAGGAGTTGAATCTTGGTGTTTGAGCAATGCACGAGGGACGGTTTGACACAATTTTATGATACTTCACTGTAAAAAAGTTTTCAGGATTTAGACCAGGAAAAGGGCATCCTGAACAAGTGGTTTGATTTTATTTTATGGACCCTGTGAAGTGTGGGACTGATCAGGTTTCTCTTTTGTTGGCTACTAGAAAGATTGGAGCCAAATGTGTGGTCCATGCATAGCACTTGTAATGGGACTCTATGGTATGTATGCACTTTGTATTAGCTTTCTTCCAGGCTCCATTTTATGTTTTTCTGTTTGTTTTTTGTTTTCATTTTTTCCTTTTATTTTCTTACCTACTTTGAATTTATGCTATCATGTTGTATTTTGTGTATTCTTGTAAGCTGCCTGATATCCATTTTGGAACAAGGTGGGGAATAAATACCATGAATGAATAAATAAATACATGAATAAATAAATGAATAAATAAACCAATAAGGAAAAGGCAATGAGGCAAATGAATGCAGCCAGGACTCTGAAATTGGCATAGTGCCTCCAAAAATAATCAATGTTAAGGACTTAAAGCTTGGAAGAACATATGGGAAAGAAGCAGGTGAGGCTGCATTTGGAGGTGACATGTTCTATGTGACGTCTGTGTCTTCTGAAGCGTGCTTATGTGTCTTGTGTCTTGTGCTGCACTTGAGCATTAGGTGTGCTTTAGAGGACATGCAATGCTGTGTGAAGGGTTGTGTCTTTATAGAGCACAGTTCATGTGCATTTTGTTTGTGGGGAATCCAGAGAGATTTGGGAGCTAGTAAGCCTGGGAATGATGTGATGGTCCTACTTCCTGGAGGTGTAGGAGGGGATAGTAACATATAAACCCAACCAAGACAAATGGGCAGTGTTCTACCATTTACTGACTAGTTGCTGGGTGCCAAGCTGTGTGCCAGGCACTTTACATGTATCAAGTCTTAATCCTTACAGCCAATCTGTATCCCCTTTTTACAGATGAGACAATTTAAGCTCAAGGCATTTAAGTAGACAGCCTAGAGTCACATAGCAAATGACGGAAGCCAGAAATCTCCCAGGTCTCTCTGTCCCCAAACCCTGTGCTTGTTCTACTATATTACACTGTCTTGCAATGGGACAAAGGGAATATGTGGTAAACTATATTCCTAGCATCCACAAGCCAGAGGTGGCTTTCATTTTTCCTTAAGAATATAGCAGTGTGTTTTGAAATGTACTGAATTTCAGAAAAAGGGGCTTTTAAAATTGCCACTCAGAAGGAAAGAAAGAAAACCTATTCATATTTTTTGGAAAGAAATGGTGGTGAGAAAATAATCTTGACAATAGAGATGTGCTAGCCTTTGATTTGGGTGTTTTGTGGGTTAGATTATCATTTAGTATGTGCACTTTACAGGCTTACATGTTGCTTACTTTAGAAAGTTGAGGCTCTAAATGAGTGTGTTCATATATGTGAAAAAGTTCTTAAAGTGCTATATAGTTTTCTTACTGTATTGAATATATATTGTTGTTCTAATTCCTAGAGTATGTCATCTTCTATATGCCCTACACAGCAGGAATCATTGCTGTGCAACAATTATATTAAAGAAAACTCTCAGTTATCCTTTATGGTCTTGTTAATCAAATGTTTTGGTCAATGCATATGACTAATTTTTATCTAATTAATGCACAATAAAATATACTTAGTGTGATAACAGTATGCAATCTTTCTTTGGTGATGCTGAAGACCCTTTGGGATCTTGCAGTAGCTCAAGGTTATTATCATTGCACCAACAATGTGCGGGAGTGTCAATTAATTGAGAATTCTATTATCAGAAAGCCAGGTGTCAGAGACTGCTACATCCTGAATGGTGCTTACATTCCTCTTAGTTCTACAAATGTAGCCCATCCAGCTCAGCAAAGAGTGCTGTTCAGAGATCACTGTCCTGCCCTTTGGGAAGCCTGAAGGGCATGGCATCTTGCTTATTCTTCAGGGTCAGTGCTATGCCCCAAGAGAAGAGCCTCCTGTACTACTCCTTTACTCCTAGAAATCTCTTGTTGAAGTAGAAAGAAGGTGGGATGCACTCTCCCTATCTACTAGAGCCTGTGCTTCCGCTTCAAGGCCAAAAAACAGGGAAAATTGGGCATAAATATGGTAGCTCACTAAAACCACCAGACAGTCAAATTCAAGAGAAGTATAGAATATAGGATTGGGAGATGTACACACTAAGGTAAAGAAGCAATGGGGAGAAATAAATTAAGAGGAAGTAATGTTTGAGAGGGAGATTAGGAGGTGGAGAAGATATAAGGGATGGGTAGAACAAGAGGGAAAGACAGAAAAGTGCTGTATCAAACATAAAAATAAAATATTGCAAGGAAAAGAAAATTGACAATGTCTAAGGGATATGAGGTTGCTTTCCTCCTTAAAGCAAATGAGGCCTTTTTTTCCCTCTCAAACTTGTACCCTATATAATTATCTGCATGATCATAAGTGTCTAGTTAGGACTTTGCCTCATCTTTGCTTTTTGTTTTCAAACATTTTCCATTGAAATTGTTACATGTGTTAATTGGGTGTAAGTGAGAGTGGAACCAGTATGTGTTGCCTAGAAGGAGATGAGTAAGAGGCAACTTCCTAATGATTTCCCAGAATGATCACTGTTGCTGAATGTTGTTGAAGATGATACCACTGAAGACAGTGGCTGTCTGTGTGTGTGAGCGGGGGTGACTAGAGGGCTCACATGGGACTATCATTTCCTTTCCCCCATCTCATCATCCTCATGGAACATCTGACCTATGAATTGGGCTTATAGCTGCTCTAGAAGAATCAGGTACCACTTTGAGTTTTTATCTATACATCTAAAGGCTGCTAAGTTATGGAAGACATATGATATTTTCCATAGCCACTGAAGACTGGGCAAGAGGAAATGGGCTTAATATTCCATCAGAGGGAATGGAACTAGGCATGAAGAAATTCCAGATAGGCTAACTGGATGCTATGAGTTACTGCTAAGAGTAAAATTTTTTTAGGTTCTGCATTAGGTCTCTCATGGCTTTAGCAAGTTCTACCTGAAGGTGAGAGAATGAACCTTCCACCATGGGCCTTCCCAACTATATGCTTCTGGGAATATAATAAAAGATATCTTTTTTTAAAATAAAAGATGTTCTAATAAGAGCAGGGAATGTTTAAAACATCCCAGTTTAATCCTCTTTCTTGGTAGTTATGTTTCGAAGAACATCTCTTATGAGATGGAAGTGCTGGGTTTAAAAAGTGTCAGATTACTTAGTACTCCAGCAAACATAGTCACCCTGCTACTTAGTATATTGCTAATGAGATGATATATTTTATAAGGCTGTTATATGAGTGTTACAATGTTCAAGGTACTTTCATATCAATTAATCAATTATGTCCTTCAAACCTCCTATGATGGAGGTAGGGCAGGGGTTATCTTCATTATACAGAGGAAGACAGAAATTCAGAGAATTTAAATGACTTCCGCAAAATTGCCCCCCTCCTTAATAACAAAGCAAGGCAGACCTAGAATTTAGATCCCCCAACTCCTAGTCCAGTGATTATTGAACACTAATACCATTTGCCATAAAATAAGAGTAACATAACTTGTTTTGAAAATAGTTTTCAGCCAACGGAATATGCAAAAATGGAGTTTTTACAGAAGCAGGTGGTAGATCAGCCATTACAAGGGTAGTCATACTTTTGTCTTTACAAGTTATTCCTCCTGAGGCCCTAACTTGCTAGCAGGAAGTAATTAGCCTTTGTAAAAAAAAATCATCAATTGTTTTCCCCCATTCCTGTGTTATTTTTTTGGCATTTAAATTGTTTTTTATTATAAAAATAGTGTCTGATACTTACAAAAATTGAAATTTTAAAGAAAAGGGACTAGGCTGATCGTTCTGGATTTCCTTTTATTTTCCTTTCTGGGTTTCCATCTTCTCCCTCCCTGATGCTCATGGGAATCAGAGTAGAGTCTGATTCCCAACTTCTTATACCTCCTCCCTCCAGCTTGCTTTTGTGTTACGGTCTTTCAATAAAAAGAAGCTGTTTGGTCAAAAAAAAAAGAAAAAGAAAAAGAAATTTAAAATAGAACACAAGAATCACCTATCATCCCTCCTTTTAGATTCATTCATAATCCAATATTTAAAGTAGATTTGGGCCCTCTTCCTGACTTAATAAACACCTTTTCTGCTCAGAATCAGTAATTTATTTTGCCCAAGATGCTAGGTGTAAGCCAGAAATATATCTGTCATGTGGAATCTCTTTTTAAATTTTTATCCACCTTGCATTGTCAATTTCTTTAAATACTTAGAGCTAACAATAAAATCTGTTTTTATGCCTAACTTTGCACTGCAGTTACCATATAGTACTTTCAAATATTTCCAATGGGAAAAAATAAATTTGAAGGCCCACACAATGACAGTCTTCCTACCAAAAAAAATTAGGTGAAAACTAGAGAATTAATATCTCCCTGTGTCAAGGAAAATGTACATCTCGTAAATCCAGGAGGTAAGAAATTCCTCTTGGGTCCCCTCCTGTAATATGCCCCGAAACAGGATATCTGTTTATAGAGCAAATGTGTCAGGGATTAGAACCTTCTTTGCAGAAATCAGTCCCTCTGGGACTATTGCTCTCACGATGAGAGCCTGCCTCTTTGACACCACCTGCAGAACTGCTGTTGCCATAGGAAGAACTACTCTGGGATACTTATTCTTATCCAAGTATGAGGAGGACTTCGGAAGACTTCCCTCTGGAGGGTTATGGCATGGTGTGCTCTGTGACCCACAAATCAGAGGATGGAGCAGAATGGCATTTTTTGAAAATAAAAAAGGAACAACCCCGGTACTTAACTCACTTTCCTGGTAGTTAAGTAGACACTAAGGAATTTTAATTCTTACAGGCCACAAAGGCAACATTTTATAAACAATCTTTGTGGGGCACTGACTAGCAGCCTCTTGGCGACTTAGAGAAATCAGTGAACCACTGAAAGCATCTATCACCCAGCTAAAGACTGACCAACTCACTAGGGATCATCTGCTAGGAAAAATGACGGTTGTCACCCATAGGAGGTAGATAGCCCTTTAAAAATACTTTTATATCCTACCAACATGGATTTCCCAGAGCAAAGCCTGGGAATATTGAGATGAAAAACAAGCCTTTTAATATGACGGATCTCTAACTCAGCCATCCTCACTGCCTCTGCGAGAAATGGCCCCTGTGTCTGCACAAATTGTTTGACTTCAGGAATATATAACACTGAATACAGATTGTACCTGGGCAGAGTGAGCGGGACAAATGGTGGGGAGAGGGAGAAAAGGTTTTGGTGTCAAGCTAGGGGTTGTGGGATAAGGGCAACTCCCAGGAGGGCCCCAACCTCAGTAACTCCAGTGCAAGCTTTTGTACCAGCATGTTTTATTAGGCTTCCTCTGTCTCAAAGGACTTCATAGAAGACCATGGGATAGAGACATATGTGCAACCAGCCAATGCATAAATCTGGGCTGCATGCTGACTTTGAGCACAGATCTAATTGATTAACTATCTCAGTTTAAAAATCAGATGTAACAGAACCTCGACCATGTTTTTAACTGCTTATATACTACATTCAGAAAAGATCTGTGCCTGCTTTTTATGTGCCTAGCTCTGTACTGAATATTGTGAGGGATGCCACATATGAGACAAGGTTCCCTATCCTCAGGTAACTTTCAATCTAGTTGGAGAAATAATATACATGTGCATACATGTACACACACACACACACACACACACACACTTGTAGGAAGTGCCCAGTAAGTGATCTTACAGGCAGCAGATGCAGCGCGAGGTGGACCCCATTCTACATCCACCATTCACTCTCCTCCTCAGCCTGAGTGAAACAGCAACCATCTGGAAGCCTGCCCCCACCATGGCATGTGTACCTTAGCAGCACATAGCTACCTAGCTTGTCTTCTCACACCTTTTGTATTAACACCTAACTCCTTTTCTGTTATGTCATCCATGTGCTCAAAAACCCTTCCCAGCACATTCTTTATTACTGTCTCCAATTTCATCTTTCTTTCCTTCCTGATTTCCAAAGCTACACCCTATCTACTTACCCTTTTGTCTTCTCACTTAGTCGTCAGCATGCTGTATACAGCCCTACTTCCAAGTGTTTGCTTCTACTGCCCTTCCTACTTGAGCTGTCTTACCCTTTCCCGCCTATCCAGTCTTTAGGGCCCATCTCTCAAGTCCTACCTCCTCCGATAAGCCCTGACTATCCACCACAGATTTCTATGATCTTCTCTTTTGACATACTACAGCATTTATACTCTGTTTTGCCCAACTTAGCACCTAATTTTCTTTGGTCTGGTAGTATTGGTTGCCTTTTCTTATTTGTTAAGCTTATTCACCCAGTTAGATTTCAAGTTCAGAATATTAAGTTCCTAAGGAATCATCCAGCATAATCCATAACTACATTGATCCACAATTCAATGTACACTTGCTAACTGACCCCCTGACTGATTCAAAGGCAAGGAAGCTAGGACAGCAGCAGAGGGGAGTTGTTCCTTAGAGCCAGGGTTGTGAAATGCTTGCCTTATAGAACTAGTCAGCCTATGTGTTTATTTTTCTTTGGAAAAATTATTTCTGTATTTTTTAAAAATGTGCTTTATATAATATTTTGCTTTTAGCTTTCTGTATTAACATGGCTTTAAATGTTGCTTTTAAAGTTATACCATATACCATAATATTTTGCATGCTTTCCATTGTTTTTTAAAAAGTGATTATTGTTTTGTGCTTTTAGGCTAAATTTATGTAGGAAAGCACTTCCCTGTGTGTCTTCTGTCATCCCATTTCTTTTCCTGCATGCTTTGTTTTCAAGAAGCTAGAAAGTGTTCTAAAAATAATTCTGGATGTGACCATATGATATTCAGTCAGAAGGCCCAACAAAACTTCCAGGAATTTTAGAGGAAGATGACAAGTGGAACTCCCACAACAAGGAAGACTCAAGTGACAGTTTTCTAAAATGCTTTCAGAAGGCAAACATAGCACCATCCAGGGATTTCATCTGGGGGAGAATTGGCTGCTTTGCTGTACCTTGAACCCTGCCCAGCTGTGTTGCCAATATATGCCTTTGGCCCCAAAGTGGCCAATTCTCCTGGCAAGAGGTGTGCCTGAATGAATGCAGAGTCATTCCCACTGTTGGGGAAAAACAGCAACAACACCAGCACTACCAAATTCAACTACAAAAACAACTGTAAAACATAGTCCCCATCCCCTGGACTTCTTGGCAGACGTGGATCATTGTCTCTTCAACGGTGAACACATAATAGCAAACAGGCATGGCCTGTCTCCATATATCAAGTCTCATTTCATATAATGAAGGTCATTCATTCATCCATTCATTTGTTTGTTCTTTCGCTTATTCATTAAACATTGAATCACGTACTGAACTAGGTAGATGCTGGGGTACAAAGGTGAATAAGTCCCAGTCCCTGCCTTTAAGGACCTGATGGCCTAGTAAGGGACACAGACAAGTTAGTCAGTGATTAGAGTTCAGCAGTGGTAAGCACAGTACAGAAGTGAGCACTGAAGAGGGGTGTTTATTCAAGACTGAAAGGGGGGGTGATTAGGGAAGACTTTCTGGAGGAAGTGACCACTGAACTGAGGTGAGTCCTAAAGGATGAATAGAGCTAGCCATGTAAGGAGCAAATGGCATTCCAGGTAGAAAGAGCAGCATTTGAAGGCAGTAGGTATGACACACTGTTAATTGAGTTTCTAGGAATACAATTACAAGTAGTTCAGAATAGCTAGTGCTTAGATGGGAGTGGGAGATGGGTGGGAGATGAAGCTATGGAAGTAATTGGGGAAGAGATACTGGAGGACTTATATATGCCATGCCAAGGGCTTTAAATTTAATTCTGAATGCAATGGAGGAATATTAAAATGGGAGAATTATATCATATTTGTGTTTCAAAATATTACTGGTAGCCACAGAAGTATAGATTGAATGGGGGGAGGGAGGGAAGGAGACAAGTCAGGCTGTTGGAGTCATGCAGGTGGGAAATGACAGCAGCCTGGCATAAGGGCCAGTATCATTAGGAATAGGAGAGGACAATGCAGAGGGATTATTCAGGAGGGAGAATTAATGGAACTTGGCAACTAATCAGATGGTGAGAGGGGGACCTAGAGAAGGGTGAGACAGGGAACAAAGGAGGAGTTGTTATTCCATGTTTTAGGTGAGGAAAGGAAGTGGAGAATTAGTTTACTTTTGAAAATGTTTAGTGTGAGGGGCCTGTGAGGCATACAGATAGAGGTGTTCACTAGCCAGTTAACTACATGGGGTTGGGGTGTGGCAGAGGGGTCAGGGCTGGAGGTACATATGAGGAATCACTAGTGTAGACGGTGATTGAAACTGTGTATGTAGATGAGATGACCCAAGGAATAGGTGTGTTAATGAGAAGAGATGAGGACCTAGGACAGCTCCTGGGGAATACTATTTAAAGATCCTACAGAAAGAGGCTCCTGTAACTGAGACTGGGAAAGAAAACCCAGAAATGTAGAAATAGACTCTAGGAAAGAGTTATATGAAAGAAGGTGGCGGAAAGTTAATTTCAAGAAGTACATGGTCAGCAATGTCAGTTTTGACTAAGAGGTCAATGGATACAAGGACTGAAAAGTAGCCATTAGTCAAGGAGAAGGTTAATTTGTGACTTTAGGGAGTCATCAAATTGGTTTGGGGAGTGAGAGCTAAGGAAGTCTTGACTGCATTTTCAAGAAGTTTAACCTAAAGAAGGAAAGAGTTAGAGAACTCTAACAGCTAAAGAAGGATGTGAGGTGGCAGAAAGGTTTTCATTTTTAAGGATAAGAGAGATCTTAACGTGTTGTTTAAGCCAAAAGGGAAGTGCCAGTAGGAAGGGAGAGACTGAAGATACAAGAAGAAATAGGACATAAGTGATGGAGGGAGATCCCTGGAGAAGTGAGAGGGACTTGGATCTAGAGCACCAGTGGAAGGATACACCTTGGGTGGAAGGGGGAACCTGCTTCTAGTGAGATGGGAGGAGAGAAGAGGATGCTACTGATTGGACATAAATGTGTAGGGGTGGGAGAAGAAGTGAAGTCAAAGGAGGTCCCATCTGAAAAAAGGGGTCCCTCCATTTTTCTCAGTGAAGTAGAAGGAAAATCATATGCTGAAAGTAAGGGAGGAGGGAGTGGAGCAGAAGTTTGAGTGAAGTGGTGAAATTCCCGAATATTTGGTGAGGGGATTGGGAAAGGAAGTTGGCAAGGGCCAAGGAAAATATTGCCAAGCACCACTAATGACCCAACTAAAGCCTGTGACCTTTATAATAAGCACCAGTCTGCATGGCTGTTTGATTTTTCCCCAGCAACTCTCAGCAGCCTTGGTCTAGAAGTAGAGAAGTCCTATGATTGGATTCATGGGAGTGGCCAGGGTAGGGTTTTGCAGGACAATTGTAACAGAAAGTCAAAGGGCAAGTGTTTCCAGGGCAGTGGCTTAAGAGCAATTTACATGATGGACCATAGAGTCTAGGCCAGGAGGGAGCTGAGAAATTGGCTAAAAATGGAGGAACCCAGGAAATGGAGGTTTTGTTGAGATCAAAGAACAAGTAAAATAGGAGCAGACACTTGAAAGAGTCAGAAGGTTAGCCAGATGGGAAGCTGAGCTCAGAGACTGAGATAACAGGCTGGAATATTTCAGATAAAGGGTCGTTTGGGATAATGAAAAGACCCAGGGGCAGCTGTGGTTCTCTGTTCTGACTGCACATCATCTGTGGGGTTTTAAAAAATAATTTGCCCAGGTCTCACCCCCAGAAATCCTGATATAGTAGGTTCTAGGTGGGCCCTAGACATTGGTATTTATGGAACTCTACAGGTTATCCTGATGTGCAGCCCTCATTGAGAACCACTGGTTTAAAAGATGGCCATGGGAGTGGATTGCAGAAGTGGAAGGGAGGTAATATTCATTAGAGTTGAGGGGGATCAAGGAGCTATAAGGAAAGGGTGTGAAGGAGGTGTCCATTTATATCTTGTTTCACAGAGTGATGGCAGCACGGGGTGTAGGAAGGAAGAATGGGAGCCGAAGTCCTCAATGGAGAAGGGGACTTAGCCAGGAGAACTAAGTGGCAGTAACCTCAAAGGAGAGGATTTTGTAGGCAAGTGCAGGAGTACTTATCTCAAATAAATGATTTGGAGTAAAAAAAGGGGGGGGGAGTGGGAAATCTGCCTTTTCCATTCCCCCAGGCCTAAGGATTTGGGGTGGGGAAAAGGAGCAGCCTCCACCAGGATTGTCTGAGGAAGTGGAAGTTGTCGTTCTCAACCTCGGCTACATAATAGAAATACCTGAGGAGCTTTAAAAATTAAAGATGCCTGGACCTACCCCAGACTAACTGAATCAGAATCTCTAGGGGTGGGGCTCTGGCATCTCCCTTTTTTGTCCCCAAAGTTTCCCAGATGAGAGTGATGAACAGTGATGTTTAAGAACCTAAGGCAAGAAGTGAAGAGAGCATTTAATGAAGGGGTTGAAGGTGTAGAAAAATTTATCCCTAACGGGACAAGCTCTAGCCACTAGAGGAACTGCAGAACACTGGGGTGGACACATAGGAGATGATAGATGACTAGAGGGGTTTTTCTTTCTTTACAAGGTAGTGGAATGGAAAAAATGTCAGAGTGAGAGATTCTGGCAAGATTAGCTGCCCCCTGCAGTTACAACCAGAATTTATGTGTGCCCAGCGGGTCCAAAGGCCAAATGCTATTTGCAGTTTGTGGTCCAGTCAGCAATTTGTGGCCTTGTTCTGGGCTTCAGTAGAATATGAGACATACACTTAGAAAGTGATGCTCACTTGGACTTCTGCTGTCTGCAAATATCAACCCAGAGCTGATCAGGTTGAGTCTTAATATAAATGATGAATGCTCACATAATTATGGGGAGAGAGATATTTTAGTGTTCCTGAAGAAACAAAACAAAATGAAACAAAAACCAGTTCTCATCTAGGCTCCATTCAATCACTAAACATTTACTGAAGGATAAGGCTCAAAAGCGTTGATTTTTTAAAATGCCACTGAGTAATAGTGTAGCTATTAAGAGCTTTGGCTCTGGAGACATAGTGGGAACTTAGGTTCAAATCCTGGTTCTTACACTTGCCAGATGTGTAACCCTGGGTGTGTGGTTTAACCTCTCTAAGTCCTTTTCTCATCTAGAAAACAATAATCATAAGACCTACCTCATAAGATTGTTGTGGAGATTAAAGGAGATAACCCTAGAAGTACTTTGCACGTGGCAAGTGTTCCATTAATGATAGCTTTTAAGTGTGTTGGCACAAGCCAAGCACTAGGGAATGTGAGAATAAATAAGATACAGTCTTTGCTGTCAAGTCTCTCAAATTTTAGCTAGAGAGATAAATATGTAGAGAAAAAAGCTAACAATCCAGTGCTGATAAGTGCTAAGCTCAAAGTATACACTGAGTAGTCTTATGAGAGCATGAAAGGAGGAGCATTTAACCTTGTCCGCAGAGGGAAGGCGGGAAAAGACTTGTCAAAGGAGAGAAGCCCAAGAGTGAGTCCAAAGATGACTGATGGGAGTGATCCACACAAAGTTGAGGGGAGGGCGTAAGAAGTAAGACTTTCCATGCACAGGCATAGCATGTGTAAAGGCTTGGGGGTAAGAGAAAACCTGGCTGTTTAGGGAGCATGGAATGAGTATAGATAGTGGGGTCCATGGCAAAGATGGAGGCTGGAGAGGTAGGCTAGGAGCAGATCATGCAGGCACTTGGGTATCGTGCTAAGGAGCATGAACATTTAACATATTGGTAATGAGGGATTCAAGACCAGTTTAGGAGATATAATAGAGAGAAGTTGGTGACCAATTAATGTAGAAATAAAGTAGGAGTCAAAGATGACTCCCAAATTTCTGGTTTGGGCAGCCGGGCCCAGTGCTGGACTACCCAGTAGTCAGAGCAAGCATGTGCATATGGCATCCAGCTAATCAGGAGCACCGAAAACGTGGAAAGAGTTTAATTCTGGATATATAGCTTTTAAAAAGACTCCAATTAATCATCATGGGAACATCAGAACTTTTTGGACTTCCTTTTTTATGCTTCAGTATTGTTTTTATTTGAATTGCATATTGGAAAGGGGGATCATAATCTTTTCATTGCTTAGAGCCTCCCAAAGGAGGAGTCGTCTAAGGCCTTACTCCTTCTCGAATCTGGGTGGCTAGTGGTATAATTTCACTGAGATAGAGAACACTGGAAGAGAAGCAAGTTTGGGCTTCCCACCTCTGTTACGCTTAGCCCAGAGGGAAGGGAATGGCATGGTGAGGCTGGTAAGGGACTGGCAATCAGGTAGCCTTCTAGGGAGACACCATTAAGCCAATTCTGCGTATAACTCAGCCAAAGTGGAGTGTTTGCATCTAAGTCAATATGCTACAAATGTGCAGCCACTACTAATAAAAAAGTTGCAAGAGTTTATTTGCCAGCAAGAGAGGCCATGAATTCAAGTTGATACAAGGTTTGGAGGTATAGATTAAGGTAGGGGCTTTTAACCTGGAGTCCAGGAGAATTATGAACCTCTGAAAGTATATGCAAAATTTTATATACATGTATAGTGTATTTTTATGGGCAGAAGTTCCACAGCTTTCTTCAGATTTTTCAGAGTGGTCTTTGACCCCAAAAAGGTTACCAAGAGCTGGTTACTATAAAGCAGATGAAGCTGCTGTTTCAGAGTTCCTCACTTACCTGGGACTCTCCCTGGGCCTCTCTGCGATTTTGTATTTGTAATTTTTTTTTTTTTTTTTTACTTAAAGGGAGCCTTCCTCTCAAATTATATAAAGCGCCTGTTCTCCCAGTATCTGGATCCACCTCAGCTAACCACAGATTAGGGAATTATCTACCATGAGTTGGTATCTGGGAGTGGATGCAATCCAAAGGAATGAGTGTAGAGAAAGGACTGCAGAAGTCCAAAGACTGCACTAGCAAAGGCAGGAAAAAGAGAAGCAATGACAATCAAAGAGAGAATGGTCACTGAGGGAGGAGGAAAGTCAGACCACATTGTCAAGGAAGTGGAAAGAGAGATGGTTAGCCATGGCTAGCGTGGATGGTAGATCAGGACAGGTAAAAAATAAGAAAAAGATGACAGGAGTGGCTAGGACACCTTCACTGGAGTGGAAAGAGAAGAAGGCTGATTGTTCTGTTTGCCTTTCTGAACAAGTAAAAATGGTAGTTGAACAAGTAAGTAAAAATGATAGCTACAGTCCACAAACATGCAAGGCAAGTAGGAGTACCAGCAGAAAGCTCTAAACTTCACTATTAAAATAGCATTCATCAATAAAGTAAGCTCACTGTAAAAAACAGAATCTGTGCTGAGGTTAAGTTAGATGGCATGTACGTATTTCCTTCAGAATGAGTCCTAAATGTGTTCCATGGCCAGGCATAGGCTTTGAGTGACTCTTGTCCTCCTGCCTCCAGCCTTTCTTTCCTGATCTTGTATGGTTCCTCTCACTACTTAAATTTTCATATTTCTGCCCCATATCTCTGTCCTCTAGCTGGAGATATAGAGCAGTGAGAGAGGGTGGAGAGAGAAAAGAAGCCATAAGAATGGCATTTGAACATGAAAAGTTTTGAATTTGAGATTTATCATGGGTAACCCACAAAACCAGCAATCCATATATAGTTGAGTGTTGCCTGTAATTCAGGCCAAGGCAACACCTGTTTTGACCAGCATGTTTTAAATTGACCACCCTATTTCAATCAATTTTGAAATTGATTGGTTTCAACTGGGTAAACCTGGTTCATGCTGACTTGCCCAGTATTAGGAGAGTGAGTATTATTTTTTCAATGTGAAAAGCAGTCTTATCAGAGATACATGCTAAAATCTGCTGATATGTGCATTATGGAAGCTACTAGATGCCATTTTAGAATGTTTCCACAGTAACTTCCTCCTGGGAACTATTTCCAGATAGACTAATTTCGTTATAGTTCTCAACTTAATTTCTTTAGTGATTAGATCTTTAAAGGCTTTTAACTTATTAGCTATTGATACATGCATTCATAATTGTATAACTGAAAAATCTGCTACTTGAGAAAGACAATGATTTTGAATGGCTAATATGACATAATATAATGGGAACATGGAAAAATAGCTACAAACTAGAAAAACTAAACCAACGAACTGGTTTGAGTTTTCTAAGAACTGAATAAAATTAATTCAGTAATAAAAAGCAGCAACTTGTAGCTTTTTACTAGCAAAGTGATGAATAGGAAATGATTAAAATTGTTTTTAATGATAAAGATAGATTTGTAACATCATTGATTTGCGATAGTATTCTTGTTGAAAGAAGACCAAGAGTCTATTAAGATATGCTTTATTTTTTTGTCTTTTTTAAAATTTCAGAATATTACAGGGATACAAACGTGTAGGTTACATATACTGCCTTTGCACCGCCCGACTCAGAGCTACAAGCGTGCCCCTCCCCCAGACAGTGTGCACCACACCCATTAGGTGTGAATATATTAAGATATGCTTTATAACATAAATACGTAAATGAAAGAAGTTCCAACCACTTGATATTTAGCTACACTTAACATGGAAACAATTCATAACATTTTTATAGATAGCTTAAGTGCTTTTCTTTTCTATTTTTTCTTTCTAATAGTAAGCCTTAGCTTGACTTGAGTGTGATGAATTTCTTCTTTAGTAAGTGGTATTTGATCCAACAAAGCCAGTGAACACGATATCCCTAAATGCCTGTTGGTTACACCATTAACCTGTTAAAGGACATAAACCAGTTTAACTGGGGGTTTTGTTTGAATTGGGTTTGGGAAATTTTTGAATTATTTGGACATAACATTTTTCATCAAACTCTTAGCCACTTCTGCAAATAAAATTGGAATATCTGACGTATTGTTAAAATTGTGTTAGCATCAATTGTCTTTCGACATTGTAATTGTTTTGATGAACCTAATTGTACAACTTGTGGATACCAAAACTATACCCCAAATAAATACATGTTAACATTTTGCCTTTAGCCAATAAGAAGAAAGAGAAAGAGCGCCCAGAGATCTCTCTTCCTTCAGACTTTGAGCATACGATTCATGTGGGGTTTGATGCAGTCACCGGGGAATTCACTGTAAGTAAGCTCCTTATTTTGTTTTGTAAGCCATGAAAGGATTCCTTTATGAAAATAGGTTTCAAGCAAGAAATGCCATGTCCCAAAGTGTCAGACGATGTTTTTGATGATTCCAAATAAGAAGGACTTTGCCTAGACAATCATAGATGGAAATAGAGGGTGGCAGCAACACTGGCAAATTTATTTTGTCCATCTTAAATGAAATGTCTAATTGCTGTACTGTCTTCAACTTGGTTGAAAATATTAATATTAACTTGCTATGGCACAGAAAATATAGTCCTAGTAGAGAAACCCTGCCTGAACTTGTTCTTTCTCATGTGAAATGAATCAGAGAATAATGTACTCAACTTGGCCAGTGAAGACAATCTATCTGAATAATTCAGGCTTTCCATTGAAACCTGGATTACCCAGATCAGCTAACCACACTAACCAAAAATCTCTGTATAACTCACCTGTTCTTCCCTTTGATTTCAAGAACATAGCTTATTTTTATGATTATTAATAGGTATATTTATTTGTAGTGCTTCAATAGCACAAAATCTCGGATCTATGACATTTTATACTTTTTTTTTAAAAGATCCAGTGTCTTTTTTTTTTAGATGGATGAAGGAAAAGGTATTACTAGAAATATGTCCCAAGGAAGGTCAACTACCTTTTGCCATACTAGGATGGAACTCAATCAAAATGTACATTCTGAAATAAGGAGTGATTTTGAACGTATTTGGAAAAAAATCTTTGATAGGACTGTCACCATCAATTCTTGGGTTGTTAAACCAGAGAGAAATTTAGGTATTAAATAGTTCAATTTCTTATTTCATAACATGATATGATGGTTAGTGAGTGGACTGTGTCATATGATTAAGCAAAAAAAAAGAAGGAGCAAATTAATCTGATGTGGAGAAGCAAACCATGTTGCTGAATTGACAGCCTAATTATCTTATTTTTTTCAATTCTGGAAGTAAGCAATGTGAGAATGAAATTGAATCTGAGTAAATATCGTGGCCTCGTAAAGTGGTGTGAGCTGATTATTTCTGGGTTCTCAGTAGCAAGAAGAGAACGTTAAGAAATACTGACACTGATAAAGTGGAGATAGGTAAGATTTAATCAATTTTGTCATTGAAGTCAGAGACTTTATTCAAATGGCCTTGAGTTTGAGCCTGGCCTTTACTATATTTCCAGAATATTCTCTTAGCTACACTTAGAAACTATAACCTCACTATTACCACTACTACCACCATCATCACCACCAGAAAAAAGTCATTTCTATAACCTGAAAAGTTTTATATTTTTAAAAAGTCATAAAGAAATTATAACTATCCTTTCTGACATTTGATACAAGGAAAATCCTTAAACTTTATAAAAGTTTTATCTAATAATGCTTCCTTTTTTTAAGAACTTTATCTTTCCAGTTTTGACCTTTTTATTTTCTCTATGCTTCTATTCTGTTTAAACTTCTCTTACATTTTATTGTTGTCATTCCATATTTTTTTACTCTTTTTCTTTTATTTTTTTGGGTTTTGTTTGTTGGTTGGTTTGTTTCTGATGTGAAAGTTTTCTCCCCCAGTTATCTCATGTGACATTCTGGTTCATTTTCAATATTTTATTCTTTCTACTTTTCCAACTGACTTGATATATTATGATACAATGTGTCTATCTTTAGCTCTTTCTTTGTCCTTTTGGGGTTCTGAGTGGAAATGGAAGAAAGTGAATCACCACCATCTTGCTGACTGCAGCAGTAGTCATTTTCACTTTGCTGTCAATTAGAACCCAAAGAACCAATCAGAGAGGGGTGGAGCAGGATGTAAGATGGGCAGCCTTTCCAATGGGGAAAAACAGTTGGATACAACTGAACGAAACCAAATGAATATCCCTCCCCCCCAAAAAAAATCCCAAAATTTGAAATAAAACAGCTATTTAGAAGTGATCAATTGTTAGAAATACATTGAATATGTAGAAAGACATAGGCTAGATTTGGAAATCAGAAGTATTTTATTGTCATCTTGATTATCTTCTGTAACTACTGTCCACACATTATTTTTAAAGATGCCAAATTCTGCCTTTTTTTTACTATTTTCACCTATGATTTACATTTACTATGTTATTATGTTTATTAAGTTTATAATGTCAAATGATAATAAGTTTTTAAGAAAGTCATTTTATTGGTAGGATTTAGAATTGGGTCCTAATTGCCACAGTATCACTAATTCATTGTGTGTTGTGGGGGGGGATCATATTGCTAAATTTGATTGTTGTGGTTGTTGAGGTTGAATTTTGAGCAATTTGTTGAACTGTCTAATCCAGTTGTCTTACAAGGGCCTGTTATTTTGAATGTTTGGACACTGATTTGGTGTGTTGCTTGGTGATTACCCTATGGCTAATGGCCCATATAACCCTGTACACCTGGTCATACACTTGGACCCTGAAGCTAAAAGTAGGTTGGGAGGTGAGACTTTTGGTATTAAATTATTACAAGTCCTTACCCATTATATTGCCATTTTTGTCCCAAATACTTCAGAACTCCCCTTTCCAGACCTCTAGACCTGTGACGGTCGCTTCAAGTCAATCAGAGGGAAAAATGGTATGAGTGATATAAATTATCATTTCTTATGATAAGATAAATGCTTGGCCTGTTATATCATGCTGCCATTCTCCTGGGCTACACTGGACAATCCCCAGCTTGATGTACATCTAGTTGTTATTGTATACATGGTCAGGCATTGATATGTGCTCCTGCTTCTGATGCTCAAACTCCTAGGTCTCTAACTTTTAAGATTAGTGCCTCAATTTGGACTAATCAGATGGCTTTCTGATTATGTGCCTTTGTGGCATACATTCAAATTTAAGTGTCGGGTTTCATTGCTAAACGGGTTTGTCTCAACTTAGAAAAAAGAAATTATGTCAGCAGTGTAGTCACGTGGTAAGTATAGTTGTCTGAAGGATTTTCTGCAATTGACAGCATTTTTTCCTGCTGTCTAGTGATCACAAGACTATTTATCACAAAAGTTTAGAAGTGCCATAGGAATGTATAATAACTGCAAATATTCTAATGATTATAGTAATGATCATGCCAGTGATGTCTGCTCTAGTGATTATGTGCAATGCATACCTCAATTTGTAACACTTAATAACTCCTTTGGCCATTACAGTATTAACCGAATGCTATTAATTGCACTTAGAATCAGAACTGGGATCATGCATGGGCTCCTGAGTTCAAATTTTTGGCTTAAGGCTTTAGCATCAAACTGCGTGATGAATGCATGTAAAAGTGTTGTTTTACTGTGCTTGGAGTAACCCCAAATGCCAGGAATCAAGAACGTATATCCCAAATCAAGCCAGTTGGGTCAAAGCATGTTTCTGTAGCATTTGAGATATTTTTATTTAGACAAAGCTGTTACCTTATATCTGATCTTATTTAGTGGGAAGTGGGATTTTGGAACTGCAGCACTAAAATGGAAATTATTCATATATGGTTTGGGATGGAATGGTTTCCCTTTCCCTGATCTAAATGTCTAAGAAACTTAAACATAGAGTCTGGCTGTGTGGGAACATCCTTTATCTAGTTTTCTGTGAGCCAGCCATGACTTTAGCTACAAAGTGTAGAAGAACACATCAATGAGAACAAAAATTCAGCATTACCATAGAGCCATCCTTTGAATTTTAGCCACACACACACTTTCAATGTGAAACTGAAATTGGTTAACCAGAATTGGGAACTGAAATTTGTAAGTTCATCACATGGCCATTGGCTATTTGTGATCACCCAATTATAAAAGCAACTTACAAATTATTGTCAAAGCTTTTCATGATGCCATCCTTCTTCCCTCCAAATTCATGTTTCTGCCTTTTAGTAATTTCTCCAGTCACTTAATGGTAACTCTTATTATTACATATTTATGGAGGAAGCATCTGGCCAAAAGTGGAATTATACATCCAAACTTTGGTGGAACATTGTTGTTTTCTCTGTTCTCTTAAATCTGTTGTCCTGTAGCCTGTCCTGTCCCTGATTTAGTTAATACCTCCCTATTTTCATAACTGCCCCACTTTAGAAGGGACCCCCCCATTCAGACCCATTGGTTTCATCTCCTCCCACCTTCTAAGTTGTCCCACATTCTGTTTTAACTTTCTTTTCTTTCTTTATTTACGTCCATTACAGCCAGATCTCTATGGCTCACAGATGTGCCCAGGGAAGCTCCCAGAGGTGCGTCACAGGCCCAAAAGAAGCTTGCATCAAAGTGCTTCTTTGAGATGTCATAGCACTGCAGCAGCAGGTTCATGTGTGTACAGTAGAGTTGTTGCTTGGCTTATCTCACTTTTTTGTTGTCATTCCCAAACTCTGGAGGCCCACGTCACACATTGTTTTGCTGAGACTTCATAGGACAAAGCCACAAAAATTGTGTCTGGATGCACTTCAGGAATAGTGTGTCTGTTTCTCTCTCCAAGTTGCTCTTGGAGGTTGGATAATTATGAAATGGGGACATCTGTAGGCTGAACATGTAGGAAAGAATGTTGAATGCTCAATGCAAAGCTAACCTCTCTGTGTAATTTTTGCAATTCTCCTTGGTTAGAATATCCAAATACTCCCTCCTCTCTGCTGGAAATGCTTCAGATTGTTATAAATTCTCTCAAGGCTTTGGCATGATTTTCACAGTCCCCAGGTTCTCTATGGCCTATAAATGAAGTGAGGAGGAAGGGAGGGAGGGAGGAGAGAAGGAGGGCATACCCTAGAGCAAGCTGCAGGGGAAATGCCCAAAGGAGCATTAATGTTACATTTAGCATCTCAGTGGTTATTGCTCCTCCACAATTCTGTTTTTGTCTCCTCCCAATCCACCTTTATATTAAAGCTCTAGGCCCAAAAAATTACATTGTGCAATGACAAAGTATAAACTGACCATGGGTGAGGCTTTCCTTTTATTCTAAAATATATTCTGATTACAACGTGCCCAGAAACAGCTTATGTTATTCCAGTAACATAAAACCCATTGATTTGCACTATACTATGCCGTGCACAAATTTAGAGAAGTCTTGCTATGTCTGCCCTGAGTCGCCAGAAAAAAATAAGCTAAGCCGTAAACATCATTTCATGGATGAGCAGAGTCAATATGGAGGTGATTTTCATGCGCTTTTTTTTTTCTATCACAGTCATACTCCCACCCACCCTTTTTTAAGTTGGATCCTAGTTTTACCTATGTGTTTTAATTAGAGAAGAGAATGATTGCATTATTAAGTTACTAACTTTAAATCTAGAATGTAACTTCAGTTTCCCAAGTGTAATCCTACAGGTAGCATGGGCTTCTTGGTGAAGAACTTTACTGGAACATGAAAATGCTGCTGCCAAATGTTCTGAGCTGCCTTTCTTTCCCTTTGGTTGTCCACAGGGAATTCCTGAGCAGTGGGCACGATTACTCCAAACCTCTAACATAACAAAACTGGAACAGAAGAAGAACCCACAAGCTGTCCTAGATGTTCTCAAATTCTATGATTCCAAAGAAACAGTCAACAACCAGAAATACATGAGCTTCACATCAGGAGGTAAGAGGAAGTCTAAGGTGTGAAAAGGTAAAGAAGTGATTCCAGTCTCAGAGCCTCATTATTAGAAAAAAAGTGTGTAGAGCATTTGAAGTCTGCTCTAGTACCTTCTCCAAATGAGTTCAGCATAAGTAAACCAAAAGATGAGTTGGAATTTGAGGTTGATGTTAGGAGATTTATATTACTCGAGTGTTTTTAGAACCCAAATAAGGAAATTGTTCAGTGAAGCAGTAGTTGTTAGCTTGAATTGGCAGTCACAATTGTTTTGTCCCTTTACTGGTATGAAGATTAGGATCAGGCTTTGTGATAGGTTCATGAAGTAAGAAGTGTATCGGTCAAACCATGGTCTCTGGAAATTTATTTTATCTCTCAGATTCTTTGATTTGCAACATGATTACACAGCACAGATTTTTTGGTGTCAGGTTATTTTGATCAGACCCCAAAATCAGACTGAAAAAAAGAAACCATGTCTGGCCATTTATAGAGATTGAAGTAGCCATGTTACTGCCAAATCTTGACATCATTTGCTAGTGTGTAGACCTAACTTTTGTTTGAAGCTTTGATGTTCAAATTTGCACCATAAGCAACCGAAAAATATATACCAAAATATACTTTCACATTTTGAGAAAGATGATCCAGGCTGTTTCTCTAGAACAATTTATTATTTAACGTCTAAAGAAAGAAGAAAATACTGTCATTATTACTCCAACTATAAAGCGCCCCTACCTCTTGACCCTGGATTTAGTATAGGACAGGCTTTAAGTTTCTTTGAGAATGATTCAAGGATATACTTGGAAGGGGAGGAGTATCTGATCTGGCAATATCAAATATCAAAGCTCAAACTTGAAGGCATATGGCAATTCACATACTAAATAGAACTATTTTTTAATAAGATTATTTAACTGCTGTAATATCAAAACCCTAAAAAGAAAGCCATCAAGGAGAACTTTTTATGATACTTAGTTTTCCACATGGAATAAAATGTGTAAGAGATCCTGGTGACACATCAAACAATGTTTAATGTGAGGAAATCAAGAGCCACGCTCCAAGTTAGAACCATAGGCAACCAAAACTGAAAATGCATTCAAGAGATCATTTTAGTGTAACCATTAATACCCTTCAGATTCTCAAAGTTTGTTCTTTCCCCCAAGCAGCCACTTCCCTTTGACACTTTTATTTTTATATGCCAAATTCTTTCAACTTAAAAAGATGAAAGCTTGACAACTATGTTAAAACCCAACAGTATTTGAGTTCTTGCACTATACTTAGCTGAGTGAAACTCATCATATGTTTTCTGAATGCTCTAGTGTTGAGACTGACTAATAGGATAGGAGGGGAAGATGAGGAAAAGGTGGAGTTAAGAAGGGAGGGTGGAAGGAAGGAATGGAAAGAACGGAGGGAGGGAGAGAGTGAGGGAGAAAGGAAAGGGTGAAAAGTCCTGGGTATACAGCAGTCCCCCTTATCCATGTGGAATACCTTCCAAGACCCACAGTTCATGCCTGAAACTAAGGATAGGGCTGAGCCCTATATATACACACTATGTTTTGGCCTATATATGCTTACGTATGATAAAGTATAAGTTATAAATTAGGCATAGTAAGAGATTAACAATAACTAATAATAAAATAGAACAATTATGACAATATGCCAGCATCACTACTCTTGTGCTTTGGGGCCATTATTAAGTAAAATAAAGGTTCCTTGAACACAAGCACGGCGATACCTTGACAGTCAATCTGATCACTGAGACAGCTGCTAAGTGACTACTGGGTGGGTAGCAGACAGCATGGATATGCTGGACAAAGGGAGGATTCACAGCTCAGGTGGGACAGAGTGGGATGGCACGAGATTTCATTACATTCGGAATGGCACATGATTTAAAACTTATGAATTGTTTATTTCTGGAATTTTCCATTTAATATTTTTAGACCATGGTTGACTATAGGTAGCTAAAACCACTGCAGATAAGGGGGGATACTATAGATATATAAAATCATACCAATCAAGAGTAGGTAATCTTGACCTTCTTCCATGTAGATGAGGTTCACTGGAAGCTTTCATTAAGGTCCGTAAAATAACTTGGTGAGAATATGGTGAGGATGTAATGGTGTGAACTATTTTGAGAAAAAGTATGTTGTTGGTCATAATGTCTATTTAATGCTAAATTGGAGAATTTCTGTCAGGTCAAAAGCAAGCAGTTTTAATTTTTAAATATGGTCTCTAAACAAGGCAGTATTTATGAAACAAAGGCGACATCTTTATTTTCACTTTTCAGATAAAAGCGCACATGGATACATAGCAGCCCATCCTTCGGTAAGTAAAAAATTGAAAACTGTTTCTCGCGATCAGTGTTTCCGGAGAGCTAACAGAATATAATTGCACAGATCTAGTTTTTAGATATAGAATCTTTAAAAAAAAATTTAAGGTAAAATTTAGATATATAAAATTCACCTATTTTAAGAGTACAGTTCGTGAGTTTTAGTAAATTTATATACCTGTGCTACCCTCACTATAATCAGGTTTTAGAACATGTCCATCACCCCAGTAAAATCCCTCATGCCTGCTTGCAGTTAATCCCCACCCGCCACTCTAGCCCCAGGCAATCACTAATGTGGCTTCTGCCTTTATAGATTTGCTTTTCTGGACATTTCGTGTAAATGAAATAATACAGCATATGACCTTTAGGGATTGGCTTTTTTCACTCAGCATAATTCTTTTAGGATTCATCCAAGTCATTGTGTGTATCAATAATTTGTTCCTTTTTATTGTTGAGTAGTTTTCCATGGTATGACTATACCACTGTTTGTTTGACCATTCACATGTTGAAGGCTCTCTATACTATTTCCAGTTGTTGGCTGTTACAAATAAAGCTACTATGAGTATTCATGTATAGGGATTTATGTGGACAAATGTTTCTATTTCTCCTACGTATAGAATCTTGAAAATAATAATAATATTAATAGCAACTTCTCTTTACTGAATACTTACAGTGTACACTGTTAGCTAATATTATTTTTATATTCACTTAATCTTTCTTATAGCCCAATTTAGTAAGTCTTACCATTGTCCCCATTTAACAGATGAGGAAACTGAGGTTTACAGAAATGAAATAACTTGTCCAAGGTTAAAACATTACACCTTTTAGTATCACTTGTTCCGACAAAGTGAGGTACAGTGAAGGAAGTGACTTTGCCCAAAGTCACATAGATAGTTTTATCAGAGAAGTGACTAAGTCCTTGGAATAAGTAACCTAGTACTTGGAAGTGCTATAGTATCTGAAAGAATACCTACATACATTAGAAAAAATGATCTCAGACAAGGCTTCCCTTTCAAATGTGATTTTCATTTTGATATTCTAATATAAATTATTTCCTGCCTCATTTACTTCCTTAGGGGTGAAATAATTAACACTAGTGAAAGTCTTTTAACTGTTTATTTAAGAAGTCATGGATGGCCAAGCTGAATCTTCCTTTTATAGAGGACAATTGCTGGCCTGCTTGACATCACCCTGAGCAGCCAGTGTAACAACAGCAGATTATTAGTGGTAAAGAGTAAAGGCTCTGAAGTAGTATGGCAGTTTCTTAAAAATTAAAAATAGGATTACCATATGATCCAGCTATTCCACTTCTTAGTATATACTCATAATTGAAAGCAGGGTCTTCAAGAGATATTTCTACACCCATGTTCATTGCAGCACTATTCACAATAGGCCAAAGGTAGAAGTGACTCAAGTGTCCATCAACAGATGAAGGGATAAACAAAATGTGGTATATATAAACAATGAAATATTATTAAGCCTTAAAAAGGAAGAAAACTCTGATACATGCTACAACATGGATGAACCTCAAGGACAGTATGCTAAGGGAAATAAGCCAACACAAAAAGAAAAATATTATATGATTCTACTTATGTGAAATATCCAGAGGAGTCAAATTCATACAGACAGAAAGTAGAATGGTGGTTGCCAAGAGCTGGGGAGAGGGAAAATGGGGAGTTGTTTAATGAGTACAGAGTTTCAATTTGGGAAGATAAAGAGTTCGCAGATCAATAGAAGTGATGGTTGCATAACAATGTGCTTAACAATACTGAAATGTACACCTAAAAGTGGTTAAGATGGTAAATTCTATGTTATATATATTTTACCACAATTAAAAATAAAATGAAAAAAAGTGAAGGCTCTGGGCATGGGTGTTTCATCTTATTCCTCCACTTACTAGCTGTGTGACTTTGGGAAAGTAGTTTAGCTTTTCTGTACCTCTATTTCTTTAGCTTTAAGTAGGAATAATAAATTTCTTTAGCTTTCAGTAGTATTTACCTCCTAGGACTTGTGTGAATATTGAACGTATTAATGCATATAATGTACTTAATATAGCACCAGCATAAAATATGTGTTTATTAAATGTAAGCTATTATTTTATTATGTTTAGATGGTAATAAGAGGAAAAACTCACTCTCTACATACATGGGGCTTGTATGAAGCCATGGTACTTGTGCCTTGCTCAGATTCCCCAAAACAGAACAGAATATGGCCCTCCCATCTCACCGGTCATTTCCCCTCCTCCTTCTTCTTTGGCCCAGCTTCCAGGGCCACACTGATAACAGTGTGTAAAAGGGAGGTAATAGGAAAGTGGGAAAGACAAAAATGCCAACCTTCCATGATCAACACATACTTTACCTCCCCTATTAATTAATATTATATTGTGCAATCCTAACTGGGTACCCTGGCAAAAAATACCTATTATTTTTTTTAGGTTTGGTCAGTTATTTGAAACACCAACCTGCTAGGATGGTCTGTGTATTGGTTTTTATTTTCTTCTAAGATATAAACTGTTTCTTATGAGATTGCTTCTACTGGCTTTGCTTATAGAATTAAAACTAAGTCTACATAATGGCCAAAATATTCCATTAAATCAGGAAAAATGATGATCTCACTGTTTGGAGATAAAACAACTAGATATTTACTTATTTAACATATATTTATTAAGTGCCTCCTTATAAGCTGTAGGCAGTTTGGAGTTCAGTCTGGTAGGGGAAGATAAGTATGAACATAAAGAAGCACAATACAATATGGATAGTATTACATACCATAAAATATGTCCATTTGCTATAAGAATTCTGAGAAAAGAGATTGCTTTTTGCTACAGAGGGAAAGGGAAGCAGGACCTTGTCTCTAAGGGCTTAAGCTCAGTGTCTGATACCAAATGGCATTTGGTATCTATTTGTTGAATGTTGAGTTAGAAAATGTTTCATATAAAAGGTAGCATTTGAGCTAGATCTTAAAGGTCAGATGAGAGTTGGATCTGTGAAGTTGGGAAGGACATCCTAAGCTAGAGGAAAAGCATGAGAAAGGGCTTTGGTGAGGAGAGCAAGGGGACAAGGGTCAGGGGTTCAATGAAGACTGAGATGCAAGAAGGGAATCATAAGGGATAAGCCTTGAATGTTAAGTTGGAGCTGAATCATAGAGGCCCCTAAATGGTATTCTAAGGAATCTGGCTTTTCCAGTATGCAGGGGAAGCCCTTGAAATGTTTTGGAGCAGGAGAATTAGGTGATTAAAGCTTAGGCTTTGAGAAGAGTAATGTGACAGCAAATGTCCAGAATGAATTAAAGACAAAAGGTGAGACTGGATGAAGGGAGACGAGTTGGGGGAATATTGCAAGCATCCAGGCCAGAGGTAATGAGGGCCAGAAGTGAGGTAGTGGCAGTAAGAATGGAGATTAGGTTCAAATTCTGGAGATGTTTAGATTATTGATTGGATGTTGGAGGAAAGGGTGAGGTCAAAGATGATTGCAGGCTTAAACTGATATGTAGGTGGGTAAAAAGATGAAGATTCTATCTTTCAGCAGAAGCAGATTTCTATGGGAAGATACTGAGTTTCCTATTGGACAGTTTGAGTTTGAAGGGCTGGAGCTAATGGATTTAACTGCTTGACTAAGGCTAGGTTTCTATTGATTGAATGAACTGAATTGGACCCTGACATTCAGTTTGGATCACTTCAGTGGGATTCAGTTTCTTAGGAATAGAGAACTTCCCCTTGTGTTTTCCTTATGGTTCTAGGGAGAGTGCACTTCACACTGTGTATGCCTTTCGGTGTCAGAAACACTCCCAGTAGACCTGGCTATCCTACAGAATCTGATTTAATTGAACTAACTACCCCTTATAGATATAGCCTGAACTGATCACAAATTTTGGCGTCATTTAGTAGCTGGGAACTAAAATGAAAGCAATGTTGTATTCTCTAAGTGTTTTAAACTCATGGCTTTGTAATTAGTTTTGAATTCAGTGATACCTCCCATAGTCATATGACATCTTCTTTACTGAACACTTGTGGTAGCTTCTTTGATATTAGTGTATGAAATTCCAAATACCATTCAGGAACTTACTCTTTAGTTTGAGGCTAATTTTTAAGTTTCATGTTTTTATTGTACTTTTGAGAATAAAACAATGTATTTAGAATCCTAAGCCAGTATTTCAAGTGGAAGGTAACATCATTAATATGAATATGTTATTATTTGTGCCTAGAAAAACTGGGGGTGCAGGTGACAGATTGGTCTTTTTTGATTTGCAGTACTGATTTATTTTGTTCATCTAGGTTAAGTGGTTCCTTTACTTCAGTGTGCATCAGAATTTCCTGGCAAGTCTGTTAAACTGCAGATTCCAGGGCTCCACTCCAAGAGTAGGTCTGCAGTAAAACTCTAAAATCTGCATTTTAAACAAGCACCAAAAGCGGCCCCACGCTACATTTTGTATTATCTAAAGTCTTCAAAGTCCTTACCACTAAGTCCTTCGACCTTTAAAAATTAAGCTCAAAGAAAAGGGAGTTTCCTAAGGTAGTTACTCTAGCTGGTATATTCTCTAGAGCAGGGTTCAGAACTTGTAGTCCATGGGTGGGCTTCAGAAGATCTATGAACTTTTGAAATTATTATATATGTAAAAACATGTGTCTACCTGTATTTTTCTGGGGAGATAGGCCAAATCCTTCAGAATTTTAAGAGTCCAGGACCCAACTGAGGTTAAAAACTACCTCCCCTGCCCCAATGTGTGGGATAATAAGAGAGTCAAAAATATCTAATTTTGATAAGACAAAAATATTTCTTACTCGCTATCTATCTATATTTTTACAAGTTTAGAAATATTAGATATAATAATTCTCAGCCTGGAAGGAAGAGTGTGGAAATATTGCACCATTGACTCCAGAAAAGACCACCAGAAAAACCTGTAAGTCAAGTAAAGCTGTAAACTTTATTAAACTTACAGCAGCATGAAAGCACTGCCTTGATAGAGTCATAGTATCTTGGAAGGGGGACATCAGGGGAGAGTATTTATAGGGTTTTAGGGCCTGGGCTGTGTGATTTTAAGGTCTTGCAAGGTGAGGAATGGGTTAGGATTGTGCAGTGTTTATGATAAAATAGTGAGGGTCTTGAAGCAAGTATTGGTGAGCAAACTGTTAGTCTTAATAAATAAACTGCTTTAGTTGGTTCACAATATTTTCCAGAAACAAATATTTCCTAAATTAAGAAGCAGTGTTATTTTTGCTTATTCTCAGTATTGTTTAACATAAGAACAGTGAAGTATGTCTGTCCTGATATTATTTAACACAGGGAAAAGACCCAGTCCCAGTATTATTTATTCAGGGATAGGAAAGTATGCCTGGTCTCAGTATTTTTTAACACAGGGGCAGGAAATTATGTTAATTTTAGTTCTCAGCACCAAGGACTAGTGTTCTAGGTGGATTGATGGGGGGTTAATGCTCCCTGGCCCAAACATAATTCAAAACTTACTGTCCACTGAAGGCCACACATTCTTCCCAGTCAACCAACCAACATGGCAGGATAGTGTTTGGTCTGAGGTAAACAGAAATATCTGTCTTCTTCCTCCCCCACAAACCTTCAGAGGACAAAAACCTTCAGGTTTTCCAGTAGTCCCTTAAGTCCAGCCTTGGAGATGAAGAATGTCCTCCATTTGAAATTAGAATGGTGAAGATAGTAATGAATGTTAAGAAGCAGTCAGTGGAATTTTGCAGGCAGATCTTATCTAGTGAAATATCTAGACTTGAGATGTGCAAGGTTACCCCTTGGCCAGTAGGCACTGATTGGTCTTTGTACCAGTCTGAGTGTTGGAGAAGACTAGACCTTGAGTCATTATATTTCCCACTGTGGTCATTTTTAGATCCTCATAGACTATATATACTCTCCCTTTTGGAGGCCACATGGTGCATTGTTTCAAATATATTGAAGGACCCCACACCCTACTTTATATTTTTGCTGTAAATTTTTGAAGTGAATTTTAAAATATCGATTTTGAAATTATTTGGTTACCAGTAACATTTAATTTATAGTTAGGTATAATTTTGTGGTAAATCACTGTGAATATTCAAGAATTATTGCTAAGTAAGAAAATCTAACCTACAATTTGTTTTTAATGTAATGAAATTTCTATAAATGCTAAATGTAAATGACTAAAGTCAAAATATTGTCTTACTTAATAGACATTTAATTAGACATTAATTAATTTAGATTTTACAGCTTTCTTGTGGTTTTTCAGAGCTGATGATTTATTTCTCACCTCAGACATTCTCATAGGCCCATGTAAAGCTTATCATCCCTGAGCGAGGTTCATATTGCCTAATGGATAAAATAGCACCATTTGCTGTATAAAAAAGTACTCAGCTTATATGCAGGTTCTGCCCTTCTACAAAGGAACAGTAATTATGTGCATTCTTGATCCTAGTGGGCATAAGATAGAGCAAAACTTTCTAGAACATAATATCAAAGCAAATTCCAATAACCCAAAGGCTGTTTTTCCCTGTGCCCACTGAAATGCCCTGAAAAGTTAGTGTTTCACAAGAAGAAAGTGATTTTTTAATCTGGAAACTTAATGTTATCGACATATATTGCTATCCACATAGCCATAATACAATAGAATTCCCCAATTGTATGCCTAAATTAAGAATAAATATAGGTACATAAGGAAGAAAACCAATGTCCAGTAAACATATAAACTTCAATCTATAAACCACTCAGCATCTATATCAGGGCAATCAAATATTCTTACAAATACTTGTTTATAAATTCTAGGTTGTCTTCCTTCTCACAGTAGATAAATTTTGCAGGCTTCTATCAGATATATGATTATACCTTATGACTCCACCATAGGTTTATACGTGACTGTAGAAAAGGCACATTGAATTTTTAATCACAGACCAAGGTCCTTCAATGCAATACTCTGTTAATAGGCTGCCTATAACTGCCTTAGGAGCTTTGTCCTCAAGAAATGAAAATTTGTTGCAGGATTATGATGGGCCATTATACCCACAGCATAAATAAAAACCAAATAAATAACTACACAAAAAGAAAACAAAGCAAAAACCAAAGACCACCTATAATAGCACTGTCCAACAGCAATATGATAAAAACCATACATGTAACTTTAAATTTTTTAGTAACCATATTTTTAAAAGTAGGAAAAATAGGTGAAATTAATTTTAATAATTTATTTTATTTAACCCAGTATATTCAAAATATCAGCATTTCAACATATAATCAATATAAAAACATTAATGAAATATTTTACAATTTTTTCATATTAAGTATACAATATCTGGGATGTACTTTATACTTACAACACATCTTAATTCAGACTAGCCACATTTTAAGTGTTCAATAGCCATGTGTGGCTAGTTGCTGCCATATTAAACAGTGTGGTTCTATACCATAATTCATGGTTTTTAAACTTGAGCGTGCATCAGGATCAACTGGAAGGCTTGTTATCACATAAATTGCTGGGCCCCACTTCCAGAGTTTCTGAATCATAGGTCTGGATAGAGCCTGAGAATTTGCATTTCTAACAAGTTCCTTGATGATACTGATGATGCTGATTGGGGATCATACTTTGAGAACCATGGCTATAGTTCTTTCAAAATCCAACTTTGGGACTATTTTACCACTGCAATAATGTGAATGATCAAGAACTGACCCTAGATACTATGGCTGTTGTGGTTGTTGTTGGTGGTGGCGTTATTGCCATTTATAAAACATTGTAAATCACCATTTACCTGTTGGTTAATATTGAGTAATTATTTATGTGGATGGACATTCCTTAGATCTTCATGTCTATTACTCTCTGAGTGCTTCTTTCCAGGAGGCTGAACAGGGAAGAAACATTTATTGGCTTGCTTGTTCTTAGTGAGTATTCACAGAGCTGTATTAATACCATATCTATATGCATGCTCTGATAGTTAGGCAGAAAATAGCCCTTTTCAAGTTGACAAACTATCAGTCAACATTGACAATCTGCCCAGTACAGATTCAAGGCTTTAACAGCAATTCATTTGATTTTTTATTGTATTTTTAAAAACATTGAAATTTAAAATATTAAGTGACTAATAGTTCACTGTTTTTGAGCTCAGTGAAAAATAAAAAGAATTTTTTAGACTTCATGGTCCTTTAAACCATGACATAAATTTATCTCTGAATGTGAGCAGGTCCTGGCCACCAAATTGTTGATGATTCTGCTCATTTGTAAAAGATGTAGTTCCCTCCTATTCCTACATACTTAAATATTTCATTTCCCTTGTCTTATTTCTGAAGAAAAACATTGAGGAGTTAATTAATACCTGGTCTTTAAACTTTGTTTTTGTCACCAGAGTACAAAAACAGCATCTGAGCCTCCTTTGGCTCCTCCTGTGTCTGAAGAAGAAGATGAAGAAGAGGAAGAAGAAGAAGACGACAATGAGCCCCCACCAGTTATTGCACCAAGACCAGAGCATACAAAATCAGTACGTCATAAGCGACTATTTCCAAATGATTCAGAAGATGTTCTTTGGAGCAGTCATAGAGTTAGAATATAGTTAATCAACTAGCACCTATTAAACATCTCCTATGTTCCCAGAACTAGAGTACAAGATATGACTCAGGTTTTGAGGTTGCTGTTTGAGGATACAAGATTAGCACATTAAACAACTGGAGAATAATACCAAACAATATGTAGATAACTGCTAAGTTATAAAACTGCTGGAGACGTTAAGATAGGGAAGGAAATCCATGTGAACCAGGTAGGAAGAATTGCATATGCAGGGGCACCAAGACCAGAATAAGCAGGGCATGTATAGGGACCTCAAAAACTAGCTCCCAAGATCTTTCAAGGGTTGTGTACTTGAAGCTACTCAGAGTTCTTTTTTGATAGAAAACAACTTGTCTTTAAAAACTCATTGATATGGCAATACTTTGACTCCATACTCTTTCCTTGGCCTGCTGGAATAGTAGAACTTTTTGGTTTTTGTCTTTTAGATCTACACTCGTTCTGTGGTTGAATCCATTGCTTCACCAGCAGCACCAAATAAAGAGGTCACACCACCTTCTGCTGAGAATGCCAATTCCAGTACTTTGTACAGGAATACAGATCGGCAAAGGAAAAAATCCAAGATGACAGATGAGGAGATCTTAGAGAAGCTAAGTAAGTTTTTTTGCCATCATTACTTTCTTCATGGGAGGGTTTCTCATAAACCGTTTGGAATGGGGATTGGTCCTTTAGAAGTTTGAATCTGTTTGTATGAACTCCAGGCTCCCTGAAATCACAAGATAAAAAGTTTGGGACTCGCTGTATATGCCAGATATGCCAGATGGCTCCCTTCCTCCCACTCCTAATTGACAGAAACTAAATATTTTTACTTGAAAAAGTCAATTAAGGTGAAAACTTGACACAATGAATTAAGTAGTAAGTTCTGTTTCAAGATTATGCCTTCAAAAGGGATAAAATAGTCTGATGAAATATCTTATGATTGTATCCCAAGAGCCCTAATTGATGAATCATGATAGATAAGTTACCCTCAAAGTCCAAAAAGGTCAATCAACACTTGCAACCGCAAGTAATATAGCTTTGTCCCTTAATTTAGGAGCATTCCTATGTGGGGAGGGAGAAATAAACAGCAAATGCTAGCAGTCTACTTACACAGTTGCATTAGTGTGTACATGCTTGTATGCACACACTTGCTGCCCCAGTCTTACCAAACATTCACCTTCTAGTTAGTTTTCTGGGTCAAGAAGATAAAAAAATAGATTCTCTGGTGAAAAGAGTCAAAAGTCTGTGAAGCATATTCGTTAAACTCATACCACAAAAGCATCTAACAGATTGCTAGATAGCAATCAGTGCCCCCTAATTTGATTAACTACTACTCATGCTTCAAAACTCAGCTCAAAAGTTGCCTCCTTGGGAAAGCCTTCCTTGTCTCTCCCAGTCTGAGTTAAGGGCCCCTCTTCTTTATCACCTTTATCATAGCAAATATCACACCATACTAGTCTGTCTCCTTCACTAAACTGTGAGTTTCTCAGGGGGAGGTACTGTGCCTTTCTTTCCTATATGTCCAACTCCTAGTGAGTGCCTGTTACATAAAGGCACTCAATAAATGCTTTTTGAATGAATGAATGAAAAATGAGCAAGGAGAGCATCTTTACTGAGTTCCTACTTGTCTGTTCTATGCAAGAAACTTTGGAGGACACAATAAAACAACAAAAAACTTACAATTTGCCTTGAAAGTTAAGATTTAATAGTGTGATACAATTAAAGAATAGGAGTGTCTTGTTTCTTGCCAATTTGTGTCTAAAAGACCTCAGAAAAGGAAGAAAGCAATTCCGGCTATAGCCCACAGGGAGGCTCTGCAGAGGTGGTGGCATGACGATTTTGCCCTCCAGGGGTCATTTGGCAATGTCTGGAGACAGTTTTTATTGTCATGATTCAGAGATTGCTAATGGCATCTAGTGGATAGAAGCTAGGGATGCTTCTAAACATCCTACAGTGCACAAGACAGGTCCCCTCTCTCCCCCTTCGCAGTAAAGTATTATTCAGCCCAAAATGTCAACAATGCTGGAGTTGAGACATTTTGAGCTAAATATGTTTGGAAAGGCAAAGCTTGGGGTTGCAGCTGTCAGTGAGCGCTCAGAGCTGCAATTGCTGGACTTCAGCTAACAGACTTTACTATACATGATTAAATATGTGTCTAGCACTAATACCAACCATTTGCTGCAATAACAACAGTAATAATTCTCATTTATTGAGCACCTTCTGTATGGGCCACTTTATATACATTATCAGGGTTAATTTTCACAATAATTCCTTGTGGTAGAATTTCATATCCTCATTTTACAGATCAGTGAAAGTGAGCTTTAAAAAGCTTAAGTAACCAAGTCATCAAACTAATGGGTGGCATAGCCAGAGTTGGCACTCAGATCTGTTTACCTTCAAAACTTATACTTTTTCCATTACCTGCTGTGCTTCTGCATATCCCAACCGTCTATTTGTGTAAAAAGGAAGGAAGAAATGAAAGAATTGCCTGGCTAATATAAGTTCAATTATTCAGACAATCGCCTCAATTTTTTTCCTTTATTTTGTACGTATAGACACGGCCTATGAGATTATATCAGATTTTAAAAATCTAACAGCCTTGCTTTAATAAAAGTGACTGTTATATGGTATCTGTTTCAAATCTCAATAAATTTATTATAATGAAAATACATCCATAGCTTTGTCAAGTTAGCTGACAGAAACAAGCATCATTTTCTTGGGCCAAAATCTCACTTTGCTTGTGAACTGTAATGGTGCTAGAGCTGTGGCCTTCATGATTTGTTGTTTATTCTGCTTTGCACTAAGCAACATGATGAAGAAGGGGAAGCTAACTTTGATTACATTTTAATTAAGAATTAAGTGGTTTTTTTTTTCTCTGTTGGACTTCATGTTTGAGCCTAGAACCATTTTCCCTCTAGCCAGTGGGCCACCTGTGACTGCCAACCTTACCTTGGACTTGTGGATCTTGGCAGGGAGAACCCACAGAGAAATGAGGGAGTGCTTGTCGCGAAGCAGATCCAAGCTAAACTATACTTCAAAATCTGTAAAGTCAGGCTTTCCCACTCCTACTCCACCATCAACCTCTCTGGGCCCTCTCTCTGCCACTTTCGCACTTGTCTCAGACAAGTCATTTAACCCCTCAGAGGCTCAGTTTCTTACCTGTCAAATGGACATAAGAATCATAACTACATTTTAGGACTTTGTCTATAGGATGGATTTTAGGGAGCTCAACCTATGTTTAAGAGGACAGATATTGGAGTTAGAAAGGCCCACATTTAAATCACAGCTTTAATCAAAGCTACCAGCTTTGTCACCTTGGGGCCAGTTATTTAACTTTTCTGGGCCTCCATGTCCTCATTTAAAAAGTGGGGATAATAATAGTACCAACTTCATACCATTATGATAATCAAATGAGAATAATGCATGTAAAAACCTCAGCAACAGTACCTAGCACATTGTAGGTGTTCAATAAATGGTAGTTTATTATTTTATTACACAAGTATAAAAGCCTTAACAAGATAATACCATGGGACAAGCTTTAGAATGAGTCATAACTGGGTTGAGTCATAGACACAGACTAGCTGAGTGTCCTTAGGCAAGTCACTTAACCTCTCTGAACTTCAATTTCTTCATTTGAAAAATGGAGATAATAATAGTACCTATATAATAGGGGTTTTTTGAGGACTAAATGAGTTAAGGTATGTGAAATATCTAGCACAATGAACAGTAGTATAAAATTATTATTATGTTATTTTTACAAAATGAGAGTAACCGTATTTTTCAGTATAACAAATGGGGCATGGGGTCTTATAGTGGGACAGAAGGTTTGAAACCAGGAATAATCCCAGATCTTTGGTCCCTATATAGAAGTCATCGAGGACCTTGGACTCAAGGGCCCAGGCCCCATTGGAGCTTGAGGAAGGGTAGAGGAGTCTGTGCTATGCTGAGAGGCAAAGGAGAGAAGACAGGGAGGCAGGGAGGTAGAGGGATGGCCAGCAACCCACACCAGAGTGGACCCCACAAGCATAAGGAAGAGGAAATGACAGCCTCTAGTAAATCATCCTCACCTTCGGCCTCAGGGGTCCGATTACTTGGAGGTGGGCAGCCCAGACCACAGAGCTGCCAGATTATTCATCTTCCACGCAGATACTGATTGTGGGGGCCACACCAAGGGATCACTAATGGCTGAAACGAACAGATCAGCTTTCAGTTTTACACAGACAGTTAGCCTAGCTCTGGCTTGTTCACTGTGGTCTGTCTGGATCTGCTGGAAAACAAAGAAATCCCTACATTCGAGTGAAAAATTTCAAAAGGCACTGACTGTCAGTAAAATTGTGCAATACAGGAAATTTGTCTTCAGCCTCCCTACTCCAGGCCCCACAGTCACCTATTCCTCTTGTTCCTCCCCTCTCCCAACATTCCTCACTAAAAACTCATTTTCCTAATTCACCCTCAGGTTGAACTGATATTAATTTAGAGAATTATTTAGCTTTTTCTCAGGAATCAAAACCTTCATTGTGTTAAAGGGATAATCTTTTAACGGTGGGAGTTCAGCTTAGCTTAATATGTTGGAGAATATATTCATGGGCTTTTCTGCCACTGAAACCACATCATGAACCCTATTTTCAAATACAAGTATTTAGTAATTTCTTAAAACCTTGTACTTTAAAATGAATAGTTTGTTTCTTATTTAGGGAATTGCTCTGGTAGGAAATTGTTCTGGTATTGCCATCAGGTTATTTTCTTTTTATTTTGATTTGCTGATTATTCTTACTTTTCTCCCTATTGTGTCACAATGTCTTTTCTTTTCTTTATTGTGATTTAGTAAAGCAAATTATAATGAAGCTGATGAACGAGATCGCTTTAAAAGCTTGTTTTGTGATTTGGAATTGTAAACAAGGCCTCCTGTGCACTTGCCTAACATCAGTAGATGGCAGCACACACTCTCATGTGAAGGGTAATGGGTGTGGGGACGCCATCTTATTTGAATAGCAGTTAAATTCAGAAGCAGAATCTCATCAAAATGGTTGTCTTTGGGTAATCCTCATGAAAGGATTTATTTCCAGTTTGTTTCCAGTTTTTTTAACCCCACATACCATGGAAATAAAGGTTGAATAATTTACTACCATTAAGCCTGATTAACTGAACCCCGCCAATTGGAATGGGTCATAATTCAGAAGGTGGCTTGGGCTGAAGCTTATTTGCTTTTGCACAGTTTATGGAAAAGAGTTTACTCAGCAAATTTATAGTAAAACTCTTAGAAGACTATAAACTATTTAATAAAACTATGGTTTCAAGTGACTTTAAAATCATTATTTCATTTTTTAAAAAGCTCAGGCCCTTACCCATTAATAGCTAACTTAAATAAGGATGGCTCTCAGTGATATAGAAATCTGTTAGACAATTTGAAAAATAAAATACCAACTCAGAAATTGCTAAATTGTTGGCATTAGATAGATATAGCTCAAGTAAAACATACATTCTCCAACTCCTGTCTTAAATGATAGGGCATTTACAAAAGAAAATACCTAGTTTTATTTGAGTTTAACAAACATTTACTGAGTACCCAATACATTCCAAACATCATCAATTTTGAATATAAGCCCCATGGTTATTGTTACTGCTTTAATTAATATATTACTATTTGTTATTTTAACAAATAGAAAGTATCATCTTTCATGTAAATTGTAGCAATCACATGGGAGTATTCTTCTAATTTTTTATTTGTCATCAACTCTGCCATCTTAATTTTCATTATTAAATAAAAAGAAACCAGACAATTAATTGCAGTCTATATCTCTCTCCCTCTGTCTCTCTCTCTCTCTTCTCCCCTTCCCCCTTCCCCCACCCGTCTCTCAGGAAGCATTGTGAGTGTTGGGGACCCAAAGAAAAAATACACAAGATTTGAAAAAATTGGTCAAGGGTAAGTGATTATTATTTGAAATATCAAAAGATGAGCACCAGTAACATATATTAAAGTTCAATAACAGCTTGGGTTTCTGGTAAATTATGTTTCTCATTTCCTGGATTATATTTGTGTTTTGCATTCTCAACATTGTCCTTTCCAGCTGGCAGCCTGACTGTTCATTAACCTAGGAACACATCCTGCTGGAATCTTCATTGTTGTTGGGCTGACAGTGAATTCTGTAGGGACATTTCGATCCCATGTAGTTACAAGATTCAAACTGATTTCTCTAGAAAAACAGTAGGGTTATGGAAACTTGTAGCTTGTATGAAAACTCCCTTTATCCCTGTCCTCCCTACATCTGTATGGATGGTATGGTTAAGATCCTGTTTCATTGTCAAACTGGAAAGTGACAAAATGAGGGGTTTGAGGAAAGTTCTTATTGAATGATATGGAGGTGGGCAGAGCTGACTATTTGAGTACAGAGGAAACAGATCAGTAATCTGTAAATGAAACAGAATACATCATTTGCACCTCATATACTTTTTAAAGATAAAGATTCCCAGGCCCCACTGCCAGAGATTTGATTCAGAAGTCTGGAGTGGGGTCCAGGAATCTGAGTTTTGCAAAAGTTCCTCAGATAATTCTGAACATCAATTAAACGTGGGAACCACGGTGTTAGATCATTCACTAGAGCTGAAGGCAGCAGTCATCAGGTCTATAAGTCATCTATAATTAAGCATGTCTCTTAGGTCTCAATGTGAAACTAAGCAGGAGGGGCTGAGCAAACAACAGCCTTTGAGATAGGGAAAGTTTTTTTTAAAGAGAAATGAAGTATTCTTAGGGGGCATCCTTAAATGGGGAATGAGACACATATTCATGTGCACCAACTACTTCAACTATGTTAGAAACTGAGATGGCACCCCAGAAATCTGGCTGAAGCAAGGGACTGGGCAGAAAGGGATACAGCTAATACATCACAAAATTTTGCTAGCCCATCAGCCATTAGAGTCTAATTATTTTAGGTTAAGGGAATGTAGGATTTCTTTAAGCACCTCATTGCCTTTCCTGGGATTCTTAGGTTCAAAAAAGTACATATCATATATAAGCTTGGTTATTTTTCATGATTTTTATATGTCTTTGTTTTTCCCACTATCTTTTGTACAAAAGTTTCTTTTGAAATTGCCACTGTATCTCAGGAAATAAGGGAAAGCATTAATTAGACATTTGAGACATTTGGACTAGAGGGTAAGAGGGGCACTCGTAAGGATTGTGCCTGATGGGAATCAAGGTGAGAAGACTCTGAGAGGGAGACAGAAACGCAGGAAGAAATACACAGCCAAGTTTATTTTATCAGTAGAAACCATAATGGCGTTGCATTTGACCTTCCCAGGAGACTAAAATATATAACTGTTAGTGCTTTTGCATCTTTCATTCTTATTTAATATCACTGGTATCCTTACTTGCTCCCAAAAAAGAAAAGTTTTATGATCTCTAGGGGCTCCCTGTCACCTAATGGGCCAAATAGTATTTCTGCCCATCGTTCTAGAACAATGCCAATAGGACTTCCGTGATGATGGAGATGTTTTATATCTGTGCTGTCCAATATGGTGGCCACTAGCCATGTGTGGCTGTGGGACACTTGAAATGTGGCTAGTGCAAATGAGGAACTGAATTTATTTGAATTCATTTATTTGTTTGGCAGACATTTATTGAGCACCAACTATGTGCCGGGCACTATGCTAAGTGCCGGAGAAACAGAGATGGGTAATAATGGTGTGGGCCCTCAAGGAAATTACAGTCTACAGTGACAATTGCTTGATGGAGGGCTACATAGGGTGCAAGGAGAACATTGAGGCAAGCCTGCTTAATTCACCTAAGTGCAGAGCACTTAGTGCAGGGCTGGCTTCTAGAGTCATTATCCTCCCACCTGGAGTTTTCCTTCTTAATCTCTGATGGAATGGTTGCTTTGCTTAAGTAAGAGAGCTGTACCTTCCCAAATCCATATACAAACCTCAACTCACCGGCTTTATGCCCAAAAGGTAAATATCACCAGGCAGGTTGAAAAAGACAATATTATGTACTTAGGAGGTTTAGAAAACAAAAGTTGGCTTTTAGATTTTATGTTAATCTGGTTAGGTCTCCAGTAGAGCTAACAATAGGAGGGGATATACAATCCATTTAGGAGTAACGCTCCAGATCTTTGTCGTCCCATATGGTGGCCAATGGCCACATTTGGCTATTGAGCACTTGAAATGTGGCTAATCCAAATTAAGATGTGCTGTAAGTATAAAATACACACCTGATTTCAGAAACTTGGTATGAAAAAAGAATTTAAGGCATCTCATTAATAAAGTTTATATTGATTACATTTTAAGATGACAATATTTTGCATGCATTGGGGTAAAGAAAATATATTATTAAAATTAATTTCACCTTTTTAAAACTTTTTAACTGTAGCTCCAGGAAGTTTAAAATATGGCTCACATTATATTTCTAATGGGCAGCATGGCTCTAGTTGTAGGTTTAAATGGTAGCCATCTGTTTATTAATTCATAAAGTTATTTTTCCAGAGTTGTTTTTTAGGGGTGGCAGTGGGAGATGTTATAATTTTTGTTTTGGTTGTTCATTCCCACTAAAACACAAATGAGCCAAAAATAGCATTGAACTTAAAAAGGAAAAAAAGTAAGAGATGGTTTCAAATATCTTCCAGATACCAGGTAGTGAATGAAGCAAGAATAATTTCTCTAAGAACAAAGATCAGGCCACCAAGCAACTTTGTGTACCAGAGATTTCCCTTCTTGGTTATTATTTATGCCTCTGACTTTTAAAGATGAAAAGGAAAGTTCTTTCTTTCTTATTATAAAGACCTTTATGACGTCTTTATAATCTAAAATGAAAAATCAAAGCAGAAATCCTGCTTACCACTACAGAAAGGTCTATTATAAATTCCCAACAAGTTCATCATTTTAAAGAATGATGAAACCAGCAGATAATTCACTCATAGGCCCAACTCAACTTTTTAATAATCATTGGAGGGTAGAGAGTCCATTTTCTTCCTCCTTTTGTCTCCTTTAGTGTCTAGCACAGCGCTTTTGCACTTAGTAGGCCCTCAAAAACAGTTATGTTGTACACTTATGGTCAACAGCCCGGTTCACTTTGGCCAGATTCAAAGAACTGCAGAGCTTCCCCTGTCTGCCGTCCCCATCTCTCTGGGTCTGTTTTTGCCTCAATAAATATTTGTTGAACTAATGAAAATGTTTGTCTTTCTAGCTGTCCCTTTCTTCTGTCCTCTGTCTTTTCATTGGTATATACGTGTCTGTCTTGTTCTTTCTGTCTCTATCTCTGTCTCTCCCTGTTTTTCATCTCTTTACCACCACGTCTGATTCCTTATCCTTTGGGTATTGGTGTGTGCTGCACATCTGTCTTTTTCATGCATGTTGGCTTTACCTTCTATTGCTCATTTCCACACACACCCCAACCCAAATGGTCATGATATAAAATAAAGATGTATTTTTTTATAAAATCCATATGTATTTTTAAATTAGCTTTTAAGATATAATCTAGCAACTTAAATTTATTTACTCTGATTTTGTCATTTACTTAATTTACTAATTTTTTTTGGTCTTAGTAGATTATTTGCTCTCTGTTCTTAATTTTTAAAGTGAATGAGCAAAATATTGATTTCTTTCTCTGTAGGCCAAAAAACATCCCACTTATATTAATTTTCTTTTTACTTAAATGGCTCTCAACTGATTTTTCCATGAATTATTGGCCTAAGTTAGACAAACTAAGCTCTACTCTCAGTATATAGAATTTTTATTTTCTTTTCATTAAGTCTGGGTTTTTTATTGTTTTGCTTTACCTATTGTTATGGTGACATTCAAAATTGTATCAGTAATCATTTGGTGCTAGGCATAATCAGCCCCAGTATTCCATTTTCAGCTCCAGGGAGCATAGCAGCTCACTCTTGGGAGCCAATGTGAGAAGAACCTCTCCATTAATCACCCTCATTTACTTGGAAAACTAAATTTTTCCAGTATGGGTTTCTGCCATCCCAGCATTCAGGCCTGGGGCCAGAGAATTGGGCTCCATTTTCCATAAATCAAGTTCAGAATCGCGTGTCTAATCATTTGAGGCCATAGCTGTGAGTTGACATTATTTCACTAGGTTTGCTGTGAAAAGTGTTCTATAATTGGCTACCAAATCCTGACATTTTGAGCAAACATATGCAAAGTTTTAAAAATGAGGAAAGGAAGAAAAAAGATCGGGTACCCCAAAATTATCATTAACTCAATACCATGAATTTGTCAGAAATATATCCAGCGAAGACTTAAGAATCTTCACTTTCTTGAATAGTTATGTAAAAGAGCTTGTTTAATAAGTGGGGTAGGGTGAGAAAACAAAATCAAATATTTATTTTCAGTCAACAGCTATCATTGGCAAGCCTGTATAATTCCTGAATAAGCAGTAGCTATGTAACAGAGGGGAGAATTTACTAACGTTGGCAGCTGTCCTCACAAATTTTTCATTGATATATTTCAATTCATTTTAAGATCTTTCCTTAAATGAGAATGCCCTGAAAAAATAGACCCTTTTTCTCTTTAGGTTCATATTGTCTTTTCTCTTCAACATTATATAATAGAAAAATATTTTTGAGAGAGTACCTCAGAGGAGACGGTCTAGATCCAGTTTAACAAATATCTTTTTAAATTTAGTGAACTTTTACTGTGTGCCTACTATGTGTAAGGCAGAATAGTAGTTAAGAATCAAATTCTGGGAGTCTACAGTGACTTTTATGCTCCTTGTTCCCTTGAACATCTGACAGAGAGAAAACGAGAGTTGTTTCAAGAAATAAACAGAATGCCCACACCCATGCATGTGCCTTTCCCCTATATTTTATTTACACACTCGTCTTCACTGTCACCTCCCCCATGAAGCCTTGTTTGGATGCCCTGGCTCTGATTGACCTTTTCTGTCTTCTGTTTTTCTGAATCCTACATATTATATCCGTGCCAGCATGTATTCACCACTTATATCTTAGCTTGTCTGGACATGTAAAATTGCTTGAAACTTTGAGGACCACAGAGGAATAAGGGGAGAATTTTTGAAAAATGTGAAGAAAAAGAAAGAGCCAAGATTCTGAACTCAGAAGGCTGTAGGCAAATTGTTTAATTTCAGTTTGCATCAGTTTTCTCATTCATAGTAAGCAGAATGCACATACCTCTTAAGGTTGTAAAAAATAAACAAGAGAAGGCATTTAAAGTGCTTAGCTCAGTATATGGCACATAGTTAAGTGCTCAGTAAATGCTAGTTATTATTAGTGGTGAAAGACACACCCACGTGGTGCTATTATATAGAGCAGAATATGGTAAGTATTGTAATGCAATTATAAAAAGCTATAGGGACAGAGAGGAGGGATAAATGATTTACAGCCAAGGAGAGGGTATGATGGATTCTTAGAGGAGGATGCATTTGAGTAAAGACTTGAGAGAGTGTAGGAATTTAACAACTGGGGATTATGGGAAGTTTCATTTGAAGGAAACCAAATGAATACTCAGTTCAGACTGTAGGTTTCATTCACTTTGGTATCCCTAAGGTCTGCAACACATACACACACACCATATATCCTTGAATATAAGGTGACACAATAAAATAATTTTTAAAACAGTTTTTGAATCACCTGAATACATAAACTGTTAGATATATAAATAAATGATTGAAATGGTTGAATGTCTACTTAAGATGTTTAACTTGTTAATTTGCTCTCATTTACATATTTAAACCACATATTATATGAAATTATACATTAATTTGGAGAGATGTTTCTAGTCTCGTATTTCATGAACAGTATAATTCAAAATCTTCCTATGCATCTTTAACATCATCATTTTTGTAATAACTAGAGCCCCTTTTTGAGTCTTCCAGCAGTTATCTAAATATATCATCTGACTTCCATCTAAGATCTTTGAGATTTTGAATCCACATATGATTCTGTCCCTGGATATTTTATTCCTAGTTACAATTCCCCATTTGTGTAACATGAAGACAATTGTTTTCTGAATTTGTCCTGTAGATATATATTTGGATCTTCACAACATATATCTACTATCTACTATGTCAATTTTTAAATTTCTATTGCAAATTTTCAAATTTACACAAAAGTAGGGAAAATAGTAAAAGAACTCCCGTATTCGTATCATCTGGATTCAACATTTATCAATAAGTTTTAATAAAATCACAGTGTCATTATAACATCTACAAAAATGAACATTTACTTGATAACATTTAACTCCCAGTCTATAATCAGAGTATCCCCTTCTCTCAAAAATGCTATTTTTATGTTTGATTTGTTCAAGTCAACATCCAAAGAAAATCCACACATTGCATTCATTGTTTCTCTTAAGTCTATGTGTTCTGAAGCAGTGTCCTTTTTTTCCCTGCTACCATTGACTTATTGAAGAAACTGGTCATTTTCTTGTAGAATGTGCCACGTTCTGGATTTATCTGTTAGTTTCATTTGGTGTCACTTAACTTGCTCTTCTATTCCCTGTATTTCCTATAAATTTAAGCTAGCTTTAGAGGCTTAATTAGATTCAGGTTCAAATTTTGCAAGATTTCATCATAGGTGGTCCTATGTGTTTCATATTACACATCACATTAGGATGCACGCAGTGTCTGATTGTCCCCTGTTTTAGAGATGAGTAGATTGATCAGAAGATTCAATGGGTGACTGTCCTCTCCTACATAAAGTTCCCCATCAGCTTTTTATCCAATGGTTTCATCTATTGATGATTATTGTTTAAATCAATTATTTCATTAGGGATTGCAAATTTGTTATTTTCTAAATTTATCATTCCTTCCATACTTACTAGCTAGAATACTTTTGTTGAAAAGAACTTTAGCTCATCAGCTAGGACTCTTTGGTTATCATGAAATATAGTCATATAGAAAAGTCAAAATAAATTCTTAATTTTTTAATTGCCAACTTTCAGTATAAGGAATGACTACCCAAGTCACTTCAAAAGCATCCAATTGAAAGGTGTTTTGATTTTTTTTAAGTGGAGAACTTTTAAAAACATCTTTATAAACCCTTTGGGTTTTTTTATGTTTTTAATTTGTTTCATTCAGTTGCGTTTGTTATTGTTTTTAATGGTTAAACTGTCCCATAGGCTAATGGGAACCCCTTTTACTGCATTGGTTTTGAAAGAGATCTTTTAAAAACTTACTTATGACATCTAACACTTGTAGTTACGAGGTCATACCCTCAGAAATAATTTATTTGCATCCTTTCATTCCAATTCTAACAGGTACTCTCTATGAGCATCCAAAACTAGCATTAATTGAGAATATTTCAACCTAACATGTCTTTTCCAAACTGTACTTTGTGGAGAAAAATAAATGAATATGGAGAAATACCACATTATGTGAGACATTATATACAGATTTGAATCTAAGGCAACTTCTTTTATTCTGGGAAAAAATTTGGAGAAAATAACCTTTATCTTATATGTGGACATATATGTGGCATTTCTCTGTGTGTGTGTGTGTGTGCGTGTATGTTGTGGATACATTTTTAATGCAAGTGATAACATACTATATCTCTTTTTCTGTTATGAGCCTGTGTTTTAGAGATTTTTCCGTATCAGTACCTCATTCAGATGCACAGATGTTTTATTGTTTGGTTGTACCATAACTTATTTAACCAGGCACCCACTGATGGATATTTGGTCTGTTTATGATATTTTGCTATTATAAACAAGGCTACCATGAAGATTTTAAAAAATAACCCATTTATACATATGCAAATTTATCATTAGGATAAATTGCTGAAAGTGAAATTATTGTGTGAAAGGATATGTGCATTTCTAATTTCCAAATTGCCCTCCATAGAGGTTGTTCTATTTAACACACCATCAACAATGTGTGAGAGTGCCTGTTTGCCCACACTCTCACCAACACAGCTGTATTCATTTATTTGGGATTATAGTACTATAATAAAAATCCATCCCCACACTGATTTTTAAAAGAGAGCACGTATAAGAAAGAAACTCTAACAAGAAAGCTTTTGGCAAAACAAAAGGCTATTCCTGAAGAATCCATTGGCCAATGTAGCACATGTCTGAATAATGCCAAAGTACCCTTGTTATATGTCATATTTCTACATAGATTAGATCAGCCATGCAGCTTTGTTTGACAGAAAGTGACAATGGGACCATTTCTTGAAATCATTTTATTTCCTCCTAGGCATAAAGATATACATCTGGCCAAAGGAATTTTGTCTAACATCTCGATCTTTGCCAATCATATCATATATAGAATGATAATATGATCAATTCATCAATAATTGCAAACAAACTTTACTACTAGCTCATGTGTAATCAAGCCCTCAGTCCCTGTCTCTCTAAATTAGTTTTAGTTTTAAGGCTTCAGAAAGTAAATATATCATGTTAGGTATTTTTCAGACTTATCTGTGCCACTCAATGAGGAGCCCCTTCTTCTTACTCTAACATGAAGTTCCCATATTGAAGATGAATAGTTTTGAAACTTACTTCTTAAAGGACTGACAAAGCAGTGTACAGCATAGAACTCAGGATAAGTGCTGAGAATAAAACCTCTGAAGTTTTTTGTTTTTTGTTTTTTGTTTTGTTTTGTTGTTGTTCAGCGAACTATAGGCAAGAGTAGAAGTGGTGTCTAGCGTGCTTATAGAAGTGATTCTTTGGGTAGGACCACCCACCCAAAAAGTATTTGCTTCCTCATCGGATCTATTTTGAGCCACACAAGGTAGAACACTGCTAGGAAGCACTACAGTCTGAGCTCTAGAAAAGGCTTTGTGACGTAGGAGATTGAAAATACATTAGCATTTGTGAAGAACAGTGTTTATGGAGCAATGGAAGATGCTCTTTGTTCTACTTAATGCTCTTAAATGCACTGTGTCGTGTGCTGTACCCTGTAAAAAAAGATGATGCCACTCAATCAAACACCATTAGCCGAGGGTGCCCATTAAGTTGTTTTTTCCAGCCATAGTAATGAGCTTGCATTAAGCCACCTGCCCCCCCTTTCCTGTTGAGGCCCTCTTGAAGCCAATGGCACATACTGTGAAGCAGCTGCTTAGACTTAATGTTGGAGTGAGTAGCTGAGAGTTATCTGGCCTTTCCAAGGATTAAGCCCTGTAACTGTGGCCTCATTATCACTGGACTATAACCCACTGAGCTCTCTGGCCCCACACCCATAATGTGCTACAGCTCTATTAAAAATTATATGACCATGAATACTCTGGGAAAAGTCATGCCCTAGCTAAAGTACAGAAAATTCCCCATTCGATTTATAATCTTAGTAATTAAAGACTATACCACCTGGCCCTGGCTACATTCTGTGTACTTAGAAAGGTACTGAAATAACATGATTTTTACATAATTTTATTTTTTCAAATTTAGAGATGCATTTTTTAGAAGTAAATTACATAAAAGAAAACACTCTGAAACCCTCTCTTTGGAAAAGTTATTGCATGTAATGGTAGCACCATTCCTGAGCCCTAAAGGACATATGTCTCAACAAAACGAGTAACTATGGTAGTATTGAACAATATACAGACCTGTGTATTTTTATGTCACGTGTATTAATACAGTGAGACAATTCCCAGATAGGAGCCTACAAGTAGAACTTTTTAAATACTCATCAGAAGATAAATTCCATTCCTAAAAACTAACCCCAGCCCTAGTTCACTATCAGCCACATGACCAATCTTAAGTAGGAAAACAGAAGAACCACCTTTGTGTGGTTATGCCAAAGGAATCAAACATACCATGTCCTGGGACAAACTAAATGGCTTGTGGACTACGGGAGCAGAAAATTAGAAGCAAGATAAATATTTTGGGGAGGCAGCTTAGCATAACACATGCAAATGTGAGCTTTGGGAAGTGCCACACTTGCACTTAGCATTGATGGAAAAATGCTAAAGATCTATAGAAAAACATGAAATGGTGATTAAGAGCATGGGCTGTGGAGTCAAACTGATGCATTTTTAAGCTCAGCTTCTAACTGTATAACCTTGGATGAGCTACTTACCATTTCTCAGTTTCAATTTCCTCATCTGTAAAATGAAGATAGTAGAACTTACCCCATAGGATTGTATAGGATGAGCATTAAGTGAGATCATTCATTTACAGAGAACTGGCAGACAGTAAGGCACAATAAATAAAATAGCCTTTTCTAGCAGCAGCAGCAGTAGAAATAGGAGTAGATGTAAAAAATAACCATCCTAAATGGGGATTAAATCCCTGACTGTGACCTCATTAGCACCAGATTTATACTTGTAAAACCTAAAATGGGAATAATGCTTATCCTTCTGGCTCCCTCACTCTTATTTTGACTAGGCTCACCTTGGACTTCAGTGAGCCCTCTAGTCCTCTTGCCCTTTTCTTTTTCTTCAAGTCTGTGAGCTTCTTCCTAGCCTCACTTCCTTCCCCTTCTTTTGCTCTGATCTGTTTCCATACTGGAATCAAAGTAATTTATCTAAATTTTTAGTTCTACCATGTTGCTGCTTTGGCAACTACTTATAATCATGGCTTGACCTTGGCTCTTGGTGGGAAACATCAAAACCTGATGAAAATTGCTGACAATTAAACTGACTTGTGAGGAAAAGGAAGAAATCGTGAATTGTTTGTTTCTTTCTCGACCTTCCAGGCTAGATGCCAGTGTTTCCATTTGAGTATCAAGTGCTTGGCCATGTCAGGGAGAGACCATTGATAAAGCATCTAATGTGATGCCAAGAACCTAGCATTACTCATCACGTTGTAATTGATGATGGGTACCAATGGTTGGGCAATCTATTGGTTTAGTATTCTTTGACTATAGTGTAGGTTAACTGAAAGATCTCTTAGCTTCAGAGTTAGGAGACCTTTGCTACTTACTAGCTGTGTCATTTTGGCCATATCCTTCCTGTACTCTGGGCTTCAGATTTCTCATCTGTAATAAGGAGGTTAAGCTGGATGATCTCTATTTTCTTTTGGGTCCTGATAACATATGATTTCTTTGTACCATCTGAGAGACTAAGATTTGGAATAAACAAAACCCTCATCATAAACAATGTTCTCCCTATAACAATCTGGCTTCAATATAACCAGAATGGAGGGATAATAGGGATCAATGTAATTAAATGGTTGGCATAAAAATCAAATTGGCAGTGTTGACCATTTTAGCACATCAGCTCCAATATGCCAGAGAATTCGGAGTTTTAACCCCCTTCTTTGTTAGTTTGAGTTCTGGTATCATTATGTCCTAAAGTGCTGCATGATACTGACTTATTTTTATTAAAGTGTATTAACATTTTATTTTGTAAAGATATGCATTGAGATACTTTGATAAACCCCAGGCTGTTGCAAAGCTCATCTTTTGGGAATCAGTGTAACATATGGTTGGCTTGAAATTGTCTCTTTAGGAGTATACACTACTGTGCTTCAATTATTGCCAGGAGAGTACTTCCCAATTCACCACCAAGGACCCCTTCAATTATTTGTCTTTGTAAACTGTAGGTTATAAATAATTTTGACTATTAAACTACATTGATTAAGTAAAAGTTTATTTCTTGCACTTTTTCTTTTCTTGTGTGAGCACTACACATTAGTATTATTTATTACTATCATTTCTTTTTTTAACTTCAAAATATTAAGGACGTACAATGTTTTTATTACATGGATACCTTGTACAATGCTTAAGTCAGGGGTTTTGGTGTGTCTGTCTCCAGAATAGTGTTCATTGTACCCAATAGGTTAATTTTTATCCCACACCTTCCCTCGCACCCTCGCCTTTCTTGGTTTCCAATGTCCTTTATATCTTTTTGTGCATGTGTGTTCCCATCATTTAGCTCCCACTTATTAGTGAGAACATACAGTGTTTAGTTTTCCATTCCTGAGATACTGTACATAGGGTATGGCCTCCAGTTCCATCCAAATTGCTGCAAATGAAATTATTTCATTCCTTTTTATGGCTGAGTAGTGCTCCATGGCATGTATATGTAAGTGTGTGTGTGTGCGTATACACATACACATTTTCTTTATTCACTCATCAGTTGATGGACACTTAGGTTGGTTCCACATCTTTGCAATTGTGAATTGTGCTGCGATAAACATTCGGGTGCAGGTGTATTTTTTATAAAATGACTACTTTTCCTTTGGGTAGATACCCAGCAGTGGGATTACTGGATTGAATGGTAGGTCTACCTTTATTTCTTTGAGGAATCTCCATACTGTTTTCCACAGAGGCTGTACTAATTCGCAGTCCTACCAACAATGTATAAGTGTTCCTATCTGTCTGCATCCACGCCAGTGTTTATTGCTTTTTGACTTTTTAGTAATGGCCATTCTGATAGGGGTAAGGTGGTATCTCATTGTGGTTTTCATTTGCATTTCCCTGATGGTTAGTGATGTTGAGCATTTTTCATATGTTTGTGGGCCATTTCTCTCTTTTGAAAAACTTCTGTCCATGCCTTTTGCCCACTTTTTGATGGGGTTATTTGTTTTTCTCTTGCCGATTTGTTTGAGTTCTTTGTAGATTCCAGATACTAGTCCTCTCTCAGATGTATAGTTTGCAAATATTTTCTCCCATTTTGTAGGTTGTCTATTCAACCTGTTGATTATTTCCTTTGCTGTTCAGAAGCTTTTTAATTTAATTAAGTCCCATTTATTTCTTTTTATTGTTGTATTTATCATAAATCCTTTGCCTAGGCCAATGTCTAGAAATGCTATGTTTTCTTCTAGAATTCTTATGGTTTCATGCCTTACATTTAAGTCTTTTATCCATCTTGAATTAATTTTTGTGTATGGTGAGAGATAGGGGTCCTTTTTTATTCTTTTGCATAAATTTTCCCAGCAAGATTTATTGACTAGGGCTTCCTTATCCCAGTGTATGTTGTTTTCTGCTGTGTTGAAGATCAGTTGGTCATAGCTATATGGTTTTATTTCTGGGTTCTCTATTCTGTTCCGTTGGTCTATGTCTCTACTTTTATACCAGTACCATGCTGTGTTGGTTACTATAGTCTTGTAGTATAAATTGAAGTTAGGTAATTTGATACCTCCAGATTTGGTCTTTTGCTTAGGATTGCTGTGGATATTCAGGGTCTTTTTGGTTCCAAATGAAGTTTATGATTATTTTTCCAGGTTTGTGAAATAAGACATTGGTATTTTGACAGGAATTGCATTGGATCTGTAAATCACTTTGGGCAGTATGGACATTTTAATGATGTTGATTATTCCAGTCCATGGGCATGGGATGTTTTTCCATTTGTTTGTGTCATCTGTGATTTCTTTCATCAGTGTTTCATAATTCTCCTTGTAGAGATCTTTCACCTCCTTGGTTAAGTATATTCCTAGGTATTTTATTTTCTTTGTAGCTATTGTGAATGGTATTGAGTCCTTGATTTGACTATCAGCTTGACTGTTATTAGTATATAGAAATGCTACTAATTTGTGTGCATTGATTTTGTAACCTGATACTTTGCTGAATTTATCAAGTCCAGGAGTCTTTTAGTGGAGTCTTTAGGGTTTTTTAGATATAAGATCATATCATCGGCAAACAGGATAGTTTGCCCTCCTCTTTCCTAATTTGGATGTACTTTATTTCTTTCTCTTGCCTGATTGCTCTGGCTAGGACTTCCAGTACCATATTGAATAGAAGTGGTGACAGTGGGCACCCTTGTCTTGTTCCAGTTCTTAGGGGGAATGCTTTCAACTTTTCCCCATTCAGTATGATTTTGGCTATGGGTTTGGTATATATGGCTTTTATTATTTTGAAGTATGTTCATTCTATGCCTAATTTGTTGAGGACTTTTATCATGAAAGGGTGCTGGATTTTGTTGGATGCTTTTTCTGCATCTATTCATGATCATGTGGTCTTTGTTTTTGCTTCTATTTATGGTGAATCACGTTTATTGATTTGCATATGTTGAACCACCTTGTATCCCTGGGATGAAACCCACCTGATCATGGTGAAATATCTTTTTGACATGTTGTTGAATTTGGTTTGCTAGTATTTTGTCGACAATTTTTGCATCTATGTTCATAAGGGATATTGGTCTGTAGTTTTCTTTTTTGTTGTGTTCCTTTCCTGGCTTTTGTTTCAATGAGATACTGGCTTCATAGAATGAGTTAGGGAAGGTTCCCTCCTTCTCAGTGTTATGGAATAATTGCTGTAAGATAGGTATCAGTTCTTCTTTGTAGGTCTGGTAGAATTTGGCTGTGAATCCATCTGGTTTGGGGCTTTTTTTCATTGGGAGATTTTTTATTACTGCTTCAATCTTGCTGCTTGTTATTGGTCTGTTCAGGATTTCTATTTCTTCCTGATTCAAGCTTGAGAGGTTGTGTGTTTCCAGGAATTTATCCATTTCCTGTAGGTTTTCTAGTTTCTTTGTGCAGAGGTTTTTGTAGTATTCATGGATGATATTTTGTATTTCTGTGGTTTGTTAGTTGCAATGTCTCCTTTTTCTTTTCTGATTGAGTTTATTTGAGTCCTTCCTCTTCTATTTCTGGTTAATCTGGCTAGTGGTTTATAGATTTTGTTTATCTTTTCAATGAACCAACTTGTTACATTGATCTTTTGTATTTTTTTTGATTTCCATCTCATTTAATTCTGCTCTGAGCTTTGTTACTTCTATTTTTCTGTTGGCTTTGGGTTTGGTTTGTTCTTCTTTTTCTAGTTACTTGAGGTGTGACATTAGGTTGTTAATTGGTGATCTTCCTGTCTTTTTGATGACAGTGTTTAAGGCTATGAATTTTCCTCTTAGGACTGCTTCTACTATATCCCATAGATTTTGAAAGTTTGTGTCCCCTTTGTCGTGCAGTTCAAGAATCTTTTGATTTATATCTTAATTTCACCATTGAGTCAAGGATCATTCATCAGAAGGTTGTTTAATTTCCATGACTTTGTTTAGAATTGTTTCTCTCGGAATTGATTTCTAGTTTTATTTGACTGTGGTCTGAGAAAATACACGGTATGATTTTGATTTTTTGAGTTTGCTGAGACTTGTTTTGTGGCCTAAGATATGATCAATCTTGGAAAATGCCCCATATGCTGATGAGAAGAGTGTATATTCAGTAGTTTGGGGGTAGAATGTTCTGTAAATGTCTGTTAGGTCTATTTGTTCTAGAGTCCTATTTAAGTCCAGTTTTTCTTAATTCATTTTCTGCTTCAATGATCTGTCTAGTTCTGTCCAGCTCTGTCATCTGTGTTGAAGTCCCCAGCAATTAAGATGGTGCTGTTTATGTCTTTGCTTAGATCTTGTAGAATTTGCTTTATGAATCTGGGAGCTCCTGTGTTAGGTGCATATATATTTAGAATTGTTATGTCTTCTTGTTGAATTGCTCCCTTTGTGATTATATAATGACCATCTTTGTCTTTTTTCACCATTGTTGTTTTAAAGTTCGTTTTATCTGATATGAGAATGTCTACACCTGCTCACTTTTGGTTTCCATTTGTGTGGAATACTTCTTTTCTATCCCTTTACCTTCAGTCTGTGTGTCCTTGTGGGTTAGATGTGTTTCCTGGAGATAGCAGATACTTGGGTTGTGTTTTTTCATCCATTCAGCCAGTCCATGTCTTTTAAGTGGGACATTCAGACCATTCACATTGAGGGTTAGTATTGATATGCGGGATGTTGTTCTGTTCATCATGTTGGATGATACCTTATTGTTTTGTTTTTCCTCTCATGCTATTGTTTTATAAGACCTTGAGCTTTAATTTTGGGGTGTTTTTGTACTGGTTGGTATCTATTGTACTTTCCATGTATAATGTACTTTTGAGCATTTCCTGTAGGGCAGGTCTAGTAGTGAGAATTTCCCTTGGTGTTTGATTGTCTGGAAAAGTCTTTATTTCTCCATCATTTATGAAACTTGGTTTTGCAGGATACAAAATTCTCATCTAGCAGTTGTTCTGTTTAAGGAGACTAACAATGGAGCCCCAATCCCCTCTGGCTTATAAGGTCTCCACTGAGAAGTATGCAGTTAGCCTGATGGGTTTTCCTTTGTGGATTAGTTGTTGCTTTTGTCTTACAGCTTGTAGAATTTCTCCTTCATTTTGACTTTGATCAGACTGGTGATTATGTGTCTTGGAGATGTCCTATTTGCTATGAATCTTCCCAATGTTTGATGACCATCTTGTATCTGGATATGTGAATCTCTGGCGATACCAGGGAAGTTCTCCTCAATAATGCCCTTGAATAGGTTTTCCATGCTTTTTGTTTTCTCTTCTTCTCCCTCTAAAATACCTATAATTTGTATGTTGGCTCATTTTATATAGTCCCATATTTCTCTGAGTGATTGTTCATTCTTCTTTATTCTTTTTCTTGTGTCTTTGACTGACTGGGTTAGTTCGAAAGCCCTGTGTTCAAGCTTTGAGTTTCTTTCTTCTTCTTGGTCTAGTCTGTTGTTGCAGCTCTCTGCTGTATTTTGTAATTCCCCTGAATGACTCTTTCGTTTCTTCAAGTTCTGTTATATCCTTTCTTATATTGTCTATCTCTTTAGTGAGTTTTTTGTATTTTTCATTCATGTCCTCAAATATTGTTTTGGTTTTCAACTTACTCTTCAATCCCATTCATCTTGTTTGCCATCCACACTCTGAATTCCATTTCTGACATTTTGGCAATTTCCTTTTAGTTGAAGTCCATTGCTGTGGGTGTATTGTGATCCTTTAAGGGTGTCAAACTAGCTTGTTTTTTCATGTTGCTGGAATTATTTTGCTAGTTTCCTCACATCTGAAACCTCTTCTCTCAGCTCAGGGCTGATCAGTTCATGGTGCACCTGTTCTCCTTTGCTGGGAACTCTCTCCTACTTAGTGAGAAGGAGGAGAAATCCTTGGATAGCACTTTTGTGCCCTACTCTGGAGGACTGAGCTGGTGGAAGAGGGATGGATGCACTGACAGCCTGTATCACAGCAGGTGGCTCATGGGACCTTGGCCAGAGCCTGGGCAGGGTGCAGGACCTTGGCAAGTACCTGGGCATATCACAGGATCACAGCCTGCAGTGAGGGAGGTTGCAGTACCTTGTCATGTGACTGGATAGGACAAGGGTCTTGGCTGCTGCCTGGGCAGGTTGTGGGACCACAACCAGTGATGGGGTAGCTCCTTGGGCCACAACAGCTGAGCCCTCTGCATCTGGTGGGCTGGGGTGATGTACAGTGCCCTCCCTGCCAAGGAGTCACAGTGGCTGGAGCTGTCCCTCCACCCAGGTCCGACTATGGCAGCTGCTCAGGTGATAGCAGTGGTGCTTTAGAAATGGCAAGGTGATAGTGGCATATGCAGAGGGCCAGTGGGTGCCTGCTCTGCTAGGATCCCCAGGAGGCAGCTGGTGGGGGGTTGGGGAGTGCACAGCACCCAGTTGCAGTACACATGAGAGGGCCTGCCCTCCCCACTCTCCCTCTGACCTGGCAGGGGTAATGAGGAGGCAGCTGCAGTGGAGCCGACCCCTCTGCAGACTGGGCATTCTGGGGTTGAGAGCACTGATTGGAGTCTGTTGTTGCGACCTGGGACCAGAAGTTGGCAGGACCCCACTGTGCCCCCTCTCTGGTGCAATGCTGCTGCAGTCTCCAAGCAGCTCCCTGATCCGTTTGGAGACCTGCTGTGGTGGGGAAGCCCCCTCGCAGCTCAGATTTCAGTGTCCACAGGGGAAGTGTGGAGCCCCGGGGATCTCTCCCCTAACCCTTCCCTGCATGTGGATGCTTCCCCTAGGTACCTTCTGATCTTGCCAAGCAGATCACCCTGCCTCTCTCTCCCCCACTTTGGGTGTCTCCAGTCACTTCTGTGGTGATTCACACTGTTCTCTCTGAGATGAGATGGTCCATCCGCAGGTGGAACTCTATCTGCAACCTTTGATCCTCTCTTTGAGAGCAGTGAGTGCAGGCTGCATCTAGTCTGCCATCTTGGCCTCTCCACTTGCACTTCATTAAGTAAAAAAATACATATATCTGCTGCCTAGAGCTTTTGGTCAACATGTGCTATCCAACATAATCACAAGTTGATATAATTCTAGCTAAAAGGAAATAAATTTGATATTTGAATTAGCTTTATCTTAGGTAAATGTTGAATTTTTGTTATGAATTTTGAGACATCAAATATCTTTAAAACTCCCAGATGCTCAAAGAGATTCCTAGTGATCCACAGACTACAATTTGGGAACTTAACAAATATATTAGGGAACGATCCACCAAATAATAATAATTATCATTATTAGTAATATTTATTGGGCCATTACTATATGCCAGGTCTATATACATTTTAAGTACTGTATACATTCAATCTTCATTTAATCCTGAGCCACAGAGGGATTAAATTACTTACCCAGGGTCACACAACAAGGAAATGGTAGGATTTGAACCAGGGGAGGTTTGAGTGAATGGGATTGAGGACTATTGTTCTCAACCCAGCAGTGAGCAATGAGAGTGCTTTAATAGATGAATCTTGAAGGAAACGAAGAGCTCTTGAAGGAGACATTCATATTTATACCAGCTGAATCTTAAATTGTTAGGATATGGAAAGGCATCAGAACTGGGATGGAGAGAAATGTTAGGGGTGCTAACTGGGGATAAGGTACTAAGTTTTAATCTCCAGGTTAGTACCTGAATTTGTGCATCTGAGTTGAGGGTTCTGCAGAGGCTAGAAGCTGGACAAACCAATAATTTATTGGTCAGAGCAGTGAATTCCAACCACCTAATAACATGTTTGGTTGGGGGGTTGGTAGGTGGTGTGGGGGGAGTATATCACCATTTTAAGACAGGATACAAGGGAAGGGGAGGGAAAAATGGCTCCCTCTAGACAATTGCATATATGCAATAAAGTAGGGGAAGAGGAAGTGAGGAGAAAAGCTCATTTTTAGGTAATAACTGATGCTCTAGAGTTTCAGGGTTTTAACCCTCTGTGGATTAGGAATTTGTGGCAATTCTATACCACTGAATGCCATAAAACCCAGGATATTGAGATTCCAGGGTTAGGACTCTAGCAATTTTAAAACAATGAAATGCTAAGGGGGGTAGGGGACAAAAACCCCCAAGGATTTGAAAGGTAAAGCTCTGGAGATGTTAAATACTAATCCCCCTGCACTCCAAGTCAATCACAATATTAGCCCCTAGGACAGTGGAAATGGGCTTGGGGGTTGGAGGGAAAGTGGTGGTGAATAAAGGAAAGGCCACCTGGGCAGGCATTTGGGGCCTCCCTCCCTAACTTTAACTGGAGCGACTCCCATTTTATTTGTTTAATATATTGAGGGTTTCTGCATACAGTTTCACTTGATAAAGGTGTTCCAAGCTTAAAAGAAAAAGGCAAAACCACTTCCCTAGGGGGAAAAAAAAGGATGTGGAACCTCTAAAAAGTGTTCTAGTAGGTCACCTCGGCCTCTGTTTTTTTTAAAAAATAGCTGCAGACACTAGCAAGGACTCTTTGGCTGGGATATTGGGAGGGGCCAACTAACAGTTCAGTGAATCAGTCATTCCCTACTGTGAAACCAATAACAACAGCAACAACAAAAAATAATAATAATAGCGGTTACCATATTAAACATCAACTCTGATGTGGCACAGGGCTAAATGCTTAAATAAATTGTGCCATTCAATTCTCCACAGTCCTGTGAGATAGGTACTATTATTATCTCATTTGGCAGATACTGTCACTCTTTTGCATGTAAAGGAATTGTGCATGTGGCATAAATATATGGGAATAAACCAAATAAAGGCATTTTAAAATCATATTTTGCAATTATATTTAAGTACTTGGTCAGGGCCTATTGCAACTAAAATACACATCAAGTCAAGGTGGTCTATTCCTTTGAACTCAAATGAGTTCAGAAGGACAAATCACACACTGGTCCCTGAAGTCAGGAATGTCTGATGGCCTATTCTAAGAGGAAAGCATTTTATGTAGATTTAAGTAGAAAAAACATTTTCTTCACAGAAAGGAAAGGTTATATTGCAATTGCATGTTTGCTTGAAAAGATTTTTTATTAATTTCTTCATTCAACAAATACTTATTGGGCACCAGCTATGTGCTCTGAGCCTAGAATCCCAAACATACAAAAGTGAGAAATATATTTATTTGATACAAGCCTCAAGAAGTTTCTAGAATTACCAAATCCTGGTTTAGGTGGCACCTATTGATTAAGTGTGATTTTTCAGCCTAATTCCAATAGATATTTGAAAACCCAAGCAGAATGAGGAGGGCAGTAGAGTTGTAGATTATAGATCAGAGAATTAAAGAACCTTAGAAATAAAGTAGCCCGTTTCCTGTACTTTGTAGGTGAGAGAGTCAGATGGACTTGGATTGTAAACTGTATAACGTTGGGCAACTTACTTAACCTCTCTGAGCCTCAGGTTCCTCATCTGCAACATGGGAATAATAGTACCTGCCTTATAGATATATGGTAAGGATTACATAGGATAAATTATATAAAGTTCTTAGTGCCGTGTCTGACATACACAACATACTCAATACATGTTTACTGTTATTGTGATTACTATTTCCATGTGAGGGGACTGAAACTCAGTGAGGGGAAACAACTAGTCCAAGGTCACATAGCTTGTTAATGTTAGGGCAAATATTAAAACTCAGATTTCTACTAATTGCCAAATAGTCCTTATACTGCCCTACCCAGTTAACTCCCTGGGAACAGGTAATATAAACTCCTTAGGCTTGTGAGAAATATTTTGACTCATCCAGGGAGAAGAAGGGAAAAGAATCACAAGGAAATGCCTGACATAAGAAAAGAATCCCTGGACTCAGAAAACAAAACAACAAGGGATAAATAGAGAGCAAGGGAGAAACAACAATTACTAGAAGGTTTAGATAGCAATGTTGGAGCATTACGATACCTAGTGAATCAAAGGACTAATCTCTATCCTAATTCCTTTATCCACCACAAATGAAATTGACTGTTTTTATCTTTTTCTTGGAAGTAGGGGTGGGAGGTGGTTTAGAATGCATGTGTGATTCACAGAAAGTTACTGTGAATTCAGCTTACTATGCAATTTGTATTTGCAAAGCAAGGAAACCCTGTAATTGAAATAAGAATGGAAGTATGAGTACTACCAAATCTTAAGGAATGAGATTTTAAAAGCATATTGGGCCAGAGTGACACCTCATTGTAGAAGTTGAGAAATTTAGCAAAAAGAAAAAACGTGCCGCAAATAGTAAAGCCACGTTGTTGTTGCTTTGTGTAGCTAAAGTACAGGTACAGCACTGAGAGTGAGTGATTTGTTAGATGAAGATATTCTTACGAATTTTGAAGTATATGAAAAGAGCCACTCTGTTTCTATGCTAAAAGTGAAGGTTAATTTACGCTTGCCTAAGCAAAAGATGATATATTCTTTCCTAAACTATACTTTGCTTTAATCAGAGGCCTGCAATGTCAGTTGTTGTAAGATCCAAGGGATATTCAGAATATCCAGGAATTCCCTCATAGGAGCAAGGCCATTTTGCTCAATTCGTTACTGCATAGTGCATGACACATGAACTGGTGCCAGAAAGTCTTGCTGGAGCTCCTAGCCCACCACAAGGGATACCTTGTGATTGTTTCAGGTGCAATTTCTGCATAAAAGGATTGTTCCAATATTGTGCACTTAAAAATTTGTTAAGAGGGTAGATCTCATGTTAAGTGTTCTTACCACAATAATAATTTTTAAAGGTTGTTCCTTTTTTATTGCATTCTTTAATCTTGAGTTTGCTAATTTTCCTCTCATGAAAATAATTACATTTTATTTCAAGCAAAATATATTGGTAACACCTTGATTGCTTATTCATTTGATAATTTTCACCTTCACAGGGCATCAGGTACTGTTTATACAGCACTAGACATTGCAACAGGACAAGAGGTAAGTGGTAACATTCAATCCTGATTTTTATTTTCCTTTATTCATATTTATCAGGTTTCTCCTTTGATGGCATCTATGCTGGAAAAAATGGGTAGCACTGGGTAGAGAATCTGAAGTGGATAGTTTACCCAGGATTGACCAAAGAAAACGGGCATAGGTTTTTGGCACAGATAAAGAGCTCAGTAGATAAAGAATTTGTATGCCTTACTCTGTGTCCCAAAAAATATGGATGTTTATGTTTATGGTAATGATCGTAATTCATTCTTGTACTTTAATCGTCATTCAGGTGGCCATAAAGCAGATGAACCTTCAACAACAACCCAAAAAAGAATTAATTATTAATGAAATCCTAGTCATGAGGGAAAATAAGAACCCCAATATTGTTAATTATTTAGATAGGTAAGTATTTTTTTTTCTCATTATGTACTTGTTCTCTTTATGGGATGTCATTTTCCTTACAAATTATTTGGGATTTATTCATTTAACAGGCATTCTACAAATATTTCTCAAATGCTACAAAGAAGTCGAGTATTAGATCTATTGCTGAACTTTCACCCACTTATCTTTGTGCACCCATCAAACACTTGAAGAAACATTTTATGGTCTTTGTTCAAACATAAGCAGTTTGTGTAATTTCCTTTTGAGGATCGTGGCTCCATATTGGCAGGAAATAGACTTGCATATAAGAGAAAGCCGTGGTGTTTTAAACATTTCATCAAGTGTTTGTTTGGAGCCAGTACAGTCTCTGGGAGTCTGAGTGAAGAAGGCTGACTACAATGGCCCTGCTTTAATGGGTGCTTTGTGATTAACTGACAGTGAGGTCTAGGGAATTGAGACTTTAATCTCAAACCTTTTTCCTAAACCAGGTAATTAATGTCTCTTTCATCAGTGGTATTAACAGTGTGTTATAAATAGGCATTTAAAGATAGCACTGACTCTTCACTTGTGGTTAACATCTGTCTCATTCAATTTCAATAAGCGTTTGTTTAGCACCACTGTGCTGTGTTCTCTGGGGGTATACAAAGGAAGTAAAGCTAGATCTTCAACCTCAATGAGCTTAAGATCTTGCTTTCTGTGTTTTGGGCCAGGTAGACCATGATACAGAAGGAGGAAAAAAGAGGAGGAGAAAGGAGGGTCGAATCTTGGTCGTGTTTCCCAAAATGCCATTTAGGGACCACCTGCAGCAGGTGACCTGGAGTCACTCTGTGTTTGTAATTTTGTAAAACTTGCATTTTCACTTGTAAAAAATGTGGATTTCTAGGCTGCTCTCCATAACTAATGAAATGGGGCCTGCGAATTTTCATTTTTAACAGGCTTCCCAGGTGAAGCTTATGGACACTGCGGTTTGAATACCACAGGATAGAAAGTCTTGCTTCATGTTGATATGAGTCTTAGGACAGAGTAGAAACATTAAGGTTGTTCCATTTCCTGTACTTCTCTCTCTTGCTGAGCAGGGAGCCAGACAGACCTGATAATACTGCTAAAGTGCCTTCTGATGGTCCTAGGTGATTTGAATAACCTCATGCTCTCTTTGCCTGAATTGTAGGGCTCTGGTGACCCTTGTCTCCATATTTGATCACTTGGGGTATGTTTCTCACTAACTTCTTAAAGATAATGGGCGTGGCACAACTCACAAGTGACTTCTGTCAGAACTGAGGCCTGGGAATGGTAGAGTCCCCACTTCCTTAGTCCCAAATCAAAGTCTTGTTTTTTATTGTTATAGCTACTTAGTGGGTGATGAACTGTGGGTAGTCATGGAATACTTGGCTGGTGGCTCGTTGACTGATGTGGTCACAGAGACCTGTATGGATGAAGGACAGATAGCAGCTGTCTGCAGAGAGGTAAGAAAATAGAGTATTTCTGGCTGACAAGAACACCAAAATTGGCAGCTCTTTATTTCAGATTATTGAGAATGCTTATGACAAAGTGACAATAGCAGAACTTTTCTACTGAAAAAAATATTGGAGAGCCTAACTTCTTCAAGTTAAATCCTAACCTAAATAGCATCCTCCTGCACCACCCTCCCCAGCCTCTTTATTTTAGCTGCTTTTTTATGGATTTTGGTTTCTGTTATGCCATTCATGAGGTACCATATCTAGGCCCACATGCTGTAGTTTCAGTGAACATGAAAAAACAGTGATGTTGGCATGGAACATCTTTCTAATTTGGGGGAATTTTTACATGATAGTTATTTTGTCTTGCGTGTGCACTGTGAGCATGTAAAATACAAACCACATTATATTCTCATCATTTTCTAGAAGGCAATTTAAATAAGGTCCTCCCTTAGAACAGAAATGAGTTGCTTTCACAGTATAATCTGAACATCTCTCATAGTCCTCCAGGGGACCTGAGGGTCTGTCTGTTTTCCATTGACAGTGTCATATCCCTAGCATCAAGCTAAATTAAAGGTATTTTATTATATTTATTTTGTTTGATGTTTAAAAAACCACACACTCTTCATTGGAGTCTCATCTGTCGCATTCATTGTGGTGAGGTTTTCTATAGACAAAAGTAGGAACTCTGACTCACTGAAACTTAAAAACCAATGATAGGGAAACAAAACTGTGTGATATCAGCTACTCTTCGTTTGCTTTTTTATGTTAAATTGTTCACTTACATCTACTCCTTTCTTACTCTCCTCTCATTCCTATTGCCTACACCCCAAACACACAGACATATCCACCAAACGCATAGGTTTTCTATTCATGCAATAAATCAAACTTATGGTCATTCAGGAGAGCATTCTTCCCTGAGCCTGTGGTTTCCATCTTCTAGTATTACAATACAAAGGCATTTCCAAACAAGTACCTATAGTTACTTCATAGCCTAGGAGCCTTCATAGCCTGGCTGTCCATCAGAAATAGCTTATGGCGTTTGTTTTAAATGCAGATTCCTGGGTCCCACTCCAGACCTTCTGAATCAAATCGTACCATGTACACAGAAGTTTACTACATCTATAAAAGACCAGGCTGAATTTATATCTTCCAGACAACTAGGCCAAAGTATGATTATATTCATCAGTTAGTTTGCCTGTATTAATGATTTGTGCTCCTTGTCACATCATCACTCTTCATGTCCTAATCTGACATGGGAGCCATTATACTTAGCATGTATAATGCTAAGTAGCATCACTGATGTAACCGGTAATGTGGTTTCAAAGTGGTGTTAAAGCATTCAGTGATATATTTCACTTGACAACATAAAATTATACCCTTGCCCAAAATTTATCTAGAAATGAAACTTAGAATCTTAAAAAATTCTTTGTGATATAATTAGACCTTTTTTTCTGATTCAATAGTGCCTCCAAGCTTTGGATTTCTTGCACTCAAACCAAGTGATCCATAGAGACATAAAGAGTGACAATATTCTCCTCGGGATGGATGGCTCTGTTAAATTGAGTAGGTATTTTGGTTCAGATGGTGTTTTGAGAGAGTATCAGGGAACTTCTGCTCTTTTATCGTCTAGCTTGAAAACATAATGGCTACTGAAAGTGATTGATTTGTAAGCAGTTAGAGCCCAGTTTGAAGTAAATAATTTTTCTAACACTGTGTTCCTGTAGACTGTGACCAAATTTTTTGGATTTAATATTTCAGAATTTCTAGTGACTTCTAGAATGGATGGCTGACAAATACCTAATTAGAAAACTAAAAGATTCTGTAAGTTTGAGGGAACAGTGATTGGGGGGGGAACTAGATTGAAGTCTACTAAAAATGACATCACATTAATCAATTATTTCAGACCCTTTTTAAAATCAGGACCAGCTGAGAAATCAGGTAACAAAAGGATGTGAGCTAGGCAGTTGTGGAACCTCAGCATGTAACAAAGGAAGGTACAACCATATCTGAAAGTGATCTGTTGTAAAAAGAAAATAATTTGGGTTTATTTTAACTGACTTTTCTTCTCTGCAGCTGATTTTGGGTTTTGTGCCCAGATCACACCTGAGCAAAGTAAACGAAGCACCATGGTGGGAACCCCTTATTGGATGGCACCAGAGGTGGTGACTCGAAAAGCTTATGGTCCGAAAGTTGATATCTGGTCTCTGGGAATTATGGCAATTGAAATGGTGGAAGGTGAACCCCCTTACCTTAATGAAAATCCACTCAGGGTAAGTCAGAAGAGAACACAGGTACTTCATTCACAGGAAAGGGGAAAGACCAAATGTCATTTCTTACTTCCACCAAAAATGACCAGAGTGGGCTTTTTCCTGGGACAAGCAACATAAAAGCAAAATTACTTTGAGCTTTTTAAAGTTTATCTTATGATGTCTCAACAGTTTTCTAAAGTGCATTGATATCAGTATTTCTCATGACAAAGGTCTTTAAAATTCCTGATTATAGCTTTCCAGTGTGAAATAAATGCAGCTTTTTTTTTTTAAAAAAAAGTGAGATGTGGGAAGAAAATATTTTTATCATATGCCATGGTTAAATGGTCTATCTAGGAAACACTTGCTTTATAATTACTTTAACAAAGTAAACAAATGTATTTCCAGAACAACTATAATTTTTAATTGGATTTTCTTCGTTATCAGTAATGATTTATTGAGCAACAACAGCTGGGGGAGGGTATTGAATGGAACACAGAGAAAGACAGAGTGCCAGCCTGGTGAAATCACAAGTTTAATTAGACTGTCAAGTAGAAAATGAATGGAAATAGTTTGGGTTGGGTGACTCAGTTTGCTACTGCAAAATCAGAGGTTTGATCCTCACATGGTCTGGTTAACCCTGCAAGGAGAAAAGCTCCATTTCCTAGTCTAACCCTACCATCTTTATTCAGAGATGTGCTGTTTATCATGAGGGGGAAAGGCAAAGAAGTGTTTTGTGAAAGAAATGCTTGCTCAGTGCAGAAGTGAGCCAGTAGCTATTTTGTTGTACATAGCCTAATGGTGACCCAGAAGCTGTGTTGTACATATATAAAGGACATCACAATGTTGAAAAAGGAAATATGTGCTGATTAAAATTCTACTCTCAAAACTCGTCCATAGTGCCAGTGTCAAAGGCATCTTGCGTATTGTCTGTGTCATTACCACTAAAAGTCTAAAGTTGAATTTTACCCTTGGTATACGGAAAACATTGTCCTTGGTAAAAGGCTAAGCGTTTTCACATTAAGCCTATAAAATACATATTTATTCTAGCTAAATATATGTAACTTTCTATGTGCATAAAGAAACTTATGAACTAAATGTCTAGTCGTTTTTGCAGTTGAACATTTTGTAGTTGGGAGCTGCATTCCCTAGGTCTGAAGAGGAGGACAGCCTCCTCCAAGCTCCCTCCTAATTCCTCTCTGGTACCTGGCCTCTTGCTCTAGTCCCTGCGCTGATTAGAAAACAACAGATACGAGTGAATGTCCTAATGAATGCTATAGGCGATTGCTCTGGTCTCATGAAACAATCTGGAAGTGAGATGTGGGCATTGATTAGCTGCCTGCAGGGCTAAGTGGAAAAGAAGGGGCATTTTCCCACCGTTTGTGGGTCAGCCCTCCATGAATTTAATCAAGTCCACCCCTGACCTATGGACCAGCGCCTCAGGATAATTACATGGGCTTTTCCTTATTGTTTAACCACCTTTGCCCATTAAGAAATAGCACTGAAAGAACACATCAGGCCTCTTGTTTCCATGGATTTCCTCCTCGAAGTCTTAGGAGTTTGGAGGCACTAAACGGATTATGGCTGTTTTGCTTTCTGCCTTCTAATGAGTAATTTACAACCTGCAAAATTTAAGGATTAAATAAATGGCTCTGTAAAGCAACTGGTCTCAGTAATGCATTTATTACCTTCTTCAGTTCCCCAATTACAATTGATCACTCTTTAGCTAGGCTGCTAATTGTTAGCAAAAAGGAAACAAGTTTTAATCTTTATAGGCATCTTCTAGCCTGGGATTAGAACTCATAATTAACAGCTTGTCTCTTAGAATCCACAGCCTTCTATCTAAACAAGTACTTGCCACAAGGTTCAGGAAGCCTACAATAAGGCTGTAACAAAAAGATGTCAGAAAGACCACCTCGTTGAATTCCACTGATAAGGATTTACTCTAACTTTGTTCATTACTCTTCGTGTGAGATCAGCCTCCAGTTAGTCTTATCAACAAGTCCATATTGAGTTAACCCTATTCTGAGTCTATCTCTCCTAGGCACCAGAAGTACTTTTTTTAGTTTTGATGTCAAATATGCTTTCCTCGTGTTGTCTTAAATAAAACACAATGTCTCCAGCTATATGCCCTTATTTGGAATTAGGAAACTGTAGTCACTGAAACCATGGGGAGATTGGAGAGAAAAAGATATAAACATGAGCCTGGGAGCCTGCATTTTCTTGGATCCTGGTGACCAGGCCATGTGTGGGGAAATAGAGAATCATCCAGAGCTTTAGGATTGGTATGAAAGAGTGCTAGATTAGTTCTTCTTTCTTTAAAATCCTTCTAACACAACCACCTGTCTGCCATTTTAGGCTTTGAAGTGGAAAGAAGTGGAAGGAAGAAAGGAAAATAAGTTGGAGGAAGACGGAGTGGTAGAGGACGGGTAGCACGCTGGTCCAGCAGTCAGGCAGATTTGGGTGTGTCCTGGCTTCACAACCTACACACTCTGTGACCTACTGCAAGTCACTCAAAACCTTTCTAAGCCTGTTTCCTATCTGTGAAATGAGGATAATATCTACCTTGCAGAGTTAATGTGAAAACTAAATGAATAATGTGAATAATGTGTATAAATCACCTAGCACAGTGTCCAGTTCATTGTAGGAAATATATATAGAAAGAAATTTATATATGAGTAGAAAAGTAAGAAAGGAAAAAGAGACAGGATGCTTAGAGTGCTTTTTACCCACTCATGGAGGGAGATTGGATTCACCACTCCCCCAAGAACTTACCCTTCACACTGACAGCACCACCATCCCCTTAAGGAGTGGAGGGTTCTGTACAGTTCAGTACAATTACCATGAACAGGTAAAACTGAGCAGAAGATGTTCAAGGTGAAGTCTGGGGCTATGCATTTGAAGGTTGTTTGTGTTTCACTGTGGGGTGTGTGTGTCTTGTGTCAGTTCCAACTGAGCAGACTCTCTATGAATATTGCCTATTAACATATTGTTGATGCAAGAAATTAGCTACTTCCCCCCCCAGTTATAAAGTGGTTGGAATTTTTTAAACATAAATTGCTCTGTACTAATTGACCTAATTTGCTCATAAAATGCCTTTTAAAGGTTAGAGAGTTATTAACCATGCTGATGTTATGAGGTTGGTACCCTTCCAGAGACAGAGAGGAGACAAGCTTCTTACCATCCCCCACTGCCTAAAGTCTTTGCACTCAACACAATTGGCCTTGGACATGTTGTTCTGTGACCCATGGACAGTTTTAGTGCAGCCTCCAATAATATAGTGCCTTGTTTCTTCTGCTTGCCAAAGTAACTAGGGTTAAAAATCTAACTTTCCCTGTGGATACGCAAATCAAATGTTGGTGTTCTGCTGATATTTTCAACTTTTTTGTTAATTGAAGATATATTTTTTAAAACCTGGGATTATGATATAATGACCTGATTCTAAATAAGAAGGCACAACCATTTTTGTAAAACAAAACTTTGGTTTGTTTTATTTCTCAGCACCAAGAGTATGCCTCCTTATTAACTTTACATTCACACATAATGGAGCTATTCTTATCAATAGGTTTGGGTGGGATTTGGTATTTGTGAAATGTCTCAATGACGTCCACTTGAACTCCTTACTAGACCCTTTGAAACCCTTTTTATGTGTAATCTTAAAAATTTTTATTGAAGTTGAAATGAACTTTATGTGTTCTCTTTCTACCCTTGCTTTAAGCATCTATGAAGCTGTATCAAAGACTGAATCACTGGAAGACAGTTATTGGTATCAACACTAAAAACAGTGTTTAGTATAGCGTGTGAACCACAGATCCTATACCAGCAGTTCTTCTCCTTGGTTATGCATTAGAATCATCTGTGGAGCTTTAAGAACCAACGATGCCACGGTCCCACACCCAGAGAAAAACGGTAACCAGGATTAGGCCAAATACAAAACTATGTGGCAAGCCCTTTATAGAATACTGCCCGGGCTGAAAACAATTCTTCATCAGCCCTCTTTGAGCATGGCTGTCCCACAAGAAAAAAAACACAGTATCATTCTGCCCACATTTCTCCATTTTATCTAAAAAATTATGAGCAACACTGTCAAAGGCTGGTTGATGTGCTTTGTGTCGTTGTCTGGTTTACCAGTGCAGTAACACTATCAAAAAATAAATGACATTAGTTCAGCATATACCTCCATATTATGCCATTTTCTTTTTTTTTACAGGAAAGAATCTGCATCAATATGCCATTTTCTTTTTCAATTTTGCTTCTTCTGAAAATGGAGTTCATCATTAAAATGTGTTAGCTGCTGTCTGAGTACCTGGCACATATTGGTGCATAATAAAACCATCAGTCCGACTACTCATGATTAGGAGTGCATTACCTGTATGGCCAGGGAGAAGGGAGGGCAGAAATCTAAATTCAGACCTGTTGTCTAAACTAAAGGTTTCCTACTCCCCTTTTCTCCACACTTAAAGCACTACACAAATGTTTGTTGGTCTTATTTTTTATTATAGGAACAGGGGAATTCTGGTTAGCTTGTATGTTCAGGGAAGAGAGTTAAGTAGAATAAGAGAATCTCTAGCAACTGAAAAACAGCAACTAAGGGCCAAACTGCTTCTAGCTTCCTCCAACCACTGGAACCTGTGCTATGGATTGGAATGTCTGGGTTTGATGGCGCATGCTCATTTGGAATTAAAATCAGACATAAACTTCCTGAGCGCCAGAGAAGCAAGCATACTTTGCTAGCACTCAGTCAATATTGTTTTGAATGTATTTCAGGAAGAGCTGGGAGCATTCCCTTCTTTTTCCGTAAGCCACTATGGAACAGCAAGGTTTATTGATGGTTTGTTGACACTCCTACTTTAAGGGCAAACATACGCCTAAAAGGAGGGACGAGTTGGGATAACTACAACTAAAATAATTGTAGAACAGTAACAAGGTTTCTTTTTAATCAGAAAAAAAAATATTGCCTGTCAAAAGATAGACAGCTCTTAAGAATCATTGGTTGTCAGGAATTCAGCGTAGGAAAAATGGGACTTAGCCATAGGAAAGCTGCAAGTCTCATTTAGATTGTAATTCAGAAGCAGACAGCTTAAACTGGTGAGTTATGACCCAGAAGACAGCCAAAGGAGAAATTGATTCCATAGCAAACTAAATCCAAGAGTCTCTGACCAGGTGAATAAGAGGGAAAGAAAGTTTTAAAATGTGGTGACTGGGGACCCACTGTTGGCCAAGACTGATAATCCCTTATCCTACCATTATCTTATCATTTCTCAGAGTCCTTATAGCATGGCTTGGGAATAAGCCAAAGATGCATATGCCTATTGCCCTAACAGGTACCATACTTATAACTAAGCAGTTAAATCCCTCGAAATAAAGTTCATTCTAAAGAGACAAATCATGAAGTATGATGATGGGCATTTGCCCACTGAAATGCCGACTCACATGTTTTATCCTATGGCTTTTGAATTGTGTTTTTGACAATGAAAAATGACTTTACTGAGAAAATCAGAGTTTTCTTGATAATTGAGATCATTTCTGACCTCTGTCATCATTTCGATTTATATCTTTTCTAACCTGGTTGCAATATCATTGTAGAAAATTCTTTGCATTCTAGTAAAAGGATACTCTGAGATGTCTTAGATAAGCCTCTCTGCAGAGGAAGTTAAATTGATTAAGGCAATCTTAGCTCTGTAGCTGGGAGAGCCAGAGTTCCAACATTATCCCAAGAATCAAAGCTGACCTTTTTGTTGTAGCTTGCTTGTTTCTTTTCTTTTCTTTTTTTTCTTTTTTTCTTTTCTTTTGGTAAAGAATCGCCCTCATGCTCAGATGGCAAAATTCATCAGCACTCTTCATCTAGGAGGGGCCAATGAATGTGACAGTACTAGACAAGGAGCTTGCTAGTGTCTCTACCGACTGTATATATTAATTGTGAGTTGAAGAGTGAATTGTATTCCTAAGTCTGCCAGTCAGGAACTCCATGACCTTGTGTACGTTACTTTTTGCTGAGCTTTCATTTTCTTATTGCTACAAAGGAGTGGACTTTGACTAGATTATTGTTTACCAGTGGGCTCCACAAAGCCCTGGAGTTCCATGGAATTCCTTGGGGTATTGAAGGAGGGAAGGAGGAGGTCACCTGGGTAAGGCTCTTGGTTCCACCAGAATAGCTCCTCTTTAATTTGTTTTCTACATTGAGCTGTCACATGAGGTTTACATAAATAAAGGGGGAACCTCACGGGTCCCTTACTCTGATTCTATGTGCTTTGACTGTAGATAGGCTACAGCCTTCCCTGACTCTGCCAAAAGGGCCGTGGTTTGAGTGTGTGTTGTGTTTAGAGTGCTTCCCAAGGAATGATCTTCAGAAAGCACCTCAGAGACATCTCTGTCATCACCTCTGGACTAAATCTGTATCTCACAGAATGGAAAGATCCCCCTTTTCCCACCAAGCAAAGATACTTGATCATGATGTGAAACATGCTGCGAGACTTGGTAACCTCACTCTGGTAGTAATCTTGGGGAGAAGCCAGTGAAGAGCACTGCAGTGACAGAGCTGTTGCAAGGACACGTGGTCTACACTCTGGGGTTTGATGGAAGGAATTGTATGTTATTGTGTATAGAGCTATTCAGCTGATGAACTGCATATAAAATAGCAATTGAAATTAGTTTATGTGAGCAGTATTGTATGTTTCAAAGATCATATCACAGTCAGCCTGTTTTGATCCTAATACAGTAGTTTGGAAAAGCCCCCAAAGAATCAGAGAGTTAGTCCCTTCCCGCACTAATGTTCTGAAATGAGACATGAACAAATGTATAATGTTAAATGGTGCCTTAAAACTAGAAATTAGGTGTGGGTTGAAGAGCAAATGGAAGGTGAGGAAGTTGATATACCAAATATAGACAATGTTTTGAGACGTTTTGTATGAAAAGGACCAGAGAAATGGAACAGGAGCAGAATGGGACCTAGGACCCAGCTCCCCTTGACTGCCCAGATTTTCTAGCCTTTATCTATCTTCATTTCTCTTTCTCTTCATTCCACCAACCACCTTCTCTCTCATTGTCCTTTGGCCCTGGCCCTTGCCCTATTTTCTTCTGCTCCCTCTGCTTCTCACAGCTTCTTTCCTCTACCTCCTGTGCCATTTTGCTTTTCTTCCTTTTGTATCTCTGTGCTTACCCCTACCCCCACTTCCACATCCCCTATAGTTCCAAGCCTTGGGTACTGCTTGGACTGCCCAGGGTTGCCTCATGAGCACCAGTAGCCTACTCTACATTTCTTAACAAGCATTATTAATCATGAGAATGAGCACATGTATTGTCAGAGTCATCTGGTGTTTATTTTATGGCATTGATCAGTTCTTTGTGCTTGAAAGGAGCAGTCTAAAGCTAGGCTAACACCTAATCAGTCAGCATTACCTAGTCACCTTTTACTATCAACCTATAAGGGGATAGATGTATAGTATGTTCATTTTAAATAGCTTTTTAAAGATTAAACAACAAAACAATAACAACTAAGCCCCTCCCATAATTTGGTGACAGATGAGATCTTCTATGCAGGACAAGTAGGGAGCTAAATTAGACCATGTTGCTTATTCAGCTATCACATTGGACTGTTGTATTGAGTAAGTCAAAGTATAGAAATACAGGGTTTGTTGTAATGTAGTGATGTATTTGTGCAGATTTGGCCCCATTTACTGTCTTCTTAGAAAGAAAGAAATATCAGGGCCTTTCATGAAATTCATAAACACATCAGAGGCAGCAATACACTCTGACCTTTAACCTCTGAAATCCCAGGTCATGAGTAAACTAAGTCATAAGGTGTCAAATCACTCGTTGCCAAATGTCTTTCATAAAACACTCAAAGTCAGTTGGAAATTCTAAAATGGGAAAGGAACCAGGACAGCAGTAGGTTGCAGACAACAACCAGAGTACAAGCAGCATATAAACCCTCAACATAGATATATACAGTCAGCCCTCTGTATCCATGGGTGCCAAATCTGTGGATTCAACCAACCACACAATCGAAAATATTTGAAAAAAAATAATGGTTGCATTTGTACTACATATATACAGACTTTTTTCTTCTCATTATTCCCTGAACAACAATAGTCATGTGCCACATAACAATGTTTCAGTCAACAATGAACCAAATATACACTGGTGGTCCCATAAGATTAAAATGGGAAAAATTCCTATCACCTAGTGATGTCTTAAAGGCCTAGGCCACGCATTACTCACGTGTTTGTGGTGATGCTGGTATAAACAAACCTACTCCTCAAGAAAAGCGGGTCCTTCAGGAGGTATTCTAGAAGAAGGCACTGTTATCATAGGAGATGAAAGCTCCATGCATGTTATTGTCCCTGAAGACCTTCCAGTGGGACAAGATGAAGAGGTGACAGTGATATTGATGATCTTGAACTTGTATAGGCCTAGGCTAATGTATGTGCTTATTTCTTAGTTTTTAACAAAAAGGGTTAAAAAGTAAAAAAAAAAAAAACATTTTAAGTATAGAAAAAAGTTTATAGAATAAGGATATAAAGAAATAAACATATTTTTGTACAGCTGTACAATGTACTTGTGTTTTAAGCTAAGCGTTATTACAAAAGAGTCAAAAAATTTTTAAAAATTTAAAAGTTTATAAAGTAAAAAAGTTACAGTAAGCTAAGGTTAATTTATTACTGAAGAAACAAAAATCTGTTTTATAAATTTAGTATAGCCTATGTACAGTAGTGTACAGTAATGTCCTAGGCCTTCGCATCCACTCACCACTCACTCACGGACCCACCCAGAGCAACTGCACTCGTGGTAAGTGCCCTATACAGTTGTACCATTTAAGAAATCTTTTACACTGTATTTTTACTGTACCTTTTCTATGTTTAGATACACAAATAGTGACCAGTGTGTTATAATTGCCTACAGTATTCAGTATAGTAACATGCTGTACAGGTTTGTAGCCTAGGAGCAATAGGCCATACCATACAGCCTAGGTATATAATAGGCTATACCATCTAGGTTTGTGTAAGTACACCCTGTGATGTTCACACAATGATGAGATCATCTAATGATGCATTTCTCAGAATGCATTTGCCATTGTTAAGCAACACATGACTGTATTTACATAGCATTTACATTGTATTAGGTATTATAAGTAGTCTAGAGATGATTTAAAGTATAGCATAGGATGTACATAGGTTATATGCAAATAGTACACCATTTAATATAAGGGACTTGAGCATCTGTGGACTTTGGTGTCCTTGGGGGTCCTGGAACCAATCCCCTATGGATACCAAGGGGTGTGTGTGTGTGTGTGTGTAGACACTGGGCAATACCCTATGATACCTTTCTACCTCTCTAACTGTGTACCTATCTGTTGTTCCCCATTTCCAAACTGGTGGGAAATAATTGACCTTGAGAGGGCCCATCTCCTCTGTAGAGGTAGAGGTGGATCATGTAAGTCAGGTGTCATGCACAGGGTACCTCATTTCTTGAAGAGCCCTTGTCTGTCTCTGCTAGGAGAACTCCTACTGCAGAGAATGGGAACAGTGAGAGGTGATATTGTGAAGTGATCAAGGGCATGGACTCTGGACCCATACTCTTAGATTCAAATATTGATTCCCCCATTACTACTTATGTGACATTGGGCAAGTTATTATTTTTAACCCCACAGGCCTCAGTTTCTCCATCTGTCAATTGGAGATCATAATAGAGTCTACTTCAGGGGACTGTTGGGTGAATTACACAAGCTAATAGTAATCATTCATTAAATGCTTCCCATGGATATAATATTTATACAGGTATTGAGATATAGATGAATAGCCCTCATGCTTTTATAGTTCAGTTGCATTATATGTGAAATGGACTTTTGTGGGCTAGGCTGGAGTCCGTTCACCATGCATAATACGATTTCCATGGTAAAATGTGTTTTGTGTCCCAAATATTCAGCCTAAAAAGAACTTTTTGTACCACACTCTCTATCCTCTTTGTAAAGTGAGTCTTTATATTGGTACCGGGGCCTCTCATGGTTGCTAACACATTTCCATGTAAGTCCCCTGGTTTGTTTTCTAACGTCTTAACCTAAACTTTATAAACTGTTATAATGAAATGAAGTCACAAACTAAAGCTTTTTAATTAAATGGTTAGTCCTGTTGCAAAACTGCCTTAATGAAAATTTATTGAGTGTATATGGATTGTTTTGGGACTTCTTTGGAGAAATGTGGTAAGTTCTACGATGACTGCTTTGATCTATTTTAACTGAGGAAATTGCCAGTAAGGTAAATTGAATTATTCCTTCAACTGGGTAAGCTAGCTTTCTCTTAGTACTTAGGTAAATTCATTTCTACATTGGGGTCAGTGAAAACTTTGATGTTTGGTATTACCAAGGCATTTAGAGTTATTATGAAAAATTCTACAACATCAGTAACTTCTATGTAATGTATATATAACAATGAAGAAAGCCACCCTTTTTTGGTCCAAATGTTGTATTTCTAACATTATAAATATAAATAAGGTCAGTAGGCCATGGGTCCTATATTGCCTCACCTTAGGAAGAAAACAGACCTTGTTTAATGATCTAACAGATTAATCAAGAGCACCTTCTCTGTTCAAAATCAGCCAGAGAAGATAAGTTTCTGAACTTATGTTTCAAGTTCCAGAGAGCGTGAGTTCTCTTCCCTTCCTCTGTGGGTTTGCCTGCATTAGATGTGGTGTGGTCATCTTTTTTTTTTTTTTTTTTCAGTTTTCCCTCCCTTTGATGGTATCCCCTTATGTACACTATTCATGGAGCTCTCTTCCTTCTCTCACACTGAGCAGTGGGTAATCAGAAGCTATCACATGCCAGTCTTTTCAACTCAGAAAAGGTGCTTTTTTCAGTTTATTATGTATCTTCTTAGATTTTTAATAGGTCACTTTTAGGTTCTGAGATTTAATACTTTATATATCAATCTGTTATATCCCCAGCTCAGTTAAATTTATACATTTTTGGCTCTCATTTCATTTAGCAACAAAAACATTTATTGAGCACCTATTTTGAGAAAATTGCCATAAAATCCAGAGTTGATTATGACACAGTTCCTACCTTCCATAGACTCACAGTCCAGGAGGGAATACAGACCTGTAAACAAATAACAAATATTCATAATACAATGTAAAAATAGACATGTAAACAGTGGGTTATGGGAGCTCAAAGAAGGAAATAGCTAACTCCATCCGCAGACTGACAAACTATCCTAGTTTGCTTGGGACTGAGAGACACAAGACCTTCAGTGCTAAAACCCAGGACAGTCCCCAGAAAACCTGAGTGGTTTGTCACCATATCTACCTGAGAGAGACAGAGAAGACTGTAAAGAGATGATACCATTTGAACTAGAGCTTGAAAATAAAGTAGCGATTTACCAGGCATTTAAAGGAGATAAGGATAGCATTTTAGGCAGCTATGAAAGAGCATTTTCTACTCAGGGAATGATGAACAAATTGCTGTGAGTAGTATATGAGCTTTGGCCAGTATGTATATGTGTGGGGGTGGGGAGAGAAGGGCCCTAGGGTGAGCGGAAAACAGATGAGAGCTGGAAAGGTGGGCAGAGTCCAACCTTATATGTCATGCTAAGGAATCTTTATAACGTCCTATAGACCAGTAGTTTTCAAACAACTATAGTGATCTCCTGGTTTCAGTGAAACCTTGCTTGGAAGCATAAATAAATAGAGAAAAAAGCAAAATTTCTTTCACTGAGACAGATATGTGTGGGTATAGGGTCCCAGAATCTCTATTGTCTTTCTCTCCCTCCTCTTTTCCCTCTTAGCTGCTCTTGAGGGGAATTTTGGTAAGCACAGTTTGCAAACCACATAGGTGGACCATGGGGAGCCACCCCAAATTTTAAAGCAGAGGAGTGAGTGATATGATGAGATCTGTGATGAGATAAGATTGTTAAGGAGGATGGACTGAAGAATAAAAAGGCTTGAGTAAGGAAAACCAATTAGGAGGCTGTTATAACCTTGTAACCAGCTGAGAGAAGCCTGACCTTAAGCAAAGACAGTGGGGATAGAGAGAAGTGGATGGGTATGAAAGACGTCTCTAAGGATGGCATTAACAGAACCTGGTAGACCATTATAGTAAGGGTGAGGGGAGGGGAACTCAAAGATGATTCTGTGGTTTCTTATAGTAGAAGCAATCTACTACTATATGGGGAATCTCTAGCCTAATTTCTAATAGCCAGCTTATTTTCTTTGAGTTTTCACTATTTCACATAAAACCAACACATGATCACTCATGCCTAGATCTGTTTCCTCAATCTTTCCTCATCTAACACTTGACTTTGCTAGTAAAACCCTTTTTTGCTGTCATTGTTGTATTGGCTACACTGTATTTGCCTCTCATTAGCAGGGAAGTGGATAGCAATCTTTTTTAATAAGGTAGCCCCCAGTTTACACACAGGATGTGTTCCAAAAGTTCATTTTTAAGTTAATTATTTGGAACTCAGAGTGCATTTTCCCATAGAAGTAGCATTATACATAGTGATTAGGTTCCCAGGCCAGTCCACAAAGGCCAATTTAGCCCATAATATAACTGAAAGTGTGGATTTTTGCAATGGAAATTAGTTGGAAATAATACTGTTGCAATTAAAATGAAAACAGTAGTTACAAAAGAAATAGTCTGGGTTTTTGTTTCCCTCAAAGCAGTGGTCCCCAGCCTTTTTGGCACCAGGGACCAATTTCATGGAAGACAAGTTTTTCCACAGATGGGGGGGGATGGTTTCATGATGATTCAAGCACATTACATTTATTGTGCACTTTATTTCTATTATTATTACATTGTAATATATAATGAAATGACTACACAACTCTCCATAATGCAGAATCAGTGGGAACCCTGAGCTTGTTTTCCGGCAACTAGACAGTCCCATCTGGGGGTGATGGGAGACAGTGACTGATCTGCCAGGAGGCGGAGCTCAGGCAGTGATGCGAGGGATGGGAGCGGCTGTAAATACAGATGAAGTTTCACTTTCTGGCCCACTGCTTACCTCCTGCTGTGCAGCTTGGTTCCTAATCTGGGGGTTGGGGACCACAGCCTCAAAGGGTAGGGCTTGATGAAAAGTAGGTTTAATCCTAGGAAGACAAAGAGAAATAGATGAGAATTTTTGTGTAAATTGGACACCATGGCTTTTTAAATTTATTTTTTAAATACTGTTTTGGAGGCTTTTAAAATAGTAAAAGCAACCATATTCACTGTAGAAGATTTGGAAAATTGAAAAATATTTTTTAAAAATTGTCACCAATAATCCCACCACCCAGAGAGAACCACTGTTAACATATTGGTATATTTCAACCTTCTACTTAGTGCATGTATTTTTAAAATCAGTCCAACAATAGTAATTATGGTGCATCTTACATGATGAACTATTATGCATCCCTTAACATGATATTCATGAAGAATTTTTTAAACATCAAAAAATATTTGTGATATAGTGTTGCATAAAAGGCAACCTTGCATTTGATATTTAGTTTGGGGATGAGAGAGTGTAAGCACATTGATACTAATCAACCAGGGCAGGAGTGGGCTGTCAGGCTATCAACCAAGACCCCCTACCATCAGTCCCATCCCCCACCAAAAACCACAGCCTTTTTGTAGAAGTTCTGAAGCGGACATATGTGTTCTTTGAAGTGCCGTAGAGGTTCATAGCACTGGCTCCTTATTACTTTTGGTTTTCTTTCAAATTACAGGGCTTTCTTCTCCCTTAATGCACTGTATCAGTAGCTCTAGTCAGGCTTAACAACCATGATTAAGGTCATTTTTTTGATTCATAAGTGGAATGGAAAAAGGGGCATGCATTTCCTGATGTAATCAGGCATGGATTGAAGAGAGATGAGAAGGACCTGGGTAGAGAAAATGTGTGTGCACTTGTAAGGAAGAAGATTATATGGAGTAGAATATATTGAGCTAAGGATAGTGAAAAAAAAGTGAGATAAGGAAACAATATAGCATGCATGCAGATATAGGGAGAGTGGAAAAGACTTAGGGAAAGGGAGAAAAGAGGTGTGTTTGCTTAGGACTGGGCTTGGCTACAGAGCAGGAAAAAGCAAGCAAAGGACGGTGAGTCTGTAGGAGTTATAGCCAGCTGGAATAAGAGAGTTCTAAGACGAGGCAGCAAATGTAATTTGCAGCAACTGATTTTCTTTTTTTGAGGGAACAAAGATGGTTTATGAGGACAGGTGTTTCAAGCACTAATCATCCAAGAACCCAAACACTCTGTTTGAACTTAATTTAATGGATCTGCTATGATTGTGCACTATTTGATTTTAGCCCACTCAGTGATTTCCTAAAAGCAGTTTTTGTGTCCCTTTTCCATCCCATTTTCTTTTAGTCAACACTAGATTTGCCACCGACATATTTTGGCATGGAAGTCCTAATAGCTGCCACCTACATTTGCTGTTCATTGTGGAAGGAATTGAAAATTACCAAGGAATGAGAGGTGCGGGGAGGAAGATGTTCATTTGGAGGGGGTGTATTGAATTTTACAACTTGGTTTTTAAATGTACAGTACTAGGGAAAAAAAAAGCCAAAGTTTCATTACACTCTATAGAAGCATATGGCATTGTAATTCTCACATATTGCTGTGCAAGAGAATCTCCTTCTATGGAATTCTGTGTCTCTTACATTTGGTGTACATATGATGCAGAGATTCTGAGTTATTAAGTATGGGGTGGGCTGCAGGTCCTCAGCCAGTGGTTCTCAATGTTGGCTATAAATTGGAATCACCTGGAGAGCTTAGAAATACTGGTGCCTGGGTTCCATTCCCAGAGATTTTTACTTAATTGTTCTGGGAGTGAGAACTGGACATGGGGATTTTAAAAATCTCCCCAGGTGATTCTAATGTGCAGACAAGTCTGGGAACCTCTAGTTTAGCCCATTGCTTAATTACCTGGGTAGATTAAACCAATTGTTCTCAAAGTGTGGTCCGGCATCAGCAGAGCACTTAGAATGCAAATTATTGAGCCTCTGTCCAGATTTACTGAATCAGAAACTCTGGGGGAAGCTCAGGAACCTGTGTTTTAACAAACTCTCTAGATGATTCTGGTGCATGCTATAGGTTGACAGCTAGTAGATTAAAGAGTCTTTCATGGCCCTTTCTAAAGTACATCTGTGGGGGGTTGCTAGAAAGGAGAAGAGATGTCCTCACCAGCTGCTGAAAACTGACCTGGGAAAGGACTTTGATAGAAATACTTGTAATAATGATATTAAAAGCTGTGGTAAGGAAAGAGAAAAGGGGATGATGATTTGCTGCAAAGCCCAAGCAAGTACAGGAGGGAGCATGTCTTCACAAGAGTTAGGGGGTTGGTTACATAACGCTGGTGGCAGTACCTGCAGGTAAACTCATACTTATTCTTTAAGACCCTTTTCAAATGCCAACCTCCTCTGTGAAGCTTCCTCTGAGCTCTGATGTAAATTTCTTCATCCTTGTATTTACTTAGCACTTTCTACATTCCTCTATTAGCTCTTATCTCACTGTATTGTAGCTCTCTATAAGTCTTTCTCCCTCACTAAATTGTGTGATCTTTAAAAGCAAGATCACTGTCTTATTCATCCTTGGATCTCTAGTGTCTAATACAATACCTGGTACATACTAAATGCTCTAGAATTATTTGCTTAGGGGAGGCATCAGGAATGGCCAGCTTTATTGGCTATCAAGAACCTTCAAAAGATGGGTTTACCTTTGTAAATTAATCCTGGTCCTGGGTCCTACTCTCTGACTTAAAGGCTAGGGACCTTGATTCTGTCAGCACACCATGAGTTGATGTCTCTTAGTGGTGGCCTTATACCACGAAGATCTCAGAGATGTATATGAAATTATTAACAACTTATTATTTTACCATAGTAATTGTCAGGTACCAGGGATTGCTACTACTGTCAACTTTTCTCATATTTCCTCTCATTGTAGGTAGATCTTCATGGGAAATCTAATTAAAATCAATAGGGATACAGCTGGCACAGGACAAAAGTATTTGAGTCTTTGGGCCCCACAGGTTGCCTGTCATCCAGACACTGCCATCTTCTAGTTCTTTGTACTTCTCTAATTCCATAACCTACCCTCTTCATCCTATGTCTTCTCACAAATATTCTTCAAACAAGATAAGCACTTAGTAAATTACGATCACCTTTCCATTGCACCTTTCCGAGGTTATACTCAGGCCAACATGATTGGATGTATGTGTGTCCCCCAACTCTTTAGAGTAACAGATTTTCAGGCAATCCTTTGGTTTAATTTCCTAGGTGCTTAATTATACTTTCATTATATATGGATTTTTACTGGCTTAACTCTCAGAGGACAACCTTATAACCTTATTTAAAAGTCTTTTGGATATGGGATACCTGACTGTCACCTCAGTTACTGCCAAGACTAATCATTTATAAATGTTATAGAAACTTTGAAATATATGTGAATGTCATTGTCTAAAATGGAGTTTTTAAGACCCAGAAGGTAAACCAGAAGAAACTGGATGTGTGCCTTTTCTGCCAACCCATGATCCTAATATGCATGTGCTGAATAGATTTTTAAAATTTTTTTTCTATAGGCATTATATCTGATAGCCACTAATGGAACCCCAGAGCTCCAGAATCCTGAGAGACTGTCAGCTGTATTCCGTGACTTTTTAAATCGCTGTCTTGAGATGGATGTGGATAGGCGAGGATCTGCCAAGGAGCTTTTGCAGGTGAAAATAAAATAGGACAATTACAGAGAGAGTCATTATATTGAACTTTTCCATCTCAATGTGTGACAGTAAGAGAGCTCTGTCAAGAAATGTCTAGTTAGAGTTAGGCTATTACCATTTGATTTTAGACCACAGGCACATAACTATAGGCATGCATCTAATACATGATTGGTTGACATGTTGCCTTTCTTCTGAGAAGTTGGCAGTCACATCTACAAATATCTTTTGTTCTTCTGGAACAAAAGGCTAAAGAGTTGGGACTGTAGGCAGTGGAGAAATGCTGAAGATATCTGAGGGACAAACATGATGAAAGCTTTGTTTAGGAAGATTCATATGGTAGTAGGCAATAAGGATGAGCAACAGGAAAAAATGGAAGCAGGGAGACCAAGGGGGAGTTATTATCATTTGGAATTAAATTGATTAGGCCTGAACCAGGAAAAGCAATAAATGAATGTAAGAGACATTGAAAAGAAAGTACTTGGTAGCTGACTGCATCTAGAACATAAGGGAGAGGAAGACAAAATTGACTTTAGGATATCCAACCAATGGTAGCATTCAATAAAAGGACAAGTGATAGAAGATAATACAATGGCTAACATTTCTTGACCCTGTGTAGCTTACAGGGGACTGTCACTCACCTCATTTAACCATTATAATAAACAGAGGCAAGGATCGAACCTAAGTGCTCTGACCCCAGAGCCCCTGTAGCTTACATCACACAAGAGTCCCCTGTTTGGGAGACTTTAACATAACTTTTTAAATGTTGAATTGAAGGTGACAGAAGAACAGACCAGAGGAAATATCCAGCAGGCAATTGGAGAACTAGGACCAGAGCTCAGGAAAGGGATCAGGTCATACACTACAGATTTGGGAGGCATCCCCATAAAGCTGATGATAGTTGAAATATGAAAGGAAATGAGATCTGTAAGAAATTAAATTAGAAAAAGAAGATGATGAGAGCCAAGTTCTGATATGTAGGAGGCAGGAGGGGAAAGTGAAACCAGGGAAGAAGATGGAATGGGAGTAATCACATGTGTGTGGAAGAGACCCAAGACAGTAGAATGTCACAGGCCCTGAAAGAGGAAAATATTTTAAAGAAGGAAGGGATATTAACTTGTGTTAAGCACTGCAAAGAAGCCAAAAGAGAAATGGCGGAGGCAGAACTGTTGGGTTTAGCAGGTAGGAAACCATTGGTTTCAGGATAAAGTTCTTTAATGGTCAACTGAAGATACTTTTCCAAGCACGAGGGCTGCTCCAGATAAATTCATCAGTTTCAGAGAATCAGAAAGTCAGACCGCTGCAAACACAGTGAGATTTTACAAGATCCCTACTCAGTTCCTAGCTTTGCCAGTCAGCTTCCAAAGGGCTTCATGACACGGAATGAAAGACAAAAACATATGAAGGACAAAAGCTTGCATCGTTGTTAATTAAATGATGTTTAATTGGGTGTTCGAAATATATTTTAATAAAAAAGGGCTGCTTGAAAATGTAAAGAAATATACTTGGAGAAAATAATTCCAGTAATTTCTCTTTTTTTCCTTCCTCTTGCAGCATCCATTTTTAAAATTAGCCAAGCCTCTCTCCAGCCTGACTCCTTTGATTATCGCTGCAAAGGAGGCGATTAAGAACAGCAGCCGCTAGGACTGCAAGCCTTACCCCTCGCCATCTCCCTCATGAGTAAGACTGAAATAAAACTGTGCTGCAAGAAAGATGAAAGAAAAGACAGTCAAAGGGGTGGGGGTTCTTTAACTTTCAACTGAATAGAAACTTCTTATAAGCCTTTTTCCTACTCCCTCAGATTATGTAATTTATTTGTAAGCCTGAATCGCAGCCCAAACAGGGCAGCAATGTCGAAGTGGCCATAAAGTGGTCACTTCCCACCGTGAAGCGAAAGAGCCAGTAGTGAATCCCCTCATTTTGTGCATTCACTTTGAAGAAAAAAAAGTTTCTCAAAGATGCACACTCCCTCTTCATAGTGTTGTGTTTGTTTTTAAGTTAGAGAGTAGTCCCTCTTGCATTCGAACCTCCTTCAAAACTCCTTACCCAATGTGATGTTTTTCACTTGCATTGTCATTAGATGTCCAGAAAAAAGATGTCAAAATGTTTTTTTAAAAAAAGAAAGCAAAAAAGCAAAGCAAAAAAAAACACAAAAAACAAACAAACAAAAAAAAATAAACAGAGCAAGTACTGTGTGAACATGTGGAAGTCCATGCCCTAATAGAGTCGCAATTTTTTATTCTTCTTCTATAGTGGTGGCTTGGTTTGTGTACCTATTTTTCTGCATTTGTATTGGAAAAGGTTTCTTTTAAGACATTTTCCAAAAGCAGAGAGGAGTATGTGTGTTCAGGAAGGACTTTAAAAAACTATATATCTAAATAAAGCTCAAATGGTGAAATCCTGCCACATTTTCACCATAATTCTTTAGAGGTAGTTGATTTGTCATTTATGGAAACCAGTTTATTAATTGTGATACCTGAAAGAGAGCAGACACACTGAAACTGTGGCAATCCTGCACAGTGAGTCCAGGTCCTGGACCTAGGAAATCCTGATAAGAGAAACCATATTTAAACAAAGATGGAACTTTTCTCTAAGAGCCAAAAGGAAAATAAGATACATGAATATACTGAAATCTTTGTTGGACATTAAACAAAGGTAAGAATATCTAATTTAATCCTCTCTTGTGCTTGTGGAACATATACACTGTAAAATAGGCACATCAGGAGGAAAAAGATCCATTAACCAACATTTCCTTATGATAAAAATTATTTGTTTTGACAATTTATAACATTTTAAAAAGATTTAGAGATCAGAGATATAGTAAACATTCAACTCTGTAAGAAATGGGAGGTCAGTGAAAGCTACATCCCAATCAACATTTGGCTCTAAATACTTGTTCCCATTTTTCCTATGTATCACCAATTTCTGTTTCAGGATATGGTGTGTTCATCTTAGTTCCTTGGGCTCTTGAGTATCAAAAGCGTGTTTGTAAAGATCTTGAAATTCTCCAGTGAAAATAATTTTGGCTTGCAATCATATCCCAAGAAATGTCAGTCCAACTGAATTCCTTTTGTGGCTTGGGGAAAATACCAACATTTGACTATTATTTCACCATATATCTATTTATTAAAAATTCAACAGTTGGCACTTCCTGAATCTTCTGAGAGTAGAAAAACATCTGGAGGGTGTCTGTGTAGAAAAGGATATGCTTCTCTTTTGAGTGTATTGTCAATTTTGCAAATTCTGGAAAGTTGTTTCTCTAAGCCTTTGAAAAGCTAATAATTTGTGCTGTAGAAGGCTTCTTGATTTGTAGTATATAAAGAATCTGAATAGAACCTATCTACATTCAGCAAGAAAGGGAAAGAGATCAATGATATGGGACTCTTTCCTTCTCTGACAAGGTACATCCATCCATCTAACCATCCATCCATCCATTCCTGAAAATGAAAGCACTTTCTTCAGAGTTTCAGCTAACCATATAGTGCATGTGTTTATGTTTAGGAGACGATGCCACTGGTGGATTATCTATTTTCCTATTGTTTTCTTTGACTATAAAATTAGGGAGGGGCTTGACCCCCCTGAAAATATCCACAGTGGGATAAAACAACTGATGTGAAAGAAAAATCAAATGGTAATATTAATTTGAAGCATACTATGTTAAACTTCGCAAAAAAAATGTCTGGGCCTGGAATTTTTAATGCCACACCACTCTAATGAGAGAGAGAGGCCTTAATTTTGATTTCATTTAACATTAAGTTTTTTTTTTTTAATTTTTACTCATAGTGCCAGGGAATTCAATACCTGGAATGCAAATAAAATTCGGTACACTGGTGACTATACCCTGCCAGTGAAGAGAGCCCAAAACCTGGTTGGGAAGTCCTACTTATCAATTAGCATCCCTTATATGTTATAAAGGCCTATTTTTTTGTTGTTGTTATTTTGGAGACCCTGGAGCAGTGATCCTTCAGATCACTGTAGGCAGAGAAATGGCTTCTCTTTTATGCTTTCAGTTTAGCATATTAGCAATGAGGAGCCAGGTACTTCTTTACCACAAATTTTTACCAAGATTTGATGATAATATATGCCAGTAGGCATTACTCTTACAAATTTACATCTATATAAATTTTCAAATGAGAACAGCTTCTAAAGCCCCTTCCCTGTGTTGGAGAGTTATGTATATTTCTAATAAGTATTTGAGAGAAACTGTTTCTCGTGCCAAAATGATGCTGAAGGATTCACATTTGGTACACTTGAACAACTCAGACTCCAGATGGTTAAGTTTATTCCCTTTCCCTGGATTTTTTTTAGCTCATCTTGACACAGGTGAGTCTATCCAGATCTTTAATGTTGCTAGTGTGCCCTGAGATAATGAGGGCACATCATCGAATGTTGATTCCAAAATGTCCTGAGATAGGAATAGGGCAGTGGGAAAGTCAGGGAAGGGTGAGAAGCACAGTAGAGATTATTTATTTAAAAAAGAAAAGAACACTAATGTTGTAGCAAGGATCCGGTGCGTTGTCATAATCCCATGAGGATTTTTGGATGACACAATCCCCTCAAATCAGTCACCATGCTGGGTAATGACTTCGTTCTTGCTGATCTCGTTTATGTGTCATTGTAAATATTTGTGCGTCCATGTTCCATTTTGGCTACTGGATGGCCATGTCATGTAAGAAGATTTGACTCAAGTATTTATTCTTTAATCGTGTTATTCAGATTTCTTTCAGGCTTGTGAACTGCACCCCAATGTTTGAGTTTAACCACCTGATCCTTACATCTATCCCTCCCCTGTGAAGCACATTCCATTGCTAAAAGAAAAAGAAATATGAAATTGCTTCCTGTCGTCTGTATAACTGTTTTGATAGTTTGAGATGTTTGTCTATAAAGGATATTTCTCAGCTCAAAGATCGTGTAAATAATTATATTCCTTTGCTCAATGGGTTGTTTATTTCTAATGAGGCTGCCAGTTCTCAGAGAGATTCTATAAAATCACTTTTAAATAACATAAACAGGGATTACAACTATGTAAAAATAAGTGTGTATATGGACAAAGACTGGGAACACAGATAATTGAAATCCGTTGTGTTAGGGTGGTGGGATTATGTGAAAATTTTTTTCTTTTAAAATTTTCTTTGATGTTGTTATAATATTGCTTTATAATAAATAAACATCAGAAAGGGAACTATAGAAACATAGAAAAGACGCCAGAAGCAGATGCCTTCTGGCCAGAGCCCAGAGCATGCAGGGCACAGATATTTGCTAGTTACAATTATTCCATAGGCTTTATACTTGCCTGGGTGCTGAGGTTGGCACACGCTCGGGTATGGCACGTGCTTTCTTAGGAGACTATTATCTATAAGTTAAAGCTAGGGAGATGTCACTATTAGAACTCCAAACATACTCTTCTGCTTTAAAACAGGCTGCCCTCTGCTTTGGTATGGCATTCAGGTGTCTGTTTTGTGGTTACTTTAGATTGGAGGGGTGACCATTTGATTAGCCCCCTGGATAACATCTGTTGCAGGTGCCACCTTTCTGGATCATTTTAGCAGATTTTCAGGTTGAATTTTGAAGGAATAGAAGGATAAAAATCTCCAGCTCCCATGATTTCCTTGTCCAACAGAACATTACTGTATATCATTGAGGTAAGATTCTTCTTTTAATGACCAATAGGCAAGTCCCATTGATTTCAATAGAATCTATGACTTGCAATTAAAAGCTGACTCTGAAATCCTTAAGACAGATATTTAGGACTGTTTCTGCCTGTCAGCATTCAGTTACAGTCCTGTTAGTTTGGGCTTAAGATGGTTCCGTGTGCTTTTGTTCTGCCTAATTATAGGTTGTCTGCAGTAGTTGTGATTTTTAAAGAGCAAGGGAGACCATCTAACCAAACGAGTGGAATTTCCTTCTAACTCACCAACGAAACTTTAGGTGAGGACTTTAATAATGAGGTAGTAGCCTCAGGCATGTTACTTAGTTTCACCAAGAGCAGACCTGATACCTAGAGAACTCACAGACTTTTCATTGGCCATTCTCAATGTACAAATACTTATTGGAGTCTTAACCCTGCCATCCTGGTTGAATTTCATGGTCCTTTTCTGAGCTACTTGCAGTTAATACTCAGTTAAACAAAGGCATGGCCAGTGATGCAAGCATCTCCCAGTCTCTGAGCTCTGAGCAAGAGGACTGAAATTCAGCATTTGTAAAATGACAGTCTAATGGGCCTGGGATTTTGAGTGAACTTAACACGCAATTCTGAACATATATTTGCATGTGGACTGGGAAGGAAATAAATGGGACCTTGGAAATAATGGAAATATTTTTCCTGTGAAAGAATTTTTCATAAAAGATTTGTTTTCTGTTGGTTAGCTTTTATTTTTTTCACTCCTTTTCTGATCCATACTCCTTTAGTGACCAAATGAATATAACCCAGCTCTTCATGCATTTGGGAATATCTGTTTAATATTAAACAATGTCTGACTGAATCTGCACATGCGGGAACTGAGATATCACTTTCACGTGCACACCGCTGTGCACAAGTATACTTTACAACTTGTAGCATTTACTGCCACTTAATTTGGTTGAACTTGCAAGATAAACTTATAGAAGCTGGTTAGTGCCATCAGAGTCTCCTTTGGAAGCTGCCGTCAGGTGAATACTATCCCATAATACCAGCAGTAAGGCAGGTACCATGTTCACCTGATTTGGTATTTATGAGAAAATCAACAACAATTATAGAGAATGAATCAGATGTAGTGGAAGGAATACTAGCCTAGGAAGAAGGAGGCCTCGATTCTAATATGGGCTTTATTACTAACTTGCTGTGTGACCTTGGGCAAGTCACTTAACCTTTCCATGACTGTTTCCTCATCTGTAAAATAAGGGCATTGGACTAGATGATCTCCAAGGTCTTTCCAAAAGCTCTAACATTCTGTAATATTATAGGTTGCCTTGCAAATTCAACCTGCTATAGTGATAGAAAATATCACATGCTTAAGCCTGGGTCTCTTGTGTTGCAGTTAAACAATAGAGTTATGTAACACGAAAAAAACTCAAGTAAATGAAGTTAATAATACTAGGGTATGTTGATAAATTTGTGGCAGCCTTCCAATTCATTCACAGTCATTTTGATTTGGTTTTAATGTCCATTTTCTGTTGAGTGTTCCCAGTTTTCATTTTCTATACACTCTGTATGTAAAGTCTGGTTTTCATTAAGCTGTGGCCAGTATTCGCTACTAGAACAGAAATACACTGTCACACTTGCTAGAATAGAACTGTACTCGGGCCTCTCCTTTCCTATGAAGCAGTGCTGGGCTTTCTAGAGGTTAATTTGCAAATGGCACAATATGACAGAACCCATGCATTTTAATGGCTGAGTCATATTAAGAGTTAACCTAAGCACTTGCAAGTTGCAGAGAGAGAAATAAAAATGTCATTATATGCTATTAGCATTAGGGACTATGGACAAATTCACTTATTGGGAACCAAAGAGCATTTCTGATGACAGCTCCCACAGTGATTGGCCACTTATATGAGTACACTGCTGGAAAAAGGGTTAGCTAGAAGTTAGTTAGTGGATGGTCACAATGCCCTGCCTACAGCAGAGTGCCAACCAGCCCTGAGTGCGAAATTCAAGTTCAATGTGTGTGCTTGTGTGTGGTGTGCTTTATGGACCCGCATATACTATATTCATTAGTGATGATGAGATCTTTCACAGAATCTTATAACTATTAATAGGTTGAGTTCTAAATCTCAGTACATCAGCCAAGAGGAGCCAGATCACAAGGGTACTGATGTCTACTGGGATTATACTCATAATATCCAGAAAAAAACAAGTTGAGGAGGATCTACATTTTCATTGTTTATCAGAACTGTATCTCATTTGGCTGTGCATTACTTTTGTCAAAATGTGTTATCTGTAAATCATGTGTAGTGAAATTCTTCTGTAACTTTGGATTAAAGGTATTTATGGTCTTTTTGTTTGTTTGATTTTTAAGTAAGTTATTTCTTTGTAGACCTGCTGATGGTATGGTTCCATCATTCTGACCTCAGCATCTGATCTTTTTTAAGAATTTTTGTTTCCAATATTGTTATTTTAATTGTGGTTGAAGCAATAGAAAATTGAAATATGGATTGTGCATGACTGTGTCTTGAGTGTAAAAATATTGCAGTTTGAAACTTGGACCTAAAGTATTGCAAATAAAAATGACAAACATCAATGAGCTAGTGCTTCTCTGTTCTATTACCTTTCCACCCACCCTCTCGACATTGGCTATTTTACCTACTTCACAGGTTGGAGGGTAGCACTGTCTCACTGGTATGGAGGCAAGGAAATACCCAGCCTTGTGAGCAGTACAGGAAATGCCCTGCATATTCTGCTACTAAATAACTCAGACCCAGAGTCTCCATCTGGTTTTTACACAAAATAGCTCAGAGAGGTGAATGTGGATACTCAACACAGGGCAAAAGCCTGGTAGACCCCAAAGGCAGATGAAAGAAAACTGCCAAAAGAAATTACATGTAATAAATAATTTGTTTTTGATCATTTTTTCTGCTTGGAAAATTCTGAACATGTAAAGCCATCTGCATGTTTATATCTGATATCAAGGTCCAGAGGTCACAGGAGAGATTCCAAACCCACATTACTGAGAACCTTCGTTCATTCATTTGCTCAGACATTTCAAAAGCATTTATTGAGCTCCTGCTATATGTCAGACACTGTGGACATTTCTCCTAAAGATAACTTTTCTCCTAAAAAATCACCCCTAAATATGACGAAATGACAGTAAAGCTCATTGAAATCTGCTAGATGCACCTGTGGAAGTCAGGTTTGTCAGAGACTCTGGAGTCCTCAAAATTCAAGACAAAAACACCAGAGATTTGGTAAACTGGAGGTTTGTTCCACCAGTATTACTTGTACAGTGGGCATAGTGCTTCTTCTGGAGCATGCGTCCATAATTTTATACCTTTGTGTAAGTGGATACACACTGGTACTATATTCCTTACAAATGGATTGTATATCTTACCAAATGTGTTTTGATTGTTTTCTAGTTCACTGTACTTACATGCAGGCTTTATTTTCTCACTGAATCTCTCCATGTTGAAAGCTAAAGAGACATTTTCTATAAATATGAGTGGGCAAGTGAATGAGGATCCCAGTAGCTAGCCTTTAGCCAAGTTCTCTGTTGCCCATGTGCACAAATTACTGCATTGCCACTCCCACTGTTAGCCTCACATTCTTCCAACCTTTCCTGCCAGACTTCCTCCAGCTTTTTTTCTATACCTATTAAATGAAGTAGAAATACGTTTACGTGTTAGCAAATTATCAATACCTTCTATCAAAAAAATTTAAAAGACATTTCCCCTTGCCACAATGACTTGGAGGAACAGACTCCAAACAATGACGCACGTATTATTCCACAGCTCAGCCCTCCAAGTGCGATTGCTGGAACTCTATCCTCATCCAAGTCCCTCACCTCCTACTGAAGTGAGGAGGGACTATACCTAAAGTGTCCCCCAAATTATGGTGGTTCTCCACATCCCATGAGGCCTTGGCCCCCAGGCACTTGGGTGGAAGCTTCTGGCTTCCAACACACCTGTGTCAAGCACCACTGCTACAACTGCCCTCTGCTAATCCTATAGCAGTGCCACTGACCAATTGCTGCTGTGCTTGCCACTCTACTTATCTGTATCTGCAATATCCACATCAGTCCCTGGTGCAAGCAGACCTCTGGGTAGGGCACCTGGGTGACTCATCCACTTTGCAGTTTTATAGCAGATTGCTTTTTGTTTTCCATACCTGACTGCAGAAACCCCTCCCATGGAATCAAACCATTCTGCTACATCTTTGGGCCCATTTTGGTGGTTCTTTTTCAGTTCTTGCCACCTCACTGAACCAGGGAGCAAGTTTGGTCTTGGTTTTTTCCCCTCCCTCTTCCTGGGGCTTGTCAGGTCAACCTTTGCATATTCCAGGCCCAACACCTACCATAGAGGTTAATCTGCAGCTTTTGCTATAGTCCTTGATTTATACATGCTCCATGTTCTCCCAAGCAGCCAACATTGGAGTAAAAAGGAAATTGGAAGTTTGGCCCAATTTTACATGTACTGTGATGTTTTACCTAGAGTACCCTGGTTCTATTTCCTAGAGATATACATTCCCACAAAGTAAGAAGCAAGACTATATTACCATTGAGGGAAAATGAGTAAAAGGTGCACAGGATTTTTCTGTCTTAGTTCTTAGAACTACGTGTGATCTACAATTATCTCAACAAAATTTGCAATAAGAAAAGCAACATACTTCATGGAGATTTTTTGTGACATTTCAGAGGTCATGATAATGAGATAGGGTGGATATCATGCCCCACCCCACTTGCACGACCAACTACCAATTACCTTGGTATCAAGAAGTTCCTCACTAACTTAATTCCACCTGTCACCATTCCCACCCACCCTAGGTAGCAGGACTTCCCACTTTCTCTTCCGGCACTTTTAAGGCCTCACTACAGAAGCAGGGAACTCAAGGATCATTGCTTATGAGTTCTTCCCAGTGGACATGGATTGACTGGCTCCTCAGCCTATGGTGTCACATGAGAATAAAATTTATAGTGAGAAACAATTTTTAATTTTACAACATGTAGTACTGAGTTGCTTTGCTTTAAAAGCCAGGAGGGCAGTGCCATGTTCTAACAATGTTTACTACAAAATAAGACTCTTGACATTGTGTCTTGAAACCCTGCAGTAGGCCCAAATGAATAGCCCCACCATGTTTCCCACATTTCCTTTCTAAACACTCTTGAACAGACATTAGCAAATGAAGTTAAAATCCCTTTCATATTTAAATAGATGTTTGATTATTTAATTATTTAAATAATTCAGATATTTTAAAATTATTTAAATAAGATAGTTATTTCTCCAGCATTCAAGTAGACAGTGGAGATTACCAAACTATTTCCTTTTAAGGAAGATCTTAATCCCTGGTGTTACTGGCTCATTGCCACCTTCAGCAATGATTTTTGTTTTGATTTTGGATACATTATGTTTGTTAAACTGTTTTTTTACCTGAAGCAGAAGTGTATATGTCATAATCTGCTTTCAGGATATTTCTATCATAAAACTTGACTGTGGAAAAGACAATAATTTTCCCAGTTTGTATTAAATAATTTAGAGGCTTCTAACTCTTTTGGATAAACACTATCTGGATTCCATCTTTTATCATCAATCTCACCAACACCAACACATGTAGCATCAAAATGATATAAATACCTCATTGTGGGCAGGTCCATATTACCAAATCCTGAACAATAAAGGCTTTATCCCCTACATTGTCCACATTGGGAGACAATACCAAAAGGTTCATGCAAGAGGTAACATTCATGAATTTTTCAATTCCATGCAAGTTGCCTCTCCAATGGCAAAGTTGCATGGATGCCACTTGGACTGATCTGTTACCCAATGACATAGATGTATGTATTAATATCAGGGTAGCCTATGGTACCATGATAAGTATCTGTAATCCAGAACATTTCCTTTCATTAGTGCTCATATGAGGAGCGAAGGCATCAATTCCAGGATCAATGAAACTCTTTTTAGTTAGCTCCATGGTAAGCTCTTGTGATCTTTTCTAACTCATTCTCTGTATAATTTTGAGCTTTATTAACATCAACCTTCCTTCAGATGGTGTGTCAACTGTCTCACCTTATGGGTCATTAAAGAAGCTAAAGCTTTGATGCCGTTTGCACTAACATCTGTACTGTAAAGGATGCAGTGTTAGTTGAGCTGGGCCTGTGCAATCTATATGACCTTCCAGAAGCCACTGTTCCTCTGATGGTAAACAGTGGCCCCTGGAACATTGTAAGCTTAATGATTCATAATATGCCATGTACCCAATTGAGTTCACCTCAATTTCTCAGATCTTCAGATTTTCCACCAGCTTTTCTCCCACTATCTTGACATCACAGTTGAAGAAGTCCCACCCCCAACCCTGTAATGTATAATTTTCAAGCACATTGTCTTTCATCATTGTCATGGTTCCTGGCTACAGCTGAAGTGGCACCTGCTGCAACCGGAGCAAGATCAAGTACAAGTTGGATCCTCAGCCTCTAAGGGAGAAATAAAGGAATGAACTCTGGAGGAATACTTACTTTGCTGGCCAACATAAGGACCAGCATCTTTAATTTCCTTTTGACTGGAGTATACACTGTGGCCCACTGTGAGAAGTTCACCCCATTTTTCTTCCTGCCTGTAGATAAGGCAACCATTTTGGGCTCCACAGGGAGGTACCCAATTCCTCAACAGAACTCAGCACCCCTTAATGCAGCTCCTGTAATCATACTCTAACAATGTACTAGTGTTTTTTCCATTCAAGGTTGTTACAAAATGCCTTGGAGGCTAACCTGTATGTTTCTAGTAGTTTCCACTTTAGTCTAGCTACATATTATATCAGCTTCCTGAATCTCCACACCTCCTACTTTCTCCCCCATAGAGGAAGTCTCTGGGCAATGGGGTTTCCTATCAAAAATGAAATTATGAGGGTAAAATCATCATTTGCAGTAGGGTGGTAGCCCCAGTACCAAAATGCTCCATCCTGGCTTGCCCTGCCTCTTTTGCTCTTGCCTCAGTTTGACTAGATCACATGCTGTCAAATCAATTGAATCTCTGAAATTATGGATCCCCCTTAGGCTAATATGGGATTAAGAGTTCAGATTTCAGACCTAGAACTGCACTTTATTTCTCTCTAAGCGTTAGTTTCCTCAATTTTAAAAAAGAGGGTAAAATGCATCAGGGGATGTAAAGAATAAAAAAAGGTAACATCCAAATGCTTATTCTGCCACATAGTAGGTACTTAATAAATGATAGCTATTATTATTATTAGCTTTTTTTAAAAAATCCTGGCCAACTGGAACACCTTCAATAGCAGCCATTTCTCTGAGTGAATTTTGGCCAGCAGTCCAAATACAGAGAAGTGTTTTTTCCATATTACTGTAGCCATTGTCAGAGACTTTTGGTCCTGAGTAGGACAAGCCTGGATGGGCCCTAGTTGGTGAAATATGCAGACAGTGTTAGTATGCACACCAACTTTCCCCATCTATATCCAAGGGCAAGAAATCTTTGCTCACTAATACCAGCATCTTGCTTGTGAGGATAGCATCCCGCTACGCTTTCTGTATTAGCCAGGCCTTGTCCTATGCAAAGCAAGCCCACGCCTCACATTTGTGTGTCAAGCCCTCATCCATCGTGTAATAGTGTTAAAATCGTAAGACAATACTCTTGGGGGAAAATCCATCTATTTCCATTTATTTTAGCAGTGGGCATTACAGCATTCATACAAAACCTGGTCGACCCATAATTGAACCATACAATTAAAATCAGATGATTTTATTGTATCTATACTTCAGTGAAGCTGAAACTTAAAAAGAAGCAATGTGAATGTGTGTCTGTGTGAATGTATGTATGTATAATTTGATCACTTCTCACCACCTTCCGTGCAATGAATCTGATCCAAACCATCTTCATTTCTGCTTGGATTGTTATTACAATAGCCTCTTAACCGTTCTCCTTGCTTCTACACTTGCACAAGTAGCTATAATCTCAACACAGCATTCAACAGAAATCAAAACTCTCCAATGGTTCCATACTCCTCTCAGAGTAAAGATAAAGTCCTTATAATGACATCATACAATGCCCTCCACTGTGTGTGCCACCTCTTGCCTTCTCACCTCACTTCCTTCTCCCTGTCACTCATTCTTCTCTGGGCACTCCGGTTCTTTGCTATACCATAAGCATTTTAGACATGCATTTGCCTCAGAGCCCCTGTGGGGACTGTTCCTTCTGATGGAGCACATTTCTCTCAGATATCCACATCCTTATCTCTCACGTCAAGTCTTTGTTCAAGTTTTTCTTTTTTAATGAGGCCTACCCTGATCACCCCATTTAAACTGCACTTCCCTAACCAGAACTCCTGATCTGCTTTCCCTGATCCTTTTTCTCATAACATCTATCAATTTCTTTCACACTCTACTGTTTATTTATTTATTATGTCTACTGTCCAATTCCTCCCAGTTGAATGTAAACTCCACCAGGACAGGTTTCTTTCCTTTTTAATTCCCTGAAGGCATCCTGAGGCACCTAATGGTCACTCAATAAACCTTAATTGACTGAGTGAATGTTGACTGTTCCTTTCTTCTTGAAACTCTGTCTTCTTTTTGCTCTGCGACCAATCTCTCTTGATCATTCTCCTACATTTCTGGTTGCCACTTCTCCAGTTTGCTTTTCCTGTTTCTGCTTCTAGCCATCTCTTACATGTGGGGGTCCCCCAGGATTCTTTCATGGTCTATTGTGTTCACACACGTGTCTCTAGTTCCCACCTATATTGTAACTCCCAAATTAATATCTCCAGCCTATGTGTCTCCTCTAAGCTCTAGATACATTTTAAATCCACCCACCTACTCAAAATCTCCACTAATGTGTCCCAAAGGCACTTGATACCCAAGTTGTACAAAAATGAATGCATTATCTCATATTTGATGTATCAGAGCCTGTCCTCGTGTTCTTTCTTGCAGCACCACCCAAGTCAGAAATCTAGGCATCATCTTTGAATTTCCCCTCATTTACCCCTACTATTTCCTCAGTTACCAAGTTCTTTTTGATTATTGATTATTCCATTAAATATCTCTTAAACTATCCCTTGCTCTTTATCCCCACTACTACTGGGAAATGTTTCAGTAATCCAGGAAAATAAATAATGAAGGCCCTAAGGAACTGGTCTCTTAGCTTTCACTTTTGGCACCCTTCTATTTCACATTGCTGCTGGAGTGTTTTTTCTAAAAAGCATATCTGACTAGGTCATGCCCCTTCTTAAGTGCCTTCCATGGACTCTCTGGAAATATCAGGATGAACCTCTGGGTTTTCTGTGCATCCCCTCATGAGAATCCTCTGCTCAAGTTCAAGAGCTTGTCTAATACTTCCTGAATGTCAAACATGACCCCTGCTTATAAGTCCATAGAGAGATTTGTGAACCACATATGAAAGTCACACCAAGAAATCAAAATTGATGATCTCTAAGCCAATGTGGAGTGAAAAAATATAGTGAAGAACACTGGCTGTATCTTGTGACTGCAAACTCTTCCTCTATGATAATTCTGTGGAAAAGCATATAAGCCCAAAGATGTAATTAGTTCTGAGACCAAGAACTCGCAGATACATGAGGAGGAGGAGGAGAAGGAGGAGAAAGAATTTTTGCACTGGCCATCATACAGAAAAATCACGTAATAATCCCCATTCCCTGGGGTTTGGATTTGTCCTTCCAATTGTTACAGGTCCATCCTGGAAAGTAAACTAATTCTCCTCTCAACTTGATGCTTAAGAAGGCATGGTCCTTGACCAACAATCTGAATGGATTTGATATATTTTGCATTGTTGGAAATGATCCTATAGTGGTCTAGAGCTAGACACACAGAGACCTTTTATTTCACAGTAAAATGTGTTTTTACACAACTGTCATTGAGCGCTTCATCCCAACTGGTTTACCAGGAGAGAAGATCTACACTGAAGTAAAAGGTATGAGTTTTGTTGGTCTGGCTATAAGTACAGCCCTGGCATAAAAGGCAATGCCCTTCTCTGGGCAGAGCTCCTCTGGAGAAATGGACTTTGCCAGGGTCCAAGTCAGCTTGGATAAGCACTCTGGCACAGATCATGGACTTTCTTTGTGACCCTCATCATCCAGAAGGAGCATCTGGGAACAACTCAACAGCCTAATGGGGTCCAAAGAAAGGAGATGAGACCCCTCTGTCAGATCTGGGCAGCAGAGTAAGGAAGGGGTCTGAACAGATGTTTTTATATTCTCAGTGGTCTCAGAGCATGGAAGCAGTGGGAGTATCAGGGGCTCTGGAGTTAGACCAACCTTTATTTAAATCCTGCCTCTGCCACCTAAGAGCCTTGTGAATTTAATCTAATTCCGTAAATTTCACAAGCTTTTACTTCTTCATCTATTGAGCTGGAATAGTTATACTCACGTAAAATGTTGTTGTAAAGATAGAGCGAGACCATGTTGTGGGTAAATGCAAGGCACAGGGCTTGGCAAACAATATTCTCTTGGTAAATGATAGTTTTCTTCTTCCCTTGCCCAGCCACAGACTATATGAAGAGTGAGCCTGCAAAAGCAAGAATCCTCAGGATCAGAGCTACACCTTTTTGAACTGGCCCAGCTCTCACAAGTCTTTGTTCCTGTCTCTAAAGAGCCAATTAGAAACAACACAAGAGATAGATGGAACACTTTTTAAGAGGGGGGCCTTTTTAAAAAAATAAATAATACCAATAATACCATGTACCATTTTTAAGATAAATAATATTTATTTTACTTTTATGTAAAAAGTGATACATGTCTCATGTTCATTTTAATGTTGATAAGTTAAATGCTATTTAATAGTGGCAATATTCCCCAAATTGCTCTACAGATTCAATGTAATCCCTATCAAAATCTTAGCTGGCGTCTTTGCAGAAATTGACAAAAATTGACAAGCTGAACCAGAATAACAACAAGAAATCTTGAAAGAGAAGAACAAAATTGGAGGTCTCACACTTCTTGCTTTCAAAACTTACTACAAAGCTACAGCAATCAAAACAACATGGTCTTGTCATAAGGATAGACTTAGGTCAATGGAATAGAATTGAGAATCCAGAAATAAACCCACACATTTGTGGTCCATTGGTTTTCAACAACAGTGCCAACACTATTCAATGGGAAAACATTATTTTCAACAGATGATGCTGGGACAGCACCAGTTGCACATGGATATCCACATGTGAAAGGATGAATTTTAATTCTTGCTACACACCATATACAAAAATTAACTCAAAATGGATCAAAGACCTAAACCCAAAAGCAAAAACTATAAAATTCTTAGAACAACACATAGGCATATATCTTTGTGACATTGGAATCAACAATGGTTTCTCAGCTATCACACCAAAACCACAAACAACAAAAGAAAAAATAGGTAAATTGGACATCATCAAAATTAAAAACTTTTGTGCTTCACAGGACACCGTCAAAAAATAGAAAAGACCACAACACAGAAAACAAGAGAAAATTCTTGCAAATCACATGTCTGTTTAATGACTTAGATCTAGAATATACAAGTAACACCTACAACTCAATAATAAAAGACAAATAGCCCAATTAAAAATTAGCAAAGGATCTGAATACATATTTTTCTGAAGAAGATGTATAAATTCTCAATAAGCTCATACAAAGATGCTTAATATCATTAGCCATTGGGGAAATGCAAAACAAAAACACAATGATATATATTGATCCTTCATAACTGTAACTTTGTACCCGTTGACCAACATCTCCCCATTTCCCTCACCTCCTCACCCCTGGTAACCAACGTTCTACTCTCTGTTTTTATGTATTTAACTTTTTTAGATTCCACATATAAGTGAGATCATGCAGTATTTTTCTTTCTGTGTCCAGTTTATTTCACTTAACATAATGAATAAGACTAGAGAACTAATGTATAATATGATGACTATAGTTAATAATACTGCATTATATATTGGAAATTTTCTAAGAGAGTATATTTCATGTGCTTGCACCAAAAAAAGAGTACTATGAGAGGAGATGGATATGTTAATTTGCTTGACTATAGCAATCATTTCACCATGTATGTGTATAGGAAAACATCATGTTATAAAATATCGTGTATAAATACATACAATTTTTGATTTAAAAAAACACAATGAGATATCACTTAATAACCACTAGGATGGAAAAATCAGAAAGACAGATAATAACAAGTGTTGGCAAAGATGTGGAGAAATTTGACCCCTCATACACTGCAGGTAGGAATGAAAAATTGTGCAGCCACTTCAGAAAACAATCTTCCAGTTACTCAGTTAAACACAGTTACCATGTAATCTGGCAATTCCACTCCTAGATATATACCCAAGAGAATTGAAAACGCATGTCCACACAAAAACTTATACACAAATATTCACAGAACCATTATTCGTAACAACCAAAAAGTGGAAATAACCCAAATTTCCATCAACTGCTGAATGAATAAATAAATTGTGGTCTATCCATACAATGGAATATTATCCAGAAAAAAAAGAAAGTCATTATGAAGCAGAATATGAGAGTTCTAGTAACTTTGTATCCTCACCAACACTTGATATTGTCTTTTATTTAAATTTTGGCTATTGCATAGTAATACCATATTGTGGTTTTAATTTGCATTTTACTGATGAGTAAGAGCGTGGAGCACCTTTTCATATATTTGGCCATTTTGATATATTTTTTTAAATGCTTCATCAAATGTTTTGTCCATTTTTTGTCAGCATATTGTCTGTCTTTTTTCTTATAAATTTATGAGAGTGAATTACATATCTTAGGCATGAGGCTTTTGTCACACAAGTGTAAGGCAAATGTTTTTCCTCACTTTGTTCTTGCCTTTTTATTATACTTTCCTAAAGTTGTCTTTTGATGAAGAGGAGATCTTAATTTTAATAAGATCAATTTATCATTTTGTGCTATTATGGTTAGTGTACATTATGTCTAATCTAATAAATCTTTTCCTGTCCCAAGGCCATGAACATATTCTCCTATGTTATCTATTAGAAAAATAGTTCTTAAACTTTCAAACTTAGATTTAAATTTCACCTGGAGATGATTTTTGTTGATAGTGTTGGGTAGGAATCAAGATTCATTTCTTTCCCACATGGATAACCAGTTGACCCCATGCCATTTATGGAGATGAATTTCTTCTCCCTACTGCTCTTCTGTGCCTCCATTGTCATATACAAAATGTCCACATGTGTGGGTCTGAGTTGGACTGTCTATCCTATTTCTCCTTGTGCCTTGCACTACTAAACCACACAACCTTGATTGCTGTAGCTTTAATCCAATCACAAAAAGACAGATGCTGTATGATTCCACTTATATAAGGTACCTAAACAGAGACAGAAAGTAGAATGGTGGTTGCCAGGGGTGGGGGGGAAGGGGAAATGGGGAGTTCTTATTTAATGGATACAGAAGTTCAGTTTGAAATGATGAAAAAGTTCTGGACATGAATGGGGGTGATGGTCGTGCAACAATGTGAATGTATTTAGTAGCACTGAACAGTATAGTTAAAAAAAGTTAAAAGTTTATGTTATTTATATTTTTCCACAATGAAAAAAATAATCTAAGTCTTAATAAGATAAAAAAAATGAAGTACTGATTCATGTTACAGTATGGATGAGCTTTAAAACACTGTGCTAAATGAAAGAAGCTAGGGCACATATTGTATAATTCCATTTATAAGAAATGTCCAGAATAGGCAAAGCCATAGAAAAGAAAATAGATTAATTAGTGTTTTCCTAGAGCGAGGGAAGGAGAGTTGGGAGGAAGTAGAGAGTGATGCCAAAGGTACAGGATTTCTTTTGGGAGGTGATGAAATTGTCTAAAATTGATTGGGATGTTGGTAGTACAACTATTAATACACTAAAAACTGAATTTTGAATTTTACACTTTAGATAGGTGAATTATATGGTATGTGAATTATATTTCAGTAAAGCTGTTATAATAAAAAAGTGATACATGTCCATTATAGAACCATAAGAAAATTCAGAAAAGCAAAAAGAATAAAAAGAAACTCCATTCACATTTAAAATTTTTTTCCCATGTTTTCCATTTGTCTTCAGGATTGATTAAGTCAAAAATCCTTACCCTGAAATAAAAGACCTCTCATGATTCATCCCATTTACTTCTCCAACATCTTTCATCACTCCCACATTGACACCATATGTTCCAACCATAACAAACTGCTTTTTTGCAAACATTTTGCGCTCTCTTGCAAATCCATGCACTTGCAAATGTTATTGTCACTGCTTGTAACTATTGGTCCCTCCCTTCCTCATTTGATTAATTGTACTCATCCATCAGGATTCAGCTTAGGTATCACCTCCTCCAGAAAGCTTTCCCTGACCCCTGGGACTAGGTATACCTCCTTGGTGTCTAATAGTTCCCTGTGCTTATTTCTATCAAATCGTTCACTGTATGTAAATTTAAAAAATTAAAAATTAAAATTAAAAAAATTATGCCAACTTAAAAAAATGAAAAAAATTTGCACAGGGCCTCAAAGATCTCTGGGACAACATCAAAAGGTCTAACATTCATGTTATTAAGGTCCCAGAAGAAGCAGAAATATAGATTGGTGCAGAAAATAATTTTTGAATCAGTAATTGCTGAAAACGTCACAAAATTTGATCAATGGCATACATTTACAGATTCAAGAACTCAGTGAACACCAAACTGCATAAATTTAAAGAAAATCACTTCCAGACAAATAATAAAACTGCTGAACACCAAAGATAAAGAAAAATCTTAAAAGCACCTAGAGAAAAATGATGCAGTAACAATAATTTGGAACACTGTGGATTTCTTATCAGAAACCATGGAGACCAGAAGACAGTGGAACAATGTCTTTACTTTTTTTGAGGAACTTTTGTTCTTTATTTTTACTTTTTCAAAAAATAATTAAGGACGTTATAAAATTCAACAAAGAGCAGAGAAAATGATTCTGGCGAGATATGGAGTCTCTGCTATCTGAATAGATTTCACAGAAGGTGCAGAATAACATTGTATATACCTTATTAAAAGTTCTAAGATTAATTTATCATTTTAACAGAAAGTTAAATTTTAGTTTTTCTTTTCTTTTGATTGTTATTTTTATGGATTTGTGGGGATCATGTGCAGATTTGTTACATAGATATTCTGCGTAGTGGTGAAGTCTGGGCTTTTTGTGTAACCCTCACCGAATTGGTGTACGTAGTACCCATTAGGTAATTTCTCATCCCACACCCCCTGCCACCCTTCCAACCCTTCTGAGTCTCCAGTGTCTATTATTCCACTCTGTATGTCCATATGTACCCTTATTTAGCTCCCACTTATAAGTGAGAACAAAACAATGTCTTTAAATTGCTGAAAGAAAAAACTGCCAAACCAGAATTCTATATCCAGCAAAAATATCTTTCAGGAATGAAGGCTAAATAAAGTCATTCTTAAAACTAAAAGAATTAATTAACAGCTTTAAAAGAAATACTAAAGGAAGTTTTTCAGGCTGAACATAAATGACACCAGAGAGAATCTTGGAACTTCAGGAATAAAGAAAGAAAACCAGAAATAGTAAATATCTGAGTAAAATATAAAAGACTTTTTCCTCCTCTTAAGTTCTTTAAAATATATATGACTGTTGAAAGCACAAATTATAATATTTTCTGGTGGAATTTTAAAAATGTATTTAGAAATACCAATGCAAATTTTAAAAGAGGGTGAAGTGGTTATAAGGCTTCACAGTAAAGCTCAGTTGAAATTTGAAAAATCCGGTCACGTAACTAACACAACCATAAAAATACCAATCAGCTCCAAGATAATGAACATAATCATCACCTCCAAAAGTTTCCTTGGGCCCCTTTGTATTCCTTTCCGCCCTTCCTTTTCTACCTCCCCAGGCAACCAATGATACGTTTTCTGTCACTATAAAGTAGTTTTGCATTTTCTGGATTTTATATGAATGGAATCAAGCAGTATGTACCTTTTTTGGTCTGGCTTCTTTCACTCAGTGTAATTATTTTGAGATTCATTCGTGTTATGTGTATCAAAACATGCTGGTATATATTAGTGCATTGATTCCTTTTGGGAAGACCAAGTCTACCTACATATCATATGTATGCATGAAGTGTAAGTTAGAGGTAAAGATTCTGGGAGAAAACATTTGGAATGCTATCTGCACAGTTCTTGGTACAGTATTGTGGATACACAGCTGATAATACAGATGTAGGTGAGATGCCACCACTTTTGGGGGGACGGTATATTTTCATGGAAAAGGCCCAGGTTCTGGGGTCGAATGCACATGATTATACTGAATCCATCGCTTACTGGCTGAACAACCACGAGCAAGTTATTTTGCCTCTCTGTTCCTTAACTTCTTTATTTTTGAAAAACAGGGATAATTACAGCACTTCATATAGTTGCTGTGGGCATTAAAGTGAGACCACGTATATAAAGCATTGAGCATGGATTCTGACACACAGCAGATAATTAAAAGTGTTAGCTCTTTTTCTTTTCCACCCTTTTTTATTTGGGGAAAAAAAAATCTTTCTTTAAAAAAAAAACAAGTGGTAGCGTCTTTGAGCTGAATTGTAATATCATAGTGCCATCTGGTGACCATATGGAACGATTACATTATCTGTATGGAATACTTCATTTCTAACAGAAATCTACAATATGTAAATCTCTAGTGTGTTCTGGGCTAGTGTTTCAGGGACAGAGAGTGAGGGCTGTACTTGAGAACTGTTCTGCTGAGCTACTCCTTTGGAGACCCCTCCGTTGGTGAAGCATCCTTTCATGTCAGGAGGAAAAAGGAGAGGAACTTCCCCCCTTAACCTAGTCTTGGATGAGCAGATGGCAGATTGACTGTGTAAGCAAATGAGTGAAGTCTTCACAACCATTTGACTCTAAGGGAGATGCTGGGAGAGGGGAGGTGGTACTTGCTCTCATTTGGAGGTGTCTGCCTTTGAAAGATCTGGCTACTTACTGTAACTTTGGCCTTGAGTCCAATCCCAATTGAGGGGTTTCAAAATCGACTAACCCCAAATAGCACCCAACTGTCCCTAAATATGAAATAAAAGGAGGCCCCTTTCCATTCTCCCAACTACCCCACCACCCAGACGAAGAACTGCACCATCAGAGTGCAGCCAAGGCCTCTGAATCCATCAGACTTGTACCTGGGTTCAGGTTTCATGAAGTACCTCCACCCCCCACCTCCAATGCCTCTGAAACAAGTCTCCACAGACAGCCACTCTTGCCACCTCTCCCGTGTTATCAATTCAAATCAAGACGGGTCAATTTATTGAATAGGAACTTTATTGTGATTTGGTGTATGTAAGGCAGTGTGGTGAAGGCACTGCAGAAGTTACACAGAGTGGAAAACGTGGCAGGAAATGAGCGAGCTAAAATAAAACTACAAAATATTTTTTTAAATGAATGCACGCTGGACTAGACTAAGTACTACAACTATGTTTCTTTTCCATCATTGCAGAAGCGCTGAAATATTGTTGAAGGTGGGGATTTGGGGTGGAATTAGGGAAGGCTTCATGGAGGAGGTGGCATTTATGCTGGGCCTTGAAGAACGGGTAGAATATTGATAGATGAAGATGGAGGGAAGAACATTTCATAATGACTGACTCTAGAGAAAATTCCGTAAAAGTACTGAAAAACAAGAGGGCAAACAAACACCCTTGGGGAGTGAAGCTTCCCAACTGAGGGAAAAGCCTGAGGTGCCTGGGCGGGGACCAAAGTCTCAAGCCCTCAGATGGGGTCTTCAGTACCAATGACATTAGGAGGCACAGGCCAACAGGCTTATTTGTAAACCTAGCAGCAGCAGGAGATTTCACATTGCAGTCAGGGGCCCCAAACTGGCTGTACTATGCCTGGATGGATTCTCTCATCTTTTCGGTGTATGTGGTACTTATTCGTCCTTCCTCTTGCCCACTGACTGCTTGAACGGTAGCTCGTGCGCGCCCATGTGCGCGTGTGTGAGTGTAGGTGTGTGTGGATGGGTGGGGGACCGAGGCTTTGTCTCCCACTGCAGCTTCTTCCACTTTTCCCTCTTGTGGCACACAGCTGGCTTCCACTGAACTGAAGCTCTGGCCCTTCTCACTGTCTGGGCCTCATTGAACTCCAGCTCTTGATTAAGCACCTAGGAAGCCTCCTCAACATGAAGGTAAAACTTACTGTGGGGGGTGACTTGGGTTAGGGCAGGACTACACTTTCCGGAGGTGATTACTGTGGTGATGGTGGTGGTGGTGGTGGTGGTTGGTGGTGGTGGCAGTAGTGGCAGTAAGGGTTGGGGACTTAAAGCCGGCTCTGGCTACTGGGTGAGATGCTGCTGGGAACTCTGTATTGTTCAGTCAGGAGCTGGGATGTCAGGCTAGACCAGCTTGGCCTTGATCACCCCTTTTCCTTCCTCAACATGCCCTACAGGAGAAATATATTGAACAACTGAAAATATCAAAGACATCTGCAGGGTGTCCAGGCTCTTGTTATTGTCCTGCTTGAATCTCACCCCCGGAAGCCCCAGAGATCTTTTCTTGGCAAACACCTATGATCTCCAGATAGGACTGTCACCTCCCCCTGTCCAGCTGCTGGAGGTATATAGGTTATGTAGCTACTGATGCTACTTGGATCGGGAGGTATGGGGAACTTATCAGAAGAAAGGAAAAGTTTATTATTGTGAATTTCTTTCTTTCAAAAGATTGTGAATCTTAGCTAAGACCTGGCACCTGACAGAAAATAATAGGATGGAAAGCTCTGTCAGGATTCTCTGGGATTGGAGATTTAGAGCTCAGTGAGATCATCGCTGGAAATAACCTTGAAACTGATGTGGCCTTGCTTGACTTTGGCAGTTGGACCACCCTTCTTACGCAGGTACAGAGACTTCAGATCACGGCAGTCACTGGGGTCGGCATCCAGAGTAACCTGCCCCAAGAACTGATCACAGAATTTTCGACTGTTCCAGACCTGAAAAGACAAATCAAAAGCATGAAGATGAGCAACACTCTGTGAGATTAGCCTTTGTCCAGTGACATCTAGAACCTAATGCTGAGCTTGGAGCGATCTGTTTTAAAACCAGGAGACTATTCTGTCCTTTCCAGATAGCCCTTTGGCTGAGGTGATGATATCTCAAAGAATAAAGATGGAAAAATCAGAAAATAGAGCTCAGGATTATGCTTGACCTGTAAGATGGTTACCTACAGGCAGCTGGTCAGACATATTAAGTCAGAAAAACTGCCAGATTGCAGTTGTTCATCTGACCTAGCAATGTAAGGGTCGTCTGAACTGGCATATGCTTCCCCTCATGGGATTTTATGGTACATGTGTTAACATGTGGGCTTTTGCCCACAATGAAATAAATAGAGGAGCGGAGATTCACAGTGGAGATCAGTAAGAAAGTCAGTGTCTATGCTTGGTGGGAGGTGTTTTTGAGTATAAAACAAACCAAAAAATCCCAACAGGATAACTCTTGTTCTGCATCCTAAACATGTGCGAGGCACTTAGGATAATGTAGTATCTGGTGCAGAATATGAGCCACCCTAGGGGGCCCTGTATACATTCTTACCTGTATTATAATAGGAATGTCAGTGGTCCTTCTGTAGAAAATGGCCTGGGTGTCAAAAATGGCATGAACAGTATTCTTCTGAACAGGAGAACGGACTTCCTCCTTTCCACACTTGATGACCAAATATGGGTTTACAGCTAGAACGAAGTGACATTTAACACAGTGATTAAAGTTCCCTTTCTAGATAGGCAAGCTATCTCACTAAGTCAATTCTAGGACTTTCAGCATAACACCCATGCACCAGAATGACCTAGGACTCAACACTTTTGTTCCTACTTCCTTTTCCATAATTTATATAGGAATATAAAAATTAATCTTATGTAGGCCTGGCCCAAAGAAGTTGACATCCCATTCTCTGCCATGTTTGCCATCCATCCCAACTTTTCTAGACTGAAAATAATTAGTGACCATTTTTTATAACTGTATGTGCCATAAATGCAACCGAATTTATCTTTTCCAGACACTCCTGCATTTCTTACTTTCATTGGCATACTTCTTCTCCAGGCCCTCAGCACTGTGAACGGTGATCTGGGTAACTACCTTTGGGTAGCCACGAGCCAGGTTCCAACAAGACATCTTGGGCATGTCCAGAGTCAGTTCCCTAGAACATCAAAAAGAAGATATGTCATCCAGTGATGAACGTACTTTGATGAGATAAGCCTGCTCCTATAATTTGAATGTCTGTCCCCCAAACCTCATGTTGGAATGTGATCCCCAATGTTGGAGGTATGGTCTAATGGGAGGTATTTGGGGCAGGGGCAGATCTTTCATAAATGGCTTGGGGCTGTCCTCGTGGTAATGAGTGAGTTCTCACTCTTTTATTCCCTGGAGAGCCGGTTGTTAAAAAGAACCTGGCACCTGCCCCTCTTTCTTGCTTGCTCTCTCGCCATGTGATCTCTGCACATGCCAGCTTTTCTTTGTCTTCTGCCCTGGGTGGAAGCAGCCTGAGGCTCTCACCAGAAACAGATGCTGGCACCATGCTTCTTGTACAGCTTGCAGAACCATGAGCCAAATAAACCTCTTTTCTTTATAAATTACCCAGCCTCAGGTTTTTTTTTTAATAGTAACACAAACAAACTAAGACACCTACCAAAGCAGACATCATCAAAAGCATGAGATGTTGGGTGACCTAGTCCATTCCTCCTCAGATATGGCTTATATTTTGAGTACGTTTTCCTTTCCCCTTGCTTTAAGGACCAACAGATAAAGACCAGAGTAGGCAGGGCTGGGGTGGAAAGGGAGTTTTAGTGACCCAGCACTCAGAACATAATAGAGGAGCAGTGAGGAGTGGCAGCCACTTAAGGAAAGAGAGAGTCAGCCAGGGAACAGAAGATAAAATATAAGTGAAAGAGCTTAGGTCATAGGCCTATTCCCCTTAATTGGCAGCTCAGAGCTCTGAAGCTCAGACCTTCACTGGGGAATCTCCCACAAGTCCACTTTGAGAAATATTTCTACCATCATGATTTCAGTTAGTTAAGTCTGATTTGAAAAAGCTGTCCCATTGAGTGTCTGCATAGGGGGGATGAGTCAAGGGGTTTAGGATTGAAGGCAAAGCAGAGAATAGGAGTTTGGAGGTCTTGCCAAGGAAACTGAACCTGAGCTGAACAGGCACTTCAGAGAAGATTCTCAGGAGAAACTCGCTGGTGCGGCCATGCTGGAACATGGTTGGGACAAGCACATAGTTGCCCTTCTTCAGGTACTTGCTCAGAAACACAGTGCGGGTGTCAATATAGGTGGAAGTCCCAGCACGCTCCTGGATGTAGAGGTGGTGGAGGCGGAATTTGCGGTTCATCTCCACCTGGAAACAAAATAGGATAAAATATCCCATTCTGTTCAAATCATGGTTTTTTGTCTTGGAAGGTCACAGGTCCTCTGTCTTGTTTATCCCTGGGCCTTTCATAATGCCCCTAACCCTAAGCCATCCTAATTCTGGCTCTGTTTGCCTTCATTCTCTCTGCTCCAAATGCCCATTCATACCTTGAAGAGCTCAAAGCCAATGATGTAATTGTCAGGTCTTCCCATTCGGCGGTAAGTGCGCAGGTCCTTCTGCTGCAGTGACATGATGACCTTGTGTCCATCCTCAGGCACAGTGAAGATGTACTAAGGGAAAGAGGCCACAAAAGAGCTGAGTTAGCACTCCCATTTCAAGTAAGCCAGCTCAAATTTCAGAAATGAAAACTCTTCATTGGGAAGCAGAACCTTGGGTTATTTCCTGGACTTTGCTATTGATCAGACAACAAGGCCTTGGATAACTCATTGACTTGCTAAGTGTAGATCATAACACTTGCTTCTCCCCATGGCATTCAGCATGTGTTGAGGGACTTCATTCTTATGCCTTTCATGCCAAAGAGGGTTGCTTTGTTTTAATAAGTTCCTGGTAATTTATTTTATTATTATTATTATCACCTTGTTTTTAAATTCCGTATACAGAAAAAGTCCAGAAACTATAATGACAGTTCTTATTTGACTCATCCTGACACTGCAGCATCACCCTGGTTAGTCTCCTATTGCCAGCCCAGATATGTGGCCTACGGAAGAACTAGATCCACTTCCCAGGAGAATTGATGCTTTGCTACCATCACTTTAGGGAAGCTACAGGCCTGTGCCAGAGACTTTCCAAACGTCATCTGGGGAATCATTGTGCTATTGGAAGATAAAACTAAAAGGCATCAGATTTTTCTTTCTGTCTTTGTCCCCCCCTTTAGAAAGAAGCAGAAAACAGATGCAGAACCAGGCCCCCCAAAGGTCAATTCTATGCATACACATACAGTGAAGCTATTTCCCCAGCTTGGTGTATATGCCTAATAGTTGAAATATTTCCAGGGGTGTAAATGGAGGAGAGGTCTGTGGGGAAGGGGGGGTAATAGGAGCTTTCTTTTCTTTAGAGACAACGAAGATGGAATGAATGGAAGAGGAATATGAGTAGGGTAAATCAGCCCATCAGCCTTGGTGTCCTCCAAAATGCCTGGCCAATGAGGTCCATGGAAAGAAAAGACAGACCCATAGGCAGTGAGGCAGCAATACAGCCAGAATTCTTATCTCCTATGGGTTAGCTCATCAGCACATTTGGGGATAAAACCACCCATGTGATTATAGATTTGAGCTTTAGCTATTTGGATTTTTTACTTTGGGGAGTGCCTGGGGATGTTCTACTTCTTAACTTTACCCCTGATGTGTTCCCTGGAATAGCACAGTAATAAGAGATAGAGGGGATGGAGTCATTGACAGGGCAGTGATTGAAGTCCTGGGGAAAGTGACCTGGCTTTATATGAGAAAAGGGAGGCATAACAATGGGGTTCAGAAGAGTCACTTGCATGAGAAAGAGGACAAATGTAGTAAATGTGCACCAAGAGAACAGTTGGGCAGTAAAGAAAAATGAGGAAGAATTGAGACAGTATCTGGGATCAGATCCTCTCTTTCCAGTGTGGGACCATCACAAGAAAAAAGGGGTTGTCAAAGAGCCATACCAAGCAATATGGCCAAGAGAGAGGCAGCCAGAGGAGGTGACTCAGATTTGATAATGTTGCCAAGGTACTTCTCTGCAAAGAGACACAGTCTGCTGTGTTTTACAAGCATCCAAGCCGATCCTTAGGGATCCCAGTTGATGAATATTACACAATAGCTGCAAATGGAAGACTTGATGCTAAAGAACCACTCCAGAGAGGACCAAGGTGAGATCTGGGTTCCTATCGACTGGGTATCTTGGAGGAAAAGAAAAATAATTGACTCAAACCTGGGGATTCTGCAGGAAGGTATCACGATTGTTATAGCAGCCTCCTGAGCGGTTCATCAGGGGATCATCATCCACAGTCCAGCACCCCAGCACGGACTCAAGCTCCTTTCGGCCAAAAATAGGGTTGTTCACATTGCGGCAGACATTCAGTTTGTGAAAGTTACGGCAGAAGTCCTCCAGGCTCATCCTGAACGAAAGAAGTGCAGGAAAGAAATGATGATGGTACTGAATACTTACCCCTGTAGTTCCTTGTGGAAGCCCTAATTCCTTTAGTGCAGAAAAGCTCTCCTCACCAAAACTCTCCATCATCAGACATAATAAGCCCCAGGTTCTTGCGATCTGCTGCTGTGAGTTGCTGCCACTCTTCAGAACTAAAGGCAAATAGAGAATAAAATGATAAGCCATTATGTCTGCCACTGAATTCCTGCAGTAAGCAGGGTGCCGAAGGAAGAGAACGCATGAGGATTGGGCTTGCTTTATCTCCACCTCTGGCTAGGTCACTGACCTCATGCCCGACGAGAGCCCACAGTTGTCCCTAAACATTGATACAGCCCACTAGCAGTCTGCAGGGATGGGTTTGGGAGAACTACAGGGCTTTGGATGTAGCGGTGAAAGTGGAATGCCACTCACATTTCACTCCAAGGGCCACTCCATTCCTGTCTTCCCAGAGGGTTCCTCAGGCGAACCATATATAGCTTCTCAGCACTGAAGACTTCCACAAGTCTCTCTCCAAGACGGATCTTGCGAATATCAGTCATGGTGTAGGTATGGCCCTTCAGTAGACCCCAATCAGTTTCAACTTCTTGTTCCTCCTGATTGGGAGACTGAGAGCAAATAAAGATACTTAAGGGCACAAGAACTGGGAGACCCAAGTTCTGGCTCTCCTTCTTCCTTGATTGGTTTACCCCAGTATGGTTGAAGCTAGTTCTCCCCATGCAGGTGGAAATTTGATCCCGACAACTAACGTGACACAAAAGAAGTAAAGGAAAATAAATAAAGAATGTAATATAACAACTCAAACAATTCATATTCAAAGTAGCTACTATAGTGCATTGATAGGAACTGTGGTAAAATTTGGTGGGGCAGGTTCATTCTTTGAGCAAGCAGCTATAACCTCAAGATCCAGGAGCAGAGACAGGAGGAATAATTTAGCAGAGGCTGTTGACACCAGCTTGGATGCTGCATTGGTCTCCGGTGAAATGACTGTTATGAAAGGATAAAAAATTAAAGCTCCTAGCCTCCACACCAGGGTTCAATGTGTATGTTAGCTTTGCAAGTTCCATTAACGGCTTTTCATGGATCTCCAGGTTAAGGGTGACATTCCCTACTAAATTTTGTAGTCTCTTCTGCCAGAAGTGAGTATAGAGTGGTTGTTTTTAGTAAATACAAACCTCAATGGAGCAGCAAATCAGACCTCCTTTGGTGAATGTTTTGTACAGTTCTCCGAACAGCTTGTACTTTTCCTCAACAAGCTCAGTGTATCTTCCTTTCTGCATGTCAACAGTTTCAGCCAATGTGCCCGTGAAGTCCACGATGATATCAGTGATGGTCAAACCATCCAGGGCCTCATAACAGCCTAGCAGCCTGGGGGCAAATATGCAAGGTTATCTTTGTAAAATTATTTTTCCAGGTCAAGGACGTCATGTTCCCGAGAATTAGAACAGTCCCTGCCTAGCCTTTACCAGCTGGTTTTTCTCTAGGTATGAAATGAGAGAAATTTTGAGATTATAGTCAGAGATTTCTAGGCTTAGGCTATGTTGATCAGGGACAGTCTGTGCAGAAACTTCTTTCTACAGGTAGATATTAGACAAGGAAAAAATGAGGTGATAACGCCATGTGATCTGCTGATTAACAGCAGAAACGGGTGTACCTAGAAGCAAGTAAAAGTTTAAATGGAAACCAGAACAGCAGATTTCTCTCTCATCTAGGATTTCTGAGAGCCAGGCCGAGGCCCAAAGCAATACCTTGGATGTGACTGAGATGCTCCCAATTTAAGCTCCAGGGTTGAGCTGGGAGAGAATGAGCACCCAAGGAAAGATGTGGCTTTCCTTTCCTCAGGTACCCTGACTACAGACTAGTCAACCTCCTCCTTACTTTGCATAAGCTTTCTCCAGTAGAGCATTCCAAAACTCATTCATGGAGGTGGAGAAGGAGAAGACCAGATCTCCATTGATGGTGGGCAGCAAGTCATCAATCACCACCTCGGTCCATTCTCCAAAATGCCAGAAACGAAAGCGAAATATCCCAGCGTATTTATCTGGTTTTCGAGGGTCCCATTCCTGTTCCTTATGGTTGGGAATTGTCTGGAAAGGTAAGAACATTTAATCAAGTGTTATTGACCAGATCACATCCAGATATTGAGATTACAGTTAACTCCTGGCAAATCCACATGGCAATAGGAAGCACACCAAATACATTTGGTTTGGGTTTGGATCGGGAAGTCCTAGGTATGGCATTTTGCCCACAATTTCTACTTTTCCAGTTCAGTTTTGCTGAGAATAATAATCACCGTGCCTGCCCTAAATGCACATAGGAGTACACAGGGTGGCTAGGCCAGCCAGTCAGGGGTTAAATATTTCCTACAGATAATCTATAAACTAGATGTTGAGAAATGGACTATATAAACACATTCGTGATTGCATGTTTGAACACATAGACAAGGCATTTTAAAAAGCAAAACCAATCAAAATGTAAGGCCCACTGTGGTTTGTTTTTAAATGTCCATTCTAGAAATTTCATGTAGATTCTATGGAATATAGATTTTATTTGTATTTTAAATAAAATCCTGTTTAGGAATTTCTCTTTTTTATGTAACTATTACACATTAATATTCTAAAATTATTTTTCTGAGAATGCTCTAGCTTTGTCCCAAATCAAGTTAGCACTTCATTACCTTGAACTCTACCTGAATACTAAAGGAATTTTTGTACTATTGATAATTTATTAGAAACTTTTCAAGGATCTATTTCCATCTTTCTCATCTTTTCTGTTATTCATATATGTGTTAGTGACTTCCTTGCCCCTACTGGCTTTATACCCCAGTAGGTACAGGGGATACAAGTGTGCAAAGATACTAAGGCAAAGTACTGCAAATGACAATAAGAGATCAATTAGTATATGTGACAAAGCAAGTAGAGTAAAATGCTAGCGGTAGAATCTAGGTAGGTAGATGTGTGTTCACTGTAAAATTCTTTCAACTGTTCTGTGTTTGTGAAAATTCTTATAATGAAATGGAGAGAAGTCACCTAGTTAATACTATTGCCTTCAGGAAATCTAAGAAAGTTATAAGCTGATTCTTCCTAAAGTTATTAAAGAAGACAAGAAGGTGGAAACTGAATGAGGTCCCGGAGGAGGGAGAATACCTTTGTCCAGTGAGACTCCTGAACAGCCAAACAGGAAAATGCAGAGATGATGGGCTTGTGCCCCAGTCTCCCCTGGATCAGCTGGTGGTTACTGATGTTGCCCACAATCAGATGGGGATCATCACAGATGTCCTGTGGATACAATAATTGCTTATGTAAGAGTCTGGGAAGAGTTTCCCAAGAGTCACTGTGAGCTGAGCTAAGCAGGACAGTTTTCATAGAGGAGACAGGGTCAGGGTTGAAAGATGACTAGGATTTTCATAGCTGGGATAAAGGGAACGTTGAGGGGATTGTGAGGAAAACCACAAAGCAGTAAATCATCTAGCCACATGTGGGGAAGTGGCAGGAAATATGAAAGGAGGGGGTGCAATGAGATAGGATGACATGTGCTGGTGGAGGGCCCTTGGACAAAGCTATCATTGGGGTTTGGAAGAGTTTGCACCACAGCAATGAACTTTGAAAGAGGAGAACTAGGGATTAGCACATTAAATTTTGATCTTATTTTGTCAGGATGAGATTTTCTGAAGCACCTGTGCTTGGAAGGGAGATTGCATTTAGGAGACAAGGTGTGATGGAGGTGAACATTAATGCATCTCCCTCTCTAGGAAAATGAGTTAGGAGACCTTATAGGAAGCCCTTTTTGAACATAAAGCAAAGGCAACAGAGGTCTCCATGGCAACCAGATTTTTCTACATCATTGGATTAATATAGATGGCAGCAGCATTAATAGCAGGTGGTAATAGACCACTCACAGGAGCACTTCAACAGACACTCTCCTCAGTGGATGCTCTGAGGGCATCTGGGCAAAGAGTGGGGGCAGTGCTTGGGGGTGTGTGTGTCTTCCCGCCAACACATCATTAGCTGTACCATTCCCACTGTAAGTGGGAAAATGACACCCAAATAATACCATTACAACACAATGTGATGATGGCACAGGGGAGCCATTTTCAAAGCATAATCTGTTCCTGGAGGAAGGATCCCCATAGTTCTCCTGATCATAGAATAAGTTGCACAGTGATGGTAACACTTGAGTTGACTAGAGTTAGGCAGTTGGACAAGGGAGGGGTATGGAGGCATAACAGGTAGAGAGACAGGCATGGGCAAAGGCATAGCAGCATATATGACACCATATAGTTGAAGACATAATTGTGTGACTCAGAGTATCAGCACTTGCAGAGTTCAAAGGCAGGAAATATCAATGAAGTCTTGAGTAGATGGAGAAAGGTTCGTGAAGGAGGCTGTTGGCCGGTACCTTGACATTCTGCTTACCCAGCAGAAATAAATCCTAGTCTCAAATGGAAAGAAAATCTAGACCTATATCCTTTTAAAAAGTATTAGAGACAGCTATATTTTTCTGGTCCTCAAATCTCTTTTTTTTAATGGACATAATTCTCCTTGATGAAGGGTCTGGTCTACAGAATGAAACATTCCATATAATCTTTAAAAGCCAAAATAACTCTGGAAAAAAATAGGCATTCTGGGAAGGGACAAGTCCAAACTGAAGATTAATTGGGCATCCCTCTGCCAAAAGGAGATGGTTAGATGGGCTGTCAGCTTTGGATTTTCTGGTCTTCTTTTTTAGATGCATGTCTGGTGTCTCACCACCATTTGTCATCCTAGGAGAAGTCTTGTATCTTGATAAATATTTTTTATGGTTGTGAGCTGCCTGGGTTTTCTTTTCTTACCAAACATAGAGCAGGTGTATTGAGTGAGTTAGATCTTGGTGTTCTTTCACTTCTCATTATTTCTTTGCCTTTTCTAAGATGAAACTAAGCATCTCAGTTTTTCTTCCCTAGGTCAGGTGTTATCATTTTATTTGGAGCAAAATGTAAAGTTATAAAATGATTTCATGGACCTAGATGATACATAGCACAGTTTGCTAGCATGGAAAAACAATCAAGTGAGCACTGATAAATGAAAAGTATGCTTTTTGATTAGTAAGACAAATTATTTCCTTTTATGTAGAGTTATTAGTGTTGCAGTTACATCACACTGTCTTGAATTTCCGTAAGACTTTCATTTCACAGCAGGGATCTAGGTTTAGCCAACATTTTTGTCATGTCAACACCAATTAAAGACACAAAGGTCACATATATGAGCAAAAAGACATATAAACAGAATTCGAATTGAGGAAAAGGGTAATTATTTTCCTGCCAACTTAAGCTGGATGTGGTTATTATATATTATATGTGTGTTATGTATATATGTATGTATACATAATATTTATATGTATTCATAGCTGTGTGCAATCATGGGAGAAGATAAATTTGGGCAAAAAACCCTCTTATTTTCCATTTCTTCTTATAAACTGGCCCATTCCTCAGTTTTACTTCACCACTCTTCATACATGATGGCTATGTAACAATGGATTTAAAATATAAGTGCGGTCATAGAATGTCCAAACCAGAAGGAATTTTAGAGACTATGTAGTCAAGCTGTTTATTTTGTAGATGAGGACACAGGCTCAGAGAGCAGAAGTATCTTGCCCTCTAATCATCTAGCTAGTTAGTAGGAGACCTAAGCCAAAAGTTTTGATTCTTCAGAACCACATATAATTAGAGAAGGAACCTCAAGACCTCAGCTATTCATCCCTGTGCCTTTAGGTTTATCAATGGCCACCACGTAAAGGATAATATTGTGCAGGTCCCCAAGGACAGAGATGCTACTACTTCTCTCAGTCATCCATCCCAGTGTTTTATGCCTCTGCTTAACATTCACCTAAAAACTCTTCAGTCTTTTAGAAGACTTGCTTAAGTTGTCTCTTAGCTTTTAGTTCCAGGCTAAATATCACCAACAGGCATTAATCTCCTCAATTGAATCCCCTAAATATGAATCAATCTCTTACTATATGTAAGCACCATGATGTGAAACATGGGAGACCAATCTTTATTAAGCCATATCTTTTACCTCTTTAAGGAAATGAGGCATTAAAAGACTGGAAAGCAGCAAGGAGTTAGAAAGGGGAAAGGGTAATGAACCATTGAAAAAAAAAAAAAGAAAAGGCTAACAGCCAAATAGACTTTTTGGTGACAAATTTGAAAACAATGAAATGGCTGTTTATTGACTTTCCCCCTGGATTTGGACACACTGGATACCTTCCTGGTAGGGTACGACTGGAGAAATTTTTCTGTAACTCAAAGCTGAGATACAGAGCAGATGGGACATTTCAGCCTGATCTGTGCTGTAGTGGTAGGAGTGGAGTTGGAGGAGAGGTCACATAGTCACAATATTTGGGTGGCTTGGGAGTGGGGAGGGGGAAGATGTTGAGCCCCTAATGGCTCCCAGCTGTGTTGGCACAGTTGAAGTGATCCTTGAACTGGCTGTTTGTTACAGCAAAATAATTTCTTAGGGAGAAATGCACACAACTAGGAAGTTGAGCACCAAGAGTAAAGCTGGAATGGTTCCCACATGACCCCACCCCTGAGCCAAAACCTTCTACAAGCAGAGCAACTTATACTCTTCCAGGAAGTATGTTCTCTCAGCTAAGCCTTAAGGGACCTCTCATTGTCCTTATGTCATCCCCACCCCCAGAGACCTCTGACAGGGGAGGGGGCATAAAATCACAAGGTCTGCAGCCCTGCACAAGTCATTCTATGTGGCTCCCTTTGCACCTACCACATCCAAATCTTTAGCAATTTTTTCACACAGGTGAAATTTGCTGACAATAAACATTGAGGTCCAGGGTAAACCTCAGGAACCACAGTAAAATGAAAGGCTACCCAGAAAACCAGCAGCCAGAAGAGTGGAGGCACGTTCAAAAGTGCCGTGTGCTATCTAGCAGTACTGAGGGGTAGGGGTGTGGGCACCTACAAGCGAGACCAGCCCTGCAGTAGGTACATTATGACTAAGTCCAGGGTCTAAGTAGTCCCAGAAGGCTCAAGGGCTAATTTGCACAGAACTGCCATTCAGAACTAAGGGCTCTGTGAGCTGGCCCAAGTAGCCATTATTTTATTCTTAGAAAGTTGAGAACCATATTCAGATGGGCAGTTATAGGTGGACCTAGGCTCAGGGGCCAATGTTATTCCAGCCTCTCAAGGAGTCCACTTTACCTGCTGGAGAGTTTTATTTCTGCATGAAGATCTAGTCATCAGGAAAACATTCTCTTCCTTCCTAACCCCTCCAAGGAAAACTCAGTATGGAGCCTGAGAATAAGATCTTAAACCCGACTTCCACTTCCAACCTAGACAACCAAGTCACTACGTAATCATTTTCTTACTTTAACCTTCTGACTTCTGCTAGGAGGCTCAAAATATAGATCCCAAACTGCTTTTTTGGGAAGAATTTACATATCTATGCAATGGAATACTGTTCAGCAATAAGAAAGAACAAACTGATACTACTAGAACATGGATGACCTTTGAAAACATTATGCTAAGCAAAAGAAGCCAGTTACTTTTATGATTCTATTTTAAGTGAAATGTACAGAATAGGCAAATCTGAATAAAAACCAAAAGCAGATTAGTGGTTGCCTGTGGCAGGTGGGATGGAGGGATTAATTGCTGCAAATGTACACAAAGGATCTTATTGGAGTAATGCAACTCTTCTAAAACGGGACTGTTTGCACGACTCTAAATTTACTAAAACTCCTTGCTTTGTACACTTAAAACTGGTGAATTTCATGGCATATAAATTGTAATGAAATAAAGCTGTTCAAGTTTTTTAAATGCAGAACTTAAAACAAATAGGACAGTTGAAGAAAAAAAGCATGGGCCTATTCAACTTTCTTCAATTGTGTAAACAGTTCACGTGGGAAGTGATCTCTGGGGGGAAAAAGAATTTCGTTAATAGTCTAGACCAAAACTACCGTGCAGAGGTGTCACATTCAGCTGATAGTTGGAAATTTCCATTAACACAAAGAGAGAAGTGTTTCTTCCTTTACTGTTCCCTCACATGCTATCACCCAAGCCTGTACATTCTGCTTCTAGTATCTCCCCTTCATCAGCCTTTCCCTTCCATTCCTACTACCATAGTTTTAATCCAGAACCTCATCACCCCTCCTTCCCACCCAGACAATGTAGTAAAATGGCCCCAGCAGGGGGTATTCCCCCTAGAAAGACTGGCAAAGGCAAAGATAGTAGAGGCTGGACTTGAATCTCCACCAGGAGAGCTGACAGAAGATCTTGTGCAGGTGCCCTTTCTTCCCCCACAGCTGGCTGTGCAAATTCCCATGAGGCCTTGCTTCATTTTAGGGATTAGATGTGTCTGACTTGAAGATGCTATTGTAGGTGGATATGAGTCACTAAGGAAAAAAGCCAGAGTGGGGTATGAGGGGAGAGTAGCTGGAGGGAGCTGGAGAAGAGATTTTCTGTGGGAATTTGGCAGCCAAATTTCAGCCTAAAAATCCTACCTGCAGTCTTGTGATCATACTGTAACTCAGTATAACTCAATTCTTATAATTCATTAAGACTTTATATGCTGAGCCCCAGGAGGACAGGAAAGTCCAGGAGCATATGGTCTCAGGCAATATACCTGTGTACCCGGAAAGGTAGGACAACATCTGGGGCCATTGCACCACTGGGGGAGTTAAGGAGAAGAACTTTCCTCTGGAAGGTATGGGCAGATGATCTGGCATTGAACGAAAACTTATAATCCCTCTCTATCTAAAGAGGCTCCTTAAAACACAGCGAGGAAGTGGCAAGTGGAAAGGAGGGAAACTCAATCCAGCCCCTGGATGGTGGGGGGGGCTCGACTGGAGTCAGTTTGTTCAACTATCAGTGGTGTTTACAGGCATGGAGGCTTATGAAGGCAGAAGTTTTCAACCCAGGAGAAGGAAAAGACAGAAAATACCAGGTTAATCATGCTCCTTCCATTTTGGAGACTTCAGAAAATAGCCCTGGTTGTGTGTGAGGCTACGTGGCATGCCAAGGGACAAGATGTCTGTGAGCTTCCCTGCAAACCAGGATCTCAACCCTGCCAGTGAGGCAGAGGAGGCCAACGACCCATCTGGTCTTCCTGAGCCAACTCAGAGAGGCCCAGCACTGTCTCTCAGCTTTCCTGATGGGAGGCCAGAGAACTTTGACGTGGTTCTTGACCACAGGCTTGGCCTCCACTCCGGTTGGAAAGGAATCCACAGCTTTTTGAGGAGGCCTTGGATGGTGGTCCAGAACCTTGTTTTTTCTCCTGCTCCCCACGAGAGGCCCCTTTCCCAACCGTTCCAATCTATGGTGATCTCCCTTTCTTCAAAAATCCTACACGATCTACTGTCTGTATGCTTGAAAATAGCATTTCATGTATCTGGCATTAATTTCTTATTTAACTCTTTGATAGCTCAATATCCATCTCCCCAACTAGAATGGGAGCGCTCGCCACAGACCATGTCTGTATCTTGTACAGAGGCTGGCATAGGGTAGGTGCTCAGTAAATGTTTCTCCAGTGACTCTCCCTTTGGGTTTAATAAGACTAAGCTCACACTATGCTCTCACAAGGGGAGAGTATGGATCAATGAACGGAAGTATGGCATCAACACAGTGGGGAGGATTATTAGAACTTACTGGAGGGAAGCTACCTATTTTGGTGAAAGGAGGAGACACAAACAACTCTATCTCCCTGATAGGACAGCACGGTAGAGTGAAAACTTATATGGGCTTTGGAGTGAAACCTGGATTCAAATCCCAGCTTGCTAGCAGTTTGACCCTGAGCAAATCCTTATCTTCTCTCAGAGATCCAGTTTCCTCATCAATAAAATGGGCATAATATCTACGATTACTTTTTAAACTAAGAAAAAGAAATTGCACCAAAGTATTTTTTAACATATCTACCTTGCTAAGTCATGGTAAATAAGGGTGAAATGAAATAATGTGTAGAAAACTCCAAACACAGTATCGGGCCCAAAGTAGGTATGCCTTAAATGTTGATTCTTTTTTCTACTCATCCCCATTGTTCGCCCTCTCTCTCTGACATTCCCTTACCCTAGTAGGGTTATTGCTTGCCTCAGAGGCAAAATGAACTATTGCCATGGTTTTTAAGTTTTTTCCTTCCCTGCTAATCCATCTAGGATTCAATCCGCAGAATTTGGACGATGAAGGCAAAGGAGGAAGGACTGAGCCAAGATAGAGGGGGAAGGATGTGTCTAAAGCCAGGCCAGTACAGGAAGCCCTGTCTGCTTGGTGCACATCTGGGGAATGGCTTCGTGTTGGCTTGCAATTTTGCCGCCCACCAGATCTCCTCCCACCTCCTCCTGGACCTCACCCCCATCAATCACTCCTTTTCTCTCCTTCATTGTCAACCTGTTCTTTACTGTCTGCTCCTTAGCCTACAAATACGTTCAAGTGTGTCCTATTTTAAAAAGACACCCACCCAATAACCTCGCTCTATATCCTGCTTCCTTTTCGGCTTCTTCTGCCCTGTTGACATCCTTTCTTTCATATCCAAGCATTGGAAAAGAGTGGTCTCTCATTAGCACCATCCATTCAGAAGAGTGGCTCCCAGACAACATGTTTCTACTTTCTCTGTGTATTTTTGAGAAAAAAAGAAAAAAGCCTTACCTGTCTGCATACCCAATTAGTGGTTAGTGAAATCTGCTTGTTTCTCAAATTTTTATTGCAGGTCAGCAAAATAATCTGCAGGGATGTCAACAACTGAAAGCACAGAAGGGCAGGAGGAGTGCAATCTCCCTCCAGAGAGGACGTCTCCCAGTCTCTTACTGTCAATAGCTATCATTCTTTATAGGCAAAAACCAAAATATGTCCTTTGAGTTGCATAGAAAACAAGTCTTGATGTAACCAATGTATCTTGGCGCCACCTGGTGGCAACCTGCGTAAACTGAAGTAGCTCTTGCTGGAATTCCATTTAGGAGTTTAAACTGTAGAAATTGCAACTAAAAAGTGATAGTTTGCTCATTGAAGAAGGCAAACATTGAGGCAGTGACTAAGGTAGTTCCATAATAGTGCACAGAAAGGTACCTCATTAAATAGGATCAGAATGTCTTTAGGATATTATGAAAGTCCAAAAACCAGCATTTGACAGCAGCCCCTCTGTTACCTATACACCTAATCGCCCATATTAGGAAGGAACCCAGGTACAATATCCTTCTATCTAGTTATACCCTTTAGATATAGCAAGGTTGCTATTTATTCTCCAGACTCTATCATCTTATCATTTTATACATTGAGCTCCTGCTCATGTAGGGCTTGTGAAGGGGTTCTGAGACTTGCTTTAGAGACATAACATACAGATGTCTTACAGAGAACCATAACAACTATTAATAGCTACTACTAATAGGTGGTAAAAAAAAAAGTGTAATTCTATTTAGATCCCACTTGGCCAATTATGGGATGATACAGGTGTTGGCATCCAAAGAGCAGCAAAGAAGCTTCCCTCCCCCAATGCAAAATCCATCTTCTCCCTGTAGAATTTGTTTTATTTATGCTCACTGTATAAGGAGTTTCCTCCTCCCTGGTCTGAGCTTATCTTTAAGTTGCTATGACAGGTAACTCAGTGAGGAGGAAAAAGTATAGTTGCTTTTGGAATTACTATATTTACTCAAATAAACTTCCGAAAGAAAATAAGCATGGTATATCTCCTCTTTTTTTTTTTTGCTGTTTTTAAAAAATTACTAAATATGACAAAATTTGACTAAAATTCAGGACTCCTCAAGCTAGAGCCAGGAGCACAGATCCGTGAAACTTCCCATTTTAAAGTTGTCTCTATGTGAGATGATGAATATGTTAATAAGCTTGATTGTGGTAATCATTTCACAATGTATACATATGTCAAAACATTATGCTGTACACTGTAAATATATACAATTTTATTCATCAATTACGTCTTAATAAAACTGGAGAAAGAAAGAAAGAGAGAAAGTTGACTCCTAAAGTGGTCGACACGTTAGGCCATGTAAGTGAAATAGTGGATCACGTAGTGTTATGATGAAGGAGGTCAAGAAGACGACAGAAAATGGAAAAAGGAAATTTACCTGGGGACGTTTCCACACCACCTTGCCAGGAAGCAGTCGGTTGTAGAAAAGAGAATCATTCTCAGGCAGAAAAGTTGGGTCACAGAAAAGTCTACTGTCTTTGATGCATTCCTGCTTCAGTTCCTGGTACTTCTGGTTTTTGAAGAGCTTCAGAGGAGGACCCATAATGTCGAATTATGCCTAGAATGAGGAGAATTGTTGTCTTTGGAGGAAGAAGTTCTAAGGTCTTTCAAGGATTACCTGAGATTGGACAAACGGCAGTCATCCCAGTGACTTTTTCCCAGAGGTAGGCACTTCAAATTTGGCTTTGAAGGAAGTCAGCATTTTTAAGGAAAGAAGAGTCCAGGCTCTGAAACTAATTAGTGTGGGGCTTTGGGTAAGGAACCTAATCATTTTGGGGACTCAGTTTTACTATCTGCCAAATGGGGCAATACAGGCCTTAACAATCTCATTGGGAAAAATAGAAAATGAACATGAAGATTGCTAGGTAAATGTGAATTGTTATAATTTAAAGGGTAATCTTCCATTTACATTGGCAGGGAGTAATTCAAGGTAAAGTACAATTCTATATTTGAAGATAAAGGAAAAAATATCACTTTACTGTATTCAGAACAAGTTGGTGCCCTGGACAGCCACCCACTTCGTGCATGAGGGGGAAGCAGCCCTTTTCCATTCTAACAACAAGTCCTTTTGCACAATTCCTTCCCTTTCATCATTTCAAGAGTATTGCATTTTTTATTACTGGCCAGGAAGGCTACTGCAAGAAACAGATCTCAGCAGATGGCCTCCAAAGACAGGGAAAGATGGAAAGATCGTATGGTCTTTCTTCTTCAAAGTCTGATGTACAATCATTTGCCCGTGATAAAAGGCAGACTCTGAAATTCAATTACACTAATTTAGTGGACTATAGATTCTTATCCCATGGCAATACACTGTTGCTTTCTTTTCTTTAAAAAAAAAAGAAAAAACTTCACATGGCTAAACAGAGAATTAATATAGTGGCTCTTCAGGCAATGTCCATCAGCGTGCCCCACACTCAAATACCCTTAACAACTGGTTTTTATGAAGATAATTTGAAAGGCAAATTTGATTTTAAATAGCTTTGGGGGTGATAATAGGGTTTTCAATGCCTTTGCTTGATTCACATAGATAGATTTGTAATGATTTTAATGATCCTCTGCTGACGTTCAATAGTAAATGAGAATCGGTTGTGAAATTTACATGGCATCAACTATTTCAAAAATATATTTTAGGAATAACTGTCCATATTCTATGATCACAGGAGGGTTGAAACAAAAAACCTGACTAAGGTCCAAAGTGTCTGCTAAAAGAATGGACAAAATCTGGAAAAGAAAAAAAAAAGATACATTGGCACTTTAAAGAATATCTGTGTGGTATATCTGTAAGGCCGTCGTTATTTTATTTAAAAATGTAATATTAATCAGACCTCTCTACTAGCTCATTTCACGTCCTTTTAGTATTGCATTGAAATACCTCATTGGTGAAGAAGCTTCCCCAGTTGAAAACCACAAACTTTTTTAATTTAACTTTTTGCAATGTTATTTGCAATATATGTACAACAAACTTACCCTTTCTCTGAATCCAAGGAAAATAACCGCAATTTTTTCATTGCCTTATTTATTGACAATTGCTTTTCAAATTGAGGGCTGTGGGGACACTGCAAAGTACCAAAGTGCCTTCCGTCATCAGATTTAGGTTTGCTTGCGTGTTTTAAATATGAAAGTCTATTTCATTGTACATGAAAGTATGGATGGTATCAGTAATAATTTTTAGTTATGCAGCATCAGAGCCAACTTGAATGTTTGCCCAGGCTCCTTTCTGGAGCCTGCTACAAATGAACCCCAATTTTTGTGTGTGCTCAAACTTATAAAAAAACTTCTGTGCCTCTTGCTTTCCCTAGAAGGTTTGGTGGATTGCCAGAGGCTGGGGACTATAAATGTAGGATATTCTGGGACAATTAGAATATTTAATTTGCCAGAACCTCCTAGTCCCTGAACATTCTGGATAAATGGGTATTTCCTGCTCTGCCCCCATAAGTCTCCCTTACTACTCAAACGGCCAGGCAGGTAAGAGCTTGCAAAGGGAATCCCTGTTATAAAGACGGTCTGTCTACAGAAGCAGCATCAATTGAAACAAAAACCAGATTTGATTTTAAAAACCAATATGATCCCAGTAGACTCTTTTAGAGGCAAAATGTACAGCTGGTATGGATAGGTTAAAGCTTGATAGAATGCCTTTTTGAGTGGGGGTGCTTGCTTTTTGGGGTCACACAGTAAATAAGAAATAGCAGGCTATGAGCCTGAACTGTCACTGGAGTACAATTGTTGCCTCAAGTCCTGTCAGATTTGCAGAGTAGAAGTGACCCCCATTTCTGACTTGGGAACAGGAGACCTGTGTTCCATTTGCTCTGTGACTTTGTTCTCTTTGTGCTTAAATTTTCTTATCAGGAGAGTGAGGTTATCTACCCTGCCTCTCCCTACCTTACCCCAAGGCTGTACCTAAGGAGATGGTTAGTGTAAAAGCAATTTTGAATAAGTGGAAAGTGCTCCATAAATGCAAGATATATGCTGAAGCCGTCTCCTTGCCTGGCACAGAGCTGGACACACAACCACTGTTCAGAAAATATTTGTTGAACACATAAATGTCTTATGTAGAGAATTAAGTTTGTATGGCAATCTATTGTTTGAAATGTGCATTTTATATTTCAGTTCATGTTCTCATCCTAACAGCCACGTTCAGTAGAGATATCTGTGTCCTTCATTTTATATGCAGAAATGGCAGCTCAGAGAAGGGACAGCTAGAAACCGGCAGAGCCAACTCAAACCCAGGTTCTGTGTAATGCTAGATTTGGTGTGTGGCTTTCCATCACACCACACTGCTTCTTTTGGTTACTGCCTTTTTAGAGAAAGGATTTTTTAGTTCAAATGAGGAAACTCTCCAAAGCAAACACAATACCCAACTTGGAGGCATTCTGCCTAGAATTTATTGCCATGGTGGATATTAAAAAGGTTCTTTATTTTCATGGTTTGATGATCATGGGAGAATCCACACCCTTTACATGTGAGGGTTCATCACTAACCCTCAGAAATCTTTTGGAAACCCAGAAATTTGTATGTTGGGTTTGTCATAAACAACTTGCCCTGTCGAAATGGAGGAACGTGGAGAAGGCAATGTTCCTTCCTTGCTGTCCTACTGCAGCCTCTGGTGACAGGGAGGGGAGAGCCCTTAAAGTTAAAGATTACATATTAGGAAAGTCATTAGACAAAATAAAAGTTAAGGCTTTGGGTATAAACCTAAGGCTTTGAGTATAAACCAAGGAGAGCCTCTAGCTAACAAACAAAATGTGGTCATTTAAGAAGAGGGACCCCATAACCCAAGGGCTAGTAGAATGAGTGGTTGGTTGAGGCAGAGTGTGGTTTAGCACTGAGGTAATGGTCTTAGGCAGTATTATTTTAACTCAGACTCACTACCTAGAGAAAGAATATGAGGAAGACCGAGTCCACCAACGCAAGGAATAGGGGTGGGCCCACAGTGTGGAAAGTTGGGAATTGCGGGGGGAAGTTGAGGGTGCCTGCCACATAGAATACAAGGCTACAGTTAGGAGAGGGAGCTTTTGCTACTCATTGGACTGGAAAGGTTGCGGGAACTAAGCAAACTGTAAGAGCAAAATCTCTTGCTTCTTTACCTGTGGGTCAGCCTTAGAGTAGAAACCAGATTTTGCTCTAAAAATCTGATAAAGGAAATCCAGTCTGTGGTTCACAAAAACTTTGGATTTCGGTGAGTGGGAGAGAAAGTGAGGGCCCTTAAGGGAGAGAGGGGGAGAGAGCACGGCTCCAGGGGCACTGTCTCTGATTAGTTTCTCCTTTTCCCCAGTTTCCCCCTTGTTCTGCATGTGGGGCAAAAATTGGGGGTCAAAGCAATTAAAAGTTTGCAGACAAATTAAATACAGAAGACCCAACTCTGCCCTGGCACGAAATAGGTGCCGCTTTAGCCACAATCGGCACCCCTTATCCCCACACCTGGGGGTGGTGTGGTGAGAGAAATGAGGCTTGGATAGGAAGAAGTCATAAAACGTCAGCATCCACATGTTACACAGAGAATACTGTTTTCCATATCTACACAGGCAAAGTCATAGCTTACATCTATGGACAGGTATCTACCAGAGAATTTATGTGTGGCTATTCACATGCAAACTGTTGGCCAGATATTCTGGGGTCTGGAAGGGACCATAAAAGTCCTCTGATTCAGCTCACTGGCTTATATAGGATGAGCCTACTGTGCCCAGAGAGAAGACTGTGTTCAAAGAAATTCAAAGAAAAAAAGAGCACACTATTTTCTTTAATTCCATTGTTGAAGAACTCTATCAAAATAGAAAAAGCAACTCCAAATCATAAAAAGAGCACAGGTAGTTAGAAGATCCAGGATCAAATCTCAAATGCCACCATTTAGTGCAGACAACGTCTCTGTTCCTCAGTTTTCCCGTAAGCACGATGGGAATATGATGGCTGCCCTCTTTACCTCAGGGTGTTATTGGGAGGATCTAATGAAATGAAGTATGTGGATAGACTTTTTAATTGTTAAGGATAAGGCTAACGTAGGGCAGTAGTATTAGGAAGCACTTGTTTTTAGCAAATTAAATCTCTTTTCTGTCCTTAGTGTAAACGGAGGAAATTCGATCACATGCTTTAAATAAGACAAGCACCAACATTTAAAAGACGAATATAAAACGGCCCCTCCACCATTCTCTATTCCTTTCTTTTTCACCTCTTCTTTTTGGCTGACTTACAGTCTTGGCTGAATAAGCCCATCCTATAAGTCTACTTTTACAGCCTTTCAAAAATCTAATTCTGATTTTTATAGAATGTTATGCTGGAAGGACTCTTACAAAGCACTTAGTACAACTTCTTTCTTTTACTGTAAGGTAAAGGGATTTGCCCAAGGTTACATAGTTAGTGACAGAGCCAGCACTGAAACTAGGACCTCCTGACTTTTTTTTAACCACAATTTTTTTAAAGGTGGGGGGGGAGTGAACATGAAAACACAAAACCTCAAGCAAGACATTGCTTTTGAAAATTCTCATTGTCCTCTTCTTTTAAGAATGCATTTAGGAGTTTTGTTTTTGAATTGCAAGCTGTCAGAAGGTGAGATGATTTCAAATCAAGGCTAATCAAAGAAACACTGTTTTGGGGTCACAAAGGGGCTTTTTCTGCTTTTAATTTAGGAACTGAAAACTCCCAAGGATATGGAAAGCCTGCTTTTTAACCTGTTCCTGACCACATAAGTATTTAGGCTTTTCCCTAGACTGCTAGAGACTCTAAGGACAAATAAAGAATGCTATTCAAATCCAAAGTATTCACACACACTCAGGCACACATGTGCACATGAGCACACTTGCACACACACAAACTGCCAAAGGAATGAAAGAGTTAATTAGCAGTCCCCAAAGACATTTTTTTGTTTATTCCTTCAGACTATAAAGTGTCCCTAATTTCACAACAAAGATAAGCAAATGAGACATTAGCTGAATTTCAATAAAACATTACTACAAACCAGGATGCTTTATCCTGAAGCCAAAAGTGACTGTCACAACTGCAGAATTTGTTGAATTTTCCTATGTGATTTTCACCAAACTTAAGGGTTCCAAATCTTCAGAACCAGTTGTTTCATTGTAATGTTTCTTTCTACTGTTCCCCACTCACAGCCCACTCTGGTCAGGTGGCCCAGTGAAGCTCCTAGAGCTGTGTAGTCAGGCATGAGGGTGAGAGATGGAGCCCCAGCTGCAAATCAAAGTTTAAACGAAAGCTAGAATCAGAGGGGAACAAAACCAGGCCCGGGGCTGAAAATGCAATAGCGAAGATCAACCTGTCACCAGGGCAGGAGGCCCCCCCCTCCGCTGTACTGTGCAGACAGGGAGTTAAGACAACCTTGGCTGCTACTCTGTCCTGTGAAACAGTGCACAGCCCACTGCCAGGGCTCACAGGCCTTTTGCACACAGTGTGGTTCCAGGATTTTGCCTGCATTTCAATAATTTGCCCAAAACTGGAACGAACCCCTGACAGCAGCCAGGCTTCTCCCCCTCACACCCCCTCCCCAGGTATTTCAGGTAGCAGAAGGCAAACACACAGGCGTGTGCACATACACACACACACAACTAATCAGATAGCTCCAGAAAAATCTCTTTGCCAGACAACCACAATCACCCTGCACACACCCAAAATGACCAACCAAAAATTCCATTACATTTGAAGTTTCCAAACTGCTGTTAACGTGCACATATTCCATCCAGACAAACCATAAAATTATAGCTGTGGAGTTTGATTTACTATGAAGTTGAAGTTTCTTCACCTCTCTGAGATGCTAAGTTACCCAGCAAATAAAACTCTGAGATAAGTTTGCGAATCCCGTCTCTACTCACGTGAGTTATCCCAGGAGCCTTGCTGCTGCCGCTGCTGCTCTTAGCCAGGTAACCCCACTAAGTCTGTTCAGTCAGTGCGGCTGAACAAAGATTCTGGCTTTCTTAACCTGAAAACTATTTGGGCTGTACCAAGCTCTGCTCACAGGGGGAGGTGCCTCGCAGCAACTTCAGGAGGCTTTGCCCCGCCTAGCAGTCAGAAACTGATCCTGAGTCATGAGGAAAATCTGGAAGGCACCCCTGCCAGATGTGCAGACGGGATGCCCACTCCAGATCTACTCACCAGCAAATTGGAAAACCCAGGAAGCCACGTGTGAAAGCTCTTTAGGTTCCAAGGAGAAATAGGACTTTCAGGGAGGGGTCTGACTTTTCTGTCCCAGGGTTAATAGCACAGACGTGAACATTACTCAAAAAAGGACATGCAGAGAAAAATGTCGAAGTGTTGGCAAAGTTCTTGTGCCCTGGTACGTGGATCTATGATAATGATGAGGACTTCAGCAAGTAAGTGGGTGTGAAAGAGCAGCTAATGGGGTACAGGGGAAAAAAGGTTACTTTGTGAAACAACAGGTAACATTTGGCCAAGGGCAGAGAGAAGGGAGTGTTAAGAGGGAAGTGAATGGAGTTTGATTCCATGGCAGCTATAAGAAACCTAATTTCCAGATATGGGGCTGTGGAGATTCTGCCAAGCAGCGTTAGAGGAAAAGCAGAGCAAATAAGTGTGTTTGCTCTGAAAGGCCAACCAAGAGCCTTCAGTGGGGTGCTCAGACTCCCCACTGGGAACCCCACAAAATGCCAGAGCCCAGGAGAATTAGGGCTCTAAATATCAGCACCCAATTTGGCTGGACAGTGAGAGATTTCTCAAGCATGTCCCCCATGTTGTGGGATTTCGGCTTTGAAACCAAAGGAGGAAATATTGTAAATACTATGCTCCATCCCAGTCAAGGTCCTGTTCCCTTTGTCCTGAGACATTCACTGGGACACAATTCCAGGGACATGATTTTCAAATTTGTTTCATTTTCACAAACTGTGAAGGCTCCCATCATCTCATTCCCCAGCTTTCCTGACCAGTATATTGTTAACCCTTGAACCTGAAATGATTACTCTCTGCCCCTACCCCTCACCAACCCTCCTTCTGCCTGGTTGAAGATCTAAGAGATTGGGGGGCAGGGGGGAGAGAGAACAAGTGAGCAAGGTAGAGCCCAACAAGGAAAGGAAGTATGTTCTCCCCACTCACCGGGCCCGTAACAATATTTTTGTGAAACAGATCTGAGCATTTCTATAACTCTGGCCTCTGAGAATTCCCCCTTGGCATTTCCCTACAACTCCCTCTGTGCCTTCTATGCCAAGATGGAAATCGAGCTAGAAGTAAGGCACAGTACAAAATGCCAGAGTCCAGGAGAATTAGGGCTCCAAATATCGGCATCCAATTTGGCTGGAGAGTGAGAGATTTCTCAAGCATATGTTCCCCATGTTGTGGGATTTCGGCTTGAAACCAAAAGAGGATGTTTCTTCTGGGCTCATCTTCTTCAGCCATCATTTCCACCTCCATAATTGGGAATCAGAGGATCTGAGAATTAGAAGGAACCTTAGAGGTCATATCTGTCCTCCCACTCAGTGGAGAAATATCTTCCTGACAAACTGGAAAACTCACCCCTCTATAAAACAGCTTATTCCACATCTGGGCATTTCCTAATTGTTAAAAGCATCTTCCTTAGGTTGAGCAAAAATTAGCTTCACACAAACTATTTCTCATTCCCCTTCTACATGACAGCCCTTTAAAATATCTATCATGTCACCCCAAGTCATCTGTCCTCTGGGATAAATATCCTCAGTTCTTTTAAACTATGCCTCATAGGACACGGTTTCCAGATCGTTTGCCACTGTGGTTGTCTTTTGAGCATAAACCTGCTCACTGTGTAGCTTGTAGCTTAATTAAAGCCCTCTGCTGTTTCTTACATGAACTACTACTATGTGCCTGATTCTATGTTTGTACGATTGACTTTAATTTCACCTAGATGCTGGGCTTTGCATCCATCCTCAAAAACAATTGCCTTGTTTATTTCAACTACTACCTCATGATCTTTCTGGATCTTGAGTCTCATATACAATATCATATTCTCTATACCACTCTTTCTCAACCTTTTTTCCATTATCACTCCTAAAGAGCCTTTTTAGACATTTTTCCCTAATCTCTCTCCATGAAATTTTAATACTATAGATATACCGTGTATATGTTTATGCACTATATGTATATCTATATTCTATATAAAAAAGAAAGATTTTTTTCACTCCTCAAGAATCACTTTTTGCCCTCTTGGGGGACAATATCACCCCTACTGAGAGTGAATGCTCTATATACTACGCTTTTTATCCACATGTCTGATCAGTCAGACTAATAAAAGTATTGAATTAGATAAGGTCCAGGGCAGAATACTGGAGTGGAACCTTAGAGCCCTCCCCTTATTAATAATCACTTTTAATAAGGTTGTTCAAACTTGAAGCAATCCATATAACTTTTGCTACCACCCAGCCCTATTTTTCCATCTTCTCCCTGAGATCATAAGACTTTTTCAAATGCCCTTGCTGAAATGCAGATACATTATGCTACGGTATTCCTGTCATCTACCCTTTTACATACCCTTTCCAAAAAGGAAATGGGCTTAGTTAGGCATGACTTGCTTTAGTGAGCTCATGCTTACCCCTAGTGATTTCCGCTCGCTTTCTAAAGCCTCACAAATGACCTGCTTAATAGTGCATTCTATACTTTTGCCAAGGATCAATGCCATGCTCGTAGGTCTTCAGTTTCCAGGATCTACATTTTGCACCCCACAACACCACCACCAACCTTCACTAAATCTTGGGGTATTTGCCTGCCTCTTTGCACCTCTCATGTCTTCCCTCTGCCATAAAGTTCTCAAAGGTTACCAAGACTGGCTCTGTGATCACATCTGCATATTCTCTCAGTAGCCTCCCATGTAATTTGTCTAGACCTGGAAACTTGAACTCATTGAAGGCGGCTAAGCACTCCCTTATTATCTCCTCATCTATCTTGGGCTTTAATTCTCTTTCCAGTTCAAAGATCATGCTCCTTGATGGAGAGGTTAAATAACTTGCTCACAATCACACACCTAGTAAACTGGCAGAGCTTGGATTTGAATCCTGCCCCATTTGACTCTAAAGTCTGGCTTTTAACCAGAATGCTATATAGCTTTCAAATATCAAATGAGTGGTATGGCCTATGGGTTCTATGTGAGTTCCAAAGTGGGAGAGAGCACATTTAGCAAGAGTAGTAAAAGCAGGCTTTGGAAAAGAGGTAAAATTTGAACTTGAAGAATGAGTAGGATCCCAATAGGAAGAAAGGAATGGTGTGTGCATATGTTGCTAGATGTGAGGAAGGAGACTGAGGATGGCATCCCAGGCAGGGAAAATAATAAAGCTAAGAATTGCCACCTTGGTCTGCCTCATAGTCTACTTGGTTGATCATTATGAACCGAGACCACAAATGATCAAGAGATAGCCAGGGTGTTCCTGCCTTCCCTTGATAACTACTCATTCAAGCTCTGTTGCTTATTAGTTGTATAACTTATGGCAAAGCACAGTCCTTCTGACCCTTGGTTTCCTGCTCTATGAAATGGGAATAAAAAACAGGCCTATTTTAGAAGGTTGTTGTGAGAATTAAATGAGCTAGTTAATATGTATAAAGTACTTAGAACAGTGCATGGCATATAATTGAGGCTCAACAAATGTTACTTGCTGTCATTGTTACTGTGATTCACTTATTCATTCAACAAGCATATACTGAGGTCCTACTATGTGCCAGATACTGTGCTAGGTGCTAGGGATATGACGGTGAACAATAAGAAACATGATCTCAGCCCTCAATGAGTTAAAGATCAGCCATACTTTTATTTTGTGGAAGTTTTCAGTCTGTACTACTATTTGGTTCCATTATGTGGATAAAGTGGCATGTTTTACTTATGTTAAACTGACCTCCTTTAAAAGTTTGTGGGGATAGTGGTGATTCAATAGCCCAGAATTTGTGGTGGCTGCTCTCTCCAAGATGCTACAGATTCTGTTTCATTTCATCTCAGCCTTCACTCAAGTCTTAGGTTCTGTTCTTTTGCTTCCTCCAGCCTCATTCCCAGCCCAGTCGTTTTTCCTATCTTGGGCACTTTCCATCCTAGATTGTAAAACTGAGCTCCCTATGGGGGGAAAAAAGCCAGCTGCACCCAGTGTGCCAGTGGAGGGTGGGGACAGCTGTACATTAGTCTAGTATGGCTCAGCAGTGTGCGGCACTGCCATTTGGTTTTGGCCGGCTAACTACAGTCCTTGCCTCTTTTGAGTTTACAATCCCCCAAGGCCAGTGAAAGTGTGAACAGAAGCCACGGAAGAGGGTGGACTGTCAGCTTCCAAACCAAATAGCCTTGGGCCAGTGTGGGTGGAGTTCAACCAAGACTTTGGGAGGGGGTAAATTGGACTTATTCCCTGTTGGCCTGGTTAACACAAAAATATGCTTCACTGAGCCATCAGCAGAACTTTTTTTTTAATCAGGGGAAGCAACTCATTTGCCTTGTCAACAAAAGGGCTCCAGTTTCTCAATATTAGTCAAAGAAAACCTCTGTCCCTAGTAATTGAAATAAATGGTTACAGTGGTTGCTGATCTCTGACTATATCAAGTCCATACTCCTCTGCTTGGTCATCTAGTCCCTTCCTCCACCAAGGGATTGGTTTCACCACTATTTGGCCCCAGTCTAGCTGGCTTTTGTGTTCCATTTCTCAGGGTTGGACAAAATTTTCAGGAACACAACCACCACTGGGCTGGTGCTAGTGTAGGGAACGCAGGGCTGGGAAAGGTTGGGCAGGGGTGATGCTTTGGATACAGATGTCATCCAAGTCTTAGGCATAAATTGTAGCTGAGAAAGGGTCAGCCTCAGAGAGCTTAGCATTGGGTACCAGGTGAGAGTGGGCAAGGCCGTAGACAGAAGACAAGGCAAGAAGTCAGGAATGGAGGTGATCCAGAACTCACAGATCAGGAAGCATCGTGCAAGGTGGGATGGAGAAAAATAATGCAAGGCAACAGTCAAGAACAAAGCCACAGATCAGGTAATCATTGTAAATGGGTGTTGGTTGCTAGGCATGATTCAACACTACCCCTGCATTTTTACTGAAGATGTTCCCCCCCACCCCGCTGCCGTGACTGTCCCTTCTCACCCTTTCATCTACCCAGGTCTTGCTCAGCCCTTGATTCCCCAACCTTACTTCCTCAACGAAGCCTTCTTCCTCCCTCACTTACCTCCACTCTCTCTGAATCAGCATCTTGCTTTGAGTCAGCGTCATATGACACAGGGTTCTAGTTTCTCATTCTCCAATGTTTCACGTGTACCCTTGGATTTCCTCAGACTGCAAACTCCTTGAGGACAGCAGCTCTAGCTTCTGTACTTCTGTACTCCCTGCAGTGTGAAGCACAGGGCTGGGCACCAAGTAAGTATACAGTGAGTACTTGGCAATGAATTCCAGAGACATTCAGCATGGAATTCAGCGGCAACTTAGCAAGACACTTGAGATGGGCCCGTCACACACACACACACACACACACACACACACACACACACACACGTGCTTAGACAATCAAGTAGAACCATCTTAAATGGAGAGGTGGGGGGGCATTATAGTGTCTCTTTGTCAGAACTAGATTTGGTACATCCATAAATAGCCCTTTGAGAACTGGGAAAGCTTATAGAATTAGAACAAAATGGGAGGAGTTAGCCAATGAGTTGTCATTAAGCCTGAGGGTGAAGTAAAGATGAGGAGGGGGTTAGAAACAAACAGAATTATGAAAAATTTCCAACATGGTGGGAGGGGACTCCTTTTCAATCCCAGTAGAATGTCATTCATCTGGCCTTCACTAATTTGGGATTTTTGAAAAATTGGACTAAGGGACTAAGGGAGGCTGTAGCTTGTTATAGCCGGATCTTGAAAGAAAAGAGTTGCTAAACTAATTAGGCCTCCTCCATGTTGGGAGAGGGAGCGGAGGATGGGGGGAGGTCTTGTTTAACTTAGTTAAAAGAAATTTTCCCAGTCCCCTCCTAGAGCTCTTCAGAAACCTCATTAAGCTAATTATAAGTCCTGGTTGTATAGTCATTCTTGTCCTATTTTCCCCTTATTGTAAATACTTAGGAGTATTAAAAGAGCATTTTAAAAATCTACAATTCTAACTTTTTACTGTCTTGGGCTCCTTCTTCCTCCTCAGTTGGTACCAAGAAAGAAGAGACTACACAGGTAGGGAAAGCCCTGGAGTACTGGGAGCTTTCCTGTGCTATCTCATTTAATCTTCACAGAACAACTGCGTGGCAGAGATCTTGTTTTTCCTGGTTAACAGAGAGTGGGGACCTGCTGGGGGTTGTGTGTTAAGTAACCAGCCTCAGGCCACACAGGAAGGAAATAGTGAAGCCTGTTTCTAAAAAAACAATTCTTCCAACTCCAAAGCCCCCCTTGTATTCTCCTGGACCATGTTGCCTCGAAATTGAAAATGACTATTGACTAATAGGGGATTCAAAGACTTTTCTTGACAAATCTTACTTTATTAAGCATTTAAGTGTCTGTGAATTCATGAGAAGAACACATGTTCAAAAACAGAGCTTATATTTGTAATAACCAAAAACTGGAAGGAGCCCAGATGTCCTACTTTCAGAAATGGAGAACAGATTAGCGTTTGCCAGGGGTTGGGGGCGGGTGTGCTGTGTTGCAGGAGGGAGGTGGGGGTGATGATAAAAGGACAATACCATGAAAGACCCTTGAGGTGATGGCACTGTTCAGTATCTTGAGTCTGGGGGTGGATACATGAACCTAATGTGTTAAAATTATATAGAACTAAATACATACACACAGATGAGTATAAAATGGGAAATCTGAATAATATTGGTGAATTGTATTAATGTCAGTATCCTAGTTGTGATATTATACTAGAGTTTGCAAAGTGTTACCTTTGGGGAAAGCTGAGAAAAGGGTAAACAGGATCTCTCTGTACTATTTTATTTCTTGCAAGTACATGTGAATACACAATTGCCTCAAAAATTTCAATAAAAAAGGAGATGATGTGTAGTGAGAAGGTCTATATATAAATCAAATGTATTCTCTCTAATCTGACAAAAATCTCTTGAAAGATGAAGTAACAATGGTCTGATAGGTTTGGGCAGTCCAGCCAAGACTTGGAGACAAGGTGGTGGGATTCCTGGTTCAGGGAGACCATTCCCCAGGGAATAACACAGGTCGCTGAGCCTGACTGAGTGCAAGGGAATAGGAGTGTGGTGTGAAATTCGAAGGAGCAGATTTCACGCTTGGGGGCCCTTCACTCAAGGCCATAACTTTGCAGGTCCCTTTGCTCTTTGCTGGGAGAATGAACTCTGCTCCCAGAGGCCTCGCTACAATAGGCCCCAGCCAGAACCAGCTACATAATTTGCCGGACCAAGTCCAAAATGAAAATGTGGAACCTCTTGTTCAAAATTTATTAGGAATTTCAAGACGACCACTGCCGAACATTAAACCAGGCGCGGGGCCCCTCTAAGCACAGAGTACTATGTGGCTATACAGGTCCTGGCCCCAGTTAACATTTCTGCTAAATCCCCACAGCTGCAACATCTACAGAACACAAACCATCGCTCCCTTCCCAGCCCCTCCCTGCTGGTCTGAATTGACTGAGATGACTGAGGTCCAAGTGGCCCTTTGGGACCCATTCACTGTGCAGTCACGGTGCTGGGCATTGGAAAATCCCCGCTGACTGATTGACTGGACTGCTGCTGCCTAGACCAGATATAGAGCAAGAGAGGATGGAACTTAGAGGCAAAAGGCAGGCTGGAAAACTCCAGTGCCCACTGTCAAAAGGAAGGCTGGCAATAAGTGAATCAGGCTGGTGGCCATTCTGAAAGTGTTTGATGGATGATAGAGCACTAAATTGCAGCCTGGAAGCCTGGGCTCAAATGCCAGCTCTGCCATTCTCAAGCTAATTAATCTCTGTGGGGGCATCAATTTCCTCATTTATAAAATGGAGATAGTAACAGTAGTACTTTTCTCATTGGGTTGTCATGAGGATCAGATGAAATCATGGATAAGAAAGCACTGTGAAAACTCTCATGGTAGGTGGAAATGTAAGACATCTCAGAATGGCCACCAGCCTGATTATTACACACACATCCCTAAGCCTCTTGTAGCAGGTGGTGACTAGCCTGGTCTGATGCTTGAAATAAGAAGGTTAAAATACATGGCCCAGACTTCCAGTTCTGACCAAGATAGAGTAGTCCCATTTCCTGCCCTCACCCCCAGCCTTCCCTCTTATAACTCAAAAATGCTGGATATAACACAACCAGCAAGCACAGGAAGACTGAAAGGTGGGAAGAAGAAGACAGACGATCTAAGCACCTCTGGGCTTGAAGAAACAACGCAGCCTTGAATTCTCTGGGTTTTCTTTTTTCCTCTGACATATCTCAGGCAGGATGTTGTAATAAGCATCCAACCTGGAACTTCTAACAGGCACAGACAAAAAAAAAATTCCAAGGAAAGCCTTTTCACTGTAGTCACAGGACTGGGAAAAAGGTAACCTAACAAAAGAAAACCATTTTTGGCAATACCCACTCTATTCCAACTAAATATCAGTAGAACAACTGCATACCACTCCTCGGGGGTTTCAGTGGGGCTGAGTGGGATATTCTATCCCCTGCCTGGCAGAAACAGTCAGTGCTCCAGTTCCCCCATCAGAGTAGCATCGGTTAGTCCAGCAGTGAGCTGAGTCTCCACTCCCATCTAGCAGCAAAGAGACTGAACAAGGTGATGAGAGGCAGGGCTAGTTGGCTTCAACAAACAATTATTAATTCTCTTGAAACAATTAAAAAACTGGAAAATCTCAGCAAAGAAATGGAAAATGTAAACAATAACCAAGGGAAATTACAGAACTGAAAAATACAATAACTGAAATGAAAATACTCACTGGGTGGGCTCAATAGTAGAGATAACAGAGGGTAAAATCAGTGAACTTAAAGACAGATCGATAGAATTTACCCGGCGTGAAAAACAGAGAAAATAGACTGAAAAAAAAAAGTGAACAAGGACTCAGGGAGCTGCAGGACAATAACAAAAGTGCTAACATTTGTGTGATTGGCGTTCTGAAAGGAGAGGGTAAAGAGTGTGTGGCTGAACATATATTTGAAGAAATAGTGGCTGTGAATTTTCCAAATTTGTCAAGGCATAAACCTACAAATTCAAGAAGCTTAGTGACCTCAAACAGAATAAACCCAAAGAAATCCATGTGCCAAGACACACCATAATTAAACTTCTAAAAAAAAAGAAGTCATGGTCCAAAAGAGAGAGTGGGTTTTGGGGAATTCAGTCTGGAAGATCTTCAGGGCTGTCAGTCTCCCCTTTCTGCATCTTAACAAGGAAGAAGTGGGAGTCCCATCTACTTCTGCAAACCCTGCCTTCTCCTGTCCTCTATCCCCAGGCACAACCATCAAGCCTACTGTTCACTCTTTCAATAAACATTTATGAGCACCTAACATTTGCCAGTCATTCACCTAGCTGCTGGGGAGACAGCAGTGGACAAGCCAGAGTCCCTGCCCTCATGGAGTTACATTCTAATAGATGGAGACAAACATACAGGGAATGTGTGGGGAAAGAGAGTAACTAAATAGAGCAGTATCTATTTAGACACATACTTTTCCCAGAAAAGGAGCTTGCATGAGCCACCCTTTCATTCATTCAATATTCATTAAGCACTCATAATGCCTAAGAACCTGCTGGGCTTTGTGGATACAGACGTAGTTCCTGCCCTTAAGGATCAAATAGTATTCTTGTAAGATAGGGTTTCTTAACCTTAGCACTACTGACATTTGGGACTGGATAATTCTTTTTTTGTGGGGGGCTGCTCTGTGCATTGTATAATGCTTGGCAACATACCTGGCCTCTACCCACTAGAAGGCAGTAGCATCCTCCAAGTGTGACAACCAAAAATGTCTACCCACATGGCCAGTGTCTCCTGGAGGGCAAAAACACCCCGGTTGAGAACCACTGTTGTAGGGTGAACTGAAAAGTGGACAAATATTTGATATAAAATGTAACAACTGCTTTGATAGAGAAACCTCTCTTGCCTCCCCATTGCTTTCTGGCCCTTCAGAGGTGCTCTCACTCCACCTCCAGCCTTATTTCCTGCTGTGTGGCCAAAGCCCCCACTATACTGCACTCTAATCATCCCCAGAACGTGGTATGCCTCTTCCTTTCCCCAGACCTTTCCACGTGCCCTTTTTTCTACCTTGAATACCCTCCCCCGGCCAGCAACCTCAAATGGCATAGCACTCTCTCAAATCTTTATTTGAGGTGTTTGTCTCATTTTGAGGGCAAGGACTGTGACAAGTTCATTTCTGTATCCTCAGCGCCTAGCAGAGTGCTTGCTTCTTGAAGGAATGCGAGGATGTGGAAGAGAGAAAAGACGTGATTGTCCTTATCTTGCAGATTGCTTCCATTCTGCCAGGGAGGCCAGACAGAAATAAAACATTCCCATTTTGTCCAACCCAGCTTGTAGTAGAACTAAGTGTGAATATGTGCAGGATTTATTATAAATGATAGAGCACTGGGCAGAGGATTCATGAGATGAGAAAATTGAATTGGGCCTTGAAGGATAAGGCCGGCTTGGATAATATGAATGGTAGGGAGGACTAGCTACGGATGGAACAAGATAGCAGAGCAGAGCACACTTACCAGACAGTGAGAAAACCAAAGCCCAGAGAGCGCAGGCTTGACACCTACTTCATGGTACACAGGAAATTTTGCTCCCACCCTGAGGTCTAGCTAAATCTTGGCTCCTTTAAGTAGATAATAAAGGGAAGGGTTACAAGAGTGATGGGAGCTCTGGGCTGCTGGAAAGCACTGGGAATGACAGGTTCAGAGAAGGAACACAGGTGCACTGGCCCCAAATGAGCTGATATCCTAAGCACAGGAAGCAAATTCTTCCTTAAGCACTCCCGATTCAGCTAACTTTGACCGAGCACCTATCATGTGCAATGTGCTTCTTGTAAATTGTCTTGCTTAGTTTTCATAATAGTAAGATGGGTGTCTCAGTGGCAGAACTGAGATTCAAACCCAAGTTTTCTTTCTTTCTTTCTTTCTTTCTTTCTTTCTTTCTTTCTTTCTTTCTTTTTTTTTTTGTGACAGGATCTCTCTCTGTCACCCAGGCTAGAGTGCAGTGGTGTCATCATACCTCACCACAACCTCAAGCTCCTGGACTCAAGTGATCCTCCTGCCTCAGCCTCCCGAGTAGCTGGGATGACGTGCATGTGCCACCACACCCAGCTAATTTTTCTATTTTTTGTAGAGATGGGGTCTCACTTATGCTCAGGCTGGTCTCAAACTCCTGACCTCAAGCAATCCTCCTGCCTTGGCCTCCCAAAGTGCTAGGATTACAGGTGTGAGCCACCGCATCCGGCCTCAAACCCAAGTTTTCCGATGACAGGCCTGGCTACTTCCATGCTGCCATGGTTAGCTGGGCCAAGTTTGGGATGTGGAGGTATTCTTAGTGAACTTCTTCCTTCCTTCCTTCATTACTTTTCTCCCTCTCTGGAGGCTTCTAATCCTGGGACACCCCACCCAGAAGAGCATGGACACTCTCCAGAATAGGGCATCCACGAACACTTCTGAGATTAGTGTGACGATTTTATCCAGATACAGAGCCTCCTCTGGAGGGTTGCCAGGGGAATTTCTTTGTGGAATAGGTGAGACTTGAGCTGGTCCTGGAAGGATAAAAGTGCTTTGAGAGAAAGCAGGTATTTGTGGTATACGGTAGAGAGATTTGTAGAGTTTAAGGTCTTAAGTCAGGTGGAAATGTGGTGTGTGTTGAGGATGGGCTTCAGAAAAGAACAGTGAGGGGGACTGGTGGGGCCGGGCTCCAGAGTTCATGTTGGCAAATAATAGGAGATCAGACCGGGCAGAGCCTAAATGTGGAGGAGTTAGGAGTTTATGTGAGTTCTGCAAGCTGGTATGTGTAGACACAGGAGCCTGCCTAGCCAAATATAGCTGTAGAGACAGTCATGGATTAGTTGACTGGGGCAGCTGGGAAGGCTGCCACTGGGGGTGGGTAATATAATTGAAACTTCTTTCATGTCAGGCTCTCTGGAATGGAGATAGTGACAAGGGCTCACCTATGGTAAAATCGTGTGTCTTGGGTCCCTTCACCTCCATTTTCCACCCTCCCTTTTCCTTGGGTTTCGATAGCTCCATCTTGCCCTTCTGCACACAGAGCCCTCACCTTCTGTCACTGGCAGAGTCTCACCCAGGACCACCTTCCCAGGAAGCATCTTTTTCTCTCACTACCATTCCCCTTTCCCTCCTCCATCCAAACCATATCACTTTCTCTCGGGGCTCTGTCATGTTACTAGCACAAACCCGATAGACAAATTCACAGTAAATGTTAATGGTTGATAATGTCTTAATAATGTTTAAATTTTAATGGGAGCCTGCCATGCCTTTGCTAGAAGCAAGGGTTGCCAGGGGACTTCAGACTTAGAGAAAGGGTGAGGTGTGAGGATGGGGTAAGGATGAGGGTAGGGGAGAGAATTTGAGAAGAGGGCCTTTTGGTAACCTTTGCATAAAGATAGTCTTGCTTATTTCTTAAATATTTCAAAGGAGGTTTCCCCCATTCCCCTCACTGCCCCCTCCATGTTCTGCCCACCTTGCTCCTGCATTCCAGGATCCTGCCAGAAATAACTGTATTAATTAAACAGCACTTAGATGCAGAGAAAATGCCCAATTTGGTTTGGGGATAGAAACTCTTCCTGAGTTGTCAAGGACCCCACAGAACTGAAGCTGCTGCGATTGGAGCTCATGTTCACAGCTCCCTTGGACACTAAAATTAACAGATGGGACACTTCAATCCAGGGCACAGTTGTCAAAAACCACAGTTTAAATCAGTCACAGACAACTGTTTCATTCCCCACACTTGCCTGGGTGTAACAACTGCAGGAATGCCTCTGCTTAAATTACACCCAGTGACACCACAGGGAGAGACATGTCTAGGCTGCATTCATTCTCGGTCCTTTCTGGGCTTCTTTTAGAGCATGGGTCAGCAACCTTTCCGAAATGGGGTGTCAGGGTTCTGACCCATGTTCTTTTATGGGACCAGTGCGTGTGGGTTTATGTATGCAAACAATGGCAAGGTGGGAGTGTGGTGAGGTAGGGGGAGAGGGGGGGTTACGCTGAGCCTTGGAGAAGGGGATGTGGTGGCCATCTATTAGGCAGAGACAGAGTAGCACTGGGTGACTACTTACGAAAATAAATGGTGAGGAAGGGGTTCTACCTGTGGCCTCTGACTTGTGTGCTTGTAATAACTGATCTATGGGTCACCACTGGGTGTTCAGCCTCAGGGTACCAGCTCTTTGATAATGGAACTCACCCATTCATCCATTCACTCAGGCATCTGTTGAGTGGTCCCACTGTCCCAGGCACTGGAAACACAGACATGAATAAGACATAGTGTCTTCCCTCAAAAAGCTCACAGTCTAATTTCCATTCCCAGATAATTCAACTATTCACCCAGCCTAGAACTCCCCGCCATTCATTCCACTAGCACTTGCCGAGGGCCAGGCGCTGCATTGCACTAGTCAGTGGTATGCAGAGATACAGAGAAAAATCAGACAAAGTGCTTGACCTCAAGGGGTTTCCAGTATAGCAGCATAGAAAAACACACAGACATGTCCATTTGTGTTCAGTGTAGTGAGGGACATTTGTCTTAGATGAACCTCTAAGACACCTTCTGAACTAAGATCCCTCGATCTAGAGGGAGTATACCTTAGATCTGGGGAAGGGAGGATCTGGGGGGAGGCAGATCCTTATGTCTGAGACTTGTCCTGTCACAGTACTAGGCACCTAGGTAGGTGCTCGGGAAACATAGGTTATTTTTGTTTTGGGAAAAATCTCTTTCATCATTCCCCTTACATAGGAAAAATAAACTCAAGTTAGTGAAGTGTTAATGAAATGAAGCAGGGAGGCCTCCTGATGAACAGATTCTGTTCTACTTGTGATTCATGGGCTTTGGAGCTTCTTAAGCTAATCCTGTCAATGCCTCACTACCTTGTACTGGCAGGTCTCAATCTGGGGCTCTCTAAGGTAGTAACTGGTGCCCTTAAGCTATTTTTCAATATTAAAAAAAATTTCATAGAAATTGTACATTCAGCCAAGACAAAGCCACAGAGAGCTAAGTACAATATCATGTTTCTTTGCCTTTGACTGAAATTATATTAGCTTTGGTGTGGTTATCTCAGGCGGATCAGAAGCTTCAAGCGAGTAAAAAATTGGGAAAATGAATTATTCATTAATAAATGTAGCTTTACTAGATAAAAAATTTTCCAAACGTGGGGGCCATAGGGGAAAAATAATAAAAGGGATCCTTGGTGGTGAAAAGTTTGGAAATCACTGGCCTCCATGTCTGGATGCCAAAGTTTGGCTGCAGATTCAAAGCCTGTGACCACCACAGAATCCTGGGATTATTGGCATCTGACACCCCTGATGTGGTTCCTGTTGGAAAAGCAAACATGCTCCCTGCCCAACCTTCTAAAGTGTTATACATTAACCAGCTTAAAAAGCACCATTCATGGGTGGACAGGTTTTTTTTGGATCGAGGATTACTGTGTTTTTGTACCTGCAGTGAAAGAACGTTTCAGAGGAAGCACAGGCTTGCCTGAAATCTACAAAGCTATGCTATTGCTGGACAAGCACAGAGCTCCTTATAACTTACAGAGCTGGAACAAGCTGTCCACACCTCTCTCCTTCTCATTGACAGCCTTCATCCAGTACCTCTGAGAACGCACATTCCATGAACACACGCAAAATAGACTAAGAATATCTACTGGGAATAAGCAAAGAAGGAGGGGCTCTGCAGGCTGAAGAGTTTGCAGAGGGAGGAGGTTTGAAGGAGCCTGGTTAGAGAATCCTTCCCACTCTTCCCATTGCCTGAAAAAGTTTTCTGGAGGAGGCTTAGGAGGAGACTTCAGGGAAACTTAAGAGAAGGGGAACGAAAGTGTCTGCAGAGAAAATGGACTCCTGGAAATATTGATACCAGCTCAAATTAAAAATAATTTTTTAAGTTTAATTGTGATAAAATGCACATAACATAAAACTTACTATCTTAACTATTTTTAAGTGTACACTTCAGTAGTTTTAAGTGTATTTGCATGTTGTGAAACATCTCTAGAACTTTCTCATTTTGCAAAACTGAAACTCTATATTCATTAAACAACTCCACATTTCCCCCTCCCATCCAGCCCAAGTAACCACCATTCTACTTTCTGTTTCTATGAATTTCACTACTTTAAATACCTCATATATGTGGAATCATACAATATTTGCCCTTTTGTGACTGGCTTATTTCACTTAGCATAGTATCCTCAAGGTTCATCCATGTTGCAGCATGTATCAGAATTTCCTTCTTTTTAAAGACTGAATAATATTCCATTGTATGTATTTATCACATTTTGTTTATCCATTCATTTGTTGATGGACACTTGTATTGCTTCCACCTTTTGGCTACCATGAATAATGCTGCAGTAAACATGGGTATACAGATATCTTTTCAAGACCCTGTTGACAACTTTTGGGGGCATATCTCCAGTGTGGGATTGCTTAATCATGGGGTAATTTTATTTGAGGAATTGCCATATTGTTTTCCATAGCAGCTGCACCATTTTACATTCCCGCCAATAGTGTACAAGGGCTCCAATTTCTCTATATGCCTGTCAACACTTGTTATTTTCTGGTTTTTTTTTTTTTTGATAGTAGCCTTCCTAATGGGTGTGAGGTGATATTTTATTGTGGTTTTGATTTGCATTTCCCTGATGATTAGTGATGTTGAGCATCTTTTCGTGTGCTTCTTGGCCATTTGTTTATCTTCTTTGGAGAAATGTCTATTCAAGTTGTTTGCCCATTTTTTAAATCAGGTTATTTGTTTCTTCTTGTTGTTGGGTTGCAGGAGTTCTTTATATATTCTGGATATTAATCCCTTATCAGGTATGTGGTTTGTAAATATTTCTTCCCCATTCCATAGGGTGCTTGCTCAGTGTGTTGATAGAGTTCCTTGATTCTACAGCCCATATTTAAAATTTTTTTATTGACAAATAAAAATTGTATATATTTATGACATACAATAGGTTTTGAAATATGTATACATTGTGGAATGGCTAAATCAAACTAATTAACATATACATTACCTCTCATACTTACCATTTTTTTTGTGTGTGGTGAGAACACCAGCCCACAGTTTTAAAAACAAGGAAAACGTGCTAAAATGGAGAAAGAACCCAGCAAGAATTATGCCCATAGGCCAGGGGCCAGAATAGATGATTTCTCCAAGTTTTTTGAGGTCCATGTTCTTGAGTTCCAGCCCTCCTAGTGATGCTCCTCTAGAGGCCCTCCCAAGCTTTGGGGGCACTGCTTTGTGTTTACACTATTAGCTCCACACCACTTCTGCAGAGCAGGCCTTATTCTAAGTACCATCTGCCTTTAACACCCACAACTTTCTTGCTGTTTTCTCCATGCCTGTGCGATCTGCCTTTTCAGACCTCAGCATCTTCAGACAGCAGCCTCAAATCCACTTGTAACCTCTTTGCCATTCCAGCTAGAGGTTAAACTCTGCTTTTATGAGAGCCATCTTCGCAGGACTTAATGTAGAGGCCATTTGATGTATCAAAATTTTGCAGAAAGGCAAGTTGATCTAATGGAAAGACCATCAGACCACCACTTTCTGGCTGTCCGACTGTTGACAGATCGCTTCACTTCTCTGAGCCACAGTTTTCTATCTGCAAACATGATGATAACCACAGCTCAACTACTTGTATTTCCTCCCACTGGGCCTGGACATTTCAGCCGGAAAGAGGCATGCCCAGTCAAGGCCCATTCCACTCAGAGGCAGCACAGCACTGAGGAGCAGGAACAGAAGTCCTTTGCTATGGTTTGCTATCCCCTCCAAAAACTCATGTTGAAACTTAATCCCCAATATGGCAGTATTAAGAGGTGGGGCCTTTAAGAGGTGATTGGATCATGAGGGCTCTGCCCTCATGAATGGATTAATCCTGCAGTCCCCAACCCCCGGGCTGTGGACTGGTACTGGTCCATGGCCTGTTAGGAACCAGGCCACGTCACCACCTGAGCTCTGCCCTCTCCCCCCACCCCTGTCCATGGAAAAATTGTCTTCCATGAAACTGGTCCCTGGTACCAAAAATATTGGGGACTGCTGGATTAATCCGCTCATGGGTTAATGGACTAATGGGTTATCATGGGAGGGGAACTGGTGGCTTTACAAGAAAAGGAACAGAGACCTGAGGTAGCATGTTAGCATGCTCAGCCCCCTCATCATGTGGTGCTCTGCACCACCTCAGGACACTGCAGAGAGTACTCAGCAAGAACGCCCTCACCAGATACTGCCCCTCAATCTTGGACTTCCCAGCTTCCATAACTGTAAGAAATAAATTCCTTTTCTTTATAAATTACCCGGTTTCAGGTATTCTGTTATAAGCATCAGAAAACGGACTAAGACATCCCTCATCAGCCCCTCACCTCTGGTAGCCACGTACTCACAACCCAGGTTCTGTGACAGCCTGCCACTGCCCAGCAGGAGGCCTCCAAATGTCTATCCCTTGGTGACATCTTTCAGTAACCCTCAGCTCTTCCTGGCCTGGGTGTTCTTCCTATCCTCTGACTCACTTCCCTCCAGCCAAAACTTAAAATTTTTCTCTCTTACCCTCCCACAGATTTAATCCTTCACCAAACCCTGTTGATTCTTACCTCCTGAAAGTCTCTCCAATTTGTCCCCTCCTTCCTGGCTGTACTGCCACAACCCTTGACCAAGCTGCCATTGGTTTTCACCTGGATCATGTTGTTGGCTGCCAACGTGCTCCCTGTCTCCTGCTCTTGTGTCCTTCCGATCCAGTCTGCACACGGCAGCAGCAGGAGCGACCTATGTACGACTTTTATCTGCTCATCTCACTATCCTGCTTAAAGCTCTTTAATGACTCTCCGGATGCTTCTCCGGAAGAAATTCAAACTCCTTAACGTGGCCAACGGGCCCCATGTGGTCTGGCCTCTGTCTGCCTCTCTGGTGTCCTCTCCCACCACCTCTCCTCCGTCACACTCCGCACTTCAGCCATACTGGACTCCTTTCAGTTGCTCCAACAAATGGTGCTTTTCCTCAGGGAACACTCTTTCTCCCCCCAGCTAACTTTTGTTCACCTTTAAGTCTCAGCTAAGATGTCACTTCTTCTGGGAAGGCTCTCCTAACTTCTCTCAGGTGTCCCATGTGGCTCCCCTGGCATTCTACACGTCCTCATGTCACTGTAATGGACATGCTGTACTCTACCTTAGCTAGACTTAGAGCACTGGAAGGTGAGGGGTCATGTCTATTGATCCCCTAGAGGCTAGTACAGCACCTGGCACATAGCATGTTGCATGTCTGTCAAGGGAATAAATCCTAGTTTACCTTTCCAACATCATCTTCATCCAGTCGCCACCCTGCATGCCACACCTTATTCTCCTCTACCTCACGGGAGGCCTTTCTGATCTCCAGACGTGGTGGACATGGATCATACCTCTTCACCTTTGTTCTTACGGTCTTTCTGGCTGGAATGCCCTTGTCGTCCCCTCTTGCCCTCCTCCCCTCCCCTCTTCATCTAACAAACTCCAACTTGTTGTTTAAGCCTCAGCTCAAGTTTCACCTCCTCAGTGAAGCCTGTACTTGAAGGAGACCATTAAAATGAAGATTTATTCTAGGCAAGGTAATTCTTAGCTCATTCCTCATCATTAATGCTTTATTATACTAACTCCAATATCTAGCAGCCTTCATCACCCCACCCCAGCAGGTCGACTGCCCCTCCTCTGGGCTCTCTCAGCTCCTTACACGCCTCCATCACAGCACGTCCTCAAGGCTTTGAGGGATGGTTTTTCGTTTGTTCACTTTAGGTTGTTTTTTTTTCCCTAGATGAGGCAGGAGGACATTGCATGACCTTAACACTCCCCTGCCTCACCCCCCACCCCCCCACTCCCGCTCCTTGTAAGGGGACCTTGGACTCATTTCTTCAATTAAAACGACACATAAATTTTATCCCCTCCCCCACCCTTTGTCTTTTCCCTGCCAGTGTGCCCACTCATTACTGAGACAAGCCACGGCTGCTTCCCTCTCAGGAAGCATCATTTTTCCAATTAGCCTTTGAGTGGAAACAGTACCATTGCAGCCAGATTGCTTTTATTAATAGTGCCTTCTGGTGATGGGCAGCCCAGTCATATGGAAGGAGCACTGGCTTAGGAGTCAGGAGTCCCTGGTGCAAGTCCATCTCTGCCTCTAGTCTGAATGTGGGTGATTTTCTTTCCTTCCCTGGGTCTCAGTTTCCTCCTTGTCTGAACAATGAGGGGCTTGAACTTAGTGTTTTGCTATTTGAAGTGTGGTCCACAGACCAGAAGCATGGAGCAACATTAGTAGGTGGCTTGTTAGAAACACAGAATCTGGGCCCCACACCAAATCTCCAAAATCAGATTCTGCATTTTAATAAGATCCACAGGTGATTCTATCCGCAACAAAGTTTGGGAAGCTCTGTAAACTTCCCAGATGGAAAAATCAAAGAAGTTATTGTTAAACATACAGCTTCCCAGGCCACTGTCCTGGAGACACTAATGAAGTGGGACTGGGATGGGGTCCCAGAACTTGTATTTGTAACAAGTACACCAGGTGACTCACATCCCTGGAGAAGTTTGGGAAACACTGGACAAGTGGTTTATAAAGGCTCTTCTACCTTTGACATTCTGCAATTCTATATGCACTGGTTCATTACTGGGGATAGTAAATAGCGGTACCTAATTCAGAACTTCAGGACATATCCTTCTCTTAGTTGGGAGAAGTATTTTTAGAATCACTTAGGGTTGTGCAGGCAGGGAGAAAAGGAAGAGGGATTATGACAACTCAAGCCAAGTTTTCTTGATTGGAGAAAATCAGAAGCCTTCGGGGTTCAAAGTGAAATTACCTGCTTACTCAAGGCTGTCTCCTTGAAGCAATCAGACTTGACATAACCAGATGATCTGAAAGACCCTCTTAGAGTATTGAAAAGGGAGGATTAGAAATGGAGGGTATAGCACCTCTCCCACACTGGCACAGTTATCTAGGAGAGGGGGTCCAGACAAGTTGACAAGGAAACCTGAGGAATGCCTCTCCCAGAAAGGAATCCTATTTTCCAAGCCCTCAGTGCGGATGTGTGGCCTGACAAGGGATGTTTTCCAATTTGTGAGTTTATTTATATAAATTCTTTTTTAGAAAGGCATAAAAACTAAATCACATATAGTTATATGCTCAACAAATCGCCTTTATTTGGAAAAGGGAAAAAAATTACATAAGCTATATAAGATCAGGACTGCCCTGGAAAGTTCAGGGTAGAAAGTTGCCAGTTTCTTTCCATGTTTGGGTTTGTTTTTCTTATAAATATGCCTTAAGTTCCGTTACTGGTAGGTTTTGGCTACATCTGAGATTTAGACAGGTGGAGAGAATGTGGAAGGGCATTCAGAGGGTATTTTTCTAGGCAGGGAAAGAAGGGTAGGCTCTGTCAGCAAGAGTGAAGTGTGAATGAACATTGCATAGCCAGGGCTGAAGTCAGGGGAGGAGGTGCATCAGAGGCTACTGAGCTGTCCGGAACAGAGGACCGGGTCTGGGGGTAGGGAAGGCTCAGGCTGAATCGCTCAAGTCGACGCTTTCCCTCTTTTCCATTTCCTCCCTACATCCAATCTGTCCACAAAATCTTGACGCCGCTATATCGACTGCTCCTTACCCCATACCTCGTCTCCACCACCACTGCTCTGGCCTTAATTCAGAATCTCGTCATGTCCCCATTTGGACTCTTGTAACAGCTGTGAAGACCCATTCCAGCATGTCTTTACCTATCCAAGATTTTTCTCAAGCTTGAAAAAGCTGTCTTTCCCTCAGGCAATTAAATATATAGAGATCTTACTAGAATTAACAGTCTCTTGAGTCTTTGTTCTTCTGGGAGAGATGCAAACTCTAACCTGAATGGCCCACGAGATCATATATGCTGAAGTTCTCACTGAGTACTAGTGAAAAGGAAGTGGAATTCACGAGATGCATGGGGTTCTCAAGCCAGAGAGGGCCTCAGAAGCCTCTTGGAGGGCTTGTGAACACAGGAATCACTGCCCCTGCCAGAGTTTCTGATCCAGTATATGCGGGGGTGGCCCGAGGATGTGCTGACACGTTGCTCACACAGTAGGGAGGAGGGGAAGACAGAGGAACAGAGGCTGAGGAAGGAAGGGGGAGAAGCTGAGGGGAGAGAAGAGAGGGAGAAGGGAAGAGAATTGAATGCTCTTAGCAAGAACTTCCTTCAAATACCGAACACCTTCTCTCTTACAACTCAATCCATACTGGTTTCTCCATTTCCCCATTTCTTTTAGTCTAAACCAGTGGTTGCTAAAACTTCTAGACTTCACAGATCATCAGGATTTAAAAAGAAAAGTGGCCCACAGTGCAGTGGCTCACGCCTGTAATCCTAGCCCTTTGGGAGGCTGAGGCAGGAGGATCACTCGAGGTCAGGAGTTCAAGGCCAGCCTGGGCAAGAGTGAGACCCCCATCTCTACAAAAAATAGAAAAATTTGCCAAACGTGGTGGCGAGCACCTGTAGCCCCAGCTACTAGGGAGGCCAAGGCAAGAGGATCACTTGAGCCCAGGAGTTTGTCTGAGGTTGCAGTGAACTATGATGATGCCACTGCACTCTAGCCCGGGCAGCAGAACAAGACCTTGTCTCAAAAAAAAAAAAAAAAAAAAAAAGGTTAAATTTGATTACAGCCCCCACCTAGGATTAGTCACTTTTAGTTTTGCCTTGTTAAGATATTAAAAAACATATACATACCTATCTTCTGCCATGACCAAATTTTCATAAAAGAAAGGACATTTTAAGTAATGAAAAGGTAAAAAGGATATGATCTCAAAACTAAAGAATTCTTTAAATGAAGTACATTTACTTCTATTTTAAAAAAGCACACTACATTGTCCTTAGTTTTCTCTTTCCACCAGAGTCTGGTGAAAATTTTATCACAGACCACCATTGGTTGCTGTACCGGCATTTGGGAACCACCCTAATTATAATTTCCAGACTACTGCACTTGTATCACTTGTATTTTCCTCCCAGAACCCTGTGTACTGGGTCTATAACCTTGTCACTGCAAGTAATTATCAGTTCTCAGAGACAGTCTTGCTTTTTCTGCCATTTCCCATGCTATTCCCTCTGTTTAGAATGCTCCCTGCCCACCTGGAAAGCTCTTAATCTGTTTTCAAATACTGCCAGTTCCATGAAGTTTTCCTGACCTTCATCATCCTGGAACATTAATTGTCCCATCACTGGTGTTCCCATAGCTCTTGTTCCTTTGCCCTGGACTCATTTATTTACAAGTCTGTCTTCACTAGGCTGGAACTCCTGGACGTCTAGGTCCAAGGCTTAGCAATTGGCAGGGTACCAAGAACGTAGTTAGTGCTCCAGAGATGTCTTAATGAAAACCATGAAGAGGAGTTGGACTTGATCTAATGGGCAATAGATGACTATCATAAGTTCTTTGTCAGAGAAATAAGGCAATCAAAATGATTTTTTTATTGTGGTAAAAAACCCACATAACATTAAATTTACTATCTTAATCATTTTTAAGTGTACAGTTCAGTTGTGTCAAGTATATTCACAGTGTTGTGCAACAGATCTCTAAACCTTTTTCATCCCATAACACTGAAACTTTATATCCACTAAACACTAATTTCTCCCACTCCCCTCCCCAAGCCCTTGGGAACCACCTTTCTTCTTTCCATTTCTAGGATTTTGACTACTTTAGATACTTTTTGTGAGTGGAATCATATGGTATTTGTCCTGTTGTGACCAAGATGATCTTTTAGAAAGATTTTACTTGCAGGGTAGACCAGGATAGACCAAGGTGGATAAAAGTGACGTCATGAGAAATCAGGGACAAGGAGGGCCTGTTGGTAGTGGGGATGAAGACTGTCAGCCAGAGGCCGAGCCAGTCTAATTGTTGTATCCAACTTCTCTTTGGATCAGAAACACCAAGAAATCCTATTTCCATCTTCTTCCTTTGTCTCCACCAAAGTGATGGTCATGGAGCCAGTTGACAAAATACTGTATAGAGGAAGAATTTCTAATCATCTTAGTCCTTGGGAGTGCCTAGGGGATGCTGGCATCTTTGCTTTTCCAAACACAGGTTAGGTGGGAGCTGCAGGGTTGGCCCTCATATAATTGTGAGGTTGGTCAAACTGTTTCCCGAGATCTCAGCCTCCTCTTTCTGTGCCCTTTCCTCCCTCCCTCTCCATCAACCTCTTCCCAAGCCCAGTGTTTTGTGTTCTCAATCCCATTAAAACCTGATCTGAGAAAAATATTTAATTACTCATTTATGCCTGAGGGTGAATAAGTTATCTATGTGTTCCCTCTCCCAGAGAGTAACTGCACCATCAGCCTATTGAGGAAGAACAGCCTCACTGTTAAAGGAATTTCAGGCAGCAGGGAGAGATATTTTTGAGAAACATGGAGTCTTTCTTTGGCCTATGAAAACAGTACTGGAAGTGACCACCTATTCTGATGACACAGGCTGACCACGGCCAAAGCATCTTATACACAAAAAGAAATCATTTTTTTCCTGTTCAACTCTGGAAGGAGATCCAAGATCTTATATGTTGCTAATGTGCTGTGCTGTTAATTATGGTGTTTCCATTACACGTTGATCCTCAGCTTCCTCATCTATAAAATGAAGAGGTTGGAAAAATAATGTCTAAGTTTCCTGCCAGCTTGAACATTTTCTGGTTATATGATTATTGGTTCAATGGTTTAAAAAAAAAAGAATGTCAGCCAGAAATATTGAAATCAAATTTTATTTTTGGAAAATGACATTACACACATCTTGCAAATGTACACAGAAATGAGAATGCAATGAAGAACAGAGCTTGAGAGCCAAAATGATTGCAAGAGCAGCTCTTTGGCTGCCCAGTATCGAATGCTGAGAATCTGCAGCATTCACGGTTCACAACACCTTACACACATGGGGAACTTCTCTAGACGACCTTGAAGTCCTCTGACCCAAGAAAGCCCTCATTGAATTGTGGAGGGACAGGGAGAGGGATGTTAACAGGCACAGGAGAAGAAAAGGGTCTGCTCCAGCTGGTTTACATGGGCCTCACCAAACCTACCAGTCCAAGTGGGAACCGCAAACCAAAAAGGAGAATGCCTTCTCGCAAGACAGCTTTTGAATCAGTCTTAGAGTGGGCTAGGCATTGCCTGGGATGCTGACAGCAATGCATATAAATGTATGTCCTTTTTATTTATTTATTTATTTGGCTATAACTATTCTAAAAGAGTGGCTAAACTCCCCAAATATCTGTTGTATTCCTCTTTTTTCTTCCTTTATTTTTTTCAAATAATTATTGGTCATTGGTCAAGCAGAGCCTTCTGAGGTCTCTAAATACCTCAAGACTGTTGCAGGGATAAGGGATGCCATTGTCTACTTTCTTTGGGTTATGTATGATTCTGAGAAATATTCAATTCTGTAATGCAATCAAATGGCCAAAGATACTCCCAACTTGCCACTGATTTTTATGCAAAGGGGAATTGAGTCTTTGATCTCAATGCTGTTTCTTGAGAAATGGTCAATAACTGTTGAGACACTGTTGAGAAATGCCTTTTTCCCACTTTTTGGTTTGTTTGTTCTTTGCTGACTCTACTTGGCAAGAATTATTGGCCCCCAAATCTGTTATTTACAACTATAAGACACCTGGGAGCAGGGAGAGGGAGAGGGCAAGGGGAGCGGGAAAAGGGACCACAAAGAAGAATATATTCTTTTCAGAGGTTAAAATGAGTTATTTAAGAAATGTGATGTACAATACCATGCATTTACTCTCCAAAGCTAGTCACTAGCAAGCTAACACCTCTAACACTACGACCACCAATTAACAGCTGTTTTCCTACAGTTACTCAATTCTAACTACAGCTATAGGGCAGAAAGGGTGGGCTGTTTCCATTTTAAACTTTCTCCCTTTGAAAATGGCCATAAAAGCATTTTCTATACAAGTTTAATGGCACAAAAAGTGACCCAAAACATTTTAAAGAACTTACCACACATGGGAAATGCAAAATTCAATCAAAACATGCATTAGTTGTGTACAAGTCATAAGGGATCATTGGCTTCAAGCTGCAATATATTACAGGACCATATATTGGAGACATTTTGGCATAATCTCTTACTTGCTCAAACCCCTTTAAGAGAACTTAAAAAGGAAAGTCACTGGAAATTTTGGCATTCCATGTGGTATTGCCAAACAGTGACATTCCCAAGGGCTGTGCACTCTGTTGAATAAATTAGCACCTACAAGCTGGCTTTTTTAGGTCCACTAATTACTCTAATATGGACTGCTTGTTCAGGAGCATGAACAGTTGGTGTAAAAAGTAAATGTTTAGATGAATCTAGTAACAGAGGAAAAATACATTTCAATTAAGTAAATGTTTCTTTTTATAGTATGGATTTGTAAAATACTCTTTTCATTTAAAGCAACCTCAATTGCCTACCAGTTTAGCTACAACAACTCAACAGTTAGCAAGCCCCAAACAAGGTTATTACAGAGAGCTTAATGTGTAATGGTAAAACTTTAAACAATTACTGACCCCACCCCCACCCAGACAAACCAAATGACAGGAGAAATTACCTGTGGTCTCTCGTTATATTATATTGCAGCTTTTAAAACTATGAACAAATTAAACAAAATCAATTAATAGTATTTAACTGATATGAATCCATGGGTGGATTTTTCTGTTCAGCTGATTATTTCTCTGAGCACACCTCACTGCTCCACAAAATGGCAGACTAAAAAATAACCACAAAGTATTCTGTACAGTGCTTGGAAGGCAAAGACCTAAAGATACTTGAGCTATAAGGAAACTGCTTGTTAAGGATCTGCTGAGAGGAATTAAGACTGAAAATGGAGAAGAAGAAAGGGCCAGGATCAGGTTGAGTCCCACCAACGCACTTATGACTGAACTGGAGTAGGACCAGGTGTGGTTGAATTGGGAAGTAATTTCTCATCAGTCCTAAGGCAAAATCACAGGCTAAGAAGAGGCACATGCCCAACACCTAGATGGGAGGCTGGAAAAAATAAAAAGAGTAAAAAGAGAGAGAATAAGAGAGAGAGAGAGAATTACACAGGACAAAGGATGGATGTTTGTACTGTGGAAAGAGAGGGTGATAGCACAGAGTATAAACTGAGAATCTAGGAAACTAGAGAAAGAAAGAAAAAAAGATACACAGGAGGTAGAGTGGCCAAAAGCCATTGATTCCCTCAGGTCACTAACCCAGAAATGAGAAATTCCAATTTCTGCAAGTCTTTGCCTTAGTTTACAAGGTGACTTCTGTTCTGCCATCTGACCTCTCCCAACTAATCTGCCCTTCTAATCAGGAGCAGGAAGATGCCTTAATTCCCAACAGGAATTCTATACTCCCCTAGTCTCAGGCATCCAAGGTAAGAAAAAGTTGCTTCTGTTTTTAGAAGATATTGAAGCCAACAAACTAAGGGATGAAAAGTTAGTCTTGTCAAATGGTAACCAACATCACACTAGCTAGGCCAAAGTGGGAGGGCTGCATAGATCCTTAATGAGGAAGCAAGCAGGAAGCAACACCAAGAGGCTGGGTGTAAAGATCACACTAGACCTTTGGGGATGGAAGCAAGCTCTGGGGACCAGGATTTGGGAGACACAGAGGGAAGGCACCTTTTCCTGAAGGGATCAGGGGACAATATTCTTCAGCCAGATATACTGAAAGGTAAGCTGATGAAGAGAGAGTTTTCCAGTCTTGAGGAGAAAACATGGAAGGGGCTAGGAGAATTGCTAACAGTCCCAGCCCATAGTTGGTTGCCTGCTGGATTCAGTGCTCTGTAGGTTTAGAAATGCATTTCCCTCCTTTCACATGTGTTTTGGCTGCTGTTTAACAAGAACCTCCGGCCTTTTATCTCCTAGAGAACTGAGGTCTGCTAGCCAGAGGAAGAATAAAATTGGGAATTCATTTTTAAGAAATGACCTGTGTTGTCTTGGTCCATAATCACAGCCTTTAGGGGCTGACTAAGGGCAATCCACTGAGTGTTAACAACACTGGACTGGGACCAACAGCAAGAAAACCTGGTGGAGATGCCTCTCCAGCCAAAAGGTAAGCATGAGGAATCAATGCACCATCCTTGCTCCAGATGGTCACGCCTGCAAGGAAAAGGAAAACCTGCATGGACTCAGAGAACAGTGGATGGAGCTACATATGAGGTCCTTTTCTTAGGGCAGAGGCAGAAGTGTGACAGCTTCTAAATTCCATACTAGGAGACCCAGGAAGCAATGCAAAGCAAGGCTGCATTGCTACAAAAGAGGTCCCAGATCACTCCTGATTATCAATGGCTGGGCCAGCCCTCAGCCTCCGCCCTCTGGGTTCCACATCCCAAAACACAGGACTCAAGCTCTTCCCCACCCCAGATGAGCTCCAAAACACTGACGATTTACTTGGGAAACGAGTCTCAGCCTAAAAGCCAAATCCCTTAATGCAGTGACGGCAATATATGAGCAAGACCTAGTCATGGATCCAAGTGGCCCCATGTGGTCAAGGACAGGTTTCAATCGCCTTTACAAAAAAAAAAAAAAAAGAAAAGAAAAGAAAAGAAAGAAAGAAAGAAAAGAAAAATCCAATGCCTTTTATTTCCACAGCAAACTGGACCACCATGAAGGAGGTCATTCAAACCACACTGTCCCAGTGCTTTTGTCTTGGTGCAGATGTTTCTGAGGTGGGCTGATCTTTGGGAACATTCCTACCAGTGTGCTGGAGCACGTTTTGGGGACATGGGCATGACTGTTCTCCTGTCCTAGGGATATGTGTTTTCTAAAAAATAAGAGCCATTTGAATTAAATTTGAGGGGAGGGACTAAGAACACAGACACAACATTATCTGAGGCAAGCACTGGATTGCTGGTCTAAGACTTGAGCTAGGTGATTCTAAAAAGAATCTAAGAGCTCAGACCCCCTTCTTGCCTTCTCCACATAGCTACACATCCACTTTAAGTTTCCTTGCTTACTTCTGATTAGAGAGGGGAAGCAGGAAGGAGAGAGAAGTACCTGAGGAGTGGGGTAAGCCCAAAAGGAGGTCTCTTAGAACTGGATTAATGAATACCCTTTAGTTCCCAGGAAGAGCCTTGTTGCAAGGAAAACTACGTGTTCAGACCTTGTTGCCTTGGTTTCTGCCGTGGAAGGCCACAGGAACAGTGTACACAAGAAGATGAGTCTGATGTGTAGAGCGCACAGCTTGCTATTTTGGTGCAAGCACAAGGATCCAATGTTTAACATCAGCCAGGGTACATTTTAGTCACAAAGCCCCTTACTTAAACCTGGAAATTGTCCCCATCAGGGTAGGATGGCTTTGGGGACATTGTGGATGAGGGCAACCACAGCAAGACCAGGTTATTTTCTCTAGTTTGTCTCACTCCCACATTTTAAAAGAAGTGATTGCCAATGAATAGTAGCCACATTGGGTTTTTTAAAATTCTCAAAAACCATCTCAGAAAGTCAGGATGAACAAAGCTATTGTTCTACTCTTCCTTTATTCTTTTACCTGCTCTAAAAAGAAGAAATATTTCCCTCAGCCTGGAAAGACCGACCAGGCTGACATGGAGATGACATGAGGTGAGCTTCCTCCATTCCATTTGGACAGGGCAGGAGCTCGGGGGTCTATTCAGAGGGCTCCTCAAGATGGGGCAGTGATCCCCTGAGTCGGATGGATGGACAGGGCTAGGGACCCCATTGGTCCTCAATGCTTCCCTCTCTTTGGGGACATCTGCAACCCATGTGGATGGGAACCATGTGAATGCAGGGAGAAAGGCCCGTATTAGGTTGCCGGGTGGATTTCCCGCTGAGATCAGGGCAACAGCAAGTGGCTCCAAGATGCAACATGACCCTGGGAAAGAATTCTCAGGAGACTACTGGAAGGCGATACTGTTTAGTGGGAAAAAGCCTTGGAATAAGAGCCAGGAGATGCGGGTTCTAATCCCAGCCCTGCCCCTAGCCAGCTGTGTGACCTCAGGGAAATTACTTTACCTCTGTGTCTCCATTTCCTGGCTCGAAAAATGAGAAATTTGGAGTAGATGATGTGATCTTAAGGTTCCTTCCAGCTAGAAAACTCTATAATTCAATCTAGGCTAACACTAAAGTCCATAAGGACACAAAGCAGTCATGCTAATGGCTATCCTTTCCAAAACAGTGAAGAGAAAAGGAGCTTTTCTCTCAATTTACCCCTAGTTAACGCTACTTATGAAGTTAGTTGTTCAGCCCAGCCCCCATATATACATTTTCCCCTTCTTTGTCCCTATTTCTATTTCTGTAGGGAAAAAAAATCAGGAGGTAGGAACAAGCAACAGATGGAGTGTGTGTGTGTGTGTGTGTGTGTTTAAGAGGGAGGGAAAGTATAGAGAGTGGTGGCAAATGCTTGCTGACTAGATGTTTGCTGACTGTGCAGAAGTTAACACAATGGGACTTGAGTGGTAAAACTGGATTGGGTAAAATTGGAAATGAATGACAGGGCAAAGGAGCTCAGTTACACACAAAATATTTTTTGCCTTGAAAATGGGCCAATTTAAAATGCAATTATTGGAGACTTGAATTTTGAACTATACCAAACCCCCCTGAAGTGGCAGTGCAGAAACATTTCCTCATAATTGATTACAAGAAATACGGAAAGTGTACTATTGCTATAGAAGATTGTTGGTTCAAAGTTCATTCAAAAAAACACGTCCATTTAAGTCTTTTCTAGTGGCACATGTGCCACAATCAAGGAAATGCTCAGAAAGCTAATGTGGGACCTGGAAATGAGGAAATCCAGATTCTTCCTCTGGTCATACTCTTTACCAGCCTTTGTTTCCTCATCTTAAAATGAAGGTATTGGACTGAATGAGATCTAGACAGAGCTCACGGGTGGAGTCTTTGGGGGTCTGGCCTGAAGCTTAAAAACAGGTCTCCTGCCATTCTCCATCCCCACCCCCTAATCACAAGTACCACCTTTCCCTATAAACTACAAACTGTTCTGGGAGGCACTAAGAAAACCCTGAGCTCCCAGAAAGAAACAGGGGCTGAGTAAAATGGGCTTCTTAATAGTTTTGAATGGGTCTACAAATAAAGGAGGGGGACAAAAAGAGATTCTTATAATTTGGGTTCTTCAATTTAACCAGAAACCAGTGCTACTATCATCTCAGTTCTCCTGAACCAAAAATGTTTCTGGTAGCTAAGGATATCTTAAACTTGTCTAGGGGCATCTGAGCTATCCCTTTCACCATTGGGTTCCCCCCTACACAGTGCACATCAGCAATGCCCTCAAGTTGCCACCAATCCATGTTGGGGTGTCCTGTAGTATTCTCTAAGTATGAAGCAACTTCAAATGTATACACACACACACACACACACACACACACACGCATGCACACACACACACACAGAGCAAGCTCATTCCATTTAGAGTGGAGGAACGACTGCAAGTCATTTAGTAGCCAAACAGCAGGTTGGCTTTGAATGCTGCACCTTTCAAAATATCTGAACAATTACAAGGAAGTAAAGAAATCTTCATATCTGCTAAAAGCAAACACAGAATTGGCATGCATGGCTTTCACTTAAATTTAGTTGTCTTTGCCATTATGGGCTATGATTACAGACAAAAAGCAGTGTTATGAACCTGTACCTCAAAGACTGAGAACTATTTCAAATGATCAGTCCTTAGTAAAGAGAAATCCTTTCAAATGTTAAAAACAAGTGAAAGGTTTCTGTGTCTTCAGTATGAAATATTAGGATTATAGATAAAAAAGAGTTGCTTAAAATATGCCATAACATTTCATTTAAAATATAATTAGAATGTCTGGTCCACATTGAAGTTATTAATGCAAGTATAACTGTTAAAAAGCTATCAAAAACTGATTCTATTGAATTGGCCTCTGCTATTCATTTTGTTTTCTCCCAAAGGTTTCTGTTTGGCAGTGACAGCATGTTTTCTAAACTACATTAGTCTTCTGCATTTTTTTGGTAAATTTTCTGCATGTGTTTTTTAGACAAAAGAAAAATCACCAGTTTATAAAAAAGGAGCCTGAAGAGTTTGCTCCTGAAATACAGACACGAGTTTTTATAAAAAGGATATTGGTTTCTTGCTATAAAAAGCGACTGAAAGATGTCAGACCTGAAAACAAATTCTCACAGTGTTTTCAGTGTTGGCTGTTTACAAGGCATTCAATAGAACAGAGATAGATGGATACCATACAGTTCATGTAACAACTTGGTATGTTAGACAGCCTCCTAGAGGAATCAGGTATATGAAGTCCCTTACTCCAAATTCTTATCAATTGCTTCTTGATTCCAAATTGCCCCAGTGGAGAGGTTGACCAGGAATCTGTGCTTTATAAACTCTACTGAAATGTCTGCTGTAATTACCAATTCTGCTTAGTCTCTTTTAGCTAGCCCTGCACCGGAGTCCTAAGCATCTGGTGTCACAATTACAAGTTGCTGGTGATTCTCCCCCTTGACAGCCAGAATTGGTGCTGGACAGCAAACCAGGGCTCAATCAGGAGTGAAAAGTGAGGCTGGGGAGCTGCCTTGCTGTCCTCCTGGGATCCTCCAGCATCCTTGAGACCGAGAGACAAGGGGCACTTGTGTTGGTCACTCTTGGATCTGCCAGTGAGCTTTTTTTCCCATGCAAATATTTTAAGTGCTGTGTATGTAAACAGCACTCTACAGAAGGAAGACTATAGTGTATGAGCAAAGTGAGACAGGGCAAAAATAATGCAGGTGCCTAAGCTTTCCATAGAAAGGTCACAGACTAGCACATTTTGCATCCCTGGAAGGTTAACCCAAAGGATGGTTATCAATCTATCTCTCAGAATTGGTAACTGTGGATCAGTGGCCCAGAGGAGAAATCACAGGAAAAGAAACCCAACATATTACAGTGTGTTTTTCAAAACAATAACAACAACAAAATAAAAATTTGAAAGCACCAATAGCCCTGTTGGACACTTGAGCAGAAGTACCCTACTGTAATGGTAAGCTTGGATTTGTACTCTGGACTCTGAACACTCTCTTCTTCACATGGAATCACCAAGTGAGTCTGAGTCATCCAAGGACAGAGGCAGGTACAGGTCCTGTGAGAAGAGAAGAGACAAAGTTAACTTTCCTTTTCATGACATCTTGAGCTCTGGAATGGCTGCTTTAGCTTTTTAAATTAGTATTTTCTCTAATTTTATTTTGAAATAATTATAGATTCACAGAAAGTTGAAAAAATGTACAGGGAAGTACCCTTGTACCAAGGTATCCTCCACTCAATTTCCCCTAATGGTAACATCTTGCGGTTTTACATGCACTCATTTGTGTGTGTGCATATGTGTGTGTGTAGTCCTATGCAATTTTATCATGTGTATATTTGTGTGACCATCACCACAGTCAAGATGCAGAACTGTACTCCTCACCACAGGGCCGTCTGTGCTACCTGTGCTACCCCTTTATAGCTACATCCACCCCTCCCATCCCTAAGCCCTGACAACCTATAATCTGGTTCCCATCTCTATAATTTTGGCATTTTGAGAATATTATATGAATGAAATCATACAGTATATAACCTTTTGGGAGTGGCCTTTTTCATTCAGCATAATTCCCTGGAGATTCATTCAAGTTGTTGCATGTATCAGTAGTTTGTTCCTTTATATTGCTGAGTAGTATTCTGTGGCATAGATGTACCACAGTTCGTTTAATCATTCACTTGTTGAAGCACATGTGAGATGATTCCAGTTTGGGGCTATTGCAAATAAAGCTGCTGTAAACATTCATGTACAAGTTTTTGTGTGATCGTTAGTTTTCATTTCTCTGAGATAGACACCCAAGAGTATAATTGCTGAGTCATATGGTAACTGCCCGTTTAGTTTGGTAAGGGCTGCCATATTGTTTTCCAGAGCAGCTGTACCATTTACATCTCACCTCTCACTGGCAAAGTATTAGTGATTCAGTTTTTCCACATCCTCCCCAGTATTTGGGGTTTTCACCACTTTTTATTTTAGCCGTTCTTGTGGATTTGTAGTGATATCTCACTGTGGTTTTAATTTGTATTTTCTTGATGGCTAATGATGTTAAACATCTTTTCATGTGCTTAGTTGACACCTGTATTTCCTTCTCAGTGAAATGTTTCTTCATATCTTTTGTTCATTTCCTGATTGAATTTTTTCTTACTGTTGAGTTTAAGAGCTATTTTCGTATTCTGTAAATAAGCCTTTAGTTAGATTTGTGGGCTGCAAATATTCTCCCAGTATATAGCTTGTCTTTTCATACCTTTTGCAGGGTCTTCGGTTTGTGATGAGGTTCAATTTATCCAATTTATCAATTTTTTCTTTTATGGATTTTACTTTTATTATCAAATGTAAAAATTCTTTGTCTATAATCCATTTTTAGTTCATTTTTGCATAATATGTGAGTTTTAAGTCAAGTCTTACTGAATTTTTTTTTTTTTTTTTGTCTATGGAAATCCAGTTGTTCCAGAACCATTTATTGAAAAGGCTATATTTCCTCCATTGATTGACATTTGCACCTTTGTCAAAATCAGTTGTGAATATATATGTGGGTTCATTTCAGGCTCCGAGAGAACTGCCAGGCCCGAACAAATGGTAACTGAAAAAATGTATAACATCTACCTACTTCTAACTTATTTCCTGATGCTTCTGTTTCCGACCAGAAATTGGGATTTCTGGCTCCAATACTGCCCCAAGCCTTGTCTGTGTCTTGAGAAGATGAGGCACTGATTTTTCCCATTGTTCCCAGAACTTGTTTGGAGATCCTTGTGATTCCTCTTGGACTTCATCCATGGTCATCTAAATCAGTGCTTTTCAAATCTTTCTCTCTCTCTCTCTTTCTCTCTCTCTCTCTCTCTCTCTCTCCCTCTCTTGCCTTTCAAACCCTCTATTCAAATGAAATCTTCCATTGGAAGCCCAATACATGAAACAGATAAAAGTGTAGTTGTTTTGGTTGGACTGAAGGTGGGGAAAGCAAAGTCTCACCCAGTTCCGTCCTTCTCCCCTTCCCCAAATGGAGCACAGTTTGAAAACTGCTGTTTTCATACATGTTATCAGGAAGATACCAAAGAGAACTGGAAAATACAGGATCAATTCAGTTTAAGAGAAACCCCCCCCAACTTTGGCACAATGGAAACAACTTCAATAGAGGAATGTCCAAGAAAATGTGGAATACAACTTCTTCCTGAGGAAGAGGAAAAAGTAGAAACAAAGAAAAGGGAGAAGAAGGGGAAGGAGAAGGACTTATTTATCTAACATTGAGAGTGCTTTTTGCTGAGAAAGAAGGCGCAGGAACACTTTCAGGCAGCTTAGAATGGAAAGAGGAGTAAAGCATAGTCAGAAACCTGATGTTTTGGTCCTGGCTAATTAGTACTATGACATTGAACAAGTCTTTGAGTCTTGGTTTCTTCATCAGTAAAACGCAGCCTCTGGAATGGACAATCTGTAAGGTCTCTCCCAGCTCTGAGACTATAATTTGGGACTGTCAAAGGAATATTGAATGATTAAAAAACACAACAAAGGCAACTATAGCAAATACACTCAGTTCTCTCCAACCTACCATCCCTTCACTGTAAATCAGGGTTTGGCAAACTTTTTCTGTAAAAGGCTAGATAATAAATATTTTAGGCTTTTTTTTGCTGGTCACATATAGTTCTCTGTCACATACTCTTCTTTGTTTGTTTGAGTTTTGTTTCTTTTACTGCCCTTTAAAGATGTAAAAACCATTTTTTTTAAAATCAGGGGGCAATCCATGCAAAAATAACCAAGGGACAGGCGGGATTTGGCATCCATGTACTAAACTACCAAACAAAAGTTTCTTCGAAAATTGATAAACAGGTAGTAGGTACAATGCTGAGGAAATAATGGAGGTCCAATAAATACTTGTAAAATTGAATTGAGGCAAAGTGGCATATGATGGAGTTGCATCTTTGAAGGGATTTAGTTCTCAAGTGCTTGAGTAAAATGAAAATTGAACATAATCAAAGGTATCCTTCAGCTCTGGACTTCCAGAAAGGTGCGGTAAGACCCTCTGAAAATCTGTTCCTACATAAATGCAATAACACTGGCAAAATTGTCAAAGTCAACTTTTCAGAACTCTGGAAATTGACCAAAAGCTTGCAAAGATCCAAGAAGTATTTGTTTATTCAAGAAAAATGGCTGAATCGTGTAAGAATACTACAAGCCTTGAAAACCAACAGCCTCACAACTACAGTATCAGTGAAAAACAGCAACCTAGTACCCACTGTGGGATGCAGTTGGAGATTTGGAATGACCCAAAATGCCGCATTCCTAGAGAATTTTTACCCTCTGACCTGTGAGGTAGCTCCCTAGAAACTCCCACTTGCAGGGTCCTTCTTTATTCAACCTGACTCAGAGCACACTCACTGTGAACTGCCTTTTCAGGGGACATTAATCAGTTTCAATTGTTTAAAAATCACAGCTGCCTTAGGTAGGGATAAGAGTTGGGGCAAATGAAGCTGCTCAAAACCTTAAAAGAAAAGGCTGTAGAATTAGTTTTCTGTAGGGAGCTTTGAAAAGCTCTACCATATTCCTAGGAATTTAGGCCAGGCACATGTTCAGGACTGGGTATATTCTCATAAAAGACCTAAGAAAGCCCTAATCTCTCTCCTCTGGCTGACCTTGAGGCCCTACACAAGCATCAAGTGAAGGCTAAGGTAGAGTTGTAAACTGCCTGGCAGAGCATAGAAATAATGTCTAAACACACACACAGAGCCCCTCTCCAAAGGCTGGGAGACTTACTGGATTGAGGCATTTAAGGAAATCAAGCAAAATTATATTTTCCATTCAAAATTATCATTATCAAAAATGAAGGAGAAATTAAGACATTCCCAGATAAACAAAGACACCGAATTCATAGCTAGCAGAACTGTCCTACAAAAAATACTAAAGAAATTTTCTCACAGAGGAATAAAAAGACAATAGACAGTAATTCAAATCCACGTAAAAAATAAAAAACACCAGTAAAGGTAAATGCATAAGTAAATATGAAAGACAGTGCAAATTTATTTTTGTAACTCTCTTCTTCTTTTTTAAAATAAATATTACTGTGTTTATTTGAGGTTTACAACAAGATAGTTATGGGATATATATAGATAGTAAAGTGGTTATTTTAGTGAAGTGAATTAACATGTCTATCATCTCACATAGTTACTTTTTTGTGACAAGAGCAGCTATAATCTACTCATTTAGCAAAAATCCTGAATACAATTCATTATTATTAATTATAGCCCTCATGTTATATACATTAGATTTCCAGACTTCTTCATCCTACATATCTGCTACTTTGTATCCTTTGACCTACATCTCCCCATTTCTTCCCCCCAGCCCCAGTCCCTGATAACCACTATTTTATTCTCCACCTCTTTATGTTTGACCCTTTTTTTTAGATTCCACATATAAGTGAGATCATGCAATATTTTTCTTTCTGTGTCTGGCTTATTTCAAAAGACAACTGCATGAAATAATAATTATAAAAATGTGTTGATAGATTTACTATGTATAAAGATGTAATTTGTATGTCAATAAGAGCCCAAAGGAGGGGGGGAAAGAACAGAGCTATACTACAGCAAAATTTTTATATACAATTTAAATCAAGTTGGTATTAATCTAAAGTATGTTGTATTAAAATGTTAATTATACTCCTCAAGACAACCTCTAGAAAAAAACTCAAAATTAGTAAAAAAACAAAGGAATTAATGTTGTACACTAGAAAATATATACTTAACACAAAAAAGGCAAGAATCAAGCAATAAAGGAACAAAAAAATGATGTAAGATATATAGAAAATAGCAAATGGTAGATGTAATTCCTACTTTAGCAATAATTAGATTAAACATAAATAGATGAAGTGCTCAAATTAAGGGCAGAGATTGGCAGAATGGATTTTAAAAAAACATGATCCAGCTCTATGCTGTCTAATAGGGAAACAATTTAGATTCAAAGACACAAATATGTTGAAAGTAAAATGATGGGAAAAGATTTATCATGCAATCAGTCACTAAAAGAGAGCTAGAATGGCTATAGTAATATTAGAAAAAAATAGACTTTAAGACAAGAATTGTTACTAGAGACAAAGAACAACATTTTATAATGATAAAAAGGGTCAATATATCCAGAAAACATATTTATAAATATACATAAACCTTAACGAGAGAGTACCCAAATACATGAAGCAAAAACTGATGGAGCTGAAAGGAAAAATAGACAATTCAACTATGTTAGTTGAAGACATCAATACCCCACCTTCAATAATGGATAGAACTAGGCAGAATACCAACAAATAAATAGAGGTCTTGAACAACACCATAAATAAATACATATCTATGGAATACTCTACCCAACAACAGCAGAATACACATTCTTTTCTAGTGCCCATGGAACATTCTCCAGGATAGATCATATGCTAAGCCATAAAACAATTCTCAATAAATTTAAAAGGATTGAAATCACACAAAGTATATTCTTTGACTAGAGTGGAACTACATTAGAAAGCAATAACAGGAAGACATTTGGGATATCCACATATTTGTAAAAATTAAACAACACAGTGCTGACTACGCAATGAGTCAAAGATGAAATCACAAGAAAATTTACAAAATACTTGAAGATAAAGGAAAATGAAACTACAATATGCCAAAACTTATGGGATGCAGCTAAAGCAGTTCTCAGAGGGAAATTTGTATGAAATGTTACAAATATGCTAACCCATAGAAACAGAGCATATTAGTGGTTGCCAGGGGTTGGGTGTAAGGGGAAGAGACTGGGACTGCTAATGGGTATGGGGTTTCTTTTGAGGGAGAGGAATCTGCTCTAAAATTAGATAGCGGTATATTTTGTACAACTTTGTGATTATACTAAAAAGCATCAAACTGTGCACTTTAAAAGGGTGAATTTTACATTATGTCAATTATATCTCCTTAAGCTGTTATTTTTAAGAAGTACCTTTGAAAATTCCTTATGTTGACAATTAAGCACTGTTTATGTGATTCCTGAGAATGCGACCATATACAACAATATGCATGTATAGATGTATAATGTATATAGTAATATTTGGGATGTAATTATATGTACAAATGTAAGAGAGAGTTTTGTAGTTATTTTGCTCTATTATATGTTGTGACTATTGATGAATTCCATTAAGTTAAACTTGCATATGACAAAACTCCACTGTACTAGAAAAAGCTTAGGATTAAGAGCCAGGAGACCTAGATCCTAGGCCTACCTTTGCCATTAACTTCCCCTTTCAGGGCCTTTGCTTCTGCATCTTAAAACTGAGGAAGATGTGGGCCATAAGATATTTAAAGTACCTTCTAGTTCTAAAATTCTACAAAATATAACTCCAATCATTGCATGTTTTTCTTTAGTTACACCAAAGTAAGAGAAATGAGACAGACACTGCCAAGTTAGTGAACTCCCTGGGTATTTTTCAGGCAGTACAAAAGGGCCTTTTAATAATATGGGGGCCACTTTGAGTCCCACTACACTGAACTATTGGACTTCAGTATTTACCCCTGCTCTTAGTTGTTCATGTAACAGACACTTCAGTGGAGTTGGTTGGTTAGTTGGTGGAAATAATTATCTGAGAAGATTGTTCCAGACTTTTACCTTAGAGGAAGGGGAGATATGCCTAAGGGTAGAATTGTGAGGAGACGCCACTTGCGACTGCTGTGTCTTGGAATGAACAGGGCGAGAAGCAGGATATGGAGAGAATTCATAGGAGTAGGCCCTAGTTATGAACTTATGAACTTCTGTACTTCCAGCAGTTTATTTCATATTCAAAATGTATTTTTTGTGTGGGTAGAACAATGTTCAGGACAAGGAATTATCTCAACATTTTGTTTTTGTTGATTGATATGTAGAAATACAGAAACACACATATTGCTTAACAATACAAATAATTTGCACCTGAAATTCATTTGCTTGGTCCCTTGGAGCCCTACAGAACAAAATGTTTGTAACAAATACAGCTGTGCTGGCGATACTCTTGTGTTAGAGAAAATAAAAAGTTGGTCTCTGGTCCAAGGAGCTTATAGTCCAAAGGAAGTCAAGGAGGAGTTTTGAGAAACCTGGCTTCTAGTTTGGGTTTGCTATTTCCTTAATGTGCCCTGTACTTTTATGATGGCCTGGTTTTGTTCTTGCTGATTTTTTTTTTTAAGCTGGAATGCCTGTTCTCTTCACCAGCCATCAAAAGCCTAACCAACCTTCAAGGTCCTGCTTAAAAGTCACCTCTGTGAAAAGCTTTCCCCAAGTCCCACTGCCCCCCTCAGTCAAATTTCTTTCCCACCCTCCTTTGTGCTCAGCAGTCCTTTCGTTAGCTCTTTATTATACTACCCAAATCCGCTTATATTAGAGTTAGTTGTGTCTGTGATTTAAGGGTCAGGACCCTGCTTTATTCATTATACTATCTCTCCAAGCACTTACAGGAGGGCAAGAGAAGTCTGAAAACATACAGGAAATGTATATTTAAATAATATTAGTTATAATTTCAAATAATATGTCCAGTATATTTTCCTTCAATCTCCAGATGACCCTGCATGCAAAATGCCTCCAAATTTCCAGCCATGGGTACAATCACTAATCTGGAAAGAAAAATTTAAATAAATGAAAGAGTTTCCCTATGCTGTTAGATTCTTTGAACATCTTTAATACAACACTTCCTCCAAAGGGGATCCTCAATAAATTTTTGTTGTATCATACTGGGACTGTCTTTAACCTCCGCACCTCTTTTCTCTCATCTGTAAAATGGAAATGCTATCTGCCCTATTTCTTTCACAGGGATAACACATGAATAAATGGGAAAATGGCTGTGCAATAGGATAAAGCAGTATGGAAATGCAAAATGTTCTCATTAACTATCCAAGGATTTACTTTGTGTCCATATTGTAGCACTTGAGTACACGGACTTTGGCTAACCCCATTGCAGCTGCATTAAAGAGGATTCTCCATGAGCTGCTTAAGAGGGGAAGCCAAGGGGCTGATTACAGCTTAGGGCCCCCACCACGGCCATCAAAAGTTACCAAAGGGATACTGGGACTTCAAGTTTGTTTCCAATTGCGCAGGAGGAAAGTCATGGCCTCAGCCACCTGCTTCCTGTCTCCACTATGACTCACACCTTTCAGGTCCACTTGGATGGAAGTTCAGATGAAATCTGCTCAGGCCCACTGCCCAGGGACTCCATGGTATTAAGACTCAGGTAGCTGTGTGAAAGGAGGAGCACGAAGCTGGGACCTGAGACCCAGGGGGACTGAGCCAAGGTGATAAGACACTTTTTAGCTTATTCAGAAAAACCAGTTCAATCTCCGTTACTGGTGATGTAAGCATGAGGCTATTAGCTTCTGATAGGATGCACTGAGAGGAATGCAACATCACTCCTATGATATCCTGTCCCAAATGCATAATCTGAGTCTAATCATAAGGAAACATCAGATAAGCCCAAACTGAAGGGCATTCTACCAAATAACTGGCCTGTACTCTTTATTTCTACAATGTACTGTACTGAAAGATAAAAAAAGTCCCAGGAACTTTTCCAGATTAAAGAAGACTAAAAGGACATGATAGCAATGCAATGTGTGATCCTAGATTGGATCTTGGACCAGGAAAAGAATATTATTGAGGCAATTGATAAAATTTGAATATGGGCTGAATAGTATATAATATTGCGCCAGAGTTAAATTTCCTGATTTTGATCATTGTACTATGGTTATGAAAGAAAATGCCCTTGTTTTTAGGAAATATACACTGAAGTATTTAGGGGCAAAAGGGGCATGATCTTTGCTCTTAATCTCAAATGGTCTGGGAAAAAATAATAAAATGCACTCTGTGTGTGTGTGTGTGTGTAGAGAGAGAGAGAGAGAACACCAAAAAATAAAGTAAATGGGGCAAAATATAAACAACTGGTGAATCTGTGTAAAGAGATACAGAAGTTCTTTATTATTCTTGCAACTCTTCTGTAAGTTTGAAATGATATAAAAATAAAAGTTTTAAAAATAGTGAGAATTATACCAAAATCTAAATGTTTATTTAAAAGTTTGCTGTAGAAAATGATATAATTTATTACTTAATGTTTGTTTGCTTAACTGTCTTAAAAAGGAGTGATTTTAAAAACACAGTGATACACTGAAAATTCCAGCTAAGAAAATAGTGAAGCTCTGACAATGCTACCACCTGTGATCTTGTCCTAGTCTTTCAGTGGTTAAAATAGTTTTTAGAATTGAGTCAAAAAACAAACGAGCCACAAGTGCCTGCAAGCCCAACCAGGAGAAACAGTTTAACAATGCCAACACTCACCTCAATGGCTTTATGGATGACAGTTCCTCAGCCTAAATGAACTGGACATGTCAGTCGAAAAGTTGAATTTCTCAAGTGTGCAAACAAATGCCCAAGCTGCCTTCAGCACTTTGGGGAAGGTACTGATGGAAGGTGCTAGGATAGGTCACACTTCCCAGAAGGAAGGTAAGCACAGAAAGGCATAGGGCAAAGATATAGTAAGAAGCAGTGTAGTATATGGGAGGTACTCTGAGGCTAGTGGAAAAACAGAGGTAGGCTCCTCTTGTCTTCGAATGCCCATATTAACAATCTTTGCTGCTCAGCAAAGAATAACTAAAATCTGACTGTAAAAGCAATTTTCATCCATCTCACAATCTCTGGGTAAGACTGGCTACACAAACAGTTGCACAAATCCTTCTTTGGGGAAACCAAACAGCTCAGCAGGTCCTGGTCAGAAGTTAAAGAGGTCATTAAAGGAATTCAACAGTAATTAGAAATGATGGGGCAGGCAATGGCCAGATTAGCTAGGAAATTAAAAGCCTGATGTTGAGAAAAGGAAATGAGGATGGATATCAGGCAGTGGTGTGCTATTAAATGTTTAATAACTGGCTTTCTGTGAGGAAAAAAAAAAAACAACCACCTTGATTTATAGTACTTGCCAATTTCCATGGTGTAAATATTCCCACCATGGCCAAGTTCAATTTACCAACATGATGTCACTGAACACAGAGTTGGAAAGCAATGTACACAATCAGCTCTCACAAGCTAGTGTGAACTGGCTGTACCATACCGATGGTGGTGACTTGCATACCAGTCCTATAGCTAGTCATGTTATTGTAGTAAGTAACTTAACCTTTCTGGGTCTCAAATTCCTCATCTGTAAAATGCCAGCCTCATAAGATTATTGAGAGAATCAAATGAAACTAATTTATCTCCATCTAAGATGTCTTCCGGCTCTGATCATCTACAGTTCTGTGATGGTGTTACCCACATTGGTGGCTTCTTACCTTTTCCCATCTCACATCAAGTCTTGTGAGCAGGGAGAAAGCAGGAGAATCAGAGAGGAAGCTGCTCCACAGTGTGGTAATCAGAGAAAAAACCACATCAACACTGCCTCAGGTATAAGAGGTTCAAGGCAGTGACCACTCTAGATTTTCCATATAGGAGAGATTTCTGGGTGGGAATCTGTTTAGATAGAGAGGCCAGAAAATTTATACTCTTCTACTATTTTAATGATATATTTATTTGGGAGAGCTTAAGGGGTATAAATGTTGCTCAGGGCCAATGCAATGTGTATGTGCCGTCTCTTCCTACACCCCACCAGAATCTGCCTGGTAATGAAGGGTACATAGTGAAACTAGCTAGGGTCTATTCATTTGTTGACATCCAGCAAATATAAAGGGAGTAACTCAGTGCAACTTTTTTTGACTGCTGTCTTTGTCATTTATATTGACTGGTGTCTGGTGACCTAACTTGCCCTCAATACCTCCCTTGCTATGTGTCTGAACTGGGGAGACAATTGCTTAACCTACCCCGGAGACATGGTTTGGTTACCTCATTAGCTCAGAATAGGTACTTGGGACCTTTGTACTTCTTCCTTTTGGAATACCAGAATGTAACTGGAAATAAATAAACCAGGGGTCAGAGGAATAAATAAAAGTGACTAGAAGCTTGGTCCCTGCTGGGATTCCCAGAATTTCAAGCTAATGGAACCAGATGAAAAGGAATTCCGGCCTTAATGTGCTGTTGAAGTAGGATGGAAGAGAAAACCTTCACCCAGCCATTCAAGAAACTCTGAGTGTATAGGAGTTTAGTAAGGTATAAGAGACATAATACCTTGTGCTTCCGGAGGCTGCCAGGACTGGTAGGCGTAGAGATGGGAGACTGCTTAGACTTGGGGGTAGAGAGCTGGCTGCTGGAGGTTCCATTCGCTAGCCCAAGGCAAGAGAAAAGGAAGGGATAAAAATCAACAGCATAAAAAGGAGCAAGTTATCCTTCCCCTCCGAAGACACTAAGAACATTCAAACAAGGTACACAGACAACCAAGTGATTTGGTGAGTAGGAAAAAGGTAAAAAGCAACACATTCCTCAAAAGGGCAAGAACTGCAATCCTCAGTTAATTAGGTCCCTGCGCACTGCAAGGCAGTCATCCTCCCACCCTTTCCCCCCAGTGCTTTCCAATCACAGGGGTCTGTTTCTTTTCAAACCTTTCTCATATTCATTCCCAGGTTTGACCCTAACATCTCTGGAAGGTAGTCTGGGAAGGTATTATTTTGCTTTAATTTTATAGAGGAGAAAATTGAGGCACAGAGAGGTTACGTGCCTTACCTTAAAGGGGAAGGAATATGGGTGATTCGGGCCAGGGCACGTCCCTCTTGGTGGCAGATGATGGGGTAAGTGCGGGACAGCCCCACTGTCAATCTCTCCCAGTCTCTTTTCCTGCTTATCTCCCTCCCTTCCCTACCTAATCCTGGGTGATAAAAACAGGAGGAAAGAAAGAGAAAATGGGCTAGTCAGGAAGGAGGAAAGAGAAAGTGGAGGAGAAACAGAAAGCGAAATGTAAAGAAAGGCTCAAACAGCAAAATGGGCAGAGGATAGAATCAAAAAAGAGGGAAAGAGATCAGGAATGGAGGGGAGGGGAGACAAGAAAGATAGGGTAAGAGATTAGAAGGGAAGATTTGAGGACGTTGAAACAGGGAGAAAAACAGAGACACAGAAAGGTGGCCAGAGTCAGGGCGCACCCCCATTTGTCTCTAGTCAAGAAAATGCTGAAAATGCTGAGATTGTTTTGTTTTTAGCATCTTTATATTCCATCGTGTTTTCAAATTGTTTTATATTCCCTTGCTAATGAGCTCTTTAATATCCAATCATGAAAAAAGAAATGTGGTGCGTTGAAATGGAACAATTAAACAACTTTCAAAGTGGATTCATGTTCAGACATCTCATGCTAAAGTATTTTTTAAAAATCTTAAGACCTACATTGTTAAACAGAGATTTTCTAAATGTGCTTTAAAAACAAAGGTGAATATCCTAAGGGTGTTTGGAGGGTGAGGGGTGGGGGTGGAGAAGAGAGAGAGAGAGACAATAAATAGAAAATTGAAAAAGTTAAGCAGAAAGATGGCCTGAGAGTGGTGCTGTTAGTCCCACAGGTAAAGCTTAAACTGCTGTTATCATGAATATTTCCTGAGGATATATTCCTTCTGCACCACTTATGGTAATGTGTCCCTAGGTTCTGGAAGCTGCACATCAACTGTCGAGATGAAAGAGATATCAGTGTGGTGGTTGCTGAGTTTACCCAAGTGCTAGTGAGCTGAAAAATGGACACTTCAGCTTTTATGTCTGGCTTTAGCTATATATTCACTCATCTCCCACTCATTGAGAGGCCTTCCTTCCTGTCATTCATTGGTCTAGCGGTGGCTGTGGGGCACTACCTATGAGCCAGTCAAAGTATTAGACATTGGGGTTTCAGAGACGAGAAAGTCACTTCCTATGGGAAGGCAAGCAAGAATCCAGTGGAATAAGTGCTAAGACAGAGCCATGCATAGGGTATTATTGGAGCCCAGAGTTCAGACTTTGAAATCAGAGGACTGGGAGGCAAATAAGAAGAGGCAACACCTGAGAAATTTTGAGAGATGAATCTGGAATAGGAAAATCTACAGAGACAGAAAGTGGATTAATGGTTGCCAGGAGCTGGAGGTGGGGGAAGAATTGGGGAGGAATGCAAAGTGTCTGCTAATGGGTACAGGGTTTCCTTTGGGGGAGACAAACATATTCTGGCATTAAGTAGTGGTGATTGTTGCCCAACTCTGTGGCTAAACTAAAACTCACTGAATTGTACATTTTAAATTAATGAATTATATGTTATATGAATTGAATCTCAATAAAGCCATTTAAGAAAAAGATAAATCAGAGCTAGTCAGGCAGAGAGGATAGAAAGGGTATTTTAGGCATTAGAATTGCACCAGCAGGGGCAAAGACAAGAAAGTGTGAAAGAACACAGTATGTTTACAGAAGTGTAACTAACTCATAATGGCTCAAGCACAGGGTGCCAGCAGGGAGTTCAAGGAGATGAGGGTGGATCCCCAAGGGCCGGACCCTAGGGGCCTTTTGAGTGGCCTATTAAGAAGTTTGGGTTTGGTTTCAGAAGGAAAGTCACAGAAGGATTTTAAGCTGGAAGTGATATGATCAAATTTGCATTTTAAAACTATTACTCCAGCAGCTGAGGTAAGACTGGGGTGGGGTGGGGGATGGGTGGAAGCAAAGATATTGGTTAAAAGATAACGCATTAGTCCAAGTGAGGGGTGATAATGGCTTGAAATAAGGCAAGGGGGGAGGCAGAGAATAGACACAGTAGGGACAGGTAAGCTTAGAGTGTTATGTTTACACACCATGTAAGCCACTCAAAGAATAACATGACCTGTGCCAAACAGCACTGAGAATGTGAGACCTAGACTTTGTCAAGGCCCTAGGCTTACTGGAGAATAAAGAATGCACTTTAGGAAAGGCCAGAGTTTGTGGAGCCACAATGGGGCAAAGCAGTCAATTACTCTTTGTAGGAAATGAAGGAGTTAATAGTTGAAAGAGTTAATGGGCCACCTACAGTGCCTGAGGGCTTTCCCAGCAGGACCTGTTCCCTAGCATTCAAGACTAGAAGCAATCACCCAGACTTGTGTGAGCTGACACAATGGAAGTCTTCCAAAATAGCCCTGAACTCCACCATGAGGTCTAACAGATGAGGACATCCCCAGGTAAGTCTCCTCTAGCATTTTGTTTTACATGATTGCTGTATACTTCACAGACTCTACTTTCCCAACATTTGTTAGCCACGCTATAAAGGAGTGGCTACTATACCCACAGTATTAAAACTGTCTTTTTTTTACATACACACTTATCTAGCTGAGAATGAGCCCACTGGCCTTGCCATAATGTGGAAAATTGTTAAACACAAGCATCTCTGCATGTGAGGCAGTTTCCACCTACTGGCTACAGATCTGAATATATAGGCTCTTCTTCAACTTCCAGTTCTTTTCTCAATATCCTCTGAAACTTTTTCACCCAATAAATTTAGGGGTAGTATATAAATACATATTCCATATATGCCTCTCTATATATCCTCTGCATATGTGTATGTTTATATATGTGCCCCGTTCCCCTCCTCAGAGAATCAATCTTAAGCTATCTGTAAATAAAGGACTTTATTTTGTCCTCAACATTCAATAAGCATCATGGAAATCAGGTCTTAATAATTTAACTGCCATTCACTGCATTATTGAAAAAATGCGGATACTTTCCCAGACTTTTCCAGAGTTCCCTGATGAAATGAAATCCAAAGATGGACACAGAAAAATGAGAAAACGTAAACATGCACAGGCAAATGTAGATTCATTACAAGCTGAAGGAGCCCCTACATTTACACACCAGATAAAAACGTATTCATATACACATTTTGTCTGTGGATTGTTCCGGGCGGGGGGGGAAATCTGGGAAGGTGCCATTTGATATGGATTCTGGAGCCAATTCACATCAATGTCAAGTAAAAGAAGCAGCAGGAAATAATGCAAATAGGGTCTGATGAACTGCGTGTGCTCAGATTGGTAAACCCACGTGGAGAGCCTGCCGTATTTCATTCTGAGAGTGACTGGGAATGGCACCACTGTTTGATATCCCTCATTTTCCATTATTCTTCTTCACTAAACATCCTTAGCTCTTGTCTCTGAGCTTCCACTTCTCAGCAGCAGTTTAGGAGTGCTTTGCGGGGAGGGTCTTCTCCCTCCGTGACTTCTCCCTGTTTCTCAGTTCCCTGCTCAGAACCACAGCCTTGCCTCACTGTTCTCACCTCTTATTCATACATAGTCCAAATCCTCTCATTTCTTTCTTCTCTTTATACAGTCCATTTTTCCCCTTTCCAACAAGGTGCACCAAAAAGTTTCCCATCTCCTAGGCTACCTTATCAATCTTACCAACAAAAATAGGATAATAATTACTGCTTCTTGAGTGTCTATGATGAGCCAGGTGCTCTCCTCCCTCTCTCTCTCTCTCACACACACACACACACACACACACACACATACATACATGGTCCAGGTAGGGATAGCAAAGTCAGGATTCGAACGCAGGTCTCTTTGATTCCAAAGCTCATGTGGTTTTTATTTTGAGTTCTTGCTACATAGCCTCTTCCTTTTTAAAAGTAATTGCTTAGGAAATTCCTTCTTATGACAATTTTCTGATGGGGGCTAGGGAGGAGGGGGAAAAGTTGTAGTAGAGAAAAGAGAAAAGAATAGGAAGAAGGTAGAAGAAGACACCAGAGCTGACACTCATCTTTGGGGCTTCTACCCTATTTGATCTGGTTTAAATTATGAAGTGGTTAGCAAGAGCTTTCTTTTCATTCAGCGAACCAGCTGGGTATCATATGCAATGTCGTGAAACAATAGCAAACAGAGCAGCCAGCACGGCATGTAACTACTCTCACGGCACAGAGTTCTCTGGGAAGATGGTATCTGTGCCCTGTCTGTCACCCCCCTCAGTTGGTGCCCTTCAGCTATGCAGCACAATTGCCAAGCTTGGTCCTGCACAGTCTTGGCTCTTGCTGGCTTCTCTGAATGATTATGGCTGTCCTTGCTCTCATGCTCATCTTTAGCTCCTTGGCTTTGTTGCCCTTTCCTGACGAGCCTAAACAAGATGGCTGGTAAGACAACTAGGCTGCCTTACCTATATTTATAGGGATTTAAATACATGAGGGAAAATGGGTTCCCAGGAGTGATGAATAAGGTGTATATGTGGCGGGGATTGGTTGCCAAAGGCCAATGAGAGAGTCCAGTTTCTGGTGTGGGTGGCCAAGGATAGAGTGGGGTTATCAGCCAGGCAGAGTTGATGCTGAGCTCCCAGACTGTGGATTCCCTTGTCTGGAGGCTGGACTGATACCTAAAAACTAGGATGCAGCTGAGTATAAGTTGGGCATAAGTGGCCCCAGGTGTAGTGATTATAGACCAGTCTGGGCAGCCAGTTAAATGAGTAATTATACTTTCTGGGTTCAAGTTCGCATGACCAGAATGGCACAGAAAAAGAAGGGCCAGCTTAGCATCTGCTTTTCTCCCAACCTTTGACTGAAGACCAAACCAATTTAACATTCATTCACTTAGCCCTGGCTGTCCCTCCCATTCTAATCCCAATACTTGAGCCCAACTCAAAATCAAGCCTCTTGGTTTTTATTTAGTGTCTATTTTAAAATACTGCTTACTGAAAATAACCCCAGTCTGCCATAAAAGCCATAAAAATAATTCCAGAGCCCTTTTAATAATTGCAATTTTGATAATTGTATTTCCACAGTTATTTTGGAAACATTTTATCATACATGAACTCGAGTGATTCTCCTGATAACGCTAAGAGATGGTGGCCAGGTGTTGCCATTTTCCTTTTAATCAACAAGAATATAGAGGTTCAGAGAGGGTATGACTTGCTTAAAAGGATAGTGGCTTCTGGGACTTACTCACAGAATCCGTTTCAAAATTCCCTAAAGTTAGCACATCACATACCTCCCACTGTGACCTTTTAGTGATTCATTCTCTGTCTTGTGTTCTCTAACTCCCTAATGCCTTGCAGAGGGAGATCTCAACACATAACTCAGCCACTTCCTCATTTTTCTCATATTGAGATGCTCTAAGCTTTTCTTCATTTCTATCCAAAGATACCCCATTTTCTCCTTATATATATAACAGGGAGTTTTCCTGGAAGGTCATCCAAGTGGAACCAAGGTGGTTTCAGCTTACTTCAGAACAAGGCCAAGAGATAGGTCCTGTGGTTTTCACACATCTATTCCAAAGAGCCCTTGGGCTGGGTGTCTGGATTGCTTTGGCTAATCGTTTCTGCTCAGTGGAAAAGCTTTTGTCTCTTTCCCCAGACCCTTCCATTAGGAAAGTGAGAACTAAGAGCCCAGAGACAGTTCTTCAATGATTTGATCATAAGGTTGGTTCTCAAGCCAAATTCAATCATAGCTTATGAGATACTGTAGCTTCAGAAGATGAACTTTTAATTTTAAATCTATTTCCTACAGTGTCTTGGACAGCATGCAGTTGTGAATCCTTTAAATAAGGGGGAGAAGTAAGAGTCTTCCCTGTTGCAAAACAAATACATGTACCCACTCCAGCAATATTTTGACACAGATGAGTTTCCCTCAAGAAGAGGACATCTGTAAGGAGGTTGATGGAAGTGCCAGGATTGTTTTCTCAGGCTTGACAGTGCTGTCAACATTTATTTCCTGTTCTGCTCAGAACATGTTTCTGGTGGAGCAAGCCTGTTGTCAATGCTCACTACTGGTTTTTCTGGGGCAGGAACTAAAACAAACTGTACTTCTCTTAATCTGTAGAAAGAACATAGGCTTTGTAATCAGTCCAACTTTTAAATCCTGGCTTAGCCATTTCCTGGATTTGTGACCTTAGGCCTAACCTAATCTCTCTGAGTCTCAGTTTCCCCATTTGTAATATTTGAATAATAATATCTCAATTGTTGTTTTGATGATTATATGATAGACTATACATAAAATACTTAGCCGAGTGCCTGGCACATAGGAGAGGTTTAATAAATTGTATCTGTTATTGGTATTACTACCACCACTACTAGAAATGGGAAGAATTGAGTAACTAGGCACTATATAGGCACTGAGTTAGGGAATCCCATTCCATGAGAGATGAAATACCAATCTATATAGTCTGAGGACTAATTATTTGGCTAACTGGTCAGGCATTAGATGATTGAAGGTTTCCTGAATTGTAGCTCATTATTTCCGGTTTTTGCATTTTATTGCTGTGCTCCACAAAACACAACCATTGGCCCTCTCCTGTTCTCTCTTTTTACCCTCTCAGCATTACCATCAGGGTTGGTCAATAAACAACATGGAGCCACTGAAAGTTTTGGAGCAGAGGAGTAACACAATGAAAATGGTGTTTTAGGATGAGAAATGTGGTGGCACCATGCCACATGGGTAAGGGGACAGAGGTTTGAAGCAGAAATGTTATTAAGGAGCCCGTGGAATAATCCAGGCATTAGGTGATCAGGGAAATGAAGGGATTACTGTGTGAGTCATGTGGAGATGGTTCACATGTTCAACAACAATAACAATAGCATATGGTGGACACGAAGGATTAAAGAGTGGGAAGAGTCAAAAATAGCATCAAGGTATTGAACCTGGGGAGGATGATAATTCTATTGTCAGACAAGGAGTTGGGAGGGGAAAATGCTTTTGATTTTTAGACACATTGTATTTGGCACGTATAAGCAGGATTGTTCAGTAGGCATTCACGGGTCTGATATCCAGAAGAAAGGTTGGGTCTGGAGATGTGGATTTAAGAGCCTCCTCCCTGTACCCTGCTATGCCATATTCATCATCACCTCAGCCCCATTATTCATGCTTTCCCCCTGCCAGAAATAGCCATTTCCTTATCAATTGATATTATAACCCTCCTTCAAGTTCCAGTTCTTCTAGGAAGCCTTCCCTTAGCACCCTAGCCCCTGATGAGCTCTCTCCCATGAACTACAATAGTTCCAATAACACTTACTGCCTGTATCTCTCATTCATTTGGCATTTAAACAAATCATTACCATTAATGCTACATTAATGGTGTGGTGGTTACAATTGTGGAGTCAGAATGCCTAGGTTTAAATCCCAGTTCTATCACTTACTAGCTGTGTGATCTTGTGCAGGTCACTCAAATTTTGTGCGCCTGAGTTTCTTCATCTGCAAAACAGGGATACTAGTATCTAACTCACAAGGTTGTTGTAAAGATTAAATTAGTACATGTAAAGTTATTAGAATAGTTGCCTGGCACATAATAAGAACTATGTATTTGTAAATATTTTTCAAAATTTTACACATACACTGGCTCCTCAAAGAAATCATAAACTTCTTAGTGACAGGGAATTCCTATCATTTCTTTTTCTCATAGCACCTAGCACTACTAAGTACTTCACCAAAACTTTGGAGATTTAATTGTATTTAAACACAAGTCTCAGGCCCAGGCAAGCTGATAGGACTCCTATTGTAGGGAGACACCACCGTATCCCATGCACTATGGGGTGCTCAGTGGCCCCCACTATACTGCTTGCTCCAACCATCTTATAAGCAGATTTTAGAAAGAATCAGATTGGGGGAGGGGCCAGGGAAGTTTTTCTCTTCCCACAGCTCTGCCAAGGACACTGCTTCCCTTTGGAGTGGAGCTGTTGGGCTGTCTAAGACTGAACACTGCAAACAAAGGTGCCTAATTACTTGTGGCGCTGTGCTCAATGCAGCACAAAGAGAATGACACAGACACCACCCCATCCCCTGCCTTCCCAAGTCCCTGGCCTGGAGGTGGAGGAAGGGGGAAGGAAGACAAGAAGCAAGGACTGTCCAACAGAAACCATTCCAATCACCAGACTGGACATCCCACATCCTACTTCATGTCAGTGGGACCCTTGCAAAGAATGCCTGCTGGGATGTCAGGAGAGCTGGGTTCTGGCTGCTGGATGCTAAATAGTTGTGTAACATTGGGAAGACCCCAAGATCCTAAACTTTGTATCTTAGTTCTCCAGTCTAAAAAAAAAACCCTGAATAATTATCCTTTTCCAACCTAATTCACAGTGCTATCATGAGGGACAACAGAGGTGATGGATTTGGAAATACTTTGCAAAGTGCACAGCATTTAATTAATGTAAAAGATTGTTATCTTAAAACTCTCTTAGCTAGAGAAGAAAGGTATTGTTGTGCTGTTTAATATAATAGCCACTAGTCACATGTGGCTAGTGAACATTTGAAGTATGGCTAGTCAGTATTGAGATGTGCTGTAAGTGTAAAATACTATGCAATTTAAAAGAATGTCAAATATTTCAATTATTTCTTATATTAATTACATATTGAAACAATAATATTTTAAATGTATTACTAAATATATCAAAATTAATTTTGCCCATTTTGCTTAACTTTTTAAAATGTGACTAGTAGAAAATGTAAAATTACACATATGGCTTGCCTTTGTGGCTCACGTCATATTTCTATTGGACAGAGCAGGCTAGACAGTCACCTCCAGGAAGATCAGAACAACTAGGTCCCTCTATATTAAGCAATCCAAAGCAGCCTGCTAGGTTTAGAAAAGAAAGACCCTGGGATACACTTCTCTCCTGGACCCCCTGCTGTTTTGTGTCCCTTGACCTTCCCTTCTAAAGGCTATAGAGAAGCCATTCTTTCTTGGGCATTTGGAAACACGGAAGGTTGGACTTTCAGGAATAGGTACATGTGAATTGGGGGACGGGAGATGGAGAACATTGGATTGCTACAACAATGGCTTACTGTTGAAGAATAGCAAACTAATTATCACATTACAATTCTCTCAGCCTACCATGGTGGGTAATTAGCTTCCTTGGGGGCTTCTTAAAAAAAAGGAAAGAAAAAGAAAAGATTCTTTCTCAGCAACTAGCTATTTGGTCCTTTTAATTCAATTCAATTCAACTGGGGGCAAAGTTACATAAAGGGAAAATTAACACATTAATGACTGAAATGTAAACAAAGAGAGACACACTAGAAATGTCTTTCTTTAGTTCTGAAGCCAGGCTTACCTTTGCCCATCAAAATGGCAAGTCCTGGGTTAATCAAAAACGTGACACTGCATAAGCTTTCCTTCAAATATCCCACAGGAGCCTCCTAGGCTCAGATTTTATCCCTTTACCACAGTTTTTGGCCTGCTTTACAGACAGACATGGCTAATGTGACTTGGAGTCTAAGAGTCCATCAGCTCTGCCCAGTGAGAATGAGCTCCTTACTCCTTACAGGAATATTATATGGACAACCAAATCCTTCTTTAACTCAAGTTTAGTGCTTAACGATAGACATTCTATCTGGGGTAAACTCAATATTGGCAGGAGTGGGCATTGAACTTGAAAGGAATAAAGTAGAAGGATTTTGATTTATTCATGGGGCAGAACAAGAAAGAGACAACTTCAGGACTAAGGACTAAGAGGAATCAAATTATGGTGCAAATTACAGACCAAATAGCATCAATTTACAAAATTTTAAGTCAAACTTAACCCAGTTATTAACTGAACCATGAATTGGACCAAATATATATATACACATACATTGGACTTGGCTCTAAACAAACTGCCATGGAACAGACTTGGTTATCTAACATGGATCCTCCTATCCTTTGGGGCTGGAATCATGTGGAGGCTCTAAACACATCATCTGAGATGAGCCCAAGCATTCTGGAAATTGCCATGAAGGTTGTACAGATTAGGGTGTGGCTTTATTTATGTTCATAAACATAATGAACATAAATTAAAATTCCAATTCTTTCTACTGAGAACACCACTTCAGATTGGTGGTGGGGAAGAGTGGTTGTTTGTAATACTGATGCCTGCCAAGTAAATTCTCCTCCCCACCTTAAATTGGTTACTCTGTTTATCTTGTGAGTTTGAATAAATCCTTTTTCCTTTTCTTTAGTGAGGGAGTTCTGAAGGAGCAAAAGCAGATCTTGCCTGCTTAAGCCTGGGTTGGGATATATTATAACTCTTCAATTTGACAAATATTCATTGAGTCTTAATGTATTCCTGTCCTGTGTCTAATATCTTAGAGTCAGTGAAGTGAAATTCTGTAGGTAGCATGTTGGAGATCAGTGATTTGATATATGTTTAAACTATGTTTAATTATGGGTAGTTGTGTTCATGTGTGCTGGGTAACTAATTGGATACAGTCTGCAAAGAGAATCTATTTACTTCAAGCTGATACCACCTGAGAATTTCTAACTAATGGGTTATATGGTGGTTTAAAAATAGGTCTACAAATTCTTCGATACTTCTCCCTTGAAGAGGTGGAGTCTAATTCTTCTCCCCTCGAATGCAGTCTGGACTTAGTGACTGTTTCTAATGAATAGAATAAAGGAGAAGTAACAGTGTTGGCTTTGGAGACTAAATCATAAAAGGTACTGCATCTTGTTCCTTGTCATTCTCTTGAATCACTCAAGTGGGATATCCTGCCAACGGCCATCTTGGAAGTAAATCCTACAGCCCCAGTTGAGCCTTCAGATGACTATAGCCCCTACCAATACCCCAACTACAACCACACAAGAGACCCTGAGCCAGACCCACCCAGCTAAGCCACTCCAGAATTCCTTGCCCACAGAAGCTGTGAGATAATAAATGCTTGTTTTAAGCCACTACATCTTAGAATAAATTGTTTCATAGCAAGATAGTTAGAAATTCCAGAAATAGTGAGTGCTATTTCTGAAAAATAATTAGCTAAGCAATTATTGCCAGGCTTTATGAATCTTGACCAAGTGTTTTAAAGTGTGTTTTTTGCAAGTCTCTGCTTAAGAATTGTCCAAACAATTTTTTTCCTCAGTCTCAGCATTAAAACCTAGGTCTTTATAGTTTCAGCAATATGAATTTACTTAGGTAGATTCGTGTGCTCTTCTGCACATTTGAACAAGATATCACCAAAGCACACATATTTTTATTACTTCAGCAAACATTATCTAAATGCTTACTGGGTGTGTAGCACCATGCTGGGTAAAATAGGTGTTTCTGTGCATCTATTCATTCACAACATTACTTGAGCATCTACTAGAGGCCAGGCACTGTGCTCTGCACTGAGGATACAAAAATGAACGTGATACCTTGTGGGGCTCAGTATTTAGTTGGGGAAGTAGACAGGTAAACACATACTTTACAACACAGTGTGGTGAATATTACCCCAGAGATATGAATGACATGTTACAGTACTGCAGAGAATAGAACAACTATCTCTGTGTGAGGTCTTGAAGGATGAATAGGAGTTTTCAAGCAAAGAAGACTGGTAGATTAGAGGGATGGCATTCCAGGTATGGGGGAACAGGTTGTGCAAAGACATGGAAGTAGTAAAAGCCTGGGCTGCCTTTTCACACTTTAGTTTCCTCTACCTGAGAATAAAGAGATAATGGCTGGTGATAGGCATGCTCCTGTGTGAGCAGTGTTTGACAGGCAGGACAGGCTGTTTTACTAGGCATAAGTATTTTAAAGCCAATAGGCTGCTCAAGCTGCCCCAAACTGAAGGGCTCTTGTGCTTCCCCAAGGCTTTCAGGCTAGAAGAATTCTCAGGCTAGATGAACCTTGAGCCTTGGGAGGACAAATGTGTAAATCTTCTGGACCATATAATTTCCTTAGTGTGAAGAACTCAAATTGTCTGTGCATGAGTCTACTAAGCTTCTGAACTTGGACTTCTGTGGACTTTTATTTTTAACATTTGTAATAAAAGAATGGAACACATTGCCTTGTAGATCAGTGCCACTCAAACTGCTGGTCCAAGACAAGATAGAGGTTGCATCCGAACATAAATCAACATACTGCTTCTCTCATCAATAAAATCATGCTCTGAAAAAAAAGTCAGCTGAACTAAATGGTTTGCTTAGTGGCATAGTTGATTTACATTTGGCACAAGCTCCTAATCTTACCACAGACTGGCTGATAACAAATAGTTCATGGGTTGGCAGTGATCCATAGACCACATTTTTTAGATAACTCACTATCCACTAAGTAAAATCTTATATGACTGTTTCCATTCAGAACCTGGTCTATGCTTTTTTTTCCCATTGTGAGAGTGAGGCAACTTATCTTTTATTTTTTTTAATTTTTTTATTTTTAAATTTTATTTCAAAATATTAAGGGGGTACAAATGTTTTTGTTACATGAATAGCTTTTGTAATGCTTGAGTCAGAGCTATAAGTGTGCCCATCAGCCGAATAGTATTCATTGTACCCGTTAGGTAGGTTTTTGCCCCTCCCCTCCTCCTTCCCCCCAAGGCAACTTATCTTGTCTCCCTTTTTTATAATTGTATATATTTATGGTGTACTTGTCTCCCTTTTTGTTTTGGCTTCTAATCAGTTCAGAGTCAAATCTGAAGCTCAAGTGCATCAACTGTGTTGACACTTCGGGGTGTCATTTTTTACATTCTTGTTCTTGATTGTGATTTTCAATTTCAAATTTATGTTTGACTTGGTTATTTCATTGAATATGTTTTTGCCAGATGATGTTGAAGATGATGACAATGATGACAACCATGACAATAAGCATTACAGCAAGCATGGCAAGTGGGCCAGATTTCTGGTCTGCATCCATTTGAGTAGAATAAGGGTTATGGCTGTGCCTCCATGACTCCAAACAAATTTAACTGTTTTAGTCTCTGAATTGATAGAATTGGTTTTCATGGAGACACAGTGGTGTTCATGAGGAACTCATTCTTCTGCATGCAGAGGGTATCAGCCTCCTTAAATGAAGTCAGCGTGCACAGGTAGCAGAAGAGCACTCACCGTCTTGGTCGTTACCTGAGTCAGCGGGAGACTTGCTTCGGCGCATAGGGCCAGGGCTCTTGGCTGAACTCTTCTGAGGCGTTGGGGACGCCTTTGGGCCAGCTGTGGCTGAGGGATTTCCCTTCATGACTCGGCATTCTGGGGCAAAAGGACACAGACAGCTTAGTAGAGGGTAAAACTACGACTCAGCATGTTACCAGCCTAAGCAAACTAAAATAACCACAGGTCAAAGCATCTAAGTGGATCAGGACTACAAGGTGGTCCTCATTGTTTGTAGGAACTATGGCTCTGGGAAAGGAGGTGTGGGGGAAACTTCCAGAAGTCACCTGGGCTAAGCTAGGTATTTAAGTCCCTGGATTATGGAAACAAGGGCAGGAATCCAAAAGCAGATCAAGTAGGTAATTAAGTAGTCAACTCAATCATTTGTGTACAATTTAGCCATGTCCCAGAATAGCAGCTATTGATATAATGTTTAATTAATTTCCTTGGAGTAGAGATTGACAGCTCAGAGGTTGCAGCCACACAGATGAAACATCCATGAGTAATTTAAAGGAGACGGGGGGAGCTACCATTTATTGTCTATTACGTACCACACATTGTAAAAGGCACATGATGGATGTCATGTCATTTTATATAAATAAGCACTACTACCACCACCACCATCTTGCATTTATAGAGTTCTTTTTTATGTTCAATGTACATTATCATAATCCCTTATGCTGGTTTAATGAATTAATGACTCTGCCACTCAGAATTGAAGAAAGCTCATGGGTGTGTAGGAGAGACTGCCAAATGTTCCTGCATTTGCCCTAGCCCCAGTCTGATACATCTGGAGTACGCTTTCTATGCAGGTTACTCAGCATACCCTACTCTGGTAATTTTGAGCACTGAAAGTGCTAACTTTAAGGAGGATTATTATATTCATTTTGCTGCCGAGAGTACAAAAAGCTTAAGCCTCTTGCTTAGGGCCACAAAGCAAGAAAGTAGCAGAACAAGGACTAAAAGTCAGGTCTCCTTAGTCCCAGTTTCATGTTCTTCCCACTACAGTTTTTCCAACCTTATGCTGTGGTGTGCAAAGTGGAAAACAGCAAGGCAGAGGATAGTGTTACCTCTTTAGACACCTCCTTGTTGTCTCTAAAAATACATTGAAATGTAAATTAACTAGAAAGATTAGGGGAGATATTCTGGTAAATTGAGTTTTTTAGGAAAATGAGTTAAGCAGAATGCCCATTTTTGTTTCATTTCTTGTTTTGGTCAATGAACTTTAGTGATCACAGTCCAGAGCTGGAGATGTAGAAAGTATAGGAAATTGGACATAGCCTGGGTTTTGCTTAGCTCGTCTATGGTCATTTGCCTCTTCTGAAAGGGAACACAGCAAAAATGCCACCTCTTTCAGGGTCCTTGTCTTTTGAGTTGTTTGTAAAGTCTATATTAGTAAAACTCCCTCTGTTTTTCCTCACACTTTACTCCTCCTAAGTGGGAAATATGTTTTGAATGTGTCTTTCCATCAGGATCCCATCTTGACCTTGTTGCTGTGTGAGCTAATTCACATTTAACTTATACCTGGAGCCTGGACTCAAGCAAAGGGAGATGGGCAGATGTTTAGCTCCTTCCTGAGGTTAACAACCTTCTGGAATCCTGACTCACAAAACAGGGGACTGGGGCAGCAAGGGGTTTGACACGAAGAATACAGTAGAAAAATCTTTCTAAAACGGAACCATCATTATGAGCCAAATAGCTGGAGGATGTTGACTTAAAAAAAAAAAGTGTATGTATAATATCCAAGTTCTGACTCCAAATGTTCCTTCCTGTGGTCTGATTGTACCTGTTAGCCCATGTGACACAATATGTGGTTCAAGAAATATGGTCACTATTGGGGCAGATGGTGAATTTTATTGAGTTTGGAAGGTGGGACTCTGGGACATCCTGTCATCCTTTCACTTAGTGATCCATATATCCAAATATACAGGAGAAAGACTAACAATATCTGCCCTTAAGGGACCATGCATGGATGTTCTCCAGGCCATATAAACCCATGGAAATCCTATGGGATAGAAGCAGGGAGAACAGTGGAGCAATAAAACCCAGGTGGTTGTGCTTACCATTTTCATCCAGAGAAAAGTCATCCTGAGCATAGCGAAATTTTTCAGGACCACAGGCAATAAACACATCATCATCACCAAAGAAATCATGGAGACAGGTTACCTGTGGATAAAGTAGAAACACTGGATTGGCATTTGATGGTCTTGTGACAATGAACCTCACACCATGTTGACAGGGGGAAAACCTTCATATATAAGCCATCATCCCCAGCTCCCAAGGATCTCTTTTTTCTCAAAACTCCTACCACGCTCATAAGTCTGCACCATGAGCCCTAGCGAGTGATGATACACTGAGTGCCATTGTCTTTCCATGTTTCACGTGTGGTAGTCTTGTTTCTACTGCATCAAGAGTAAATTGAGATTGTGTCCAAATGGAATGCCCCCCTCTGAAGAAAAGTCATCCAGCAGATGGCCCCACAAATGTCAGCTTTTCTCAGAGCCTCAAAGACAGAGTGCTCCTGGTCCAACTCTGGGGCCAGGGATCTAGGCCAAGGCAGATGAAGAAAATCTTCTGCAGCCTATGGTGAATAGACCCTGTAGCTGGCCCAGAAGTGGAAATTCTTCTCTTTATTGCATGTGTTCTAAAAGAAGGACATCATTTCTTAACTGCTTTGGACACATAAAAATTGGACTTTTGCTAAAAATGGGCCAAGAACCTGGTAGTGGCCCAGAATACCATTCCTCCCTAAGAAACCAGGAAAAGAAAACTGTGTTGACCACTTAAAACTTCATCAAGAGCAATGGGTCCCAATAGGCTTGAATCTGTGCTGGTAGAGCCATGTTCCCAGGACCCTTCCCACCCTCTAGCACCTTAAGTATTGCTGCTTCTCCACAACAGAGAGACAGTCTCCCCAACCCCCTTTCTGCACAAAGAAATGAGGGTCTCTGGGAAAGTATGCTGCTCCCTGCAGTCTCCCCACTTCTCAGCTTTCCTAATTACATCTGGTAATTAGTCCAGCACACCAGGGAAACCCCAGGAGAAACCATAGAGTCAAAACATGCTTATCCCACGTCTTAGTTTGAAAGTGTTCAAAGCCTCTAATTGTTCTAAGCTTCCCATTCAAGCTGCCAGCAATGGCCTTCCAAAGGCACAGTGCTCGCAAACTAACAACAGCTCACTGGGTACAGAGAGCAATATGTTACATTAGAAAAATGCTTATATTAATGACATCATCCCCTACCCAAGGTCAATTCGATCCCTGTTCCCCTAGCCAAAATGATTGCAAGCTTTACATAAGGGGAGAGATGCTTAAAGATTATCCCCATTGTTTCAGCCTCCCAATCATCCAAGAGATGCCAAGAGAAGGGAAGGAGACTTGGAGGACTGCCAGGGTTGTTCTCATTAAGCCTCTTCCCAGTCTTGGGTCCTAACCTCATCAAATAGGCCAACACCCTTCTTCAGTCCACTTGTCCCTCACCCATTCATTCCACAATCATGCAATGACAATCAGCGCTACCACTGATTGAATGCTTACTCTGCGAACTCTGCTAAGTACTTCCAAATCTATCACCTCATTTTATCCTCACAACAAACCCTAGAAGTCATTATTATTATCTTTGCTATTTTAGAAATGAAAAACCTGAAACCCAGAGACAATAAGTAAATTATTCAGGTGGAAAGCAATGAAGCCAAATAAACACAGATCTATCTGACTTCAAAGCCTGTCCTTTTAACCACTCAGCAATACAAAGCACTTACATACAGTCCAGGCACTGAGGAGACAAAGATGAATAAGACTCAGGCCATGGCTTCATGGAGCTCACAGTATGATGAGGTGAGACACATTGGAATAGAGCATTTCAGTTTAGTGTCATGAGCAATTGATCACCACATCCAAGTGACACCAATCACTGGCTGGCACTGTTGGTTCAATAGGCCTCCTGCAGATTGTCCTGGTAGCGGATCTAGTGACACAGGCCATATGGCTTCGAGCCCTGCTTCCAACCTGCCACCAATGTCTTGGAGTTTGACTCAATAATATCTGGAGCCCCTAACTTTGATATGTCAAGTGTCTCTGAATTGTTTACACCCTGCCTCCTCCTTGACCCTGAAGATCTCTGCCATGTCTTCTTGTTTAAGGCTGCCCTTGACCCTGACTAACTGCCTTTTTTTTTTTTTGATCACAAGTAAGGAAAGCATCACCCTTTGATGTCCCTCTGCTAGTGGTCTCTAGGATTTAGCACTTTGATTCAAGACCTGCCTGTATTTTATGTGTACTCACCTGGTCCTTCCCATTGGATCACAGGTTTCTGAATATAAAGACTAAGTTTATACCTCCTTCTATACCTTTCCATGGTTCCTGGTAGAGAGCTTTTCACACAGTGAGAATTTAGTTAGGGCTTTTTCTGCCTAAACTGCATGCAAAGAAGGCAAGAAGGAGGAACATTCAGAGGCTTTGTGAGGATGTATAAAGACAGAAAAGTAGGAATAAGAAAGATGGAATCAATTGTGGCAGACAACAGAGACTAGCATTCAGAGGCTTTGAAAAGTAACAAAAATACACAAATTTAGGAATAAGAAAGTAGAAATGACTGTGAATTCAGAAGTTATTCTTCACATAACTATGCTAATTATCTTGAAAACTTAGATGAAATAGATGATTTTTTTTAAAAAGTCTAAATAATCAAATCAGCTCAAAAAGAAATAGAAAATCTAAACCAACTAATAGCTGTACAAAGAATTTAGTAAGTATTTCAAACAGCAACCTTCCATTCTATAGGTTGTCTGTTCACTCTAGTGATAGTTTCCTTGGCTGTACATAAGCTTTTTAATTTGATCAGGTCCCATTTATTTATTTTTGTTGCTGCTGTGATTGCTTTGGGGGTCTTCTTCATAAATTCTTTGCCTAGGCCAATGTCTATAAGAATTTATCCAACGTTTTCTTCTAGAATTCTTATGGTTTCACGTCTTAGGTTTAAGTCTGTTATCCATCGTGAGTTGATTTTTGTGAGAGGTGAGAGTTGTGGATCTAGTTTCAGTCTTCTACATGTAGCCATCCAATTTTCCCAGCACCCATTTATTGAATAGGGATTCTTTTCCCCAGTGTATATTCTGAAATAAATTTAAAAAAACAGCAACCTTCCCCCAAAAGTCACCAGAGCATTCATTTTAGAGGTATTTGTGGAAATTGTTTCTCAAGAAGAAAACCTAAAAGCTTGAAAGCTGCCATCTCAGACACATGCCATGATATCCTATTGTAGGACAATGAAGACTCACAGATTGCTCTGGGGGTTGCTGTTACAATGACCCACCCTCCTCCAACCACAAGCCTCTCCACTTCCACCCAGGCTTTGGGAAAAGGCTTTGAATAACCCCTCCTTTGGGGAGCTTCTAAGAAAGGCAAAGTCCCCTATGCTTCTGACAAACTCACAATGGTGTGGCCAGCTTCAAACACATTCATGTTGCAATCCAGCTGTTCAGCATCAGGTTTCTTGTGTGATCCCATTCCACATTTTACTGGTTCCCAAATGCAGACAAATTCACATTGTGCATGTGGATACCCAGCTTTCCCCAATGCCTTGGATATCGAGACACAGTAGCCCCCCAACTTTGTTATGGGGTTAGAAGAATAGAATGCTCTCCATCTTAAATATGGTGAACCCAAGTCATGGAGAGTCAAAGTGGCCCAAGGATACACAGCTGGCTCATGGCAGAGTTGGGACTAGCATTCAGGGTCCTGCTTTAATTCAGGACAAAACAATTCAATTGCCTGAGAGAATATATCTTTCTAAAGTCCTGACTTCAAAGGCTTATATATAGCCTAGACAGGAGAGTTCCCATTTGTCCTAATCAATGCCCAACATGCATTAGAACATCTTGCTGGATTGAAAAAAGAAGCTTCTTTATGTATCATATTTTAAATCTATGTACAAGAAAACTCCTATTCATTACTGCAAGTGGCAACTGAATATGTGACAGAGAAGGACAAGGAGAAGGAGGGAGAAAAGAAAGAAGAAAAAGAAGGAAAAAGAAAAAGGAGAAGGAGGAAGAGGAGGAGGAGAAGAAGAATAGAGTATAAGAACTAATTCTCAAATGAAACTCACACTCACTTAACACTGGCCTTTTAAAATTCCATGGAGGTAATGCAACACAAGACACAAAGTCTGTCTTAGCTTACACTACAATGTAGGACTTTCCAAATTTACTTTTTGGGATAGAATTTCCATTATGAGGTCGCAACAGAAGTAGTAAATATAATAATCATTGTAATACCACTTACAGCATCCTCAGGGATCAAAGGTCTTGCTGACATCAGCTTCAGTATGAGTCATACTTGCACATTTAATTCAGAGAAGAGAACACAAATACATGACACCTATCTTTATAATTAATCAACTGCCAGCACAAAATCAATAAAATCAACTCACATTAACATTGAACCATTAACTCTATGCTCTTCTTTTAAAAAAACAGCAGGTGTTGGGGGAAGGGAGCCAAGCTTGTTTGTGCATTAGCGTGAACAATAGATTATATGGATGGTTCAGTGGCTTAAATGTTGAAGTACAAATAGGCAAATAGAGACAACAGATTACTGTGTGGGAGCAGTTTGAGTCTATCAGTGCAAATGAAAATTCACCTTCGTGACTTATTTAAGCTTGATTAGATGGCAATAGACCATGTTAAGTGTGGCAGTTTGTACGGCTCTGCTGCAAGAAAATTCACCTTACTATTAAGTTCGAGTAAATGTTACTCCAACGTAAAGTCTGCTTTTTATCACTGAGCTCCTTTAATGTCAAAATTTTCATTGAAAGTTAAAATTACTCAAACTACATAATGCTTTATAGGGCCAAGGAACTCTGTGAGAGTGTGAAAATTTCATTGAAATAAGGGCCCTATTCTAAAAGAGTTATAAAGAATAAGCAAGTTGGAATAATAAAATAATTTGAAACAGGCCGGCTCAGGTTGACACTATTTTAGAGGCATAAAGAGCAAGGCAAGCGCAGAAGATGGAACAATTGTAATCATGAACTGGGGAAGGCTTCACAGAGAAGATGACACAAAAACTGAGTCTTGAGATGAGGTAGGATATAAGGTTGAAGAGATAGGAGGATTCAGCAGAAGTGGTAATGCATGAACGAAGGGAGACAGGCAGAGTGACTTCTTTAACGCCATGGCGGGGGTAAGTGAGTTGCTCTTGCGACCTAGGGTGGTATCATCTGATTCTGACCTTAACAAAGCTGTGCACAGCACAATTGCCCAGACCCATCTGCCAACCTTCTGCACAGATGAAACATACAGTTGCCTACTGATGGAATTCAGGGTGAAGAGGAGGGCAGAGAGTGTCTATGGGGAGGGGTGGCCCCAGTGGTGAAGAAGAGGGAACCCCTGTGGCAAGGAAGACAAACCACACTGATTTTTCAGTCTTGCCAACAATGTGCCCTGCCCATGGAGAGTGGCTGGCAAGCTTTGCAAAATGAGTTAATGAAAGATTTAGTAAACATTACAGATGAGGCTGTTTCTAAAAGTTACTGCTACTCTCATTCTGGAACATTTCCTGCCTGCCAGCCTTGGACTGGCTCCAGTCAGAGGTTGGCACAGAGTTGGCTTGGTGAGCTGCAGCAATGTTTCTAAGACAATTCTGGCTTTCTTATCAAACTTGTTTTCCTGGGTTATCTTGAAGTCTTACTTGTGGGTTTTTCATGAGAACATTTTTGTCTGGGCAAGCAGCTCCTTGGTTCTGCAGTGTGTCTTTTGGCACAGATCTTTTTATTCAATGCCCTGAGTTTCCCTAAAATCTCTGCTGAAAAAATAACAATGCCACTTGCACTTGCACAATATTTTTACTATTTTCAAAACACCCGCATTTATAGTATATTATGTTCTCTTCCACACCTCTGGTTCTTCTCTCAACCCAATCCAATCAGACTTCCATCCCCACTGCTCTACCAAGACATCTCTTGGTAAGGTCAACAATGGCTTCCATGGTGTCAAATCCAATGATCATTTCTCTGGCCTCATCTTACTTCACCCCTCAGCAGCACTGGACATAAGTGAAGCAAATACTTTCCCTTCTTAGCTTCTGGGAGACAACAGTCTTCTGAATTTCCTACCTCAATCTCCTTTGCTAGATTCTCTTCCTCTTCCAGACCTCTCAATGTTTGAAAGCCCCAGTGCTCAGTTCTCAGACCTCTTTTCTTCTTTATTTACATATATTTACTAGGTGATCATGTCTAGTCCCAGGGGTTTACACACTGCTATGGTTTGAATGTTTGTCCCCTCCCAAACTCGTGTTGAACCTTAATCCCTAATGTGGCAGTATTGAGAGGTGGGTCCTTTAAGAGGTGATTGGGTCATGAGGGCTCTGCCCTCATGAATGGATTAATCCATTCATGGATTAATGGATTAATGGGTTAGTGGATTAATGGGTTATTATGGAATGGGACTGGTGGCTTTATAAGAAAAGGAAGAGAGACCTGAGCTAGCACACTCAGTCTCCTTGCCATGTGATACTCTGTGCTGCCCCAGGACTCTGCAGAGAGTCCCCACCAGCAAGAAGGCCCTCACCCAATTCGGCCCCTTGACCTTGGACTTCTCAGCCTCCAGAACTGTATGAAATAAATTCCTTTTCTTTATAAATTATACAGTCTCAGATATTCTGTTGTAAGCCACAGAAAACAGACTAAGACACACACTTCCTATATGTTGATAATTCACACATTGATATGTTCAGGCCCTTCTTACCCTTGGACTTCAGACACGTATATCCAACTGCCTGCTTAATATCTCCACTTGGTTATGTGACAGGCATCCCACACTTAATATGCCCAAGACTGAACTCTTATTTTCTGCCCCCCTCCAAATTCTATTTCCCTCCAGCTTTCCTTATCTCAAAAAATGGTACCATAATTCCCCCAGTTGCCCAAACCAGAAACCTGAGAGTTGTTTTAAACTAGGAGCCACTTTTCTCCCTCTCCATGGTCACTGTCCTAGTCCGAGATAAGCTACAATAGCCTCATAACCATTCTCCATATGTCCACTCTAGGCAGTGTGCCCTTCCCCCATACCCCCACATACACCCATTCTGGTTTTCATACAACAGTCACAGCTGTATTTCACAATTTTAATCAGTCCCAACACTCTTCTTTTTAAAACCCTCCCAAGCCTGCCCATCATAGATAGAATAAAATCCAAACTTTTTATTTTGGCCCTATATTATCTTAGTCCACACATGCTAGCTAGCTCCAGCTGAACTTGTCTTCCTTCTATTCCTCAAGCCCATTAAGACCTTTCCCACTTCAGAACCTTCACTCTCGCAGTTCCCTCTACCTAAAAGATTCTCTTTCCAGATATTCACAGGCCTAGCTTTTTCTTCACAATCAAATCTAAAATATCACATATTTTAAGCCTGAGCAACCCTCAACTTATGTGCCATTTTTCTTTTTTTTAAATAAGTTAGGCATTATTATTTAAATTATTTTATATAGTCAATATTGTGTAGATTCATCTACATATTTGCCAGTTTATTTTCTCACCATTTCTTGTTATATCTCAGGCCTTTCTTTTGGAGTCATTTTTAAATTAGGCACATTTTAAAATTAGGCGTATGTTAGACCTTCTCATTCTATCTTCCATGTCTCTTAACTTCACTTTTGTATTTTCCATCTTCTTATCTCTTGGATAAAATATTCTGGAAAATATCTTCAAATCTCCCAGTTCACTCTTTCTCTCTTCAGATGTATTTATTTTGTTGTTTAACCCACTCACTGAACTTTAAATTTCAATGATTATATATTTTTGTATTTAGAAATTCTATTTAATTTTTTCCCACACTTGCCTGGTCATAGTTAATAGTCTCTTTTTCTTATTCCATCTTGATTCCATGTTTTGTTTCTTTAAGCAATCCATAATAAAGTTATTTTATGTCCTGTATCTGATAATTCTAATATCAGATGTCCTTGGGATTCTGAATCTGTTGTTTCTGCTAATTCTCCCTCATGGTGGCTTGTTTCCCTATTTGCTTAATAACTTCTTTATTGTGAACTCATATTTGGTTGAGCTAATCCCAAGGGCCCTAGGTTGGGGATGTTAGGGATGTTATCCTCCAAAAAAGATGAGAATTTTCTTCTGTCACGTGCCAGGAGGCACTAACAATATGGGGCCACTTTTTAATTGCTCAGCTATGGTTTCTCTTGCCACATGAGTAGTATAAATTTGAACTTCAGATCTGTGTAAGAGCAAGCTTTAGGTTGCAAACTCTCAGGAGGATGCTTGTAGTAACAACAGACAAAACAGCAGCCATAATAGTGGACTTATTTATCTTGTTTTCCACCTGGAGTCATGACAAAGACAAACAAGTTTATAGGTAGGTTTCTTTTGATGTCAGGAACTTTTTTTCCAGCCTACTATTTTATTAGGGTGTATCCACTTTTAGAGGTCCCAGCTTAATGTGAGGGTTGCAGTTTCAGGTCCATCCCTTTTCAAAGACCTTACATGCCCTGTATTTCTGTTAATATCCAAAGCACTTGGATCCAGTTATGGAGTTTTGTATCTAGGGAAGCCCAAGCTTTTATACGCTGCCTGCTTCTCTGGTTTCAACTTCTGGTTCCTGTCCCCTCTTCTGTCCTTTTTTTTTTTTTCAAGCTTAGCAAAACATTAGAAAATGATTGTTATAGGTTCATAAAACAACTAGACATAGAATTCCCATATGACCCAACAATTCTACTTCTAGGTATATATACAAAAGAATTGAAATCAGGAACTCAAATAGATACTTGCACATCAATGTTCATTGCAGCATAATTCACAATGGCCAAGAGGTAGAAACAACCTTTTGTTCATCAAAAGGTAGAAAAAACAAAGTGTTCATCAACAGATGAATGGATCAACAAAATGTGGTGTATCCATACAATGGAATATTATTCAGCCACAAGGGGAATGCAGTTCTGATACATGCCACAACATGGACCTTGAAAACATCATGTTAAGTTAAATAGCCAGACACAAAAGGACAAAGATTGTATGATCCCACTTATATGAATTATCTAGAATAGACAAATTCATAGAGATATAAAGTAGATTAGAAGTTACCAGCAGCCAGGGGGAGGAAAGAATAGGAAGTTATTGTTTAATGGTTACAGAGTTTTTGTTTGGGGTGTTAAAAGTTGAAAAAGTTCTGGAACCAGATATTGGTTGAACAATATTGTGAACGTAATTAATGTCACTGAATTGTACACATAAAATGGTTAAAATGGCAAACTTTATGTTATACACATTTTGCCAAGTTAAAAATATTAATAATATAATATACCAAAACCATTGAATGATACACTTTAAATGGGTGAATTGTATAGTATGTGAAATGATATATCAACAAAACTGTTAAAAAAGAGAAATTTTAAAAATATTTATTAAAATTTATCCAGGATTTACTTGTATTGTAGCAGGAAATCTTTTTAGAATACTTAATCTGCCATATTGCAGAAGCAGAAGTCAAATTTTACCTATTCAGAGAGGTCGCCCCTATTGCCCAATCTAAACTAGAACCACCACTACTACCATGAGTATCTAGGCTCCACAAGAATAGAGGCCTCATCTGTTTTGTTCACCACTGTATCCCCACTAAGTTAAAGTGTAAAAAGTCACACATGTTTAAAATATCATTATCATTGGTAATAGGAAGAGTAAGAAATGTCTAAAAACCATAATTAAATCTTAGTTTCAAAATTAAAGGACATTGCAGTATGTAAGGTTATCTCTAGACCATGAGTGATCACTGTCCTCTGCGTCATATGGACGAGAAAGTCATAAGAGATGAAATTGACTTGTTTACTAAATTCTGGATCTATTTGTTTTCTAATTATTTGCCTAAAAATAATACAATGTCAACCCCCTCCATGACTAAAGACCATTTCTTTAAGTGCCTCAATCACTCTATGGGTTTTGTCTTTTCTCCCTCTTTCACCCATCAAAGCATCCACTTCTTAAGGACACTGACCATGTGCCTAATTTCTTTTGTCTTGTCCCATGGGGCTTAACTATAGCATGTCACCCATCCCAGGGCCTTTGGAGACAGCGTTGACTTCCTGATTGTGGAGGAAGAAATTGATATTCTGTTCCCACTATTTGTGCCATTCTCTGAGAATTCCCAGCCCCTCTGCAGCCAGCTTACCTATCCAGTCAGTCAAATTGAAGCTGACTCTTGATCCTGCAGCCACTAGACCTGATTGAGTCTCTCTCCATTCTTGCCTGGTGAAAAGTGACCGGTCCTCAGAAGCTCTTTTCATAGGCCTCTGGGCTGCAAAGTACCACAAGAAACTCTAGGAGTAGATTGTGTTCTGTCAACTGACTCTTCTACTGGTTTTCTTAGCCTCACAGCCAATGGTGACTCTCCTCACCCCATTCTAGAATTTTCCCCAGACAACCCAGTTAGACAAAAATCTGAACAGTTATATCTCAGCTGAGATACTGGCCCTCAAATTTATTCTTTTCAACCTTTACAATAATTTGTCTTTGAATGGTGAAGGGCCATAATGACCCTACATAGCTTTTGCTGTTATACATTTGTCAGGTGCTCTCACCTCCATTACCTCATTGGATTCGTTAGCCCCATTTTTAATAAATGAAGCACGAAGGCCCATGAAGGTTAGGTGACTCGTACAAGGTCATATTGCTATTTAGTGACAGGGCTGATACTAGAACTCAAGATTTCTTATTTCACTCTGACACACTGGGTACTGAAAGCACTTATTTCCTAGGTAGGGGAGACCTGGGTAAGGAAACACTCTGGGTAGCATGAAAATACCAGTGGTATGGAAAAGAGGGGCACAGAGGGCAGATAGGAAGGAATAAGACTTTCTACCCTATTTTACCAGGAGCTGGTTGTGGTTTAATAGACTGAGCTAGGCAATACCAGCCCCCTTGGAAGCCTGGCAACCCCTCAATGCTTAAGGGTGTTTTTTCCTTAGATTTTCTTTGCCATTTTTCCAAGAGTCTGTGTCAGCTCCCACTGGGGGCCTCTCAGGGATGAGAACAGCTGCAGAGGCACTGGAGTTGGGCTGCTGAGTACATGCCCAGGACTGACACCTGCCCTTCCACAGGGCCCTGGGGACAAGTTGGCTCAGAGAAGCATGGACAAGACAGAACTCCATTCATCAGAGAGAACTGGGGTGGAAAAACCCTGCTTGATCCCTTGGTACCATTAAGCTCTAAGGTTGGCTCTGGGCCCCACACAACTCCAGGTTGTTTAGTAAGGTCAATTAAAATAAGAGCGTGTGCTTGTAGGGCCCATTGCACTTATCTGTTGCATTTAACAGTTACCTGATATCTGCTACACACAAAGCATGGTGGGGGTACGGATTTGGAATTCTGTAGGGGAAGGAAAGGTTTGTTAAAGAAAGAAAGTTAATGTCTATCTACATTCTAGGTTACAACTTGCCACTGACTCACTGCTTTCTCTCTAGGTCTCAGTTTCCTCTGCTGTAAGGTGAGGGTGCTGGTCTAGAGCCTTTTGAGGTCTATGTCTTTTTTGTGTGACAAGCCCTTTTGAGAATTTGATGAAAGCTATGGATCTTCTCCCTAGAAAAATGCATATGTGCCCATAGATAGTGATTTTTTCCATGTAATTTAGGGGATTTAAGCATTTCCCTGAAGCCCATCTGTAGACCTCAAGCTAAGAGCCTCTGGACTAGTGAGTTTCTGAGGTCTCTTCTAGCTCTGACAGTCTATGAAACATTCCAGGTTGGACACAGTTAATGAGCAGAGACACCAGGGCCAGAATGCTGGCAGCTGTCATGGAATCCCAGAGGCTTAACTGTACCCCCCTTCCCAGGCTTCCTGAGACTCCAGTCCAAGGGAAGCAAAAGGATATAAGCTCATTCTCTGCAAACTGAGTCCAAGGGAAGCAAAGGCGTGCAAAGTGATTTACGGCAAACCAGAGACTGGAGTGTGCATCAGACCATTGCCTCCCAGATTGCTGGAATTCAGCAAGGATGCTAACTTTGCAGGATAGAGTAGGCACAAGAGTCATGACCTCTAAATGTTCCTCAATCGTTGGTTAAGGATAGGACAAAAAACATGACTACTCAATTGGTAAAAGACATACAGCTTAATTATAGGTGTTCTGAGATGGTAACTTAGGAGCTAATTCCCAACATGGCTGGGCAGAATACTATGACCATATACCTAGTGCCTTTCCTTACACAATATCCCCTCCTTTGTAAGTATATATTTACTACCATTAAAAAAAAAGGTCATGGTAGGAGAAAAGAAAGAGGTTTGATGGGACCATCCATCAGGGTCCCAGTAGGAAACACATGACATTCTTAAAGTAGATAAATATATTGAGTAGAGTTTAATAATGGGGATTAGTTACAAAAGTATGGGCAGGATACAGACAAACCAGAGAGGATACTATAGCATTTGGGGAATAGTAATAATGGGGTTCATTACCACTGTTAGAATGGAAGGAAAGAGGGGAGGTAGCCAGAACTCAGAGGGAAAGAGAGAGAATGACAATTATATAGAGAGGACCCCCTGATAAGAGCTATGACCTTCTTTCAAGGGATGCCCACCAACCTCTCGGGCAGTGTGCCAGGCAATAGATAGCCTAATCTCACTCTTCTCTTCCCTGCCGGTGCTCCCCATTGACCAAACACAACCAGAGTCCAGACGACAAGGGAGCCTGTTGATACAAGTCAGCCTCCCAGGGCACAGAGCAGGGTGGAATAGGGTAGAGAGCAGAGAGGAGACCTAGAGAGGAAGGCCTGGAGAGTAGATCTGCCACTGTAGGCAAGAGGAGAGAACTGATATTATAGCCTAGAATACAGGAGAGATGTGAAGAGCAATTAGGCAATAATAGTATCATTTTGCATTTGTAAAAGGCTTTACACCTTTCATACTGCTTTCAGCCTGTTGTCTCATCTGAACCATGTAGTTACTGCACAGGCAAACAGGTAGTTTTATTTTAAGGGTAGGGAAACTGAGGTTCAGTCAATGTTAGGTAATTTGCAAGATCAAATGTCTACAAAAAGAACAGAAACTAGAATCTGGGTTTGGACTCCTGGTCTAGGAACATTTCCACTATATCTTATTATCTCTTCTGTATCATGTTTCGGTCCACAAAGCTGTTTGGACAGGCCTTCAGAAAACCGCTTCTTCTGACAGATGTGAAAATGCACCACAAGGGCAACAATGAGGGGGAGAAGTATATGGATTTCTTCCTCACATTTATAGGAATCGGTCAGTGGGTGGGGTCGTGAGGGAACAGGCTGAGTTGGAAGGCAGGTAAGTGAATACAATATTCTTTGCATTACTTTCCAGAGCAGAGGTTCTTAGACCCAGCTGCTGCCAAACTGCCTTAGTCAAAGTCCCCTATCCTCTCTCCCTGTCCTCTCTTCCAGCCTCTGGGTGTGCCGCCTCCTCAGCCACATACTTCCAGTGTAAAGGATGTGGTTGAATGAAAGTAAGGAAAGAAATGGAAATGAAGAAATGACAAGTTCAAGGTAAACACTAAGAAAACAGAAACAACATCTCTTTTAGAATTCAATTGCATAAAATAAAAAGTATGTTCACATTTGTTCCAAGTTGCATGTAAACTATCTATTAAGTGTTCAAAAATGACAACCATGAGCAGATCCACCACTGAGTTTGTAATTAGGTGGGATTTGGGGAAAATTCTTAGTGTTTGGTGTTCTTAGGAACTGCAACAGTGCCTCATGGAAGTGATGAGCCAGGCACTGGATGTGAAAAGATGCTTGGGAAGGATGAGACTGCAAATGCCTATACTTGCTACCTTAGGCTCCCTGCTTGGAAGATAATTTAAAAGTTAGGGAATACTAGAAGGCTCAAGACCAATAAGCTGTCACAATGCACGCTTCTAGAGCAGTGGTACTCAACCAGAGGCCATTTGCCTCCCTGCAACATCCTCCTCCCAGGGGACATTTGACAATACCTGGAGATATTTTGGGTTGTAACAACTTGGAGGAGGGGTGCTACTGACATCTAATGGATAGAGGCCAGGGATGCTGCTAAGTGTCCTACCATGCACTGGACAGCTTCCCACAACAAAGAACTATCTGGACCAACATGTCAATAGTGCCAGGGTTGAGAAGTCCTGCTCCAGGGCATTTGGTGACTATCAATATATTACCATAGCCCTGGCTGCCATACTCTCCACTCTCCACCTCTAAAGATGGATTCCTTGCTTCCACCTATGGATCCCAGGCTGGACACTCCTAGAATCAGCTCCATCTCAGCAGGCTTCTGGGCTAAGGCAGAATTTATCTCCTTTTCCAGGGTGCTGTTGCTGTTACAATTGTCTTTTGCTATTTAATATTTGACCCTTGGCCTTGCTTTAACCCTAATAGAAGCTTATTTCCTAGTTGCTAACTGCTTGTATGGTTAATGACTCACAGCCTGCCTAGACCTCTGGGTTTTGCAAGCTCTTCTAGTCCTGGCATCCTTCCCAGTCTCTGAGGTCCAACTTCATCCATGGTTTCAGTACAACACTGCCTTACTCATTCCATTCTGGGACACCAAATAGAGTTTGGGCTGGTAATTACACTAGACCTGCTGCCTCTTAAGTCTCTGTGAGAAAGATGCCAGCCCCAGGAAAGAAACGACTCAATGAACTATCAACTAGTATAAGAAGTCCTCCTGCTGTGACTGTCAAAGAAAGATGAGAGAGAGAGAGAGAAGATGCCTTCTGGGGCAGCAAATTTCAGAAGACTTCTGTGTCAGCTGGCTTAAGCAGAGACAGAAAGATGTCCTACATAATGTTTTAAAGCCAGTTAAGCACCAATTTCATATTTGAAGAAGAAAAAGGCTGAGAATACACTGAAGCTCCACAGCTGAGATAATGTCTGGTTTGGCCATTTCTCAAGTGTCAGCCTCAGGTGCCTAGAGAGGAGTATAAAGAAGGAATTTGAAACAACAACAAAAAGTATGACCATGAAGGCAGTAGAACTAACTGCTGTTTTTCTAACAAAGCTCCACTCCTGACTTTTGAGACTCAGGCAGTGTTGTGGAAAGGGACTGGCTTCTAGTCCTTGTTTAGTCACACATTGCTGTGTGATCATAGATTTAAATGGTCTATGCCTCAGGTTCCTCATCTGAAAAATGGAGCAAATACTACTTTGACTGTGTTATAGTGGGTTTTTTTTCAATTTAGAACAAAAAGAGACAGTGAATATGAAAATGCCTTGAAAATATTTAGTGCTAGATGAGTACAAATTATATCACAAAAGACATGTGACCTGAGGGAAAATGAAGTCAGATAAAGTGAGACCAAGAAAAGCTGGTAAAGTGAGTCCTATTTTGGCAAAAAGAGAGAGAGAGAGAGAAATCCACTGTCTTTTTCTCTGTCCCTACAGAGCACTTGACTTCCACATTCCAGGCATAGTAGTACCTATCTTTTATTATTATTATTTTATAAAATCTCTATGATAAAGGACTCACCAACATTACCGATACACTCCAGAATCGATCTTTTAGTCAAGAAATTCTTCTCAATTTGTTCACTTATTGAATAACATTTATTTACTGCCCATGATAATTCAGCTGCCATGGTCATTGTTAGGAGTACAGAAAAGAAGACATGGCTCCTGGCCTCAAGGAGCTGTTAGTCTGGTGGAAATTTCTCATTTGAGTCGTTTCTATCACAATGTCCTTCTCTTCTTCCATCTGACCTACATTTAATGGTCCAAAAAATTGACTTTTGGACCTTGTTTATACAATCATCTAAACTGCTTGGCTATTCCAAGTTTTGACTCATACCAATTGCTTTTTCAGCCTGTTAAGGATTGTGTACTTACACAATTAAATATGTTTCCCTAAAAAACAGGGGGAAAAGTCCAAGTCCGATATATTGGCAATGAACAGCAACGAGTTGCTGGGAAAGAATGTGTTGACTGCAAATTCCTGATAAGTTAATTCATGCTAGAATGTTCAGTCATGGTCCTCTAGGCAGTCCCCCAACCCTGGGCAGGATGCAGATGCCCAGAAAGGACCATAACCAAATCTGAAGGAATAAATCTCTAAGAGCAGACATTCTCATATCTCTTAAAATCTGATGAAAGATACTGAGGGGCTTTGATGGCTCCTTCAAATCACCTTCTGCAGGTAAACCATCTTCTGTTTCCACCTCCCTTTAGTTCATCTTCCCATTATGCTGATCACCATTTTTTTAATGAGCCAAATTGGTTCAAGCTCAGCCAAAAGTCAAATACATAAAGAACTAAGGCTGATGTCTGTGTTAAAAGAGAGTTTCTGTAACAGCCCTCAAAGAGGCCAGGAGACAAAATGCTTCTCTAAAGACATCTAGGAGGAACAGCTAGTGAAAATCCTGTATTCTCCTGCCTCACAAAAAGGCCTTTCTTTTTATCCTCCAAATCCATTCCACCTCCCACACAGAGAGGCAGGACTAGTGGCAAGTTTCAGCAGGAATGCAAATTGAGGGATGTGTACAGGAAGACAGAAATAGACTGTATAAAATGGCAGCCAGTGTGATCGCCTGGAAGGAGCTCAACTCAAACCTTTCCACTCTGAGCAAAGCAGCCCCTGTTTACATTTGCCCCTTGCATGGGCTGCTGGGACCAGAAGTCCAGCTTTCAATGGTTTCTAGCAGCAGAACAACCCATTGGAGGGCCAAAGGCCCCCTTTCCGCTGTACCTCTTACCCAAATAAGTGGTAGGATCCACACTGGAGGGACAGGAACCTTAGATGGGCGGAATTTGCACGATGAGATTTCCCAGTCCCAGTAAGGACCAGGCCTGTTGTAGCCGCTACAGAGCAACCCACAGCACTGGGCGGGGAGATAAACTGCAGTCTTTCCAGTCTCATTTTCTTCACATTTACAGTAGATCAAGGGTCACGTAACTAACACATTGTTGGAACAGAGAGTTTGGATGAATTTCATTTTCCGGTCATTGGAGGCTAGCCTTTTAAAAAATTCACTTATATTTTGGTTCCAAATCTCATTAAAGAAAAAACTTTAAAAAAAACCTGAACCCCCGTTTGTCATGCTCTTATTAGGGTAGAAAAAAAATTTTAATTATTGCAACAGTTCTAGGATCATATCTTTTCATCCTCCCAGTGTCTAGCACAAGACTAGGTGCATAGTAGGTCCACAAAACATCTGTTGCTTTTAGGATTCCAATGAGCCATCATTTCATAGTATTTTTTGTGTGTCTATATAGCTGATGTCCTCTCTTTTTCAAACATATACAGCCTGAAGTGCATCTATTATTAATCTAATATCTTCAATTTCTTGAAACTGTTTCCTGTTTTGCTTATTATCTCTGTTACTAACAGTCACTGACCTAGGACCTAATTGGGAACTCAAGGGCAGATGCACATTCTTCTGGTCATTTTTGTGCTGAGGCTACACTTTAGCCATCCAAATTCAGCTCAGAGGAGACAAAGTACAGCAAACAGGATAACATGGAGCCAAAAGAAGAGGAAAGGAAGAGAGACAGGGAGGGCCACTCGAAATGCTTGTTGGGCCATGGTTCAGAGAAAACCGCCTCCCTAGACTTGGCTCTCTTTCTAGGCCAGGCCTCTGTCAATAACACATTTATTGGCCATCCTGACTTCAGCCTCTGATTTGCCCAATTCAAATATACTTTTTCCAAGAAACAGCACTCCTAGTCATGGCCCCTGACCATTACAAACAATGCTGTTGAAAGGTCCAAGTGAAAGAGGCCATTTTCTCCAAATGAGTCACCACCACCTGGAAAGTTCTTGGAAAATGGAAGAGGTGCCAGAAGGCTAAAAACAAGGAAATGTTGTCCTAATTTTTGCAAAGGGGAAGAAGTATATCTCAGAAAATATAAACAAATAATTAGCTTGATGCTGATACCCCGAAAAAAATCTAAAAAGGATTATTTGAATATAGTTTTTGAGCACTCAAGAGAAATTATGATCGGTACACACAAATAAGGGTTGACAGAAGCCATGCCCAGCTAACTTTTCTTTTGATAAAGTTACTAGACATCCAGGGGTAGGTGAAAGTCCATCAGAATATATTTTGTGTACTGAGTATACTTTGGGTCAGGGTTGTTAAAATACTGCCCTCCTGAGTCCGTAGCAGAAATCATTAACTCCTCACAGCAGCCTTTGCCATTGAGTTCCTACCCAACCTCACATTCCTGTTCAGTGGGCAGTCACAGCAGTTCACCTGCCGTCCCAGGCTTAAGGCCTGGGGATGAACAGAGTACATAAGACCCTTAAGGAATCCACAATATAGTAGAGGAAGTGTAACTTTGTTATAGTACCAAAATGGGACCTATCAATTCTGCTTCAAAGATAGGGAATGAGGGCTTAGGAACACTTCACAGAGGAGATAACATTTGAAATGGGTCTCAAGAGTTGAGTAGGTGTTCTCCAGGTAAAGAAGGAGAAATGCCACAAAATATGAGTCTGAAGTTTTTGAAGTTAGGTCTTGATTATACAATTATTAGCAAATTGAAGAACTGGGGGTTGAATATCAGTACAATGAGTTATAACTTTAATTGAACAAACTTGCCAAAAGAATCAAAATCAATCAAAAAATTGATGTTGAATGACAGAATTAAGATTTAGAAAGTTTTTAAAAGCCAGGACTGATGGGCCAAAGCAAAAGATTTTTAATGTTCTTTTGAGTTCTGGGAGAGATTATATTTAATATATTTAATAAATGTAAGGTTCTACATTTAGATCTTCAATGTTCAATTGTATAAGAGGGAGCAAAATAGACATTAACAGAAGCCCTAGGATTTTAGTTAATCCAAGTGTTAATATGAATCATCAAGGGGGGGTTAATAGTGAGGAATAGCATGACATAGTGAAAAGATCTCTCAAATGGGAATTAGGAAACCCAAGTTTAGCTCCATCTATTCCACTAAGTAACTGTGTGATCTTGGTAAATCATTTCTCCTCTCTGGTCCACACTGTCCTCTGAAGAAGCTGGACTCAGCAGTTTCAAACTATGTTCTTCAGATCCTTATGATTCCTCTTGGGCTACCTTGGGGGACAAGAAGGAAGTTGAAATGATGAAGGTTCTATACCTCTCACCCTCTTTTCATCTCGATGAGAAAAATTCTACTCTTAACTGCTTTAAGAATTGGAGTTCTGGCTGAGATTTCATTTATAAAAGAATTCCATTGCAAAAAAATAATATTTTTAAACCATTTAGCTCTAACATTTCAATCTTAGACTACATTGGTAGGATCATTATGTGCAAATCAATGAAGTTAGTTTCTCTATACTCTGTAGTGTCCGACAATATTTGAACTCTTTCACTCTGAACACCATGTTTTGAGAGGGACATTGACAAAATGGAGTTCATTTTGGGAAAGATGACTAGGGTGGAGAAGGATCTGGGAAGTCAAACCATATATTTAAGGCAGTAGCGTTGCTTATCCTGGAAGACAGAATATGTGAGGGGGGCATGATAACCATATTCAAACATTTGAGGAGTTATCCTGTAGAAGAAGGATTTTCCTTATTCTGTTTAGCTCTAGAAAACTGAACTAGAACTAATGGACAGAAAATTTTCACAATAGATTTTGACCCCACATAAAAATGAACATTTAAACATGTAGACTTACAAGGTAATGATCTTGCAATAAGAACAAAAAATGAAATATAAATTTTGTAAAACAGAAGAAAAAAGTTATCATTCTTTTCATACTGTCTACTCAGAAAGTCCCAGAAATGAACTAAAAAATATTTGCTCCAGTAAGCTACTTCAACAAGCTGGCAGCATACAAGATTAACATACAAAAGTAATAGTTTTCCTATACTCTAGCAATAGTCAATTATAAAAAAGTTATGGGAAAAAAGGTCACATTTGTAACAGCAAGCAAAATTATAAAATACCTAGGAATAAATCTATAAGAAATGTATCAGATCTATTTGGTGAAAATTATACAATATTTACTGAAGAAAATAAAAGATGTTTTAATTTTTAAAATATTTTAAAGATATCAGTTCTCCTTAAAATTAGATATAAAATTCAAAGTAGCTCAAATCAAAACCTCAACAAAACTTTTATGAAAACTGACAATCTGATTCTAAAGTTCATATGGAGGCGAAAATGTACAAGAATAGTGAATAATATTTTGAAAAAAAATCACAAGTGAAGACTTACAATAGATTATACACATAGACTATATTATTTAAAACGGGGAGGGTGGTTAATTAGGTCAGAAACAGGCAGAAATAAGTACATGGAACAGAGATTATGGATGAATAGAGAGTCCAGAAACAGAACAATGTGTACATGGGAGTTTACTGTATGGTCAAAGTGACATCAGTGGAGAAACAATTAATTGTTTCATTAAGTGGATTCAGACATTGCCTATCTATTTGGAAAAAAGGTAGACGACCCCCCCCAGCTCACACCAAACACACAAAAAAAGAGATGAACATAAAAGGAAAAAACAATAAGAGTATTTGAAGAAAATATAGAAGGATTTTATTAAATCATCTTTGGGTAAGAAAGGCCTTCTTCAGCAAGACCCAAGACACAGAAGCCACAAACAGAAGGAATTAATTTGATTATGCCAAAATTAAAAACCTTTGTACAAGAAAGATGTGATAAATAAATTAAAAATTCAAGTTGCAAGATGACATATTCAACAAAGGATTACCTTCTAAAATATATCATATAAAAATTTTTAAAAAGAATAAACAATCCAGGAGAAAAATGGGCAAAATAAATAAATAGGCAATTACTTAATTACTTAATTTAAAATTGCTGAACATCATGCTCACTCAATCTTGATAGTATCAGGGCAATGCAAATTAAAGCTGCAATTATATATTATTTTTTACCCATCAGACTTGTAAAAATTTACAAGATTGATAAGTCATATTGTTGAAGGTATGAGAAAACAGCACTCTTAAACACTATAGATAAAAATATACATTTATAGAGCATTTTGGGAGGGAAATTTGGCAGAATCTATCAAAATAGAATTGATCCAGTAATTCTTCTAGGGATCTATCTAATCGACGATATGTATACAAAGATGCTTCTTGCAGTCTTGTATATAAATGCAAAAATTGGAAGCAACCTAAATATCCCCCAATAGAGGACTGTTTAATAAACTGTAATATATCCATACTATAGAATATCATGAAGCTGCTAAATAGAAAGCATCGGAAATATATGCACCCACACAGAAAGCTCTAAATGGTGCAAAAGTAGATCACAGAGAATGGAAATTATGTGATCCTATTTATTTAAGAAGAAAAGATACATTTATACAGCTATCTCTACGTGTAAATCAGGGATTCTCAACCTTGGTGCTATTGACGTTTGAGGCTGGATAATTCTTTTTTGTGGGGAGCTGTCCTATTCATTGTAAGATGTTTAGCAGCATCCCTGGCTTCTACCCGCTAGGTGCCAGTAGCACCCCACCCCCAGGTGTGACAAACAAAAATGTCTCCGGACATTGCCAAATGTCCCCTGGGGAAAAAATGGCTTTGGTCGAGAACTACTGATATAAATGTATAGAAAAAGGCTAGAAGGATATACATTAAACAGATAATAATGGTCACCTCTGAAGAAAGAAAGGGGGAGTGGGGAAAGGGAGAAGAGAGAAATTTTACATATTCTCTGTCTCCTTTTAGACTGATTGAATCACCTAAACACGACAATGGACTAATATATTATGTGTGTGTGTGTGTGTGTGTGTTTAAAAAAAAACAATAAAAAACAATGAGCTTCCTGTCTCTGGAGATGTTCAGAGTCTAAAGCATCGCTGGTAAGAGGAGTTCTTGCCTTGCATGGGAAGTGAGACTGGGTGACTCTATAAAGTTTACTCTTTGGCCCTAAAAAGTTTCATGCTTCTAAAAGGAGAAATTGCCAGTATCTTTAAAATAAACCAACTTCAGACTCTTACTTTCACTGCAGTACATTTTAAAGTTGGGTCTTATTAATTTCACCTAAGCTCCTAAACTGTTACTATAAATCCAATCTTCAGGTCTATTGGGAACTATCTCCCTATAAAATGAGAAAAATAAACCAATCCCAAATATGCAACTAAGCAAATAACCAAGTTATTTTCCACTAAAGGCTCATTTGTAGCTCTTTGTTTTCTCTGTAACTGGCTTTAAATCATCTGTACATTTCATTTACAGTAAAATTTACAGCTACAACGCACAATGCTAATCCAGGGTTTACCCTTATCATAGCTGACTTGTTCTTGTCCCTCTTTGAATGATGGCAAACAAAAGCATGGAAATGAAATTAGTGATACCCAAGCCAACTGCTTTATCTAGCTCCTGAGTTTATGGGATTAGCAATGGTCTCACTGGAAATCTCTGGGTTTGGTTTTATGAATAAGAGCTATTCCAATTAGTAACAACTGTGAAGCTGATGTAGTAAAAGCATTCGTGGTTGCAGTTTGCTCCTAATTTCTGCATCAGGAGCCCAGGTCATGTAAGAGAGTCTAGGGATTCAGTCAGAATCTTATTTTTGCTATTGTTGGACAGAGGTATATAAGGCCTTGCAAGTATTCAGGGCAATAGATAAGAGATCAAAAGCAGGATTGTGTAAAAAGAGCAAGGTTTGAAAAGAGATGAAATGGGATGGCTGAGAAGAGGTGGAGAAAGAATGATGGCTTCCCTTCATAAGAATCCTCTTGACTCCAAGCTTGAGTCAATGTTTCTTTGAAATACTATCTTTGTTCCATTTCCAGCATCTTTGCAACAGCCTTCATTCTCTCCTTCTTCCATGTCAATTCTCTTGGAGAGGTGGAGTATGCAATACATTGGCATATTCCTGGAGCAATTATGATACAAGAAATGTACCAATATGGCTTTGTTTCAAATTTAATGGAAATGCAGTCCCCAAGCCATTCAGTTTCCCCACCATCTCAGCTCCACAACTTGTTGGCACAATTTTCCCCCTAGGCTCCAAAGAACAAGATGAGGACTTGCCTGCTAATGAGCATCTGCTTGGAGAAGACAGTGGCTTTGAGATCATAGGAAAATAGTAAGCTACCAAAGGCAGGCTTCATCCTCAGTCATTCCCAACCTTCCTAGGTGAAGGCAGATTCAGGGGATGCCTAGGGCTGGGGACAGCCCTATGCAAAAGTGGACTGTGGAGTCACAGAGTGAGATGTCTCTCTACAGTGCAAGTAGAGAGATGGTGAGTTGCCCTACCCTCACAAATGCCTTTCCCCATCCTCCTGCCTAGATACCTGGCTTTCCTCTATTCTCAGAACATCAGAGCCACAACTATTTGTTTATTTTGTCAACAAATGCTATTTAGCACTTATCATGTGACAGACACTTGTGCTGAGTACTGGGGATTTACTGATAACAAAAATAGATGTGGTTCCTGCTCCCATGTTGCTTACAGGCTGGTAGGGGAGACTGATATTGACCAAATAGTCACCCAAATAAATGTAAGGTTGCAACTGTGGTAAGGCTACCAAGGTGAGGTACTTGGTGCATATAACAAAGGAACATTATTTAGACCACTTACCTAGCCATCTACCTCCCACCTGACCACCCACTCACTTAGAAAAGACCATCAGCACAGCAGTTGATGGTCAGGAAGAACCTAACCCACCTAAACTCAGGCCAAGGTGCAGAAAGCCCTGCACTTCCCCTAACACCTCTTCTGGAGCTGGGGTGCACAGTTTTGAGGCTGTCTACTTCACCACAGAACACAAGCCAACGGGGAGTGTGATCAGGTAGAAGATGTCCTCTAGTTGTGAGGGAAAGTTGGCAGACAGGCAACATATTGGCAGCAGGGATTTGAAGTGTTTTAAATCCACAGTCCTCCAGCACAGAACAAGGTCCCAAGAAAACAGTGTATGTTTTCTCTGTATGGGATGGGGCAACCAAAAGAGCTGGAAGGGACCGGAAAGGACAGATTAGGTATGGCCCAATTTAGCCATTCTCAATCTGGCCAAAGGCTAGTTCTGGTTGAGTCTTTGGAACTTCTGATTCTAAAACTCACCACAATTACGGTAATCATCTTCTTCACCATAAAAGGGCATGGCCAACAAGCCCCCTGGTTTCAAATAATGTCCACAGTCTTAAAGAAGCTTTCCATTGTGGGGAATAAATGGAAAGCTTTTCACTTATTCCCCACAATAATGACAACTTTTATTCTTTACCAACTACATATCACATATTATACATTTTCCTTGCCACATCTTTTTCAGTTTATGCCAAGGTGGGGAAAAACTAGTTAATAAAACTACTTATTTGCAGTGGTCACAATCACCCAACCCTATCTTTGGCTTTCTCATGTGGGCTAGACAACAGATGTTCTTAATGAAGATTAACTGAAATTTAATGGTCCTAATTGCCATTTGCACGGGCCACAGATACCATCAGGTTCACACGCTGCCTTTCATGGGCCTTTTATGCCTTACCACATATCAGATTTGTATTTGACTGGAGCGAATCTGACTGGCAGTACCTGCTGGCTGCTCAGTGTCAAGATGTTGGCATAGCAAAGGCTCACAGGCCAGAGAAACACGGAGCAGTGGTGGGAATGGGACTGGCTAATATGTTTCCTAATATAGCTGCTTTCTTAGGTGCTTAGTAATGGCAGGAAGGGGTCACTTTGGACTGGATGGGACTCAGGATCTGTTTAGAGGATAGGCAAGGCACTGGGTAGACTGACTTCTGTGTTTTTATACAAACCTGATCCTGCTCTCTTTTGCTCTCAAAAATATTGAAAAGGTATTATAATACAAAAATAAGCAATGGATGTGAACACCACTGTTCACACAAGGGAATATGTGACAGGTTCAACAAATACATGAAGAGGGGCTCAACCTCACCAGGATCAAGAGGAATGCAAACTGAAACAAAAACAATATATTATTTCTCAACTATCTGATTGGCAAATGTGAAAAAAAAAAGATACATAACAAGCATTGGTGAGGGTGTCAGGAAATTAAATTTGTGGACGCATTGGAGGGCAATTGATAGTAGCCAATAAAAATCTAAATATGTGTTTTCCATAACCCAGCAATTTTACATTCCCATACCCACTTTAGGACACCTTCACAAGCGTGTTCAAGGAGACATATACAATGCAGCATTTATTGGAATAGCCTCAAACTGGAAGCAACCTAAGTGTTCATCAGTAGGGAAACAAATGAACTATGGAATACCATGAAGCTGTTAAAAAGTATGAGATAGTCCATATTTTCTATGACTGCATGTAACACATGTATGAATGCATAGTTAAGCTCTGAAAGGCTACATATACAAAACTGGTTACCTCTGGGAAGGGGACTGAGGTGGGAAAAGCTGGATTAGTCAAAGAGGTCTTCAGATTTATCTGTAATACTGTAATATTTTATAAGCAGAAGTATTCACATATTACTTATATAATTAAAAATTAATTTAAAGGCAATATAGTTATATTAGAAAATATGTAAACCAGAAGAAAAAAAATAAGCATAATCCTGCCACCCGGACACATCTACTATTATAAGTGTGGTGCATATTCTTCCAATCTTTTGTGAATCTCCATATTTTATATACTTGTGATCCATAATTTCTGTCTTGCTTCTTTGTTTAATACAGGGTTTCTCAGCCTTGGCACTATTGACATTTTGGATCAGATAATTCTTTGCTATGGGGGGCTATCCTATGCATTGTAGGATGTTCAGCAACATCCCAGGCCTCTGCCCACTAGGTGCCAGTAGCACCCCCACAATAATGACAATCAAAAATGTGTCTGGACACTGTTAAATGTCCCCTGATGGGAAAGATTGCTCCTGGTTGAAAACTATTGGTTGAATACAGAATTAGCATAATGTCATTATATGAATCTTCATAACATATCCCATGCTTCCAAACTTAATGCCAGTCTCTGTTTTACACTCAGATTCTGGTCTGTATATATCTAACCCTGGCCTTAGTAACCTGACCTTGCTTTCTGACAGCTCTTTTCCTCGGTAAGTTGGTTTGGGATTCCTCAGCCCAGAACTGTACTCTGACTCATCACCGCTAAAGCAATTAAACCGTAAAAGCCAAGCCTCTTCTCCTGACATCTGTGAACTAATGTTCAGATCATGGGTCAGGGAACAGGGATAGCAATCAGGAAACCCAGTAAGACTGGAGAAAGTAATCAGTCCAGAAACACAGCTGTGGGTCAAAGCCATGGGGTCAAGGGTCAAGGCTGAGAAGAGAAAGCCAAGCAGAGCCCACCCCAGGATCTGCACTCAGAACAATCAAAAGCATGGTTGCTTAGCTAACAATGCTTCCCTCTTCCCTGTCAGCTTTATCTAGACATTGTCCAGGCTCCTAGGGCATGGTCAATCCAGAAGGCAGAGATAGGCCATGGAAGAGATGGCACCTGCCTGATGAAGACAAGAGACAGAGACCTCAGTGCCTATATTCTAAAGGGATAAGGAGAGATTAATGCCAGGTGTGAGCTCTACTCTTTAAAGAAACATTTATTGAGCATCACGTATCAAGCACTGCGCTAGCTGCTGGCAATGCAAAGATGACTCCGGAATGACTTAGTTTAAAAATCTATTTACCACATAATCTTCAGAGAAAAACATCTCTCAGGAATCAAAATGTAAAAGCAGTGAGATCACCCTTCATTTTGAGAACTTAATTAGACCATGTACCACTATCCATGCTTATGTCCTCAGTAGTTGACTTTGCCTCCCACTCCAAGAAGGTATGGGGAGTGAGAATTGCATTGTGAGGCTCTGTGGCCCCGAGACCCCAATTCAAGGAGAGGATTGAGCTCATTTTCAGCAGGTAGGGAGAGTGTTATCAGATTTCATGATGTGAGCTTACAAGATGAAAATTTGAATTTCCTGCTCCCCAAACTCCAAAAATGCTCATCTGGCCCAGGTTTCTGCAGCTCTGAGCTAAGTTGGAGGTAGCCCCTCCTGCATCTCTGCCTGTCTGGCCCCTCACTTCCCAGTGCCATGGGGGAGCAGAGATAGGTTGAACACTATCTACTCAGGGGCTGGATCACTTCCCTGCCTACCCATCTGGCCTTTTCCTCACAAGATGTTCCTTGATTATTTGAGATCTGTAGACACAAGGAAATGGAGCCAAGTGAGACTGACCCTGGTGTGAAATCTGGAGAGATGATAAAATCTCTTCTTAGCAGGAAAAAAGAGCATTGCAGGATACCATTATGCCTTGTCAATAACTCACTGCGCTCTGAAGAGCAAGCTGAATTCAATCAGAGGAGTGTCCACAATGCTTTTTTGAAAATTGGGGTTTTACTGCACCCAGGGTTGGTCACTGGCCACGTGCTGGACTACCTCCAATTGGTGTCCAATAGAGATAAGATTTACTATGAAATACACATTTGATAACTCTACTGAATGCCCATTCTCTTTGTCTTTCCTTTGTCCTGGGTTTCTCCAGCATTAGTAGGGCCTAAAGGAGTGACAAATTATAAACAATGTGCTGGGTAGTAGGGGACTCAGTGGCTCTTTGGGGCAGATGTCATAATTCTGGATTCGAGTAATAGCCCCCTCTCAATTTATATTTCCAAGTCCAGGAATTGCTAGCCACAGTCACAGACAGGGCAAATGTAGAGCAAAACTGAGGTAAAGGCAAGTTTGTTTTATTAGCCCCCAACCTCCTATTTGGCATCCCCTTCCCCAGGTGGTGGGCCCTTTTCCCCCATGTTAGCCAAACCATCATAACCTACTCCTTACAGCCTTCATTCATAAAGAGATATAAACATTGATAATAACTAATTGTGTTATTTTTTCCTCCCAAGGCATTTCAAGCCACAAGTTGGAAGGTGGAATAATTCTTTACCATGTTTAAAACTATACTACTTGTGTGTTCAACTAGCATGACCTCAAGCCTAGGAACAGGGGTTCTAGGTCCTAGGCCCACCACTTCTGTTTCAGGTTTATTGAAGTGGCCCTCTTGTTTAGCTTCAATTGTGCCACACCAACCTTCTGAAATTACAGTGGGTTTATGGTAAGCCACATGTGGAAAGACAGGGGTTCTCCCTCTGTGACTTTGGAGCCTTTAGCCACAAGGCTACTTGAGATAACTGTGGTTTTAACACCAGCTCTGCCAAAACCATAGTCTCCATTTCAATGAGAAAAAAATCTGATTTTCTCAGACATCGTGTCCTGCAGCTCTTTGTAGAAAGCAGCAGTGATCTGAGTGGCCTGATCTAATTTAAAGAGCTTCCAGAACCCTGGGGGTAGTGCCAAACCCTATGCTTCGTTAATAATAGCATGATTATTTTATCTTAGGGAACCTGGCTTTCTTCGTTTACTGTATTCGAGCATTTCCTGGCTGTTTTTCCAAGCAAAGAATCTAATGTTGAACAACTTGATAACACCTGGGATCACTGGCAATTGCAATGGAAAGAGTAGAAATGGGTTTATGGAGAGTTGAAAAATTTAGGACGAATCCCAATCCCTGCCCTGTACCTCTAGTTTCAATATTTCCCTCTCTGTTGGTGGAACCATCCCTTCTCCCCTACCATGTCGTACTCCACGGTTCCCCTAGTTATTTCTTAAATTAATCTGTATCCCCTAATTTTACCTACTTATTCATGTATTTTTATAACAGCTTTACTGAGATATAATTCATATACTATACAATTCACTTAAAGTGTACAATTCCATGGGTTTTAGTATATACATAGAGTTATGCAGCCATCACCACAATCAATTTTAGGACAATTTCATCACTCCAAAAAGAAATCCCTTAGCAGTCACTTTCTATTTCCCTCCAAGCACCACCACGTGCCCTAGGCAACCAACCAATTTACTTTCTGTATATATAATAATCCATATATTTTAACAGAGACCTTTAGAAAACCTGCATTATTCAAGGAGATGGTCCCAAAAGGGGTGCTTTCAGGTACTATGGAAGGTCCATGACAGGGAACATGTGGAGCTGTCATGGCCCTATGGCTGGCATATGGCAAATCATGTAATCTCTCAGCACACATTTCCAAGAGTCAAAAGCAATGGGTAAAGGTACACTGGCAGCAGATTAAGCCAGCAATGCTGGGTTGAGTCCCCTCTGTGACAGGCCCAGTTCCTTGTCCCAGGGCCTGAGCCTTTATTCCTTACCACACAGGTTCCTTTCTGACAAAGGAAAAGGAAAAGGCAAAGTGCCCCCTACTCCACACACACATCACTCGCCCTGCTCTATAGGTTTCTAACTTACAAGGGCGAGTGAGAACGCATGTCTAGTTCATTGGCTCCTGCTGCCATCCAGGGGGTGAGGAGGAGGCTGCATTCCCAGAGGAGGCATCATTCAAATGGAAAGCTGCTGAAGGGCATTCTTTTCTGGCCTCACAGGGTCCACGACAGTGTCCTCCCTCAGTAGACACCTTTGCTTTGCTGCTCTAGCTGCTATCTACAGAACTATGGACGATTTGTCAATTGGTTCAACAAACATGTTTTGGGCATCTATTTTGAGCCAGCCACTGTGCTGGGTACCAGGAATATGAAAATGAATAAGACCACTTCCATAAACCCCATCTGGGTATACCTGGCTTTGGGGGAAAACTCTGCCAAAAAGATGTTGCCCTATTCCCCAAAGGTGCCCCAGAAAAAATGCATCTCTGTTTTTGACTATGCTTAGTTCCTGAAAATTTCATCCAAGTTAGTCTTTGGTTTAAGACTTTGATGGCTCCACTAATCACAAGAAACACATTAATATATTGTCGGCCATTTACTCCTTAGTAGTTTTTCCGAATAGCCAATCCCAGAGGAGAGACCTGAGAGGATGGGATGCTGAGATAGGTGAGATTTGGTAGAAAGATAAAGGGGAAGTTAAAGGTCTTCGTCATTCAATGTATGCTCCATTGACCAAGGAGCACGGGCATCACCTAGGGGCTGGTCAGAAATACAGAACCTCAGACCTCGCCTCAGACTTCCTGAATCAGAAGCTGCATTTTAATAAGATTCCTAAGTGACTCATATGAACTTTTACGTCTGAGAGGCACTGTTCTATAGCAGGATTTCTCAACCTTGGCACTACTGACATTTTGGGCTGGATAATTCTTTCTTGGAACGGGGAGTGCGGGGAGCGCAGGGAGACAGTCCTGTGCACATCACTCATTAGAGTTTCAGAAATAATTAGTCTATCAGGACACTCTCAGTTTGAAGCCCAGAGGCACTTACTGTGAACTCGCTTTGAGAGCCCAGTGGTTTTTTTGTTTTGTTTTGTTTTGTTTTGAGACAGGGTCTCTCTCTGTTGCCCAGGCTAGAGTGCAGTGGCATCATCATAGCTCACTGCAACCTCAAACTCCTGGGCTCAGGAGATCCTCCTGCCTCAGCCTCCTGAGTAGATGGGACCAGAGGTGTGTGCCACCATGCCCAGCTAATTTTTTCTATTTTTTATAGAGACGCTCTCGCTCAGGCTTGTCTTGAACTCCTGAGCTCCAGTGATCCTCTTACCTCAGCCTCCCAAAGTGCTAGGATTATAGGCGTGAGCCACCACCCAGCCCCAGTGTTTGTGTGGAAGGCCTAAGATACATTATTCATTAGCAAGTCCTACACCAAAACCGGGCTTACCCTAGCAGTGGATTTCAACCTTGGCTGTGTGTTAGAATCAACTGGGGAGCTCTTTTAAAAAACCCATACCTGTGCCCTACTCCAGACTAATTATTTCTGAAATTCTGAGGGGATTCCAGGCATCAGTAGTTTTTAAAATCTCCCCAAGGTGATTCCAATTTCTTTTCCCAATATTTTAAATGAACATTTTCAAACATAAAGTCTGTATCACCTAGATTCTACAATTAACATTTGCTATATTTGTTTTGCCACATATCTATCCCTCTATCCATCCTTCTATCAATCCATCTTATTTTTGATACATTTCAAAATAGGTTGCAGACACCAGTACACTTCACCCTTAAATACTTCTGTAGGCAATCATTAATCTGAGTTCAGTATTTGTTTAAGGCTCCTTTTGTTAGATAATGTTTACATGCAGTGAAATGCATAAATAAGTGTGCCATTTGATGAGTTTTGACAAATGCACACACCTGCATAATGCAAACCCTTGTAAAGATGGAGAAAATTCCCTCATGTATCTTCCCAGTAAATACCCATCTCCACCCCTGAAAGACAATCACTGTTCTGTTCTGATTTTTTCCAGGTGATTCCAATTTGTAGCCAGGGAGAGGGGGAACTCCTTAAAGGGAGACAGGCAAATTCCAGCTCCCCAGCTCTTTGTAATTAAGGGAGTAGAGCCTTTTGGTTAACAGCTGAAGAGTCCAAAAGCTTGAGGCCAGATCCAGCTCAACCAATGCTGTCTGTGAAATTTTAGGCAAGATAGTCTGTGTAAAACTCAGGTTCTTCACCTGTAATATAGGGATCATACTAGTACCTAACACACAAGGTTGATTGGGAGATTTAAATAAGGTAATACCAGTAAATTAATAATAAGGTTAATGTTTGTTTATTAAGGACTTACAATTCGTTAGGCACTAAGCTAGTTGCATGGATTATCTCATCTAATCCTCCCTACCGTTGTGATCTCCGTGATAGATAGGAAAAATAGGCTTAGAAAAAGTAAGTAACTTGCCCCAAATCACACATCTAATAACTGGAAGAGCTAGAATATAATCCAAAGTGGTTTGATTCTAAAAACCACATTCCTACACTGTTAACGACCACACTTTTTCCCCATGCATTACACACAGAGTAAGAGCTCAAAAAATGCTATCCATTGTATTATATGCACATTGCATTTTATATATGTATATACTTACCTATCATTTATATAATCTGTTCACTTACAGAGTGCAAATGAAGGCAGGGAGCCTCTGACCCAAACACAGAAAAAGCTTAGAAATCTCAGCAGCCCAATGTTGTTGGTCCACACCTTGGTGTGAGCATCTGTATCTATTGTATTCCTAACCATGCCCTTTCCACTGTAACTTTGAGAAACACCAGCAATAAGACCAGCCACCATGCTGACCAACAGACAAAGCTCCCCGTGACAACATGTCCCTGGAAGAAAGAACTGGGAGAAGCGCTTTTTTCCCATTAACACATTCAGCTCCCTGGTGCTCTGTTCTGCAGCTGTGCTGCAGTTACTCAGACAAAGGGTTTGCTGGAAAATCGGTTACATCATCGGCTTCAGCTCTGACAGACTTTCCAGGAGCAGCATTATTAACATCTCCACAGAACCAGAGAATGGGCAGGGCTGGGGCTCACTCAAGCTACATTATGCTACCCTTCCCCCTAATGAAAATCCCATTAAATTGGACAATTATCCACACCCCATTCAAGGTGGCTGTTTATGCACATCAGGGTCATCCATTTTCTTCCTACAGCATCACATGGAGCCATCTTATTCCTCAGTCTCCCTTATTGGGCCACTCAGTCTCACAGCCTGCCCTCACAAGCTAGATGATGCTAGTTGGTTGGCACAAAGAAGAGAGTGGCATGCTCTGAGCAGAGCAGCAGATGGACATTTAGTAGTAAACGCCTTAAGAGGAAGCCTGGTGACAGCTGAAAACAGAACAGAACTTCTTTTATTGCCATCAGGAAGCCTACGAATGGCTGGTGAATCAATTTCAAAGCTTTGGAATCTCAGTTCGGCAGGCGGGCAGCAAGGAGAGTGGGAAGAGGATGGGGAGGGGTGCTGAGCCCTCAAGCTCAGTGGCTCCTTTGGAATTTCAGACTACCAGGCTTCTTTTAATCATGTGAAGGCTTATTAGGGACCCTTCCACCAGGGAAGGGAAATAGCTGGCAACTTAGCTAAATGAGTGCCTGGGGTTATGATGAAGTCAGCAGTCAAGGGATGCTTTCCAATAGAAGAAAATTGATAACACAATGCAATGAAATGAAGTCCTCTGTTAGGAAGGTCAATGCTCCATTATTGCAAAAACCATGGAGTTAACATCCCCAGTGTAATCACTACTGTGATTTGACACTTTTAGCTACTGGGCTTGTGGCCAAAACACAGCAAGGTTGGCCTTCCCATCATTATCGTTCTAGCCCGTGGGGCCGAGCACCCCATTTAGACATAGGGCTGAAGTAACGAGGGACCAATTTCAAGCTGCAAGAAATCCCTTCCCTGGTTCCTGATTCCACAGAAGAGACACAAGATACAAGATATTTGTGTGAATATTGACCAGCAATGACTGGATCAGCCCTTTAGGAAATTTTGCCTGTGTGGAAGCTTTGACTCTCAACCTAGAGATACAAATATTTTAGGGATGGCTTTTGTCCTCATTCAGAGTTATTACCACACAAAAATGGTGTTTGCTGAGCCAAGAAATGGAAAGAATTGGTTTTATTTACTCTTGTCTCCAGGAGTAATTGTGGTTCCTGGGACAAATCTGTCAGACATGCTAAGAGCTTACGTTAGGCAGAATCAACTACTGGCCAAGAAGAGAGTCTGACCCACCATGCATGGTCTAAATAAACCCAGGTCTCTTTAGAAGTAAATACTTGTTGTCAATAATAATATTAATAGATGCCATTGTGAGTGCCTACTATGCACCAAGTACTTTATAACAGCTCTATCTAATTATCATAAGAACCCTGTGAAGTAGGGATAGTGTCTGTCATGTAGTAACTACTCAATAAATAGTACCTTATTATTGTACCCACTTTACAGATAATAAAACTGAGGCTCAAAGTGGCTTAGTAACTTGTTTAGGGTCATGGTTTATAATTGAATGTGACACTTTAAAGAGATTTGGAATTGGATGTATCCTGTCTTGCTCTTTCCCAGACAAGCCCAAGCTCCTTAAATAACAGCTATGGGCTCCCTGGGTCCATCGTTTTCCTACTTTGATCCCCCAAGTGATTATAGAGTTCACAAAATTACACCAAATATCTGAAAGTAGGTGCCCATGTGGGGTACAGTGCCACTATGGACACACAGGAGTTTGTTCTAAAAGCTATTAAAGAAGAGCCCATGCCATAATGGGAACCCCAAAGAAGGTGAAGAAAACCAAAGCCAAGTGGGCAGGGCTGGAAGGAGTGTAGTGTTAGGTTTTTCCCTTCTAATTTTCTGAGTCCCACTATCTGCCCATTTGAGCACAACCCAGAGTAGCTTTAAGAAGCTTTCTGTTAACATATCCATAGATGATCCAAGTATTGGAGAACATATATGAGATCTTTTTTTATATTGTTATGGAGGTATACATTGGTACAATCACTTAAAAAAAACAGTGTGGCATTATCTTGTAAAGTTGAACACTCACATATGCTACCATCCAGGTCCTGGGCATGTTTTCCCTTAGATCCACTCCTTGCTGTCCCCTGACGTGCTCAGTTTGGCAGCACGATGACCATTGCAGGCTACCCATCTTGGGCAGCCATGCTATCTGGCTTCCAGTTGGGTTCAGCTAATGCAAGGCAATGGAGGGAGAATGGAAGGTGGGAGGAAGGGAGAAGCCAGGGTGTTTTTCAACCAGCACCCTCCTCCACCCTCACTTCAGGTAGCATCCCCTATGGTGGCCACAGCTTTCACATGGGTCCAGTTCCCACAGGAGAGACAGCCATGATTCCAGCTTCTACTAGGTAACCCTGGTCCTGAGCTCTGGTGACATTAACCCTTTGTTCCTCCGGTCCTCGGGAGGGGTGGTAACAACTTGCTGCTGTTGTTAATTTATGGATTGCCTCACCACCTCCTGTTAGGCTTCTCAGCTATGGGCTACCATACTACTCATCAATAAAAAGGAACAAACTATTGGCACATGCAACTTAGTTGGACCTCAAGGGAATTATGATGAATGAAAAAAGCCAATCTCAAAATGTTACATACTGTATGTTTCCATTCATTTAACCATCTAGAAGTGACAAAAGTATTGAGATGGAGAACAGATTAATGGTTGCCAAGGGTTAAAGATAGGAGTGGGGTAGGAGGGAGGATGAGTGTGACTATAAAGGCATAGCATGGAGAGATCTTTATGGTATCTTTTTGTATCTTGATTGTGGTGATAGTTCCACAAATCTACACATGATAAAATTCTATGTGGGCTCAGAACAGTATATACACACACAAACATGAATGAATGTATATAACACTGGTGAAATCTGAACAAGGTCTGTGGATTGTACCAAAGTCAGTGTCCTGGTTTTGATACTGTACTATAGTTGTGTAAGATGTGACCATTGGGAGAAACTGGGGGAAAGGTAAATGGTACCCTCAAGGTTGCTTGCTGGTTAAGATGATATGTTAGTCCTATTCTAGGCTCTTGATGCTAACTTTATATTTTGGTGTTCTCCTCACTCATTCATATTAACAGTGCAGCACTTAGGAGATGATCCATTGCTCTTAACTAAAGGGCTTTACGTCAAGCCCTCTCTGTCAGAATAAAATACAGTTACCCAAGCTGGGAGTACCTTTCCCTGCTCCTCCACTAGAAAAGCACCAGAGAAAGGCACTGGCCTATAAAACAACGTAATTGCCCTGGTCATCCTGACTAAGTGACATGATGTGATTACCAAATTCATCAGGTTGTCTCTATTGGGTAATGAAACAAGAAAGTGACAGACTACTACAACAATCCAGCTTCCCTTCCTTTGCCTACATTTCCTGCAAAGATTTCCAAATTTAGGATCAACAACCACATTCAGCACCATGGACAACACTATTGGAGGCCAGCTATTGTGAGAAACAGGCTATAGAGCTTCTTAGCTCCCTAAGTTTCTCCCCTTGATTCGGCTTCCCTCCCTCTGGTAATCAAATATTTATGAAGACAATAGGGTGGGGTTCTATACTGTTTTATAGGAAGAATCAGGAATGAAGCAGGGGAGGGGCTTTTGGAAACCTATCAGGTTATTGAGGAAAAATCAGAATTGAAGGCCCCTGTGGTTCAAAACAAGCAGATTGAAATGTGTCCTTAGCCAGTTACTCCTGTATACCGACACTGCCCCAGACAGAATCCTTTGTCTAGTGGTAAGATGAAGCACGCATGCAGCAGTCGGTGGCCTTGCTAATCTTTAAAGAAATCTTCACCTTGGCACTGGCCTGATGGCAAAATGGATGTTAGAAATCCTTGCCAAAACTGCCTAAGGAGGAGGGGGGTATGTATGACAATAAGAAAGGCTACAAAAACAAATGAAGGTGGAAATATGAGGGAAACCTCTGTACTATGACAGAGATCCTAAAAAGAACTAATTTGGGATAAATCCCTGAGGAAGAAGGGAATGAGGAGAACATGTCATTTCAAATAACTAGCTGGCCACTGGGGTTTGCTGATCTGTGAGCAAAACCAAATAAGAGTTGAAAGGACCCGTAAAGATTCTCTAGCTCAGTGGTTCTCGAACAGGAGTTTGCATCACAATCACTAGGAGGGCTTGTTAAAACACAGATTGCAGGGCTCAACCCCCTGAGTTTCTGATTCAGAAGGTGAGAGGTGGAGCCTGATAGTCTGCATTTCTAACAAATTCCCAGGTGATGCTGATGCTGATGGAGGAGGGGGCAAACTTTGAAAACCACTCTCTAGTCTAACCCCTTTATAGCATAGGAAAGGCCACTGAGGCCTGAAAGAACAATGACTTGTCCAAGATCACCCAGGTGGTTAAGAGTCCAGCCAGCCAGCCCTACACACCAGGCCTCCTGATTTCCACTCATATGTTTATCCCAGGGCACCTCGCTCTGGTCACTAGACCAGCATCTGATGAATAACTATAAAGGAAAGGTGATAGCAATAGAAATGGACTCTACCTTTTCTTTATGTGACTCTATACAAAACTCTCTCCGGCTTTAGCTTTTAGCATATTGGTCAAAGCACCACCAAGACAGGGCCGAGGCTTAACCCTCCATAACAGTGCCAGAATGGGCTCTGTCCCCACTTCTATTATTCTTTTGGTATCAATCCCATACAAAATTTAGGCTGGGCACGGTGGCTCACACCTGTAATCCTAGCACTCTGGGAGCCTGAGGTGGGAGGATTGTTTGAGGCCAGGAGTTCGAGACCAGCTTGAGCAAAAGTGAGACCCCCATCTCCACTAAAAATAGAAAAAATTAGCCGTGCATGTTGGTGCGTGCCTGTAGTCCCAGCTACTCTGGAGGCTGAGGCGGGAGGATCGCTCGAGCCCAGGAGTTGGAGGTTGCTATGAGCTATGATGATGCCACTACAGTCTAGCTGGGGCGACAGAGCGAGACTCTCTCTCAAAAAAAAAAAAATCCCATACAATTTATACCAAATGTACTGCATACTAGTTAGGGTTGCCAGATTTAGCAAATAAAAATACAGGATGCCCAGTTAAATTTGAATTTCTCATTGTTTATCTAAAACTCAAATTTAACTGGGTATCCTACACTTAATCTTGTAAATTTGAAAAAAGGGAGTTAACTTCTCAGCTCACGGTTCAACCATGCCCTTCCTGGCCGAGGCGCTAAAGAGGCAAAGGGAATGAGGAGGAACACCTGACCTTCCACTTCCCGCCTCCACTTCCAGCCTGCCTGGCTTGTTGGGGCTCTCCTATTGAGCCAGCATAGAAAGGCTGTGATTTGAAGAGCAGAAAAAAAAGCAGCAGCAGCTGAACTGGTACCCTCCAGCATTTCTCATTTCTATGAAAAGTTTGATTTTGGTTCCATGCCCTGTGATTAACCAAAACAAGAGGAGACAAATAAAAATTCTTTACAGCTGTTTCACACTGACAGCCCTGACCTTCCCAGCTGAGGGTTCTTTGTGCTGAGAAATTGTTACCTAGCAACCAGGCCTTGCAGCTGCCAGACTCCAAACACTGAAAGCATGACTTACAGAGAGGAAGCCAGGAGAAGGGTGGGGTGGGCACTGCATCAATCTGAGCTTTGTCTCGGGGTCTAACGCTACACCGGAGCGTGAGAAGATAAGCAGAAAGTGAAGCCCCGTCCTACTGAGAATCAATTGCCAAATCAAATTGCTTGGGTTCAGCTTTCTGTCACCTCCACCTGCTCTGGCAGTCACCCCTAGGTGTAAAAATGAGAGGTTTGAGGGAGGAGTAGGAAAGGAGATGCTTCCCAGAAATGCCAAATACTCTGTGTGGTGCACATGGCTTTTATTCTTTGACAATGGAACATGTCTTCAATCTTCAATACACATCTTCAGTGACTGGGACCCTGCCTCCCCTCCTTCCTTCTCTCCCCATCCTTCTCTTCCTCCTCCTCCTCCTCTCTCTCTCTCCACTAGGACCACTTGTCTTCATAACATAACCATGGAAACTAAGGCACAAAGAGCTCAAATGACTTGGCTTATTTTGAACACTTCCTGAAATCTTTTTCTTCTTGGCAGTGTGGTAAGATTTGGGCAGCTGTCAGAAGACAGTACTGGGAGACCAAAGAAAGGTTCAGGATAAAAGGTACGGACCAAGCCTATGAGCAAGCCTGACCCGGGAGAGCCTCCAAAATCAATGGTTGAGACCAGACTGCGGGCCAGAGTCAGGCAGGGATCAAGGAATCAAGGACCATGGAAGTCAAACCAAAGCATTGGACATGTATACAAAAGGTTTCATTTAATTGGTCTGGAGAGGGGCCCACCATCTGCATTTTTAAAACTTCCCAGGTGTTTAAAATATACAGGCAGTGTTGAGCATCTCCCAGTATTGCAGAAGGTAAAGGGTTAGCTCATTGGATTTCAAACTTTAGCACGTATGTGAATTACCCAGCCAGCTACTTAAAATGCAGAGTCCTGAGTCCCACCCGCTAGCAAAACTGATTTAGCAGGTCTGGGAAGGGGTCCAGGAAATCTGCATTTTTAACAAGCTCTGCACATGGATTCTGATGTAGGCGGCCCATGCACAACCCTGCAAAATACTGGTTTATGGTGCCTTCTGACATAAAGTTTATTTTTATATAATCAAATAGTATTCTTCATACCACCCCATCAATCTTTTCTAACAGATAACCAACTTCTATTTAACTTCCTAATATGCCCAATTAGGTAGTGGCCCAGTTTCCTATCTGGGCATGGAGTAAGACCCTCTTCAGGGGCTATTAGTAGCTTAACCCAGACAGTTGTCTGTCTAGTAAGCATCCATTTTGTATCTGTCTCCAAGTCCATTGACCTGAAACAAAGTTTGAATTTATTGCTGCTATGGTTTTCATGTATCTGCTCCAAAATTCAGGTGTTGCTGGTGTGATATTATTAATAGGTGGGGCCCTTAAGAGGCGATTAACATATTAACTGCCATGTGAGTTGTATTTAACTCACACTAGTTTTGAGGCTGGGGCCTCATGAAGCATATGTAACTCACACGTCTCTTCACTTTGGGAGTCGTGTGAACTATTTGTCAAGTTGTATATAACTCACACATAGAAAACAATAAAAAATAAATTTTTCATTAAATTAGAAAGGATCATTTTGTTTTTGAAGTTTTTATTCTATTTTTGTAATAAAACACCATGGCCCCAAGGAAAATTTTTTTTCTAGTGTGGCAGTCAATGTGTTAAACCATTAAAGCTCCTCCCTTGTGAGTGGGATTAAGGCCCTTGAAGAGGCTTCACACAGCATTAGGCTCTCTTGCCCTTCTGCCTTCTGCCATGTGAGGACAATGTTCTTCCTCCCTGGAGGATACAGCCCTCACCAGACAACCAAATCTGCCGGCACCTTGATCTTAGACTTCCCAGCCTCCAGAATTGTGAGAAAATAATATAAATTACCCAGTCTCAGGTATTTTGTTACAGCAGCACAAGATGGAAGTTTTAGTTGATAAGCACACAATTCATACATAAACTAAATTACCGAATGTGAATCTTTAAAATAGAAACTTATTTTTTAAAATAACAGCTTTATTGAGATATAATTGATGTGTCATACAATTCATGCATTTAAAGTGTATAATTAAATGGTTTTTAGTATATTCACGGAGTTGTACAACTATCACTGGTTAGTTTTAGAACATTCTCATCAACCCAAAAAGAAACACTGTGCCCGTTAGCCATCAATCCCAATTTCCTTCCAAACCTCCCAACCCTAGGCAACCACTAACCTACTTTCTGTGTCTATGTATTTGCCTAATCTGGACAATTAATATAAATGGAATGGACTTTTGTGTCCGGCTTCCTTCACTTAGCACATTTTCACACTTCATCCATGTTATAGCATGTGTCATCACTTGATTCCCTTTTATGGATAAATAATATTCCATTGCATGGATATAGTATATTTTCTTTATCTGTTCATTCATTGATGGGCATTTGGATTGTTTCCACCTCTTTGCTATCATGAATAATGCTGCTGTAAACATTTGTGTACAAGTTTTTCTGCGGACTTGCGTTTCAATTTCTCAGGAGTAGAATTGCTGGGTCACGTGGTAACTCTGTTTGATCATTTAAGGAACTGCCAGACTGTTTCCAAAGTGGCTACACTATTTTATATTCCCACCAGCAGTTTATGAAGTTTCTTTTCCTCCACTTCCTTGCCAACACTTCTTACTGTCTTTTTTTTTGATCATTGCCATCCTAATGGGTGTGAAGTAGTATCTCATTGGAGTTTTGATTTGTATTTTCCTGATGACTAATAATGTTGAGCTTCTTTTGATGTACATATTCTTTGGAGAAATGTCTATTCAAGGCTTTGCACATTTTAAAATTGGACTATTTGTCTTTTTACTATTGTTTGGTAAGGGTTCTTTACATATATTCTAGGTACAAGTCCCTATTCAGATATATGATTTCCAAATATTTTCTCTCATTCTGTGAGTTGTCTTTCCACTTTCTTGATGGCATCATTTGCAGCACAAAAGTTTTTAATTCTTATCAAATCTAATTTGTCTATTTTTTCTTTGGTTGCTTGTGTTTTTGGTGTCATATCAAAGAAATTATTGCCTAATCTAAATTCAAGATTTACACATATGCTTTTCTTTAAGAGTTTTACACTTTCTGCTCTTACATTTAGGTCTTTGAGCCATTTTGAGTTAATTTTTATATATGGTGTGAGGTCAGGACTATATTTTTTTTCATGTGGATATCCAGTTGTTCCAGCACTGTTTGCTGAAAAGACTATTCTTTCCTTATTGAATTCTCTTGGTGCTTTAAAAAATCAATTGGTTGTAAATGTAAGGGTTTATTTTTGAACGCTCAGTTCTATTCCATTGATCTATATGTCTATCTTTATGCCAGTACCACACTGTTTTAATTACTGTAACCTTGTGGTAACTTTGAAAGTGGGAAGTGTAAGTCCTTCTACTTTGTTCTTCTTTTTTCAAGATTATTTTGGCTATTCTGGATTCCTTGAATTTCCAAATGAATTTTAGGATCAGCTTGTCAGTTCCTACAAAGAAGTCAGCTAGTATTTTGATAGGGATTTCACTGAATCAATAGGTCAATTTGGGGAATATTGTTATTATAAATTCTCTTTTGAACTGGTTTATAACATCTGCCTGGTTCTTTCATTGATCATGAATTAAAGTTTTTAACACATGTTATTTTTTAAATCTGTGTGAGTCATGATTTTACCCCTTTTTGGAAAATTATTTCTTAATACCTATGAGTTAGTTAAAGCAAGCATACTTCTCCCATTTCATAGGTGTGGAAACTGAAATCCCACGAGGTTAAGTGATTGGCTTAATGGTTGAACAGCAACTTAATGATAGAGCTGTTACTAAAACCCAGGTTTTCTGACTCCTAGTCAAAGATGTTTTCACCAACCAACACTTTGTTTCTTAAAAATTTTTAAATGGTAGAAATAATGTCTTGGAAAGAATTCTGTTACCTTTCTTCTTGGAACACAATTCCTTTTTTTGCTCTTTCCCATATTCCAAACTCTTTATCAACAATAAGAATTTTTTACTGTGCCAATTTGATGTCCTAATGTTTTCACCTATACATTTATTTTAGCTGAATTTGTCAGGGTTGAATTATTTGTGCAGCATGTGTTTCCTGGATCAAAAGATATTGAAGAATCTAAAATATAGTGCAAAGGATTAGACAAGACACAATGTTAAATGAAAATACCAGTGAAGCACAGTCCATAACACAGGGAACCCCAAAGGAATATATATCTAATGGGAGAACTTTAAACAGAATTTTGGGTAGTAGAGAATTATCTGTGTGTAGTGGCATGGGTATAAAGTTTCTATGGGAGGGGTGGGGAGGCTGGCAGGGAAAAATGAATTGCCCTGAAGACCCAAGCAGGCAGCCATTTGTTCTGCCTATTCTATGAAGAACGCAACTCTGTCCAGAACCTATTTCGAAAAAAATCCTCTTTAGAAAACAGGTATATTTTATCTTTCAGTTTTATCTGTTCAAGCAGAATGTCATTCTCCAGCATTTATTTGCAAATGGGAAATGTCTGTATTAAGACATAACTCCCAGGAACTGTGGTTGTCCAAAGTAGAAATTCTTCAACATCCACTTACCCTAAAAATTAGGCCATATGTCAAAAAACAAAACTCAACAAAAGAGAGGAGGCTTCCAGTTTCAGCTTGTTTTAAAAGATATAGGTTCTTATTTCTAATCCATTCTAAAGGGCTCTTGATGATGCAAGAATATTACTCTGGTTTTCTAATGTAGCTATCTAATGCAAGTCTTTGATTCTTGAAATGTACATGTAATCCAACTGCCTGCCAGCAGTTGATAAGGCTTCTGATACATAGAAATTCAAAACATAGGAGTTTAGCTATGTCTCTCTGACAGTTGCTGTATGCTTTAACTCAAGCCGATGAGTAAAAGCTGGACAGGTTTAAGATTTTTAAAGAAGGCTTCAGCTTGTTTCATATCTTTGTTTGCGGTAACCTAATTAGCATGTAGTGAATCTCTGAAACGACTTTTACTTGATCAGTCAGCATATGGTATGGGGGAAAAACACTGACCTAGGAGTCAAGAGATCTTGGTTCTAGTTCTGGCTCTCTAATAATCAGCTCTGTGACCTTGAGTGAGTCCCTTTACTTCCTGGAATTTCAGATTCTGCATCTGTCAAATGGAGATAATCATATCCACCCAGGTTACCTCATAGGGTTCTTGTGACAATCAAAGCAGATAATAAAAGCGAAAAGACTCCTAAAAGTATGAAGTACAAGACAAGTGTAAAATATTTTTCTTACTACTTAATTCACTTCTTTCAGCTTTTATCAGTGGAATGTCTGCTAAATCTTAAGTACTACAGAGAACTACTATGAACACAAGATGTAAGAAAAAGGGGCAAGATTTGATTGTTTTAATCAGAACCATAACTAACATTTGCAACATACCTTATAGTTCACAGAGCACTTTCACATACACTGTCTCATTTAAGATCCACAACAACCTTTTGCATTAGGCAAGGCAACGGTGAATTCCTCAAGGGCAGAGAATATAGCTTATTCATCTTAATATATTTCCAGCACCTAATGAAATGCCTGGCAAAATGAATGTTTGTTGAATTAATATATGTTATTTCTATCCCAGATTTATAGATGAGAAAACCAAGGTCCAGGGAGAGTAAGGGATCACACTGAGTGACAGAGCTGAGATTTAAACTAGGATTTTTAAATCCACGGCACCACCCCACTGTACGTTATTTCTAATATTATTTATAGCAGTGGTTTTCATGCTTTGGTGATTGTCAGAATTACTGGCAAGGATTGTTGAAATCCAGATTGCTGGGCCCTACCCCAGTTTTGGATTCAGTAGACTAGAGTGGGAACTGAAAATTTGTATTTCTAACAAGTTCCCAGGCGATGCTGATGTTGCTGGCCCAGAGACCACACACTGAGAACCATTACTTTCTAACCTCCTTTGGTCTTTTGGCTAGTGGTATTAACATCACCTGGGAACTTATTAGAAATGCAAAATCTTGTATACAAATTAAAGTTTGAGAAGCACTAGAGGACACTGAGGCCAGTGGTTTCTAAACCTGGCTGCTCATCAAAATTACATGAGATTTCAAATTTATGGATTCCTAGGTCCCTCCCCTGGAGATTCTGGGTTCCCAGGTGGATATTTTTATCACAACCTCTCCACCTCTCCCCATACACAGCCACATCTTATTCTTCTAGCAATTTCCCTGAGTGGTAAATGAGCCCAGCAGAGAAGCATTTTACTGGGGTTTTGAAAGGCCTTAAACAACTGGAAGTTGCTCAGACAAATTGTTCAAGCACTGATTTTATAAAAACAATATGCTAAATACTGGGATTGTGCAGGGGAGATACAATAGAGTGCAAGACAGGCTCTGCTGGGGGAGATAGATCTAACACACATGAAAATAATTGCAAAACAATGAAGTGATAAACTCTCTGGCATTCTCAGTATGATTGCTGTTGAAACAAGGTATGTGAAATGGAAAACTTCACAAAAGAGGTGACCGTGGGCATGCATAGGGAATCATCTTACATTTTTATCATTTTTCACCTAAAAAAATCATTCAACAAATGGTCTCTCAAAGAATAAATATAACTCAAGAACATGGAGCTAAATAGGGAAACTAGAAAACGTACTTAACACTCAACCTCACACTTTTGTATAGAAGGATGAATTGCAAAGAGTGGATCTTATTAAATAAGGAAAGGACAGGAATGGGGAAATGGATCTTGAACAGAAATTACCCTTGGTTTCCATCCTCTGCAAAGTGTGTCATCTGCAAGCTCAGTACAAGCCAAAGACTCTTAAGCCAGGAGCAAGACTCTCCCAAGCAAAAATGCCTGATACCATGCTAAATTTCCAAACCTCATTCCTCTACTTCCAGGCATGACTATGCTACAAACAGATAATGTAGACTAGAAATACACTAGAACTAGGCTAAACAGCACCCCTTCCTATGGATTTGTGTCCTGATACATTTATAATATGCTTATGTTTCTTCTTGAAAAAATGCGAATTTTCAGGGCAATGTATGCCACCTTCAGTTGCCAAGATTTCAATCCAATAATCCATATTCTAGCTTTTGAAATGGAACACTTACTCATTTGCTAACTCAGGGAGATCCAGAAAATGAAAAAGAATTAAGGTTTTATGCATTGTCCTACTAGTGTAATTTTTTTTTTGAGAGAGTTGTCTCACTTTGTTGCCTGGGGTAGAGTGCAGTGGCACCACCATAGCTTACTGCAACGTCACACTCCTGGGCTCAAGCAATCCTCCTGCCTCAGCCTCCCAAGTAGCTGGGACTATAGGTACATGCCACCACACCCGGCTAATTTTTCTATTTTTTGTAGAGACAGGGGTCTCACTCTTGCTCAGGCTGGTCTTGAACTCCTGACCTCAAGTGATCCTCCTGCTTCAGCCTCCCAAGAGTGCTAGGATTATGGGCATGAGCCACCATGCCCTGGCCCTACTAGTGTAATTTAATGACAGAGGGGATACTTTACCTGGTTGCCAATTAATATTTTCTGGTTCTGTTGACATGATCATCCCTTACAAATGAATAATGGTTGATGTTATTCAGAGCACTTTCACAGGTATTTTGATATCTAAGGTCTCTTTTATCTCTAAAGTTTTGTGATCTAATATTATCCTTTGTGACCCTATGAGGTAGGTTTGGCAAGGTCTCTTAACCTGCTCTGGGCCTTAGTTTATTCATCTATAAAATGAGAGGGTCGGACTAGAACAATGGTCCTCAACTTTGGCTGAACATTGACTTGCCTGGAGAGATTTTAAAAGTACTGATACTAATAGGTCCCAATTCCTGAGATTCTGATGTAATTGGTCTGGAGTCAGGCCTGGGCATTGAACCTTCTAAAAGTTCCCCAAGGGTTCTAACGGGCAGCCAGGACTGAGACTCAGTTGACTGGATGAGGTCTAATGTCTCTTCGAGCATTGGTATTCTGAGTCCAGATGTCATTTGCATTTTACAGGTGAGGTAACTGAGGCACAGAAGGGTTAAATGACTTCTGAAGGTCAAAAACGAAGTCAATTCTAATCTATGTCTTTCTACTTCAAAGCTTAAACCCCTGTTTCAAGCTGCCTTTAGTTTATGTAGTGTCCAAATCTGTATGGTTCTTAACCTGGACTTCAGTCTGTATACCTACATCTATAGAAATGCAACATTTCAGAAATATCGCCCTTGGACTACTGCCTTCCTCTGTTGAGCTCACTATACCTCTCCTCCATTAGAAGGGTTTCTTGAACTAGCCTCCACCTGGCCCTGATCTAAGTATGCATGCATTATTTTAGTTCTTACTACTCATTAAGTCACCCTCCACTCATTCATTCATTCAACATATATATTGAGCATACACCATGTTCTAGGCAGTGTTCTAGGTCTTGAGGACATATCCATGAACAAACAATGCCTCTGCTCCCAACAGTTGCTAATGTTACTCAAGATTAAAGACCTTATTCCAGGTATGGAGCATGTCTTCCTAACTAGATTGCAAACACCTCACAACTAGATCCTTTGTTTTCTGGTACCTATAGTGTCTCCCAAAGTGCCCAGTACAATACTCTACAAATAACAGATGTATCTCTGTTTAATGATTATAAAGGACTGTCACAGTTATCATTAATGGAATCTACTATTAAAGTCACTAACAAACTAGAAAGATTGTACATTTTATTCTTTATGTTAGAGATAATTAAAATTTACTGATGTCTGGAACTCTTACCAGTGTGGAATCATTTCTAGATATTGCCAGGAAGCAGCTTAAGCTTGACTATTTGGGATCTTCCAAATTTGAGTTATGGAACCATGGAACTTTAAATATGTATAGAGAGGACTGAAGTGCATAGAATGTTTGCATGGTGGAAGGAACTTTTTGGGAAACTATTCCACCAAAGCAGAAAACTGAGATCCAGAGAGGGGTGGTGGTTTAGTGTCGATTACCCAGCTCTTTAATTGCAGAGCAAGAGTCTCTGTGTCCCTTGCCCAAGGCTCTTTTCCACTATTCCTTCCTGTGTTGCAGGGGTTGGCAAATGTTTTCTGGAAAGGGCCATGCCTTTGGACTCCAGATTGAAACATCAACTATTCTCTGTGTCTCCAGCCTGCTGGCCTGCCCTGCATATTTCGGATTTGCCAGCCCTCACAATCACATGAGCCAATTTCATAAAATAAATCTCTATAAATACATCTTATTGGTTGTGTTTCTCTGGAGAACCCTGACTAACACAATCCGCATTATAAATATGTTGGATTTTGTGGTCGTACCCGGTCTCTGTTGCATATTTTTCTTCTTTATTTAAAAAAACTTATAGTTTGCTGATCTCTGATCTATTATATTCTGAGTAATGGAAAATCAAGTTCTCCTTTGTCTTCCAAAGGGAAGTTTCCTAGAGACTGCAAACTCTGATCAGCCTTAATTATTTTTAATTATATTTCACTCTGATTACCCTTGTTTTCTAACCCTACTAGGTATGCCTTTTTTATGAAGATTTCCAGGGTCTGTATCATTGCATTTATGCTGCATGTGTTACGTACACAAACCTAGCTACCCCACACCATTCTGTTCTGTTTCAGGCTGGGACTTGACAAGGGCGAGGGCAGTATGGAGCAGATGCTGTCATCCTTGAAAGCTACATTCAGCTGGGGGGATGGGAACCTATTGATTTAAATGGATTTTTTTGCTCTGCAAGAAGAGAGGGAGGGTGATTGCTGTCTGACCTCAAGGTCTTGGCAAGGTCCCTGTGGAATAGCCAAACTCCATACCACTCAGTGAACTGAACCAGAGCCAGGGCCATTAAGCTGAGTGGGAATATGTGTGCGTGAAATTTTTAGCCTGATCACTAACAGCTATTGCTTCTGGAATCCAAGTTCTAGCCTCAGTCCCAGCCAAGGAACATCTATAAGCAAGGTGGCTGTGTAAAATAAAACTCCATGAGAGCATCCCCTGTAAATTCTCATCTTCTACATCTCCAATCCCAACCACCACCAGCTTCCAGATGGGGCTTATTGGTGAACCTTTAGCAAAAAACCCTCTTCAGCAGTCAATGTAAGAGCAGTGGTAACACTCAGAACCCTTCTTCAGGGTGGGTTGGCCGTTGCTGAGGAAGATTGTGGTTGGAGTTGAGATAGAGGTTTCTAAATTAATTACCACTAAATATAGACATAAAAACCAGCCCCACCGTCTTTTCTCTGGATGAGTTGCAGTAATCCATCTCATTGCTAATCAACTTTCACTCCACCTTCACTCAGCTGCCTTCTGTGCAGGGCTGCAGACTAAATGACAGAAGCAGTTCCAGCCTGGAAACAAATGGTGCCATCCATCAATCCCAGAAGCCTCTCCTGGAGGATGCTGAGGAGGCAGATCTCTATTCCCAACTTTGAGTCCACCAAGCTAGAGAAAATGCCAACTATCATCAGCTTTTTATCATACTCTGTACACTGGGTAAAATATTTCAGAACTGAGGTATGTCCTTGGTACATCTCAATTATTGGTTGGTAGATCCAAGAAGCTACTGCACTCTTGGACTGAATGTTCAGTCATAGCATTCTTATTCACTGCTTAGCCCATGTGAGCTCATGATACCAGCCCAGGAATCAGATAGTTCAGTATGGCATATTCAGGGCTCATTATCCATTAGGTACAGTAGGCAAAGTGCCTAGGGCCCATGGTACTTTTATGGGCCCATGAAAAGGGTTTAATTTATTTTTAAATCAGAAACATAAATAAACTTTTAGGTTGATGAAAATGTTTAAATATATAATATTAATGTATTCTTCTTTATAGCAACACAGTGGTAATTTTTTTTTTTTTAGTGGAGGAAGGGATCCACAAAGGCAAAAGTGCCTAGGGCCCACAAAAAGCATAATGCGTTCCTAAGTATATCAACTCTTCCTGAAGATCCAAAATCTAAAGGGTAGGATGGCCCACTAGAGAACTCACACTTCTTTCAATCAGAGAAATCTGGGAAAGCACAAACATCAATTCCCAGCAGGTGACAAGTCAAACACTTGAAACTCCAAGCAAGGCAAGGCTCCATCCTCTTTGCAAACAGCAAGAGGAAGTTCACCTATCAACTGCCATATTAAATAAACTGTAGAGGCAAATACTGCCAGAGGGAAGCTTTTTATCAAGGCTGTAATGTCTCTGGTGAGTAAGACCAGAAATGTCCTGACATATAAATATTTATATATGACTTCATCAGATGAGACAGACAATACTTAAAAGAAACAGGGGCACAAGTGTGTGTATGTAGACACAAAGAGACTTCAGGAGGTACTGGTCTCTGGCTCAAAACCTCTTTTAAAGGATATTATCATGCTGGGCGAGCCATTCAGACCCCTAGGGTCTGCCAAATTGTTGCCAGCTGGAGAAGCATGGGCTTGGTGCAATAGAAAGTGTGCAGTCTATTTAAATGGTAAGCACTACTTATGGAAGTTAAGTCTAATTAGTAAACCTGACTGATTCCTCCAGTGAGACTCTGCAGCATGGTATAGTGGAAGGAGTGCTGGTTTGTACAGGACTAAATCTATTGTGAAGGTTCTAAACCTGGCAGTTGATGTTGCTGCCTCTGTACCACTGCGGTTAGAGAAGCCAGACTTTAATGCCTATGACTAAAAAGATTTTCCTAACCTCTTACAACTTTGGGGTACTCTTGAAATATCTTCTAGAAAAATCTCCCCTTTTGTTCAGTTTCACCTTTTCCTTCTAGAATCTCTATCACAGATAGATGCTCTCAAGCCCTGCCCTGACCATGGGTGAATACATGTTACTGTTTGCAGTGGTTGTTGATCCTTTATTTACAAAGGCCTTCTTACTCCAGTTTATAAGCCTTGTCAAAATGCAATGGTGCCTGTTTTCTTTCAATTTAATTATTCCTTTGGGCCTTGAAGGTTTTTCCTTTTCAAGATTCTCTAATTAAAATGCAAATAAATACCTGAGGCAGAGCCCAGTGATTCCCAAAGTGCATTCTACCATATGGTCATAGATTTTTTTTTAAGGTTTGGTGTTCAAACAAGTTTGGGGAATACTGGTCTAAACGAAATCAAGCAGGTTTCTTTACATAGGGCTTCTTAAGAGTCTTTTTCCAAGAGGAGAATATACTATGCAATGTTACTAAATTTATTTGACCAAAGAACATTTGATCAGACTAGTGTTATATATAACATAATTTGGGAAGTGTGCTCTAAATCTACAGGAGCTAACATAGTGAGGATTGATTTGTTAGAGCCTTACCAACTGAATCTGTGAGTTGTGACCAAGGCTCTGAGAAAATCAGACCCAGAAAAGGTCTGATCTGGGGATAGGGCTTTAAATGATAAGATAGGACAAAAGCACAATTGAACTAATGTCTAACTCTGTATGTTAAAGTTCATACCTGGCGTAAGTTAGACGGGAGAGGCATTTTAGCAACCAACCACATATAACACAAGAGCTAACAAAGAGAAAATGGGACACTGGACAGGCAAGTTTTGATAGATCTGGAGCATGGGAAGCTACCAAGAATCATCAGATCCCATAGCTTGACCCAGTCATGGCTCCATTTGCCTACTTACCTTTGAGCCAGGTCCTGCCCTCTGGTCTACTAGACAATTTTGCTTCCTGTTTCCAGCAGTAATGACCATCCAAATCACCTGGATTTGATTGATTTGCTATCTTAAATCTTTATCTGAAACAAACCCTGTCTGCTACGTTTGACACAGCTACCCAGTCCTGCCTTAGTCTCTCTGGACACATCTTCATCTAGTTCTCCATGGTTCTCTCTAAAAATTTCTGGGCTCCTACTTCTACCCAGCCCTTTAATGCAAATGTCCTCAGGATCTTTTCCTTGAGCAATTTCTCATAGTGAGCTCATCCACTTGCCTGATTTTAACTACCATTGTTTGAAGATTACTCCCAAATCTGTATCTCCAGCCCAGACCTCTCCTCAACTCCAGATCCATATATACCACTATCTTCTGGAGTATTCTCTTAGATGTAGCAAGGCACCGTAAGTTCAATATATGTAAACCCAACTTCTTACCCCGGATTTCCCTACCTTAGTGAATACCGCCCCCATCCAACCACATACCTTAGCCATAAACCTCAGAATCACCTGAGTGCTACTCCTTCTCCTGTGGTAGGTAGAATTTTTTTTGAAATTTTTGATGGATTTTATTTATGCACTAAGCACAATTAGGGCTTACTCTATATAACACTTCATATAGTACTTCCACTGTTCTAAGTACTTCAGAAACAGTAACTCATTTAGTCCTTCTACCAACCTTGTAAAATATTTGATATTATTATCCCCATCCTACAGATGAAGAAAGCAAGTGACAAAGAAGTAAAATATTTTATCTGGGGACACCCAGCTAGGATGTGGTAGAGCCAAAATTCAAACCCAAGCATCCTGGGTCACTTTTGCAATCTGGTGGGTAGAATTTTAAGAATGACCCCCAATGACCCTTGCCTTTGAATAATCTCCTCTCCTTGAATTATGAATATAATGAAATGCTAATCCCATGATTATGTTATGTTACATGACAAAAAGGGATTTTTCAGATGTAATTAAGGTTACTAATCAGTTGACTTTGGGTTAATCAATGAGGAGATTATCCAGTTGGGACCAATTTAATCATGTGAGCCCATTAAAAGCAGAGCATTTGTTCTGGCTGTTGGCAGAAGAGGAAGTCAGAGAGATTCTAAGCATGAAAAGAATCTGATGTACCCTGTTGGCTTGAAAATGGATAAAGCCATGTGAGAAGGATGTGGGTAGCCTCTAGAATCCCAAAACAGCTCCCAGCTGACAACCAGTAAGAACATGGGAACCTCAGAGTCACAGTCCCAAGGAATTGAAATCTGACCAAAACCTAAATGAGCATGGAACTGGATTCATTCCCAGAGGCTCCAGTGGGGAACCTGTGGCCTCAAGGCCACATGTAGCCCTCCAGATCCCCAAGTTCATCCCCTCAATCAAATCCAAACTTCATGGAACAAATCCCTTTAGTAGAAGAATCTGTTCTGTAAAATTTGGATTCAGTCAAAAGGCTCCACTCAAGGATCCAGAAGGCCACATGTCAGCCCAAGGCCACAGGTTTCCCACCCCTGAGGGTCTGATACTTCGACTTCAGCCTTGTGAGACCCTAAGCATAGAGCCCAATCCAGCCTGCTTTAACTGTGACCTACACAACTGTGAGATAATAAATGAGTGTTGTTCTAAGCTGCTATGTTTGTGGTAATTTATTATACAGCAATAGAAAACTAATACACACTCATATTCAATTAATCACTAAGTTCTTCTGTTTCTCCCTCACAAATATTTCCTTACTCTATTTTCTCCCTTTTTATCTTCACTGCCACTTCTTCTATTCCCCTTCCTACTACCACATAGCCTCCTACCTAGACTCTCTACAATTTTTGTCTTACTCAAATCCAGAATGATAGAGTGAAAAACTGCATATCTGATCATGTTATTTCCCTGTTTGAAATTCTTCAGTGGCTTCTATTCCTATAGAATAACATTCAAGCCCCTTAACATAGTTTATAAGGTCATTCCTAGATCTTGCCCTTGCTTTCCTCTTAGCTTCATCTTCTGCTGTGTCTGCCATGCACTTTACCTATAATGCAGGGTTTCTCAACCACTATTAACATTTTGGGCTAGATAATTCTTTGTTATGGGAGCTGTTCTGTACATTGTAAGACGTTTAGCAGCATCCCTGGCCTATACCAACTAAATATCAGTAGCATCCTTCCCCTAGTTGTGACAACCAAAAATGTCTATTGACATTGCCAAGTGTCCCCTGGGGGGCAAATTTCCCTGGTTGGGGACCACTAGGCTAATGATACAGAACTTCTGTATCTCCTTATACCCAAGCTGGGGTTTTTCCCCTCAGGAGCTAATATAAAAAGATCTGAAGAAAGTAAAATCTGTGGTATCAAGAATAAAATATTCTAAATCTAGGAAAGATGGATGGACTAGGATTCTGGAAGCCTCTTTTGGTATGCTTTTTTCAAAATAAGAACTTTGGTGATTTGGGGAGAGTCTGTGATTCATTGGAGTGCAGGTCCCTTCTGTTTAGGAAGATTCTTTGATTCTGGAAAGTTAGAAGGGCCAAGGTAGGACTCAGATAAAAAGAAGAAAATTGCTTCTTAGGATTTGTTCTAGCTTTAAAAACAGTTAGCAAAAGGGCCCTTCATGTTTCCTCCTATATTGTTTGGGCAAGAACTCTGGGTCAAATATCTACACAGAAAAAACAGTATGAATTTGCTTGAAACATCCTTGGGATACATGTTTTATAAACATGAGTTTGGTGGTTAGGAGATAGGAGGTAAAGAAAGCTCAACACCAAGCAATTCTATTACTAGGTATATACTCAAAAGAAATGAAAACATGTCTACATACAACTCATGCACAAATGCTCACAGCCACATTTTTAATAATAGGCAAAAGGTAGAAAAACTCAAATATTCATTAACCAATGGCTGGATAAAATGTGGTATATCCATACAAAGGAATATTATTCAGCCATAAAAAGGAACAAAGTACAGATAATTACATGGTAGAACATGGGTAACCCTTGAAAATATTATGCTAAGTAAAAGAAGCCAGTCACAAAAGAGTACATATAATATGATTCATTTTTATGAAACATTCAGAAAAGGCAAATCTATAGAGAAAGTAGATTTGTGGTTGCTTAGGGCTAGAGGGATTGGAGGGTAGGAAAGGGAATGAAAATGTTATAAAATTGACTGTGGTGATGGTTGCACATATCTGTGAATATACTAAAAATCATTGAACTGTACACTTTGAATGGGTGAAGTATATGATATGTGAATTATAGCTCAAGCTGTTACCACAAAAAATAAATAACCCCAACAATTTTTCGCATCGTCTACTCCAATACCCCAACCTTGCTTAGGGGCAGGGGATAGGACATGGGACAGGCAAGTTTGGTTGGGTCTGGGTGGAAACTCCAGGAGTCTAGGGCATGGTCGGGGGGAGGCATTGTCAAGGAACAATAGTCCCATTTAGCCTCTCTTATCAAGCTTTCTTTTTTTTTCCTACTGAATGAGGTTTAGCTAACCCCACTGATACAGCCTTAAAGTAAGTTACTATTCCAGAGCATCTATATAGGAGAAGTTCCTGTGTTATGTTAGTTCACACCCACAGTTCTTAGAAGTTCTAGAAACCTTCAGAGCATTTGACTATACGAGCCACTGCTATTTCTAAGTGTCAGATTAAATTTAAATTCAAAAAGACTCCTTTAACTTTTCTTTTCAACAAATGGTACTGGAAAAATTAGATATATATTTTCCCTCGATGAAAGAACATTGACTCTTACCCCAAAATTAACACAAAATGGATCAGAGACCTAAATCCAAGAGCCAAAGCTATAAAACTTCTAGAAGAAAACATGGGAGAAAATTTTTGAGACATTGGGTTAGGTAAAGTGTTCTTAGATATGACACCAAGGCATAATGCAGAAAGGAAAAATTAATAAGTTGGACTTCAAAAGAATGAAAAACTTTGTCTCTTGAAAAGTTAAAAAAAAACCATTAAGAAAATGAAGACATGCTACAAACTGGGAGAAAATATTTGCAAATCACATATACAACAAAGGACTTATATCCAGGATACATAAAGAACTCAATAATAAGAAGACTAATAACTCAAAGAATGGGCAAAAGATCTGAATAGACATTTTTTCAAAGAAGATATAAAATGTCCAATAAGCATATGAGAATATGTTCAACATCATTAGTCATTAGGGAAATGCAAATCAAAGCCACAATAAGATATCATTTCACACCCACTAGGATGGCTGTAATAAAAAAGATAGACAGTAACAAGTGTTGCTGAGGGTGTGGAGAAACTGGAACTCTCATATATTGCTGATGTGGATGGAAAATGGTGCAGCCACTTTGGAAAACAGTTTGACAGTTTCTTAAAATTTTAAATATACACATGTCATACAACCCAGCATTCCTAGGTGTTCATTCAAGATAATTGAAAACATATGTCCACATAAAAATCTATACATCAATGTTCATAGAAGCATTATTCTCCATAGCCAAAATGTGGAAACAACCCAAATGTCCATGAACAGATGAATGATTAAATATAATGTGGTATATCCATACAGTGGAATGTTATTCATCCATAAAAAAGAATAAAGTACTGATACACACTACAACATGGATGAACCTCGAAAACAATAAGCTAAGTGAAAGAAGCCAGGCACAAAAGGCCACATATTGTGTGATTCCATTTATATTAAATGTCCTGAATAGGCAAATACATAGAGGCAGAAAACAGATAAGTGATTGCCTAGGGATGGGGAGGTGGAATTGGAGGGTTGGAGGGTGATGTCTAAAGGGTGTAGGGTTTCTTTTTGGGTAATTGAGAATGCCCTAAAATTGATTGTGGTGATGGATGCAGAGCTCTATGAGCATACTAAAAGCTGTTGGATTGTACACTTAAAATGGGTGAATCATATAGTATGAGGATTATATATCTCAATAAAGCCATTTGAAACAACTGTTTTTAGAGACAATGTTTTTTCTGCCACTTTGAGGGAATGATGAAAATGAAAAAGATGAAAAGAATAAGAACAAAAAGCCTGTTCCTTCAACAGTTTTTAATGGAACAGTCTGCATCCCTGGGTAGATCAATCCCCACCTGATGACCCTCTTCAGTCTACTTAAGAAATAGCAATGAATTTAGCTCTAATGCTAACCACCCCCATTAGCAACAATCCTTCCCCAGCACTGAAAATAGCACCACTGTGGTGGAATGTCTTAATAATGGCACTGTCAAAATACTTGTCACAATTTTAGCAGGCTGGCTTTTGTTTTGATTTGTTTTTTGAGTCCTCTGCCCTCTACCCCTCATACCATCCACAGTAGAAAGAAAAGGAGGTCAAATCAAAATTACAAGTTTGAAAATATTCTTTGGTCATGTCGTTACAGGCAGCAAAAAAGATATGAATAGAAGAACTGTGCAAATACCATTTAGGGGCCATCCTAGAAAGCAGTGTATCCGCCAAGGTGAGTATATTGGCGATCCTAGGAGCATAAAGAGGTAGAGGACATTGAGAACAGAAGCTTGCTGAAAAAAATGTCTAGACAGAACCAACACTGTGAGATAAGTACTCTGTTATCATGAAGCTAGAGGTACGCTTTAAGGTCTTATACTAAGGTCTTTTCAAAAATTAAGGTCCAGAAAAGAGACGTGATTTGCCGCACATCACATAGCTAGTGAAGAACAGAGAGAATACTAGAACTCAGGTCTTTGAACCCCAGTCTAGGGTTCTTTGCACTTGCTGAGTGTTAAGACAGTGACAGACTAGTCAGTATAAGAGACTGGAATACTACGCCAAAGCTTTTGATTGAAATGGCCAAGTCCCACTTCTATCACTGCTTAGAGCCAGGAGCACCTCATCAACAATAAAACTCTAAGAGGGTAAGTTACTGAAGAAATAACTGATCACCAGCCTACACTTGCTTCTTTCTTTACAGAAGGGCAATATATTTGATGTTTAGCCACCTCCATCATAAGCCCTCCTTTAAAGTGCAAAATCTACCACCACATGTGGGGAGGTAGTTTGCTGTCTCCTTTCATAGAGCCCAGCCTGGCTTTCCACCTTTGTTCTTTTCTACTTCATGCTCAACCCAATCCTCCCAAAGCCTGTCTCCAGGAATCCATGGAAGGTTGGGAAGGGAGAATTTGGGTAATACAAACATCACCTTTCCAGCCTTGATTTTTCTCAAATGAAGATCAATGATAAGTGACCTCCCTCTTGTGGCATAATTTATGGCCACATGGCCTTTTCTATTGAGTCCAATGTTGACTGACAGGGTCATAACACTAGGAGGAAAGAGAGGTTGGCTCTGGGAGAGCTGGAGGCCAGGGAATACAAGTAATATCAGGTGTTACTGGATAGGGCAGAGAAAATAGGGGAGAGAAAAACTGGCTACATAGGCAAAGGAAAGAAACATCTACCTTGGGAAATGTACTCAATATTTCCGAGGTTAAATCCAACCTGTCTTCCTGAGTCTCCTGCAACTGCCTTTGTGCTCACAGCACCCGGTTATCTTGTATGGCAAAATGGAAGGGGCAAGTCTTTCCTAGAATACTTAGCAGCAATTCAAACATTCTTCATACTCTTATCTGCCTATTATCTGTCAAGCATTTCCTTAAAATTACTGTTCTAGTTTCCAAGGCTATGGGTAATTTTGGAATCAGCTTAAACCTCTCCTCTACTATTCTGAGACTTAGAATCCCTGGTCCAAGTAGTTAGTGCTAAAAAGGTACAGATATAAACATGAAATAAATTCACCCAGTTGAAAATTGGCCTAACAAAGCCAACACAAGTATTAAAGGCCATACTTACGCCTTAGGCATGTATCTTGAGGCAATAGTGAATCTTTTCTTGCACAGATCCTGGGTGTAGACAAAACTGAACCTAGAGATGCCAATCAGTGTAGCATGAAAATGGATAGTGTGAAGACCAGCTGCACCCCTGTATATGATGCCAAAAAGCTAGAAGTCTATTATTAAAGCTCTGCAATTGATTTTAAGGCTAGATCATGTATCTATTCAACCACTACAATCATGTGGACAAGAAATTTGCATTCCAGTTTTTATGTATCCATGACCTTTATGTATGAAGGTCAGTGTGTGGCTTGATTATGGAAATTAATAGTTGGATAATTTTGTCAACACTCCACACTTTCCAGCTCCCAAGGAATCAAAAGCACAACCTCACCTGCAGGTAAACTAATATGCATCTTTATCCAACCCTCTGTTATGTCCCCTTTGACCTCCTAGAAATCCATTGCAGCCCCTGGAAGTAGCCAGGGCCCTACCAACTACTTATTCCATTAGCAATTTCTTATTGAGGTGAGAAATCAACTGGGACCTCTTCCTATAGTGATGGTTAGCTTTCCTGTCCACACAGACCACAAATATTTCAGAGGCAACAGGTCAGGAAACCAGTCTTCCATACCAGCAAAACATAAGCCCTAAGAAGATCAAGGACTCCAAAAGCACATCCAAACAAAATTAAAACAGAGAGAAAGAAATGAGAGCCATGTCTGCAGATTGCTTTTCAATCAGTGTAAGCCAATCAGTCAAATGGCACACATGATTACAGAAGCAACAATAAATTTGTTATAATCAACTGGGCACTTTTAGCCGATCATTATGAATTCATTGTAAATGAAGGGGGAAAATCACTTGATTTCGTCAATTTGGGATCCAGTTAGAACATACACTGAAATCAAATGACAGCCTTGATTTCATGAATAAAACATTCCATAATAAATAGCCTTGACCATACTTTGTACTTTCAAATTTAGTGCCTGGTGCCACATGTAGCCAAAGACAGACATTAGAATCTCAGCCAAGCAAGTCAAGCCATTGCAACACGTGTGCTTTCAGCCTCCAAAGAGAAAAATCATATTCCTAAGTAGTAAGAATACCCACCAATAATCAAAGTGACTGATAGGTATTAACATTAGAGTTGTCATCACTAGAACCGGGAAATAAGCTGAGCTCTAAATTTTTGAACTTGGCTCCAACTTTCAGTATACTCAGCACCTACTTTGTAATTAGTAGGTTTGTCCATGCACCCCTAAATTTTGTTCTTTAATTTCCTTTCTGTAACAACACAACAATGTTTGATTTGTGGGTTACCCTGTGCATACCAATCTTACCATTAAAGTTAGGGTGGGTAGTTCCTAATCATTCAGTATTTTCTGTAAACAGTATTTTCAAGTGTGCTCTGTGTGTGTTAGTGTGCATGTATATATGTGTGTGTATATGTGTGTGTGTATGTATTTCATAAAAAATGTTTGTGGTTAAATAAGATTGGGAAATCCTCAGTCTAATTAAACGGGTTTCCTTGCTGTAAGACTTCTCAGAACAGTCAATGTGCCAATGAGCACTGTGAATCTCTAAGAAAGGCATACAACTTGCAGCATTTTACAACCTTATTTGACCACAGAACACTTCTTTGGAGAGCTTCTAGGGGTGGGCAGATGGGAACATTTCTTAAAATATACTTTGGGAAATATTGCTTTAAATGTCTCCCTTCAGTAACTTCCAAGTAAAGTACCAGATAGAAGCCACCTGAATGGAATATGCATTCCTTTGGAAGCCCCCTATCTCTTCTGATAGACCTAAAAATAGTGTCTGGGGCATTGAGAGAAGAGGGCTTCTCAAAATATGTACCTGGGCCATGTCAGAATCTCTTTATGTCAGTTCATTCTATCAACAAACATTTATAGAGCATCCACAATGAACCAGGAGCTGAGCATTAATAACAAAAAAGGGTTAGGACTCTTTTTACTCTGCCTAGTGGGGACAGAAATTTTCAATGATAAAGTGACATTTGAACCAGGTCTTAAAAGATGACCTCCAGGGATCAAGGTGGGCAGAAGGAGACACTTTAAAGAGAAGGAACTGTATATACTGAGGTACAGATGCCTGAAAGGGTATTGTTCTGCTCCATTGAGCATCACTTCATTTCTGCCATATCACATGCTGGTATTTTGTAATGTGTTCCCCAAAGAAATGGGAACTGATGCTTAAAGGAGTTGGAGAGAGTTTGCCACTCTGCATAGCCTGCTGTACAATAAAAATCAACTCATCACTGGACTAGAGCTTGCTTACCTAGGAGATGGAGGTATCCCTTTATATATTACTGGGAACAATAACAAAATGCCAAGGTATGTTATATCTCTGCAAAATGTTGGAGATTTGTAATAAGAATGATGGAGGCAAAGTAGGAGAAAGAGAACTAACCTTTATTAATATATATGTAAATTGCCGTAAATCTCATTTAATGATAAATTGTATGCATATATATGCATGTTTTAATTTACAGAGTGTTTTCCTATCCATTATTTCATTTGATCCTCACAAGAATCCTGTGAGCATGGGCAAGGCATGTGTGATCAGTCCCTTTGTACAGAGGAGGAGTGTGAGGTTCAGGATTGTTAAGTGATTAGTCCAAAATCATATCATAAAGGACAATATCAAAACTAGAAACCAAATCTTCTGAATCCCAGTTTTATGTCCTTGATTTGTAATTTTCCTGTATTACTACAAGAGCCTGAAGGTATAGGGAAGCAGACTTATGCCTAATATAAGGAAAATCTTTCTAAAAATCATAGCTGTTGAACAGTAGAACAGGTTATCTTGTGAAATGGTTGTAGAGGTCACTCTCAACTCTGAGATCCAATGGTTCTAAAATTCCTAGGTCCTATTTCTCTTAGATGATGCTTTTGCAATTATTCCTATACCTAGGCAGATTCTATTTGTTATATACTTGGTGCTCAGAAGACAAGTACTCTTAGAGAAATGCTTAGGAGTTGGAACTTTTCCCAATATTACAGGTAAACCCATTGCTTTGGTACAACAAACACAAATCAGGTATAACTAATGCCTCCAGGTATCTCTCAGATCACAAAATCATGGGAAACAGATAGAAGCCATAAATTTATCACAATTTCCAAGCATATAATATATGAGTGAGTTTTCCCTGAAACTTAAACCCTTGGGGCACACATTATATATCAGAAATTATGGGAGGAGGCATAGTTCTGCATTTGAACACTCATCAGTCATTTTGATGTATAGCAAATTTGCTTTTTTAGAATCTATATAGTTCAAACACCATAGGTATTTTAAGAGGTAAAATGTATGAACTGATGATAATCCACACTTGTATTTTCTGATGGGGGACCAGGATTCTCTTTAGAGCCAACAGAACCAGCCACTGTTCCAGTTCCCTTGGAACATTTTTGTTGTATATTTACAGCTCCCTATGCGCGAGAGAATGGTGCATCTGTCTTATGGAGACGCCTGGCTGCATTCTTCCCCAGATATTAATATAGGTGGCACTTTAGTAGCATAACCAATGACATGAAGAACCTGATTTGGAGGGGAACAGATGGCAGCATCTTTCTTAGGCTAATTTTAGGATCCTGAAATAGTCCCTTTCTCACACAAACCGTCAGTGGAACCAAATTAAGACAGCTATGTCACATGGGAAAGGAAGAGAGAACAAATATGGTTTAGTGTAAGGCAAAGACAAGGAGCCAGAGGCTTCAGTGCTTCCCCCATAGCTGACTTCTTTCATAGCATATAAAGGTCACTTCAACTTCCTTTCATCAGAATGGATGCTGAATACCAATGTGAGGATATCTAAGAAGAAATGAATGGGCAGATCTCATTTTTAGTCACATGTATTGAAAAATCAAGGTTACATCATATTATAGATAAATTCATATTCATAAGAATTTTTAGGACCTAGGTTCTAACACATCTTTTCTTAGCAGATAAGGAAGCTGAGGCTAAGTGACCATTCTACTTGGTAAATCAGAAGCAAATTGAATTTCAGAGCCTCAGATTCCTGATCCATTGCTTTGCCTGCTGAAAAGACCTTTCCTCCAAATGAACCATGTAATATAAGGTAAGGATGATGAGATGTGGAGAAAGAATCCCTCAACTAGAAATGATGTCTTAGGTATAACATGGTTATCCAAGGATTTAGAAAAAATAAGAAGAGTACTTTTAAAAAGTACCTACCTGTTTTCCATCCAGAGTGTAGAGTTTTTTGACAACCCCGGTCTCTAGTTTGATGGCTTCAGTGATATCAGTGAGGACTTGCTCAAACGAGTGGGCTGTCTTCTTGTTCAGAAGCACACGCACCGCCTTCCGAGGCTTCACCCCACTGCGGATGATGGTCACCAGCTTGGGGCGCACAAAGTCCTTGTTCTCCCTGGCCTGGGCACTGTTGCTGCTAGCCAGAGACTGGGGGGCTTTCATATTGGCAGATGTCTTTACGTTGACAGACCAGTTGGGATTGACATTCTTGGTGTATTCCACCTTTTTAAAGAAGTTGTCTGAGGAACAGACATAGCTTTCCCCTAAGGGAAGAAATAAGTGGTTGGGTGATTAGTTTAATAGCAGATATATGGACTATTCTAACAAAACTGACATTGGAGTAGAACTTTTGGAGAAATGGTGATAATAACCAACCTTAGGTGTAATTCCTAATTGGGCTCTCTAACAACTTGGCTCATTCAAATTCAAGAATAAGTAATCAGCAAAACATCCTTCAATATAATGACATACCTAGTTGACTAAGCCTGTAAAGGTAAGGGTTTTAAGGACAATGAACACTTCTACGTTTAATAGAACAAGTGAGGTTCTCAAGCTTGATATGGTTTTATTAGAATTTAAATGTTTATGTTAGTTTCTAGGATGTTTAACGTCTAGGGGTATTGCTGGAGCATTTTTAATCTCTATTTCTTAAGGTTCCTGTCCTGTTTTGGGACTTATAACCCCATCCTTCTGTTATATTATGAACCAAGGAGAATTTTCAAAGTTAGAACATTTTTTATGTCAAGTTAAAGTGAACCAAGTAACCTTGCATATTGGGCATACAGTACATAATTGTCAAGAAGCCAGATCGTCCTTTTCACAGAGTATATGGCCAAGAGGTGGAATATGGAAATGTAAAATGTGTGTGTGTGTTGAATGTATATATGTGTGTATAAGTGTGTCTTCTACTGCTCACCCCCACACCCAGGTAAAGAAATTGTCTAAATAACAACCTGTACATACAAACACACACAGAACATTCCTTGTGTTTGCAAGTCTAACACTCGCTTGAAAAACACTCTCCTGTTTCTACCACCCATCTCTCATCTTTCCATCCTCCCAAATGCTGCACACCAGATCTGTTTTTGGGGCCATCTTCACCAGTGCTCACCCTTGGCTGGCACAAGTAATGAGGTGGAGACATGAGAATACATTATGCAGCCTGATTTATGGATTGAAGGGATCTAGTATAATTTTCACATTTACCTTGGGCTAGAGGAAATGACTAACACAGCAGAAGTAATGCAGGGGTCAGAGGCAAGAGGAGGAGATTGGACACCAGGGACTAGAAGCTGGAGAAAAAAGGAAGATAGATAGGCTCAGCCTGGGGGACAAAATATTGGAAAAGGTTGAATATGTGGAGTAAAACAGATTAGCCTCAAGGTATATAGAAGTTCATCTGGAGGTTGAGCTGCAGAAACAGCATGATTTAATCAGACTTAAGTCGTCAGTAATAATCCTAAATAAATAAATAAACCCTAGCCAGTGCAAAGAAAGCATTAAACACAATTATAATCTGATGGCTCTCCTTTGGTCTCGGCAGGAGAACCGCATAGAGACATTCAGAAACACCAGGCTGATAATTCACTCCCTTTGCAAATATTGATTGCTTTGCTGTAGCACCAAATCCTTTAAGTCACGTTAATTAATAAATTTCTCAGTCAGTGCTAAGAGAAGGTTCAGCCAGAATCTCTAGGGCACATTTGAGGACTTTTATGTGTGTGTATGTGGAGGGGGAAGGTAAGTGGCATCCAACATATGCAAAGTGGCTTCCAAAAACTGCAGTCAGTCACAGAAGCCGCTAGTGTTCTGTCTTGACAGGGGGACCAAAGGATGGTTTGTAAGCAAGCACAGGCACTTTTCCCCACTTTGTACACACATGGACACCCAGGATGGGATGGTCAAAGACCCCAGCCAAGAGAAACTGATTTCTCTGAGTTTCTTGCTGGCTAATCCAACCCAACCCAAATGATTAGAGGCTGGGGTCTTTGGTTTACAACTTAAAAGGATAAAAGGGCCCTGTCAGCTCCTCCGTATATTTACAGTCAATCTCCACCACACCCGAGACTGGCCTTTTGCCTTAGCACTTCACCAGTTTCATGGGCACCTTCCAAAAGGTCACTGCCATGGAGTCAGATGTTTTCCATAATTTGTCATGTACTTTAAAACTCTGTCAGACAACTGGTGGTGTGGAAACATGCAAGGCTATATATTTATGATTTCACTCATCCAGTCTCCTCTGGAGAGTCAGCTGTGTAGCCCTATTAGGACTCTGGACTTTTTTTGCTCCCATCTCTTAAACCTCTTAAGTCTCCAAACTATGAGTATGTTTAACCACCCCCAGATGAAAATGAACATGATGGCGACAGTTATAGTATCATATGACACCGAAGAACTTTGCAGAGGGCCCAGCCCTCAGCCAAATCTATGTTGAGCACCTTCCGATGGTACCTGGATATGGAGTCATGGAAAAAGAGCAGCTGATGTGATGTCAGCCAGAATGGGGTCCCCAACACTTCCTAGTTGTATGCCCTTGGACGAGTTTCCTAATCTCCCTTGGCTTCTGATTCTTTTCTGCAAAGTGGAGGTGATAATAACCAATGCCTACCTCATAGAGTTGTTGTGAGGCACAAATCAGATGACGGATACAAAGTGCTGAGCCCAGAGCCTGGAACATAGTAAGTGCTTGATAGATTGTTATTGTTATTATTAAGTCCCTAATCTGAAGGCACAGAGGGAACAAGAAAGAGCAAAGAGGAAAAAGAGGAAGAAAGACCTAAGAGAAAGGAAATGAAAAGAGGAGGAGTAGAAGCTGAAGGAAAGGAAAGAAAAAGAAGCAAGGGCAGCCATCTAGGAGCAGAGCTGTGACCATCATGAAACACGAGCACTGCCGGGGGCCCGCGCTTCAAAGATAAAATTTCCCGCTGCTTGGGGGGGGGCTTCCAGTTGCAGCAAATGCCAAATGTAGGAGTTTTATGGCTGACACCAGCAAAGCCACTGTTGATGCCCACTGAGGGCAGGATATTTATGGTGGTTAAGAGTAGTGACTCAGGAGTCAGACAGACCTGAGTTCAAATCTCAGTCAGGCACTTAGAAGCTATGTGGCCTCAGGCAAATCACTTAACTCTCTGCGTCTCAGCTTTTCCATCTATAAATTGAAGGTATTGTACTAAGTGACATGTGAGTCCCTTCTAGGCCTAAAGGTCTATAAGAAGGAATTCATTTCTCTTTTCTGTCTCAAACAGGCTTTAGGAAACAAAGCTGTTATGGTAATTACATGTTAAAGAAATAGACGCCCCACCACTAAGGACTCTCCACTTCTACTACTGGAAAGACATCAAATGTGCTACTTTGCTATACTAAGACTTCCTTGTTCTGATTTTGCAAACGTTTGCAATGTCTGCCGCCAGAGCTCGGTGCTTCCTGCATGTCCGGCTGCCTGGCATTTGGAGCTGGGTGAGTTGTGTTGCACCTTTACGCAGCTGGGTTCCCATCCTGCCACAGCTTCCAGGGGCCATTTCCCACCCACTGAGGGCCTAGAAGGAAAGCTGTTTTCAGAGCCAAGCAAGGTGACAATTTGCTGGAATCGACAACCTGCTTTAGGGTGAAGGGGTAAGGAAATGAAGTCATGTAAGCGAAGCACAGCTGAAAGAGCAGGAATGGAACAAGCTGTGGGCTCAAAATGATCTAACATCTCCCTCCCTTCTCTTTCAAGAGGGTTCCATTTTCAAAAGCATTAAATATATTTATATCTTCTCAGTGCAAAAGCACTTCTGCCTGGGCTTTCTCCTCTCCTCTGGGGCTTCCTGACCCAAGAAGGAAAATATTAAATGATACTTTATTGTATTATCATATCTATTAACAATGCATCCCCCAAGGTATCTTAAAATTCTTATCTTTGGCAATGTGCTTGCTTTAGTAGTTAGAGGATAAATTAGTGAGAAGGTGGTTTCATCTCATTGGAACAAATGAACTATGGCAAAGGAACTGGATCATAGCCAGTGTTACCATACAGCTCAGATTTTCCAAGACTGTTCCATTTGTAAATATCCTGTCCTATGGTTAGCATAGTAACTCTCAAACTTGTCTCAATTTGGGTTCAGAAACGCTGGCTAGTCATAAATGATACCCCCAAGATTGATCTGGATACTCACATACAAGGAAATGGGAAAGGATTGGACAAGATATAGGTGAAAGAGAAAGATTCCACAATGAAAAACAAAGGAAAGACATGACAAAAGGAAAAACGACCAATGGGTTTCATTCACTGACCTCCTAGGATATAGCTAATGGGGGCCACATCCTACATGGTTTCGCTAAGACCCTTTGTGTACCCAAGGAGTTGAGGGAAAGCTGACATCAATAACCTGACTTTGGTCCAAAATGCTCCCATTGATACTTTCAGTATCTAGCAGCAGGCAGTAGACTAGAGGCACTAACAAAGGGGTGCCACAAGGCCAGAGTGATTGTTAACACATTGCTTTTTATTTCATTTCTTTTTAGGCTAAATATGTAATAGCGTGGCCATTTGGAAACATATTATGTTCTATGCCCCGTATTCCTTTAAGATCTACAAAGAAAAAACCAGAACAAAGATTTCTGCATCCCTAGAAACTCCTACCACTATAGTTAGCTGAAGGGGACCATCAAGATCACCTAATCTAATACTTTCCAAGTCTAAGTGCCCTTAAGAATCACCTGAGGAGATTTGTAAAAACACAAGTTCTGAGGCTCTAGCCCTGGGGATTCTGATTCAATAGATCTTGGGTGTGGCCAGGGATGTATATTTTTCTAAAGCTCTGAAAGATTTTGAAAGGCAGATAGGTTTGGGAATAACTGGCCATTACAACCCCTCACTAGAATAATCATCATTATTATTTTCATTATTATTATTTTCATATCATTAATAGTAATAGTACCTATGGCTATAATTTTACCTTGTCAATGTGTTTCCATATCCATTATCTAATTTTATCTTCACAACCACCCTAATGGACAGAGAAGGCAGTGTTCCTAGTCTCATTTTACAGTTAAAAATATTATTCACAAGAAATACACAAAATGTCTATACATACAACGAAATATTATTCCTCAATAAAAAGGAATGGAGTGCCGCGACATGGTGCAATACAGACAAACAGTGAAAACATTATTGTAAGTGAAGGAAGCACAAAAGATCACACAGTGTATGAATTTTTGATCATTCATTCAGCCTCTTTCAATGGTGAACAAAGTGAACTTGTGTTCTCCATTCCTAGATGACTAGTTCTAAAGGACAAAATAGGAGAGAAAATGACCCATTTTCTTTATCCTTTTCATCCCAGTGCCCTTTCCCATCTGACTCTGTGGCAGTGGGAAAAATTGATCACATTTCTCAACACTATCCCAGAAATACCCCTGAATTTCCTGGACTGAATGGGCAGTACTCAGGCCTGGAAGGGCACTGAGGTCCACAGTGACTTATAGTTGTAGATGACATACGAACAAAGGCAACTGAGCCCTATTCACACTCTGTGTAGTCTGAGAATTCACCAGGAAGTGCCACTGCATCCAGGAGTGATAGATGAGAGGAGTCCAATCTAGTACAGGGGTCCCCAACCTATGGTGACGTTGTATAATTATCTCATTATATATTACAATGTAATAATAATAGAAATAAAGTGCACAATAAATGTAATGTGCTTGAATCATCCCAAAATAATCCCCCCTCCCTGGTCTGTGGAAAATTGTCTTCCATGAAAACGGTCCCTGGTGCCAAAAAGGTTGGGGACCGCTGATCTAGCAGGACTCAAAAGGAATCAAGGGAAAAGAAAGCTGCAGTCTTTCCAAATTAATTTTATTACCTACCTATATTGAACTGAGATTGTTTATCACCAGCTCTCTCCCAACAGACACACACACACACACACACACCCCTAGAGAGAAAAATCAATATGTAAAAAATGGATTGGGAGAAAAATCTGTGCATAACACCTCTCTTATATCAGACACAAGAACATTGTAAGGCTTACTCTGAATACAATGGTATTTGGTTCAGAATTCTGTCCTAGCGCCTATTGTGGTCTTTAGAATATTACAGCTAGTGGAAATGAGGACATATTGGATGATTCAGAGTGCTTTGTTTGTGAAAGTTATTACAGAGAAATCCCTCAAATTCAACTGAGATACGGATTTTACAGTGACAAAAGACACACACCCTAAAATTGCTGTTGGACAGCTCCCTCGACCTACCTTCAAGGCCTTCAAGTTTGCCTGACTTTCCTTTATTTTAAGATATGCGCTGGGATGGCCAATCCTTTGATGGTCAGGAAAGGCCTAGGATTAACCTCTGCCTGCCCATTCAGTACATGACCAAATAATCTAAGCCTCCTGGGCATTGCTTTTCAAGGTCAGCTATACAGAAAAATCCCAGACTTGAACCCTGAGACTCAGAAACAGCAACCATATGGACACTATCTCTCATAAGTAACTGGCCCCAATCACTTGGCATGACTACTTGGGAAACAGCAGCTACTTGAGAGAACTGGGGTCTTGTACACGGGAAGCCCTCGTGATCCTTTGTCTAGGAACACAAAAAACTTAGAAGCAGTGAAGCATAGGCAGGTTTCTCCCATACCAAGTCATCTAATGTGCTGTTTCTCCTTCCTTGTTGTCCATTTCATAATTTGGTTTCCCTAGAGATCTAAACTCACCTTTGCTCAGGGAATGGAGGGAGTGAGGCGGGAGGAGTGGATAATGGGGGAGGGGTTTGGGGAGAAACATTTTCATTATCACTACTCCTTAAGGCTGTTCTTTAAAGCGCTGTATTAGGTTAAATTGGTTACATATGTTACACCAACCAATTTAAAAGTAGGGATAAGAAAGCATCCTCAAGGTAATTGATTTGATAATGTAGAATGTTAAGAACATGACCCAAGATCTATTTTCTAAATGATCACAAAGAAGACTTTATGGCTGAGCAAGTTTTGGTAACAGCTGGGATTTTCCCTATTTTGGGGCAGGTACACAGGTTGTCAGGATTTTCAGCATCTATTCAGAAAATTTAGTTGCAATACCAAAATCTAGAGAGGATTTAAAGGGATTTGGGTATAGTGAGTCAGTTCCTATTCTAATAGGAATGGTCTTTATTAAAATACCAGACATACCTACAGCTTTCTTTGGTATTTCTCCCAGTGACCTCAGCCTTAGGGACACACCCTGAAGTGGGCTTTTTAGAAGCAACAGCTGAGCAGTGACCACTTACCTAAAAGAATAATCCTCTGTGAATATGTCCAGGAAGTCCTGTTCTTAGGGTGCATATCTCCAATGAGTTGCAATTCACAAATAATTTCTCAGCAGTTCAAAGGAAATTTGAGCATAATATTTTCTCTGGTAACCCAACCAAATGTTCGTCCTCGTTACACCCCTAATGATTTTATGCTCTGCCTCAATAGTTCTACTCAGAGTTAATTATGAACAAGATCTAGAGTAAATGCCACAATTAAGATTTCCCTTTGTATACCCTGGCAGGTAAACACAATGCATTATCATCACCATCCACACTTCAACCCCAGCAGAGACTGAAGGCCATGAAGGGTGGTGGCTAATGGCTCTGTTGATGCCTATAGAATAAAAAATCTGAGCATCAATCAACGTGATGCTTTGACAAATACCTTGCCTAATTTCTTTCAGTGCAACCCCAGAATGTAACCATAACCAATGATGCCACCTCCCACCAAGGGCCACCACCCACAACTTTGAATTACCTTCCTCCAATTCATCCATGCTTCCGATCTTCCTGGATCCATCAATGGTGTAAATGTAACGCACTCCCTGAGGCAGGTTGATGTTGTCAGACAGAGATCGAGTCAGGTCAGCCAGCAAAGCGTCAAAGCTGCGAAAACGGTCAGAGGACACAGCGTACACAATCCCCTTGAAGTAGCGGTCCCCATTGCGGTAGAAACGTACCTTCTTGGCTTTCTTCTCATTGCTCAGTGCCTGCAAGGTTCTGGTTCGGTAGAAGCTACAGTGGGCGCTGTGAGTGGGGCTGGGCAGCCCATTCATCCGGGATCCTCGCATGTTCCTGGATGCCTTATCTCTTTCGTCAAAGTGTCCAAAATCAAGTTCCATATTTTGGTCAAACCTCAGAGACCTGAGTGTTGAAAAAAGGGATGGGGGTGAAGAGAGGCAAAGAAAAAGGGGTGAGGAGGAAAAAAAAAAAAGAAAGGAATTCAAATATTAGCCAGATCCAGATCTGCACTCTGCTGCTTGTGAAAAGAACTGGCTGAAAAAAAGCCCGTGACCCATCTGCTGTTTGCCCCTGACCTGCAGGAATATTGATCTTAATAGAGAAGAAGGAGGGGCTGGGCGGGGGTGCTGGTGCTTGTGGGGGTTGGGAGTAAGAGATAGAGAGGGAGGCACTCTGGGCACTGTTCCAAACAGAGGAGAGGGAGGGATTTTGAAATAGCTGAAAATCCTGGGACTTACTGACAGTGGCTCCCACCAAATTGTAACTTCGGGCTAAATACATTATAACTGGCATCTGTTTCCTCACACATGCCCGCATGACTAACAGTTGTAAATGAATCCATACCCTGACAAAATTCCCCTTGAAGAGAACAGAAGGAGCTAGCCAAGGTTAGCATCTCTAGCTTAGGAAGCAGTCCTTGCATCTCAGTACAATGACTATGAAGGAGAGTGTTTTAATTTTATTCCAAGCCCTCTTTCCTACTCTACTGTGCGCATCCCCTCCCCCCAGAATAAACTAAGATTCTCCTTTAAAGGGACAGCCTCCAGGGAATAGCCAGTGTCTTTGTGCTATTCATCAAACCCTTTCCCCACCAAGCTGGTGCAGCTATCCAACATTCATAAGAAATAAGCTGAGAAAAAAAGGATTAGAAAAATCAGTTATTTAACAAGTTATTAGCTCTGCCTTCCCCGTGGTACCATTTGGTCACAAAATCCTTTTCTTTTCCAGGTGCTCCATCCCCTCCCCACCGATGCAGCAGCACCTCTTAATGGAATAATTTAATTGTGGAAAGATTCCCAAATGAGTCTCTGAACAGCATATGGGACCTTTAGAAGCAAGCACACCTTTCATTGTTCTGGGTTTCTACCCTGACTGAAGGGGCATTTTGCTCTCACAACAGGCAATTCACCCTAAACTTGTCTATTGCCCAGGTGCTTTAGCTGAGGTAAAAGATGGTCATTTGCCAGGCTTTGCTTTTCCCCCTTCTGTTGAACTCCCCCACCCAAAAAAAAAAAACCCAAAACAATGAAAACATAAAACCAAATTCAACCGAAGCCCTAAACGCTAGCAAAGGTAGTGACACCCTAAGAGCCAAACTATTAACATGCATCTCACAGATGGGGATAAAAGGGCTCACAATGCAAGCAGGGCTCACCTGCTACACACTGCCACATCAAGATATTTACAAGGGACCAGGAGGACAGGAGATAAAGAAGGACTGGTGCCTAGTGGGTTTGCCAGGCTCAGTCCCCCTTTTTTCCCAATGTCACCATGACCTATGCTGAGCTCAGCATTGTCTCTGTCAGACAACCTGCAGTGTTAAGAGACCCCACCTCCTCAAGACAAGTAGCAAGCATTTCCCCAGGCGTAAAGCTTTTCTTTGCTTTCAGGATCAGAGGTGGTATTATTCTAAATTAACATCACAGTGAAAACAAAGGAACATCAAACTCACTTTTCCAAAGGAAAATCCCAGGTAGAGGCTTAGGGAAAAAAATCAAATAGAATAAGGCAAAAAAGAAGAGGAGAGAGAGAGAGAGAGAGAGAGAGCGCGCTTTGCCTTGTGCTTTTCCCGTTTGACATCTGTTACATTCTGCTTGAAAATCACTCGAAAGCCCCACTCACCGGTTTTCTGCTGGTTGGGTGGAGATGCTGAGAGAAAGAAAACCAATCTCTCTATGCCTTTGTTGTCTGAGCTCCAAGCAAGAAATTCCTGCCAGGGTGGATGGATGCCTTCTAGGTCCTAGTGCCTTGTCCAGCTTCTCCCCTGTAACTCAGGCTTAGTGAATCCCCCCAACCTCCTATGATTAATTACATGCTTTTTTTTTTCAATTCACAGGCTGCATTAACAGCTAGAAAGGTTTCATTTATAACCAACAGGAAATTGCAGGGTAGCAAAAAGATTGCACAGGCAAGTTCAGAATGCTGTAATGAGCAATGTGCTAGTCCTTTCTTTTAGAAAATTGGCAATTTCACTTGGCCAAAACCTTGGCTTAATCTGCCTGGGGGCCTGACTCAGACAGCCAAACCAGGCTTCTTAGAAATTGTAGCTCTCTTCCTTTTATCCTCTTGAGAGGAAAAAAATCTGTAGATTCTTTAAGGCATTTTAGTTCATGTATCCAACGACTGTTTGTTTTTGAAATGAAATCAATGGAATAGAATAAGGTGTAGGAAAAGGACAAGACAAGGGAAAATAGTTCCAGCATATCATGGGAGATAGAATTGAAAAAGAACCCCAAAACCTTTTAGCTTGGTGTAAGAATTTGGTTAATGAAATCTGTTTACGTTTGAGAGTTCAAACCCAACCCAGAGATCTTTCTATGTGAAGTGAGTCTGATGGCCACAAGATAAATATTAACAGATTTCTCCTCAAACTGCCTGTTTGTCACTAACTGGCTTCTTCATATCAAGTATGTTATAAAGAATAAGGAAGCATTCAAATTGAACTCATTAGATCAGGCCAAACTATAAAACAAATGAAGAGGAAGGTGAGAGACTAAATTGGGGGTGGGGGGACCCTATCATCTTCACAGTTGAGGCTACATACATTAATATGTCACAGTCTTCAACTATCATGGTTCCATTTTTGCTCGGCTTCCAGGAAGCTCAGAGCTAATAGCATGCTCAGTAATTATTTTAGATCTGATTCCTAGCACAATGAACCCTCCTTTTTATATAAAGCTGTTGATCTTTTATATTTAACCATTTTCTGTGCATGTGTTTTACTGTGAGCTGCTTCAAAATGGGATAAAAAATATAATTGTCTTTCTTCTCTGGCAGTTGTTGACTCAGCAAAACCTAAGCTATCTATGTTAGTTGGGTGGACAGCCTCAAGTGTGCAATCTGCCCAGTTAAGTCCTCCCAATACCTTGCTGCTGGTTTCCTGGTTTCTAAACAAGTACCTCAGGGGAATACATGTGTTTGCTTTTTTTTCTTCCATGTGTTGTTGCCTTACATTGTGGCCACCTCTTGAAAAATCAGGATTATTCAGGCCAGAGGCAGAGAAAAATCAAGGAATAATAGCAGGGAAATATGGAAATTCTGACAAGGCTAATGTCTTAAAACTTCTTTCTTATACATCATAAACATTCAGTGAATATGCAGAAGTTGATTTTGTATCAGAACTCAAAATAATTTTATTTCTGGTAAGGATATAAGAATGGACGGGATGATAAAACTTAAACATGAAGGATTTGGAATATATTTTAGAGGAAATTTCTTCATGATATAGGCTTTGCAATACTGCTATGTCTTTAGGGGACAGCCTAGGACAAATGACTTTGTTTGCTTTATATACATACCAGAGAGCAGAGGGATGGACAAGATCAATATTTCCCAGTATGAGGTATGTGGTTAATAGGTATTCCTTAAAAACAGAAAAAAAATTCTGTGGTCAAAAATGTTTGAAAAGTGATGAGCTACACAAAGTTAGTTTTATTTATTGTAAAACTTATCAGGGCCTTTAATATACTTAAACCATGGCATGAGTCTCCAAGAAAACAATTTAGTATAAAGGGCTTCCACTTATTTTTTAAAGCTTGGAACCTTTTATTCCCCCCAGAGCATTTCATAGACTAATGTTCTGTGGAAAAAAACTTTTACAAAAACTGGACTAGATCATCTCACAAAGATATTTCTTTTCAAAGAACTCTCAGCTACTCACCAAGACCCTTTTCCTTACTTCTTGGTGGAAAAGGACCACTGGCGGAAGAGAAAGTCTCAGGTACGAGTCCAGGAGGAAAGTGCATTTGTGAATATGGAAGTCAACTTTGAAGATCAAGGGAGAATCACGGTTGAGGGCTCAATGGAGTGAAGAGATTAAAGGAAAAGAATAGCAACCAACCATGTAGGAAATGTACTAGTAAGAGCTTTTGAGTAATTACCATTTGCCGGGTATCACAGGCAAGATACAGAGTAGGAAACACCCATCACTACGCATGAGGGACTTAAAGACCCATTGAGGAGATAGGACAGGACTATGTATCTTGCAAAAATCATGAAGGAGAAGGGTTTAGATCTTTCTTGATATGCTGCAGTCTGGGTTAATCAAACTCAGCTTAATGAGCAGGATCAGGAAACAAAGACCGACCATCCATCATACACACACACACACAAAAACACACCAAAAAAATGGTTAGTTTATGTTACCAATTAGAAGCACAGAGAATAAGATCTGGTGTGGGGTAGAGTAAGCAAACAGGAAGTGAGGTTGGAACATATATATTATATATAGACTGTTTATGGGGGCCACAATACTATAAGGTACCTAGGAATAAATCCAACAAGTATATATAGGGATCTTTATTGAGAAAATCATAAAACTATTGAAGTACATAACAGAAACTGGGAATAAATGTAGAGCCAGACAATGCTTATGGAAGGTAAGATGCAGTGCTGTAAGGGTATTGATCCTCCCCAAAGTAATTTGTATATTTAAAGAAATTCCAATAAAAACTCCTACAGGAATTTTTGTGAACCCCCAAAAACTGATTCTAAAATTTTTGTACAAGAACATAAAGATCTAAGAATAGCCAAGACCATTGTTAAAAAGAGGAATTAGAAGCCAACATTTACCCTATCAAGATTGATTATAAAGCTATAGTAATGAAGATAGTGTGGTGTTGGCCTGGGGGACAAAGATCAATGGAACAAAACAGATACGAGCATAAACACACCTTTGCTATATTGTAGTGCAGTGGTAATGGCACGGACTCCGGAGCCAGACTGCCTGGGTTCAAGTTCTGACTCTACCAATTACTAGCTGGGGACCTTGGGTGAGTTACTTAACTTCTCTGTGCTTCGGTTCACCCATCTGTCATACAGGGGTGATGATAATAGCAGTACCTATCTCAGTTGTTATGAGGATTAAACAAGCAAATTTATGTATAGTGCTTAGAACAGACCCTGGTGCATAGTATATAAGATATAAGTATTACCTTTTGTTATTCCCCAAATATTCATGTGCCAACTCCCTCACTTCTTTCAAATCTTCACCCAAAGGTCAACTTCTCAACAAGACCAACCCAGACCACCCAATTTAAAGTTACAACCTTCCCTCCCAACACAGCACTCCAAATTTCCTTTACTCTGCTTTAGTTTTTTATAACACATCATCTTCCAACATATTATATAATATACTTATTTATTATATCTATTATATATCTTCCTGAAGTAGAGTATAAGCTTCATGAGGGCAGGAATAGTCTGTTAGACTCTAACAGCTTTAATGCAATATAATTCACAATATCAATAGAAATATTTTTGTCTGTGTTTTTAATACTGTATTTTAAGTGCCTAGAATGATATCTAACACATAATAGGTTTGAGTATTTGTTGAATTGTATAGAATAAGGAAAGCACGGAGTATTCAATAGATGGTATTGAGACAATTAACTTTCATATGAGAAAAATAAATTAGATACTCACCTCACACCATACATAAAAATAAACTCCAGATATTTTAAAGACCTGAATGTGAAGAACGGACTTTAAAATTATTAGAATGAAGTATAAAAGATTGTCTTGAAATTTTTGTGGTGAAAAAGACTTTCTTAAACAAGACACAAAAAGTAGAAATCTTATAGGAAAATATTGATAAATTTGATTACATAAAAATTTAAAGCTTCTGAAGGCAAAGGACAGCATCAAAACATTAAAAGATGAGTAATAGACTGAGAAAATATATTTGAAACTTATTTAACTGACAAAGGATTAGTGTCCTGATGTGTGTATGTGTATGTGTATACATATGTATTTATGAATATATATATATATGACATATAGAATTTTGGTTGGGTTTGAAGGCAAAGTTTTGACAGACCAAGTAGCTGCTTTAACAGAGCTTTATAGTAGAATGATAACCGTAAGGTTTGTGGAGTAGGCTAGCTGTTTCTGACTGTGCTGGAGAGTTAAATAATATGACAAGGTCAATATTTTAAATTCTCAACTCTAGGCACAATCAGAAATAGAGAGCTTTTATGACTGCCCAAAAATAATATCTTATCTCTTGTAGTCACAGAGCTACACCTGATCTTAGCCAAAAGGCTGGAAGTGATGGCCACAGAGCTGATAGCCTAATATCAGTCCCAGAGTCTGATTTTGCAAGTGGGTGAATTACAACATAAGTTGAATTTCAGTCTTTCCAAAAATCTTCTGTGAAAGTTAGGGCATTAGCTGGGTAAAGGTAAGACTCTATGAATTGGAATGGGGACACTTGTGTTTATTTGGATAAAATTGACTATCCTGAACACAAAAACACTACTGAGCCTCTCTTACCAACAGAAGCAGTCCATTTTTTATGACTTATGAAACTAATCCTGCTTTAATAGGACACCTGGTGATGACCTTACCTTGCAAGTGGGTGCTAGTTCTCCTCATTTCCCACCTTTGTCAATCTAATGTTCTCCAAATCTACAACTAGAGTCAGATCCTGGCATTGCCCAGTGGGGAATGGTCAAAATCTTACCCAAGGAGGAGAAAGCTTACATACTAAAATAATTACAAGATTTTGTGATTTTATATTGACAGAAACCTAAGAACTATCTGAGTTAATAGATTCTATGGGTTAATTGAACATAATTTTAAACTGGGTCAAACTTATCATATGGATATATGCTTATCAGAGAATTTAGGAATTAATATCCTAGCTCAGAGTGCAGCCTAGAGTGGTTCTAACTTCTTTGTGTTGATCAAAACCTGAATTCAACAACGCCTAAAAGGCCTAAATAAGGTTGAGGCGCCATAAATTCCCAGGAATTATGAGGAAGAAATCCAAAGACTTAGGGAGGCTATTGGATTCACCATGTGCAACTCACTCATCCACCCCCAAACTATGTCTTCCAAGACAGCCCAGAAAACATTTGCCTCATTCACAGAGGCATTGAGAAATACATTGGTGAAAGGAGCACTGGCATCCTTAAAAGACTTTGTAGTAGCTATCCACTGCAGGCCTAGATAAAGATGGAAAATGTGACTATTTAAATGGGCTCCCTGACTTCAGTGAGGATGCCAGTATCCATCCCAGTGTGGCAAGGGCCAGGCAGCAGCAGCACTCAATGGCCAGAGACAAGGTAGGCATGGCAATCATAAAGGGTTTAAAACACAAGGCTCTTTGATGACCATGGATCCTCAGAACTGAACTAGAAGGGTAGCCTCCTGATGTCCAACTTGATCTGACTAGCTAAAAAACTCTAGTCTGGGAAATAGAAGTCTAACTTGAGTCATCACAATGGAGAGCCACAGATCCTCATTCAATTTTCAGATCTGAGTCAGATCACAGACCCAGAAATACATAGACCTTTCAGGAATAATTGGACACTGGCTCTCAACTAATGCTAAAACTGGAGGTCTAGGATGCCACTGTGGCACACCATTTGCAAAGGGAAATAATGGAGATCAGGTGACAAATGTAGTTTTTGCCCAAGTTTATCTTTTCCCAAGTGCATTCACAAATCCATCCTGTGGTTTTCCCAGTTCCTAGTTACATAGTTAAAATAAATATACAGAGCAACTGGAAGAATTCTCATAGTGGCTCTCTGAGCCATTTAGTGGGCCTATATGGTAGGAAAGGCCAAGTGGAAGACTCTGAAACTGCCCCTCTACCAGGATAGTAAGCCAAAGCAATTCCATGTCCCTTGGGTGAGGGCAAAAATTACTACTCCTATCAAATAAGTAAAAGATGTAAGAGTAGTGATTTTTATCACATTTTCATTTAACTCACCTGTCTGGTATGTGCAAAAGATAGATGAGTCTTAGAAAATGACAGAGGATTATCATGAACTTGTTCAGGTGATGACTCTAATTGTAAACAGTTCTTTCAGATAAGATATGTTTACTTCAACAGATAAACACAGCTCTTAGAACTTGATATGCAATTACCAATCTGATATTTTTTTTCTCGATCCCAATAACCAGAAAACAGAAAACAATTTGCTTTCATTTGTTTACTCTTACTGTATGTACTAAGTATACCCTCCAACGTTAGTATATCCTCACTGTCTTATTTCAGAAGTACACCAACTCTCTGGATCTCTATCGTAATTTAGTCCATAGGGACCTTGACCATGATACCATCCTAATGGACATAATACTGACAGGATCTGGCTGGTTCATGTTATCTCTGACACTTGGGCTTTATGACCCAAGAGATCCAGTGGTGCTCAAAAATATATAGAGAAGCTTGGGGTGTTGTATAAAGATTGCAACAAGTCCCAATAGGAGAATCACTTATGTAAGCCACTCCCCCTCCCTCAAAAGTTTTGAAGAAAAGCCTCTTGTTTTGCAAAATAGCTCTTGATTTGTTATGTGTCCTGGTTAAGAACTGAATGCCTGACCATAGGAAACAAAATTACCCTGGAATCCAAGCTGCCCAGTTGTATATGGGTCTTATTTGATCCACAAGGTCATAGAGTTGAGCATGCACAGAAGCATTCCATCTTCAAATGGAAATGATATATAAGATCAGGATTAAGCATGTCCTAAAATTTCATGAGAATGTAGACATTTCATCTGTAGATGTCCTTGCCCAGCTACATCAGAACTTGCTCAACATGGTTCACAAACAAAATGGCCATGATGGTAAGGATGAAAGACACAGGTAGCTAAGTAATATGAGCTTCCCCTCATCAAAAAACTAATCTGATTACAGCCATTGCTGAGTGCCCAATCTGCCTATAGCAGAGACCATTGCTCAATGCTGATTTGGTACCATAACCCAGTATAACCATACACCCACCTGGTAATAGGATAATTACATCCATCATTTGGGAGACACACATTTGCCCTGAATGGAGTAGACAATTATTCTTTATACATGCTCACCTTACCTACCCACAATGCTTCTGCCAGTACCACCATCCATGGATTTACTGAATACCTTATTCATCATCACAATATCTTTGTAACATTGCTTCTAATTAAATAATCCATTTAACAGCCAAAAAAGAGAAACAATAGCTTCACAGTCATAAGTTTCACAGATCTTACTGTGGATGGTATCGTCCAGAAGTGTCACCTAGAGGCAACGAGCCTTACTGAGTAGGGGATTATCAGTGCAGAATCATTTATGGCCTCAGCTGGGAGACCACACATTGTGAAGTTGAAGTACTGTGCTATGGATATAGTATGTGCTCTGAACCGGCTACCAATATTTCTTATAGCCAGGATATGAAAGGATGAAAATAAAGATGGCACCAATCATTATTATACCTAATGACCCATTCACAAAAAGTTGCTTCACTCCCCATAACTTTGGACTTGGCTGGGTTATAGTTCTTAGTTCCAAAGAGAATAATGTTTCCACCAGTTGAAAGTTAGAGCAATCCAATACAGGCAGACTATCAAAAGCTCAGATTTCCTTGATATAAAAATGTGGATAATACTACAGGGCAAACAAATCAACAAATAAAAAACAAACAAACAAAAAACCAGAGTGAATATGGAATATGTAGTGAAGAAAGAAAGTTATAAATACCAACTACAAACACGTGCAAAATTAACTCAAAACAAACCAAAGACATAAAATAAGAGCTTAAAACTATAAAACTCTTAGAAGAAAACATGGGTATAAATCTTTGTGACCCTGGATTAGCAATGTTTTTTTTTAGATATGACACCTAAAGAAAACAATGAAAGAAAATATAGATAAATTGGATTTCATCAAAATTTAAAACTTTTTCAAAGGACATTGTAAAGAAAGGGAAAAAAACCCACAGAAGAAAATATTAGAAAATCATATATTTAATAAAGGACTTGTATTTAGAATATATAAAGAGTTCTTACAACTCAACAATAAAGACAAATAACTCAATTTAAAATTTGGCAAAGGATTTGAATAGATATTCCTCCAAAGAAGATATACAAATGGCCATTAGCACATGAAAAGATACTCAACATCATCAACTATGAGGGTAATGCAAATCAAAACCACAGGAAAATATTATTTCACACCTACCAGGATGGCTCTAATAAAAAAAATACAGATAATAACAAGTGTTGATGAGGATGTGCAGAAATTGAACCATCTTTGCTGGTGGGAATGTAAAATGACACAGCTACTTTGGAAAATAGTTTGGCAGTTTCTCAAAAAGTTAACCATAGAGTTACAATATAACCCAGCAATTCTACTTTTAGCTATGTAATCAAGAGAAATGAAAACATATGTCCACATAAAAACTAATACATAAATGTTTATAGCAGCATTATGCATAGTAGCCAAAAAGTGGAAACAACTCAACTGTCCATCAACTGATAAATGGATAAACAAATTGTGGTATATCCATACAATGGAATATTACTCAGCCATAAAAAGGAATGAACTACTGATACATGCTACAACATGAATGAGCCTTGAAAATATTATGCTAAGTGAAGGAAGCCAGACACAAAAGGTCACATGTGGTATGATTCCATTTATATGAAATGTCCAGAATAGGCAAATCCATAGAGACAGAAGGTATATTAGTGATTGTCAGGGGCTGGGGGTAGGGAGGGATGGGGAGTGACTAATAATGAGTATGGGGTTTCTTTTTTGGGGTGCTAAAAATGTTCTGCAATTAGATAGCAGTGATGGTTATACAACATTATAAATATACCCAAACCCACCTAATTGTGCATTTTAAAGGAGTGAATTTTATGGTATGTGAATTATATCTCAATTATAAAAACCTATATATAAATATTTAGAACAACTCTATTCATATCAGCAAAAAATGGAAACAGGCCAAATGTCCTGCAATGGATCAAATAAATGGATTAGGTTATTAAGTATGAAATGTCTGATTTTCTTAAGTACTAAGTTTGACAGTCAATATCTCTGTCTAACATTTCACTTTGACACGTCTTGTTTTATTTTTATTGTGAAGGTACATCTTCATTCTTTCATATGCTCAGTTTGGCTTGTGATTATCTTTCAAAAAATTTTTTAGAACAATTTTTGTGAAACCATGGACAGGTAAAAAATTTATGTTATTTTTGAATATGAGTTCCATCATGGAACCAATGCTGTGCAGACAGCTCAAAATATCAACACAGTGTTTGGGAAGGATGTAGCTAATGAACGCACAGTACTTCGATGGTTTGAGAAGTTCCATTCTGATGGTTTTAATTTTGAAAATGAGCCACATGGGCGACCTGAGACCAAAGTGGATAATGATGAGCTGAAAACTGTAGTGGAAGCAAATCCATCTCAACCTATGCATGAATTAGCAGCAAGGTTTGGCATTACCATTCCAACAATATTGGACCATTTGAAACAAATGGGCAAGGTAAAGAAGCTGGATAGGTGGGTACTGCATGAATTAAATGAACGTCAGAGGAGAAATCGTCTGGAAACTTGCCTTTCTTTGCTGTCACAACTTAAAGGCAAACCATTTCTATAGTGTACTGTTACGTGTGATGAAAAATGGATTCTTTTTGACAATCTCAAGTGTTTGGCACAATGGTTGGATAAAGATGAAGTGCCAAAACACAGTCCGAGACCAAATATTCATCAAAAAAGCTAATGGTGTCTGTTTGGTGGTCCAGTGCTGGCATTATCCACTACAACTTCATGAAATCTGGTCAGTCGATTACAGTGGATGTCTACCGCAACCAATTGGACAAAATGATGAGGCTGCTTGAGATTAAGCAGCTGAAATTGGTCAACAGAGACAGGCCAATCCTCTTGCAAGACAAAGCTCGACCACATGTTACACAAACAACACTGCTCAAACTACAGAGGCTGGACTTGGAAATTCTCTGTCATCCACCATGTTCACCAGAACTTGCACCAACTGACTACCACTTCTTCCAGGCTTTGGACCACTTCTTGCAAGGAAAAATATTCAATTCTCAACAAGCTGTGGAAAACGCTTTTTGTGATTTCGTCACCACTTGCTCTCCAGGCTTTTTCTCTACTGGCACAAACAAGCTACTGTTAAGATAGCAAAACTGTGTCCATAGTTTAGGCTCAAACTTTGATTAATTGTACTGCTTCTTGTTTGAGATATAATAAACTACACTTTTGATTCGAAATAGGACATTTTATATTTAATGACCTAAGATTAAACTACCTGTGGTACATTTGCATAATAGAATACTACTCAGCAATAACATCAATGAATTATTGATATACACAACAACATGGATGACTCTCAAATGCCTTATGCTGAGTAAAAGAAGTCAGTCTCAACAGACAACGTATATAGTATATGATCCCATTTATATAACATTCTGGAAAGATGAACAATAGGGACAAAGAACATATCAGCATGTGCCAGAGGTTAGATGTGGAGCAAAGGTGTTACTACAAAGGGATAGCACAAGGGAGGTTTTTAGGGGCGACAAAACTGTTCTGTATTCTAATTGTGATCAACCCAAATTCTAATTGTGGTGTTAACATAAATTTATACATATGTTAAAATTCACAAAACTATATACCAAAAAGTCAATTTTACCATATGTTAATTTTAAAATAAAATGTTAAAATTATGGCAAGTTTTTATGATTGGGTAAAACTGAGTGGTGGGTATATAGGTGTTGTATCTAGTTTTCTCTGTACAATTTTTTAACTTTTTATTTTGAAATAATTCTAGATTCACAAAAAAGTTGAAAAATGGTACAGAAGCCCATATACCTTTCACCTAATTTCCCCCAATTGTTGCAACTTGCAGTGCAATATCAAAACCAGGAAATTGATATTGGAAAAATGTATATAATTATATGTCATTTTATGGTGTGTGTGTAGATTGTGCAGCTAAATTTGTGATTTAGTTCAATCAAAATACAGAACTATACCATCACCACAAGTATCACTCTTGCTACCCCTTGTTAGTCACACCCAGCACCCCTATTCCCTCATCATTCCTAACCCCTGCCAACCACTCATCTGTTTTCCATCTCTGTAACTTTGTCATTTTGAGAAGGCTATGTAAACGGAATCATACAACTTGTAACCTTTTGAGATTAGCTTTTTTCTACTCAGCAGAATGTGCTTGAGATCAATTTAAGTTGTTACATGTATCAAAAGTCTGCTCATTTTTATTGTTGAATAGTATTTCATGGTAAGGATGTACCACATTCTGTTTACATATTCTTCTATTGAGGGACATTTTGGTTGTTTCCAGTTTGGGGCTGCTACAAATAAAGCTGTATGAACAATCGTGTACAGGTTTCTGTGCAGCCATTAGTTTTCATTTCTGTGGAAAGGAAATGCCCAAGATTGTAATTGCTGGGTCATATGGTAATTGTATATTCAGTTTTATAAGAAACTGCCAAACTATTCTCCAGAATAGCTGTAATATTTTACATTCCCACCAGCAATGTATGAGAGATCCAGTTTCTCTGCATCCTCACCAGTATTTGGTATTTTTTTTAGCCATTCTAGTAAGTGTGTAGTGATATCTCTTTGTGGTTTTAATTTAGATTTTCCTAATGTCTAATGATGTTGAACATCTTTTCATGTGCTTATTTGTTAATCATATATTTTCTTCAGTGAGATGACTCTGTGCCTTTTACCCATTTTCTAATGCGATTGTTTTTTCTAATTTTGAGTTTTGAGAATTTATTAAATATTCTTGATATAAGCCCTTTGATATGTTGTTTGCAAACGTGTTCTCTCAGTCTATAGCTTATCTTTTCATCCTCTTAAAGTGGTCTTTCACAAAGTAAAAGTTTTCAACTTATTCATTTTCTCTTTTATGGATTATGCTTTTGGTGTCATACCTAAGAATCCTTCGTGAAACCTAGGTCCTGAAATTTTCTTCTATCTTATATTCCCAAATATTTTTAATGTATGTTTTATATAAATTCTATAATTTATTTTGAGTTAATTTTTGTATAATATGTGAGGTTTAGGTTGTGGTTCATATTTTTGTCTATGGATATTCAATTGCTGTAGCACCATTTGTTGAAAATGTTATCTTTCCTCCACTGAGTTGCTTTTGTACTTTTTTCACATTTTTAATAAGAGTTTCATTGAGTAAAGTTGGAGAGAACGGATGGGAAGCAGTATTTGAATAAATAGCAACCTCCCCAGAGTTGAAATCATCAATCTGATTGAAAGGGCCCTCTGAGTGCCAAGCAGGATGACTTATAAAAACAAGAACAGTAATTCAAATTTAAACTTAGACACACCACAGTGAAATTTTAGAGCATCAAGGATAACATGAAAATACTTAAAACTTTCAGAGAGAAAATAAAAGACCACCTACAATGGAACAAGAATCCGTTTGACATCGTATTTTCCACTAGCAACATCAGACGTGGGAAAGCAATGGAGCAATATCTTCAAACTGTTGAGTTAAAATAGAATTGAAACTTGAATTTAATACCAAGTCAAACTATTATTTAAGTGGGAGGGAGAAATTAAGAACCCAGAAAACTTACCACCCACAGAAACCCTCAGAAAGAATGATTAGAGAATATACTTCGGCAAGAAGAAAAATAATTTGTGATAAGTAATGATGTTAAGAAAATAGTGCTTAATCATTTATGTATTATTTATATAATTAAGAGTTAATTTTTAAAATGAGATATAACCTATCTCCCACCTGGGAGAAAGTTTGGCAGGTATGAGGGCAGTGAAGGGTGTTACCCATAAATTTTGCTTGAACTAAGCAAAGTATAACATTTTCATTCAAACTCAACAAAGGGGATATGAATGCTTATGTAGCTTTTCCAGACAGTTAGAAGAGCATGAGGGATGCCTGTTGTCAGTGGCCTAATTTACATCTCAGGAAACAACTTCTAGAAAGTACCTTCTCATCTATAGCCAGTCTCAGGGGTCATCTCTGGTCTAAAATATTTCTCTATGGAGCAAAGTGAAAGTGATCCATAAAGTGAAAGAAGGCAGAAAACTGATTTATACAATAGTGTCCTAAAGAGATTTCATTCCACAAAACAGTTCCTGAGCTTCTGCTATGTGCCAGGCTCTGTGCTAGGCACTGGGGGATACAGAGGTGAAAAGATGAACAAGAAGTGGCAGATAAATGTTCTTTGAAGAGATGGCATTCCTGATTGAGTCTTTCAGACAAGAGGAAGGATTTTGAATGAAGCTATTATGTCCAGGACATGAGTGAGAGACAGACCCAAACTACTGGTGTTTTAGGAATCTCAATGTGGTAGAAACTACAGGAAGATTTTGTACCCTGAACACCTGAAAGCAGGGAAACCAACTAGAAGCTAATGCAATATTAATAATCATAGGCACTTAGTGAAAGCGGCCTTATGGAAGTTGGGAGGGATAAATGTGAGAAATTTAAGATCTCTGTAGTCAAATCCTAAAGATGCTACCTTTTGTTGCATATTTAAAATATAGTTCTTCCTGAGGAAGCCATGTGGCATAGTGGAAAGAGTGTAGACTTTAATTGTATGACCCAAAGCAAGTTACATAATCTCACTGAGCTTCAGTTTACTCAGCTACATAATGTAGATAATAATAGGGTCAACCTTGTAGGCAATTTGTAAGAATTAAATGAAATAATGCATACAAAGTTCTGGGCCCATAGTTGATGATATTACATAATAGCCATGATTCATAGAGCTGTGCTTAAAAATTATCCTACAGATATGTTATTGAATTTTTGTGTGTATGTCACCTATTCCAGTTACTATGACTGCATAACTAATTACTCCAAAGCTTAGAAGCATAAAAAGAAACCATTTATTATTCTCATGGGTTCTGTGGATCACAAATTTGGACAGGACACAGTGGAAATGGCTTGTCTCTGCTCTATAATGTCTGGGCCTCATCTAGAATACTCAAAGGCTGGAGGCTGAAATCATCACTAGGCTAGTTCACTCAAATGTCTGGAAGTTGATGCTGGCTGTCAGCTGGGGGCCTCAGTTCCCCTCCATATTGAGCCTCTCTGTGTGGTCTCTCTACTTGGGCTAATTTGATTTGTCTCATAGTATGATGGCTTGTGTTGAGGAGGAAAAACTTTTCCCCTACCTTCTTATTTCAGTGTTTGGGGGCCTGCAAATTAAATTGACAAAAGATAGATTAGCAAGAGAAAAAACAAATGTAATCACATACACGTGGGAGTTCACAAAGAAATGTGACTCAAGGAGGTGGTTAGAATTTGGGGCCTATATAAGATCTTAATAGGGAATGGAGAGGAACAGTGGAGCACTTCTGGGAGAGTAAATGACTTTAGAAGGAAGGGAGAAAGGGCATTTATGGAAAAACAAATGACTTTTGAGAAAGATAAACAGGCCCTTAGGAGAATAGATGGGAGATGTGATGGTTTCGTGAGGATGTCTGCTTGGGTGTGGTGCCCACTTCTCATCTCTGAGAAGATTAGAGTCACTTCCAGGAAGGGGATTTATGACAATTGAGTTCTTGTGGGAGTCTCTTTCTTTAGGCAGATAAGGAATTCCAGAAACTCAAATGCCTTCATCTCAAGATAATTTTTATGCTACGATGGCTTATTTGGGACCTCTTCACTGGCTTCCCCAGATTAAGTGTGTCAAAGAAGCTGTTTTTTTATGACCTAGCTTCCGAAATAATATAACATCACTTCTACTATACTTAATTGTTTGGAGCATTTATAAGCCTCCACTTTTCTTTAATGGGAGACTTTTATTACTGTTTCTATCTTGTTACTTGTTATTGGTTTATTCAGGTTTTGGATTTCTTCCTGGTTCAATCTTGGTAGCTTGTATGTGTCTAGGAATTTATCCATTTCTTCTAGGTTTCCTAATTTATTGGGGTATAGTTGCTCATAGTAGTCTCTAATGATCCTTTGGATTTCTGCAATATCAGTTATAATGTCTCCTTTTTCATCTCTGATTTTATTTATTTGGGTCTTCTCTCTTTTTTTCTTAGTTAGTCTGGCTAAAGGTGTGTCAGTTTTGTTTATCTTTTCAAAAAACCAACTTTTTGTTTTTTGATCTTTTATATTTTTTGTTTCAATTTCATTTATTTCTGCTTGATCTTTATTATTTCTTTTTTTCTACTAATTTTGGGTTTGATTGCTCTTCTTTTTCTTGTTCTTTGAGATGTGTCATTAGGTTGTTTGAAGCTTTTCTACTTTTTTGATGTAGGCACTTATTGCTATAAACTTTCCTCTTATTACTGCTTATGCTGTATCCCATAGGTTTTGATATTAATATGTTGTGTTTTCATTCTCATTTGTTTCAAGAAATTTTTTAATTTCCTTCTTAATCTGTTCATTGACCCACTGGTCATTCAGGAGCATATTGTTTAACTTCCATGTGCTTGTATATTTTCCAGTGTTCCTCTTGTTATTGATTTCTATAATAGTTTTATTCCATTGTGGTCAGAGAAAATACTTGGTATGATTTCAATTTTTTTGAATTTTAAAAACTTGTTTTGTGGCCTAACATATGGTCTATCCTTGAGAATGATCCATGAGCTGAGGAGAATGTATATTCTGCAGCAGTTGAATGAAACATTCTGTAAATATCTATTAGGTCCATTTGGTCTATAGTGCAGATGAAGTCCAATGTTTCTTTGTTAATTTTCTGTCTGGATGATCTGTCCAATACTAAAAGTGGAGTGTTGAGGTCTCCAGCAGTTATTGTACTGGGGTCTATCTCTCTCTCTCTGGCTCTGATAAAATTTTATTACATATCTGGGTGCTCCGGTGTTGGGTGCATATTTATTTAGAATTGTTATATCCGTTTGCTGGATTCACCCCTTTATCATTATATAATGACCTTCTTTTTCTCTTCTTACAGTTTTTGTCTTGAAATCTATTTTATCTGGCAGAAGTATAGCTACTCCTGCTCTTTTTTGGTTTCCATTTACATAAAATATCTTTTTCCATCCCTTTATTTTTAGTCTATGTGTGTCTTTATAGGTGAAGTGGGCTCCTTGAAGACAACATATAGTTGGCTCTTGTTTTTTTTTTCTCTGTTCAGCCACTCTATGGCTTTTGATTGGAGAGTTTAGTCCATTCACATTCAGTGTTATTGTTGATAGGTAAGGACTTACTACTGCCATGTTATTATTTGATTTCTAGTTGTTTTGTGATCCTCTCTTGCTTTCTTAATTCCTTCCTGTCTTCCTTTGTTAAAAGTGATTCATCTCTGGTAGTGTGTTTTAATTTCTTGCTTTTTATTTTTTGTGTATCTGTTGTAGGTTTTTTGATTTGAGGTTACCAGGAGGCTTACAAAAAACATTTTATAACCAATTATTTTAAACATATGACAACTCTGTTTACAAACAAACAAATAAACAAGCAAAGAGAAATCTAACAGAAATTCTAACCTTTAACTCCATCCTCCCCCCGATTTTTAACTTTTTATTGTTTCATCCATACCTTTTTATACTCTCTCTCTCTCAAATAGTTGTTGTAGTTATATTTGATAGGTTTGCCTTTTAGTCTTCCTATTCAAGATATATGTAGTTAGACACCACATTACAGCCATAGAGTATTCTGTATTTGTGTACTTACTGTTACCAGTGAGTTTTATAACATAAGATGATTTATTTTTGTTCATTAACGTCCTTTTCTTCCAGATTGAAGAACTCCTTTTAACATTTCTTGTAGGACAGGTCTGGTGTTGATGAAATCCCTCAGCTTTTGTTTGTTTGGGAATGTCTTTACTAATTCTTCATGTTTGAAGGATATTTTTGCAGGATATAATATTCTAGGGTTAAGGGCTTTTTCCTTCAGCACTTTGAATATGTCATGCCACTCTCACCTAGCCTGTAAGGTTTCCACTGAGAAGTGTGCTGCCAGACGTATTGGCACTCCTTTATACGTTTTTTTCTTCCCTTGCTTCCCTTAGGACCTTTAGTTTATACATGACCTTTGGGAGTTTGATTATTAAATGCCTCAAGGTAGTCTTGTTTGGGTTAAATCTGCTTGGTGTTCTATGACCTTCCTGTACCTGAATATTGATATCTTTTTCTAGGTTTGGAAAGTTCTCTGTTATTATTTCTTTGAATAAACTTTCTACCCCAATCTCTCTCCACTTCCTCTTTAAGACCGATAACTCTTAGATTTGCCCTTTTGAGGCTATTTTCTAGATCTTGTAGACAAGTTTCATTCTCTTTTATTATTTTTTTCTTTTTTCTCTTCTGACTGTGTATTTTCAAATAGCCTGTCTTCAAGCTCACTAATTCTTTCTTCTGCTTGGTCAATTCTGCTGTTGTGAGACGCTGATGCATTTCTCAGTTGTCAATTGAATTCTTCAGCTCCAGAATTTCTGCTTGATTTTTTTTATTATTTCAATCTCTTTGTTAAATTTCTCTGATAAGCTTCTGAATTCCTTCTCTGTGTTTTCTTGAAGTTCACTGAGCTTCCTCAGAGCAGCTATTTTGAATTCTTTGTCTGAAAGGTCACCTATCTCCGTCATGCCAGGATTGGTCACTGATACCTTATGTAGTTTGTTTGGTGAGGTCATGTCTTCCTGGATGTTCTTGATGTTTGTGGATGTTTATTGAAGTTGGGGCATTGAAGAGTTAGATATTTATTTTAATCTTCATAGTCTTGGCTTGTTTGAACCCATCCCTCTTGAGAAGGCTTTCCAGGTATTCCAAGGCAATTGAGTATTATAATCTAAGTCTTTGGTCACTGAAGTCATATCAGCACTGGGGCTGCCCCACGCCCAGTAATGCTGTGACCCTTACAGACTCCTGGTGGTACTGCCTTGGTGGACTTGGGCAAGATATGGGAGAATTCCCTGGATTACCCGGCAAAGTCTCTCACTCTCTTCCCTCACTCTCTGTGCTGGGCTGCTGGAGTTGGGGGAGGAGTGACATGGGCACCCCCTCATGGCCGCCAGCACCAGGTCACACCTGAGGCCAGCCCAGTCTTACCCAAAGCTCATGGTGACTGCTGCCTAGCTACCTCTGATGTTTATTCGAAGCCCAAGGGCTCTTTAGTCAGCAGGTAGTGAATCCTGCCGGGACTGGGTCCTTCCATTCAGGGTAGCATGTTTCCTTCTGGCCCAAGTAGGTCCAGAAATGCCATCTAAGAACTAAGGCCTAGATTCAGGGGCTTCAGTAGTCTACTTAGTACTTTCTTTTACTGTGGCTGAGACGGTACCCAAGTTGCAAAACAAAGTCCTCTGAACTCTTCCCTTTCCTTTCCCTAAGTGGAAAAGATTCTCCCTGTGCTACACTGCCTGGAGTTGGGGGAGGGATGACACCAGCACTGGCTTGGCCACCACAGTGGGTGTCTCACTGGGTCACATTCACCCCAAGTCTACTGGCTCTGAGCCAGCACAGCCACAGGAATTGCCCAAGGACTGCAGCCTTTGTGGCCCAACTGCCTTATGAATTTAGTCTAGGCCCCAGGCTGCTTTTTGTCAGCTAGTAGTGGAGCTAGCTAGAACTCGGGTTTTGGAATGGAGGATTTCCCTCTGGCCGGACTGGTCTAAATGCTCCCTCCATGGGTGCCAGCAGAATTCTGTCCTGTGTTGTGTTCCCCTGTGCCAGGGTGGCGCTGAGCTTCAATGGAAAGCCCCATAATCATTTCACTCTTCCTCCCCCAGGCACACCGATCCTCTCTTCACTCAGCACTGCTTGGGGGGAGGGGAAGGGTGGCATAGGCAATGCCCTCTTCAATGCCCCTTTCCTTGATATAATGTTAAAACCAGGTAGTATTATCACTCACCTGATTTTTGGTTCTTATGAAGGTGCTTGCTTGCATGGAGAGTTGTTGAATTTGGTGTTCCTGTGGAGGGACAATCACTGGAGGTTTCTATTTGGCCATCTTGCTCCACCCCTTTCCTTGAGCAGCTATTATTGAGTCCATTTTTAAAACTTAGATTCAAAAAGGCTAAGGTAGTAGTAAAGTCAGAATTAAGGTACAGGCCAGATTTCCAAGTCTAACATTTCCCTATTGCACCCATTGCCTCTCTACTGGAAATACTTGAGTAGACCATAGGGGCCATCAGTTAAAAATATTGGAGAGGGAATTCCTGCACCAAGTGGGAGGTTGGATCAGGACATCTAAAATTTCTTACAATTTTAAGATTCTAAGTTTTCCTTCTAAAACTCACACGTGTCATATTTACCAATACAAAATGATTTCTACCCTATAGAATCTTATATGAAATAACATCACAGGCTTTTAGTCCTGCATTGAAAATTCACCTACTCAAACAGAGACACTTTAGTATAGTGATTAAGCTCGTGAGCTTTGGAACCAGACAGACCTTGGTTTGATTCCTGGCTCTGCCATTGACTACCTATGTATTTGGATCAGACAGCATGAATTTAGCTGCCAGTAACAGGAAGACCAACTAAGAGTGGCTTAAACAATAAGCCTAGAAGTAGGGCAATTCCAGGGTTCTTAATTCAGTGGCTCATCAGGGATTCCATGTTTTTCATATATCCCATCTCTCCTCCCCAGTTGATCAGCAATGTCTACTCACATGAGTCACAAGGTTATAGATGTTCTAGGCATCATATGCAGAACCAACCATTTTAAGCAAAAAAGAGGATGTTTCTTCACATGAGTGTCTTTCTATTCCCAATGAAAATCTTTCCTAGAAGCCCCTCAGCAGACTTCTCTTCAGGTCCACTGGCCAGAATTAGTTTTATTTCCATGCCCCAACCAATTACTGGCAAGAGGAATGAGACCAGTGATTGGCTAAAATTAATCATGATTCATCTTCTTAGGATGGGAGAGAGTTCAGTCTCTCCAGAAAATTATGGCTACTCAGAGAAAGGTGAAAAAAATGGGGTTATGTTAACAAAAAATAAGTGGAAGAAACCAAGAAGGTTTGCCACAGTACTTAACATCTCTGAGCCACATAATGGGATCCCCATAATACATTTTTTCTCAAAGCAGTGTTGTGATTATTAAATAAGATAAATCTTGTAAAGTACTCAATAAATGTCAGCTATTAATGTGGTTGATGTTATTTTGGCTTTTAATTCAGTAGCTGGTCCTTTCCATATTTCTTTTCTGTTCCCCACAGCATGATATCAAGGCCTTATTTCATGGTAAAACATGGGTACATCAATTCTGGGCATCACATGCAAATAAATGTCTCTGATCTTCAGTTTCCCTATCTGTAAAATGGAGATGTTCATATTTACCTCAAAAGTTTGTTGTGAGGATTAAATGAGATCATTCCTGTAAGAGCTCAATGCAGTTAGCTATTATTGTTGCTATTATTTGACATCAATATCCTCTGGAAAGTGCAAGACATAATGCTAAGCTCAAAGCAAGTGCTCAACAAATGGTACCTGTTGTAAATAAACATTTATATGCCCAGTCTGTGTAAGAAAGGGCTGAGAAATCGTCACAACCGTGGGTTAAGCAAAATCTTCTTACATACAACATCAAAAGCACAAGTGACAAAAATAAAGATACCTTGGACTTCACCAAAATTAAAAATGTTTGTGATTCAAATGGTACCATCAAGAAAATGAAAAGACAACCCACAAAATGGGGGGAAATATTAACAAATCATATAGCTAATAAGAGGTTTGTATCTAGAATATAAAAAGAACTCTTGCAACTCAAAAATAAAAAAATAGCCCAATTTAAAAGATAAGCAAAGGATCTGAATAGACATTTCTTCAAATAAGATATACAAATGGCCAATAAGCACATGAAAATATGCCTAGTATTATTAATCTTTAGGAAAATTCAAATGAAAACCTAAATGAGATACTACTTCACACTCACTAGGAGGAAAGAATCAGAAAGACAGATAATGAAGAGTATTGGCAAGGATGTGGAGAAATTGTAACCCTCATACACTGGTGGTGGGAATGGTACATTCACTTTCTAAAACGGTTTGGCAGTTCCTAAAATGATTAAACACAGAGTTACCGTATGATCCATCAATTCCACACCTACGTATATACTCAATAGAAATGAAAATATATGTGCACAGAAAAATTAGTACACATATGTACATTGCAATATTATTAATAATAGCCAAAAATTGGAAACAACTCAAACGCCCATCAATGGATGAATGGATAAGTAAAATGTGGTATATCCATACAACAGAATATTATGCAGCCATAAAAAGAAATCAAGTACTGATGCATGCTATAACATGGATAAACTGTGAAAATATTATGCTAAGAGTAGGAAGCCAGACACAAAAGACTGCATATTGTATGATTCCATTTTTATGAAACATCCAGAAGAGGCACACGCATAAAGACAGAAAGTAGATTAATGGTTGCCAGGGTCTGGAGGTGGGGGGAATTGGAGAGTGACTACTAATTGGTATGGGTTTTCTTTTGGAGGTGATAAAAATGCTCTAAAATCGATTCTGACGACGATTGCACAACTCTGCAATCTAAAATTCAACTAAAAACTGTTGAATTTTACACTTAAGTGGGTGAATTTTATGGTACATGAATTATATGTCAATAAATCTATTTTTTAAAAAAAGAATGGTTTGGGCCTTGTGAGAAATACAAAGATGAATATAACACAGTTTTTCCCTTATGGCTCTCACTATTTATTTGGAGGGCTAAGAAGTGTACAAAAACACCATTGCTGCCTCCATTTTATGTCCCCACCTTTGCTTTCTTTTCATCCCGTTTTAAAATTATTGTATGTGCTTATATTTGATTTATTCTTACAAATCACTTCAAATCCTTTCTGGGACAAGATGGGGTATTAAGTAATCAAATCACTTCAAATAGTGATGATACAGTGTAGAAAGCATTCAGTGCCATAAAAGAGGCACTGCTGAAATGGTATGGGAGGAAGTAGAGCATTTCTAGAAGGGGAAAACAAGAGTTCCCCACCTCTCAGTGCATCTTAGTGCCCCTGTTCTCCTAATAAGCCATGGGAGAAAGAAATCAGAAGACACATAAATGGATTACAGAGGGACCTGAACAGAGCTATTCAGTAGCTGTATGTTCAAATGTGATGAACTCTGAGAACACGGGTTGTGGATTCCATTCTTAGGTGGTTTGGGTTCTGCTGGACTGTGTGCTGCACTGGCAGCTAATTCAATGGTAAGATGAGGAAAGTGATGCAAGCCTCTTAAGGTGGAGTGTGCCTGCAACCTGCACCTGACCAGCACTGAGCATGTGGAAACACAACTTGGACCATTAAACAAGCCTACAGAGGAAGCGTCAGATATGGTGAGTCTTCAGCACAGCAGCTTCAGGCTGAGCTCAGCTGTTGGTGCAGCAGGGACTGGGCTCTCTGCTGAGAAAATGTCAGGAGCATTATAATTAAATCTCTTCACCTCCCCCTGACCAGGGCTGACAGCTGTGAGAGCAGAGCTGCTAGGAGAGACACACATATTCTTGAATCAATTCAGATACTGGAAGGGGGTGGGAATCATCCCACCTCTGCAATTTCCAGAATAAAGGGCACTTCTATTCCTGGGAAACTCATGAGTCAGAGATTCCTATGGCATCTTGGATGATAGAAGTATTTTTCTACACTTTGGAAAAAATATGGCAGTTTCTTATAAAGTTATATATACGCCTATCTTATGATCTAGTAATTCAATTTTTAGGTGTTTAGCCAAGATAATTGACAATATATATCCAGAAAAAGACTTGTGTATGATTGTTCATAGCAGCTTTATTCATAGTAGCCAAAACTGAAAACAGCCCAGGTGTCTGTCAATAGAAGACAGATAAACAAACTGTGATTTAATCATACAGTGGAATACTACTCAGCAATTGAAAGGATTGAACTACTAATATATGCAAGATGGATGAATCTCAAAAGAATTATGCTAGGTAAAGAAGCTTTACACAAAAGAGTACATTTTGTATGATTTCATTTATGTTTATATTTCTAAATCAGGAAAAATCTATGGTAGAAAAAATCAGAATACTGATTACATCTGGGGGTGTTGGGCACAGGGAATAACTGGGACAGGCGGACAGGAGGGGACTTTCTGGAGTTATGATCATGTTATGTCACTTCATAGGGGTTTAGTTTGCACAGGTGTATGCATTTGTCAAAACTCTGTGGATGCACATCAAAAAGAAAAACTGAATGGGAAATAAAACGAAAAATAAGTGTCATGATGAGGGAAGGGGGTATGTAGGACATTATCAGATTTGAATTTTTAAAAGTCAGTCTGAAACAACCAATTAAAAATGGGTAAAAATCTTAAACAGACACTTTGCTAAAGAGGATATATGAATGACAAATAAGCACACGAAAATATCTTCAGCATTACTTTCCATTAGGGAAATGCAAATTAAAGTCACAATGAGTTATGACTGCACAATTCTTAGAATGGATAAAATAAAAAATAATGACAATACCAAGTGCCAGTGAAGACTGCAAACAATGACAACTCTCATATATTACTGGTGGGAATGCAAAACTCTACAGCCACTCTGGAAAACAGTTTGGCAATAAAATAAAACATACACTTACCATACGACTGAGTAATCCCACTTGTTAAATAGAATTTATGGAAAGCTCTTGTTTTGGACTACTGAGCTCTTGCACTAGGCCCAACAGACCAGACCAAACCAGAATGAAGTCACTCATGCTAGGTGCCATGCAATCAAACTGAACTTATAAACAGGCCAGTTTTCAAAAGAAAAGGAGATTCACAGCAACCAATCCAAAGGGCCCAGTCTACCTGAGCTGGTATAATAAGGAAGCCCCCTCTGCTTTAACCCTATAAGGAGAGTTACCTGAAGTACCTGATGTTAACAAATCCACCTTTTAGCCTATGCTGTATTCTTGTTCCTGCTGAAGCTAGTTTACAAAAACCAACTGTTCCACCACACGCCATAGAGCACCTTTCTATTTTGTAGATAGGATGCTGCCTGATTCATGAATTGCTTATAATATCCAATTAAATCTTTAAACCCAATTTGTTGAAATTTTGTTTTTAAACACACTCCTAGCTATTTACCCTAGAGATATGAAAATCATCCACACAAAAACCTGTGTATGCAGCAAGAATGACTTGTCTCTGCTTTATGATATCTGAGGCCCCAGCTAGAATGCCTTGACTAGCTGGGGATGATTCAAAGGGCCGAGGTCTGAAAGCATCTGGCAGCAACTTCACTCACATGTCTGGCATGTGAGCTGGGATAACCCAAAGACTGTGCTTAGTGGAGGCTATTGACTATAGCACTTACAAATGGCCTCTTTATGGGAATTTCCAGAGATTGAACATTCCAAGAGAACCAAGTGGGAACTGTATTGCCTTTTGTTACCTAGCCTCGGAACTCACACAGTGTCATTTCCAACACATTCTATTGATTAATACAAGTCACTAAGGCCATCCAAAATTCAAGGGGAGAAGAATTAGACTATACATTTTAACAGGAAAGTGGCAAGGTCACACTGCAAAAGAGCACGTGGGCTAGGAAATATTGTTGCCTCTATCGTTGGAAAATACAATCTCACATAGTGAACAAAAAAACTAATCTATATATAAATTGAAATAGCTATCTATTTTTTAAAACCCACCACAACAATAATAAATACTTTTTTATGTTAAAAATAAGATGGATATTAAATATGAAATAACAATACATGAAAATCCCCGTGCATGAAGGTTTATAGCCTCTCTATTTATAATGGCCCCAAATTGAAAACAACACAAATATCCTTCAATAAGGGACAAACAAACCATGATACATTTGTACAATGGAATATTGCTCAGCAATAGAAAAGAACAAACTACTGATAAATGCAACAACTTAGATGAATCTCAAAGGTAGGTTAAAAATCAATTTTCAGTATTCTGGAATTAGTGGTGATTGTTGCAGTAGGGGAGGAAGTTTTCTTCAACTCTCTTAGGATCCCTGGTTGGGCCTGAAAATAAAACTGACAAAGACAAATTAACAGGAGAAAAACATACAAATTTCTTTAATGAATTTTATATGACATAAAAGCCTTCATAAGGAATTGAAGACCCAAAGAAACAGGGAAATCTGTGTATTTTATGCTAAGTCTGATGAAGAAGTGGATAGTTGTGGAGAAACACAATTAGACAAAAAGGGGTATGATCTAATGGTAATAAACTGGGCAGAATTTCAGCAAGACCTGTTTGTTCAGATTCTTTTCTGTGTCTCTGTGTCTTCAGAGATAAGGACATCCCTTTCCTGTGGGTATAGAGTGGGTACTTGTCACATGAAGGTCTTCAGGAGAGAAAAGAGGGAAAAGGTCAGAGAGTGACCTTCCTAGGTTTTATGGACCACTTCAGGGAAGAAGGGGCAAGGAGAATTCTAGTTTCTATGGCCCTCTCCAGGAGAGAGGGGGCCAGGATAAGGTCAGAAAGACCTTTCTGCTTCTGTTGTTTTCTCAGTTTCCTTTAGCTTAAAAAACTCAGTATGCCAAGGTATCACATTTTGGAGCATTGTGTTCTGAGCCCCGACACTGTACTTTGTGAATGTACTAAAAACCACTGAATTATACACCTTAAGAAGATGAATCTTATGGTATGTGAACTGTATTTCAACAAGAAAATGGGAAAAAACACATAATTTTCAGAAAAAAAGGTAAAATCATGGCTCTCACGCAGATACAAAAACTGAACATGTGTTAAAGATTTACTTCATGCATATGAGGAATGTAGGCAGATGTTATAACTGCTTCAAAAAAAAGGAGAAAAAAGTACACAATTATATGAAGGAATTGAATTGCAAATGAAGGCAAAGTTGGTTTTTCCACAGAGAGGAGGGAAGCCAATCAAAACTCTACTGGATAAGACGGAGCTTGCATATCTATCAGTTACCTACAATTTACAAAATAATTTTGCTCTTTGCAAAATTGCTCAAACACAATAAACAGACCTGAATCAGTCAACCTGGAAGGGTGCTTTATAGACAATGCATAGTTTTCCATTAAAATATAATTTTTTTCTACAATGTGTTAAAATTCTTAGAACTGTACACTCCCCAAGTTAATTTTACTTTATGATAATTCTAAAAATTAAAAAATTAAAATGATCATACAGTGACTTTGTGATAATAGGTGATCCAAATGGAAATGGAGACACCCAATAAGAGCCTATTAAGATTGCCCACACTAAGCATTGTGGAAGGTAGTGTTAGGGTAGTGCCTGTGGACAATGAGAAAAACCAACTCATTTGAGATTTTGAAGGTTAAGTCACACATTGAAAGCAACTTTTTAATGCAGTCAAGCCTGTTCCAATAGGGCAATTTATGAGTTGAGAGGAGCTGCAGCCAGGGACACTGGCAACCCTTTGTGTTGGGCTGAGGGGAAGCTAGGGCCTGGCGCCATCTCAGCAGACTGGCCATTACAAAGTCCAGTTCACAGGCCACCATGTGGGAGACAACCACATTCCCCATCTCCACCCACCACTCCTGCAATTGAAATACCTTAGGGCACTTCTTCAAATTAGACACAATCATTAAAACAAAAAAGCAACGATAGAAGCTGTGTTCATAACAGCCAAAAACTGGAAACAGAGCAAGTGTCTGTCAATAGAAGAATAAACTGTAGTATACTCATACAATGAAATACTACTCAGCAATAAAAAGAGATGAACTACTGATACATTCAACACGGATGAATCTCAGATACCCTATGCTGAGTGAAAGAAGTCTACCATAAAGAGTGCATTCTGCATGATTCCATTATATGAAATTCCAGGAGAGGCAAAACTAAGCTATGGTGCAAAAATATCAGAACACTAGTTACCTCTGCAGGATGTTAGGGGTGAGGAATGACTGGGAAGGGGCATGAGGGAAATTATTCATGGTGTCCATCATGTTCTGTATTTCAACAAAGGTTTGGATTACACAGTACAAGTACAGTCGTCCCTTGATATCCACAAGGGATTGATTTCAGGACTCCCACCTCAGATACCAAAATATGCGTATGCTCAATCCCTTATATAAAATGGCATGGTATTTGCATATAACCTACACACATCCTCCTGTACACTTAAATCATCTCCAGATTACTTAAAATATCTAATACAATGTAAATGCTATGCAAATAGTCATTATACCGTATTGTTTTTTATTTGTATTATTTTATTGTTGCATTGTTATTTTTAGATTTTTTTTTCCAAGCATTTTTGATCAAAGGTTGGTTGAAACTGTGACTGCAGAAGCCCGGGATACAAAGGGCTGACTGTATACATCAAAACCTAGCCAATGTGCCACTTAAGATTTGTACATCTTGTTGTATGTATTTTACAGCAAAAGAAGAAAAGAATCTTAGATAATTATTGAACTCTAGCTAATGGCATGCATACCAAAGCATTTAGAGGAAAATGTACTGAAGTCTGCAACTTCCTTTGAAACGGATCAAAACAATAAGATATTTCTGATAAATCTCAAACAAAAAAAAAACACAATAAGACAAATTGATGAATGACTAGATAGCATGGATAAATGGATAAGTATGTGATAAAGCAAGTTCAATAAAATGCAAATTGTAGGCTCTAGGTGATGAGTATATAAGTGTTCACTGCAAAATTCTTTCAACTTTTCTGTATCTTTGAAAATTTAATAATAAAATGCTGGAAAAAAATTTAAATGAAATCGTCTCCTCAAAAAAAACAAACAAAAAGCTTAACAAGGAGTATTCTTCATGAATCCAAGCCAGCAGCTCTCATTTAAAACTGAAACACACCACATGCTTTCCACATTAGGTAAGAAGAACAAAGTGAAATAAGAAATTAATCAAGGGTAAACCTTGGTGTCTTTCAAATGATTTTCAGGGCTTTGCTTTATTGTTTAGGAGAGGGGGAAGTCACTCATTCCTCAGAAGATAAGAATCAGCATTTCTAGATTAGGAAAAAAAGCCAGGTGCCTACTTCCTGATTTATTTGCAAAGTTATGTGGGCAAGTACAAAAAAAGGAAAGAAAAAACAAGCATAGCCATATCCCAGGAACCCTTCTCTCATTTCCTAGGTTGCATATTGTGTATTTTATCAGGGCCCTTGTGCTCCACCCTTGTGCTCTGTCCCCTCAACCCTCCAAATCCAATCCTTGTCCTTTTTCCCATATTAAAACCTGAAATCCATTCACAAACCCTAGCCTTAAAGTAAGGCTTTGATCCCTGCTAGGTAGGTAGGTAGAATCTATAGTATACATGCAAGATCTCAATGCAAATAGGGGTGGGGTGGAGCGGGCTGGGGGTGAAAGTTTGGTGGGGACAATGCTTAGGTAACCTGGGTGTCTTGTTGGGAGGGAGAGAAGAGGGGGAGAAGAGGCCCACTTTGACAATTCCCACACTTATCTGCAGAAATAACAAATGAATACACAGATAATGCAATTCATATTAGACAAATTAAAAAATCTTTTAAAGCCCAGAAGAAAAATAAAAGCCAGCTATAATCCTATCACCCAGAGATAGTACATTGCCATCCAAAAATTTTTTCTTTCTGTGCATTCTGATTTTCTAAATTATATTTTTATTTTGAGATAATTGTAGATTCACATGCAGTTGTAAAAAATAATAGAGAGAGCCCATGTACCCATTACTCGGACTCCCCCAGTGGTAACATCTTGCAAAAGTATAACACAATAATATCACAACCGACTTTCATTGTCTCTGTCTCCTGAAAGCTCTGCCAGTGGCTGGAAAGGAGCCATCTCTTCCTTCAGGTTATGAGAACCTGGAGGTAAATGCCAGGAAATGTATTATACATTTTAAATAGCATCTCATTTAATATTTACAAGACCCTATAAGGTATAATTATTCTCATTTAATATTTTAATGCTGAGAACAACACATTCTCAAAGGACTAAATCTACCTAAAAGTAGTAGACATGCTGGAAAAATGCCTGGACTCAGGATTCTGACAGAACTGGATTGATTCACATCTCTTCCATTTCCTGGTCCTGTGGCTGTTAGTAGATTACAGAAATTCTCTGTGCCTCCATATCTCATATAGAAAATAGAGATGATAAGTAGATGATGAAGCAATGAATGAAAAGACAGCATCCCGGGGTGTCTCAAGATGGCTGACCACAGACAGCAGCTGCCAGAGCATCTCAGTAAGAAGAAAAAGTTTTAGAAGAAAGAGAAAAAAATAAACAAACAGACATAGATTGGGTGTAATTCTGAGGGAAGGGTGCCAGAACCTGCAAGAGACTCCACAGGAAGAAGTTGCAGAGCAGATTAAGAAGGAGCAAAACATTGGCAGAGATCAACCCCTGAGAGGCTTGGAGTCCAGTGAAAAGGGTAGGTGGAGTGGTTCGTTTCTCCCTCCCTTACATCTCTGATAGTCAGCAGGTTCCTGAGCTGCTGGAAAGATTTTCTACCTCCATGAGCCCAAAAGCTGCTGCCGCCAGTAAACTGGGAGCTTCTTGTGTGCAAAGCACCAGGCTCCCAGCCCTCCTGGGGTGCTTCCCATCACCACAGACCTGAGCCGGGACGGCAGGCACCATATTGCTTCTCTACCCACCTTTCACTTTTGTCTTCCTCAGGGGGCTTCAACTCCTCAGGTTTCATCTTGCTCGTTCCCACACAAACATTTCCCAACTCTGGCCCAGACTGCGGGAGCCACAGGGGTTCAGTAGGTCCCAGGGGATCTACATGACTCCAGAGCCTGGAAATTCTGGGTGGGCTGCCTCCCAGAGAGAGGGAAAGAGATGGCCAAAGTGCTAGCTTTCCTCCACCCAGACTCTTTTCCTCCCCTTACCCTCCCCTACCCGCAGCTGCTGAGAGAGACAATTGAACCACCATACTGAAGCTTCCACAGAGAGTGGGGCTCAAATCTTTCCTTTTAAGGTCTTACAGTGGACTGAGGGGTGCTCGGACTGTGAGCTCCCTACTCACCAGCCTTCCCTGGTGCTGCTTGACAGGCAGCTCCATCAGAACAGGGCACACCCCGAAGCAGAGGGACATCAAACTTGCTTGAGTATCCCATAGGCAACTCAGGACCAGCACACTTCTCCCTGGCATGGTCATTACTAGTTATAGGGCTATTCAAATGATACGTTTTGTATTAGGTGAATTGTGGTACTTTATGTTTTTTCAAGAAAGTGCTCCATTTAGTCTAAGTGGCCAAATTTATGTGTGTAGAGTTTTCCATAGTATTCCTTTATTATTCTTTTGATGTCTGCAGGGTATGTAGTGATATCCTCTATTTCATTCCTGATATTGATAATTTGTGTGTTTTCTTTTTTTTTTTTTTTTGGTCAGCCTTGCTAGATTTTTGTCAATTTTACTGACCTTTCCAGAGGACTAGCTATTTATTTCAATAATTTTTTTCTTTTTTTTCCAATTTAATTGATTTCTCCTCTTTATTATTTCCTTCCTTCTGTTTGCTTTGGGTTTATTTTGTTCTTATCTTAGGTTCTCGATGTAGTAGCTTAGATTATTGATTTGAGACCTTTCCTCTTTTCTAGTGTATGCATTTAGTGCAATAAATTTCCCTCTCAGCACTGCTTTAGTGATGTCCCACAAATTTTGATATGTTGTGTTTTCATTTTCATTTATTTCCGTGTATTTTTAAGTTTCTCTTTGTCCCATAGATTATATACAATTGTGTTGTTTAGTTTCCAACTGTTTGTTAATTTTACTGTTATCTTTCTGTTATTAATTTGTGCTTTGATTCCTTTGTGGTCAGACTCTGTATGATTTTCACTCTTTTAAATATGCTGAAGCTTGTTTTATGGCCCAGGACATGGTCTATCTTGGAATATGTTCTGTGGGTACGTGAAATAAATGTGTATTCTTCTTTTGGGTGAAATGTTCTATAAATATTGATTAGTTCTTGTTGATTGATGGTGTTTTGGAGTTCAATATGCATACTTATTTTCTGTCTAGTTGTTCTATCAATTATTGAGAGAGGGTGGTTGAAGCCTCCAACTATATTTGGGGATTTGTGTATTTTTTGCATTAGTTCTATCACTTTTTGCTTTATGTATTTTGTAGCTCTGTTGGTTGGTGCATATACATTTAGAATTACTATGTTTTCTTGGTGGAGTAATCCTTTTATTACTATATAATGTTCCTTTCTCTCTGATAATTTTCTTTGCACTAAAGTTTATATTATCTGATGTTTTCCTTTGATTAATGATTTGGTAGGTCTGAGGTAGACCCTATACATCTGTGTTTTGAACAAAGATGCCAGCTGACTTTAATGGAAAGCTAGGATTGGGATGAGGGTAGAACATGTCAGTGGCATAAAGGAATAAAGGATGCTATAGCAGGATGGCATGAACTTTTAGGGTATTAACAATGTTGTACAATATAGTTGGGAACTCAGAGATGGTACCTGAGATTATCCTCTTTAATTAAGTGAGAATGAGCACAGTATAATTTCTGGGGACAGAGTCTTGTCTGCTTGATAAAGGATCTTTATATAGGAGCAGGGAGAGATGGGGTTGGTGGATTAGGGTGGGGCAAGATATAGAAGATCTGGAACACCAGAGAGAAGTATTTATACTTGTTGTGGTAGGCTGATGGGTCAGCCATTTTTTGAATGGACCACATGAAAGAAAACCCAAGCTGCAACCATATTGGGTTTCCTTCTCACTCCTCTTACAAGCCGGTTGGCAGCTTCAACTCCCCAGGTATGGTGGGTGGAATATGCCAAGACGAGAGCCAGCTCCATGTGAGGGACCATACTTAAAGAAGTGTTAGGGGTAAGAGGTGGAAACAAAACTAATTTATGACAACCTAAGAGCTCCAGAATTAAGGGATCAGATACAGAAAGATATTCTTTCTAGAGGAAAAGGGTAGTGCTGCAAACATATAAGAAATAATAAGATGAGGTCTTTTGGGGAGCTATCAACGACTAATTTCATATCTTGTGCTTCCCCAAACGCTTAATACACAGCCCCATGTACTGATGATGTTCATCACATTTGAGCAGAAATGAACAATTTGTTTTTATTTAGCTTACTGGTTCATACAACCTTAAAGCTCCTAGTGTAGGACTGACTGAGTAAATTAAGATCATCACGAAATTGGTTATCAAGCATCTACTATGTGCAAAGTGCTGCTATTGAACTAGTGAAAAAAAAATTTTTGTCAGTGGTGATGCAGGACCTTCACCAAAATAGCTCCTAGATGTTTAATATTCTGCACCTCTAGGGTAGGCTATATACCTTCACCTTCCTTAAAAGATTAATAGTGTCTATAACTTCAACTTTCAAGGGCAGATATAATCAAGAGAGGCAGTATTACATAATGATTAAAAGCATGAACTCCCACGTTAAGCTGCCTATGTTTAAATCTTTGCTGTGTCTATTACTTAGAATTTGATTGTGAGCAAGTTACTTACTTTCTCTGCACCTCATTTTACTCAATTATAAAATGTAATAATAATAATACCTACCACCCAGGTTGTTGTGAGTAATTAACAAATTAACATATGTAAAATATTTCATTAGTTCCTGGCAACTTGTAAGCTTTTGGTAAATGTTAACTACCATTATTATTACTACCTAGCCTCTCTTAAACATCTACTTTTATTGACATTGGTTATTTATACCAGTTAATTGCATATAACCCTTAAGCAACAGTCTTATTGATCATTGTTCTTATAGCTTTATGATAACTACTATTGTCTCTCTTGCTCAGCTGAGAAAACCACAGAGAGATTGCCACTTGCAGGCTTTGGGGTCAGGTTGCTTGGGTTCTAAACGAAGTTCTGCTTTATACTAACAGCGTGAGCCAGAACAAATTATTTCAGCTCACTGAGCCTTGTTTTTCTCACCTGTAACTCAGGGATAATATTACACACCTCCTAGAGATGTTGTGAGGCTTAAATGGGAAAATGGGTGTAAAGTGTTTGGCATGGTGCCTGGCACAGAGTAAGTGATCAATGATAGCTAAGTGACACAAAATGGAACTCTGGGGAGGGAGAGAAGTGGGAAACTCAAAGCCCCTCCTCCTGCGCAGAGTATGAGCTCTGGTGTGGATCAAGAATAAAGTGAAGTTCTGGAGTCCACAGAGCCACACAGTTAGACCACCCTGCTAGGGTGGAGTATAGGAAATATAAACAGAGCTGGCCTAAGGAAAACAAACCCTCACTTTCTTTTGGCTCTCTTGGATCCCTTCTTTTCTGCATAGTTTGCTCTTTTTATTCTTTCTGATCCCAGAGAGCTGGTGCAGTAAGACACCATTCCCCAGCTCTTGGAAATTTGAGCAGGTCCAGGTTGCAGCTCAGAGGAAAGGAGACAGAGAGTGAGTGGCTTAGCTCATCTAGATCTTATAGAAAAGGGGGAGGGAGAAAGAGGGGGAAAGGAAGTGAGAAAGAAAGAGAGAGTTTGTGAGAGAGAGAGAGAGACACAGAGAGAGAGAGAGAGACAGAGAGACAGAGACAGAGAGAGAGAGAGAGAGAGAGCGTGAGCACAAGTGAGTGCACATTTTTTCTATGTTCTCACTTACTTCCTCCTTTTAGACCAAAGTTTTAAGATCCAGTGAACTAAGATGTTGTGAGCCATAGAAAGGACCAAAGAGCATCCTCAGCATCTGCTGAGCTTGCCCTCTTGTGTGGACCCCAAGCTAGATGGGAAAAAGAAATCTTTGGCAGTATACACGTTCTAATCTAGGAATGAATACAAAGTGTTCCTTCAGTGCTATTTATCTCCTGGATACTGTAGAGGTTTTTTTTTTTTTTTTTTTTTTAATGGCCACACATTCATTACCACTCCTCCCATCTAAAAGTGTGGTCTATGTTCCCTCGCCTTGAATCAAGGTGGGACTATGACTGCTTCAAACAGTATAATGTGGCAGAAGTGACACTATATGACTTCTGAGGTTAGGTTATAAAAAGCCATGCAGCTTCCACCTGGTTCTTTTAGGATAATCCATCTCAGGCAAGCCAGTTGCTATGTAAGAAGTTTAATTACCCTGAGACTGCCATTCCAGCTGAATCCAGTCTTACAGCCACCCCCCCACAAGGCGTCAGTCATGGGAGTGAAGCCATCTTGGATCTTCCAGACTATCCCATCCACCACCTAATTACCCCAGAGAGACCTCAGTTGACACCTCATGGAACAAAAGAAACACCCAGGCAAACTCTGCCTGAATTCCTGAACCACAGAATCTATGAGTGCAATAAAATTATTGTTGTGCCACTAAGGTTGGGGTGGTTTATTATGCAGCAATTGTAACTGGAACAGGTACTTAGAGTCTGCGGATGGTTAGCTGAGGTTTGAGAGTGTGATACTGTGATGTAATAAGAAATATGCATTTGGTCTCTGCCTCTGGTTCCTGGGCACACACCTCCTAAAACCCTTAGAATCTCCAAAGTGATGTGTCCTTTTGTATGCTAATGAGGTCACTATTAGTGGGCTCCTGGATAGCCACACAGGATAAGGGGCTGGGTGCCAGGGAAACCAACTACATGATAAGAGGGTTGGAACTTTCAGCCCTAACCCCTTACCTCCCTGAAAGGGAGAGAAGCTGAAGGTTGAGTTGATCACCAATGGCCAATGATGTAATCAATCATGTCTGCATAAAAAAGCCTCCACAAAAACCCCAAAGGACTGGTTCAGAGAGCTTCCCAGTTGGCAAACACCTCTGCCAGGAGGGTGGCACTCTAACTCTACAGGGACAGAAGCTGTTGTGCTCACGACCCTTGCAGGCCTTGCCCTATGTATCTCTTCACCTGGCTGTTTAGCTGCATCCTTTATTATATCCTTTACTAATATAATAAACCAGTAAACATAAGTAATGTTTCCCTGAGTTCTGTGAGCTGCTCTAGGAAATTAAACAAACCCAAGAAAAGGGTCATGGGAACCCCTGATTTACAGCCAGCTGGTCAGAAGTACAGGTAACAACCCAACCCTTGTGACTGGCAGCCGAAATGGGGGCAGTCTTGTAGGACTGAACTCTCAACCTGTGGGATCTGATGCTATCTCCTGGTTGCTGGTGTCAGAATTGAGTTAAAGTACAGGACACCTAGTTGGTGTCTGCTGGAGAACTGGTTGTTGGTGGAAAGAAATGTCCACACACATTTTGGGGACCAGAGGTAAAGTGTTCTGTATTGAGAGAGTAGGAAAAACACTTTGGGGTTTTTTTTTCCTATCTTTTCAGAGAGGGATGCAAGATACTCCCCCCAAATCTCCCTCTTCTTGTGAAATATGAGCCTGGCTTTCCGGAGATCCTTCTCTTCTCCCTTATTTTGACACATTTTCAAAAATAAGGCATGGCCAAACACTAAGTGGTGGTAGGGCCAACTTGACCTGATCCCAGAGATGGAGGAACAGAAAGAGGAAAATAAACATTGTGGGTAAAATTGATGCTTCTTAGTGATCTTGTGAGGAGGAAGTGCCAGGTGAACTGGGATCAGTGTCTGAAGCTGTCCTTATCTCTCCTTATCTTGAGAATTTAGTTCTGTCTACTCCAGCTCCAGGGGGACAGCCATGGATGCTGGTTCCTTCACACCATCAAAACAGCTGCCCTCTTCTGTTGCTTCATGTGGGCTCACTCTGAAAAACTGGGAATGGTGACAGCCATGACCAACCTATCTCAGAATCCTTGGAAGGGCCAGTTGGGTTGGGGTGAACCAAAAGGAGGAATTGGAAACAGCCAAGGAAGCCAATGTGTTGCCACGTGGTTTTCAATCATAAACTTCACTAATCTGAAAGACATTGAGCTACTCACAAGGAAGCATGCAAGGTCAGGTGTCCCCTGTTAATTAGAATCCTAGAACTCTGGGGCATAAAGATCCTCAGAGCTCTTGTGGTCAAATCTCTCCTTTTACTCATGAGAAAACTGAAACTCAGAAAGGGCAAGAGACTTGGATAAATTTATTAAACCACTAGGTGGCAGAATCAGGGAGAAAAACCTGGTTTTCCAAGTCCTAATCCAGAGTTATTCTCACTATACTCTAGTCAGCGCCTCACAAACTTCAATACACACACAAATCACTTCGACATCTTTTGCAAAAGGCCACTAAGGAGAGCAAAATTGGCTTAGCCATGCCATCACATTTCTTCCTATCTTGTGTGTGTATTTATTTCATCATCTTTCCTTAAGATAGGTCATGGGGGCCTGAGATTCTGCATTTGTAACAAGCTCTCAGGTGGCCAATGTTGCTGGTCCTTGGACCACACCTTGAGTAACAAGGCTATTGGGCATAATTAGAGAGAGATGCCAACAAACCCTCTTTTACTTGAACTGTAGGCATTACAGCCAGTATTCTGTTATTTATGCCTTTTACCCCATGAGTAGACTAATTTCATTTGTCATCTCCATATAATCCCCCTTCCATTTGACCTTTTTGCCACTTGCCTTGGTGTTAACACCAGAGGATGGTGAAATAAACAAGCATAAGAGAAAAGATAAGAAGAAATGGGATGGAATGGCTAAGTCAATTTTGCTTCTCCTCAGTGGCCTTTTGCAAAAGGTTTGTTGAAGATGGAGGAAGAAACTGGTTTCAAAACAAGTTTGGGGGTTATTTCTGGATTTCCTGTCCCCTGCACTCATGGCAAATCCAGAGCATGCAGCATGAATATATAATAGTGTGCCCAGTTTTCTTGTGTGGTTTGTAGAAATTGGTCACATTGCTTTATAGCCACACCACATGTATTTAAAGGCTATAGCTATGCAATGGGGTTTCATTCCAAATGATTCAGAAAATCACTTCAATCCTTTACTTTGTCAGTAGAGTTCTGGCTGCTACTTAAGAAGTGGTTGAAGAACAGGCAAACTTATGCCTTCTGTTTAAGCTAGCCAGGACCTTCAAATTAAGCAAGATTATTTTTCTTCCCAATTTTAGAAGATATAAACAATGAAGCCAGTTCTCTGCCTTCCCAGCTCTGTGACCCTTGTCACCTTACATAGTTCTCTTCCCTCCTGGGGCCTCAGTTCCTTCATTTGTAAAATGAACTACTTCCAAAGTTCTTATATTCCAATTACCATCTCCAGCCCTGGAACATAGTCATTGATGAATAAGACAGTGACTAAAGCCACGAAAACATTTGCTTCGACTGTGTTCGCCAGGTTCTTTTACTTCCTAACATAGAAAAGAGGCACACATATTAGAAAGATATTCAGCCACTGGTTGAAACAATGATGCCTTTTCTGGTTATCCCTTAGTTACCCAGAAAAATAAATCAACCAGAACTTTTCTCTCAGCCACCAAGCATTCCGGTAACCTGAGTTTTCCCTCTTATATGCTTTTCTGCCTGTGTCCCTTATGCTTGTTGGTGACAAGAAGCAGGACCAGGACTAGGAGTGAGAACAGCTAAAGTCTGGACTCAGTGGGCTGCAGGGTGGTTGACAATCATGTTTTCTTATTAGGTGTCAAGAGTGACCTTGGGCATTTATGAAATTTATGAAATATGAGTGATGCCAGGAAATGCTTAGCAGCAGTTCTTTAGAAAAGATTCAGATTCAAATTTCTTTGTCACCATTTTAGAAAGATAGCAGAGAAAAGAGAAATGTCAGGCTGAGTTTGACTCCCTTACCTTGTAATTCAGACCTTCGGGAGTTTCCTTGGTGAACCAGTATGCATAGCAGGCATTTACTTTTCAAAGAACTGACTTCAATGCTTCTAGCCTAAGAAGAAATTAAAAAGCAAAATTATATAATAAATATGAATTAACCCCCCCAAAAAAAAAAAAAAAAGAAAGAGAGGTTGTCTGGTCCATCTTTCACATCTAAGGAAGTAGAAGCCTAAGCCAGCTCCAGCAGAATTGGCCATGTGATGTTTTTTAAAGTCCATATAAGGAAATTTCACACTGCAGCCTGTCAATACTGCCAATTCTACTCATGAATTTTCTATTCTGTTTGAAACTTCTCTTTTCTGGAGTTATAAAAGGAGGAGTGTTTCTTCTTGGTAAACCTCCTCTTCCACAGCAGGGTAGAAAGGAACCAGGGCTGAAAATAGGAGTGTTTGAGTGTGGCAGAGCAAGCCCAGAAACCTGAGTTTTCAGCCTAGGTTGTCTTCTAACCAGCAGTGTGTCCTTGGGCAAATCATCCTTCTATGGCATTTTTTTTTCATCTGGAAAATTAGAGAGAGTCAGACTATAAAATCTCTAAGTTCTTTTCTACAAAGACAAATATTTGGTTCTTAAAAGTGGTGTAATGGACGTTGGAAACTAAGAAGGGGAGAGGGTGGAAGGGGTGTGAGGAATTAAAAAACTACCCATCAGGTACAACGTACACTATTCTGGTGACAGGTACACTAAAAGCCCTAACTTCAGCATTATATGATTCATCCATGTAACAAAAAACACTTGTACCCCCTAAATCTATTGAAACATTTTTTTTTAATGTGCTGAAACACCTTGGAATTTGATTTTCAACCAGCTGATGCTGCCATCTTGTGGCCAAAACAAGCTTTTCCTCTTTGTACTAAAGGTAGACTCTCCAGACAACATACCGATGATGATTTGCATTCACTCAGTACATTTTCTTTCTTTTTACCTATTTATCTACCTACCTACCTAACTACCTATCATATTTTTAATTTTTTGTTGAAGTATAACATACATATAAAAAGTGCACCATTCATAACGGTGATAAATTTTTACAAACTAAGTACTCCTAGCACTCAGATCATGAATTGGAACATTACCAGATCCTGGAAGCCCCCTTGTGCCCCCTGTTCAGTCACTACTCCTCACCCCCTCATACACAATGAATTTCACAAATGTAATGTTGAGCAAAAGGAGCCAGTTACAAAAGTTACTACCCGCTTACCCACCAAGGTTACCACTATCACGATTACTAATAGCATAGAAGTTTTGCTTGTTTTTGTATTTTATAGAAACTGAATTATTCACTATGTATTCTTCTGCATCTGGTTCCTTTGCTCAACATTATACTTGTAAAATTCATCCACATTTTTCCATGTAGTTGTAGACAATTCTTATTGCTGTAAAGTATTCCTCAAGAGCCTCTTAAAAATTATTCTGCAATTAAATTAAATTTTACTTTTTCAGTATAAAAGTAATGTTATGTACACGGTAGAAAAGTTAAAAAAAAAGTTATTCAGAACTCTCCACCCAAAGGCAACCCTCATTAATATTTCAGTGTACTTCATTTCAGTATTGCTTCTATACATTTTTTTCAACATCATTAAGATAGCCGTATATAGAATTGTGTACATAACTTTTGTTACATTAATACTAGAATGTAAACATGTCACTATGTTATCAAAATCCTTCATGGATGTCATTTTTATTTATTTTTATTTTATTATATTTTTGGATGTCATTTTTAATAAACAACATTCCCTTACATTTGGGGTGCTCAAAATATTTTTTCTTTCTTTCCTTTATTCTTTTATTTTTATTTTTTTTACTATTAACAAACCCAGTGAACATCCTTGACCACAAAATGTTTTCTGTTCTTTGAGTTGTTTCTTTTTAATAAAATTTCAGAAGCAGTATTATTGGGTCAAAGCCTTTAGAAATAGGAGACAGTTTTGGTTTGTGCCTAGAATGCAGTGAGTGGTAAGAGTGTGGGGGCAGGAACTGGCACATAGGGAACACTTAGTATATGTACCTACATTGCACAAGGTGCTTTGCCGCCATTTTCTCATTTAATTCTCACAAAAACCCTAGGAGGTATATTTAATCTGCATTTTGGAGGGAGAAAAATCAAAGCCCAGAGAGCTTAAGTAACTTGTCCAATGGCACACAAGAAGTACAATGGCAGAACCAAGATTTGGACCTATGTCTGTCCAGCTACAAAGCTTGCGATCTTTCAACTGTAGCGCACCGCCCCCCAGAGTGCAGTTTGAATGATGCAACTGAAATATACCCTCTTCTCCAATTATCTTCTCCACAGTTCCTCATAAACTCTACATGTTATCTGGGCAGGGACAAATTACACTTTTGTCAGCATTTACATCGAAGCAAGAGTATCAGAATGGCTTTGGTCTTCTAGCAAGGCCTGAGGAACAGAGGTTAGGCCCCAAGAGAGTGTGAGCAATGTTTGCCTGAGGAGAGGAAGAAACTCTGCTTCTCATCTATATTCGTACATCTTAAATGTTCTCTCCAGTGAGATGGGAATTTCCTTTTTTCTCTTGTTTCTCTTCTATTAATGTATCTGCACGCTCTCTTCTCCCTGCCGCAACCCCTCTAAACTTTTCTCCCACTTGAATGTTGTCATAGCCAGCTGTTGCACTACTGAGTTTCCTCTCTGTTTCTCCTCTCTGCAAAAGCTAAAGCCTCACTGCTGGGTTTTTGGATGCCCTTCTAGTTCATTCCTAGCTCCTTTCTACTTCGCCTATTCCTTCCTCCTCCTCACCTCCTGCCAAGTATATCTTCTTTATTTCTCCCCATCTCTTCTTGTTATCTGCTGCTACTACTACTAATTCTAATACCACTACTATGCCCCCCACATACACCTACAGAATCTTAGTTGATCTTCCAGGTTATTTGCAGACACTTTGGGAAGCAGAGAGTGGCATCTTGAGAGAATGGGTTGGGAGATGAGAAAAAGGTCTGTACTTGGAGTTGTGAACACTCCAGCTCAGCTCAACCCAGTTTCTTTATATTAGATGAATGTCAGGCAGTTGAAGAGCAGTGTGAGTACTCCAAATGCTTACCACGAAGACTAATGCTAGTCTTCTGTGCTCTGCGTTAGGGCTGAGGCTGAGGGAAATGCCAATGTCCTGTCTTGTTCTGAATTGTTCAACAAGTAAGGCCTTTCCCAGATAGCTGTACTCTCCTCTCCTCCAACTTGACACCAAACTAAAACTCCCCCTGCAACATCTTCACCCTGCTGCTAAAGTCTACACCAAGCTTGGAAGACTAATGGGCATGAGAATCTTATTAGTTTTAAAAATGATGCAAGAACAACTGGAGATCCATACTCAGAAATAAACAAGCAATCCTTGTCTCATACCATATTAAAAAATAACTCAATGTAGCATAGACCTAAATGTGGGTGCTAAACTATAAAAGTTTTATAGCAAAATATAGGAATAAATCTTTATTACCCAGAGTTAAGCAAAGATTTCCTAGATTTGATAATAAAAGCATAAACAATAAAAGAAAAAGTTGAAAAACTGGACTTCATCAAAATTTGTTTGGTAAGCCAACAAATTAGATAAGCTAGATAAAATGGACAAATTGCTAGAAACACATGAATTACCAAAACAGACTCAGGAAGAAATAGAAAATCTGAACAAACTTATAACAATTTAAAGGGTTGAATCAATAATAAAAATCCTCCTCCAAACAGAGAAAAGTCCAGGACCAGACGGTTTCACTGGTGAAATCTACCAAACATTTAAAGAAGAATTAACACCAGTCCTTCTCAAACTCTTCCAAAAAACAGAAGAGTAGAGAACACTTCCTAACTCATTCTATGAGGTCAGTTTTACCCTGATACCAAAGCCACACCAAGGCATCGAGAAAAAGAAACTCCAGACAAATATTCCATGTGAATATAGATGCAAACATTCTCAACAAAATACTAGCAAATTGAATCCAATGGCATATTAAAAAGACCATGTGAGCAAGCGGTATTTATCCCAGGAATGCAAGGGTGGTTTAGCATAAGAAAATCAGTCAATGTAATATATCACATTAGCAGAAAAGAGGAATAAAAGCACATGATAATTTCAATTAGGGCAGAAAAAGCATTTGACAAAGTCCAACCACCATTTCTTGGTAAAAACTTTCAATAAACTAAGAGTAGAAGGGAACTTCCTCAGTATGATAAAGGGCATTTATGAAAAACCTACAGCTAACATCATACTCAGTGATGAAAGATTGAAAATATCCCCTTAAAATCAGGAACAAGACAGGGATGCCTGCTTTCACCACTACTATTCAACATTATACTAGAAGCTATAGTCAGATCAATTCAGGAGGAAAAAAATAAATGGCATCCAAATTGAAAAGCAAAAAGTAAAACTATCTCTATTTGTACATGACATGATCTTGTATATAGAAAATCCAAAACAATCCATAAAAATACCTACAAGGACTATAAAAAAATTCAGCAAAGTTATAGGGTAAAAGACCTACAAACACAAAATCAATTGTGTTTTCATACACCAGCAACGAAAAATCTGAAAAGGAAGTTAAGAAAACAATTTCACTTATAATAGCATCCAAAAAAATAAATAAATAAAATAGGAATAAATTTAAACAGGGAGGTAGAAGACTTGTACATTGAAAACTCTAAAACATTGCTGGAATAAACTAAAGAAGACCTAATCAAATGGAAAGACATCCTGTTTTCAAGGATTGGAAGACTTAATATTGGTAAGATGGCAATACTACTCAAAGCAATCTGCAGATTAATGCAATCCCTATCAAAATTTCAATGGCCTTTTTAATAGGAATAGAAAATCAAATTCTAAAATGAATATGGAATTACAAGGGGCCCGGAATAGCCAAAACAATCTTGAAAAAGAAGGACAAAATTGGAGGACTCGCATTTCCCTATTTATCCAGCTACCTAAAGGAATGAAGTACTGATACATGCTACAATGTGGAAGAACCTTGAAAACATTATAGTAGGTGAAAGAAACCAGATATAAAAGGTCATATATTGTATGATTCCATTTATCTGAAATATCCAGAACAAGTAGTCCATAGAGACAGAACACAGAATAGTGGATGCCAGGGAGGAATGGGGAGCAACTGCTTAATGGGGACAGGGTTTCCTTTGGGGATGATAAAAATATTTTGAAACTAGATAGAGGTTGTAGTCACACAACACTTTAAATGCACTAAATGCCACTGAATTGTTCACTTTCGAATGGTTAATTTTATGTTATTTGACTTGCACCTCAATAAGAAAAGAATTAAAACTTTCGTGCCTCAAAGAATACCATCAAGAAAGTGAAAAGATAAGCCACAGAATAGGAGAAATACTTGCAAATCATATATCTGATAAGGGCCTTCTATCCAAAGTAATGAACTTTTACAACTCAACAATAAAAAGACAAATAACAATTAAAAATAGGCAAAGGATTTAAAAGACATTTCTCCAAAGAAGATACACAAATGTCCAATAAGCACATGAAAAGAGGTTCAACATCACTAGACATTAGGGAAATGCAAATCAAAACCACAATGAGATACCACTTCATACCACGAGGATGGCTATAATCAAACAAACAAACAAAAACAGAAAATAACAAGTATTGACAAGGAGGTGGAGAAATTTAAACCCTCATACATTGCTGGTAGAAATGTAAAGTGGTTCAGTCTCTTTGGAAAATAGTTTGGCAGTTCCTCAAAAACTTATACATAGAGTCACCACATGACCCAGAAATTCTACTCCTAGGTATATACCCAAGAGAAATGAAGACATATCTTCATTAAAAAATGTTCATGGCAGCATTATTTATAATAGCCCCAAAGTGGAAACAACCCAAACGTCTATCAACTGATGATAAACAAAATGTGATATATCTATAAATGGAACATTATTCACTTTTTAAGACCCAGTTCAAATCTGTAAAGTCTTTTCTGATTCTTCCCCACTCTGACTCCAGGAATCATTGACCACTCCCTCCTTTATTTTCCCACAGTACTCCATAAATGTGTCAATAATGTTTTGCTGTACTTATGAGACATGAAACGATCTACCACCACACAGTTTTCTGCTTGCATCAATATGATTTTACAAGTCTACTGTCTTCATCAGCATAACTCTACTATTCCAGGAAACTTTCGCCTAGAAAATTGAAAGTTGCAAATAAACTTTATTGTACATTCCAGGAACTTACTGAAAGAACTATCAATTCAGCAGAAAACATCAACCAATAGTTAGAACCAAAGGCTCTTTGAACTCCTTTCCTCAAAACCCTCACTTGCTGGGTCCACCAATTTTAAACCATTGTATCATGATCCTTACCCAGTCATAACCAAGCCCCCTTCCCATTGAATAGACCTGCCTTAGGCCAGGCTTCAAAAGCTCATAAATATCCCAAATTCACCCTCACCACTTGTAGATACTACTAAGTCTCCGTTAAGGTAGTGCCACTCCTCACTGCAGAAAGAATAAACTCAGCTTTGACTCATCAACAGGTTGTATTGGTGATATTTTAGAGGAATCAGAATTCAATATTTATTTACATATTTATATCTCTCTACTAGATTTTGAGTTCCTTGAGAGCACAGACTGTGTCTGCTTCATCTTTTAATTCTCCATATCTAGCATACTGCCTGGAATATTAGAAGGATTTTAAGCAAGAATTTTATTGAGTGCATGAAGAGTGAGTGAACCCAGAGGATGCTAAAACACTTAGGAAGCTATTGAAATAAAACAGGCTAAAAAAGATAAAGGCTTAAATGAGGGCACTCCAAATGGAGAAGAGGGCGAAAGAGATTTAGAAGGTAGAATTCTTGAGACCACATAAAATTTAGTCAGTGGATAAAGGAGAGGACAGAATTAAAACTGACTTTGGGCTTTCTGTCTTGAGTGACTGGGTAGATGCCCCCAATAACTCTTTTCATGTGGATAATTAATTTAGTAAGGAAAGCAAGTTGGGGCACGATAATAAAGTCGATTTGGATATTTAAGTCAAACTCAATAGTATTTTTATACTTCTATATTGCCATTCTGATTAAAAAGCACTGAACTTGGAGTTAAGAAGCCTAATTTCTGGTCCTGGTTTGACTGATTTTAGGCACTTCACCATTATGTCTGTGCTTTGCTCTTTAAAATGAGACCAGGTGATCTCTGAGTATCATTCCTACTCTAATAGTCTTGGATAGAATGATGACACAGACCAAGTCTTTTGTTTAATCTGAAGTAGATATACAAGAGAACAGCAGAGGGCATCATTACACAAAAGGTAGACTTGAAATTTTAAAAAGCAGTCTGAAGAATGGACCAGCATGTTCAGGCTATAATGGATCTTTAAAAACAACCTAATCCTTCTATAATATTTTATAAAATTAACCAAAAAATTTACATATGGGTTTTTAAATACATGATTTGTATTTGTCCTCACCGTAACTATGTGATCTGGACAGGAGCTAGATTATCCCACTTTATGGATGAAGAAACAAGCTCTGAGAGGCTAGCAAGGTTTCTATGTTCCCTGTGAGACATTCTCTTGAAGAAGATCTGAGAAGAGCATTTCCATAGCTGCCACTATAGGGGAAACGAACAACAAATACATAGACAACTAAACATAGAATATAACATCAGATAGTGATAAGTGCTAGAAAGAAAATACAAATTAGGGTAAGGCCATAAAAAGTGACTGTTTGTTTGGAAGGAAGATGGGACTCTCATGTTAGATAACATGGCCATGGACAGCCTTTCTGAGGAGGTGACATTTGAGCAGAGGGCTGATTAAGGAAGGAAGCAAGCTATGTGAAAGTTTGAGAAAAGAGCATTCAAGGTGGATGGATGGAGTAGTTAGTGAAAAGGTCCTAAGGCAGGAATGAGTTTGGTGGTTTGGAAGAACAAAAAGAAGACCAATGTGTCTGGAAACAGAGTGAGTAAGGGTGGGGTGGAGTGGTGGGAGATATAGTTAGATAGAAACCAGGGCCTGGTAGGCTATAGTAAGCAGTTTGGATTCTATTCTGTGATGGGAAGTCATTGAAAGGTTTTCAACAGGACAGTGACAAGATCTATGTTTTTAAATCATCACTCTGCTTCGTGGAGAATTGACTGAGGGTCACATGAGTGGAAGATCAGTTAGAAGGGGAGTTAGGAAGACTAGTTAGAAGGCTATGGCAGTAAACCTGCCAAGAAGAGGTGTTGTCATGACTAGGATGAGAGTGGTGAAGTGGAAGGAGATAGTTAGATTTTTGATATGTTTTAAAGGTAAAGCTGTTGGAACTTGCTAATGGATCAGATGAGGAGTAGTAGGTAAAGAGAGGAACCAATGATGACTCCTATATTTGGAGGCTTAAAAACAGTTGGCAAGATGAGTAAGCATGGAGGTGGTATTTCTGGGGTGCTGATATGGAAATCAAAGTTTGTGCTACATCTCCCTGAATACGCTAAAAACTATTGAATTTTACACTGTAAATGGGTGAATTGTGTGATATGTGAATTATATCTCAATAAAGCTATTGCCAAAATAAAGAGTGTCTGTTAGACCTATTAGATGCTTCTTAGCCATCTAGTAAGCAGTTGGATATATGAGTCTAAAGTTCAGGGAGGAGGTTGAAGCTGGAGATATAAACTTGGAAGTCATCAGCATGTTGATAGCATTTATTTTTGGTTATCTATTGCTGTGTTGAAAGATACCCCAAACTTAGTAGCTTAAAGCAAAAATGAATTATTGTTTCTCATGACTCACGTAGCTGCAATTTCCTGGGAGCTCAGCTGCAGCTGGTACATGCATGTCTGTGGCCTTGGGGCTGGCTGTCATCTGGGTGCCTCAGTTCTCCTTCATGTGGCATCTCTGTCCCTCCACATGGTCTCTCATCATTTACTTATGTAGCACAAGCTTCATACATGGGAGCTGCCTTCCGAGAAAACAGAAGCTGCTAGGCCTCTTAAGGCTTATGTCAGAATTGGCACATTCCAGTTTTACTGAATTTTACCACATTCTATGGGTCAAAGCAAGTTATAAGGCCAGCCCAGATTTGAGGGGAGGAGAAATGGACTCCACCTCCTGACAGGAGGAACAATGTACACACACAACAATGGGAAGAATTGTTGGTGGCCATCTTTGTAGATAATGCATTGCAATATTTAAAGTCATGAGATTGGATGAGATCATTAAGGGAGTGAGTATAGAGAGACATGAGATCTGAGGATTGCAGTCTGGGACAGTCCAGTGATAAAGGGGAACCAGCAAAGGAGGCTGAGAACTAGTAATCTATGAAGTGTAGAAAAACCAGGAGATAGATCTAAGTTCAAATCCCAGCTCTCCACTTGCTTGCTGTGTTACCTTGGATACCTACTAGACCCTGGATAAATTTCTTAACCTCACTAAGCCTCAGTTTCCTCACTCACAAAATGAAGATCATAATAGTACCTACTTTTCTATCCCTTTTCTTTATCATAATGCAGAGAAAGAATGAATGAATAAATGAAAAATAAAATAAAATTGTCCTTTGGATCTAACACAAGGAAGCCATTGGGGACTTTGGAAAATGGAGTGTTGGGAGCAGAGATAAAATGGCTGAGAAATGAATAGGAGCTTCTTTCAGGAAGCTTGTCTGCAAAGGAAAGAAAAGGCAGGGGCTAGAGTGGAACAAAGTGCCAACTGTGAAGTTTTTTAAGAAGACAGTAAGTACTTGAACATGTTTAAAATGCCGATGAGAAGGAGCTAGCAGAGAAGGAGTGGCTGAAGTTACAGAAGAGAGAAGGGATGAGAGATGGAACAGGGTCCTTAGTATATGAAGAAGATGGGATCCGTGTATGGGTGGGATGATTAAGTTTGGGCAGGAGGCAGGATTCCTCTCCTGTCACATCAGGATGCAAAGAGATAAAGGAGTGCAGATGCAGATGAACTTGGCAGCATCTGTTTTCTTAGTGGCTAGGGGAAGAGATAGTCTATGATGGAGAGAGGATTGTGGTGAGGCAGAGACTAACAAAGGCTGAAAGGGTGTGGTGAATGAAAGGGACTGCTGAGGAGGTGAGACACATCAAAGTGTGGTCCCATGTTGAGGATTCAGTTGAATGTGAAGATCATATGGCACCAGTGGGCATGCTGATGTGGTTATCTCCAGCACAGCTCTGCAGCCCTGGGGAAGGAGCAGAGATGGCAGGTGGGATAGAATGATCTGGGGTTGGGTTTTATAGGGTAGATGCTTAGCTAATATTAATGCTGCCTTTTAGAAAGACTGAGAATAAGAAATCATGTAGGAGGTCTGTGCTAAGCTTAAATTCTTATTCTTGGTAAAAAAAAAAAAAATAGTGACCTAGAAATGTCTAGGAACTAAGGAAGAAGGAATTGAAAATTTCTAAGCACCTACCATTTACCAAGGCCACTGGATACATATGTGTATTTTCTCATTTCAAACCTCACAACTACTGTGAAAGGCAGGTAGAAGTATCTTTCTTTTACAAATGAAAATCATCTAGGCTCAGAGAGGTTAATGAACTTGCCTGAGCCTGGTTTCCTTGTTGTGCTTCCTTGGGAATGTGAAGGCAGACCGAATATTGATGGGGCAAAGTGCACATTGGGGTGTGATTAGCTTTACGAGATTATTTTGAGTCTCCACACATACTACATATTTGGTGTTCTTCTGGGAAATAACAGAAAAAGCCAATCAGGAGTTTTCTCTCTGCCTGGATGAGGGGACTGTGCTCATTTATAATTCCGTCTTTTAAGGTGCCAGTATTGCTGCTTAGAGACTCCATCTAGCTTTGTTCTTGTTTTCATTATACCTTCTTGTAGAAGACTGCCTCTTCTTTTTGCCAGCCCTAGTCCAAACCCTGTCTTTTCAAACCTCATTTAATGGTTCCTCCAATTCCCTTTATGGAATTTTCTCTCTTAAATTTCTCTTTAGGGCCAGGATGAAATTCCTTACTGATACAGCTTTGTATTTAGTTAATGACATCCCTGTTTCCTTCCTTGCCAGCTTCCTGACATAATTACAAAGGGAATCTCTCACATTTTAGGGGTAGAGAAACCAAGACACAGTGTCAGCCATGACCAGGTTTATAGGATGTTTGCTCATACTAAGTCTCAGGTGTACATGATCAAGGCAACTGAAAAATCCTGAGTTAACATCCTGCTGGAACATCCCTTCATCTTTAGTGCAGGGGTGATAGTCAAAATACAAGTTACCACCTGTATTGGCCTGCACTAATCAATTAGAATGGACAGTGGCTTAGTCCTGGAGCAGGGTCCCTGAAGCTCCTTGTTGAGCCAGGCCTTAACTCTTTAGTTACTGGATCATGAGAAGTATAGAGCAGGGTAGGAGGGGATGGGTCAGCCAGGGGGTTAAATGAGAATCTTGGAGAAGTACTACTTACCAACCAGTATGAAAGGATTTCAAGAACTTAACAACTGGAACAGACTAATCAGGACAGACCCGCTGAATGTAAGCACTGTCTTAGTGGCATAAATGCTGTCTAGGGGTTTTTATGATCAGAAACGCTGCCTAGGGGTGTTTCTGGTAAGAATGCAAGCAGATTAATGCTATTATCCTAAAAAAACTCAAAGACATGAAAAAATTTTAAAGATATTATTTTTTCCTTTTATGCATCATGGGGACATTAGTGATGACATAGCCTTTTGCTCAGGACTATTCATTGTTACCTTATATCCATTCTCCCCTTCTTCCAAAGTAAAAGAATTATTAGCTGGGCACATGGTCACCTAGGGAAACAGTACATTCCCCAGGTTTCCTTGCAGCCAGCTGTGGTCATGTGATTAAACTATAGGCAATGGGATGAATGCAGCTGGAAGAGATATGAAGAACCTCCCGATCAAACTCTTAAGGGAAGAGGACATCTCCTCCTTCTCCTGCTTCCTTCACCCCACTGCTTGGTTCTTGGACATTGTGGAGAGCCATTTTGATCCATATGGACAAGGGAAATCCTGTAAGATTGGTTGAACCATGGGATAGAAGTCTGGATCCCTGGACAACCTCACACAGCAGAGCTGCTATGCAGCCATGCAGCCCTAGACTGCCTACCTCCAGACTACAATATGAGAGAGAAATAAACTTCTATTTATTTAAGCCATTGTCAATTTGAGTCTCTGTTACAAACAACCAAAACCATATCCAAACGTAGGAGGGTTTTGTGGGTTTCTGTCTTTGCTACTCTTTCAATTCACCCAAGTCACATATATGTACAGTTGACCCTTGAACAACACTGGTTTGAACTGCGCAGGTCCACTTATACATGGATTTTTTTCAATATAAGTTACACGGAGTGTGCCTGCCTCTCCTGCCTCCCCTTCCACCTCCTCCACCTCTGCCACTTCTGCCACCCCTGAGACAGCAAGACCAACCCCTTCTCCTCCTCAGCCTACTCAACGTGAAAACAATGAGGAAGAAGGAAGACCTCCGTGATGATCCACTTCCCCTTAAGGAATAGTAAATACATTTTTCTTTCTTATGATTTTATTCATAACATTTTCTTTTCTCTAGCTTACTTTATTGTAAGAATACAGTATATAATACATATAACATAGAAAGTATTTGTTAATCTATTGTTTATGTTATTGGAAAGGCTTTCAGCCAACGGTAGGCTATTAGTAGTTGAGTTTTTGGGGAGTCGAAAGTTATACATGGGTTTCTGGCTGTGCAGGGGGTTGGTGCCCCTAACCCCTGTGTTGTTCAAGGGTCAACTGCATATATATTTTTTTCTAATTACCAAGTTGAGGACAAGTGATGCTAGAAAGGCACAGTTACTGAGGTCTGATATTTATTTAAGGTCCATTGTGCCCTTCTATTGAGTGACGGTAAGGAAACCAATTCCTTTTCCACTTAATATCATTCCCAAGGTGAACATTAGGTACTCTTAGAGATAGTACTAATCATTTAGATGACCCCAGGTACCTCTTTTGGATTAGGAAACTGGAAATGGAACGGAACAGACCTTGACCTTACTTTCTATAGTGCGTAGTTCAAGCAAGGATAGATTCATATTCCTCTTGAGGCTTAATTTTCCCATGAGAAGAAGGTGACATGATACAACACATGGAGCAGTGGGAGAGGAAGGGACCACCTGTTTAGCCAGCCGGCCTAACTCAGACAGCCAGGGCAAGTTGCCCTGGGAATCACTGGGGTAAGACATAAAACAATTGGAATGGAATGTCTGTTTGCCCAAATTGGGCAGTAGGATTAGTGATTCTGAACATTAAATAGTAACCCGACACTTGTTAGACTTGATGCTTACTTTGCCGCAGAGAAGCTGCCTGCTCCCTAAGATAACTTAGAAGAACTGAAAAAAATGAGACTGCCCAATACCATAGAGCAAGAGCTGCCCTCTCTCATTGTAGAATTTAAGCTGCAGTTCCAGAGCTGTTTATCGAGAGTTTATTGTAAGGTTCCAGCCAGGAATGATGATTTTATAAGCCAAATCTAGAGCACCATAGGGCAAGAACTTGGCCCCCAAGTCGGCACCACAAACATTTTCCAATTCCCTTAACATTTAGTAAGCATTTGTTCACCTGTGATCTCTTTAATGCTCACATCCACCCTGTTGTCCCCATCTTGCAGATGGTGAAATTGAGGCTGGAATGATTAAACAACCTCAAAATTACCTCCAGCTAGTATTGTGAGAGACCCAAGACTTGAACGTAGGTCTGTTTTCCTCCAAAGCATAGGCTGAAAGTTAACTTCTCTGCTTGAAGTTAGTTTGTGAAGGACACGAGATGGCACAGACTGGCCTCCAGAGGCTGGTTCACCTCTCAAGCCCTGAAGCTTAGAGTTAAGCAGGTAATTGGAGACCTGTTTTCACAGAAACACCCAGTTTCTCTTGATTGTTGAGATCTGGGTGGCAGTTATTGAGGATGATATTTTAGCATTAATGGGGCTACTGATGTGCCGTGAAAAGTCCAAAAATCCAGCCGCATGGGGAGACTGAGCAGAAGCCAAGTGTCTGAATAATCCACAACTTAGATCATCAGCTAGCCTAGAAAGAAAGATAATTGTATCTCCAGTTGTTTGGAGCTCATCCTGGGGAAACAGATACCTGATTAATGGAAATTTTATTCCAGGAAATAGCTTTACTTCTAGGCACAGAGCTTGCTTATATGTTTTCCAGAAAGTGTTCTTCTCACTTTAAAGTACTCTGCAGGGTCTTTAATGATCTTTTCAGCACTGTTCTGTAATTCCCCACACTCTCATCTGAGAGTAATGACAGGAAACCCAGTTTTAACATCAAGAGAGAAAGGGAAACAAGACTGTCTGTTTTGTTTGGTTTTTTTAAGGCAAGAACGTCTGCCCATCCAAGACAGAATCAAGACCCTGGCCCAAGGAACTTAGACATTGTATGTTTCATTGGTGATTTGGCGACTAGGGACAGAATTGTCCAAGCTGAGTAGGCCAGGCTTCTTTCCTCTGGGCCCTAATGAGAAAGATCTGTTGTTTGGGTGCTTAGCTCAGCCTAGTGATTTAACAACAAATAACAGAGAAGAAAAAGGTCCCTGCGGGAGACAAGATGGAGTTTGCAAAAGAACCTAAGTTTACAAGACAAGCCTCTGGGGCAACAATCAGCTCCTATGTATATTCACCCTCAAAGGCACATGTTAAGACAGAGCCTGGTGAAACATACAGAGACCCTGTCGGCCAGTACCACAGAATCATTAAACCAGGGAGGAAATTATAAACACCAATAATGAAATTAAATAAAAATGTCATTCATTCATCAAACATTTATTGAGTACTATTATGGTTATTCTTTAACCATAATGTACATCAGAATTTCTTTTCCAAGCCAGTCTCCTGTCATGCAATGACTATTATCAACCTCCCTAAACATGGTTGCTATTTAGTTAGAATTGAAAATCCCAGCTGAAAGTCTGGCATTAGTTTTTTATTTTTTGTTATTGGTTTGTTTGGTGCATCAATTAAGATGCTCATGGATGTAAATAACAGAGAACTCAACTCAAACTGGCTTAAACAATAAGGTAGTATATTAGTTTCCTATTGCTGCTGTAACATATTACCACAAACCTAGAGGCTTAAAACAAAACATATTATCTTACACTTCTAGATGTCAAAAATCTGAAATGGGTCTTTCAGGACTAAAATCAAGATGTTCGCAGAGCTGCATTCCTTTTGGAGGCTCTAGGGAAAATTATATTCCCTGCCTTTTTCAGCTTCTAGAGGCTGCCCACAATCCTTGGCTCATGGCCCTGTATCACTTTGACCTCTGCTTCCACTGTTACATCTCCTTCTCTAACTCTGACCCTGCTGGTTTCCTGTTATAAGGACCTTTGTAATTAGATTGGGCTCACCGGGATAATCCAGGATAATCTTCTTATCTCAGGGTCCTTAACTTAATCACACCTGCAAAATTCCATTTGCCATATAGGGAATATATTCACAGATTTCAGGGATCAGGACATGGACATCTTTGGTGGGCTGTTATTCTGCCTGCAACAGGTAGTTTACTGTATTACATAACTAGGAGTCCAAAGTTGGATCAGACTTTGGGGTTGGTTGATTCAGAAATTCAAAAATGTCATCAAGGAGAACTTAACAATAAAAAATCAAACGATCCGATTAAAAAATGGACAAAGAACTTGAACAAACATTTTTTCAGGAAAAAATATGCAAATGGCCAATAAGCACATGAAAAGATGCTCAACATCACTAGTCATTAGGGAAATGTAAATCAAAACCATGACGAGATACTATCTCACACCTATTAGGATGGACATTATCAAAAAAAAAAAAAACCCAAACCCAGAAAATAACAAGTGTTGGCAAGGATGTAGAGAAATTAGAACATTTGTGCACTGCTGATTGGAATGTAAAATGGTGTAACCACTGTAGAAAATTGTATGGTGATTCTTTTAAAAATTAAAATATAATTACCATATGATCTAACAATTTCACTTCTGGGTATATACCCCAAAGAACTGCAAGCAGGGACTTGAACAGATATTTTTATACCTATGTTCACAGCAGCATTATTCACAATAGCCAAAAGGTGAAAGCAATCCAAGTGTCCATCAACAGATGAAGGGATAAACAAAATATTGTATATCCATAAAATGGAATATTATTCAGCCTTAAAAAGGAAGGAAATTTGGATAAGTGCTACAACATGAATGAACCTTGAAGACATTATGCTAAATGAAATAAGCCAGTCACAAAATATCGTATGACTCTTCTTATCTGAAGTGCCTAGTGTAGTCAAATTCATAGAAACAGAAAGCAGAATGGTAGTTGCCAGGGGCTGAAGGAGGGAGAAATGAGGGAATTATTGTTTAATGACTACAGAGTTTCAGTTGAGGAAGATAAAAATATTCTGGAGATGGGTGGTGGTGATAGTTGCACAACAATATGAATGTGTTTAATATTAATACCACTGGACCAGAGACCCCGTCTCTACTAAAAACAGAAAAATTAGCCGGGCATGGTGGTGTGTGCCTGTAGTCCCAGCTACTCAGGAGGCTGAGGCAGGAGGATTGCTTGAACCCAGGAGTGTGAGGTTGCTATGAGCTAGGCTGATGCCATGGCACTCTAGCCTGGGCGACAGAGCGAGACTCTGTCTCAAAAAAAAAAAAAAAATTAATACCACTGAACTGTATGCTTAAAAATGGCTAAGATGGTAAATTTTATGTTATGTGTACTTTACCACAGTAAAAAAATGTCAGAAAGAACCCAGATTCTTTTCATCACATTTCATAGTGATGATGATGTTATGTACAGCATCAGCTGCTATCTAAGGCTAGAGTCTCCCCATGATTATGGTAGAGTGTCAACAGCAATCAGAGCCACATGTCTCCTTGCTCACAACCAGGGGAAGAGCCTTTCTCCTAAAGGCAAAGATAGTTTCCCAAAAGCTTCCTATACACCTTTCCTTAAATTTCAGGCAGTTTGAGTATCTGAACTATAGCTGGAAAATGAGATAAATTTATCCTCAAATCAATCAGGCTCACCCCTTGAGCTAAAATTAATTCCCCCAACTTGCATTGCTGCAATTCAATGGGAGACAGAAAACAAAAATGAGTCCTGAGGAGTCAACCACAATGTTCACCACTTCCACTTTACAAATTTTGTAGCAACCTCAACTCAAGTGCACAGACTTGGGTGCAAATCCCCCATGCAAAATTCAAGCCATGCTTCCAATTCCTTCCCAGCTGTCCCATCCCAGTACCTGCAACACTTCCCTGCATCTCAGTTCTGCGTCTCAGTTCTGATGCCTTTCCATATGTCATCCTATGGCAACAGGAGAGGTCACATCTATGGGGGACAGGGAGTGAAAGTTTCACAGAGTTTTTGGATACAGTGAGGTAGTATTATAATCAGGGGTGCACCGGCAGTGAAAAGACAGAGACAGAGAGAGAGAGAAATAATTTTAATAATTTAGGCTACCAAGAAGACTCAGTGAGTCCCAGAATTATGTGAGCATGAGAAGACAGAAATGCATTTGTGATTCCTTCATGGGACCTCAGTTTCTCAGTTTTACAGTTTTAGCATCTCACTGCACTGCTGTGAATATAATTCTAGTGTTTAATGATACATATTTTTCACATACATATTTATGTATTAGGTTGTATAAACAAAACCATGTATCATGTGCTTTGGAATGTTTAATACATTTTCAAGAGTAGTTTTGACTATATGTAGTTACATCTTATATTATTGCTTTTAAACTGAGTCCCACATCCCCATCTCTATTTTATCCTGGCACCTTAAACAACTATTCTAGAGAAGGAGTGGCAGTTATACAGGTGGAAAAGGAGGAAGAGAGATTCCAGGCAGAGGGACTAAAATTGTTAGATAACGAAGGTATTAAAGAGCATGACACATTTGGGGAACAGCCAGCCAGAAGTTGGGCAAGGCTCTCAGAGGGTGCATAGAGTGGCCAGAGAGGTGATCAGGCAGGTCAGGTGGGGTCAGATTAGCAAAGACAATGCCAAGGAATTTGGACTTTAAATGGATGAAAACGGAAGTCACTGAAGGGGTTTAAATAAGTGAATGGTAAGATGAGATGTGCATTCTAGAGAGATCATTTATTGGCCAGGTGGTGGCTACTCTGAAGCAGTAGAGACAAGACCTCTCAGAGCTTCAGGGAAGCATTTTATTAAGGCTCTTGGCATAGTAAAGAATACAAAAATGACAGAAGTCACAAAGAGTATGAACTATTCTAAAATGATTAAGTTTAACAAATTAACATTTTTAATTACACACACAAACTTGATGACTATATCTATGATCTCATTTGGAGATGTTGTAAATGTAGGTGGGAAGCCTAAGCAACCTTCCACCCCCAAAACTGGTTTTATTTCCAGACTCCACCATGTTCTAAAATCTTGAGCAAGTAATTAAATCTCTGTGAGCCTCAGTTTTCTGACAATGAGAATAATAACTGCTTTGTGGGGATGGAGTGGGATAACACGTGTACAGTGTCTGGCACTCTTGGGTGCTCAGCAAGTGTTAATAGTTCTTCACGGTCCTTAAATATAATGAGCCTGTGCCCATGTGCACTCACACAGTACACACCAACTCATGCACTTGGATTCTGATAATGCTGCCCTGGGGCCAAGGTTGGAAAGGGTCCACCATGCCATCTCAGTGCCTCCCCTGCTTCTGTGTTGAACCCTCATCTCTGAAGACAGAGTGTACACTCTACCTCAGGTATCTACCCATTAGAGCCCTTTGCCAGCACATTCACCTCAGCATGTATGAGTTATGCCATCACCCTAGTCCCTCTTCCAAGAGGGTTTGCATAGCAATCTTGAGCTCTGATTGTAGAAGTAAAGGATGGCCTTTTCCATGTTAAAGAGATTTCAGGCATCCATTAATCTGAACTAGAAATCCTTCAGAAGTAAAGGGGGACTGTCTCGTTGCTCATCTAGGAGGTTATTTAGCCTCAAATGCTTTTGGGGTCCCTGATCTTTTTCCCTGCTCAAAGATCAGCACTCCCTTTGGGCTCAGTGTTTTTGTCGGGAGCACAGAGATCTGTAACTCACAGTAACAATTCCCTAACTGAACAACAACAGTAACTTACAGTGCTGCAACAGGCTTCCTGGGTTCCTGTTAACTTTGCAGAGTCAAATCATTGAGTTGGCATAAGATTCAGCACTTAGAAGCTCTGCAGGGTGATTTCAGAACATAGCATCAGCTAAATGGATCCCTGGGCCTGAGCCAACCTCCCAGTGCTCAAGTTCCAAGACTCGCAGTTTGCAGGATCCTGTCACTCAGAATTCCTTGGAGATTGTGTATATTAAGAGCTAGTAAAGGCCTAATCTGAAAAGAAACCTTGAAAGTTTATTCATTACACTGTGGTCAAAAATCTCCATTTATCATAAAAATGTGGTGATACTAGATAATGCTTGATTATGCCCTGATTATATCCAAATCTTTTACCAATTGACATGGCAGAAGGTAAAGAGAAAAATACAAATGGCTACCAGCTCCCGTTCACTTCTAATTGCCCATTCTACCTTTAAAACGATGTCATCATTTCTTTATGTCCTACTCAACATGAAATCACAGAATTTTGTGGCTGAAAAATATTGCATGAGGTCATTTTGTCTATTCCTCCACCTGTAAATAAGTCTAGATTTAAAATCACCCCACAGAGCTGAGTATCTAATCATCTCTTAGTGACCCACTTCAGAGGTTATCAATCTTTACTACTAATAGTGTTTGCAATATCTCTATTGTAAATCCTCCCAGCTGCAATGTAATCTTCTGTCCTTTAGTCTTCAGTGGAAAACAAGTCTTCCCTTAGAATATCTTCCAGTTGCTAACTGGTCATATTCCATGCCTGTCGGTTATGTTCTCCACAGTTCTCATTCTTTTAAATGTCCCTCACCAGCTTTACATGGCAGCCCTTTAATCAACTCTCCTAATCTTTATCAAAAGCCTCTGCAAGTCATCCTTGTCTCTCATGGATTGAGTGAATATGACCAAAAACAAAAAAGAAAGAAAATTCGGAAAGATGAGACAAGATGAGTGTAAAGAGTTTTTCTCCATTTCTATTATTTATACCATTGATGTTTCAAATGATATTTAGTGCTTTTTTGTAGAATATATGTAATACATGTCCACAGTAGAAAACTTTAAAAACATAGAAGAGTATAAAGAAGGAAAATATAAATCTATAATCTGATCACCTAGCCAAAAGGTTTAGAACATCCTTTGTGTGTGTGTGTGTGTGTGCTTGCTCAAACTGGAATTATACTCTATTTGTAGTTTAATATTTTGCTTTGTATTTCAGGGGCATTTTCCATACCATTATCCACTCTCAAAATATGACTTTTTAATTGCAATGTAAATTTCCACCTTATGGATATAACATAGCTCATTTAATTATTCCTTCATCACTGGGCATTTAAATATTAACAATTTCTAATTTATCACCATTTATAAATAATGCTAAAAGAATTTCCTCATACACAAATCTTGGTCCACATTTCTGATCTGTTCAAAAAGCAGCAGTGTATATATACATATTTGATTTCCTGATTTACATAATGTGTGAATCTGTGATTGATTCAGGCTTTCAGATGAGATCTCTGCATAATTTTCTACCAAATTAATATGTAGACTCTGAATAATCCACAATTTTTAAATCTTAAGTAGTTCCTTCTTAACTATAGAATAAAGCTCCAATTTCTTAGTAGACCTAAACTCCATCTTTTGCCACTCATGCTTGGAACTGTACACGTCAGTAATTCAGATGGCTTCTAGTTACAGTTGACCCTTGAACAACATGGGTTTGAACTTCACCAGTCGACTTACACGTGGATTTTTTTTCCATAAATATATTGGAACATTTTTGGAGATTTGAGACAATTTGGAAAAACTTGAGATGAACTACATAGCCTAGAAATATCAAAAAAAATTAAGAAAAAGTTAGGTATGTCATAAATGCATAAAATATATGTATATACTGGTATATCATTGACTACCATAAAATATATACGAATCTATTATAAAAAGTTAAAATGTATCAAAACTTATGCAAATAAACACTTACAGATCATACATGGCACCATTTGTAGTCGATAGAAATGTAAACAAATGTAATGGTGCAATATTAAATCACAACTGCATAAAATTAACTATAGTACATATTGTACTGCTGTAATAATTTTATAGCCATATCCTGCTGCTATTGTGGTGAACTCAAGTGTTGTGAGTGTCTGCTTAAAACACCGTATGATGCTAATCATGTTCACATGAGTAGTTCCTCTCTCCAGTAAATTGCGTATTGCAGTAAAAAGTGATCCCTTGTGTATTTCTCATCGTGTTTAGTGCAATATCGTATACCTTGAATAACACCATATAAAGTGCCACTAGTGATGACGGAAGTGCTCCCAAGAAGCACAGAAAATTCATGACATTACAAGAAAAAGTAGAATTGTTTGATATGCACAGTATATTGAGGTCTGCTGCTGTATTTGTCTGCCATTTCAAGGTAAATGAATCCAGCATAAGGACCATTATAAAAAAAGAAAAGAAAATTCATGAAGCCATCCCCAGTAGCTATGCCAGCAAGTGCAAAAAACTTGCACTTTTTGTGAAATACCTTTTTATCTCATATTGAAAATGCAGCTTCTATGTGGGTGCAGGATTGCTATAAGAAAGGCACGCCTATAGACTCTAATATGATTTGAGAAAAAGAAAAGTCATTATATGACAATGTAATGCAAAAGGAAGGTGAAAGATCTAAAGCTGGAGAATTTAATGCCAGCAAAGGATGGTTTGGTAATTTTAGAAAGAGATTTGGCATAAAAAATGTCAAGATTACAGGAAAATCAGTTTCTGCCAACCATGAGACAGCAGACAATTTCCCAGATGCCATTAAGAAAATCATTAAGGAGAAAGAATATCTGCCTAAACAGATTTTTGATGCGGAAAAAAGTGCCCTATTCTGGAAAAAAAAAAAGTCACAAAGGACATTTATTAGTAAGGAAGAGAAGCAAGCAGGATTTAAGGCAGGAAAGGACAGGCTAACTATTGCTTTGTATAAATGCAGTCAGGTTTATGATCAGGATTGCCCTTATCAAGAAAGTTGCTAACCCCTGAGCCTTGAAGGGAAGATACCAGCTACAACAACAAGGTAGAGTCTTTTGGTTGTACAACAAGAAGGTCTGGACAATGAGAAGCCTTTTCTAGATTGGTTCCATTGATGCTTTGTCCCTGAAGTCAGGAAGTACGTTGCCAGTAAGGGACTGCCTTTTAAAGTTGTATTGATATTATACAATGCCCCCTGACCATCCAGAACCCCATAAGTTCAACACATAAGGTGTCAAAGTGGTCTACTTGGCCCCAAACACAATGTCCCTAATCAAGGGGTCAGAAGGACCTTTAAGGCTCATTACACATAGTACTGTATGGAAAGGATTGTCAACACTATGGACAGAACCCCCATAGAGAGAACATCATGAAAGTCTGGAAGGATTACACCACTGAAGATGGCCATCATTGTTATAAGGAAAAAGCCATGAAAGCCATCAATCCTAGAACAGTAAATTCCTGCTGGAGAAAACTGTGTCCAGATGTTGTGCATGACTTCACAGAATTTAAGACAGAGCCAATCAATGAAATCATTAAAGAGATTGTGGATATGGCAAAAAAGGTAGGGGGTGAAGGGGTTCAAAATATGGATCTTGGAGAAATTCAAGAGCTAATAGACACTATACCAGAGGACTTAACAGAAGATGACTAGGTGGAGAAGAGTTCTTCTGAACCAGTGCCAGATGATGAGGAAGAAGATGTAGAAAAAGCAGTGCCAGAAAACAAGTTGACATTAGACAGTCTGGTAGAAGGGTTCTAGTTATTCAAGACTGCCTTTTATTTCCTTTACAACATGGACCCTTCTATGATACAGGCACTGACACTGAAGCAAATGGCAGAAGAGGGATTGGTACCATGTAGGAATATTTTTAGAGAAATGAAAAAGCACAGAGACAGAAATTACAATGTTTTCCCATAAAGTTACACTGTGTGCCCACCTCTCCTGCCTCCCCTTCCACCTGCTCCACCTCCACCACCCCGAGATAGCAAAACAACCCCTCCTCTCCCTCCTCCCATTCAGCCGACTTAAGGTGAATTTAACAAGGATGAAGATCTCTATGATGATCCACTTCCATCTAATGAATAGTAAATATATTTTCTCTTTCTTACAATTTTCTTAATAACATTTTCTTTTCTCTAGCTTAATTTATTGTAAGAATATAGTATATAACACATATAACATACACAATATGTGTTAATCTACAGTTTGTTATTGGTAAGGCTCCTGGTCAACAGTAAGCTAGTAGTAGTTAGGGTTTTTTATTTCAAAATATTAAGAGGGTTCAAATATTTTTGTTACATGGGTACATTGTATAATGCTGGAGTCAGGGCTTTTACTGTGCCTGTCACCAGAATAGTGTTCATTGTACCCAATAGGTTAAGTTTTTATCCCTCACCTCCCTCTCATCCTCCCCCCTTCTTGGTTTAGTTTTTAAGGATTCAAAATTATGTGGAGGTTTGACTGCATGAAGAGTTGGCGTTTCTAACCTCCAGGATGTTCAGGGTCAATTGTACTTGCATACTCCATGGTGCTTAATACCTTGATACCTTTGATTACGTTGTTCCCTCTGCCTAGAAAGCCTCTCCCATCTTTTTTTCACCTCCCTAATCCTAAGTATTCCTTCAACACTCAATTCATGTGTCATCTCCATCAGGCAATCTTCCTTGAATCCCCAGGTGGTGCTAAGTGTATCTCCAATGTGCACCCCTGGCACTTCATGTGTGTTTCTAGCATATCACATTGAAATATGTTTTTGTTTCTTCCTCTGCCACCAAACCATAGGCATCCTGAGAACAGGAACTATGTCATCCCCCAATGCTGACTAGAGTGTCTAAAATATGGTAGGTGCACTGTTGAATTGAGCTGAGTAACTTTTTGTGCCCATGCCTATGCTTGATGCTTGTAATTTGGGAACGACTTATTGAATGAAGTATGAAAACCATAATCTAGTAGAGGAGATTGGTGATGGTATATATAGTTACAGAATAATTGTAATTCAATGCTACAAATTACTTTGGGTTGATGGAGAGAGCAGCAATCAATTCTGCTTGGAGCTAGGCAGTGATCTGGTCCTTCTGTTTCTTGTTTACTGCCTCAGAAGCATAGGAATCTCAAAGAATCACAGTGATCCCTGACCAGTTGATATCTGATACAATATCACTTTAAATTTAGTGTGATTTCTACTGTTGTCCTTGAAATTTTCGTACAGTCAACCAAATCTAGCATTATTTTGTCTCCCTAGAAATGTATTTTAGAATGTGGAACTAGATCTTGTATCTGGGGAAGCCAGATACAAGTATCTCTAGCACAATGGCTGCTATATAAGAGGTAAGGCCCTGGTCCAGTCATGTCAGCCCAATGCTGCTTCCTCCTTCAATATTACTGTGATCCTCACCACCAATTAACTGTCAATTAGCACAAAAAGCTAATGTTCAGGAGGAAGGGCATAGAGAGACCAGAGACACTTGCCAGTTGGCTAAATGACAATGCAAGACTGTAGGAAACTGCAGGTAGCCAGTAAGAGGGCATTACAAAAGCATTCCACACGTCAGGGTACAGAGGGGTTCTGAAAGGGTACTAAATGCCTGTGTGCACCATGTTCCCAGACTTGCAGAATGGCAACTAAACCAAAGCAGCCCTCTACCAACTGACTTTTCCTAGAAGAAGGCAGTAGCTAGAGGCTCAGAGTAACAAAGGTAATTTGTGATTCACAGGTCTCCTTCTAGATTCAAGCCTAGGGGCTATGACTGAAGCAGCTAACACCTGTTAGATAGTACATTGGCATGATGCCTTCAAGAACTGTGGATGGCCAGGGCCTTAGAGCAGATGGACCAGCTGATTAAGCTGATATTGGAGCCTCCACATGAGAACAGATTTTTTCCCCTATGTGCTTTAAATACTATCTAGCTTTCTGGAAAGGCCAAATCCAGTGGAACAGGAGAAATTACAACTATGATTTTAATACAGGCAGTCTCCAGCTTACAAATGAGATGTGTTCCAAAGGTTTAATGATTTGGAACTCAAAACACATTTCCCATAGATTTAATGTTATACGTCAATTCTCAGGTTCCCAGTCAGCTCATTTTAAAAGCCTATTAATCCTCCAGTGTAGCCGAGTTGTAATACTATAGTGTTAGTTGGAGTTCTGATTTCCGGTTGCTGGGTGCCTTCTCTTCTTTCCTTCTTCCAGAAGGAAAGAGGAGAAGGAGAAGAAAGAGAAAGAGAATCCACAACCCCTGCTCCTCTCTTGGGAATAGTCCTGGCCTGCTTGAGGCAAAATTTCAAACATGCCACATTGTTTCTGAAAAACACCCACCTCCCTTTCTGCACCTTTCCCGGGCATGGCTTTAGTGCCTTTTAGGCTACCCTAAGGGCCCCTCCTCCAGCTTGACAGCTCCCTAAACTACCTTAGCATCTCCAATTCCCCATGGCTTCCAAATCTCCTATTCTCCATCACCCTCCATCAAATTAATATTTCCTTACAGAAGTCCAAAACCTAGCTCATCCTCCTTTATTTCAAACCTATTCTGTTTCCTGACTTTCCAAGCTCTGTCAATAGAAATAAAATTCCTATTCATTTAAGTTCAAAAGCCCAGAGTCCTCTCTGATGCTTTTTTCCCCTTGTTCCACACAGCTCATCAGTCAAAAATCTTGTTGATTCGGCTTCTGGAAGGTCTTTGTATATCATCATTCTTGCCTGGGTTCTCATCAGTGTAAGGAATCCTTGTATAACTACATTTTGAGAATCAGTATATATAATCTCTCAAACTATAGCAGCAGCTTCCTGACTGATTTCACTGCCTAGCACCTCCATCTTCCCCTTGCCGATGAATGAACCTTTCTAAAGTGTAGCTTTAATCACCTCTTCCATCTTTCTGCAAAATCTACCAGTGGTTCTCCTAACACCTAATACCTAGTTATCCATTTAGTTTTCACAACAACCAAGACAAGGTAGATATCCTTATTCCCAGTTTGGAAATTAGGAAAAATAATTTACTGGAGATCACTGGCCTGTTCCGTGACTTATCCAGGATTTAAACCCAGGTCTGTTTGTTTCCAAAGGCCATGGTCATCATACTCCACACCACGTCCCAATATAGTCCAAATACCTTATGTTGGTGACCAAGGTATTCCATGATCTAGCTCCATTATTTTCCCATCCTTTCTCACACCGCTCCTTATATCCACTCCACTGCCATCTATTCAGACTATTTACTGCTTCCCAAACATACCCTGTACAGGCATAGCTGAGATTTATTGCAGATTTGGATACAGACCATCCCAGTAAAGCAAACATTGCAATAAAGCAAATCACACAAACTTATTGGTTTCCCAGTGCATATAAAAGTTATGTTTATACTATACTGTAGTCTATTAAGTGAGCGATAGCATTACATCTAAAAGATATACACACCTTAATTTTAAAAATACTTTATTGCTAAAAAATGCTAATGATAATCTAAGCCTTCAGGGAGTCATAATCATTTGTTAGTATCTCGCCTTGAAGTTGATGGCTGCTGACTGACCAGGGTGGTGGCTGCTGAAATTTGGGGGTGGTTGTGGCAATTTCTTAAAATAAGACAGTAATGAAGTTTGCCACATGGATTGGCTCTTCCTTTCATGAAAGATTTCTCCGTAGCATGCAATACTGTTTGATAGCATTTTATCCAGGGTAGAACTTCTTTCAACACTGGAGTCAATCCTCTCAAACCCTGCCACTGCTTTATCAACAAAACTTATAAGATACTCTAAATCCTTTGTTGTCCCTTCAATAATGTTCACAGCATCTTCACTAGGAGTAGATTCCATCTCAAGAAATCACTTTCTTTGCTCATCCATAATAAATAATTCCTCATTTGTTAAAATTTTATCATGAGATTGGAGCGATTCAGCCATATCTCCAGGCTCCATTTCTAATTCTAGTTCTCTTGCTATTTCTACCACATCTGCAGTGATTTCCTCCACTAAAGTCTTGAACTCCTCAAAGTCATCCATGAGGGTCAGAATCAACTTCTTCCACACTCCTGTTAATGCTGGCATTTTGCCCTCCTCCCATGAATCACAAATATTCTTAATGGCATCTAGAATGGTGAATTCTTTCCAGAAAGTTTTCAATTTACTTTGCCCAGATCCATCAGAGGAATCACTATATGTGGCAGCTAGAGTCTTCCAAAATATATTTCTTAAATAATAAGACTTAAAAGTCAAAATTACTCCTTGATCCATGGGCTGCAGAATGGATGTTGTGTTAGCAGGCATGGAAACAATATTAATCTTCTTCTACATCTCCATCAGAGCTCTTGGGTGACCAGGTAAATTGATAGTGAGCAGTAATATTTTGAAAGGAATCTTGTTTTCTGGGCAGTAAGTCTCAATAGTGGGCTTAAAATATTCAGTAAACCATGCTGTAAACAGATGTGCTGTCACCCAGGCTTCGTTGTTCCCCTGATAGAGCACAGGCAGAGCAGATTCAGCATAATTCTTAAGGGCCCTAGGATTTTTGGAATGGCAAATGAGTATTGGCTTCAACTTAAAGTTACCAGCTGCATTAACCCCTAACAACAAAGTCAGTCTGTCTTTTGAAGCTTTGAAGTCAGGCATTGACTTCTCCTCTCTAGTTATGTAAATTCTAGGTGGGGCTGGGTGTAGAGGCTCACACCCGTAATCCCAGCACTTTGGGAGGTCGAGGCAGGAGGATCACTTGAGGCCAGGAGTTCAAGACCAGCATAGGCAACATAGAAAGACCCCATCTCTACAAAATAAAAATGAAAAAATAAACTAACCAGGTATGGTGGCACATGCCTGTAGTCCTAGCTACTCGGGAGGCTGAGGCAGGAGGGTTGCTTCAGGCTGGGAGTCCGAGGCTACAGTGAGCTATGATTGGGCCACTGCACTCCAGCCTGGATGACAGAATGAGATCCTGTCTCTAAAAAAAACAACAACAAAAAAATCACTGATCATACATTATCATAACAGAATATAATGAAAAAGTTTGAAATGTTAGAATTACCAAAATGTGACAGAGAGACACAAAGTGAGCCCACGCTATTGGAAAAATGGTGCTGACAGACTTGCTTGAAGCAAGGTTACCACAAACCTTTAATTTGCAAAAATCACAATATCTGTGAAGTACAATAAAGTGAAGCACGATAAAACAAGTATGCCTGTATTCTACTGCCTTTATCTATGCTTTTTGCCAGATGCTGAGTCCTTTCCTTGTCAAGGCCCAATTCAAAAACTACTTCCTCCACAAAGCCTTCCCTCTACCAACTCCCTGCACCTACAAATATACTCAAACACTAGCCAAAAGTTGTCTCCCTTTTCTGAATTACCATAGCACTAATATTTCTCTAGTTCATAAGACACTTATCAATTATAGCCTATTAATATAGGTTACAGTTATTTTACAATTACATAATGTAGTTATTTATAATTACAGTTATTTGAGTGGGAGTTATCACCCCAACTACTACTTTAAATCCTTGAGGACAGGTACCCAAAGTTTTTACCCTCAGTCCTAGCAAGTGGAGGTGTCCATGGTAGGCATTGAGTTAATGTTTGATGAAAGAATTATTAGTGGAAATTAAGATTTCAAGGTAAAACAAGGCTGAATGTCCCCATGAGGAGTTTCTATTTGATGAGAAATCTCCCAGAGGATTTTAATCAGAGGAAGTCCACACCAAAAGCTGTGTTTTTAGAATGACTAGTGGAAATCCAAAATGCAGGTTAGAAGAGAGCTGTGATGAATGAAGATCTCAGCTCTGTTATATATTAGCTCTGTTACATTGGGTAATTTTTTAAAATTTTTTAATTGACACATTATAATCTTATTTATGGGGTACAATTTGATGTTTCAATACATGTATATGTTGTAAAATGATCAAATCAAGGTAGTTAGTATATTCATCAACTGATGCATTTATCATTTCTTGTGGTAAGAACATTCAAAAACCTCTCTTCTAGCTATTTTGTAATATACAATGCCTTACTGTTAACCGTAGTCACTTTGCTGTGCAACAGAACACCAGAACTTATTCCTCCTGTCTAATAATAACTTTGTACCCATTGGCCAACCTCTCTCCATCCTCCGCCCCCTGATCCTCTCTCCAGTCTCTGGTAACCACTGTTCTATGCTCTATTTTTAAGAGATCCAATTTTTTTAGATTCCACATATGAGTGAAATCATGCAGTAAGTATATTTCTTTTCATAACTGGCTTATTTCACTTAGCATAATGTCCTCCATGTTCATCCATGTTGTCGCAAATGGCAGGATTTCATTCTTCTAGGTTGTTTCCATATCTTAGCTATTGTAAACAGTGACGCAATAAACATGTGAGTGCAGATATCTGTTCAACATACCGATTTCATTTCCTTTGGATGTGTACCCAGCAGTGGAATTGCTGGATCATATGGTAGTGCTATTTTTAATTTTTTGCAGAACTGTCATACTGTTTTCCATAATGGTTATACTAATTTACATTCCTACCAACAGTGTGTAAGTGTTCCTTCTTCTCCACTTTCTCACCAACACTTGTTTTCTTGTGTCTTTTTTATAATAACCACCTTAATTAGAGTGAGGAGGTATCTCATGGTGGTTTTGACTTGCATTTTTCCCCAACAATTAGTGATATTGAGCATTTTTTCATATACCTGTGGCAATTTGCATGTATTTCTTTGAGAAATGTTTATTAAGGTCTTTTGCTCATTTTTAAATTGGGTTATTTGTTTTTCTGCTGTTGAGTTGTTTGAGCTCCTTATGTATTCTGGATATTAACCCCTTATCTGATGTATGGTTTGCAAATGTTTTCTTTGCTATGCAACGGCTTTTTAGTTGGATGTAATCCCGTTTGTCTATTTTTGCTTTTGTTGCCTGTGCTTTTGAGGTCTTATTTTAAAAGTCCTTGCCCAGCTCAATGTTGTGAAGACTTTCCCCTGTGTTTTCTTCTAGTAGTTTCATAATTTCAGGTCTTGCGTTTAACTCTTTAATCCATTTCAAGTGGATTTTTGTGTATAGTGAAAGGTAGGGGTCTAGTCTCATTCTTCTGCATGTGGATATCTAATTTTTCCAGCACCATTTATTGAAAAAACTGTCTTTTCCCCAATGTATGTTCTTGGCACCTTTGTTGAAAATCAGTTGGCTGTAGGTGTACGAATTTATTTCTTGGCTCTCTATTCTGTTTCATTGGTCTATGTTATCTGTTTTTATGCTGGTACTATGTTGTTTTGGTTACTATAGCTTTGCAGTATATTTTAAAGTCAGGTAGTGTGATGCCTCCAGCTTTGTTCTTTTTTCTTAGCATTGCTTTGGTTATTCGAGGGCTTTTGTGGTTCGATATGAAGTTCAGGATTGTTTTTTCTATTTCTGTGGAGAATGTCATTGGTACTTAATAGGGATTGCATGAAATCTGTAGGTAAATAATTTTTTAATAACTGCTTTACTGAGATATAATTTACATACCACAAAAATCACCCTTCCAAGGGTAAAATTCAGTACTTTTAAAATATTCACAATGTTATGCAACCATCAGCACTATCCAATTCCAGAATATTTTTATCACACTGAAAAGAAATCCCATACCCATTAGCAGTCACTTCCCATTTTCCCCCAACCCTGCCAGCCCTTGGCAACCACCAATCTACTTTCTATCTCTGTAGATTTGCCTATTCTGGACATTTCATATAAACAGAATCATACAATATGTTGTCTTTTGCGAGTGACTTTTTTTACTTAACATAACGTTTTCAAGGTTTGTCCGTGTTGCATCATCTAATGGGTACTTCATTCTTTCTATTGCTGAGTAATATTTCACTGTATGGATATACCCACATTTTGTTTATCCATTCATCAATGGATAAACATTTGTGTTTTTCCCACCTTTGAGCTAGTATAAATAATGTTGCTATTGAACATTCATGTGCAAGTACTTGTGTGAACACAGGTTTTCAATTCTCTTGGGAGTGGAATCGCTGGATCATATGGTAACTCCATGTTTAACTTTTGGAGGAACTAACAGACTGCTTTCCAAAGTTACTGCACCATTTTACATTACCATCAGAAATTTATGAGAGTTCCAATTTCTTCATAGCCTCACCAACACTTTGTTTGTTTGTTTGTTTGTTTTTTATTATAGCCATCTTAGCAGGTATGAAATGGTATCTTGTGTTTTTGCTTTGCATTTCCCTAATGACTAATGTTGTTGAGCATCTTTTCATGTGCTTATTGGCTATTTGCATAACTTGTTTGATGAAATGTCTACTCATATTCTTTACCCTTTTTAAAATTAGGTTATTTGTCTTTTTATTTACTTTTTGTTGAATTGTATTGTTCTTTTTATATTCTGGAAACAAGTCTCTTAGCAGATATATGATTTGCAAATATTTTATCCCACTCTGTGGGTTATTTTTTTCACTTTCTTGATGGTATCCTTTGAAGCATAAATGTTTATAATTTTGGGGAAGTCCAATTTATTTATTTTTTCACTGGTTTCTTGTGCTTTTGGTGTCATATCTGAGAAACTTCTAATCCAAGGTCACAAAGATTTGCATTTATGTTTCTTTCTAAGAGCTGTATATTTTTAGCTCTTATATTTAGGTCTGCAATCCATTTTAAGTTAATTTTTATACATGGTAAGAGTTAGGGGGTCTAACTTCAATCTTGTGCGTGTGGTTATTTAGTTGTCCCAGCACCACTTGTTGAAAAGACTATTCTTTCCTCCATTGAATTGTTATGGCACCCTTGAGAACAATCAGTTTACCATAAATGTAAGGTTTTATTTCTGGTTTCTCAATTCTGTTCCATTGATCTATATGTCTATATCTATATCCTTTGCTAGACCACACTGTCTTGATCACCATTTCTTTGTAGTAAGTTTTGAAATCAAGAGGTGTGAGTCCTCAAACTTTTTTCGTCTTTTTCAAGACTATTTTGGCTATTCAGGTTTCCTTGCATTTTACATATGAATTTTATAGTCAGCTTCTCAACTTCTTCAAAAATAAAGCAGCTAGGATTTTGAAAGGGATTGTGTTAGATTAATTTGAAGAGTATTGCCATCATAGCCATATTAAGTCTTCTAATCCATGGACATAGCATGCTGGGGCAAGTCATTTAACCTCCCTGGTCTCATCTGCTTTATTTCTCAAATGGGAAAAATAATAACAATTCTATCTCACAGGGTTGTTGTGAAAATTGCATGAGAAAATTCTTCTTAAAGTGGGAAATATAACATAAATATAAGGGATTATTTATGATCGCACTATAGGAATCAGTATAGCCTCTTGATGCAATAATTCTGAGGAGCATTAAAAACACTGGTTCATATTTGCTTTTTTCTAAAATTAGTTTAATTCTTAAAAGCCACATTTTCTATTTCCTAAGTGTGGTTGGTGCCCTAGTAGGCTCTATGGAATAATGATAAAGAGTATTGGCTCTAGAGCCAGACTACCGGTTTTCAATTCCCAGTTCTACCACCACATTTGACCTTAGACAAGTTACTTGGCTCTCTGTCACTCAGCCCTCTCATTTGCTAAATGAGGATAATAATACTATAGTACCTACTTTGTAAAGTTCTTGTTAAAATTGAATGAACTAATTCATATAAAGTGCTTAGAAATGTGCCTGACACATTGTCAGGACTTAATAAATGTCAACCATCATTACAACCGCATATAAAAGTACTTGAGGGCTCCACACCCAGTGGCATTTATAATCAAATATATGTGAAATTGCCTCCGGCCTCTGGGTTTGTATGACTTGAGTAAGTCAGGCATTTTCTTGGAGCTGGAATGAGTACCCCCTGTAAAGAAACTAGACTGAAATGGAAATTCTCACATAATAAACTAGAGACTACAATTTCCCTGGCTGGATATATGAATAAATAGTTGCTTTTAAAATGAATATGACATTGTGCAATGTAAAGCCCTTCTTAGTTTAAATAGAAAACATGCAGATTGCTTGGGATAATTATTAATATTTCTTGAGAAATCACTGCAAATAACATTGCATCATTTTTTTTCCTTAGGAGTCTATTTCTCTTTGCTCCTAGGTTTTGCTTATTAGAAACGGCTAGAGGAGAGAGTCAGAGCTGTATATGCACATCTGTTTTGTGCCTGTCTCCCTTAGGCACAGTCTGATCCCTGATGGCATCTTGTTCTAGGGAAGTTGTGTTGGGTTGATTGCTAGTATAGCATTCTGCCTGGTGCTAGTCTTCCTGAAGCTTGAACTCAGCAAAATCGTTAGGAACAGATTGGGAATTATGTCATCCAACCCCATAATGACAGCCTATAAAAGGCACAGAGTAATTTCTCTTAAAACCAGAGGATGAGGGGATTTGCAGGGGTCCTTTACAGGCCATCTGGATCCTAGTTCATTCTTCAGCCTCCAGGAAGACCTATAGTGAAACCATTTTAGGGCAAACTGATGTGTGACTCCCACCCTTGCACTCTCTGCTATTTGGTCCATTTCCTACTTCAGTGGAAATGAACATTAGGACACTTGAGCATTTACATGGAGTTTAGGGGATAAAACCTTAGATAGGAAATCTCCCCTCCACAAATCCCTCATTCCCCAGCATGGAAAACCTAAGAAACAAAAAGGCAGAAGAGAGAAAGCCAAATAGCAACAGATCCCTTGTGCCAGCCAAGTGTTGCTTAGCAGAGCAACTTGGGTATTAGATGTTGGTACAGTCATGTGGAAGCAGTAAAGTAAGTCAAAGACAAGGAAATCTAGTAGCAACTTTGTAGTCCAACCTTAGAGGAAAGCTCTGAGCACTTATGAATATTTGAGACATTCTGATGAAATGATTTCTTCTGCTTGCTGCTGACAATAATTAAAAAAATAATTTATGAAACCAAAGGCTGGTAAGTACTGGTCAGAGCCTGATGTGAACCCTAAAAAGAATTTCATTCATTTCTTTTAAAATTTAGAATTGTGGCCTCAACCTCCTTGTTCTCATCTCCCAAATTCTGCTCTCTAGTTGGCTCCCATTTTATTTCTCTCCACCAAAAATTTATTTCCATTCTCTCAGCTCATCATTAAAATTTATGTTCTTTATAGTGCAGATTCAACTAAATATGAGGTAGAAAGCAACTTGATTGAACTAATTCAAGTTAAGGTAGAGATGATTGAAAAGTCTTGACATTTTAAAAGAAGATCAGTTTCCTCTAATTAATTTCTAATCTTGGAAAAATTTTAAACTAAGTCATTTGATAAATATTTTTGGAGGGAAGGTTTGGGGAGAGGGAAGGGCTTCCTGGTACCCTTCAGATCACACACTACTTTATCCACATTGTTTTGGCTACATTCTAGTTGTAAAGTCATCTATGACAGGAAGTATGGCCACAACCTCAAAAAGCCTACCCACTCAAAGGCATAAGGCCTTGAAGCATTAGGTTTTAAATGAAAGTAAGAATCAAAGCTGTGGCAGTTGGTTTATTGGGTCTCTGTGGAACTTCCCAGTTGGCATCTCCCTGGAGGAAATTCTCCCTCTTTGTTTTACACTTACAGAGAAGTCTGACAAAGGCCCTCGATTGCTCTGTCTTGGAGTTTTCTTGCTGAGAGGCAGTTTGTAAGAGGTGAATGAGAAGGTAAGCATCAAGATGGAGTTTAAGTTTGAGATGCTGTAAACTGACGGGGAAAGAAAGAGAGCCCTTTGGAGCTGTCAACCTCAGTCAACCAGGTAGATGATGTCTTTTTTGTTCTCTGCTATAGTTTGGACATTTGACCCTTCAAACCTCATGCTGAAATTTGATCCCCAGTGTTGGAGGTGGGGCTTAATGGAAGGTATTTGGGTCATGAGGGCAGATGCCTCATGAATGGCTTGGTGCTGTCTTTGAGGTAATGAGTGAGTTCTTGCTCTGTTAATTCCTGTGAGAGCTGATTACTAAAAAGAGCCTGGCACCTCCCCTCCTCTTGCTTCCTCTTTCACCATGTGATCTCTGCATGCTGGTTCCCCTTTGCCTTCTACCCAGAGTTGAAGCAGCATGCAGATGCCCAATCTTAAACTTTTCCAGACATCAGAAATGTGAGCCAAATAAACCTTTTTTCTTTCTAAATTACCCAGCCTCAGATATTCCTTTATATCAACACAAATGGACTAAGACACCCCATCAATTTGACAGTTGGTGAAATTCAGTGTTGGGTTGACATACACACTTGTGAGATGGGTATGCATTGTTTCACAAGCAAATTTACTGCAAATAACAAGCAACCAATCCTGCAGTGAGGATCCATCTGGCCGGGCAATGACTGGTTTTCAGATGCGTAGCTCTGCTTGAGCTTTGGAAACACACTCTTTAAGCTTTTCCCTTGGGGTTTCCACCTTATCACCAGCATTGCCCTCCTCCACACACAAAGACGCACTATGTAGTGTGCAGGGGCAGTATACCTACTGCTAAGTATCGCCCTCACTCTGGATGACAGAACAGCCAAACAAGACCCAAGAGAAAGGGAAATTTAATGAGATGAAAGATTCCAAAACTTCCAAAGCAGGCTGCCTGAAAACTTTGAAAAGGTCTTTAATTCTGATGGATTTAGCTGTTTAATATCTTTAACAGAAGCAATTATGTATATTGTTTATTAATAATTGCTATTTTTATCTCTTCATTGACACCTATCCTGCTCTCTAACCTGACCAGAATACCTACCCAAGTGGTTCTCAACCATGTCTGTGAATCAGAATTACCCAAGGAATAAATAAGTTTTTAAAAATCTAGATGACCCAGTCCCATCCCAAAGCTACTGAATAAGAGTCCTTGGAAAAGTGGCACAAGTATTCACATATTGTTTTTAAAAAGTTTTTCATATTATTTTTGAAACATAGCCAAGATTGAAAACCACTGCCTTAGTCTCATCTGGACTAATTTCATTTTTACAACAATTCTGTAAGATGTGCATTATCACCCTCATTTTATAGATGAGGAAACTTAGGCCTATAACATTTCAATGACTGGCCAAGGTCACACAGCTATAAATTTGCTAAGCTAAGATTCAAAGCCAGGCCCATGGCTCCAAAGGATGTGCTCTTTCTATCCCATCACACCAATGGGCTACGTGTAATTTTTCTTAGTACCCTCATATAGACCTATTTTAAACCAGGAGTCTTGCTCTAGTAGTTTCCATCCCTTTCCTGGTCTTTAATTTCATCTTCATACCAACATTTTTCTACTCTTTTAAATCTAACCATCACTTTCCTTGATAGAAAAGATGGATGCAACATGGGCACGAAGCCATTCCATAATCTCACTGTATTTACTAACATTGTACTATTACATTATAAATCTTAATCCACAGACATGTACTCTCCTCTCCTTCTTCTTGCTCTATCTAACCAAAAAATAAAAAGCCCTTTTTTGGGGGATGTGGGAAGGTTGTTGTTCTTGATAGTTTCTGAATCTTTAAGTCATTGTGGGTTTTGGCTTTTGTGGCTCTGTTATTGCAGGTTCATTCCACTCATTTTTGTTTGTGTTTGGTTGTACCAGTGTCCCTTCATTCATCTATTGTCTATGTATATTATAAATATTTATATATATATATATGGATTATATGTACACAGGCATGGTTACTTCAATGTTACAAATCATAAAATACTTTTTTTTCTAGAAGGAATTTTAGAGACTTTGTTCGTTCCAATGATTTTCAAACTTTTGCTGGCTGCAAAACTCTTTCTCCAGGTAACTTGTATTCAGAATCCCAGTATAGAAAACAAACATTAATAGAACCTGGTAGAGCAAGAAAGGAGAATTGCCTCCTCCATGTCTCTGGGCCTTGAAGCAACTACATAACACAATTTTTAAACTAGAGTTCTAATCAACTCCCCCAATTACTAATGAGAAAATTCAGGTCCAGCAAAGTAAATTGACTTGCCCAAGGCCACACAGCATGTAGTAAATCAAGATCTAAAATTTAAATTTCCTAATTTGAAATCCAGTGCTCTTTCTTTTCTAATACATTCAATGTGATAAAGATGGAAACCAGCATCCTGTCCAGAAGTCCTGGAGAAAACTTTGGTTACAAGACAGAATGATAATATTAACAGTGAACATATCTTGAGCATTTACTATATGCCAGGCACTTTTACTGCTTTACTTCTGGCTATGCTCTTGCTCTTTTAAAGTGCCTTCACCTGAATTAAATATTGCACCTGCACCATTCACATGTTTCTGATCATCTTTTGAATACATCCAGCATCTCTGCCTCTTTACCCCCATTTCTAGTGCCTTAATTCAGGTCCACATTATCTTTTTTAAAAAGTGACAGCTTTATTGAAATATAATTCATATACCATAAAATTAGCATATTGAAATAATACACATACAATGGTTTCTAGCATATTTACAGAGTTGTGCAACCATCCCCACAATCTAATTTTAGAATATTTTCATCACTCCACAAAGAAACCCCTTCCCATTAGCAGTCACTCCCCGTTCTCCCCTCTCTGAAGCCCTTGTAACAACTAATCTACTTTGTGTCTATGAATTTGCCTATTCTGGATAGTTCATATAAGTGGAATCATACAATATGTGGTCTTTTGTTACTGGCTTCTTTTGCTTTGCATGTTTTCAAGACTCATCCATGTTGTAGCATGAATTAGTATTTTATTCCTTTTTGTGACTGAATAGTATTCCATTGTGTGGATGGATCACATTTTGTTTATCCATTCATCCATTGATGAATACCTTATTATCTTTTGTTTGAACTACTGCAATAGCATTCTGACTGGTGCTCCTACCTCCATTATTCCCTCCGCTCTTCCCACTGTCATCAGAAATATTTTGTAAAAGTACCAATTTGCCATCACTACCTCAGGGGTTCCCTATTCTAAGCAGGAAATCACAAACTTAACTGCCTCTAGAGGCAAGGTAAGTAATGCAAAAGTGTGAAGTTGTGAGATGCAAGACAATTTTTGAGTGGTGGGCTCAGTGGCCAATTGGAAAGTAAGCCCTGCTTGAAGGTATTGCAATTCGAATTTTTAAAAAAGAAAACAAACCATTGTGCTCACCTAAAAATAGTCAGGCTGCTTTTCTCTACGCCTTGTCTGTAGGAGAACCGCCAAACCACCTAGCAAGGCTCTTTATCACCACCTGACTCCAGTCTCACCTCCTGATTCCTCTCCCGGATCTCTGCCTCCTTCTCCTCCCTACCATTCCACCCTACTCCATGCTCTGGTCATATAATACTATTGAAAGGGCCCAAATTACCCTTTGTACTTCCCAGCTTTTGTGCCTTTTTTGTTCCCTCTGCATAGAATGCCCTCTTTCTACTTCTCTTCCTAGAGAGCTGATTCTCCATCCTTAAAGATCCAGCTTGAATGTCACCCACTCTACCACCCTTTGTAGTATACCTCTCTTATCACACCTACCACATTATAATGGAACAACCTATGTGCAGGTCCATCTCCCCTATCATGCTATAAGCTCCTCCAAGGCAGGGATGTTGTTCTAGTCAGTGTTGTATTTTTATCAAAATGCCACTGAAACTCTTGTGGTAGGTTGTTTGTTTTCCTGTCCCGCAGAGCATGAGTCTGCAGCTGCCAATGTTCTCCAGCTAGTTATTTTCTGGGTATAAGTGCTCCTCACTGTCCAATAGTCCACAAAAAGGAGGCTCCTATGCTGCTATATTTGGCTAGGAAGAAGGGATAGATATTTCCCTGCTTTTTCCTGGAGCAACTATTCAGTGATCTCATGTTTAAGCAGTTCTTGGTCCAAAGCCATCTGAAGTCGGTGTGTTCAGGTCTGAAATTGGACATTGTGATACTGGTCTAGCTACCTCAGTGTCTCATACCACACAAGGGATGAACCTTATTGTCCAGGCCTGGGAAGTGGAGTAGGGTGGTCCCAACTGGATGCTCCCTAGGACTTTGGAGAGTTTTCCATGTGGACCTCCCTCCTTCTCCAACTTCCCCCTTCCCTCTCCATGCCCACGGTCCTCAATCCTTTCCCTCTTCTTTGTCTCAGCCTTCTCTATCCCGCTTTCCCCTCTCTGTCATTTATCCCAATAGAAATAATCAAACCTCAAGACCCATCAACTCTCCCTTTGACTTGTAAATTTTGCAGCCTCAGAGGATCCACTAATGTCAATGTATTTTCTCTTTTTTTCTGTTGCTACTGGTCTGTGTAGGCCAGGGTAGGCTGTCTCAAGGGTAAGCTGTTGTCACAAAGGGGATAAGGTATGCTGATGATTTTCTACTCAAGCCTGTAGGCTTGTTCATCCCTGAAAATATCTGCAGTTAAACAGACATTTCTCTGGTCATGAGAAATTCGCTTTCTTCCTTAACATAACTAGTACCTCTGCTTTATTATGCTATGAAAACATTTGCCCTCTCCCAGCCCTGACTCTGCCTTTTATTCTCTTTCCTTCCTTTCTTCCTTTCCTCTTTCCTTTCCTCCTTCCTTTCTTTCTTGTTTTCTTTTTTTGCAGAGGTGGTGGTGGGAGACAGGAAGACACTCAAACTTAGCTTGTTATATATTTTATTTGTCTGTAGCAAAGGTCCCAACAAAGTTCATTTCTATTACTGAAATACAATTCCACAAACTTTTACTGAATGCCTTCTGTGTGTTGGGCAGTATCCTGGTTGTGATTTGTTTCAATGAGCTGGTATTATAAAACTTCTCCAGAACCGGCCAAATCAAAGAGCTTAAGATTTGATGCTGAAACCCAGGATTTTCTCCAATGAGTAAGTTCTTATGCAAAGTTAGTTGCATGTAACACAGCCAGAAGGTTTGATTATTTTGGTAGCAATCTAGAAATACTGTTCCCATGTTCTCTGCATCAGCATTCATTCAACCAACCAATGTGGATTGATCACCTGCTATGTTCCAGGCACTGTATTAATTATTGTGGCTACACTGATGAAAAAGATGCCACTATCTCGTGAAGGAGACAAATATATATACTACTAAACACATTACAATGTTTTGAGTGATGTAATCAAAGTATGAACGAAGTGATTAGTGCAGAGGTTGGCAAACTGCTGGCCACCTGTTTTAGTGAATAAAGTTTTATTAGAACACAGCCATGTCCATTCATTTGACTTATTCTATGGCCACTTTGTGCTACAATGGCAGAGTTGTTGCAAGAGAGACTATGACCTGCAAAGCCAAAAATATTTACTCCCTGGCCCTTTATAGAAAAAGTTTGCAGACTCCTGCCTTAGAGAAATTGTCTGTTTGGGGTAATCTGCAAAGCATCAAAGAGATGATGTTTGAGCTGGAACTTTTAGAATTAGTTGTACTTTTTCAGGTGTACAAGAGGGGAAAGGAGATTATAGGCAGAAAGATCAGAGGCAGAAAGTTGAGCAAAGATACGGAAGTACAAAAAGGCCTTTACTAAAAACCATTGAATTATATACTTTAAATGGGTGAATTATACAGTATGTGAATTGCATGCAAATAAAGCTGTTTTTTTTTTAATTGTCTACTTGGGAACTGGTCCAGTGTGTCTCAATGGAGCATTAGAGTGGGACAGTTTTATGTTGGGCATTACAAGATGTTTAACCTCCCCAGTTTCCACCTATAAATGCCAGTAGAGTCCTCCATGCTTTATAACAGCCCACACTACCATCATACACTTCCACACACCCCCAGGAGGGCAGTAACAGGTTCACAAAGAGCCACCGATAGTCCAATGTGGCTTGAGCACAGGGTGTATGGAAGAAGTAGCAGGCAGTGGCAGGCTAAGGAATTTCAATGCTATCCAGCAGTTAGTCCTCCTCCAAGTCTGCAGTTCATGTACTAAGATCTCTCCTCTTGGGAAAAGCTGCTACCTCACTGTAAAGGAAACCTTTCTAAGAGATCCCAAGTGTCAGCCTAAGATGGAAAGCCCAGAAAAAAGTAGATGCTTCCGTAATTCCATCCCTAGCCATTGCCCACCCGGCGGAAGGCTGGCCATCCCACCAAGCTGTGGCCAGTTGAAGTGAAGAAATTCGCTACAATCATAGAGACACAGCTGGAATGTGTACCTCTTTGGTGAACAAACTGGGTCATTAAGCACACATTAGCAGCTGGTAACCCACCCTTTAAAACTACTATTAACATGCTGATAAGACATTTTAAACACTCAATAAATAAAAGGCACCATTAAAAATGGTGTGAATGTATTTATATGTTCCAAAGCTCCAGAAAGTAAGAATGATTTACTTTTGTCAGTGCTTTTAATCCTTGCAACTTGTGCCTTTTCTGCATTTATTCACCACTCATCTGAGAGAGGCAGGAAGCATCCCCATTCGCATTCCTGAGAAGCATCCTCGGAGGGAGGGAGCAGGTTAACAGTACTCAAATAACATTTCAACAGGCTGGGGGGATTGGGGGTTGAAGTAAAGGTCTCCTTCTCCACTCTCAAGGTCAGCCAACTCCAGTGTACTCTAAGCAGCAGGAATGTTTACGGAGCCTTGAGAGAAAGGAATATGTTTTGAACAAAATGACAGCCACACTGTCACATTGGTTAGGTTGTGTGTCCGAGAACACTCAAGGACAAAGTTCATTTACCCAGTATGTTGGTAAGAGGGGTTTAGTGAAATGTTTAGCTGCTTCAATTTTAAAGACCCTTTCCTGAATATGTATGTTGCAATTACACTGCAATCAGCCTAACTTCTCTTTGTGCCTTCATCTCATTCACAAATTAAAACAACATTTTATGGGGTCCAGTTTACTTGAAATGGTTGTAATTATTGCTTCATTGATTGCAAACCAGGAACCACCCACTTCTCTTAAATACAGACAGCTGGGCCATCTGTTCCTTATGAATCATGTAAACAGAGAAGACTTCAGAGAAGGATTTAAACACTTTCCAACCTGGTTCTGCCTTATTTCAAAAATGCAATCAACTGTCCAGAGACTAAACAGATGCAATACTTAAGATCTGACCTGCCAATTTGATCCTCTCATGTAACATAGAAAGTTCTGGTTAGAAAATGAGGTCAAAGCCTCCAACCTAGTCATATTTGGTTTTCCTGCTCATTTAATTAAGGTTTTTAAAAATTATATAGGAAATACATACACAGGAAATAAAAATTCAAGCAGTACAGAATGGTACAAAATGACAAAATGCTCCCTCCCTGCCCCTTGCTCCCAGACAAATCCCTTTAGACCTCTGACTTTTCTGTTTTTAGTACTTTTGATGCTAATTGCATTACCCTAGTTTTTGGTTTATCAACTTTAATCTGTATTGCGACTTCCCACTAAGAAAGATGATGAATTTGGCTCCCTCCTCCTCTCTCAATGTGGCCAAGACCCTAATTCATTAATCCTACCTCTCCTTCTTTCTCCCTTGAAATTTTTATTATAGTTTTTAGTTTTTATATTATTTCAATTTAAACTTCAAATAATGCACTTAAGCCTTGATTTCTTAATCCATCCACTTGGTTTTTATTTTATTATATCTAAATGCAGTCAAATTTAATATTTTCCTTTTTATAGTTTATACTTTTTGTCTTGTTGAATAAATCCTTCCCTCCTGCAAGATTATAAAAATATTGTCCCATATTTTATTTTAAAAGTTATGTCTTTTATCCTTAAACCCCTAAACCATCTGGAATTGACTGTTGTATATAGTATGAAGTAGAGATCCAATTTCATTTCCTTCCATATGGATAATCATTTGTTTCAGCACTGTTTATTAAACAGTCCAAGCTTGCTCCACCATTTTGCAATGCAACTTCTGTTATATATCATGTGTTATACAACTTTTTGTATAACACATGATATATAACAGTCTGTCTCTGGGATATCTATTCTGTCCTCTTGGTCAATTTGTTTGAATTGAAATGTATGCCTTGGGGTCACCACACTCTCTGAACTTTGGTTTTCTCATCCTTAAACTGGGAATAACAATATCTTGCCCTAACTACCTCAGAGAGTTGGTGGGAAATCAAATGGAATAATGCATGTAAAGACACTTTGACAAATGGAAAGTGTTATTTCAATTATGGAACTATAACATACTAGCATCAAAGTGACTTTAGACATCACTTCGTTAAGCCCTTTATATTTACAGAAGAGGAAACTGAGGTTTACAGCAGGTGAGTGATCTGCTTACATAGAAGGCATCATTATTATGCTCCTAGAGTATGCTTCCTAAAGCCTCAGCATAAAGCAAAGGGCATTTTATCTGATCCCACTAAAAAATCAAGTCAAGGATTTAATCCTCTAGGACTGCCTATGGGACACTGTTCATGTCATGTTTCCCCAAAATGTGATGTAATTGCTGAAGTTTGATATATCACTTCCTGTGCCTTATGGCCGATTTCAAGGTTGAATGGTGCAAATGCAATTTTGCATAGCCACCTCTTATTTAACAGCACATATTGATATATATCACAGCCACTTAACAAATGGCATCTACCCAGTTGGTGCCTGTCACACAGCTATTATGTGTTAAATATAGGGCACAGTTAGGTGATTTATATTGCTACTTTTTGTAAAACAAGAACATCTATTTGTAGAAACTAGCCCATCTGCAAATTGGCAAACATACCTGAACAAGAAGACAAAAGTTTAATTTAAACATTAAATAGCAATAAATATAATTAGAAACTTTCATTTTCATTGAGTTAGAAAAAAATCTGTCTCAAAGACTGAACTTGGGCATATAGTCTACAAATAGGGAATAACTATTACCATATGATCAAGTGGGGTTATAAAAGCATTATTTTTTATTTTTGTTGTGAAATGTATCACTCACACAAAAATATTAAACATACCTACAGTTTAAGGATTAATAATAAAAAATAAACAAGCACCCCTGTATCTACCACTCAGGTTAAAAAATAGTATATTACCAATACCTTAGAGGCCCTTAGTGTGTCCTCTGTAGCACCTCCCCACTCCCAGGGGTAGCCACGATCCTGGATCTTATGTTAATTATTCCCTCGCTTTTGTTTATAATTTTGCCACCAACGTATGATTCCCTAAAAAATGCATTGCATAATTTTGCCTTGTTTTGAAATTTACATAAAAAGGAATCATACTGTTTGTATTCTTCTGGCATTTTCTTCCTTCATCAGCATCAGAACCTAACTGACTAAGCCTTAGATACACTTTAAACTTACAAAAATTCAACTATATGATAGAAAAAGGAAAGAAAAAGAAAGAAATAGCAGAAATACTGAAAGAGAGAAGAATGGTCATTTAAATGGTGTTGGCGATTCTGTCCCTCATCTGGAGTTGTCAAATAAAATACAGGACACAAAGTTAAATTTGAATTTCAGCTAAAAAACCCAAAAATTTTAATGTAATTATTGCATGGGACATACTTATACTAAAAATATATATATATTGATTGTTTGTCCAATATTCAAATGTAACTGGGCTTCCTGTTTTATTTTGTTTGCTAAATCTGGCAACCTATCCCATTCCATTCCATTCATTCAATGAGCCTGCACCCAAAGTGAAGGGGGGTATGGAAAATATGACTCTCTTGTTTTTTAAAAACATTTTCCAATGTCATATGACAGCGTTATGTGTGAATCCAGTGCTCAACCATAGGAATGGTAATGTGTCCCAATGCTGGAGACAAAACTGGCTTCCTTCCTAGGTTATTTTTGAAGGTAGTTTTGATTATACACACTTGTATCAGGAAATGCACTCAGTCACTAGTAACAGAGAACCAAGTACAGCATTTTAAAAATAAGAACTTATCTGCTCATATGAAGGAAGTCTAGAGATAGGCAGTACAGTGGTGATGTAATGGTCTCAAATGTCATCAGAGACTCAAGCTCCTATCTTTCTGCTTCGCCATCTTTAGTGCTGACTTCTGTCTTCAAGGTCATTTCATGGTCCATGACGGCTGCTAGAGCTCCAGTCATCAAGCTCACATTCCAGGCAAGAAATAAGAGGGATACGTATGGGGCAATAAGGGCATTCACCAGCATTCTGTCAAAACTTAAATAGCTTTCCTGCAAGTCCCTCTTAATAAGGTCCACTTAGATCCCATTAACCATCCCTAGCTCAGAAATGTAGTTTTTAATAAACACATTACTATCCAGAAAAAAAACTCAGGTTTCTGTCACTAAGGAGAAAACAAAAAGTGGATATTGGGTAGGCAATTAGTAGTCTCTGCCACAGTGATTTTTGCCTCATCTACTTAATTAAGAACCCGAACCCTGAGTAAGATAGGATTCCACTGTTACTATTTACAGGGAAAATTGTCTAAACTCTCATTCATTGCTTCTTTTGGATCATAAAGAATCAGTCCAATTATATTAGCATATTAGAAAAACAAAGTATAAATCTGTCTATAAATTTGACATGCATTTTTTTAAGAGACAAGGAGGCTGCACTTGAACTCCTGGGCTCAAGGGATCCTCCTTGTGTAGCTGGGACTCTAGGCATGTGCCACCATGCCTGGCTGGAATTTGACATACATTTTAATCCAAACTACTACACTGCTATGAATAAGTAGCCCCTTCATTTAAATACTTACTTCACAAGCAACATACTTTGTAATATTTAAGTACTAAAGGTTAGCACTATACATACAGTCAATCCTCATGAACACTTAAGCTTTATTAATAAATCTTAACATCAATTTTTATACCAAGAAACACTATTTAAAGGATCTTGTACATAACCCATGCACAGGGACAATCATGTCTCCTAAACTCTTTGGAGGGTGATCAGAGATATACTATTGAGCGATGCTTCTTGCCTGACATAGAAGTGTATTGGATGCTATACCTACCCCCTTTAATTCATCAAGAAACCATCATAGCCAGTTTGTGGGTTTCCAGAATCCTTGTTGTTACCCTCTCAAAGATACCATTTGGTTCTTTACCTGCACCTGAAAGGTACAGGGGCATGCAATGTAAATAAAAGGCAAACAAATGCATTTTTCTTTTAAGAAGTTATAGAAAGAGTCAGGTAAGGAAAGAGATCAAAATAATGAGATAAAATTTAACTTTAGAGCTATTTGGATATTCGATTTACTAATGATTTCCTGTATAAACAAGAGTTTATTCTATGGCAAAATTGTACTATAGTCTGTAGGGTACCTGCTGGCTCCCTAATCTCCAACTTTTCCGATTGTAAGAGTCAGTTCTGGAAACAGAAGGACCAACTAGTCCAGCATGTTCTCCCCTAATAGCCTCCAAAGCAAAGTCCAGGAGTAGAGTGGTGAGCATCACTGCAGCTCGGTACTCGGCTCCCACTTCCAGACTCAGATTCACCAGCCTGCACAGGTGGGTGCAAATACTATGTGTTCTGACTATACAGATATATTATATATAACTCACTATTGTCAAAGTGGAAAAATTTAAAAATGTCATTCACTTCCACTATTTGTACCTTTGATCATGGGATTCACTCAGCCTGCCATATCCTTCCTGCATCTTCTTTGTCAAATCTGAACTCATTTTTTAAAAGCCCAAGTCAACAGCGAACTCTTCTGTGAAGCCGTCCCTAATCTCCTCAGGCAGAATTAACTTAACCTTCCTCTATACTTTCCCTGAACTTTGCTTAGCACTGATTACTCTGTCTAGCACACATTTCATTCTGCTTTGTACAGAGAATGTTTATATGATTGTCTCTTTTACTAGATTGTGAGCAACTTGTGTGTGGTCTGGGGGCAGATGTTAGTTCATCTTTGTTCATAACATGGAATCTCTCAGTCCCCATGGTTCTTGGTTCAAAGTGGTCCTCATCCCATGATATTATTTGGGGAAAAAGTAAACAGTCATTCTTTCCTTATTCACCACTGATGAAGCATGCATTGATTGAGTCTCAAGTCATAATCCACTCTGAGCCAGTATTATATTTAACAAAAGACTATCTCATGCTCTGTCCAGAGGAGTGTTTGTATTGCAAGCACAGAAAGCCCTCTTTAAGATGTATTCCTAAAATCCAACCCGCAGAGACTATTACGGGAAGTCTCCAGTATATTCTGAAAAACATTAGCCAACCACAAGTAAAAGCTATCCCTATATCTATTACCTATTCCTCAAAATCTGTTCTTACTGTCTCCAAGGAAAAGAAGGTATTTAACTTTCCCCCATCTTATCAGCTAGCTTCATAATCAATTTGTGTCTGAGCTCAATACCAGAGGTGAAGTTAGATGAGTAGCCACACATTTCCAACACACAGATGTTGGGAGGAGCACTATGCTGATCAGGCTCTTATTCCATTCTGGTAGGACTCCAGGGAGGAGCAATCTACCCAGTCATCATTTGGGTTTCCTTCTTTCATTATTGCAGAGACATTCTTGCAAACATCAAACTCCTAAAGTCAGTACTTTGAATCAGTTTAGTCTACCATCTGGGCCCAGTTGGAACTCTGGGAACATAAATTCTGAAATGAATATTAGGGTATTCACCACTGCAGTCCCTTTGGCTGGACAGCACAAGAGATAGGGCAGGGAGGTACAGTAATAAGAAAAATGCTTAGCCATCTCTGCTTCTTCTTCATCAAGGCTACCAGAAAACCTCTGAGTCCCCAAAGTGATTCGTTCTCAGTGACATTGTGTTTTGAGAACTCTTTAAATGTGGTGAAGTAGAAAGATTGGGAGGTTTGAAATTAGATAAACCTGGACTTAAATCTTGGCTCCATCTTTTATGGAAGTTCACTATGTGAGCTTGGGACAAATTACTTAAAATTCTTGAAGTATGTATCTATTTTTATATCTATTTTTAAACTGTAAAATGGAGTTAATGCATACCACATACAAGTGTAATGCATCACTCAGATGACGTAGAGCTCAGCACACAGGAAGCTCTCTTTTAATAGTATCTGTAATCCATGATTGTGAATTGTCAGCAAAGATTGCTGGGTAACAGGCAGTTCTGTCCCTTGAGTAGTCAACAGTTTGGGATTTTTGCATGAATTAATAGCCTACATTTTTATCCAATAACCATGAAATACTAAACAGTGCCTGTGAGGTTGACTTTCCAGTGGTGTGATTTCCTCCTAAAAGCGTCTCAGTCTTCATTCATCCTCAATCTGAAATCTGGAATTCTCTTTAGTTCCAGTTTACAGATCAATTAAATTGAAAGCCTCAAGGACAACTGAGCTTTTATGCAGCATTAAAGAAAGACCTGAAAGCAGGTTTTGGCCTTAGAAGAAGGCTAACACCAAAGGGTAGGGGTGAGTAAAACCAGAAAAAAGAAAGCACTGAATATAAGGTTGGCCTACATCAAGATTCTTGGGTAAAAGTAATAATAATTACTGAGTACTATGTGCCATGTACTGTTCTAAGACTTTACATAGATTGTTTCATGTAATCCTTGCAATAACCCTCTGAGGTCATTACAATTACTATCCCCATTTTGCAGACGAAAATACTGAGGCACAGAGAGGTTAAGTAATAATTTTCCAAGGTCATTTATTGGCAGCACCAGGATTTGGACACAGGCTGGCTGGATCCTGAGCCCGTGATTTTAAGCATCGTATATGATAGCAGCTGACATTTGGTAAATGTTGATGGCAAAATATGTGAGATATAATTCTAAGCACTTCTCATGAATTATCTCATAATGATCCTCCAACAACCCTTGGGAGCCAATGCCATTATTAACTCCATTTGACAGATTAAGAAACTGTGGTTTAGAGTTAAGTTACTTGTTCAAGTCATATAGCAAGTCAGTGACACAGCCAAGATTTGGACCCATGCCCTTTGGTTCTGTGGCCTGCACTTATAATAACTATTTGAAACTGCCTCTCCAGTTAGAACAGGTACAGGCTGACTACCCCTTGTCCAAAAGTCTTGACAGCAGAAGTGTTTCAGATTTTGGATTTTTTGGATTTTGAAATATTTGCATATACATAATAAGATATCCTGGGGATAGGACCCAGGTCTAAACACTAAATTCACTTATGTCTCATATACACCTTATACACATAGCCTGAAGGTAATTTTATCCAATATTTTTAATAATTTTGTGCATGAAATAAAGTTTGTGTTATGTACTCATGTGTGGAATTTTCCACTTGTGGCATCATGTCGGTGCTCAAAAAATTTTGGGTTTTGGAGCCTTCCAGATTTTGGATTTTTGGATTAGGGATGCCCAACCTGTATTATTAAGCACATCTAACAGATAAGAAACTGGTGTCCAATGGCTTAGGTGCCACAGCCAGTCAGCAGAAATAGGTCTTAAATCCAGGGTCCCTTATTCTTTGTTTTTACCAGGCTACCTGACCCCTTGCCATAGTTTGGGACTTTAGTTTGCAAGGCCTTTTGCTGTTCTGCCTCTTTGTCAAATAGGTAGCTCAAAGGCAATTTCTCAGTCTTTGGTTATTCCACAAGAGTTTGGTGAATTAGTCGTTCTTTTCTGGTATTCCAAAGCTGAGAATTCCTAAAAAGTTGATCTAAGAAGATTATAGGGAATAAATAGCCCTAGAATGTTCCTTCCTAGCTCTCACCTCCCTCTCCCTTCTCAGGACTTACAGGAAATACATTGGCAATTATCACAGGAAGCCCAGTCGTTCAGCCAGTGCTACCTAACAAATCTCCTTGAAGCTATTTTACAGGTGACAGACGAGCACAAGGTCCTGGAAGGCACATATTCTTTCTTCCTGAATTGCTGCCTGACTAAAAGCATGAGGCAAACAATATTGAGAATCTTATTTCTGAAATGCACTACTTCAGATGGCAGAAGAAGCTGTGTATATACCTATTAAATACGCCTACTGAAACCTTGTTTGCTCAATATTAATTAAGAGATGCTAATATAACCCAGCATCTGTGAACAAGCCAAGAAGACATCTGTGGATTACTGGGACAAGCATTTCATATTTTCATAACCTTTTATAGCTTAAGTAGCTCAAAGTACTTTTATAAACACTGGAATTTAGTCTTCTAATACACCCAGGATATAAAAAAGGGGCAAATGTTTAATCCCTCCTATTTGAATTTTAAAAATTGAGGCACAAAGATATTAAACAAGACAGGTCTCCAGATTCTCAACTCACTGCTAAGTCCTTAAACCAGAGGTTCTACATAGCCGGCCTGATTCTAGGTAAAAATACAACTGTGAAATTTGTCTTTGGGCCCTTCTGCATTTTCCTTCACCCATTCAGCAGTGTTCATGTCCTTTCTGTGATTTCCTCTTCTCCTGCTTAAACAGCCTCATGCTAAAAGACTTTAATTATCGCTTCTCATATGGACCAGACCTATACTCTAATGGCTCCCTCTCCACATCCCCAACTCTAGAAATTACCTGAGTCCCCTTCCAATAGGACTTCCTAAAAAGTGTCATGTAGGAAAGCAATCAGATAACATGGCAATCCCACTTCTGGGAATGAATGTGACTGATATAAAAGTACCAGTTGGTAAAAATAGATGTAGGACAATGTACGAGTAGGGCGACCAACTGTCCCAGTTTTCCCAGGACTGAAGGGTTTCCTAGAATGTGGGACTTTCAGTGCTAAAACCAGTAAAGTCCCAGAAAAACCAAAACAAGTTGGTAACCCAAGGAGTATTATTTATAGTAAGCAAACAACTGAAAAAAAAAACAACCTAAATGTTCATCAATAGGATAATGTTTGAGTAAATTATGGAACGTCATTTTGTAGCATACCAGCCAGCTATTTAAAAAATGGGATAAATCTCTATGTATTGAATAAAAAGATGACTAGAGGAATTATTTAACAAAAAAGCAAACTATACAATAATATGTCTAGTCTGATACCATTTTTCTGAAAACTAAAAAAAAAAGAAACAACTAAAGTAGAAAAGTGACATGATTAGATTTGCATATTGGACCCAATCCTAAAAATAAAAAGAAAATAACTTGGCATTTTAAACATCAATTTTTGTACTGAATAACACAGGGACGGTTCATACATTTTGAGAGGTCATTAGGGCAATTATTAATAGTTATTATTACCCTAGAATAGAGAAATCTGGAATAACAGAATTACAGTGTGATACCAGAAAATTCAAAGATGGATGGGAAAATAAAGAATAATAGAATGAAAACAAACAGGCTTTATTTTCAATTTCTTTTTAAAGTAACCTAAAAAGAAAAGCCAAATGCAACTTCTGGTGATGAAAGTGAAGAGAGAGGGTAAAAACATGTAAGATAATGCTTAGCCAGTAAGTGGAGGTTTACTTTTTCTTTTCTTTTTATTTCTTTCTTTTTTTTTTTTTTTTGAGACAGAGTCTCGCTCTGTCAACATCATCATAGCTCACTGCAACCTCAAACTCCTGGGCTCAAGTGATCCTCGTGCCTCAGCCTCCCAAGTAGCTGGGACTACAGGCACGCACTACCACACCCGGCTAATTTTTTCTACTTTTGGTAGAGACGGGGTGTTGCTCTTGCTCAGGCTGGTCTTGAACTCCTGACCTCCTGTGATCCTCCTGCCTCAGCCTCCTAGAGTGCTAGGATTACAGGTGTGAGCCACTGTACCATTGTGCCTGGCCATAGAAGTTTAAATAAGTAACAAAGTAGATCTGTTTGAATTTGATGGTGGGATAGATCTTTGATATGAAAAAGTTCACTGTATGTTATGTAGGGAAATAGATAAAAGTGATTAGAAACTTGTTTCAGTGAGGGAACTACAGTCGGTGCAAAAACTATGTTTTGTGACTGAAGCATGTATAGATATATAGACTTTGGGGAGTTGTCAATGTCTCAGAACATATCTCCCCTGAATGTCAAAGATCCTCAATATACAAAAAGAAAGAAGAGTAGAAGTTAACTACACCAAAAACGTAATGATAATTCTTGCTGATTAATAGGAATACAGGCTATTTTGGTTATTTCTTAATATTCTTTTATGTTCTCCAAATTTATTTAGAAGTGAAATGTTGCCCTTTCATAATAAGAAACAAAAAACATTGAGTCAGCTCCTATCCATCACTGGAAGGAACACGAGGGAAAGGTTTGTCCCTGTGCAGTGTTGGAGGGAATATAAATTAGTGACCCCTTTTTGGAAAGCAATTGGCTGTATCAATAAAATTTTTAAACTTGAATAACTTCAACCCAACAATTCCATTTTTTTGTGCAGACTTATATATGTATGAGGACAATCATTGCAACGTTATTATAATAGCAAAACTTTGAACAACCCAGTGTTTATCAATAGGATATTGGTTAAATAGATTAAGGTATATACATACTAAGGAATAAATGGAAGACATTTAAAAGAACAAGATAAATATGTCTGTAATGACAAGGAAAGCTGCCCATATTATGTGGTTGAATGAAAAAAAATTGCAGAACAACGTGTGTGTAATCTTATTCCTTATACACACACACACAGACACTCTTGCATGTGCATAGAAAAAGTCTAGAGGTAAAGAAACTAAACTGTTAGTGGTTTCTTCTGTAGAGATGAGAGGAAAGAGTGGAGAGGACTTTTTCTTTATATAGTTACATATTGCTTGAGGTTTTCTTTTTTAATCATAAACATGTATTATCTTGTAAAAAAGGCTTTTAACTCAAAGTAAGCATCTCACAGGAGAATGAGTAAATTATGGTATATCTATTCAATAGCATATCTAGGCAATAAAATGAAACCCCACACATCAACATGGGTGAATCTCACAAACATAATATTGAGAAAAAAAAAGTTTCAGAAAAATATACACAGTGTGGATCCATATATGTAAAGATCCAAAATGTGCGTAAACCCTAAACAACATTGTTTAGAGATAAATACATGAAGAAGAACAAGAGAATGACAAACACAAAATTCAGAATAATAGTTACTTCTGGAGAAAAGGAAGGGCACTCAAGTGCTTCAAGAATTTTGATTATATTCTACTTCTTAGGCTGGGTAGTGGGTAAATTGGTGTCCATTTTATTATTATTCCCTAAATAATATGTATATATTACATTATGCTCTCATATACATGATAGATTTCATACATACAAATTACATTATAGATTTAATAATTAAAATTTAAACAAAAGGAAAAAACTGATGTTATCCTGAGGAAAAAATCATTACACACACACACACACACACACACATACACACAAGCAATCAGATGCATGAATTCACATTAAAGTGTTAGAAGCTGATTGGAATCACAAAAATCTGACCTGAGGGGCAGATGCAATTTAGCGGAGGCTCTATAGAGAAGCAAAATCCTCCCACCAAGGAATGAATGAATGAATGAACGACATTTTAGATTTTAGGCAGTTAGAAAGAAGAGGGGAATATTTTTGGGTGAATTGGGGGAGAAGATATTCCTGGTGTTCCCACATTACATCAACAACACCTGGGGAGCAAACACTTTCTCTCAAAGGGTTTATGGCATCAATGACTATACTATAAAACTGATCTTCAGGGTTAGTACCAGGAAACCACTCTAAAGTCTGATGCACTCACTCCCCTGTATCCATAAAGGGCTTCTAGGATGACCGGTAAAGTCTAATAACTTGGCTAAATTTCTCATTCAGTTGAGCCCAAATATTTGAATTGGTAGCCCTATGATGACATGGTTTTTGACATGTACATTCTTAAATGGATTATTATGCTGTGAGTTCTTATTAATTAAATTTGACCTAAACAATATCAATCACCCCACCACCTTCACTCCCCCCACCACCAAAGAAGAGGTAATAGAAAAGAAAAAAGAAGATTTTAATTTGCTCAGATATCCTGGTGTTATTGAAATGATTTTTTAAAAAGCTTTGTTCCTTAATTGATACTTTTCCTATAGTAATTAAAGTATGGCAATAAATAAGGATGAAGCCTTTTCTATTACTTGACAATGAAGGGGTCAGGCTCTCAGTCTCATATTCATCAGCCTGAGATGGGAAGCAGCAGCACGATGGGGGAAACCCATCTGTCATTATTAAGACTTGGCACCAAGGGAGCACAGAAAAGAGAAAAGCTCATTTAGTAAATGGCAGTTCCCATTCTGCAAAGCGACAGAAAACTTACTGCACTGTCAGCAAGAAAAAAAATAATCCACTCAGAGAAAGTTGTTATATTAGGAAGATTTAAAGAGAAAGAGCTTTTCAGTGATATTAGAGAGAGAAAAATTTCTACCTAATAGTACATAACTAAGTAGAAAAAATTCTTCTCCAAGCCATTGTTCATGTTGACTTTTCCTCCTCTAAAGCTCCTTCTTCTCTTAACCTCTTCCTATCTTTTCCGTCATTTAAAGCCAAACACAAGCCCCAGCTCTACCTGGAGCCTTCCCTAATTTCAACTCAAACTAACTTCCCTTTCTTGCTATCATATTTTCTAGTAGGCATAATTTAGCATTCTGACAATTCAGCATTTTACTATGTATTTTCACTCTCTAATTGTTTCTTGTACTGGTATGCTTTGCCCAACTAGATTTTAAGCTTTTTGTGGGCAGAGACTGTGTCTTAAACACTATTGGAGCCCCTTTTAGCACCTGGCAGGGTTCTTGGCACATAATATGTTCAACAAATGCTTATTCCTTGATTTTTTCTGATCTAAATCCCATTATTATCCACAGTGACCATCTTCATTGGGCAAAAATCTAAAAAAAAAACCAAATAGATTATTTTCTTATATAGTTAAAAAGTATTTATTGAAGTAATACACACACAGGGTCAAAACAGAATACAGGAGGGCTTATGACGAAAAGCAACACACTTCTGCTCCGCCATGACACATTGCATCTTTCTGCTCTCCAGGGCAACCTCTTTAACTTGTTTAGCTGTTTCTTCTTATAGTTACTTCCTCCTATCTCTACATAAAATGTCTAGGCCACTAGATCTTACTGATACCATTTCCTCTCCCCTTTCCCAGTCATCTAATATAATTCTATAGTTATTTTGGTTCCTCTGTCAGTTGCTTTGAATTTGACATATCACGGATGTAGTACTTTTATTACATATTCTTTCAGCTCTCTCCTCTTACTTTAACCTCCCAACTTTATTTGTACTTTTGCATTCCTTCTATAATCATAATTAAGTCTTCTGTACTTTGTCTGTGGGTTAACCCAAAAGTTAAAATCAGTCACTAGTGTTTGCATTATTGTGACTATGTAAATAGCATTCACTTCGGGGCCAAGAATTAGATTATATTTTCTTTCTTTTACAGATTTAAAAATTTTTTGGACTTTCTAATAGCTTTTTCCCCCAACTTGCACTGTTTGCCTGTATCATATCCTCAGTTTTTTTCCTTTTCAAAGTCTTCATCATAACAGGTAAAGCCCCTTTTTTCTAGAAACTTCCCTCCCTGAGGCCTCCAACCTCAGGCTCCACTGTGGGCCAGTTGCTCTTTAGGCCTACCCTACAACTACCATCCTGGGACTTCACTGCTTCCCTGGATTGGATCCACTCTTTTCAAGGATTCATGTCTTACTCTTTCTTGGTTTATTTCCTCTTTTTTGCTGGACTAAATACTCAACTTCCTTTAAAAGTATTTGTTACAGATCAATTGTGGGAGTCATCTCATGTCTGAAAATGCTTTTATTCTATTCTTACACTTGACTGATAGTTGAACTGGTTATAGAATGTTGGGTTGAACAAAGTCATTTTCCTTTAGAACTTTGAAGGCATTGCTCCAATGTTGTCTCACCTTTGCTGATGAGGAATACAATATAAATATCATTCTTATTTCTTTGTAGGTTATTTGTTTTTCTCTCTGGAAGTCTTTAGGATATCTCCATGCTTTGTATCCTGAAATTTCACAAAAATATACTCTGGAAAATTCTTTTGTATTGTTCCTTTTGATAATAACCTCTCCCTCGTTCGCTCTTTCTTGAATGTCTATTACTAAAATGTTGGATCTCCAGGATTTACTCTCTATCTTATCTTCCTTCTTTTTGTCTGTTGGTTCTACGTTCTTTGATATTTCCTCAAGTCTATCTTCCAACTCTTCCATTAAATTTTGTCTCAGCAAATTTTTTATTTCTACAAGGTCTTTCTTGTCCTCTTACTATTTATTTTCAAATATCTTGTTCCTGTTATATGAATGCGATGTTTTCTTGAATCTCTCTGAGTCTACTAATTCTAGTATTTTGTCTCCCTTCTCTTTTTTCTTTCTCAACTGTCTTTTCTTTTTCCTATTTGTTTGCCATTCTCTTTTGTGATGACAGTTTTCCTCAAATATCTGGTGATCATTGATATTTTGTTCACATAAAAAAATGGGGCAATAAAAAGTGATTGGTAGCTTCATACACCGGAGTAGAGAGTTAGCCATTTTGTTGGAGAGTTGCCTAAATGCAAAAGTACAAACAACTTTTCTCTTGGACCTCTCAATTTCTTTGAAGAATAACACTCCAATTTTTTGGAGCTCTTGGAGGATATAGCTGGCTACAAGGCATTCTGTACTCCAGATTAAGGATGAAAATGGGGGGATTAACTATGTATAAAATGACTTTATTCATCCCCCCTTTCTGCATTACGTCTCACTTGGTTGTCTGTCAAACCTAGTATTTATGCAGGAGAAGGCTGTTTTTGTCTTTCACTGTATCAACCCTCCGCAAGTATTCTAAACTGTGGCTTCTCCCATACTGCTTCATCAGTTACCACTCCTCCATCTACTTTCCAGCTTTCATCCAACTTTCATCCACCAATGGGTCCTTTCCCATTTTTTCATTGTTTTAAGTTTATGTCTTTTGTATGCCTTTGCTGTCTTGGGATGTAGAGGCAATACACGCATATAATCTGTGTTCTATCTTTAACTTATTGGAATATATAAACTTATTTTGAATATAGCTTGAGCTCTCACTTTGCTATCCCTTCCATTTCTTCTGGGAGTAGAGCGCTAAAGAGCTTCATACTCAATGCTATGATTACTGATTTGGTAATAAAAGCCCATCTTAAAGCACAGATGACTAAAACACTAGAACAGTAAACTTCTACGTACTTCCTTCTTAAGCAGAATTTCTATGCATAGACCAAGAGTGTCTGATATATTAAGTACAATTAGTTCATTAGGCACTTACCTGTCTGTTCCCACGAGGTAGTGGTTCTTAAGCTGGGGAGCTTGTTTAAAAATACATATTCTTAGGCCTTAGCTCTGCAGAAGGTTTAGGATAGGGCTGAGACTCTGTATTTTGAAGGAGATCCCTGGGTGAAAAGGATAGCTCTGGTTAAAAACCACTGACTGCTGGAAGGCCAACAACAGCAAGGTTGAGCCATCCCCATTTCCTCCTCCTCCTTATTTCAACTCCTATTCTTGCTGACTTCAAAAGTACATGGCAGGCTTTAAGGTGAGTGTTTTTTAGAGACTAATTGCTACATGGCTAATCTAGCTTTTCAAACCATGCTACCTCAATAAAAATCCACCAAGCAATCAATGAGAAATTGACAGGTTCAATCTGTGCTGAGTGAACTCACTTACCCAAGGTCATCAATGTGATTGATGAAGATGGGAACAGTATTTCAATCAATCATCATATGTAGTCTAAGCCAGAGGTTGCCATTCCTTATAAATGTCTAAATCTATAATGAGAAAGCAAGAAATTACATTATAGCAGTGCTAGAGCTTAGCTACCAGAAAAAAAAAAAAGAAAAAACTTCTGTAAGGATGAAACATGCAAACTCCTTGAATTTGAGCAATGTGTGCCATATTTTATTGGGGGCATGGAGTTATTTTTTAAAGGAAATACTAGAGTTCTAATTTAGACAACCCAACATTATTGATAATTGATTCACCATCTTATTTTGAAGGACTATAAGCCCTTTTAGAACTTTGTCATTTTCACCCCCAGAAGTGAGCCAAACAGAGCTGCTGATTTGCAAATACTAGAAGTAGATCTTAGATATAGCTTCAACACTAGGGCAAGAATATGATACAGTGGCTAAGAGCACAGGTTTGGAGTCAGATACACCTGGTTTAAGAGGCTAGGCTCCATCACTTACTAGTTGTGTGACCTTGAGCCAACGACTTAACTTCTCTAAGGCTCAGTTTTCCCCTTCTGTAGTTTCTAAAGTGAACCAAGCTCTCTCAAGCTTTGGTGCCTCTGTACAGGCAGCTCCCTCTGCCTTGAGTACCATTCACCACCTCCTTTAACTCTGACTAACTCCTACTCATCCTTCAGGCCTCAAATCATCATTGCCTCTTCCTAGAAGCCCTGATTTCCCAGTCAGAGTTAGACTATACTCTTCTGTGTCTCCTTCCCAAGTGCTCTAAATGCATAATAAAGGTATGATAATTGGTGGATTTAAAATTTTCATTTCTTCCCTAGTTTAAGACCCAGCAAACTAGGGTGCATAGTCCAAGTCTGACCCATGGCCTCTTTTTGTACAGTCCTCAAGATAAGAATGCTTTTTGCATTTTTAAAGGGTTAGTTAAAAGAAGAAGAACAAGAAGAAGAAGAAGAAGCAGTAACAGAGATCATATGTGTCCCCCAAAGCCTAAAACATTTACTATCTGGCCCTTTACAGAAAAAAATTTGCTGACCCCTGTCATAGACCATAAGCAATATGAGGGCAAGAACTCCTTTTTATTTCATTGTATCCTATCACTGTATGTCCTACTCCTAGCACAATGCCTGGCACATCATAGCCACTCAGATGCTTGTTGAATGAAAGAATGAATTGGTGAGTATAATCACTATTTTTAAAGGCACAATTTATCATAGAATCAAAACACAACTTATCTCCCAATGTCCCAACAAAATGTATCCCACTGGCATAAGCTTTCCCTGACCCTAGTTGGAAGCTTGGAAAGATCACATGACTTTTCTGCTCACTTCTTCAAAAATAAACAGTCCTAAGGACACTCTAAGTCACAAAACACAATCTTGATTCAGTAATCAGGATGTATTCAGCCCAAGACATTAATCAAATTCTTCAGTCTTTACTCAAAGATAAGTTCTCCTCTCCCCACCCCCATGCTAAGGCCTATAGTCGTGGCTACCTGCCTTTGGAAAAGGAGAAGTGATAGGTTTTCTTCTTTGTCTCCCCACTTGCCAGTTTCTATCTGGATTCTCACCAGGGTAGAAGCAGGAGTAGGGAAGAGAGGTAAGGGTATTTGCCATATCTTCCTTGGTGGAATGGCTTGCCACTCTCTGAGTCTCTGGCTCTTCTGTGGGTCCTTCAAAGCCTCCATCACTGAGGACCCTTCTTCTGTAATTTGGGAGACCTGGGTTGATGCATTTCTATTTTGGTTGGTAATTTACAACTCTTTCCTCAGCTCCCAGAAATCCAGCAGTTATCTCCAACTTCCTGTTGCTGGGTCCTTACACCCCTCTAGGTGGCTCTATTGGACAAGGTCCAGAATGACTCCACCCTGGCTCTCTCTCTTGCATGGCCGCCATTTATTTCCCAGGAAACACTCAAACATCCCTTGCCCTGACAAACTCTGGGAATGCAGGCCAATCCCAACACAGTCAACCCTGTTCTCTTGCCAAGGGCCACATTAGCTTTCTGGGAATGGAGTACAGCCCCAATCCTCTGCCTCTCCCAGTTCCCTCTGCAGGGAGTAAATGTCAAGCTCTCTGAGTGGTCGGGCAAAATATCCTCTCACTAGGCTTGAGCTGAAAAATGTCGTATACCCCCAACTCCATCACTGCTATGGAAGGTGAAGTAGAGTCTCAGCCTGGCAACAGCTCTCTGCAAAGAAATGTTTTCACAAATTTCCCTTTCCACTCCCCTCAACAATCTGACTCCTTTTTATTTCTTGGAACCTCTTCTGGAGATTTCCTTTGTAAATTCTTTGTATGATAACCTTGCTTTGGAATTCCCATCTATTGTAGGACATCTGTTATGTCTTCTTGGAAATTTGAATTTTACTATTATGTTAAATAAGGCTTTTTTTTTTCTAATTAGGTAAGAAAAGGTAAACTACCCCTGGTGAAACCCTCAGTTAGATTTAAGTATCCTCATCTTCTTTTAACATCTAGAAATTTGAACCAACAACATTAACATTTATTGATCATCTGTAATGTGTGCTTTAGATATATTTTCTCATATAATCCCTCTTTTATAATTTTCCCTCTTTTACAGATGAAAAAAAAAACAAGTCTCAGAGAAACGAATTGACTTTCTTAAGGTAATCCAGAAAATATAAATCAAAGCCCAGGCTAATATGACTTCAAAGTTCCTAGTCTTTCTACTACATAGTGATCTTTTCTACCAAAATACTCCAAATGGCAGAGGAGAGTGAACATGTATTCCCAGGAAAGTCTGAGTGGCCCAAAGAGGCCCCACCACAAGTGCAAAATTTCTCTGAAGTCTGACACTTGATCATAAAAATGAATGCAAATTTTGCATTCTATTTTACAATATGTGTTTATTGTCATATAAACTGTTTAAAATTACCACTTAAATTAACTATGTTCCCCCTGTCCAAATATTCAAGTAAAATCAATCCTCTAGGAAAATGCCTTATGTTTATCCTGTACTTTCATGAATCTCAAGCTTATTACTCCAATTTGAGAAACCCCAGCACACTCCGCCTGTTTGAGAAACAAGGTAGTAGACTATGCTGGTAAGCATTAAGGATTTCAAGGAGAACCTCAACCCATTGTAACCACTGGAATGAGGAAAATGAAAAGACATAATAAGATGTAAGAGCTGTTAAGGAGAATTTGGGAATAAAGGGAAAATCACTGCAGTAATTTCTTAAAGATTGTCATTAATACTGTTATTAATATTGGTACCATAATAAAAATTGTTGATGGCATGTATTGTTGGATGAACAATGCACTAATGATGGTATAATACTGGAGAAGTAACATGGGGACATTCAGCTGTTCTTAACCTGGAGGCCTGGGAGCATGAGAATTGTACGCCTAATAGCTTCATTAGGTTCTCAAAAGAATCCAAGACCCACAAAGGTCAAGAACCACCGTGACAGAGAAAAGAGCAGAGACCTTGAAATCACACTGCTTTGTTTTCAAACATTGGCTCCAGGCTTACTAAACTGCATGACACTTCCCTCTGAGCCTCAGGTGCCACATTTGTAAAATGAAGATTATAATACCCAAATTACAGGGCTGTGAGGATTAAATGAAGTTCTTTTTGTTAAATGCTTGATACAGAGTAGGCATTGAAGAAATGTTAATCTCCTTCCTCCTGCCACAATATATAAAAGTTGGTAAGGGCATTTAAACTATAGGTGGATAAATCATTTATAATGGAACATATACCCTAGATAGATACCCCTTCTTCAAAGACGCTATACCTAAATCTTAGAACCCCAACCAGAAACTCAGGCCGATGTTAAATTTCCACAAACTAAATGTATTAAGTTGGTGCCTAAAAAAAGTTTCCCAAACCTAGAAACATACACATGCATACATTCTGTTTGTAAAGATGGAATTATTTAAATACTACCACATCCTGGTATGTTTGGTTTTAATTCTAAGTATATATTAATGTAAGACCTAGGATGAAAAACCTCCTGAATTGAGCAGGAGATCTGATCCTCTTAAATGACATACGAAGCAGCTTTTATAAAGATAGGGAGCCTCAGCTAATCCTGCAGATTTCATGAAGAAGCCTCGAAGGGGTTAAAGTGGAAAGCTTATACAAACTTTGCTTCTCAGCTTCTCTCTTATCTCCTCCCTCTCGGGCTCCACACCGCCAAGGCAGAGTGGAGCCGAATCACAACGTTTCCCGCATACTCTAAACTGTTGCCTGCGAAAGAGGAACTGGGGATTTAACTAATTCAAGCTGCTTCCATTCAAGTATTCCAGACGGCACATACACATCCAAACAGAGACTTCTCTTTGCTCTTTGGAGCTTACAAGGAGCAGGCATCTGAAACTGCACTCCAAAACTGTAAGTGGTCACTGGCATTTTAAGTAACTAATAGAAGGTGCTTTTCTGCTTTTCTGGAAAGGGTTAGGGAAAGATGAAAGAGAAAGCATACTTTGCATGAATATAGTCCTGCTTCTTTGGCAAAACAAGGTTTTCATTCTGTTTTCCAGCTATTCCTGAGATGATCCCGAACAAGTTGCCTGTCAGTGCAAGCTTCAAAAGGGATACTTAAATGGCCAAGCCCATTCGTACTGTGAGCCAGAAGAGGTAGGAGAGAATTGGAAATATTACAATGTTATTCCCGGTGAAGTGAGCGGCATTATTTTATTTATCGGCAGGTGTGACAAATAGGCACCATCTGCCGCAGAAGATATAGCAACTCCCACTTGAGCAAGCTTATTACTTAATGGCTCCAGCCATTGAATAAGCACTTGCTGCTGGAATTGTTTTTTCATAGGCTGATGTGGAACTAAATTCTCTAACAGCCCTTACCTCCCTTAGTTTTCTCTCTCCCACCAGGCAGATAAATACAAACAGAATGAGTTAACTCTTGAAGGCTGTTGCAGTTGACAGTTTTGGCTTTCTTTTCTGAATTGTTCCACTGATTATACTCCCTAGCTATTTGGTGAGATTTCAGCTCTGGAATTATATAGGCAGGTGCCATGCAGAAAAATGTAAAATTACTAGTAGATTGTTTTCAGAACTTTATCATGTTAAAGAAAATAAAAGTAACTACTAGGAACACCTCAAGAACCAAAGCAGGTGTGAGGGTACACTTATTTCTATATCCCAGCACATAGCAGAGTGTCTGGAACTTGGTTGGCACTCAATAAAGGTTTACCGAATAAATGTCAATCTGATTTTCGAGGCCCGTGCAGAACTTTGTTTCACCCAAGGAACAAGTTTCACCCAGGGAATCCCTTCGGGGTTAATAGATAGGGAAAGCTCCATAGTCCTTTCTCATTTTAAGGAGCAAAATTCATGATCCGGAGTGTATGTTATTTTGTTCCCGTGAGATTATATATACCATGCTGATGTCAAACATTAGCAAGGACTCGGCATTTCAATGCTCATATCAAAAACGCAAGGTTTTTTTTTATTACCACGAGTTGTACTTACCAAGTTAATGACAAAGCATGCAATCAGAAAACCAAAGGTGCATTCACATCATTTGTGAGTATTTTGATTTGCATTAGAAGTTAAGTAAACCAGATGTTCAATTTAATGTCGGACATGGGCGAATTATTAAATTAATCTCTTTCCCTTTTCCCTTCCCTCAAACTCCTCCCTCTTTCCTGTCTTCCTCCCTTCTTTCCCAGTATTTCCCCCCTTCCCTTCCTTCTCTCCCTCTTAATCACTCATTTCCTGCCACCTCTTATCCCTTTTCTCACATCCTTTACTCCACCTCTTTACCCCTCACATTTTCCCTCCTCCCTCCCATCCCCCTTCCTTTGTCTTCCTTCCTTTCTTTTCCTAATTCCCTACCCTCTTCCCCCATTGCTTACTCTCCTTCTTATCCCTCAGCAGCTTTCAATCACTTTTACAAAGACTAGAAACTGATTTTTATTTTATGAGCTTTCCAGAAAGGACTGCAGGATACTAAAATAATTCTTTCCACAAAAATTGGATCCTTCAGAATTAATAGAATTTTGGTTCCTTTTGAAATTGCATGGTTGTTTTTCTTTCCAAATGGTGCAGAGCTTTTAATAGAGTAATCACATTATCTGTGCAACTCATTAATTAGTTAGCAAAGAGAGCCATGGCAATCCTGTCTGGAAAGCTTTTATGAAAGATTGTCACAGATACAGGATCAGAGTAACAACAAGGATTCCCCAATACCTAACTTTTCATTTATTCGTTTTAAAGTCCTTCATAGATTTAAGGAATTAATTGATACACCTGTCTGAATTGACCAGGCTATTTTGTCTACTACAGATTGTAGAGGTTTTATGAAATATGTGATTAGTCAGTTTTCCAAACCCTCAAAGGAAACATTTAGAGAAATTGACAACTGTAGCTGAGATCATGATTTTCAAAGCTTCTCCAAGCTTCATAGAATTCTAGTAAATATTTGATAAATATTCAGACCTAAGAAAGATTCAGGGTCAATTGTGTAGGAGGCAGAAAATGAATGTACTATAAATTGTTACTGAAAATCACCTATAGACACAATTGGCCTCTTTAAAATATAAATTTAAACTTTAACCCATCCCCATGTAGTTTTCCTTTAAAATTGTATAACTGAAACAGCACTTCAAGAGCAAAGTTTCTAACAAAGTGATCTTTCCTTAATTCTAGATTATAATCTAGAATTTAGTCTCCTTTACACAGTAAGAGGTGGGGGAGTGGGGGAGGGGGATAAAAAGAAAAGGGAGATTTCGGCTCTTCTCCACGCTATATTAGCAATCAGATCAGAGATAAGACTGTGCTTCTTTTCAAATTGTCAGTATTAAGTGTGTTTCTTCAGTCATACCCACGCATTTATTCAATCATTGTTGAGCGGCTACTGTGAGCACAGCTGTATACGGCATAAAATGTTGAAAAAGACCCTCAAGGAGTTTATAAATTAGAATGTAGGGGGAAACACATCAAATAGAGATCTACAATATTAGGCAAATGTGATTTCTCGAGAAGAGATGCAAAGCATTGTGGGAATTAGGATTGGGGTGGAAAATCAAAGTCAGCTTCATGAACTGAACCTTGAAAAATGGTAGCATTTCCCCACGCAGAGATGTGTGAAGACGGAAGGAACTGTTCATACAAAAACATGGAAGCAGGGAAGTAGGTAAGAGTGAGCATTACAGTTTGATTGGAAAGGGGGGTAATGGAAGGAATTAAGGTCAGCCAGGGCCATTGTACTGACAGCCTTGAATGTCAAGCTAAGGAGAATGGAGTAAAGTCCCAGGCAATAAGGAGCCTCAAAGGCAATTTGGGGAATTCCAAAACTTTTATTCCTTTTTTATCCTATTACAATAGTTATAAATAAATCATATAGTAATAAATATAGAGTAAAAAGAGCAAGTTGAAGATTACACACAGTCTGATGCTTTTTTTTATAAAGTTCAAAACAAATAAAACTAACATATTGTTTAGGCATAGGAATGTGTGTGGAAGGGGTAAGTGTGTAAATAAAAGTTAGGTAATGAGTCACAAAATTCGGAGTCTTGGTTATGTCTAGAGAGAGATGGGGAGGAGCGTAGGTAGATGTCATGTAAATTATTATTCTCAATCTTAAAGTTGGTAAGTATTTGTTCACAGGTGTTTGTCCATGGATGTTCATTGTATTATTAAGCAAGCAAATAAAAGAGGGCTCGAATTTACCAATGATAACAGTGTGCCATAAACTAAGGAGTATGATTTATCCAATTCTGTGTATTTGGGGTCCAAAGTGGAATAAAAGGATACTATAATACTATATAGGTTTCTCCCACTTGGCTTGCACTAGCGGTGAGTGTTTATTTTTCCTTCCACTTCTCTTCTGGAAGGCAGGTGAAAAACTAACTTAGGATATGCATGAGTGAAAAATCATCAAACTCTTATCTCTGGGATAGTCCCATTCCTAAGGAAAGGAGCTTCCTGGACAGAAAAGGTGGTAAGGAGGAAGGCTGCTTGGACTGACAACCTATATGTGAAGCACATTTAATACACAGGGGGGCAGCTGAGATCAAAAGATGCCTCCATGTGAGCTGCCTGGCACTGTCAGAGTCCTGAATTTGAAGTGTTCTGTTCTATTTGCAGAGTGGGGCTTCTCAGCCCTGGCTACGTACCTAAATCACCTGTGGAGCTTTTAAGAAATACAGATATTCATGCCCCACACAGACCTACTGAATCAGAACCCCTGGAGGAAGGACTGAGGTATATATATTTTCAAAAAGCTTAATAAGTAATACTAAAGTACAGCAAAGACTCAAAAACATTTCCTGCAGAGTGTGCTTAGAAACTTTAAGTGGGTAGCTTGTTATGAACATGGATTCCAGGGTCCCAGAGATTCTGATCTAAGAAGCAAGGGAAAGGGTCTACGAATCTGTATTTTTAATAAGCACCCTTCAGGTGATTCTGATAAAGGGACTTCCCTAGACCACACTGAGAAACATTGCCCCAAAGGTTCCAAAACACTAGGGCCTCAGGGTGATTATTCTGTGTATTTGCTTCCATGGGCTGCCATAACAAAGTTGCACAAGCTGGGTGACTTAAAACAACAGAAATTTATTCCCTCAGGTCTGGAGCCTAGAAGTCTGGAATCAAAGCATCAGCAGGGCCGCAGGCCCTCTGAAATCTGTAGGATAGATCTTTTCCTTGCTTCCTCTAGCCTCTGGTAGTTGCTGGCAATCCTTGGTGTTCCTTGGCTTTTAGATGCATCACTCCAATTTCTGCCTCTGTCTTCTCTGTGGGTGTCTCTGTCTTCTCTTCTTCTTATAAGGACACCAGTCATTGGATTAGGGCCAACCTAATGACCTCATTTTGACTTGATTACATCCGCAAAGACCTTATTTCCAAATAAGTTCATATTCACAGGTACTCGGGGTTAGGACTTCAACATATCATTTTTGGGTGACACACTTCAACCCATAATACTGTTTTAAATACTTTTTTAAGAAAAAAAACAACCAATAAGACAGATTAGCTATGTTCTTTAGCTGGGCTATCTAGAGAGGAAAAACAATAATTAACTCTCAAAGCTTGGTGCACAAAAAAATCACTTGAAAAGCTTATGTTTAGAATGTATATTCCTGGGCTTTGATCCCAGATGATAATCAAAAATCAAAATAGATGTATCTTTAAGTATAGCAAAAATGTTTCCTAGGCTATTGCTCCAAATGTTGTAGAAAGATACTCTCTCTCTCTCTCTCTTTGCTCTTGTTTCTTGTGAGCCAGGTGGCTCTGCATGGGCGATAGGGCAGTAAGTAGGTAAACTAAGAAACATGCAGATTATGGAAAATATAGTAACATGGGCTAGGAAATATAAACTTTAAGCTGAAGTGCTCCCAGCTAGGGGCAAAATTCAAGATGATAGGAAGAGTAATGTGATTGTTGGAGCTATTTCTATGAACATTCCTTGGGTAAGTTAATAAGAGACAGAACTAGGCTACATTGTCAGCATAGAAGTGTGACAGGTAATGGTTGTTTATATTGTTTATTTTAGTCACCCCATATTCAAAATTCACATTTGAAATGACAAGCTAAATCATTTTGGAAGGCTTCAACAATAAATAGTTGACCCTATTTACACACTGGAATGTTTTTGCCAATTAAGACAAGGTTCTGTCTTTACCAATAATGAAGGATGCAGTTATTTGCTCAGAACATGCATATCCTCTCAATTCCTTCTGGTTTACAAATACTGGGGGAAAAATGTGTATTCTCACCCCACAGATCTCAATGAGAGAGAACGAAAACAAAATTGGGAAAAGCCTGCATTTCTGAACATTCTGTGATTAGTTATGGTGACAATTGGCACTGGGACCTGGAGATGGAAAAACAAATCCTTAAATTTAGGTCTCCTTTGTTTCAGCGCTAGGCTTTCCCGATTAAGCTAGATCAATGGTTCTCAGTCCTGGCTAACTTTAGAGTTACTTGGGGAGCTTTTAAAAAATAGCAGTGCTTGGGCCCCATCCCAGGCATACTCTGTCTCAGGTGGTTTCCGAGTCCTACTGTGAAGTTCTATTGAACGTTTAGGACTGGGGAGCTTTGAAATAAATACCCCATCAACCATTAAGTCGAAGTTCTGGAGCCTTTCCTATCCCTATTGAGTACTTAGATAGTCTGGTGTGTCTTACCTTTTAATAAATATCCACAAACTAAAACGTTCAAAATTGGAAGGACATTTTAAACTAGAGTTTGCTACTAGTTAACATTTCAATTTCTTCACTTCTTTTATACATATTAATGCATCTGTTTCAGAGAGCTAATCTTTATTATTGTTGATTTCAGGAATTAAAACTGTTGCTATGCCCAAACATTTAAACTATCCTTCACTTGCTTTCGAAATCCATCTAATTTCCTTAGATGCGTGAATCTTTTATTTTTGTTTGATTTTCAGGAAATAAACTGTTGAGTTAGAGCAAATCCACTAGCTACTGTGTAAAAACCTAAACTCCTCAGATTACAATTACCAGTCTGCAACTTCTGGCAGGTACCTACAATCGTCCATCCTTAGAAATTCAGAAAACATACACGTCTAAAGATCAGAATACTGAGTTAAAAGCCTTTGGAAAGTCCCTTACAACCCACCTTGAGTCACTAGATTAGCAACAAGGGTGAAGATCAGATGCTGAGGATTAAAAAACCCCTTAAAATTCCTCCCAACAAACATATTATAAATCTATTATAGTACTCAGAGTTTCTTGATCACTGTATGTAAAGGGAGCCTTTCCCATCTACAAATACATATTAAAATAGGTTGGAAAATAGAGTTCTTGGCCCATACAGTATTGTAAGCATTTGAGTAATCTTATTTAAACTAGAGAGAGGTGTGAAATAGTTATGAAATATGTTAATGGAATGTCATAGAACCTATGAGATTGTTGCTGTCTGGAACGGAGGTGTGCAATGCCATTAAAGCTACTTTCTGTGTGATGATTAGCTCTGAAGTGATTGTATGATGAGACACCCCCAATAAATTCAGAGACTGTTTAAGTGACTGTGGAATGCCTCAAGGGAAATAGAAATTAAATAGAAACAGGCACCAACTCAAGTCTTGAGTGATGACGGAGGTGCATTTTAAGTTCCATGGAAATCTCACTGGGCGGGCCCACTTTCCCACTCTGGCAACAGAGGTTGACACCACTTCAGACAAGTATTCCAACCTGTACATGTATGTGGGCTTGTTCCTGAGCCTCCTGGCCATTCTCCTCATCCTGCTCTTCACAATGCTCCTTCGGCTCAAACATGTCATCTCACCCATCACCTCTGAGAGCACAGAAAGTGTTCCTCAATTCACAGATGTAGAGATGCAAAGTCGAATCCCCACTCCTTAAAGCCAGGGTGAAAGTGAGCTTTAGCGGATCTCAGTGAACCCTTGTACATGAATATCCAGGAAAGCTTGCTTCCTTGCATGAAGCTTCCCATGTAGGGAATCAACAGGTTGTTTATTTAACAAGCTGTTCATGTTTTCTTTCTGTTATTATTCATCTTGACTCTGCTTGTGGGATATCTAAGAGGATAAAGACTCATTCTTTGACAGGAATACAGGAAATGGCAGCTGGTTGGGAGAGCAGGTTCCCATAGTAACCAAAGAGATTCTGGGCTTTGAACAAACCTCAGACCACAGAAATTCATATGCAGTGGTTGTAAAAAACACAGGATACCTGGAAGCTCCAAAAACAAGGAGGGTTTGTCTTCGAAAGGGCTGACTGTTCAAAGAAGGTACTCCAAGAAAAGGACAAGTTTTGATTCAGTACTTCAATCCTAAAGAATCACCTCTACTGACATGAAGCCAAATTATGTCAGAGGTTAACAGAAGGGACCACTAACCCTTTCCCAAAAGAGCAATGATTTGATTATCTTAGGCCATCAGGTTTGTCCCAAATGAAAGAAGAGATTTAAAGAAACTGTTAAAGAGCGAGTTTGCAGAAAGAAGTTTCTCGTAAACAAACCCATCTAGAGAGGAAAAATGTGCATATAATATCTGTGTTAATTCTATTACTGGACTTTTAAAAACTCAGATAATGGTAGATGCATTACTAAAATCTAGAACAATGAGCTGCTTCCAAATCAAGGGAAAATTAAGTCAGAATATTCTCATGATAATGAACCCAACATTATACATGCAGGTTCTTTGCCTTTTTCTCCCTCCCCATCACACCCCAGGATTGAGTTGCACACAAATATGAGCTTGTTGTTTGTTTAAAGGTGGCCTTGGCAAAGAAGACTCAACTGTACTTTAAAGCAGAAATGAAGTGATCTTGGGTGTTTGGTGGTTAAATGATTGTGGCTTAGGACAAAACATTCAAACCTTCTGGGTCCCAGGGTTTTTTGCTGAAAAATGATCAGAGATCTATTTAGTCATCACTAGACTCTTTTTATACCTGAGTATAAGAAAAACGAAGAGAGACAAAGGAGGAAAGGACTAAACAACACCCTCTAACAAATCCTTATTGAGATCAATGTCCTCAAATATCACATTTATATTTCCCAGAAAATGCTTCTTCCTTCCCTATCCCTGCCAAAAAATGAAGTGTTTCACTTATTATCTATGAAAGAAATATATTTTGAAAAATTCCATTCTCATAAGTAGCCCTAGTATGCCAGTAGTAGAGAGAGAATTTAATTTTTAAAATTAGCTTTCCAAAGAGGAACCAAAGGAGATGAGTACCATTTACAAATTAGAATTTAGAAAGCTAGTCATATTCTTGCCACCAAAGGACTAGTACACCTGTGTTAAATTCTACCTGCTTAAAAAAAAATCAGTTCTCCCTTGCACCTAAAAGGTAGTCATCAAATTTCACAGAGTGCTCCCTCAGGAATTGCAGTGGTGTTAAGAGAGAAATGGAATAGATGTTAGATCAATGCCACCTTCACCAGACATGTAGCTTTCTATAGTCTGTAACCAATTTAGATTGGCCCCTTTACTCCGATCTAAATCTAGCTTGGTGGTGAAATTCCCAAGTGCTTTCCACTTTTATACACAGTCATTTGCCAATGCTCCGCTCTCCAAGGGGCTGCAAAGTGTGAAATCCCCACATGCAGAGCTAAACTTAGCAGCAAGGCTGACTCTGCCACACCTGTTACAACTGTGCTCTGTCAGAGATGGCAGCTGCATTCTGGACCATTCAGAACAAATTAGCAGGTAGGCCAAGTCTTGGATAGGGTGTACAGTTCCCTTTTAGGTTATATTTTCCAAAACCCAAAGTGACTCATATTATTACAGCTTGGTGGTTTAAGTTGTACGTTTACTCAACACCCAGATTCCTTGGACCCTTTAAAATTTGAGCTCTTGGCAGCCATACATGGACTTCATCAAAGCCTGGCAATATACCCCAAAACTTCTTAAAGACACACTTCTCCCTTCATGCTAGGCTCTCCCTTTTGTGCCCACAGTATTTGAATGCACTTTATAGTTGAGAAGTCAATGGCTGGATAAATGAAGGAACTGATTCCACTTTCAATGGCAGTGAATAGCAAGATACCCAATACCTTGTTGCTGAATCTGATGAAGACACAGACTGTAAATCTATTCCCTGCCCATGTGACCTCTCCAACCCAAATTTCAGATTAAAACTGCTTTTTAAGGACTGACTTCAAAGAAGAATTCTAATTTATGATTAGGTTACTCCCCTGGAAAACAACCACCCTTTCATCACAACTACCCCAGGGGATCCAGATCTTCACTGAGCATTAACCAAAGCACACAGCACAGATTACACTAAAATAGCAGCATAACCCCCCACAATTTCTAGTGATAACATAAATGGAGACAGTTTTAAGCAGATATGTCATTATGATGACTCACATGGTATTTAATCTTTAGGAAAATAAACTGAATGTTCTCATTATAGCAAACTTACTATAAAGAAAATAAGTTTTCCATTTATATTAAATTATATTATATCCCCCAATGTATTCATTAACATATGTTACTGCTCAAGGAAGCAGCTAGAGTAACCAGTGGGCATAATTTAAATTTATCCTTCTATCCAAAATGCTGACTTGGCAATTTCCTCCCCTTCTCCCACTGCCCCCAAAATTGCACGTTAGTGGATATATAAACAGGTAAGTTATTTATATATAGGTGTACTCTGTTTTAGGATGAAAAGAATACTTCACTTTTTGTTTTGCTGAACCATATGAAATTGCCATTTTTGTAGGCCAAAAATGCTCAAATATCCGCAATTTCATATAATTCAACCTAATATAAAGACTCACCACATGAATTCTTTAAATAGTAAATGTTTTAAAAGTATGTGTTTAAATATGTTTTAATATGTTTGAAAATAATTCAATTTCTAAAAATGTACTTTGCATGCACTTCAGAATAATGGGTTGCATAAAACAAGGTATACTGTAAAAGGCTTATGTATTATGTATTAGGCAGGAAATACTAAAGTTAATCAAGTAAAGATGGATTCATCCAGCCTAACCTTTCCATCCATGCCAAATCTGAAGCTTTGGACTCATAACTGAGTTTGACCGCTGCAGATCCCACTGTACTTACTAAGTAGGTATAAGGGGTCCATTTAATGCATTTAAATGGTTATATTTAGTAATACATTTTATTTACCTGAGTTTGTACAAAGAACTTTTTTAAAAAAATGAAGAATAATGTGGAAAAAATTGGGTTTCTTTTGTTTGAAATCATTAATATTTGAAATAGATTTATAATGTATAAAAACACAAATATATTTGCATTAATATTTAGCATGTCATTTTTGATCCCTGGACAATAAATGGTAACTGTTTGGTTTGCTGATAACACACATCTATTGTCTGAAGAATGTAAAGAGAATGACATTCATCTCTTCATCCCAATATAAATTGTAACAATTGCACATTTGTGAAACTTATAATTTTGAGGTCTCATTATTTTTCCTTATTCCCTGATTTCCCAGTTTTTATTCTCTCCCCACTTGAAAACTGGTGAAAAAATGAATGACTCCCAGCTGTCAATGAGTGTGACCTGAGGGGAGAATGACATAAGGATTCTAAAATACCAATAGCCTTCCACATCCCCCACCTTAGGATGTTTTTTTAAATGTAGCTTCCATTTTGTATTTTCTCCATTTGATCCTCATAGCAACCCTGTGAGTAATGACTTGAGGTTTTATGAAGTCTATTTGACAAAAGAGGACACAGGTACAGAGAGATTCCTGAGGCATTCATGGTTACACAGAGGCAGAGTCAACATTACACTGCAAGTCTTTAGATTCCTAGTTTAGTATTCATTCCACTACACTTTGCTTTCAGAGCACTGAATAGATATTTCAAAGCTATCCTATAACACTCCAAGTTCTGCAAATAATAATTGAGCTCTGTAGGTGATTAACTCCCTGTGTCCAATAATTCAAAACAAATAAGCATAATTCTACCATCTCTTCAAATAATTTTGTAGCTGCAGTAAGACACATTAAAAGGCTGTGGGAAAGTTTGCACAAAGGCACACCTTGCAGCTTTAATTTACATGGATGAAGGGAATAGGCAAAAATATGGATGGATTATCACCCACAATGCAAATCCCAATCCTCTGATTGTTGAATTTAATGTCCACAGTCAATGCTGGTTCTTCATATGTATGATTGTTATCTCTTTCTTCCCCACCCTCCAGAAATGACAACACCTACTCTTAGCAATAGTGTTCTTATTTAAAATTGTATAAAGTTTTGAGTATGCACAGCAATTCCATTTGTGCTCTATGATAAAAGCTATGATATTAAAAGGGAAAGAAGGTAATTACTGACTAGAGAAGCTTCCTCTAGCCACAAAGAATGAATTGTACTTGTAGAAAAAAGATACAAGAACATGAAACACATGTAGAGTAGAAAAAGGAAATGCACATAATAAATATAGGTGAGGAGATTTTGAAGAATAACTTGACCAATTCCAGGTATTCCGATTCATTTTTATATCAAGTATTTATTGATTAAATCATACAATAATAAAAGATACAGATTACACAGCATATTGGGCCAGTCTCTGCAGGGATCTAACATTTGCAATCAAAAAGTTTACAATCTGGCAAAAATTATAAATTCTGAAATTCACTCATTTATTCATTCATTCAGTAAACATTTATTCGGCACACAGTCTACGCCCTGGTCAAGGTTATAGCCTACTAGGATGGACAACACCAACCAGATAATCACAAGCATACCGTGTTATAAAGGAGAAGTATAGGGTTCTTGGGTACATATAAAGTGGAGCAGATGCTGCCTAGCCTGGCCTAGAGTGGCAGGGAAGACTTTAACTAAAAAAATAATATCTTGGCTAAAATCTAGTGAATGAGTAAAAGGAGAGAGTAAGAAAACATTCCACAGAGAGAACCGCATGTGTAAAGGTTCTGGGGTCAAATAAACTTGATACACTTGAAGAAGCACAGTAAATGAGGGGGAGAAGTCTCCAAAAGGATGGAAAGGTTGACAGGGACCAGAACATGCAGGGCCTTGTGGGCAGTGCTATAGATTTTTAACTTTATTATAAGCATAGAGAAGAGAACTCTGGCAGCAGTATAGAGAATGGATTGAAGAGGGGCAAGAGAGGATGCAGGGGGATCAGTTGAAAGGCTGTGACAGTGATTCAGGAGAAAGATGATAATGTCTTAGACTTATCACTCAGCAAGTGGTAGTGGGTAGGGATAAAGAGAAGTTGACAGCCTTGAGATAGATTTAGGAGATAAAATCAGCATTACTTGGTGATGAACTGGCTAAGTGGTGTAAGTAAGAAGGAAGAGTCTAGAATGATTTACAGGCTTCTGGTTTGAACAAGGGTCTGGTGACTCTATTCACTGAGATAGAGAGCAATGAAGGAAAATCAGGTCAAGGAGAAGGTGAATTCAGTTTGGGACATATTTAGTTCGAAATATCTTTGAGATATCCAAATGCAGATGTTAAGTAGGTGGTTAAATATAAGGCTCTGAACTCAGAAGAGAGGTTTAGGCTGAAGACATAAATTTAGGAGGTGTTAATGGATGAGATTTCCCAGGGAGGGGTTATAGAGTAGAATGAGGAAGGAATGACAATAATGTACATTGAATATTCCCAAACATGCTCCTCCCCTGTTTTTGGAGGGTTAGTCACTTGTCAAGCAGGGTTGAGAAAGATTAGGTTTAAGGGTTCTCAAACTAAGGTAGATTGCCCAGAGATACTTGGGAGCAAAAGAAGTAGAAGAGTGAGTCAGAGCCAAAGTCCTTGGGGGATATGTAAGACCCCAAGCTGAGGAGACCAAATACAAACATTAAATACAAAGGTTAGGAAAAGGACCATAAATGAGAGGGAAATAGAGCCAATAATTAGAAGCCAGAAATCAAGGGAGCAGTGTAGGTACATGTCAGGAAGAGGGTCCTGAGAGGTTGCAGTGAACAAGGGTGTGTTGTCAAACACAGGTATATAGTTGTATTGATCATGGTTCTGGCAGAAAACAGATGGCATTCTCAAAAAGGGTGGGTAAAGAAACTTTAATAGAGGAACTATTTACAAAGGAGTGGGCAGGATTAAGGGATCAATAAGAGATGACAAAACACCCGAGGACTAGCAGCAGCCAGAAGCTATTACTACTAGGCTTGAAAGGGGAAGGAGAGGAAGCTGTAATTGGAATCTGGCATGCCATGTAGCGGTGGGAAAGAAACTGACAATCGGTAGCCTTAGCTAGAGTAACAAAGCCAGCAGGGAGCTGAAAGAATAAATACCCCAAACACTATCTCCTCCACCTTCCATTCTGCTAGTGCAGACTGAACCCACTTAGAAGCCAGAGGGCAAGCAATCCCAGATGATACAGTTTGTAGAGGTCAACCTCCAAGAGCAAAGAGCAGGGTGGAGAAAGCTCATGAATGGATATGGAGGAGAAAACAGAAAATATCCAGCACAGAAATAAATAGCCATGTTGGGATGGCTTAAAAATCAGACTTGAGGTTCACTTTATATGATTTTACCATAAAAGAGACAAAACATGCTATAGATTTTCAAAAGAAGTGTATCATTCAGAGGTCAATCAGAAAAAAATCAAGACTAGCTGTTTCAAATAGAAGGAACTTAATACAAGGAATTGATAATGCATGTGACAGTAGACAAATAGGGTCTCCAGATAGTGCCTTCTGGATAAAAGAAAGAAAAAGAAAGGAAGGGAAAAAAAAAAGACAAATAGGGGATGAAAAAGTAACCTAGAGATTAGCAAAAGAGAAAGAAAGCTACCACTAACCCCAGGGTTTAAGAAACAATGAAAGGAGGTGATACAACCAGAGACCAAAAGCTGGGCCCTTCTTTGGTCCCTAGAATCATAGAGGGGCCTGCCTGGAGGGAGATGAGATCACAGAAGGGGCTACTTGGTGAAATATGGGCCCTCAACAGAAAGGGCTCTCTGATGGGAACTACAACCGCAGAGGAGAAAGATTTTGAGCCATTTTTGGTAAAGCATGGAGTGATTGATTAATGATGTGTTTTATGGTGGAAAAGATAATGGAGGCATGCATGCCACATATCTTTCATTGTGGACATAGATATATTTCCTTATATCACATCTGTGGAGCATGGGTATATAAAATGTTAGATTAAGAGGTAGGGGCAGAAGTTCTCTTAGGAAAACTAGTCTTTATCTGGCAAAACACTATAATAGGCCATTTTAATTATGGAAAGATAATCCTCAGGGTATAGCTGGGATAAACCATGACAAAAGAAATGAGCAGATATTTAAGGGGTTGTTGGGCATGAACCAGAGGTGGGAGGTAAAGAATACAAAGTAGAAAGGGGACTAGCGACATGGCAGGATCCTGGAGACCAAGCAGAAGAGTAACCAGTGAAGATTCTTCCCTCAGAAGAATAGCAGTGGTGAATGTTCAATTTTAAGACTTTTGCCGTGATGTCCTAAAATATAACCCTCCTCCATGCCCCTAAACTTCATTAAAGTCTGCAGCCCACATAGCCTGGAGATAGCAGTACTTTGGTAAATGAAGGGACTGTGATGGTATCTGGAGTGATAACATGGTGCAGAAAAGAAACCACACACACACAGAAGACAAAACATAGATCAAAAATAGTGAATTTAGTAAAAGCAGGAACTTGAATCCAAAGGTAAATAAAAGAAATACAAGACTTTCCTTTACTCCCAACCTTAGATTCTAAACTCATTAGATGCCCGTAGACAGGCTAATTACATGTCTAAACCAAACCCTTCAAAATTTAACATTTTAAACTACTGGAATATCTAATATTTGTTCAACAATTTAATATATTAATTTGTAGGTGATGCTGAAATCTGCTAGCTAATTCTTACATTGTTTATACTCTAGAGTTCAGACTTGTGGGTAGAGAATGTTCTGGAGAATAAGAGACATTGACATCAAACCTTTGAAGAATTTCCACAATAAAGCAGCAGAAACTTAACCTGTATAGTTTCAAAGGACAGAACTAGGACCAACATATAGAATTTAAAGGAAATAGAGTTTATAGGCAAAGAATTTTGGTTCAGTGTGTTCAGGCTTTCATGCAAAGTAGAATATTATTGAAACAGTTAAAGTAGAGGCTGATGGTCATATCTATCAAAGACAATGATAATAGTAATTGCTAACATACTTTGGAGATTTATTATGTGTCAAGCTCTATGCTTAATATTCTACGTGCACACTTAACAAAAGCCTGCAAAATAGGTATTATTATATCCCTATTTTATCTACAAGATATTGAGGTTTAGAAATGTTAAATAACTTGCCCCAGGTCACACAGCTAATAAGTGATACAGAACTGAGACTCTCACCCGTAGCCAACTGACTCCAGAACCCATATACTACCATATACTACCATAATGCCTACCAAATGCTGTAGAAGTGATTTTTATATTGGCTAGGAAGTTAAATCAGATGACCCGGGGACTTCTATGATTCTGTATGTTTGTGTATGTGTGTGTAAACATGTATGTGTATAAATATGTGTACATATATACCCACAGTATGTGTATGTCTATATCTCCATACATAAAACACACACATGTATTTGTATGTAGCTATATCTCCATAAATAGAACATATATACATATATATTTCCATATATAAAATACCAGAGAAAGAAACTCCTTAATCCAAGTAAAAGATGGCCCTCTTAATAGCAAAAAATCAGCACAAATTGAAATCACTACAAAGTGAGAGGTGGTTTGTAAAATATTGGTTGACAAGACATGGGAAATGACCAGGTCACTATGTTCTAAGTGACCAAGTCCTATGTAGTTGACCAACGTAGAGCTAGATAGCCTGGAAGTTATGACTAGGATGTAAACAGACATCAGTTACCTCAATCGTACTGTAACACTAAACCATCTGTGAAACTGAATCAGAAAGAGGGGATCTACACATCTTAAAAAAAGAGACAAAGAATTGGTCATTGTTTATGAAGCAAAAGCACTTTTTTAAAACTTGTGAAATATTTCAAGCCTACAGAAAAGTGGAAAAAAAAACTATTAGAAAACAAAAAACCATTTTACCTGTGAACCCATTACTATGCTTTGGCAAGTCTTAACATTTTGCCATATTAGCTTCAGATTTTTTAAGAGAAATAAAACATCATAGGCAGAGTTGAAGCCCCTGTATACTTCTCCATGATCCTGTTCCTCTGTCCTAGAGTTAAATAATTTGAACTAAAACTATGTACCCCCACTCTCAGCTTGGACACTGAGGACCCTCCCCTGCCCCCATATACCTTACTCTCTACAATAACATGAGTCTTCCAGGAGACTCTCGTGCAGGAAGATGGTTTGCTTGATTGTTCACTACGGGAACTTCCCGAAAGAGTAATCAGCTTTTCAACAGAAAGTGTCAACAGACAGGTTGTGCCTTAAAACTCTTTGAATATCCTTCCTAAAAATCCTGCCCTTGCTGTTTCCACTAATTCTGGACTGTTATATCATAATCTTAACTCAATCCTAATCAAGTCCCCACATCGAAAGACCCACTCAAAAACAAACTCCCAATTCTCAATAAATTCTGACCTTACCTTTCTTCCTCTGAGATACTACCAAAGCTTTGGGGAGTTGGTATTCTCTCTTACCATGATAAGCAAACACACTCAACATGTTGTGTTGATAATATTGGAAAAGCCACATTCAACCCTATTATTCAGAACTTGCTGCTTATCGTTATAATGTATGATTTAATTTGTTTCACTACATATATATATATCCAAAAGTGATATGTAATAATGTTTTTCAATGCATGTTTTTAAATAATATAAATATAATGTACATATCCTCCTACAACTTATTATGATGGTATTTATTAAGTTTGTGGTATGTATTATTAATTTTCACTGTTGTACTCCATTGTATAAGTATACCACAATTGTTTTATCCATTTTCCTGGATGAATATTTTGTCTGCTATTAATAGAGCTACATCAGCTTTCTTTTGATTAGTATTTGCCAGGTATACATTTTCCATCCTTTTACTTAAAGTATGGATGTTCTTATATTTAGGTATGTATCTTATAAGTAAAATATTAGTTGAATTTAGCTTTATTATTTTATTTCAAAATGTCTGTTTTAATTGGCCCATTTATATTTACTGGGATTACCAATTTAATTGGATTTATTACTATTATTTTGTTATTTTTCTTGTTTTTTCTTTTTTCCACATTTTATTCAGTTGCTTGAGTTTTTAATTTCCTTTTATTCCCTATTTCCCTGATTTGGAAATTAGGTATTCTATTTCTATTATATTAGAGAATTGTCCTAAAATAGTAAGACATTTTATGATATTCAATATAAAGGATAAAGTTCATCAATGTGTCTAGTCTCCTCTTTTGTGATATAAAGAATGCACAGTAGAAATCTTTGAGTCCAATTTCTTTACTCTCATCTTCTATGTTACTCTTTTTGAACATTTTATTTCCTTTTTATTTAATTTCTGTTTTGAGTAAAATAATGCATAAATGAATCTCAGAAACATCATGCTGAGTAAAAAAGTCTTAGACAAATGATACATATTGTATGATCACATTTATATAAACTTCTAGAACTTTTTTGTCCAATATGGTAGTTACTAGGAACATGTGGCTATTGAGCACTTGATATATGACGAATCCAAATTGAGATGTACTATAAGTATAAATTGCACACTGGATTTCAAAGACATAATATAAAAAATATGTGAAATATATCATTCATAATTTTTATACTGGTTACATGTTGAAAATGATAATATTTTGGATACATTAGATTATATAAAATACAATGCTTTTTATTTTATTTTTTATTGATACATAATAGATGCAAATATTTTGGGGGTATAAATGATAATTTAATACATTCATATAATTTGTAAAGATCAAATCAGTGTAGTTGATATGAATCACCTTAAATATTTATCCTTCCTTTATGCTAGAAACATTCAAATTATTCTCTTCTAGCTCTTTGGAAATGTACAATAGAATGTAAACTATAGTCACCCTACTGATCTGTCAAATAGTAGGTCTTATTTCTTCTCTCAAACTGCATGTTTGTATCCATTAATCAACCTTTCTTCATTCTCCCTCCCCGACGCCCTTCCCAGGCTCTGATAACCACCAATCTATTCTCTATCTTCATGAGATCTACTTTTTTAGCTCCCACATATGAGTGAAAACATGCAATATTTGTCTTTCTGTTCTTGGCTTGTTTCACTTAACATCATAACCTCCAGTTCCATCCACACTGCTGCAAATGACAGGATTTCATTCTTTTTTATGGCTGAATAATATTCCATTGTGTAATATAAACCATATTTTCCTTATCCATTCATCCATTGATAGGCACTTAGGTTGATTCTATATTTTGGCAATTGTGAATAATGCTGCAATAAAAAGGAGAGTATAGATATCTCTTTGATATATGGATTTCCTTTTTTTTGGGGGGAGATATATACCCAGTAGTGGAATTGCTGGATCATATGGTAGTTCTCTTTGTAGTTTTTTGAGGAACCTCCATACTGTTCTCCATAGTGGCTATACTAAATTACATTCCCACCAATAGTGTACAAGGGTCACCCTTTCTCCACATTCTTGCCAGCATCCATTATTCCCTGTCATTTTGATAAAAGCTGTTTTAACTGGGATGAGATGATATAACCTAATTAAAAAATGGGGAGAGAGCCTGAATAGACATTTCTCAAAAGAAGACATACAAATGGCCAACAGGTATATGAAAAAATGCTCAACATCATTAGTCATCAGAGAAATGCAAATCAAAACTAGAATGAGATACATCTCACCCCAGTTAAATGGTTTATAAAAAGACAGGCATAATGATGCTGGTGAGGATGTGGAGAAAAGAACACTGGTAACTGTTGGTGGGAATGTAAATAGTGCAACCACTATGGCACAGTATGATTCCTCAAAAATCTAAAAATAGAACTACCATAGGACCCAACAATCCCTCTGCTAAGTATATATCCAAAAGAAGAGAATTCAGCATATCAAGAAGATATCTGCCCTCCCATGTTTATTGCAGCACTATTCACAATAGTTAAGATTTGGAATCAACCTAAGTGTCCATCAATGGATGAATGGATAAACTGTGGTACATATACACAATGGAATATTATATAGCCATGAGAAAGAATGAAATCCTGCCATTTGCAACAACATGGATGGAACTGGAGAACATTATGTAAAGTGAAATAAGCCAAGCACAGAAAGACAAATATTGCATGTTTTTACTCATATTTGGGAGCTAAATATTAAAAACAATTGATCTTATGGAGACAGAGAGTAGAATGATGGTTACCAGAGGCTGGGAAGGGTAGCAGGGAGCGGGGAATAAAGTGAAGATGGTTAATGGGTGTAAAAATATAGTTAGAATGAACAGTATTTGATAACACAACAAAGTGACTATAATCAACAATAAGTTAGGGTAACTTAAAATAACTAAAAGAATGGATTGGAATGTTCCTAACACAAAAATGATAAATGCCTAAGATGATGGATCCCCCAATTACCCTGATTTGATTAATTCACATTATATGCCTGTATCAAAACATTGCATGTACCATATAAAGATGTACAACTATTATGTACCCATAATAATTAAAAATTAAAAAAAATTTAAATGCCATTTATATGGAGAACAAAATTAGAGGACTGATACTATGTGACTTCAAAATTACTATAAAGCCACAGTAAGCAAGACAGCGTGGTATTGGTGAAAAAAATAAACAAATAAATCAATAGAACAGAATAAAGATCCCAGAAAAAGACTCACATAAATATAGTCAACTGATTTTTGGTAAAAGAGCAAAGGCAATGCAATGGTGCAAAGACTGTCTTTTCAACAAATGGTGCTGCAACAACTGGACACCCACATGCAAAAAAAAAAATGAATCTAGACACAGACCTTATACCCTTCACAAAAATTAACTCAGAATGTATCATGGACCTAAATTTAAAATGCAAAACAATAAAACTCCTAGAAGACAACATAGGAGTACACCTATATGACCTTAAATATGGTGATGACTTTTTAGATATAATATCAAAGGCATAATGGATAAGCTGGACTTCATTAAATTTTAAAACTTCTGGTCTGTGAAAGACAATGTTAATAGAATGAATGAGCAAAATACCTGAACAGATATCTCACCAAAGAAGGTATATAAGTAGTAAATAAGTATATGAAAATGTGTTCAACATCATATGTCATTAGGGAACTCAAGTTAAAAGAACAATGAAATATTACTACATATATATTAGAATGGCCAAAATCCAGAACATTGACAACACCAAATGCTGGCCAGGATGTGGAGCAACAGGAACTTTCAGTCATTGCTGGTGGGAATGCAAAATGGTACAGTCACTTTGGAAGACAGTTTGGCAGTTTCTTACAAAAGTAAACATGCTCTTACCATATGATCCAGCAATTGCCCTCCTTGGAATTTACCCAAAGGAGTTGAAAACTTACGTCCAAACAAAAACCTGCACATGGATATTTATAGCAGTTTTATTCATAATTGCCAAAACTTGAAATCAACCAAGATGTCCTTCAGTAGGTGAATGGATAAATAAGTTGTGGCACATCCAGACAATGGAGTAGTTTTCAACACTCAAAAGAAATAAACTATTAAGCTATAAAAGGACATGGAGAAAATTTAAGTGCAGCAAATCTGAAAAGGGTACTGTCTCAATCTGTTTGTGCTGATATAATGGAATAGCTGAGACTGGGTAATTTATAAAGAACAAAAAATTATTTCTCATAGTTCTAGAGGTAGGGAAGTCAAAGATCAAGGTGCTGGCAGGTTCAGTGTCTGGTGAGGGTCCTACCTCTGCTTCCAAGATGGCACCTTGAACTTAAACACTGCATCCAGAGGGGAGCAATACTGTGTCTTCACATGGCAGAAGGCACAGGACAAAAGGGCTAAAGAGTGGCCAAATTCCCTCCATCAAGCACTTTTATAACAGCATTAATCTATTCACAAGGGCAGAGCCCTCATGACCTAAACACGTGTCAAAAGTCCCCACCTCCCAACACTGTTTCATTGGGGATTAAGTTTTCAGCACATGAATTTAGGGGATACATTCAGACCAGGGCAGGTACATACCTATGATTCCAACCGTATCACATTTTGGGATAGGCAAAACTATGGAGACAGTAAAAAAAAAAATCAGTGGTTGCCAGGGGCTCCAGTGGGTGAGATAAAACGGTAGAGCACAGAGGCTATTTAGGGCAGTGAAACTCCTCTGTATGATACTGTATTCGTGGATGCATGTGATTCCATAGTTGTCCAAACCCATAAAATGTACAACACCAAGAGTGAACCTTAATGTAAACTATAGTTTTTGGGTGATAATGATATGCCAATGGAGGTTCATCTGTTGTAACAAATATATCACTCTGGCGGGAGGTACTGATAATTGGGAAGGCTATGCATGCGAGAGTAGCAGGGAGTATATGGGAAATCTCTGTACCTTCCTCTCGATTTTGCTGTGAACATAAAACTGCTCTAAAAAAAGACTATTAAAAAAAAAGGCTGACCCTATAAAACTGCAGAAAAATGCAAATCTATAGTGACAGAAAACAGATCCTTGTTTGCTTGGTGAGACATAGAAAAAAGGGCCCAAGAAAACCTTTTGGTGTGATAGATATGTTCACTATTTTGATTATGGGGATGGTTTCATTCATATATATGTGTATATATACATATTTTATATATATATATTTACCAAATTATGCACTTTGAATATGTGCAGCTCTGATGTTGGAAGTTTTCCTCACGTCTGGTGATCCTTGACTGAATGTTCATATTTAAGAATGAGACACTGAAAAGCTAAAGTTTACTCGTAAGTGTCACTGTAGGATGATCAGACATCAGTTCAAAATTTTTAGCATGATGTATAAAACTTTACATCACTTTGCTTGCTCTACTCGATCCTCAGACCCTACTCCTTTCTCTTTCACAATACACTTCAGCTAGATTATATTCTGTTCCCTCTTCCTGGAAAGCCTCTTCTACCTCTGTACCCTTAGCATCTGGCCACTTAACCTTTAAAACAGCTTTATCTGTCCCCATTATCCAGGTCTGTCACCTTCCTTGATCCCTCCCCCTAGAACACAGTTAATGACTATTTTCTCTGCGTGATCTCAGCGTTTATGATGGTTTATGTTCTTGCATTTAATCCCTGCATTGCAATCCATTCATCTGCAATATGTGAGCACCTTGAGGGAAGACATTCATCTTTACATCCTCAGTAACTAGCATAAACCCTGGCACGTAGTAGATGTTCAGTGATACTGGATGAGTGACTGCACAGCTAAATGTCATACTCTGACTCTTACACTGTACTGTCGCTGATGCTTACAGCTGGATTTGCTCAGTGGGAACGTCTAATTCCATGGCCTGGCCCACTTACTCTGTTCCAACCAGATGCAGTTAATCCTGGTTACCCCCAATGGGGACCTAAAATATATGAAAGGCCTACAGATACTAAGAACATTTTAGTTGTCTTTACTGGGAGGTTGCTTTTAGTAAACAAGTTGTTCACTTATATGACCAAAATATGATACTAACACTGTTCTTTATGTATCCGTTGACTTACCAAACCTTTTCCTTACTGTTCTTCAGGTGTTGAATGCTGAAAATTTATGATTTAGTAGAGCCTAAAATTAGTGGGATTTTATTTTACATGTGGAAAAGAAGGATAATCATAAAAAATTTGGAATAAAACAAATTTGCTCCTAGTACTACTTTATAATCGTTTTCATTTGCTAGTAGAAATTCAGGTTTGAATTACTCCCTTTGCTTTTCACCAAAGTTTATCATTTTATTTGATCATTTATTAAACTGTGTATGTGCTATTGCTATCATAGTAAGGTGTTATAGAAATAGTGGTGATGTCACAAACTCAATATTGTAGCATAATTTTGAAAGTAGAAATGAAAATGTAGATAATAAAGAAGAACTCTTGCTTACATTCAAATATGTATGGTAATTAGGGAAAGAAAGAGCCATATGAAAAATTTTAAAAGCAAAATTTAAATATACTGATAGCTATTTCATAATAATTTAATAGAAGGAAAATTTTTCATGACAGCTGTGCTCATTTATATTAAATTCATGTATATAATCAATCAAAACAAGGTAGTTACACAGTAATGACTAATGTGATAATGATGAGACTCTGAAACAGGGGCAATTAAATATGCACCATTTGCCTTTCATATGTAAATTCCATTACTAACCAAGCATTACTGTTCCCTTGTATTTCTATATAACATTATGATTAATAGGAGTATCAGGATAGAATAACAGGAGAAAAGGTCCTTATGTTGCATTTGCAAATTTATAAGAAGCAAAAAATCCAGATCTAAATCACAGCAGAAAATCTTCCTTACCTGGGCACCTAACAAATAGTTTAAAATGAGAATTCAACCAACAGATTTGTGTCTCATCTACAATTCAGCTATAATTTTCTGGTGAGTATTGATCTGTTTCCTTTTCTCCAGGAGAAAAATGTGCAAAGTGGGGTTTTTTTGTTTTTTTTTAAACTCTCCATTCAAATGAATGTGATTATTTGTATTCTTTCATATCCAGTTATAACATTTGGCCACTTTGCCTAGAATGACTACATCAATAAGTATGTGAATCTACCCCTTAAAGGAAAATGTAGATTTGCTAAGTATTCTGCATTTATTTTACTTAAGTATCAAAAGAGTGGGGAAAGCAAGAGAATAAAGGCACCCCAATTAGAAACTCTTCCCAGTGGCCTAGCATCAAAATCTTTAAAATTTTTTTTCAATTTATTTACTAGCGTCAGTTAGCAATATTCACTTAAGTCTGTCCTTGTATATAATCTTCTAATAAGCACAGTGGAAGGAAAACTTGCCTAGGCTCCATTCCTACCCTCAAGTAGCATATGTAATCTGGATATGAGACATGATTTAATGAAGGAGCACAAAGGCATTCACAAAGGTTTTCTTCATCTCTATAACAGCACCATTTGCTCAGGTCAAAAACATTGGAGATATTCTTGACTACTCTCTCTTACCCACATCCAACCATCAGCAAATCCTGTTGGTTCTACCCTCCGAACATGTCAAAACAACCCACCACTTCTTACCACTTCCACAGCTACCATCCTGGTTCATACTACTATCATCTCTCACCTAAACTATGGCAATAGCCTCCTTAGTGGCCTCTTTCCTTCTGCTCTTGTCTCTCTACAGTCTCTAAAATCCATGTAACAACCAAAGTAACCTTTTAAAACTAAATCAGCTCACATCACTCCCCTGATGAGAATATTCCAAAGGGTTACTATCACAATGGAATAAAATTTCAAGGCCCTACCAGACTGATAAGGTTTGGATATTTGCCCCCTCAAAAATCTCATGTTGATATTTGATCTCCAATGTTGGAGGTGGGGCCTGGTGGGAGATATTTGGGTCATGGGGACAGATGCCTCATGAATGGCTTAATGCCCTTCTCGGGGTGATGAGTGAGTTCTTGCTCTATTAGTTCATGCAAGAGCTGGTTGTTTAAAAGAGCCTGGCACCACCTCCTCTCTCTCTTGTTCCTTCTCTCGCCATGTGATGCACCTACTCCTCCTTCACCTTCCACCTTAATTGGAAGCTCCCTGAAGCCCTTGCCAGTAGCAGATGCTGGTGCCATGTTTCTTGTACAGTCTACAGAATTGTTAGCCAAATAAACCTCTTTTCATTATAAATTACCCAGCCTCGAGTATTTCCTTTATAGCAATACAAAACAGACTAAGACACAGATCTACTCTCTACCAATTTCTCTAACCTCATCTAACACATTCTCCACTCCAGCCACACTAGCCTTCCTGCTGTTCTCCAAACACATCACGTTTGAGAGACTGAATATACAGACAATTGCCAGACCATATTTAAAAACAGAACTCTCACCCTCAATCTGCAGAAACCAGTCCAGGAAGACAATTTACTATCTACAGGTCAGATTTGTAGGAAGTCAGACTACAACCTATAGCAACAAATCCAGGAAGCCAAACAATAATCCCTGTAACATTCAACTTAAAATAGCTCGGATTAATTAATAACTGATTGCTTTCCTAATTTTTGCCCCCACTTCCGATTTAGGACCAACCAGAGAAGGTCAATTATGCACCCCTAACCAATCACATAGGATATGCCCTGTTTCTAATAAGCCTGCCTGTGGCTTCTTCATACCAACAGCCTCTAATCAGGTCATACCTGAAACTGTCTCTTTTTTCCATGATAAAACTCCTCCACTCCTCTGCCTTTGAGTCTCTGCCAAATGTAAGTAATGGTGGCTGCTGACTCCCTTGCTATAACAAGTTCTGAATAAATAACCTCTGCTTGTTCTCATTTGGGTGGTCTCATTTATTCCCGCATGATCATTTGTGCCTCATGGTCTTGATACTTTGTTTCTCTGCCTGGAATACACTTCCCCTTTGCATGCCTGCTTATTTAATGAATTCAGACCTCTGTTCCAAAATGACCTCCTCAGAAAGGCCTCCCCTTGCCACTCTATCTAAAATATTCTTCTCAAAACAACTAATCAGTGATTTTCTAATCAGTGATTTTCAAAAAAATATGTGTTGGCTAGAAATATTCTATAGGCAGCTCCACCCTTGCACAAAAAGGGGTGTAAGAACTTAGTGAGCCCAGCAGCCTAACACCTTCTAAGGAGTACCCATAACAATTCTGAACTTTATCTGAGCCCCATGCTCCTGGAAGGCAGCAACAGTTAAGAATTCCCCCCACCCCTTTATATCCTGGCTAACCTCAAAGGACTACTCTGCTCTCATATGTCTCCTGGATAACGCCCTTGTTTACCAGCCTCAATAGAACTGCAGTCTCGCTTTCTTTTCTTTGAGATGCTCCTCATTAATGAATATTCTCCCTATTGCAGTAGCTTGAATAAAATCATCTCTTTAATTGTCCAGTGCATTTTGTCCTTCACGTCCAGAATTCCTTTCCTTTCCATAATGCCCCTTCCCCCTGCCACCCCCATGTTAATAAGAAAGGTTTTTGTTCCTTGACCCAAGTAGATGAGGTAGGCTTATTGTCAGAACATTTGCTTTGGAGTGAAACTTTCATGCAAGGTGCTTGTTAAAGTGCTCAAAAAGATGGAGCAGGGACTTTTCTGAGCTTATTTCAAAAAATTGTAGGGCTTTCTTTTGCCTGCTTGCTGATAAATGTTTGTACGTGTGGGATAATTCAGTCTAAGACCCCCATTCATTGTAATATACCTTGTAGTAGCAAGGTTATACATGTGAAGACCTATAGTCCTCAACTTCTAAATATTCAAACCTAACTCTTGTGAAGGCCAAATTGGCTTAGGTTAGATTACGACAAAAATATTATAATAAATGGAAATTAATTATTCAGTGTCCACTCTTAATAATCAAATGTGTAAATATCTTTTAATTTCCCTTCCTAGTCTCTCTTTATTGTCCTTTTTATAATGAAAACTGAGATCATCTACACCCTCACAGCTTACTGTCTACATTAACATGACTTTATTCTTCCACTGCCTTCATCAGCATAATTTTACTATTGCAGGAAACTCTTCCTCAGAAAGATAAAAGTTGCAAATAAACTTATCTTACATTCCAGGAATTTCCTGAAAGAACCATCAGGAAAGTCCTGAAAGTTCATTGGTGGACTGCTGGGTCTAAAAATCTTAAACTATTGTATCATGATCCTTACCCAATCATAGCTAAATCCCTTTCCCTGATTGAAAGACCTAACTTAGACTACACTTTAAAATCTTATAAATATCCCAGCTTCACCCTCCCCACTTAATAGATGCTTCTAAGTCTGTGTTGAGGGAGTGCCCCCTCACCCCCGCTTACTTTAGGTAGACTGAACTCAGCTTTGTTTCATCAATAGGTTGTTTTAGTGATATTTGGGGAGCCAGCATTTATAATAAGAATGTTCATAGAATCATTTACAAGCTAGATTTCCTTAGCTTGTTATTTCTCACAAGGCCTTTTAATTCTGCAACCAGGAATTTCTTTCCAAAGAGGTTTCTTATAACCTAAGCTGCACTGCACCTAATCTAAGTCGGAAACTGCGATTTCACATTGTGTAGTTAGCTTTTCACATCTCTCTCTCTCTCTGTGTCAATCTCGTGCGTGCGCACACACACCCTTCTAACCATACACTTGTAGACACAAATCTGTTGGACCAGTTTGAAACCCATGTCAATAGTCCAAGTGAGAGATTGTGAGGACTCTGCCTAAAGCAGTGGCTGTAAGAATGGGAAGAGCCTAAATTTGAAAAACATTAAGGTAAAATTGACAGCATTTTGTGATTAACTAAATTTAACAGTGACAGGGAAAAGCCAAGAATTGCACTGAGGTGTCTCATTTTTGAACATAGTAGAATTATGTCTCATTCAAAAGATCCAGAACATTTCTGTTTTAATTAAGATGTTTGTTGAGCATATGCTATGCGTAAGGCACATGTAAGGAGGAAGAATGGAGGGGAAAAAATTAAGTTAAATTGGAGATTCCTGGAGGACATCAAAGTGGATACAACTAATGAATAGCTAATAACATAGATATAAAATTCAGGGAAGAAATTTATATGACAAAAAGAGATGTGAGAAGCATTTGCATAGAGTTTATTACTGAAGCCATAGGAAAGCATAAAAGATGAGAGAAAAAACTAAAAACGGCTGAAGGGACAGGAAGAAAACTAGGGAAAAAAGTGACGTCACAAAAACTGAAGAAGTAGGGCTCTTTTAGAAATGAGAAATTGGTTAACAAGGACAAATGTTGCAGAAAGATCAACTAGGACTTGCATTTGGCAAATTAGGACATCTTTGGTGGTTTTAGTAAAAATAGTTTAGTAGAGTGGTGGAGGGAAGAATAAATTATGTAAGCCTCATAATTAATCTATTTCAAAGGAAGCTGATAGATTTCAATTATTTTATGTTACTACCTGGTAAGTTTCACTTTGGGAGATTAATGGTATATTGATTGGAACCTCTCAAGAAGACTCTCTTTAATGAAATGGATGGTTGTTGAAAATGTATTTATTCAACTCTGCATTAACCAGAATCTTGGCCATAGAATGTACTTGATAAATGAAATTTAAATTGAAGATAACATTCATTTACCTCTCTTTCTCCATATATATACTTTTTATTTTATATGTATACTTTTTATTTTGAAATAATTAGAGATTCACAGGAGGTTACAAAAGAAATGGATAGGGAAGTCCCATGTACCCATTTCCTAGCCTCCCCCAATGTTAACTTTTTACCCACTATATTACATTATCAAAACCAAGAAATTGATATTGGTACAATCCACAGAGCTTATTCAGATTTCAACCATTATACATGCACTAATTTGTATTCAATATTATCATATATGTAGCCTTGTATAACCACCACCACAATCAGGATATTCAAATGTACCATCACCACAAGACTCTTTCATGTTACCCCTTTATAGCCACACTTGTCCTCCTTCTCCTCATCCCTAATCTCTGGCAGCTACTGATCAGTTCTCCATCTCTATAACTGTGCTCTTTCATGAATGTTACATAAATGAAATCATGCACTATCTATCCTTTTAAGACTGATTTTTTTTCACTCAGCATAATATCCTTGAGGTTCATCCAGTTGTTGTGTGTATTAATAGTTCATTCTTTTTTATGACTGAGTAGTATTCCATAGTATGTATGTACCACCATTTGTTTAAGCATTCACCCTTTGAAGGGTATCTGTGTTATTTTGAATTTGTGGCTATTAGGAAAAAAGCTGTTATGGGCATTCATGTAAAGGTTTTGGTATGAACATAGGTCTTCATTTTTCTGGGATAAATGTCTAAGAGCGTAATTAGTGGGTTGGAAGTTGCGTGTCTGGTTTTGTAAGAAACTGTCAAATTGTTTTCCAGAGTGGCTGTGCCATTTTACATTCCCATGGCAATATATGCATAGGATATTGTGATTTATAATAAGATGTATATATTTAGTCTTTAGGAGCTGAGTTTCCTAGCACTTAGCTTCCCAAACCCTTTGGAATCTCCAAAGTAATACGAGTTTTTTTGGTGTGCTAATGAGATAACTGATGACTGGGGGCTCCTAGATAGCTTCAGGATGGGGGCTGGTGGCCAGGGGAACCAATCATGTGATTAGAGGGTTGGAACTTTCACCCCCACCCCTCACCTAGGGAAAGAGAAAGGGGCTGAAAGTTTAATGGATCACCAATGGCCAATGATTTAATCAATCATGTTTACATAATGAAGCCTCCATAAAAACACAAAAGGACCAGGTTTAGAGAGCCTCCAGGTTTGTGAAGAAGAACACATCCATGTGCTGAGAGGGTGGCACACACCAACTCCATGGGGACAAAAGCTCCTGCTTTTGGGACCCTTCCAGACCTTGCCCTATATATTTCTTTATCTGGCTGTTCATTTGTGTCTTTTAAAATATCCTCGGTAATAAATGGGTAAAGGAAAATAAAGTGTTTCCCTGAGTTCTGTGAGCTACTCCAGCAAATTAATTGAACCTGAGGAGGAAGTTTTGGGAACCCCTATTTTTAGCCAGTTGGTCAGAAGCAAAGGTCACAACCTGTGGCTTGTGATTGGCATCTCAAGTGGGGACAGTTTATGAGACTGAGTTCTTCACCTGTGGTATCTGACACTATTTCTAGGTAGATAGTGTCAGAGTTTAATTGAATTAGAGGTCACCCAGCTCGTGTTTGCTTGGTGTGTGGGGAAAAACCCTCATACATCTGGTGTCAGAAGTTCTATGTTGACTGACTGTGTAAGAGAGTCAGAAAAACATTTTGATTTTTCCTGTCTATAATAAAGCAAGATCTGGTTTCCCCACATCCTCACCAGCATTTGGTGGTATTACTAATTTTCATTTTAACCATTCTGATAGGTGTGTAAGATATTTCATTGTACTTCTAATTTGCATTTCCCTGATAGCTAATGTCAAACATCTTTTTCATGTGCTTATTTGCCATCTGTATACCTTTTTTGGTAAAATGCCTCTTCATATACTTGGTCCATTCTTTTTTTTATCCTTTAATTCTCAGCTGACATGTAATAATTACACATATTTATGGGATCCAAGGTGATATTTCAATACATGTAAACAATGTATAATGATGAAATTAGGGTAATAAGCATATCCATCACCTCAATCATTTATCATTTCTTTGTGTTACGAACATTGCCCATTCTTTAGCTGGATTTATTTTTTTACGTTTTAGTTTTGAAAGTTATCTATATATTCTAAACATTAGCTCTTTCTCATTGTTGACAAAGAATCCTGAGGTTCATAAATTTGGAGTAGAGAGCTTTATTTCTTATAAAGGGTTGCAGCCTGTAGGTTGGCCATCCTGCAGGCTAGGAAGCGTAGCCTCCCACAGAAACCAAAAGCAGATACTTCAAAAAAGGAAGGGTGAGACAAGAATTTATGCCGAATGGGCCAGCTAAGCACACATTTTCAATGGATGATAGGAAGAGTATGAATGTTCATGAAGGCAGTCATGCACATGTGTAGTAAGCAAACATGCATGTTACATATATCCCATGTTCACTTTAGGGTTGAGACTTAACATTTAAATGCATTAAAATTACAGTCTATATGTCAAAAGGTGAAACAGAGGACACAGGCATCCTGTGCACTGCCCCTGTAAACCAGCCAGAATCAGTCCATGATCAGTGGTCTCTTATCAGGAAGGACTGTTGGTCAGCTGTTGCATAAATCAGAGATGAAGCTAGTTTTTTGAAAGGGCTGGTTTCAGCTTAACCCTTATGTAAGCTGGGTGCAGTGGCTCACATGTGTGATGCCAGCACTTTGAAAGGCAGAGGCGGGAGGATCACTTGAGGTCAGGAGTTGGAGACCAGCCTGAGCAATATAGCAAGACCCTGTCTCTACAAAAAAATAATTTAAAAAATAGCTGGATGTCGTGGTATACACCTATAGTCCCAGCTACTCAGGAGGCTGAGGCAGAAGGATAGCTTGAGCCCAGGTGGACAAGGTTGAAGAGAGCTATGATCATACCACTGCACTCCAGCCCAGGTGACAGAGCAAGACCCTGTCTCAAAAAGAGAGGAAAAAAAAAACCTTAGGAAAGAAATTCTAATGGTGGTTAACAAAGGAGTGGGTATAACAAGGTATGTCCAACCTCCTGTCCCACCTCCTGTCCTGTCATGGCTGAGAACTCAGTTTTTAAAGTTTCTCTGGGGTCCTCTTGGCCAGGAGGGGGTTTAGTCAGTTGGGGGGCTTAGGATTTTATTTTTATTTCACATTAGCTATATGGTTTTCTTCCAATATTTTCTTCCACTGTAGTTTGTCTTTTCATTCCTCTTTACAGGGTCTTTCACAGAGCAAAAGTTTTTAAATCTTGATAAGATCCAATTTATCAGTTTTTTTCCTTTTATGGATTATGCTTCTGGTGTCAAGTCTAAGAGCTCTTTGCCTAGTGCTAGGCCTCAAAGATTTTCTACCATGCTTCTTTCTCAAAGTTTTATAGTTTTACATTTTACACTTAAATCTGTGTTCCTTTTTGACTTAATTTTTATATAAGGTGTGAAGTTTAGGTGAAGAATTATTCTTTTGCCTATGGGTGTCCTTTTGCTTCAGCACTATTTGTTAACAAGGCTATTTCTGGTTTTTTATTCTGTTCCATTGATCTATGTGTCTATCATTCTGCCATTACTGTGCTCTTTTGATTATCGCCAATATATAGTGAGACTTAATATCAGGGTGAGTGATTCCTCCCATTAATACACACAAACACACACACATATTTATTTATATTTTATATTTAATTTACTGTTTTATAGTAATTGTTCTGTGGTAGGAATTCCTAATTGTCCCTAACATGGATTATCAAATTGCAAAGAATTAAAATATAATAAAGTATATTTTAAACTTTAACTGTATTAGAAGTCATCTAATATTTATCCTAGATGGACTAATACAATGGAAACAGCACTGGGCTTGGAATCAGGATACCTACCTTTGACACTGATGAGCTATATTACTTTAAGCACCTCTCTTAACCTCTCAGGGTCTAAGTTTCTTCATCTGTAAAATGTATAGGAAGTAGGTGGTCCCTAAATTCTTTTCTAGAAAGATGAAAAATTCTCGAGTTGATGATTTAATACATATGAACTATGTACAGGGCTACTACATTACACAACTCCAGGGCACCATTCACATGGTGTTCTATGTCAGGGCTTGGAAAAGGATAGCCTATGGGCCAAATCCAGGCTGCAGCTTGTTTTTGTAAGTAAAGTTTTATTGGAATCCAGCCATGCTCATTCATTTACATATTGCCTGTGGCTGCTTTCCCCACACAATGGCAGGGTTTCCTAGTTGCAACAGAGACCCTATAGTCAGAAAAGCCAAATTATTCTGGGCAACACATGTTCTTTTGCTTGTCTTTTTAAATTATAGCCATCCGAGAAGGTGTTAAGTGGTATTACACCATGGTTTTGATTTGCATTTCCCCAACGCCCACTCCTCCATTTCAGTTTTGCCTAAACATTTCCCCTAGAGCAGATTTTGGGAAACATTTTCTGTAAAGGAACAGATAGTAAATATTTTAGGCTTTGCGGGCCACATAGTCTCTTTCACAACTGTTGAACTCTGCTGTTATAGCATGAAAGTAGCCATAGACAATACATAGACAGATGAGTGTGGTTGTGTTCCAATAAAACTTCATTTACACAAACAGGTGGTGGGCCATATTTAACCCATGGACCATATTTTCCCAATCTCTTATCTAAAGCTACAGAATCATTGCTGCTGAATTTTTTCTGCATGTAAAAACATGAATATGGAGGGATCACATTTTTATTTATTCAAAAATATTTATTGAGCACATACTGTATGCCTGCATATGCTAGGTGCTAGGTATACAATAGTTAACAAGATGCAGTTCTTGTTCTTAAAGAGCACTTTGGGAAATTCTGAGACACTCTTCCTTTTACTGAAATGGCTTTTTATATTTTTCTGATGCAATTAAAGTTAGCTCTGCTATAGTGATATTATGGTTTTATTACAACAGAAAATAAAACAAAATACCCCACAACTAAAGATCTCAAGTCTCGTGGGAAAAGTCCTTGGCTCAATACATTTTCTCATTTCTTTTTCTTTTTTTTTAAACCACACTAATTATTTAAGGGAGGAAAGTTACTCTAAGCCCATACAATTTCCTTGACTACTTTTACACATAAATTTTAATGTAGTATAATGTTTTAAAACATAAGCTCATTGTGTTAAAAATCATAAGTTTATTTTAGGATGTGAAGTTGATAATCTTTTGGCAAGTTTTCTATGTTTAAACATTTCTGTTATGCCCTTTACACTCAAAGCTATCACTGAGGTGAATAAGAACTGAGTGTACAAAAGAAAACTGAAAGGGTGAAAAGGACAAGGATCTAGTCAAGTATGAATATAGATAATCATATTTTGAATCTTATAATTAATTTAACATGTACAGTCCACAAAAAGTTGCTGGCAGCAATAGAACCATCCTGGATTAAATCAAGAGAGCCTAGGGATAAGAAGTGACATTTAATAGAATTATTATTATAAGCATATCTTATTATTAAGATGAATGAAATTCGTATTTTATCTGAGCTTCTGGACACATACTGAGCAATTGCAAGACTATTTAAACAAATAAACCACCAGAAGCCTTCCAACCAGGTTAATTCCCTTTAATTAGACAAGAACTTAATTGAAAAGATTAGTCTTTACAGAGCTATCACTTTTTGTAAACTAAATTCTGTTCTACAAATAAAAGAGATTAAATTCAAAGCAGAGTATAGGGCAGGAGTATAGCAACCAGGATATCTATCTGTGCACCTGATCCATTGAGTAAGCCTGCAGGAAATACTTTAAATCCTTAGTTCTAGATTGACGAATGGAGGGATGGATAGATGGAAGAATATGTGATAAAGCAAGTAAAGTAAAGATGTAAAAATGTAAATTATAGAATACAGGTGGTGAGAATATGGATGTTCCCTGTAAACTTCTTTCACCTTTTCTGTATGTTTGAACATTTTCATTGTAAACTATTGGAAATAAGAAAAATCCTCAGTTCTGTATAACTTGTAAAAACAGCATCATATTTCCACTTTGACAATAAAAGACAGTTGTGTATGTATGTACGTGTGTGTTGCCTGACATCTAACCAACTTGCAGTACCTGTAATACATTTTTAACTTACTCCAATATTTTATCTCTGATTTAGCACTTTGGACTGGAAGGGATAGTGGATATGGCATTCCTTCATCATCATCATTTATGCCAACTCCCCTGCAATTAGGAAAGCAACCACAAGACCAATCAGAAGAGAGTGTGCTGGAAGCTCCACATCACCAAGCTTTATAAAAATGATTCCAGAGTTATAGTTGTTAGTCCATCAAACCAGAGCAATGGCAGAGATCACTATCTGTATGGATGACAGAGGGGCCAAATGTCTTAGGAGTAAAGAGGTAATGGAAAAAGAAAAGATTCCTCAAACAAATACTTTATTCTTAGTATTTAGTTGGCAACTTATCAAATTATATGTTCATACCATGAAGGAAAAAAAGGGTGTCAAAAGCATAACTGTCTTTTCTTATGGAATATTGTCAGTTCCTGATCACTAAAGGGGTTAATAGTCAAGGCCTTACCTAGAAGCAGGCTGGCTAGAGATATGTGGAAATAAATCTGAGAATGAGGGTTAGATATAGAGGACACAAACCACAAGATGCAGCCAGGTACAAAAGTTCTGTGAAGGCAGAGATTTTGGGGCTGTTTCTATTCACTGCTATACCCCCAGGGCCTGAAACAGAACCTAGCATATAGTGCTCAATAAATGCTTTGTTGACTGACTGACTGAATGAATTCTCTTCAATTGATTAGATTGTAAACCCATTTAGGGTATTGCTATGAATTTAATTGTGTCCCCCTCCAATTCACGTCAAAGCCCTAATCCCCAATGTGATGGTGTTTGGAGATGGGGCCTTTGGAAGGTAATTAGGTTTAAATGAGGTCATGAGATTGGAGTCCTCATTATGGGATTAGTGCCCTTATAAGAAGAGACACCAGAGAGCTTTCTCTCTCTCCTACCCCCAATCCTCTGCCCCCATCCCACCATGTAAGGACATAGCAAGAAAGTGGCTGTCTACAAGCCAGGAAGAAAGCCCTCACCAGGAAACTGAATTGGCCAGCATCTTGATCTTGGACTTCCAGTCTTTAGAACTATAAGAAATTAATTTCTGTTGTTTAAGCCACTCAGTCTAGGGTATTTTGTTACGGCAGCCCAAGCTGACTAATACCAAAATGAACCATGGCTTGTCTCTTATCATATTAAAAAGAACCAAGTGGTCTATCCCCCAAAACCATATGTTAAATAGAATCTCAGTGAGATGCAACATGTTTTTTATCGTACATGTGTTAAGATCTCTTTCTCTTAGCTTCCAAATTGTTCATTCAGTAACTTTAACAGCTTAACACTTTAAACTAGATGTGGTATATATTTTCGAAAAAGAAGGGGAAAAAAAAGGGAACTTCTACTTTCAGATATTTAGAAAACTAATAGTTCCTATTTGTAATTTTAAGGCATTTAGGCAGCCTTGTGTATACACCAATTGACTATTTTATGCAAAAATTGCCTATATTTATGTTGCTATGACTTTTGGATGACTGGTAGAACTCTTGTGAATCAGGAAGTATCAGCAATTGCTGTTCCTGAAAAAGAAAAAAAGAAGGGGGCGGGCAGGCGGGAGGGGGGTGGAGGGGCTGGGAAAAACTCTCACTGAATGGATGCGGGGAGCACAGTTTGGGGGATGACCACAATTGTAGCTCTGACACGGGCAGTGCATGGGCAATATATATAGCCAAAGTGTTGTACCCCCATATATTCTGAAATAAAGAAAAAAAAGAAAAAAGAGAACTGATAAACTTGCAAATTTTCACTGACTGATATAGAGCTTATAATTCATTATTCATTTATTTAATCATTCAACAGATATTTAATGGATGGCTATGACGCTCCAGGAACTGAGGTAGGCCCTGGGACATGAAACTGAGACTTGGTCCATCTCCTGAAGGAGCTCATGGCCTAGTAGGGGACAGTGAGATAAGGATAGCAACCATCACAGCATAGTGTGATGGAAAAGTACCCTGAAAGAAGAATGGAGGAATGGTCAACTTGGCCATTTTGCTGGTTTAATTGATTAACAATGATAATTCTAGAGTCGTTTTCATGTGGGAACAGTTTTGCAAAACTATGAACCAGTTACAGTACTTCATTTTAATAAAAGATATAATACATATTATTACTTGGTTAGTGAGTGTACACAATTTTTAAAAGCAAAAATGAAAAATAAGTTATTACAGACGAAATATGAGCTTAAATAAACAGTACAATTTTTAAAGTGGCTTTATTGCAATATAATTCACATACAATAAAGTTCACCTTTTAAAGTATACAACCCAGTGTTTTTTAGTGTATTCACAGGGTTGTGCAACTGTCATCACTAATTCCAGAATACTTTCATCTTCCCTAAAATAACTCACACTCATTAGCAATAGGTCCCCATTTCTCTGGGAAAAAACCTCCCTCCTATCCCTGAGCAACTACTAATCTACTTTCCTTCACTGATTCTGAACATTTCATATTAATGGAACTATACAATATGTGGCCTTTTTGTCTGATCTTTTACTTAGCATAATTTTTCAGGGTTCATTCATGTTGTAGAATGTGTCAGTACTCCATTCTTTTTCATGGCTAAATAATATTCCACTATGTAGATATACTACAATTTGTCCATTTATCAGTTAATGGACACTTGGGTTGTTTCTACTTTTTGGCTATTATGAATAATACTGCCATAAATATTTGCATAAAAATTTTTGTGTGGGCATATGTTTTCAATTCTCTTGGGGGTATACACCAAAGAGTAGAATTGCTGGGTCATATGGTAACTCTGTTAACTTTTTGAGGAGTTGCCATACTATTTCCCACAGTGGCTGCACCATTTTACATTCCCACCAGCAGTGTATGAAGGTTCCGATTTTTCTACATCTTCACTAACACTTGTTATCATTCGTCTTTTTGATTAGAGCCTTCCTTGTGGGTGTGAAGTGGCATCTCATTGTGGTTTTTATTTGCATTTACCTAATGACTAATGATGGTGAGCATCTAAGCTTGTAGTTATTGATCATTTGCATGTCTTTGGAGAAATGTCTTTTCAGACCCTTTACTCTTTTTTAAAGGGATTATTTTTCTTTTTATCATTGAATTATGTTAGTCATATATTCCAGATACAAATCACTTATGACACACGTTTTTTGAAAATGTTTTCTCCTATTCTGTGGGTTATCTTTTCACTTTCTTGATGGTATTGCTTGTAGCATAAATGTTTTTAATTTTGATGTCATCCAATTTGCCTTTTTTTCTTTTGTCACTTGTGGTTTTGGTGTCATATGTAAGAAACCATTCCCTAACCCAAGATAACAGCACAATTTTTAAACTACAGGTCAAATATAACAAAGTACTCAAAACATTGGTACCTTCACAACTACCTGTGATTGCTAGATGTCTCACTATCATTAAATCATATTTATTTACCACTTCTATCTTTTTCAAAGCACTTTTAATTTTACCTGGAGACTCAAACTTGCATTTAATTCAACAAAATATTACAAGATTAATATGGGTCACACTCTCTATTTGATCCCTAGGATTCAAGGATGATTAAAATGGTATCCCTGAGAAAGACACTGAATTCTTACCTAAAATATATTATATTGTACACAGCTATCATGAGGGAGGCAATGTACAGGATGCTATCAGAACACTGACGAAGTAACTTTACTTGGGGTTGTGTGAGGAGTCAGGAAAGGTTTCCTAAACGAGTTCAGCCAGTCAATCAACAAATTACTGAGTATCTATTCTGTGCTAGGTTCCAGCGGCTAATTTTTTCTATTTTTAGTAGAGACAGGGTCTAGCTCTTGCTCTGGCTGGTCTCGAACCCCTGAGCTCAAGCAATCCTCCCGTTTCAGCCTCCACCCAGAGCGCTAGGATTACAGGCGTGACCTACCATGCCTGTAGGTTTTTGCATTTTTAAAGGGTTGTAGCACAAAGAAGAATATACAAGAAAAAAACAGATAGAGCCCATAAAACCTAAAATATTTACTACCTGGTTGATTGCAGAAAAAGTTTGCTGTCCCTTGGTCTAGAGCAGTGGTTCTCAAGTTCGGCTACATATTGAAGTAACTTGAGAAACCTTAATAAATTACAGATGCACGGGTCCCAAGCCTAGATCAGCTCAACCAGTCTGCTGTATGGCCTGAGCGTCAGGATTTTTAAATGCTCCCCAGTTGATTGCAATGTGCAGGCAACGTTGAGAATCATTGTTCTAGAGCAATGCTGTCAAATAGAGCTTCCTGCAACGATCAAAATGTTCTATATACAGTCAGCCCTCCGCATCTGTAGGTTCTGCATCCATAGGTTCAACCAATCGCAGACCAAAAATATTTGAAAAAATAGAAACAAAAATAACACAACAATTTAAAAATACAAATTAAAAAATACAGTGTGGCAACTATTTACATCCCATTCACATTGTATTAGGTATCATAAGCAATCTAGAGATGCTTTGATGTATATGGGAGGATGTGCGTAGGTGCTTGAACATTTGAAATTTGGTTGCCGTGACTGAGGAACTGGATTCTTAGTTTTTTTTAATATTAACCAATTTAAATTTAAATAGCCACATGTGGCTAGTAACTACTGTATTGGACGTCGCAGCTCTAGAGAGAAGGCTGACATAAAAAAATCAAATAATAATGTTTACTGAAAGGTTATGTTTTCTAAGTACTGTTCTAAGTATTGTACATGTAACAACTTCTTTACTCCTCACACAACCCTATGATCTAGGTGCTATTATCATCTCCATTTTACAAATGAAGAAACTGAGAAACAGAAAGGTTTAAAAGAGAGGTTAAATAATTTGCCCAATTGTATAGTTACTAAATGGCAGAGCTAGGATTAGAACTCGAGTTATTTGGCTCCAGAACTCATGCTCTTAATAATTTCACAAAACTACTAATTAGTTAAATTATAATAAGTGCACAGAGCATGGCTGTCAAAGCTGGAGGGTGGTATGTCTAAGACCTACAGTGAAACCTAATACATCTGTCCCACTGGCTTTAACATAACAAAGGGAAACTGAGCAGAGAGGTCTTTTTCAAATTATTTATATTTATTATGGAATTACTCAACATAACAAAAGACTATCCAATATAAACTCTAATCTAAATAAATTTTTCTATTAATACACACACGAGTCAGGCATATTTCTTTGGGGTAGAGGTAGGCAATACCTTAACTTTAACCTTAACCTTTAGATTGGTGCCTGAATGGTCCATTGGTTGCTTTTCAGGTGTGGATGTGCTCTCCTTCTCCTGTGGCTACTTAGGCTATCTTTGTGGATAGGCTCTGGTACAAACACTCTTTTCAAAGCAAGCTCAAGAGCTTCCAGCCAGAGGCACAACATTCAAGCCTTAGAAGAGTGGAGGGCCTGCATACAGCCCTGCAGTGGGAACAAGTGCCATCAAGCTACGCACCCTCAGTGTTCTTAGAAAACCTTAATATATTCATCTTAGGTATGCTGATTGAGTGCACAGCTAGCTCTGTTATTCCCATCCTTCTGGTAAAGGTTTTACATATATGCAAATCAGGCAATCTTATTAGGTTGATCCTAAATGTGATTAGTGCCCTTCTGGCTATTCTATCCCCATCTGGCTGTAGGTTTTACAAATAGGTAAATTAGGTAACCCTGATATTGATTTAGATTATATATAGTGACCCTTGCTTGGATGTAGACAGTTCTTATGTGTTGGTAGCGATAAGGTATTATGACCAGAACTGGGATTTAGAATTGTAATTCTCTCTCTCTCTCTCTCTCTCTGTCTCACACACACACACACACACACACACACACACACACAGAGAGAGAGAGAGAGAGAATACAAGTAACAAGGAGAAGTACAAAGTTTAAGTTTTTCTTTAAAAACTTGAGCATCTCCTTTGTTCTCTGGAGCATCCCCCAACGTAACTTGGAAGTATGTCCCCATCTGCAGTCCTGAGTTTATTGGCCCAAATAAACTCTATGTTAATTTTTGCTTCAGCTTCTTCCTTTTAGGTCAACAGTAAGATGGTTCTGGAACACCTTGGGTGCCCAGAAAGTAAAAGAGATTCTCAAAAAAATCATGGGGATCCGGGTGTAGTGGCACATGCCTACAGTCCCAGCTACTCAGGAGGCTCAAGTGGGAGGATCCCTTGAGCCCAGGAGTTCTAGACCAGCCTGGGCAACATAGCCAGACCCTGTCTAAAAAATCATGAGGAAGATAAGTTGCAGATAGGATACTCTTACATAACCATAGTACAATTATCAAAATCAGGAAGCTAACATTGATACATTATTTATTATTTAATATGCAGGTCTTATTCAAATTTTACCATTTGTTCTAATAAAGTCATCCTTTGTAAGATTATCTAAGAGTTTTTCTTTACATTATCCTAAGGTAGGTAGGAGAGACATAATGATATGATGATAAAATACCGGTGTCTGTATGAGGTTGTTGAAAGGGCGGCCTTGCAAAAATAACAGGAAAATATCTAATCCCACAATTTCCCCAATGACAGCTAAAGATCAACCCTATGAGCTCTCTTGCTAACAGGCACCCCGTGGGGCTTCTGTTTTTCAGTTCTGTTTTTCACAACATCTGAAAAAATGCTGAACAGACAAAGGAAATGTAAGTCATTCTCTTTTAAAAGTGCTTTTGAGAATCTGCTTTTTACAGCCTTGGAGAGTTCCTGAAGGACAGTTGCGGGGGGTATAAACTTCAGGCCTCAGATCCTACCCAAAACCATATCTTAAGGGCAAGATCGCTGACGAGATCTTTGACATCCAACAGCCTGCTGCTAAGACAAGGAAGGGATACAGCAAGTTCACACAGCTGCTTCTCTTATCTCCTGAGAACAGGCACTATTTTTTCCCTTTATCTCTTTATCTTTGTCCCCGTAAAATCAGCAAGCCACTTGGCCTCGGCACTGGCACCTACCTTCTCTTTCTTTGGGATGCCACGCTGTCTCCCTGCTCTCTTCCCTCCCTCTTTTCCCCCCCCCCCACCGTTTCACACTCTTCCTCTCTCTCTTTCTAAAAAGATAAAATCAACTTTTTACTTATATATATATCCTAATCTCTGCGTGAGAAATCTTTCTCTTCCCATGCCATGAGCACCTAGTGAGCTTTCCACACTTAGAGTTGCGATTTGAATAAAATTACAGACCTGTTTAATTGTGGCCTGAGGACCAGAACCCAGGTTTCCCAACAGCCTTCCAGTCTTTTGTTCTCTCATTCTAGCCCTATGCCGAAGCAAGCAATTGACACAGGTTATTAATGGTACTAATTACTTGTCTCATTATTTGTAAAGAACATGTTACCCATTACAACACAGGACTGCATTGTTAAATACTGCTTTAAAAAATAACTGAATGTAAAATCTTATATCCTATTATACTCTAAGAACCAAAAAAGGAGCTGAAAATTCTCATAGGAAGTGAGGATCCTAATGAAGGAAACTAAAATATTTCACCCCAAAATATAGTTCTGTGACAAATTTTGAAAAGACTATCTAGAAAACAAACAGAAAGAAGTAGGCAAATAGGTTATGAGAGGGAGAGAGGCAGAGACTTTGGCTAGTAAATGTGGTCTTGTTATGTGGATGAAACCTCGAAGGCAGCAGCCCTCAGAGAGAATAGATGGTAAATGTTTCTTTAGACCTTTCAAGGTGTCAGATTCTCAGTTAATCTTTCCTAAACCCAGACAAGAAAAGGCTTTAGAGAAAGTCTGACTGCACCAATGCAGATTTTCTCTAAGATGCAAATCTCCCCCACAAAAGACAGTTTTGCAGGGCTACTGCCATTTTCTGGCTCTCTGAACAGCCACCTCAAAATATGTCAAAGTATATTTTGGGGTGAAATAATTTGGTTTCCTTCATATACATCTGAATATTCTCCTAAAAAAAAAAAAAACATTATTCCATGGATGCTACTATCATTTGGGAAACCTTTTCCTTTTTTTGAAATTGCTTTCTAAGCCAGTTTATGAGTCACAAAAAAAAATTAAAAAGAAAATTTACAGTCATATCTCATACACAACTGAAGGGAAAATTTTAATCAGTATGCAGCTAGTACTTATGGTTATAAAAGCTACAGACATGGGAACTGATTCAAAGATAATGATTAATGTGCCACAATTAATTCTGAGTGAATTAACAAACACCTAGACTGGGTCAATGATAAATTGTGGTACAAGGAGTTGGCATAGAACCTAGCTGCTTAAGTGAAACTTCATGATGTGATGGTGAGTGGAAAGGGCAAGCGAGCTATAAAAAACCTGCAGGCTCACCTTATGTGAGATGGAAAATCCTGAAAGTGACCTGTAAAACCAGTAGGCTAGGAATTATACCACTATTTTTTCTGAAATTTTACAGATAACATCTCACCAGAAATTAGAAAACAATGAATGGAGTGCTGTTTTTAGCCTTAGAACGCGATCTTAATGTTTTCATTGTGATGCCATTTGCTTTACTACCCGCTTGGTTCAAAGGATTTTGATTTGTAAAAGAGCTACCACTCTGGGTCTCCTTTGAGGTTGATGAAAGTGTTTTGGAACTAGATAGAGGTGTCGGTTGCACAACATTGTGAATGTACTAAATTACACTGAATTGAACACTTTAAAGTGGTTAGTTTTATGTTTGCTGAATTTCACCTGAATTTTTTTTTAAACTACCACTTCCTGAACATCTGTTTCAGGTACTTTGCTTGGCCTTAACATACAGCATCTTACCCTCCCCAAATCCCTGAAAGATGGATGTTATTATCTCCGCTTTCCAGATGAAGAATCTGAGGATCAGTGGGGTTTAGTGTTTTTCCCAAGGTAGTTTAGTAGAGAAACTGGGGTTTAAACCTAAGTCTATCTGATTCTGACTCCTGAGTTTGAACCCTTAGAGAAGTCCATGAAGGGAGCTGTCAGTCACTTAGATGTAAATCCTTGAAGCAACTTAACTAAATATGAAAAGATAAATATGTCTGTTGAAACTTTCTTTTCTCACCTAGTGTTATTGAGCAAATGGGCTGTCTATCTGATGTATACAGAAGCCAATATTGTGGCACTGGCTTTTGGAAAAAGAAAGGTTTTATTGCAAGTCTGGCTAGCAAGGACACAGGAGGTAGGTTCAAATATACCTCCCTGATTTGGGGCCTGGGGCCAGTTTATGGGCTTAGAGGGCAAGGGAAAAGATTTATAAATGTCAGCTTAGCAGGGTCTGATTGGAGGGCTTCAAATTTGGCCATTTATGGTAAGGTATGTTGAGGCAGATTTTAGCCCTGGATCTTCTAGGCCAGTGGACCCCTCACTTCTGAAGTTCTGGTGTTCAGGTTCCAGTCATGTCCCAGTCTTTTTGGTTCCAAGGGGAAGTATCATTGGTTCCAAGTGTTGTTAGAGGTCAAAGCTTTTTTTATTGCACATACCTGGGCTACATGACCTGCAGTTTTGGGCTCTGTTATACCTACAAGGTAACTCAACATTTTGTTATTAACAACGTAGGCCCAGTTTAGGCTGGTCCCACAGTTACACCAGTATCATGGGAAAGAGAACTAATATGAGGACTCTTCATTAGGAGGATTTGGTTACTGGAACCGGCTTATAAAGTTGACAACCCAAAATAAGTGACTGAGGCAAAGATCTCAAACAATGGAGGTTTATTAAGCCAAAGTTTGAGGATGTGCCCAGGAAAAACACAAACCACAGATGCATCTGTGACTGTTTTTCCAAAGTGGGATTTGGTTACTCAGTTTTCAAAGGGGATAGGGCATACAGAAAGAAAAAAGGAGGAGGGTGAGCAGGAAGACAAGAGAGCCAACAAACAGAGTAGCCCCGCAAAGCTGTCTTTTGTGGGGAAAATTTGCATGTGCAACGGAAATAAAGTGAATTAAACAACAGATGCAAACAGGCTTTCTCTGTGGCCCCCTTGTCTGGATTTAGGAAAGATCAAGTGAGAGTCTGACAGAGGGCTGCTACCTGGCAGGTTTTATCTGCATGACAAGACCGCCTTTGCTAGCCAGGCTGCCTCTTCTCCCCCTCCCATAATCTGTTTTGCCACCATAACTTGTTTTGCCATGATCTAAGCCCTCATTCTTTTTGTCACCTCAAGATGGTATATAAGCCAATGTATTCCATTGAGGAATTGGGGGTATTCACTCTGTGATTCTCCCCCATGCATGTTAATAAACTTGTATGCCATTTCTCCTATTAATACACCTTTCATCAGTTGATTTTTCAGCAAACCTTCAGAGGGTAAAGGGGAAGTTTACCTTTAGTCCCTACAGTTCAATTCTGAATATAATATTTTCTTAAATAAGTAATACAGGCATAAAGAATAGCTTGTATTTCTAAATCTTTTGCAAGGCAACACAATAGAGCAGAAAGTACATAAGGCTTTGGAAACACATCTGAATTTAAAATCAGCATCTATTTACTGTGTGACTTTGAACAAATTACCTACTCTCTCTGACCCTCAGTTTCTTCCTCTGTAAAATGTAGGGGCTATCTGCCTGAAGGTTACTATTTTTTCTAAATGATGCCAACTGAAGAAATAACGAGGTTCATAAATTTGGAAAGGAGAGCTTTATTTCTCATAAAGGGTTGCAGTCTGGCAGACTGGGAAGCAATAGCCTCGGGCAGAAGCCAAGAGCATGTACTTGGAGGGACAATGGGAACAGGACTTTATGCTGAGCAGGGTGGCTGAATATACATATTTAACAAGCTATGGGAGGAGTCATGCATATTTATGAAAGGAGAAACAAGCGCCTGCGCAATCAACCTTTATGCCACTTCATAGGTCACATGTACCAAAAATGGCGGCGTTAGCATGATCCCAAGGTGGAGTTTTCAGCCCTCTGACCTCAAAAGGTGAAGCAGAGGAAACGGAAAACCCTTACTGCGCATACTCTGTAGTCTGGTTGGAACTACTCCATTGACTGTGGCCCCTTATTAGGGAAGAATGCAGATCAGTTGTGCCGAAACCGCAAAAAGGGAGAAGCAGCATTAGGAGATTGATTGAAATCAGTAGTGGAGCAAATCTTTCCAAAGGCTGGTTCTGTTTAGCCCTTAGGGAAGAAAGCCTAATGGTGGTTAACAAGGAAAAGGGTATAAAGAGGCCTGTCTGACCTCCCATCCTGTCATGGCTGAGAACTCAGTTTTAATGTTTCTCTGGGGTCTTCTTGGCCACTAGGGGGGTCCATTCAGTCTGTGGGAGGGGAGTTTAAGATTTTACTTTTATTCTTCAGTGATATTATGTGTCATTATGCATACAACACTGCTGTTACTGAAACAAACTGGGTCTATTCACCCTGCACTGTAGAACCAGACACTGAAGCCGAGAGTTGTAGGGGGAGAGAGAAGCTTTTTTGCAGGGCACCATGCAAGGAGACCGAGTAGCTAAAGCTCAAAACCTAAACTCACCAATGGCTTCTAAGCCAGGGTTTTTAAAGGCAGGGGTACATTTCAGGCAGACAAAATTATAAATCAATACATGGAGGTTATACATTGGCCTGGCGCAAAAGGTGGGATATTTATAGGTGGATTCAGAGATTCTTGGATTGGAGGAAAGGAATGTTAAGATAGGTATGACAGACCCTTCAGGGGGAAATTTAGAACAAAGAATGTCGTTAGAGTTCAATTCCTCAGTTCCCGCTTATCTGCATTTTCCATCTGCTGGAAGTTTCTGAAAAACAATTCAAAGATGCTAAGATGCCATCTTTTAGTTGCCATAGGGAACCAAAACACCTCAGGACTCTGGCTGGTTTGGAGGACCACTGTTTTCATCAGGTTGTCCATTTACTTTTCAGGGCTAGCAGGTCCTGGAGCTTTCCCTGAAGGGACTCAAGATTTTTCTTTATTTCCACGTTAGGGGGACCCAGCAAGCCTCTAATAGGGGTCCCTGCTCTGTCTCAGTGCCTAATATATAAGTGCTCAATATATGCTAATTTTCTTTCCCTTCCTTCTTTTTAACAATACTTTTAGAAAATGTCTGCTTATACAGCAAGAACTCATCAGGAAAACAGAGAAAATGGAGTGGGGGCAAATAAAGCTTCTAACTGAGAAAGAGAAAAGCAGTCCCTGACATCCAGTAGCTAGTCTGGCATTCACAGCTAGACTTTGGTGTTCTGCTGACGAACATAAACATTAGGCAAGGCTACTCCATGACGATAGTGTATGAAGACAAAAAAAGAGACCATTTTGTAATTATTTTGAACACAGACATATGACATTAAATAATTCAAACTTAAACCGTTGGAACTTTAAATTATTCTGAGCTTTGAGAGGAATGTGGCTATGAAGCCAGAGTCACGTGGCATACAGCTGCAACTTCTGCCTTTTTTTTCCTATAAATAATTAAGACCAAGGGCACCAGAGACAAGACCCCTTCAGATCACTCACTATTGAAATTGAGGAAACAGTAGTTACTCCTCATGGAGTGATAAAGTAATCTTCCTTGGAATGTAGCAATCTGTAACCATTCAAATTGCTGTAACATATGTACTGGTTTCATATGGAAAATCTTGTAATCCTGCCAAATTTTTCTGTCACTGCCTATGTAAGTGAAACCTTAACTTCTGCACTTTGGACTGCTGACCCTATTTGTTTAGAGTCAGTGTCTGCCAGGTGGTCATCCTCAAGCTTTGTGCTCGAATAAAACTCTATACTTAATTATATTTTCTGAATCTCATTATTTAAGGTTGATGACAAAATATAAACATTGTCCAAGTCACAAAAGTGATCAAACATCCCCCTATCCTGGCTAATATGAGTGACTGCTGTCTCTGTATCAGTTATAGCTTTACCCTCAGGCTAGTCCTTCCTTCTCCTAGGTAAGATTTATTAAGATACCAAATTTTGGAATTGCACATTATTCCTGACACCATCCAAATCCAGAGAAAAGGCCACTTCCTTAAACCCTTCCCAAAATCACCCAATACAAGCCCAAATCCTCTATATTAAGTTTCATATAATACTCTCTTACTGAGTTGCCCCATGGAAGCCCATGGTGTGCATTCTTCCTCCCTGATATATTTAATGTGATTAAATATGTCGGGTAATTTAATTTGTGCAGAAGATACTCAAAAGCTTCCTTGAACTGTGCTGTAGCTTCCTGGTTCTTTGCTTACATAACCAATTGGTGGCTGGATTAGTGATCATGAAGGACACATGATGAATACCTCTGTATCTTAACAAATTTAAAGCCATAACTACTGTTTTCTCAATTTCAGCAGTAGCTTCTTATTAGTACTTCTTTTCCACTGTATATATAATACACAAACGCCCTTTTTCATAGTAGTCAAGAGACCTTTTGTGAATGTTTCATGTAAATGCCATTGTTTGTTAATGTAAAATTTTATGATATCCAATGCCTACTGAGACTTGGAGGAAATTACACAATCAATATAGATCTTTGAATACATGGGGAAGCAATAAAAGTGAACAATAAAGTGAAAGAAATAGTAAGGAACACGCGAGAAGTAAAAACTAGAAGCCTGATAAAATTCCTGTAAATTTTAGAATTGGTAGTGCCTTTGGGCTCACAGACACTAGGGCAAGTAGACCATTTCACCTGAACTGGGACAGAAGAGGGACAGAAGAACAGAGGACCAGAGGGAGACAGGTAAAAGAAACTGTTTAGTGATAATCTACCACATACCAGGCTCCATGCTAGATACTTGGTATAACTTCATCATTACAACACCTTGAAATGGATTATTATTCCTATTTTACAGATAAAGAATCTGAGCTTAAGAGAAGTTAAGGTCACACACAGCTCATTAAATGACGGTGATCAAATCCTGGTGATACTTCTTCCTCCCCCTCCAGGTTCATTTTCTAATATAATATCACTGCTGGAAATTACAGACCTCAGACTCAAGAAACTCATAATGTGGTGAGGGAAGATAAATAAGTACAACAAAATTAGCAAAGGGCTAATTTAAAAGACTGAATTCAAACATGGCTTAGTAGTAGAACCATAGTATTTGGAGAAATAGAATCTAGACTTCTCTGAACCAGGTAGGAATGAACTTAGGCTAGAAAAGACTACATTCTGAGACTAAACTGAAAATAGAGAACTAAGGAAATCTCTAAGTAAAGTATTGTCTGTCTGTGGTAGATACTGTTGTTTGCTAACTCAACTGCTTTTCTGCCTGCCTTTTCTTTTTGCTAGTTCAAAACTAATAGTTCTTGTTATATATTGCCACTATGTAACGAATTCACAATACCACTAGAAAGCAGTGCTTCCTATTACCATATAATTCTGACATTTGTTTCTTCATTTTAAACTTTTTACATAGACAGATATGAGTATTTTAAAGTTGTCTGAATTTGTGTATTTTTCACATGATGACTTACTGTCTTTATTTCATTAGCTATAAATTCTCTGCCATTTTGTTCCTTTTTATTGACAACTTAATTAGACTATAATTCACATGTCATATATTTTATTCATTTAAAGTGTACAATATTTTTTGTTATATTTACAGAGTTGTGAAACCATCTCTACAAACTAATTTTAGAACGTGTTTGTCCCCCTAAAAAGAAACCCCGTGACTATTAGCAGTCATTCCCCATTTCCCCCGATACCTGGCGCCAGGCCTAGGCAACCACTAATGTCCTTTCTCCCTCAATGTATTTGCCTGTTTTGGACATTTCAAACAAATTGAATAATACAGTATGTGGTCCTTTGTGACTGGCTTCCTACACTTACCATGTTTTCGAGGTTCATCCATGTTGTAGCATGTTTTGGTACTTCCTTCCTTTTTATTGCCAAATAATAATCTTCCCCCTCCTTTTTCCCTGCTTACAGAGCCCTGATTTTGATCTAGAATAAGGCAGGCTTGTGCCCCAAAGTATGTCACATCACAAAGGGTAAATCTTGATTAATCCAAGCTAGGCTTCCTCAAAATCAGATTGTGATCCATTACTAAGTCAAACTATCAATTTAGTAGATCACAATTAGCATGTTTTTTTATTATGGTAAAAAACACATAACATAAAATTTACCATCTTAACCATTTTTACATGTGCAGTACATTATTAACTATGTGCACATTATTGTGCAATGGATGTCTAGAACTTTTTCATCTTGTAAAACTGAAACTCTATACCTGTTAAATAACAACTCCTCATTTCCCCCTCCCCCTAGCTGCTGGCAACTACCCATCTACTTTCTGTTCCTGAGTTTAACTACTTTAGATATCTTACGTGAGTGAAATCATGCAGTATTTGTTTTATGCAACGAGTTTATTTCACTTAGCATGATGTCCTCAAGATTCAGGATTTCCTTTTTTAAGGCTGAATAATATTCCATTGTATGTATACCACATTTTTTTCATCCATTCATCCATTGATGGACATTTAGGTTGCTTCCACCTCTTGGGTATTGTGAATAATTCTGCAATGAACATGGGTGTGTAAATGTCTCTTCAAGATCCTATTTTCAATTCTTTTGGATATATACCAAGAAGTGGGGTTGCTGGATCATATGGTAATTCTATTTTTAATTTTTTGAAAAATCTCTATATGGCTTTCCTTAGCAGCTATACTATTTTAAATTTCCACCAACAGTGCACAGGGGTTTCAATTTCTCCACATCCTTGCCAACACTTGTTATTTTGTTTTTTTGGATAATAGCCATCCTGATGGTTGTGAAGTGAGATATCAGGTGGTTTTGATTTGCATTTCCCTGATGATTAGTGAAGTTGCACATCTTTCACATGTTTGTTAGCCATTTGTATATCTTTTTTGAGACTTGTATATTCAACTCATTTACCCATTTTGTAATTGGGTTATTTGGTTTTTTGCTTTCGAACTGTAGGAGTTCTTTATATGTTCTGGATACTAACCCCTTGTCTTAGTCTGTTTTGTATTGATATAACAGAATACCACAGGTTGGGTTAATTTATAAAGAACAGAAATTTATTTCTCACAGTTCTGGAATCTGGAAAGTCTAAGATCAAGGTGCTGGCGTCTGGTGAGAGCTTACTTTCTGAGTCCTCAAATGGCAGAAGGTGGAAGGGTGAGAGTGAAAGAGGGAAAACCCATTCCAGCACGCCCTTTATATGGTGGCATTAATATATTCATGAGGATGGAGCCCTTGTGACCTAAACGCCTCCCAAAAAGCCTCTCCTCCCAACACTGTTGGATTGGGAATTAAGTTTCTAACACAGAAATTTTGGGGGACACATTCAGACCATAGGATACTTATCAGATATATGATTTGGAAATATTTCTCCCATTTATAGGTTGCTTTTTCACACTGTTGACTGGTTTTTTTGTTTTTGCTGCAAAGAAGTTTTTAAGTTTGATACAGTCTTGTCTATTTTTGGTTTTGCTGTCTGTTCTTTTGGTGTCATATCCAAGAAATCATTGTCAAATACAATGTCTGCCTATGTTTTCTGCTAGGAGTTTTGTAGTTTCAGGTCTGATGTTTAGGTCTATAATCCATTTTGAGTTAATTTTTGTATATAATGTAAGATAAGGATCCAATTTTATTCTTTGCATGTGGATATCCAGTATTCCCAACATCATTTGTTGAAGAGACTATTCTTTTCCCACTGTGTAGTCTTGGCAGTCTTGTCAAAGATCATTTGACCATAAAGGTGAGGATTTATTCCTGGGCTCTCTATTCAGTTCCTTTGGTCTATATATCTGTCTTTCTGCCAGTACTATGTTGTTTTTATTACTGTAGCTTTGTAGTATGTTTTGGAGTTAGAAAGTGTAATGCCTCCAGCTTTGTTCTTCATTCTCAAGATTGTGTTGGCCATCCACAGTTCTTTGAGATTCTATATGAATTTTAGAATTTTTTTCTATTTCTGCAAAAAATGCCATTGGTATTCATAGGGATTGCATTGAATTGGTAGATCACATTGGGTAGTATGGACGTTTTAACAATATTAAGTCTTCCAATCCATGAACACAGGATGTCTTTTCATGTATTTGTATCTTCTTTAAATTCTTTTATTAGTGTTTTATAGTTTTCAGTGTATAAGTCCTTCATTTTCTTAGTTTATTCCTCAGTATTTTATTCTTTTTGGTACTATTGTTAGTGGGACTGTTTTCCTAATTTCCTTTTCAGATAGCGCACTACTAATTTAGAGGAACACAAATGAGTTTTGTATGTTGATTTTGTATCACGTGACTACTGAATTCATCTACTAGTTCTAAATTATTTTGGAATCCTTAGGGTTTTCTACACATAAATGCGTGTCATTCTGTGAATAGCATTTTACTTCCTTCTTTCTAATTTAGATGTGTTTTATTTCTTTGTCTTGCCTAATTACTCTGGCCAGGACTTCCAGTACTGTGTTGAATAAAAATAGTGAGAGTTAGCATCTATTTTAGTTCATTTTGTGTTTCTATGACAGAATACCTGAGGCTGGGTAATTTATAAAGACAAGAGATTTATTTACCTCATGATTCTGGTAACTAGAAATTCCAAGAGTATGGTGCCAACATCTGCTTGGCTTCTAGTGAAGACCACATGCTGCATCAAGACATGGTGGAGAAGCAGAAAAGCAAGCAGGTGTATGCAAAGAGGCATGCAGGATTGGCTGGGCTTGCTTTTAACAATCTGCTCTCTCAGGAACTAATCTATTCTGGCAAGAGTGAAAATTCACTCATTCCTGGGAGGCAGCATTAATCTCTTCATGAGGGAGGTTCCCCCTTGATCTAAACACCTCCCACTAGGCCCCACCTCCTAGTATTGTCATATTTGGAATCAAATTTCAACATGAGTTTTGGTGGGTGCAAACTACATCTAAATCATAGCAGCATCCTTGTCTTATTCCTGATCTTAGAAAAAAAGCTTTCAACTTTTCACCACTGGGTATGATGTTAGCTGTGGGCTTGTCATATGTGACCTTTATTATGTTGAAGTAATTTTCTTCTATTCTGATTTTGTTGAGTGCTGAAAATTGAAAAGGTGTTGAATTTTGTCAAATCCTTTTTTTTTGATCAATTGAGATGGTCATGGGATTTTTGTCCTTTGTTCTGTTAATCTGATGTATTGCATTGATTGATTGTTATATGTTGAACCGTCCTGTGCATCCTAGGGATAAATCCCACTTGGTCATGATGTATAATCCTTTTAATGTGCTGTTGAATTTATGTGCTAGGATTTTTGCATCAACATTCACCAAGGATATTGCTCTGTAGCTTTCTTTTGTTGTTGTATTTTTGTCTGGCTTTGATATCAAGGTAGTGCTGGCCTCATAAAATGAGTTTGGAAATGTCTCCTTCTCTTCAATTTTTTGGAAGACTTATGATCAGCATTTTTAATTAAAGAAATAGAATATTAAAATAATACAAAAGTGCATTACATGCATTAAGGTTAAGAATTATTTTGTGAAGCTCTTGTTTCAGTTTTATAGACATAGATATATGTATATGTATGTGTGCATATGTATGTTCCTCTGTGTGTGTGTGTGTGTGTGTGTGTGTGTGTTGGGTAATAATGCATAAAGTATTTTCTTACTGTGAGTCATAGTTTAAAAAGTTTAAAATTCAACTGGTATAAAGCTAATCATGGTAATTTCATTCCCCTTGCCAAAACTTGGTTTAGGAATAGGTAAGTGATACAATTATGGACAAGAAAACATGGACAGAAGTTGGTTAACTGAAGAAATTATCCATTTTATCTTTATGGTTAAAAAAGGATATAAGAAACAGAAGCATTCTTTTGTTCTCATCTAGCCTTTAGGTCTTTTTGGTGAGTAGATGATATCTTCAGCTACTGCACCCATCTTATGACCATGTGGGAAATAACCAACTTACTAAGGATAGCAGATTGGAAAATCACAATGGATCTGGGTCTTAGTGACATTGTTGAGTCTCCCATGCAGCCACTCCTGAAACTGCCCTACCTTCCAGATTTCCTGTTATGATGAAAAAAATTTGTTTCCTTATTGTTTAGCCACTTTTAATTAGGTCTTCTGTAACTCCTGTTTAATTTTGTATTAAGGGCATCAAGAATAAAGATATTTTATTCATCCTTATATTCTCAACATCACCTTGTACATATTTGGTCTTGAAATTTTGATGATCTGCATTCAATTTTACTGTGATCAACAAGAGCAGGGTGCCAAAGTAGGGTGTTTCTAGAATTTCATCACATGTATTACAATGTGATATTACAATGTGATCACATGTATTACTAAAAATCAAATCGAGCTGCTTATTTTTAGGAAAAATAGGTACCCAGTATAAAGATTAGTTTTTGTCCATGCAGAAAGGTAAAATTGAGTCAAGACAATTAATTAAGGAGCTACCATGTGCTAAGCATCATTGAATGCAATTATGAAAAGCCTAAGACAGTCTTTATCCTAAAAGTAATTTTAATCTCTTTTGCAAACCAAATGGACTCGATGTTTAACCACTGTATGCCCAATGTCTGGAATAATCCTTGAAACTAGTAGATGCTCAATAATTATTTGTTAAATTAATTGAATGAATATAATAAAACTATTTGATACATGATTTAAATAATGGTAAGAATAATGTCACAAAGTAGTCCATGATCAATTGCCAAATAAACGATACAGGTAAGTGTGTGCCCTTCCCACTTTTTCTGTTTTTGTCATTTGCATTTATATTTTTCTTTACATGACATTATAAGGTTGTTTTTCAATATGCATATTAATTTATATTGATTGGCTTGCTGTTACATGCTTAGCAGATGAAGAAACAGGCAGGGTTTTTAAGCTATAAGGTGTATAGAGAATTAATTTATGACCTCTGATTTTACAAGAATGAAATTAAGTCATAGAGGGTTTTTTACTCAATTTTTAAAAATTTACATTTAATAATTATACACACTTATGGGGTACATAGTGGTGTTTTGATACATACAGTGTAGAGTGATCAGATCAGGATAATTAGAATATTTATCATCTTGAACACTTATCATTTCTTTGTGTTGAGAACATTCAATATCTTCCTTCTAGCTATTTCAAACTGTGTAATATATTATTCTTAACTGTAGTCATCCTACAGTGGTATAGAAAACTAGAAATTGTTCCTCATATCTAGCTATAATTTTATATCCTTTAACAAATCTTTCTCTATCCCTCACTTCTCCCTACTCTTCCCAGCCTCTAACATCCTGTGTTCTACTTTTTCCTTCTATGAGGTCAACATTTTCAGCTTCCACATGTAAGTGAGAATATGCAGGGTTTAACTTTCTATTCCTGGCTTATTTCACTAACATAATGTCCTCTAGTTCCATCCATGTTGGAATATTAATGTTGGGGATATTAATAGTTGTGAGGATTAAGTAAAATGATACTTGTTCTGTAAAAGTATTTGGTGCTATTATTTTCATTATTATTATTAATCCTAGTCAATTCTCTATTAAGAGAAAGACAAAGGTATTTGGGTAAAAAATATGTGTATTTAGAAATTGACAGATAATAGCTTTACAGATATCCAGTAGAGGCAAAAATAAGTCTTTTTCTAATTCCATTTTATTTTCCCTTTCGTTCCTACTTGCATCCCCTTTGTTCCCAGTTGTACAAGTATTCACTACTGAGTTCTCATTAAGCTACTTTAAACTGCAATTGAAGTTTAAACATACTTCTCATTTTGAAACACTTGACCTATAAAGCATCTGAAATGGTATTGTCCATGGAATAATCTTCGTTGGTTGGTGTTGCAATAAACCAGATTTGCTTTTTAGAATCTTGAGAAGCTCACACAAGCCTAGAAAGAAAAGCTACTTGAACTTTGTGAGAGGTAGTTTAAAGCTTCTTCAGAGTTTGCCCAGAGTATCCAGCATCAGGTCATGAATTGTACAGAGAAATTCAAATGCCGATCTACCATATCTCTAGGAGCCTCTTGAAAATGTCAGACATTTCAACAAACTACATCAGCAAGAACAAAATTCTTCAAGAAAATAATTATCTTTGGTTTACAATAACACAACTTCCTGGTGGCATGCAATTCATTCCCGTTGCTATTTCCAGATGAATCTGTGGAACGGAGGGCACTTCTGCCCTTCCCTCAGCTCAACTACTTTCTGCTTTCTTGAAAAAGTCTTTTTCATTTTGTACTCTAGATGTATTTCTCTTTCAATGCTAAATAGATGAAGTGACACCTTCATCTACATGTTATGAAAACTATTAATGAACAAGAGTATGTGGCCTTTGTCTTTGAAAACAGCATAAGAAATAACAGAGAGGCAGTGTAACATGCACTTATTAGCACATACTCTCTGGAATTGAATACATTTGGTTTTGAAGTCCAACTTTGCCACTTATTAGCTGGGTAATCTTAGGCAAATGACTTACCATCTCTGAACCTTAGTTTTCTCACTTGCAAAATGGGAATAATTAGAGTACCTATCATAGGTACTCTAATCTGCTATGGTTTGGATGTTTGTGCCCTCAAACCTCATGTTGAAATTTGATCCCAATGTTGGAGGTGGGGCCTAATGGGAGATGTCTGGGTCATGGGGGTGGATCCATCATGAATAAATTCATGTCCTCCCTCAGGGGTGAGTGAGTTCTCACTCTATTAGTTCTCACAAGAGCTGGTTGCTAAAAAGAGCCTGGCATCTCCTTTTTCTCTCTCTTTCTTCTTCTTTTGCCATGTGATCTCTGCACATGCCTGCTCCCCTTCACCTTCCACCATGAGTGGAAGCAGCCTGAGGCCCTTACCAGAAGCAGATGCTGGCACCATGCTTCTTGTACAGTCTGCAGAACCATGAGCCAAATAAGCCTCTTTCCTTTATAAATTACACAGCCTCAGATATTCCTTTATAGCAACACTAAATGGACTATGACAGATTGTTATAAAAATTAAATAAAATAATGCATACTAAGTTATCTCAGGAGTGCCTGGCACATGGTGCTATGGTCTGAATATTTGTTTCCCTCCCAAATTCATATGTTGAAATACTAACCTCTAATGTGATGGTATTAGGAAGTGGGGCCTTTGGGAGATGGTTAGGTCATGGGAGTAGAGACCTCATAAATGGGATTAGTGCACTTATAAAAGAGGCCCCAATGAGATCTTTGTCCCTTCTACCCTGTGAGGGCTCGGTGAGAAGGCATCTTCTACCCTGTGAGGGCTCGGTGAGAAGGCATCTTCTATGAACCAGGAAACATACCCTCACAAGACAATATAAATATATTAATATTTAATTTAATATTCAGTTGGAGTATGCTCCTTTAAGAATCACACCTTGTATTTGTCTATTTGCATTGCTACTAAAGAAAATACCCAAGGCTGGGTAATTTATAAAGAAAAGAGGTGGCAAGAACAGGAGCATGAGAGAGAAAGGAGTCAGTGCCAGGTTAATGAAGTGAAAACTCACTCATTACCATAGGGAGGGCATGAAGCCATTCATGAGGAATCCGCCCTCATGACCAAAACACCTCCCACCAAGCCCCACATTCAACACCGGGGATCAAATTTCAGCATGAGATTTGGAGGGGCTGAACATCCAAACCATATCACCCTTGTTGGTGGGAGCAACTAAAACATTTAGAAAAGGGGCCTGAAACTACATTCCCATTTCAACATGATTTGTTCCTGAAATAAAATATGCTATCCTCCACACACACCAAGGTCCATCCCTGCTGGTTCCATTGTATGATGCTCACTTTGATCTTTGAAGCCTCCTACTAACTCTAGCTCTTATCGTTTCTTTGGTACCATGGTGTTACTGATTCTTTAGCATCTGATCCACTTGGTCTCCTGGATCCCTACCCTCCTGCTTCAGGTTGCTCAGAATGATTACCCAGGATCTAACCTTGCGGGCTAGGCTTCAGGATCCTCTGTCATTAACTGCCTGCCACAGTCTGTTCTGGTAAGATCAGCCAGGCGCTCTTGGGACCTTCCTATTTTCATGGCTCTGGTCGCAGAGGATTTAACACTAGATAATTACCATATGATGGTGCTATGGTTTGAATATCCCCACCCAAACTCATGTTGGAATCTAATTACCATTGTAACAGTATTAAGAAGTGGGGCTCTGCCCTCATGAATGGATTAATGCCATTATCTGCGGAGTGGGTTAGTTATTGTGGACTTGAACTCCTGATAAAAGTATGAGTTCAGCCCCCATTTGCTTTCTCTGTCTCACTTCCACTTCTCTCCTTCTACCATGGGATAACCCTCACTAGATGCCAGCACCATATTTTTGGATTTTCTAGCCTCCAGAACCATGAGCCAAATACAGTGAACTTCTTTTCTTTATAAATGACACATATTCTGTTATTGCAGCAGAAAATGGACGAAGACAGGTGGGGAGTATATGATCACCCACCAGCATTGTTTCTTATCACTCTGTTATTAATCTATTTTCCACACAAACCCCCTGTCTCCCATACATAACCTCTTTGTTTACTATCTACAAAGGCCTGTTAGTTGTATAAAGAGAAAAATCATTCCACAGACATAAGCTTATGTACACTGGAAAGCTCAAATGTATACAATATGTGTGAATTAGTGTAAGTATATATTAGGTACATGGAAGAGGGGCGGCTATCTGGTCAGAAATCTGGGCACTCTTAGGAAAGAAGAAGGGGGACATGGACACTGTATAGGTAACCAATTCATGTCCGTGACAGTGACTGAACATGGACAACTTATGAAACAAAGCTCATCCGCAATGGAAAACACATTTACAGTCACGTGCCACATAATAATATTTCAGTCAATGACGGACCATATATATGAAAGTGGTCCTATAAGGTTATAATGGAGCTGAAAAATTCCTATTGCCTAGTGACATTGTAGCTGTCATAATGTTGTAACACAATACATTGCCTTTTCTGTGTTTAGATACACAAATACTTACCATTGTGTTACAGTTACCTACAGTATTCAGTACAGTCACATGCTATACAGGTTGTAGTCTAGGAGCAATAGGCTGTACCATATAGCCTAGGTGTGTAGTAGTTTATACCATTCAGGTTTCTGTAAGTACACTCTATGATGTTTGCAGAACTGTGAAATCACCTAACACCACGTTTCTCAGAATGTATCCCTCTCATTAAGTGAGGCATGACTGTATTTTCATGTGAGTTTATGACTATACATGATGCAAGTTAAATATAATGTGTTGTCTTGGGGGTGTAAAGTGCTAAATTATATGGTATACAAATGCAGGATGCAAGTTGTCAAACTGGAAAGTTTTCAGTCTGCAGCTATAAAATTTCCTCCAAGGTTTAACCCAGTGGGCAGAATTGGAAAAGAGATAAATTCTAAACTGTAGACCTTCAAAATTGTCCTGGAATGAGGAAATATAGCATAAGGGTTGTGGTATAGTCAGTAAAGGTTACTCTCAATGAGTATCAGTGCCAAGCATACAATAGACTTTCAATTAAAATCTTATTGAATTGACCCAAATAATATAATTTTCCACAGACCTGGATTTCTACTTCACTAAGTAAATGGAAAACACAGATATGAACTCTCTCATTTTCTCTTCATAACACCTTCAAAATTACTTATATCTTATCTAGTGTATCAATTAGGAATTCACATTTGGCTGGCAATTACAGAAAATGAAAAACAGTGGCTCAAACCAATTGGAGGTTTATTTTTTCTCATGTAGAAGTCCAGAGGTGGGCATTCCAGCACTGTATGGCTACACCACCATCCTTAGGGCATGGCTTTGTTGTCATCTGTCAGGATGGCTGCTGAAATACCAGCTAATATGTCAGCTGGGTCTGCTTACTCTCTTTTAAGGAGCTTTCTCAGAAGTTCTGGCCAATAACTTATCCTTCATACCTTTGACCAAAAGTGTGAAATATAACATGCCTATCTGCAAGGGAGGCTGGGAAATATTTCCAAAACATTGGGGCTCTGGTAGAAAAAAAAAGAAAGAAAGAGAGAAAGAAAGAAAGAAAGAAAGAAAGAAAGAAAGAAAGAAAGAAAGAAAGAAAGAAAGAAAGAAAGAAAGAAAGAAAGAAAGAAAGAAAGAAGGAAGATGGATGTTGAGTAAGCAATTACTCTGCTCTAGTCTGCCCCTTTGATTATGAAAACATCTACACACATCCTCTTTCCCATTTATGGACCACACTTGCTCTCCTCCCAATGTAGGTACATAAGTAATAATTTCATCTAATCACTGGATCCAGAAAAAAATAAAACAACTCAGGATTTCTTCATCATGTTTGGATGTGACAGAGGATACCACAATAAAAACTCTCATTCAAAAAAGGAGAGATGCAAAAGCCTGAACCCTAACAATCAAGTCATTCTGAACTGGAATAGTGAGGTTTGCTTGCCTTGAGAGTAAACTCCTTGGTTAGCCCGTCTGGCAGCCCTTGAAATCTTTGAAATTGTCCGGGAGGATTTCCCTTGTCCATTGCCCTCTGTTTTCTCTGATTCTGCTTTCTCATAGTTCTCACCTGCATCCATTATCCTCCTGGTTACATCTGAGCTGAGCATTGTGGAGGATGTCCTTTCTGGAAGCGACACAGCTTTGGACAGCTTGCTTCCTGTTGGTGCAGGTTCAAGACCCTGGGGATTGCTATGGGGTTTAATAGTCACAGACTGTTACAAGAAGGCTTAGGAATTTTTTGGCAATATATTCCCTCAAAATTTAGTAGATTTCCAGTATATTTATTTCTGGTCAATCCGTGTATGGGTAACCTTAGCCAAGGATCTTTTCTAGACCAGTGCTACTCAAAGTTCCAGACTTTGACAAGATGAGGTACTTACACCAGGATGTAAATCAACATATTTCTTCCTTCACTGAGAAAATCTTAATATAAAAAAGTAACTGGGCATCACTAATTATCAGGAAAATGCAAATTAAAACCACAATGAGATACCACCTCACACCCGCTAGAATGGCTATGATTGAAAATACAAGAGATAACAAATGATGAGGGCGTGGAGAAAGGGAACCCCTGTGCACTATTGGTGGGAATGCAAATTAGTACAGTCACTTTGGAAAACAGTATGGAGGTTCCTCTAAAAAATTAAAAATAGAACTACCATATGATCCAACAATCCACGTCTGGGTATATATCTAAAAGAATTTAAATCAGGATCTTGAAGGGACATCTGCTCTCCCATGTTCATTACAACATTATTCACAATAGCCAAGGTATGGAAACAACTCAAGCATCTGTCAACTGATAAAGAAATTGTGATATGTAGAATGAATAAGTCTAGAGATCTAAGGTACAATGTAAGGACTATAGTTATTGTATTGTGTACTGGAAATTTGCTCAGAGGGTAGATTTTAGGTGTTCTTCCCACACACACAAAAAAAAGGTAACTATGCAGGATGATGGATATGTTAATTTGCTTGATTCAAGTAACTGGTTCACCGTACATAAGTTTATCAAAACATCGTGTTGTATACCTTAAATATGTACAAGTTTAAAAGTCAGCTGAACTAAATGGTATGCTTAGTGCTGTAAAAGTTGATTTATATTTTCATTCAAGCTCCTTATCTCTTTGCAGATCAGTACCAAAAATTCATGAACTGACAGCCAGTTAATGGACCACATTTTGAGTATCACTGGTCTAGACAAACTTTCTAAGCCTGAGAATTTTGGACTTTTATATGCTTATCTTTGCACTCCATCCATTCTCTTCCTCTCCTTTAACTTAATGATCACCACCTTCAGGACATTTGAAACAATAAACTATGTCAAGAAGAAAACACTATTAATTTGATCAGAGGATTTGTCCAGCAGAGCATCAGTCTTATTCCCTGCTAAGGCTGCAGCTTTGTTCTCACCACTGTCAATTGCTTCCCGTTGGAGTACAAAGCCTTTAGCCTTTTCATCCCCTAAAGGCTCCAAATTACAGGAATTTCATTAAACTTAAATTCCAGGCCAAAGGCTGAAAGCATCTCTTTTAGTACATTTATACAAGACATTACATTTCATTTGTGCAGTCTGACTTCATCACTTTCTTATGGCGCTTTTCTAAAAGCCATGAGAAGGAGCCAGTATACGCCAACTTCTGAATTTTCCTACCATATTTCTTAATGCTACAGCCTAGGTTGACACTTGATTTACACTCCAAGGAATAGCAGGCAAAAGTTTGACCATGGTCACAGGCTTTCCAGACTGAAATGGGTATGTCTTTAATATTCATTTCTCCATCTTTTCAATTCAGCCAATAGTACATTTTAACTTCTCTTACTTGCAGCCCCATTCTCCTGATACCAATTATTGTCTAGGTAAGGATTCTTAGACATAGATAAAGAACCCATTCTAACTAGTTTAAAATTAAACTTAGTTTAGTTTTAATAAGGGTATTAGATAATCCTCAGAATCATTGGGTGACCTGAAGGAACAAACTGCAGACTAAATTTCTAGGAACAACTCCCTAAACCTAACTATACAACTGACTTATTAATAAGGGAGCTGTTTTATTGAGAAAGGCCTCAGAACTATACTGTTTCTGCCATAATTCCAAGACAGCTGCCTCCATGGCTGATCCCAGAAGAATGAAATGCCTTTGCCAGTGTATTTGCAGTAGGTCCAGTCTCCCCACATGTGGCTACTACCACACATAACTCACTTTTTCCTTCTAGGTCTCATACCTGCAGAACCTTAGCTCCAAGGATGAGAAATAAAGATTTTAGCAGGAAGTGTGTTGGGGTAGCTGTTGAGTGAGCCAATCTACAGTATCTGCCATACCTTGTCTTTTCCTTCCATCCTATCTAGGAGGAAGGAGTGTTTCTACCCCTTTGATTCCACATCTTCCTGAGCTTTCAGGACCTGGCTCCATCACCTGCTGTTCAATCAATTTTCAATCTCTCCTTCATTATCTGCTTTCCCTCAATCCAAAATCTTTTCTTACCTGTACCTTCCTATCAGGATTCTTGCCTTCTCTTTCTCCTTCATTTCATCAACATTAAATTTATAGAAAGGATAATCTATATTAACTATTCAGCCCACAGCAATCTAGACATGTCTGTGTAGTAAAAATTTTCTTGAAAATCTAAATGAAGAGAAAGGCTTGATTTTGCCTGACTTAGTCAGAATGTAGATAAAAATAGGAATTTACATGATTTACCAGGACGATGACAACAGCATAGACTTGATGTTTATATTTATCTAAGAACAAAGTAAGATACCCCATAAACTTTAAGCTAACATATACAAAGTGTAATTGGGGCAATATACAAGGAATCGTTTCCTTCGGCCCATGTTTTCCAGTCTTTAAAAACAACCTTTTCAGTGAACATATTTGGGTACACAAATTAAGTCACAGATTAAAGTATTCTGATAAATTTATAAGTATGTGGTCTTATCAACTATCTTCTTTTTTTCTTTTTTATTTCAAAATATTAAGGGGGCACAAATGTCATATTTTCTGGATTTTAAACATGGATAAATTATTTATATAACCCTCAAATATATAGGAAAACATAAATCTACATTCTAGACCACTTATCCTCACCCTTGCAAAGTACCATATTTCAGGTACTTTGCTGACCAAAGATTCTTTGCTTGACCAAACTATAATCAGGCTCCTGAACCTTCTCCTAGGCCCATCTGTGCACTTTCTTGTAAAGTACAGTTTTAGCAAAGAACTCTGCTAAGTCAGTTTAGCAAGAATCACCCTACCTTTGATATCTGATCACCCTCAATATCTGCACTACTCACCCTCCACCATTCTCCAGGTGATGTCTGATCACCCTGACCTGTCTTCAGAAAGAATTCTGTTAGGTTGATTTAGCCAGAATTCCCTTTCCCCTGATATTTCCTCTTAGTAATTTTCCATCCACTTACCCCCACCCTGCTCCTTAGCTGTAAATTCCCACTTGCCCATCCTGTATTTGGAGTTGAGTCCATTCTCTCTCTCTCACAGCAAAATCCCATTGCAGTGGTCCCTATCTATCACAATGGTCCTAAATCAAGTCTTCCTTACCATGCTTTAGCAAGTGTCATTGAATAATTTTTTTTCTTTAACACAGGGCTTCCAGAGACAACCTGTAAATATTCCCTGCATGAAAAATTAGGAAGTTTCTGTTTGTAAGCTACTGAATACTGCAAGGGCCATCTGATCAGTTTCGTTTGCAATATAATCACTACTAGCACAGTACAATGACTGATAGGACAACCAATCCTGAACTCTGTAACCTGGATAATTAGCCCGAAGTAGAATCATAGCTAAAATGTGAAACTTTATATTGACATTGTTTGAATCCAAAAGGAAAAAGAATTAAAGATAAGCATCCACATTAAGATCTACTAAACTGATATTTATTTATTAAGTAAAACTTACTTTCTTGAATTATCCATTTGTTGTCACAATTCTTGATGAGTAGGAAACCTAGCCATGTAATAGCTTTCTTCCACCTTAGGGTAAGAAGTTATAACTCTCCCAAAAGCGTACCAAGAGGGCTTACTTAATGTAACTGAATGGGAAAATAGACTGGTATATGTCAAAATAACTTCATAAATAGGTGGGAAACTTGCATTGACATCATATATTGTATTCTGATGAGAACTCTACTTTTAAGCTTTCAGGACTACAAAAGTTTTGCTCAATTTAACTGCATCAATACCATCATGCAACACATGAAATATCCCAGTTTAAAGTTCTTTAAGGCATGTGGTTCTATGTTTAAAGTTCCCTAATTTACTGATTCTTGTACACGTTCAGCTACCCCAATGAAGAGGGAAAACCACTTTGGATTTTAACCAATAGATCAGTATAAAATAAGATTTTTATTATTGCAGATGTCAATAAGCATGATGAAGATAATCACACTTTTTTCTTTTTGCTTAATGAGGTTTTTAAAAACAGCTTTATTGAAGAAATAATTGTGCATCTTCAAAGTACACAATTTGTTAAGTTTTGAACTATGTATACACATGTAAAACCATCCCCACAATCAGAATGGTGACCAAAACCATCACCCCCAAAGTCTCCTCTTGCCCCTTGGCAATCCTTTCTTCCCATCCCTCCTCCCTCTCCCCTTCCCCAAGCAACCACTGATTTGCTTTCTGTCAATATGTTAATTTATATTTTCTTAAGCTTTGTGTACGGAATTATATGGTATGTACTCTTTATTGACTGGCTTCTTTCACTTGGAAAAATTATTTTTAGATTCATCCATGTTGTGCATGTATAAACAGTTCATTCCCTTTTATTGATGAGTAATATTCCATGGTATGAACATACCACAATTTCTTCATCCATTCACTTGTTTATGAACATCTGGGTTGTTTCCATTTTTTGGCTACTACAGATAAAGTTGCTATAAACATTCATGTACAAGTTTTTGTATGGATATATGCTTCTTTTTTCTTGGGTGAATACCTAGAAATGGAATGGCTGAATAGTACGTTAGCTGTGCATTTAACTTTTTAAGAAACTGCCAAACAAATTCCAAAGTGGCTATGCCATTTTTTATTCCTACCAGCAGGGTATAAGAATTCCAGTTTCTTCACATTCTTGCCAATACATGTCATTTAAATAGGTGTGTAGTGACATTCCATTGTGGCTTTAATTTGCAATACTCTTAATGAGTAATGATGTTGAGCATCTTTTCATGTGATCTTTTTGTGATCCATGTATCTTCTTTGGTAAAGTGTCTATTCAAATTTTTTGCTCACTTTTTTATTGAGTGGTTGTTTCTTATTATTGTTTTGAGTGTCCTTTATATACCCTATATACAAGTCTTTTATGATATATATGCTTTGCAAATATTTTCTCCCAGTCTGTAGCTTGTCTTTTCAGCCTTCTAACAGTGTCTTTTGAAAAGCAAAAGTTTTTATTTTTCACAAAGTCTTTTATCATACTTTTTATTTTATGGGTTGTGCTTATGGTGTTGTACCTAAGAGAATGCTCCCCAACCCAAAGTCACAAAGATTTTCTCCTATGTTTTCTTCAAAAAGCTTTATAGTTTTAGGTCTGCATTTAGGTCTATGATCCATTTTGAGTTAAATTTTTTGTGTGTATGGTGTGAAGTGGTTTTTTTGTTTGTTTGTTTGTTGGAACATTTTGTACATGGATAGCCACTTGTTTCAGCAGTGTTTGTTAAAAAGACAACCCTTTCTCCATTGAGTTTCCTTTGTACCTCTGTCAAAATCAGTTGTCCATATATGTGAGTCTATTTTTGGCCCCTATTCTGTTCCACTGGTCTTTTTGTCTATCTTGATGCCAATACCACATTGTCTTGATTACTGTAGCTTTATAACAAGACTTGAGATCAGGTAGTGTTAACCCTCAAATTTGTTCTTTCTCAGACTGGGTTTACCTACTCCAGGTCCTTTGCACTTCCATCTGCATTTTAGGATCAACTTATAAAGTTCCTTAAAAAAAAAAACTGGGATTTTAACTGAAATTGTGTTGAACCTATAGAACTATTTTCAGAGAATTGACCTCTTAACAATATTGAGTCTTCCAACACATGGGCAAAGTATATCTCTCCATTTATTCAGGTCTTCTTTCATTTCTGTCAGCAATGTTTTATACTTTTCAGTGTACAGGTCTTGTACACATTTTGTAAGCTTTAATCCTAAGTATTTATCTGTAAGTATCCCTAGGTGTTTTTGTTACCTAAGTGCTATTACAAATGGCACTGCTTTTGAAATTTCAATTCTTGATTATTTGTTGCTAATATATATTGCAACTGATTTTTATATATTGATCTTATAACCCACATCTTGATTAACTCACATATTAATTAGTTCTAGTAGTTTCTTAGTGGATTTCATCAAATTTTCTACATAGACATTAATTTTGTCTGAGAATAAAGATAGTTTCACGTTTTCCTTTCAAATATGGATGCCTTTATTTCCTTTTCATGCCTGATTGCACTGGCCAGAACCTCTAGTAGAATGTTGAATGGAAGTGGTAAGAGTGGGCACTCTTATCTTATTGCAGATCTTAGGGAGTGTCTTAGTCCATTATGTGCTGTTATAACAGAATTCCGTAGACCAGGTAATTCGTAATGAACAGAAATGTATTGGCTAACCGCTTTGGAGGCTGAGAAGTCCAGGATTGAGAGGCCGGCATCTGGCAAAGGTTGTCTTGGTGAATCATCCCATGGCAGAGTGCAAAGAGAGGAGAAGAAAGAGCAAGAGATTGAACTTGCAGTCTTTAGTAATTGGCATTAATCCATTCATCAGAGTGGAGTCCTCATGATCTAAACACTTCTCATTAGGCTCCACCTCCCAACACTGTTGCATTGGAGATTAAGTTCCCAACATATGCTTTTTGGGAGGCACATTCAAACTATAGCAGGGGGAAAACATTCAGTCTTTCACCATTAAATATGATGCTACCTATATATTTTTCATAGTTGCTTTTTATCTGGTGGGAAAAGTTTCCTTTAACTCCTATTTTGCTGAGAGTTTTTATGAGGAATAAATTTTGGATTTTGTCAAATGACTTTTATGCATCTATTGAAATTGTGTGTGTATTAACTTGTTACTATAATGAGTTATTTTGATGTTTTTGAATCTTAAATCATCTCTGTATTCCTAGGATAAGTCCAGCTTTGCTGTGATGTAATAGCATTTTTATATATTGTTGGATGTGATTTGTTAAAGTATTGTTTAAAATTCTTGCCTGTATGTTCATGAGGGATATTGGTCAGTAGTTTTCTTTCTTTCTTTTTTCTTTTTTTTTTTTTTTTTGGTAATGTCTTTATCTGGTTTTGGTATTAAAGTAGTGCTAGCCTCATAGAATGAGTTGGGAATAGGTCCTTCCTCTTCTACTTTCTGGAAGAGTTTGTGTAGAATTAATATTATTTATTCCTTGAACATTTTGTAGAATTCACCAGTAATCACGTTTTCATGTAAAAATTAAAAATAGGCCAGGCGTGGTGGTTCACCCTGTAATCCTAACACTCTGGGAGGCCGATGCGGGACAATCACTTGAGCTCAGGAGTTCAAGACCAGCCTGAGCAAGAGTAAGACCCCGTCTCTACTAAAAATAGAAAAAAAAAAGCTGGGCACAGTGGTGTGCGCCTCTAGTCCCAGCTACTCGGGAGGCTGAGGCAGGAGGATTTCCTGAGTTTGAGGTTGCTGTGAGCTATGATGATGCCACCGCACTCTAACTAGGGTGACAGAGCGAGACTGTCTCAAAAAAATTAAAAATAAACAAATTAAAGCCTTTCATGATTTGATTGATGTCTAAGTACAGCTATAACTTTTCTAAAATCTATCCTTTAGGATCATTAGTTTTTACTGTGTTCAATTTGGCAGAATGCAATTCCTCTCTATCCATATACATTTTTAATAGCTGTATTGAGATAAAATACATATAGCATGACATTCATCCACTGAAAATGTACAACTCAGTGTTTTATAGTATATCCACAGAGTTGTACAAGCATCACCATAATCTAATTTTAAATCATTTTCATTGCCTCTAGAAGAAACTTCGTATCTTTCAGCAGTCACTCCCCATTAATCCCTTCCCAATTCCTGGCAACCACTAATCTACTTTCTGTCTTTATGGATTTGTCTGTTCTGGATATTTCATATAAATGGATAAATGGAATTATATACATGATCTTTTGTGACTGGCTTGTTTCACTTAGCATAATATTTTCAAGGTTAATCCATGTTGTAGCATATATTAGTACTTATTCCAGTTTATTGTCTAAGAGTATCCCATTGTAAGGACCACATACAAACACTTTCAACTTATATTAGGCATACTTATGCTTATAGGAAAAGCTAAAATTTTCAGTTAAAAAAATCTGCAGTTTCCAGTCAAGATGGTGGGTTCACAAAGATACTAGGAGCCTAATCACATTAATAATGGTGAATAAAATCTATTCTTTTTAAGTTATTAATAAAAAACATAACACATTAAAGTGATGGTTGCACAACTCTGTGAATATACTAAAAGCCATTGAATTGTAACTTTAACTATGAATTATATGATATATGAATTATATCTTAATAAAGTTGTTTTTGTTTTTTAAGAAAAGATACAACAGATAAAAATCTGTTCACCAGAAAGGGAATGGAAAGAGATAGTAATGAGCAAGAGGCTGAAGCGACAGTCTTATTAGGCTTTGGGACCAGAAACATGATATAGTGTCAGAAAATCAACCCAAGTAAGACAAGCAAAGTTTTTTTTGTTGTTGTTGTTTTTTGACAAACAAAGTTTTAAAGCATCTGTTCACAAAAGGGGTTGGAGTCTAGTTCCCTGCGTCAAACAAGGAGTGGGGGTGGAAGGATTGAGTTGGGCTTTCTTCTCTTCTCCGATAAATCTACCACTGCTCAGGAATATAGCCAGTAACTAGTTGCCTATCTGGGATGGCAAGAAAGAATGGGGACAGCTCTACAGCAGGGAACACAGTCAAGCCATGCACTGGAGTGGAACTGATATTCTTATAGAAAAAGAACTATGAGCTGCCATATATAAGAGTTGGGTCTAAATTGGGGACCCTGGGGGTCCTGAGAGCAGCAACATCAGAACTGCACATGTAGAGTGATAAGCATGAGAAAGGGAAAAAATGATAACCCCACTCAAGAAGAGATTGGAGAGTGAAATGTCAAGCACATGAAAAAAATTTATGCCATGAAAGATAGTTAATGAACTCAATAAGTGGGGAGAATTCAACTGCAATAAGAGAATATTCTGAAAAGATTCTAAAGATCTTCAAAGAGATACAGATTGGAATAACATTCATATAAAAGTGCAGCATATTTTGAAATAAAATTGCTCAGAAATGAATCAAGAATATGAATCAAGGTGAGGCAAACTATAAAGTGACTACAGTGAATAAGAATAAGCAAAAAGGAAAATAGAGATGAAAAATTTACCCCAATATGCAGCATGAGAGGTATACATACAAAAAATAGATAACAGAGCTGTAGCATAAGTCTAATAGTAGTGTGCTAGTTTTCTGTGGCTGCTGTAACAAATTACCACAGGCTTGGTGGCTTAAAACAACAGAAATTTATTCTCTACCAGTTCTGGAACCTAGAAGCCAGAATCAAGGTATTGGTAGTGTTGTGCCCCTCAAAAGGCTCTAGGAGAGAATCTGGCCTTGCCTCTTCTAGCTTCTGGTAGCTTCTAGCTTCCTTGGTTTGTGGCTCTATAGTTCTAATGTCTTCCTCTGTTTTCACATGGTCTTTTCCTTTTCTTCCTGTGTCTCTTCTCTGTGTGTCTCTTATAAAGCCACTCGTCATTGGATTCAGGGCCCACACAGATAATCCAGGATAATCTTCAAAGACCTTTTTTCCAAATAAGGTCTCATTCATGAGTTCTGGGGATTAGGACACGCACGTATCTCTTTTGATGCCACCATTCAACTCACTACAAGGAGAGACTAAAAGGAATAGCATAGAAGCAATATTTTAAAAAATGATGGCTAAACATTTTCCAGAATTGAAGAAAGACAAGAATCCTCATATTGAAAGTACACACCAAGAGGCAAAAAGGGTAAATAAAAATGATGCCACATGTAGACACATCATAGACATCTGCACTCAAATGTTTATAGCAGCACAATTCACAATTGCAAAGATGGGGAAACAACCCAAGTGCCCATCAATACATGAGTAGATTAATAAAATGTGGTATATGTATACCATGGAGTATTACTAAGCCATAAAAAACAACAGTGAATTAACACATCTGGCATTATCCTGGATGGAGCTAGAGCCCATTCTTTGAAGCAAAGTATCACAAGAATGGAAAAACAAGCACCACTGGTACTCACCATCAAATTGGTACTAACTGATCAATACTTATGTCACACATGGAAATAATATTCATCAGGGGGCAGGCAGGTGGGAGAGGGGTGGAGGAGATGGGAAAGCTCACAACTAATGGGTGTGGGGTGCACTGTCTGGGGGATGTCCATGATTGCAGCTCTGACTTGGGCAGTGCATAGGCAATATATGTAACCAAAGTGTTGTACCTCCATAATATTCTGAAATTTTAAAAAAATTAATTAGATTAGGAATTTTTTTAAAAAAGAAAATGAGGGACATTTAAGAGATTAATTTTAAAAGCTACCAGAAAGAAATGTCGGACTGCCTACAAATAAATGATTAGACAGACACCAAATCTTCATCAGCTATGCTAAGTATCAGGAGACAGTGAGATAATATCTTCAAAATTGTGAGTGGAAAGAACTACCAACATAGAATTCTATCTTCAGTTTAACTATCATTCAGAAGTGAAGATGAATTAAAAAATTTTCAGATGTACAAATATAAAGGAATAGGTTGTGCACAAATACATGACTTAAAAATCATTAAAGCAGGTACTTTAGCAAGAAGAAAAATAAACCGTCAATTAGGAAGTAAGTTGGAAGAAGAAATGTGAGATGGAAGAAAGTTGAGATGAACGAGAAAAGAGATCAGAAAATGTGCTGCTAAATCTAATTACCTAATTTAATTACGGCAAATAACTAATTTTTTGTGATTAAATAAAAGGTTGGTGGAGAAAGGACATAGGATGGATAAAAGAGAGGTGGGAGGAAAGAAACATCTGGAGCATAAAAGAGGGGGAGAGAGAGTGGACAAAGGTGGAGGAGAAAGAAAATCCTCTTTGAAAACAACATAAAAAATGCCCTACAAATGTGAAAACCTTTTGGTCCAGCCATTCCACTTTTAGGAATTTATCCTAAGATAATTGTTAAGGACATAGGTAAAAACTTAGTTCCACAATGATGGCCAATCTTTATTGGATAAAGATCTAACAATAGAGGATTTAATAAATAAATTATGGAATATCAAGACACCTTATATAACACTTAAAATAATGTTCTATATGAATATTTGACATGTGAAGATTTTCTGAGACATTGTTAAGTATCAGAAGACTGGTTATAAAACAGTATTGACCATAGGATCCCATTTAAAAAAATACACGCATGATCTTTTTGTAGTTCATAAGCATGACGATTGGGTTTTCATGCTCCCCTGTGAGATGTGCCTCCCTCAAACCTTGTTACAGCACATTACCAGTCTGACATGAAAAAAAAATGCATGTATGCATTGTAAATTCCGGAAGTTTCTATGCCAATGTAGTTAATGTGGTTATCTCTGAATAGTCAGATTATTTTATAAAAGTTCATCAATATGCTTATCAATCTGTATTTCTATTTTCTCCAATAAATATATATTGCTTTTGTAATAATATTTATAGGGGGCAATTCTTCTTAGATGAAAGGGAGTTATATTAGTTTTTTAATGTTCTGTAGCAAAATACCACAAATTTAGCAGCTTAACAAAAATACCCATTTATTCCCATGCGTCAGGAGTCTGGGCATGGATTAGCTGGGTTCTCTGATTATCATCTCACTAGGCTGAAATCAAGGTGTTGGCCAAGGCTGAGGTCTCATTTGAAGCCTGGGCTCTCTTCCAAGATTATGTGGTTATAGGTAGAATTCATTTCCTTGCAATCATTGAACTCATGGTGGCTGTCTTTAAGGCCAAAAGAAGCATGTCTATTCTTGGGGTTTGTCTCCTATAAGGGCTAACCCGATTAGATCAGGGCTACCCAGGATAATCTCCCTTTTGTTTAACTCAAATCAACTGGTTAGGGACCTTAATTCCTTTTGCGATCATATTCACAGAGTCCATCCATAATCAACGGGGAAGTATTGGATCCCCTAAGATCTGTGCCCTTATTTCCTAACAGTGGATGATGGGAAAAAATGTTAATTCTCTTTCACAGTTCATTACTTAAAATGTACTTCAGTAATCAATCTCTGGAAAAAACTTTTCTGAGTGCATAATTCTACTTACCAGTTTCATGTGAGGAATCTGGCTATTTCAATACAAGCATGGTATTTATTCATTCATTTATTTATTTATTTTTGCAGGCTGAAAGCTGAATTGCCAAAAGAAATAAATCAAATATGGCCTTTTAAAAATTGTGCCTATTATGCTAAGCTGATGTATTCTCACAGAGGAAAAGAGCAAAGCACTTGAAACTAATAGAATTGGCTGCACACTTGGATTTTTAAAAGACCCTGGACCATTTCCTGGCTGACCTCTCCCATAGCAGTAAATTGTAGTGGCATCTGAGTAATACAGACTCACACATCCTTGACATGTATTAATCACAATCATAATGTTTTACATAGTATTTATTATAATTTTATTCAGCTTGAAATGTGCAGAACAGGCACTCAGAAATGAAACGTAATGTTGGATTATTTTTTCAAAATTGATTGGGATAGTAGAAGGTAACTAAAATGTTCCCTAGGAGCAATAACATTGCTTGATTTATGAACACTAGCATTAGTCAGTAGAATCAGACAAAGCAGACTTAACAAAATTTAAGCTGACAGGAATGCCATATTGTTGAACACCATCTTATTAGGACCAAGAAAACAAAAGGCTCACCCAATCATCCCTCTATCCTAAGTAGCTATTATATGGGGCTTTTGTTTTGTTTTCTTTCTTCATTAGTACCTTGCAACCTGAAACTGCGAACTTAATTATCTCCTAGACTCTGTCAATTTTCAAAGAAGTCTAGCAGTGCTTTGAAATTACTTATCCAGTCATCAACAGAAATTATTAGGATGCTTATACCTTCAGTTTATCATTGTTAGGGGAAAGTGCCTGGTGAAATCTTGGATTATATTTACAAAGTTGGTTTGCTGTCCTGTGGATAGGGATGCTTATGTGTATTAATATCAAATCATGATCATGTCTCCTCAATGAAGTAATAAGTTAAGGACTGAAGTCACAAAAATAATTAAACCATGATTTCTACATTAGAGAAGTCTACAGTCTAGCAGGGAAGACAGCTATATAACAAATTACCATATAAAACATGTAATTCAGACATATACAAAGTGCTATGGAAAAACAAAGGAAGAAGTGATTATGATGAAACAAAGAAAAGGATAATGAAAGCAGAAGGGTGTCACAGGAGGTGACTTTTGAAGAGGATCAAAGGATTACCATGAAGAGAAGCAGGGAAGGGGAACAGCTTTAGTGAAATGTATGAAAACCATTTTTACATTACCAAAAAAAATGTACATTTTCTTTCATTGTCATTACAAAAATACACACATTTTCTTTGGGCCCTTGAGATAAAGTAGTGAATTTGGTTTCCCACTTCAGCAGGTCCATAACAAGATACTTTTACATCTTGAATGTGGAATTAAATAGGTATGTAATCCAAACCAGGACTAGCCATAGCTACCATTAGTATTGTAAAAAGAAGTTAAAGTTGATATAGCTAGTGTTGATTTATTTTTTACTTTAGTTGTTTATTTCCAAGATAACAACTGTGTAATACATTCCCCCAGTATTTCAAAAGGGGACTAAGTGAGGTATAAAAAGATGACTTTATTTTCTGAAAGTTTTGTCTAGATATATTGGATCTAGGTATTTTGGGTTTTTAGGATGACGCTTCTAAAGTGTAGCATTCTTAAATCTCACTCCGGGGGGTCCTTGTTACAAACCTCCAGACTTGATTAGTGAGTCTGAATATGTGGAGATGGGAGGTGGGGCACTTTCTACAAATTCCTCGGGGGATGCTTAGATATTACCGCTTTAAGGACTTTGGCCTGAAGGTGCAACTAAGATAGCCTTGTTTCCTAAAGCACCACAGAACTGAGAAGCAAATTGCAAACTTATCACCAAAGGAAATTTGTAGACAGGTTTACCTATAGATATAACTACAAGTATACAAAAGGGTAAAAGAAAACATTCAAACTTGTTTTATTTTAATTTTTTTGTAGTAATAGCAAGAATTCACAAATATATATTTAGTCAAAAATGATTCTTTTTTTTCTTTTTTTTGAGACAGGGTCTCACTCTGTTGCCTGGGATAGAGTGCGGTGGCATCATCATAGATCACTGCAACCTAACACTCTTTGGCTCGAGTGATCCTTCTGCCTCAGCCTCCCAAGTAGCTGGGACTGCAGGCGAATTTTTCTATTTTTTTTGTAGAGACAGGATCTTGCTCTTGCTCAGCCTGGTTTCGAACTCCTGACCTCAAGTGATCTGCCCACCTTAGCCTCCCAGAGTGCTAGGATTACAGGCATGAGCCACCACACCCAGCCCAAAGTGATTCCTAGAATCTTAAGAAAAAGGCAGTTTCACACAATAGTAATAGTAGGTAACAGCATGTTGCAGTTTTCAGTTGTAGGGTAGGAAACCTTTTCCTTTACCCTCTTGGTTTCTGTACCTGGGGGCATGTGACTTAAACTGACAAAAGGCAAATTAGCCATAGAAAAAACAGTTTGTTTTCATGCACAACTCACATACCTGTGGGAGTGCTGTACTCAAAGGGGTGATTAGAATTTGTGGTTTATATACACAACTTAGTAGGGGAAAGGGAGGAGAGAATGGGCTTCTATGGGAAGAGCAAATAGGTTTTTTCAGGAAACGTAAATAGGATTCTAGGAAAAAAAAGGAGATAAGAAAGTTGTGATAATGCTTGTTTATGCCGGTGCAAGTGGTCTTTCTGTCTTCTTCATGGCCATGAAACTACCCTAGAAAGGGGATTTATGACAAGTTTAGTCTTAGTCTCTCTCCTTGTGATAGAAATCACCCCAGAGAGGGAATTTATGGCAGTCCTCATTTCTCAGAAGTTTCTGCTTTTCATCAGATAAGGAAAGCTCCAAGAAGGCTTCTTTCTGCATCTATTGAATCTCAAATGTCTTCAGCGTAAAATAATCTTTATACCAACTCTGGGGTTCTGAGTGGAAGCTGTTTTGGAATGGCGTGTGTTCAGGTATTAAAAGTCACAGCACTACCAATTATACCTCAATAAAGCAGGGGTGGGGGGAAGTCAGAGCAGGTATTTTTGCTCTAAAGGAGTTGGGCAAACAGAGCAAAGATGTACACAAATAATTGGGCAAGGCACATTGTATAACAAATACTAGTGAGAACTGAAATCAACATTATTTCCTGTCCCTCTATTAAATAATACTGACATCAAGCATGCTAGCCTATTCTTAAACTGGAATCAGGCATAAAAATTTAGCTACTCACTTCAGGAAACACTTGCTTTTGGAAGATAAGCCAACTAAAATAGCTTGATCATCAAGATTCATTTCAAGATCCTCATTCTTGCTGTGTTCACCAACCCCAACCTATTATATCATAAACTCTGTCTAATCTATATCAGATCCCTGCCTTGAAAACACCTTGAAATCACACATTCCTGGTTCTAAAACCCCAAAACACCCTATAAATACCCTTTCCTAATTTCTCCTTTTTGAGATAGTACTACGACTCTCGGGGTGGTGTTCTCTCTTATCAGAGTAAGTCTAATAAACTTAGCATTATTTGAGCCACAAGTTTTTCTGGTATCTGTAGAAATTGAGAAACACTGAAAAATAATCAAAAGATTGCTAACTGTCCTTTCAATGGAATGCTAGATGTTGTCTAGGAGACCTTTAGAGATTATCTGCTTCTATTAAAATCTATGCTTTTTACTCTCTTTGGGCTATTTTACAATTCTGTATGTTGTTTAAAAAAAGCCTGATAATAATGCACATTATTTTCATCCATAGAGATGCAAATAAATTTTTTTTCCAGTTGGAGATACAATTGGTTGAAGAAGAGATGATTCCAAACATTATGCTTTATTTCCTCATAGGTATTGATCAGTTCTGCATCTATTAGGAAATTCATTTGATTACCTATATAAATGTCTGTTCTTTGAATTCTCCTTTGAACCAGTTTTAACATTTTTTAATACCAAATCTTTGAAAGCCAATGTGTATTTTACACTTTCAGCACATCTCAATTCATACTAGTCACATTTCATGTACTCAATAGCCACATTTATCTGGTGGCTATCACAGTGGGCAGTGCAGGACTAACCCTTTCATGTAGAAGCCGTAAAGGAGCATTTGGTTGAATATTTGATACACTTCCTTTACTTACCTTCTCATTTCTTCTTTCAGGTGAGTCTTTTTAATAAGATTAGTATTTGGGAATCCAAGTGTGTTTGAGCCCAGATATTAACAACATCCAAGCATGAGGCTGAACTATGCAGATCAACAGCAACCTGTGATTCCTTTTCTCTCCATAAGAAGTGGAGAAACATCTACATTCAGTAAAAGTAAGAGATGAGAAACCATTGCACTGGTTCCTGATGGTTGACTGCACAGATAACATTCGCCCCACCCTCTCATGGTCCTGCCAGCTGAGACTGGGGTCGATGCAAGGATTCTGGACCATGATGCTGGCATCTCAGAAAAGCTACTCAAGAGAGCTGGCTAAAGAAGATGTCCAAAGCAACTCCAATCCCATTACAGTGCCCCAACATTCTCCTCTACCCCAGTACAGATGCCTTTCTATATCATATCCCATAGCTGAAAGAAAGATCCCATCTGCTGGGAAGAGGAAGTGGATCACAGGATGCTTCATTGAGGGGTTTCACTGAAACTGGCACTTAATAGATTTTTTAAAAATTTGCAGGAAAAGTTGGAGGGAAATAATATTCCAGAAATAAGAAACAATGTGAACAAAGGTATGTATAAGCTTAAAAGCAAAGAGGATGGGCTTGAGTTTGAATCTTTGCTGTAGCGCTTGCAAACACTGCTGTGACTTTCATCTCATTTATTTATCAATGTGAAAGCCCTACCTTATTCCTTCTAGTTTCTTGCTCCCCTATTAGATAACCCTATCCTCATAGCACATGCTCATTTAGTTAGCTGGTTATTTGTCTCAGGATAGGAAAATTCTTATGTTATTTCACCCCCTTTCCCCAACATCCCTTATTGCACAGGCAAAGTTATCTATTGGGCAGCAATTTAATCTCACTCCCCAGTATACATTAAAAAAAAGAAAAAAAAGAATTCAGAAGAGTTATGTTTATGCCTATCTTTATTTTTTCTGTGTTGCCTTAGGTAATAAATTTAACATCTTTGAACCATTTTTTCACTTATATGATAGTGATAACAAAGTCTTCCTCACACTTTTGTTAGCATTAAATACAATATGTAAGTGAAAATGCCTAGTAATTAGCAGATCCTCAATAAATCATGTTGTCTCCATTTTAAGAAATGTTTAAGTGGGAGAAATTAGCAACTTTTGGAAGGCAGATCCTACAAAATGGATCTTAGACCTTTCTGAGATTGAAAAAATTTAAGGATTAAAGGTATATTCCAATCAATTAGCTTTTCTTCACTCTAGCAAGATCAACTTTTTATCCTGTGGAAAGACTGCCTATTTCAGTGCATAATTGTAGATAATAACAAGTTAAAATCTATTACACACATCTAAACAATTCTAAGGAACTTGTTCAGGATCAAAATGCCAGTGGTGTACATATATAATATACCAGTTATCTCAATGTATCTACCCAAATTGAAGTTAGGGTATGACCTGGTGGGTCAAGGAGATAAGGTTGAGTCTTGTAACTCCAGAAAGACTCACAAACTAAAAGGAAAGAAGCTAATAAAGGACCAGGTACCTAAACTCTGGTCAGGATACAGACGGTCATGTTTAATTCTCCTGAATAGTAGTTGTTTTCCTCATGGGTAAAAATCTAGTGTCCTTCTACAAAGTATTTCCAGGTTTTTACATAGACTAGGTTGTTGCTTCTAAAAGCCTTTGTGTGCAGATGTCTTTATTATCGAATGTCTTTTTTTTTTTTCCCTTTGGGTAAATACCCAGTAGTGGGATTGCTGGATCAAATGGTAGTTCTACTTTTAGTTCTTTGAGTTATCTCCATATTACTTTCCATAGAGGTTGTACTAATTTGCAGTCCAACCAGCAGTGTACAAGTGTTCCTATCTGTCTTTGTCCCACCAACATTTGTTGTTTTGGGACTTTTTGATATGAGCCAATCTCACTGGTGTTAAGTGATATCTCATTGTGGTTTTGATTTGTATTTCCCTGATGATTAGAGAAGTTGAGCAATTTTTCATATGTTTGCTGGCCATTATTCTGTCTTCTTTTGAAAAGTTTCTGTTCATGTCCTTTGCCCATTTTTTAATGGGGTTATCTGATTTTTTCTTGTTGATTTTCCTAAGTTCTGTATAGATTCTGGTTATCAGCCCTTTATCAGATGTGTAGCATGCAAATATTTTCTCCTATTCTGAAGGTTGTCTGTTCACTCTAGTGATAGTTTCCTTGGCTGTACAGAAGCTTTTAAATTTGATCAGGTCCCATTTATTTATTTTTATTGCTGCTGTGATTGCTTTTGGGGTCTTCTTCATAAATTCTTTGCCTAGACCAATGTCCATAAGAGTTTTTTCAACGTTTTCTTCTAGAATTCTTATGGTTTCACGTCTTGCAATGATGTGGAAACAACCCAGGTGCCCATCAATACGCGAGTGGATTAATAAAATGTGGTATATGTGTACCATGGAGTATTACTCAGCAATAAAGAACAACGGTGAATTAAAACATCTGGTATTATCCTGGATGGAGCTAGAGCCCATTCTTTGAAGCGAAGTATCACAAGAACGGAAAAACAAGCACCACTGGTACTCACCGTCAAATTGGTACTAACTGATCAATGCTTATGTCACACATGGCAATAATATTCATCAGGGGGCGGGCAGGCGGGAGGGGATGGGAAAACTCTCACTGAATGGGTGCCGGGTGCATAGTTTGGGGGATGTCCACGATTGTAGCTCTGACATGGGCAGTGCATGGGCAATATATATAACCAAAGTGTTGTACCCCCATAATATCCTGAAAGAAAAGGAAAAAAAAAGGCCTTTGTGAAAGGATATGTCAGCTCTCGACTTGGATTTTATTTTCTGCAAAGTATTAGAGAGCACCATGGATATCTCTATAGCTAATGCTGGGAGGATTAATTTGATAAGAACCTGCTAATATATTTTTTTAATAGAGATGGTGTTGCTCTCTGTCTCCCAGGCTGGAGTGCAGTGGTGCAATCACAGCTCACTGCAACCTTGAACTCCTGGGATCAAGTGATCCTCCTGCTTCAGCCTCCTGAGTAGCTGGGACTACAGGTGCGTGCCACCATGCCTGGCTAATTTTTAAAAATTTTTGTAGAGATGGAGTCTCACTATGTTGCCCGGGCTGGTCTCCAACTTCTGAACTCAAGCGATCCTCCCATCTCTGCTTCCCAAAGTGCTGGGATTACAGGTGTGAGTCACCACACCTGGCCCCTGCTAATATTATTATTTCTAAGGTTTCCTTATAAAAGCCCAATACAAAGAGTATTTCATCATATTCATTATTTATTTTGTCACTTAAAGTTTGTTACCAGATTAAATGAGGTTTCAGGACTTGGATATTTTGCACAGCTTTGTAAAACATACATAAATGTGAAATTACTAGAGAGAGAGAGAGAGAGAGAGAGTCTGACTTTTTTCAATTCCTGCTCTTCAATTGAGCCACCACAAAAACCTGCCTCAAATCAGTAGCAAAATGCTGAATTCAGATTTTTTTGTATGTATAATATAAATAAAAATAAAAGTCTGGTGTCTTACATGCATATAGTTACAATGATTATTTCTCTACATAAGTGAAATTGGCAAAGTTCTCTATTCAAAGCAATTCATTAATTTCACAATATTTTCCTCAAATGAAATTATGTTGTTCACAAAACAATGAACCATTAGTGTAGAAAATTTTCATATAGTCAAGTACTTTTCCATTTTGCTAGGACTTATAAGGACTTTAAGTAGATGTTTATAAAATATACCTTCACTTTCAGCAATGTTACATAAATATGCTTAGACTCATTCAGCAATTTGCAATGTACAATTTGTGGCAATGAGAAAAGTTCAGTGTAGAAACATTGTAGCTGGAATGAAGACAAAAGAAAATTAGTAACATAGATATACTTTAAGAAGAATGATATGATACTATGTTGACCTGAGCTGTGCAAATTTAATTTTGATGACAATTACTAAAAATGATATTAGTGAGTTTGGTGTAGGGGCCAGAGTCATTTTAAAGTCTCTGAATATTTGGAGTAACCACTAGAAAAATCATAAGCAAAAGTTTGATCATGGGTTTACCATCCTTTAGATCACATTCAATATGTTTGACCAAAATAGAATTGGTTAAGATGATATCCTTGGTTAAGGAAATCCGTATTTGGGAATAAACCCAATAGGGAAATGAAATAAAGGTCAACTGAGGTCCGATTCAGCATTGTTAAGTTGCTGTTTTTCCTCCTCCAATATTTTACTATTTAGCTCTCAATCATTAGAAAGGCAGATGACATTTTTCCTACCTGAAATTTTAGCAACCAATATAAGGTTATCTTCAGGTTCACTGAGGAGGACCTTTAGACTAGAGGTTTCCAAAGTGGAAATGTATACCCTAGGGCGTGAACAGGACCATGGAGCGTGAGAAGAAAAAAAAAAAAACAGATAAACTGCTATTAACATTTTTAAAATTTATTTTGTTTTTATTTCATTTCTTAAAGCAGCTTTATTGGGATACAATTTACATATAAAATTCACTGGTTTTAAGTGTGAAAGTGAATGATTTTTACTATAATCAGATTTGTGCAACCATCACCATAATCTAATTTTAGAACATTTTCATTACTTCACAAAGATACCCCATTTCCATCAGCAGTCACCCCCATTCCTAATTTACCCAATCTCCAGGAAACCACTAATCTACTCTTTATCTCTCTCTCTCTTTTCCTATTCCAGACATTTCATATAAGTGAAATCATATAATTAGTTTTTTATGATGGACTCTTTCACTTAGCATACAATTTTCAAAGTTTATCCATGTTGTAGCATATATCAGTACTTCATTGTTTTTAACGCACAAAAAATTTCATTGTATGGATATAGTATATTTTTTTACCCATTCATCAGCTGATGAACATTTGGGTTGTTTCTAAATTTTGAGTAGTATGAATAAAAGCATTCATGAAGAAGCCTTTGTTTGGACATATGTTTTCGATTCTCTTAGGTATACAGTTGAACCTTAAACAATGCGGGAGTTAGGAGCACTGACCCCCCCACACAGTCAAAAATCTGTGTGTAACTTTTGACTCCTCAAAAACTTAACTGCTAATAGCTTATTGTTTGTATTTTGTTGAAGCAAAATCAAGTATAAAGTCAAATGAGTTATTGCATATACTCAATGCTTTTACTTGCTTCCAATGTAGTTTATCTTTCCTTTAACCTCCATCATTTTAATACACGGACTGATGCATGTTTCCTTTGGCAAAGATATTGAGAAATTTATAATAATTGGTGTTCTACCAGATATAAGATTTCTGTTGGGAAGTACTTCGTTAAAGATGAAGGATTTTTTCCATTGAGGGATTTATACCATAATTAGAAAAATTATGGTCTAAACCCCAGTGGAAAGATCATACTTTAATTGGTATTCATTTGTTTCAGACAAGCCCATGGAGAAAACTATGCTTTTTATTGAAGTTAAATTGTTAACTGTGAAATCAACTAATCACATTCTCACTTAATATCCGAAATGACTGGCCCATTTAATTACTTTTTTTAAAAAAAGAGCTAGTGTCTGACATTAACCGAACAATCCTTCAGAAAAAAAATTTTAAAACCCTTCACAGAAAAATATAGGCTTAGGTAAACTTGGAGAGGCAGTAGAATATTTTAAGTATGCTTAAGATTACTTTCTTTTAGGAAAACTCATACATTTTACACATATCTCTAGCTGAAATAGTATGTTTTCTATTTTTAGTGTTTCTTTACAGAAATATTTGGCTCAATGTCAGATGAGCCAGGGTCAAAACCTAATGGCATTAAGACTATGCATGAACTCCTCATTTATAAAATAAAAATAAAAGCATTTGCTGCTTATCCACCTCATAACCCTCCATGGTAGGATAAAATCATATTTCAATTTAATTCAAATGATATTTACTAAGTACAATTTGTATGGTGACATGGAACTTTTAGGGGAGTCAAGGTAATATTCAGTCTACTTGTCTTCCTAAACCACCCAAATGTTCTGGAAAACCCAAAATATCATCATCCAATATTTTACTATTGTGCAGTTGACCCTTGAACAACATGGATTTGAACTGTTTGGGCCTACTTATACACAAAAATTTTTCAATAAAAGTTACACTGAGTGTGTTTGCCACTCCTGTGTCCCCTTTCACCTAACTCCACTTCTGCCTCTGCCACCCCTGAGACGACAAGACCAATCCCTCCTCTTCCTCCTCCTTTTCAGCCTACTCATATGAAGATAATGAGGATGAAGACCTTTATGATGACCCAATTCCACCTAATGAATAGTAAATATATCTTCTCTTCCTTATGATCTTCTTAATAATATTTTCCCTAGCTTACCTTATTGTAAGAATACTGTATATAATACATATAACATATAAAATATGTGTTGATTTACTGTTTATGTTATCAGTAAGGCTTCCAGTCAACAGTAGGCTATTAGTAGTTAAATTTGGGGGGAATCAAAAGTTACACACAGATTTTCAACTGCACAAGGGTTCAGGACCACAATCCCCGCATTTTTCAAGGGTCAACTGTATATATTCTAGACTGCATGCTAAATATGAAAATAACAAAAAAATTCCTTTGTCACAATGTTTCCAAATTTTTAAAAAATTGGAATATATTATTACATAAACATGGTTTTCAGCAATTTGCCACTGTCAGTACTAGATAAACATTTATTGACCAAATGTGTTAACTTTCAGTAAGAACAAGTGCTAATAAAATGCAAGTTATTTATTCTGAGTCTAGTGACATTCTCTATAGTTTGGACATTTGACCCTCCAAACCTCATGTAGAAATTTGATCCTCAAAGTTGGAGGTGGGGCCTAATGCAAGGTATTTGGGTCATGAGAGCAAATCTTTCATGAATGGCTTCATGCTATCCTCACAGTAATGGTTACAAATAAATACATGAACCCAAAAGAGGGAGAGCATTTCCACCAAGGCAGAATCAGAGCAGTGTTAGAAAAATTATCTGAAACTCAGAAATAATGCAAAAAGATTTGGGGGAGGGGCACATATTTTCAATGTCATAAGAAGGTCAAGGTAACTCAAAGATTATCTAGGGCAACAGTGAGAAAACTTTTCCTATAAAGGTCCAGGTAATAAATATTTTTGGCTTTGTGGGCTATATGGTCTCTGTCACAAGTACTCAACTCTGCTGTTGTAGCATGAACCATATGTAAACAGATAAGAGTGGCCAGATTGGCCCACAGGCTATATTTGCTGACCCCTAGGCTAGGGGACCCCGGTTAATAACTTGTTCAACGCATTGTTACTATTTATTTAAAGTTCCAGATTTAGTGAAGTTGCACGTTAATGTGTAGATTTTTGTCTAGTCTAGATGCAAATAATTTCTGTCTGGTAGACAAATAACCTCAAAGTTTTATGGCCCTGTTGGACATTGCCTAGTTTGTATCTAATCCAGCAATTTTATCTTCCTATCAATACTTTATATTTTAAAATGACGTTTGACCCAGTCATGACATCTTAATGGTTCCCTCATTAATTAATGAGTTAAATAAAATCTTTGACATTTGTTCATTTTATATTTGCCTGGGTGCTATGATTTTCCTTGGTTTTAAATTATACTTTGACAGTTTTGGTGGGTACACAGAGATGCCCAAATTGCATCACCTAACGGAAACAAGTAAACTGTTACCAAAGAAATGCACCTTCTAGTCTGTTTAAGCCCAAGCTTATCTTAGTAACTGTCAGAGTGAATCTCAAGCAGCAATAGAACTTTAACTTTGCGATTCCATTTCTGTAGGTTTTATTTTCTTGTCTCTACTGATTTTTGTGTTGTACATGATAACAAAGTTACTCCCACCTGGTGGCAGCAATGATTGGGAAACTGTTTTTATTTAACCATTTGGTGATCTCTATTGCCTGGATGGTGGAGAGTTATTCTCTGTTGGGTGAGAAACACAGAATCTGATTTGTTTAGGCTTTTTGTCTGTCTATTTGCAAACTCAAATCAATTAAGAAATTTGTGCCTGTTGTGAAGGAGAATGGTTCTTTCGTATTTAGACCTATGAGTTTTTGTGTTTATGTGTTTACTCTTGACCTGTGGCAGAAGCTGTAGGACTGAAGCTATAAGTTCTCCATATATATGTTTTTCTAAATTAGAAAGTTCTTGCTCTCTTATGTGAGTATGAAATAATTTCTTACCTATGAAGGGTAATAATAAATTAGATTATAACATCTAATAAGCAGATCAGTTATGATTTATTTATACATACATAATCACTCATATAAATCTAATATTCCTACAAATGACAGAAAAATTTTTAAATGAACTTCTAATACTTGAAATACACTATACATTTGTAAAATCCAAATGGCTAGCTCAGAAACATTTTAAGAATTTATGTTTACATAATTAAAGTGAATCTTTAGACAGTTTAGATTGATTTGGATAATTTAAGAAAGATATCACTACACACTTATCAGAATGGCTAAAATGAAAAGTAGTGATAATACCAAATGCTCATGAGGATGTGGAGAAACTGGATTATTCATACATTGCTGGTGGGAATGTCAAATGGTACAGCCATTCTGGAAAATAGTTCGGCAGATCCTTTCCAATCTAAAAATGGACTTACTATATGATCCAGCAATTGCACTCTTGGCATTTATCCCAAAGAAATAAAGAGCTATTTTCATGCAGGAACTTGTACATGAATGTTAATAGTAGTTTTGTTCATAAAAATAAAAAACTGGAAACTACCCAAGTGCTCTTCAGTGGGTGAATGTTTAAATAAACTACTCAACATTAAAAAATGAATGAATGATTGATACATGTAACAACTTGGATGGATCTCAAGGGCACTATGATGAGTTAAAAAAAGCCAATCTTAACAGCTCACATACCACATGATTTTATTTATATAACATTCAGGAACAGCATAATTTTAGAGATGGAGAAGAGATTCATGGTTGCCAGGAATTAGAGATTAGAGGGGATGAGATTGGTATGACTATAAATGAGTAACCTGAAGGAGTCTTATGGTGATGGTACAGTTGAATATGTTGATTGTGGTGGTGGTTATACAAGGCCACATGTGATAAAACTGCATCGAGCTACACATACAGACACAAATAAGTGTATATATAACTGTTGAAATTTGAGTAAGCTCTGTAAATTGTACCAATATCAGGTTTTTGGTATTGATATTGCTCAATAGTTGGGTAAGTTGTTAACACTGGGGAAGGCTGGGGGAAGAGTATACAGAACTTTTCTGCACATTTCTTTGCAACCTCCTGTGAATCTATAATTATTTCAAAGTAAAAAAAAATTTTGAGTGAGAAATTGATCTTCAAGGTCTCCTCAAATGGTAATAAGAGGAAATATTTACCTTCTGTGGAATCTGCCTGACAGCAGAGATTTCACATATCACAAGAATAATTTAATCTGCACTTTATTGCCTTTATGTTTTTGATTTAAAAAAATACACATATACATCCAAAGGTGCAAAAAACAGAGGTGTAAGAATTAAGTTTTCTTATAAGCATGTTACCTTCCTCTATAGTTATTTTTAATATTTTATTGTCATTTTGATTAAATAGATAACCAAGTGTTATTTTTAAGGTACCCATGATTCTATCTTAATCTCTTCTGACAAGTTGTTTTGATTTTATCTTCCCAAGAAAGGATTCCAAATATAGAAAAATAAAATAAAATTTTTAGGATATCTTCTTCATATTTCATAATTAACTCAACACTACTGAACGGTAAGAATTGTCAATTCAGAAGAGATGCTCAGCCTTTCCTAGGCTAAATTTGTGTAAATAACATGGTATTAATGTAAATATTTCAGAAATTATACAATTTATGGGAAAGCACTGGGGACTTGTCAATGCCCTCACTGTTAAATATTTTCTTAAACTCAGGGGAAAACATTGATCAAACTCTTACGGAAATAGTTCTGTACTGTGTGCCAATAGAGAATTTTGCTCTCTGTCATTCTAATATTGGTGACTGTAATAAATTCACTATGCCCTTTCAGTCTCATTATCAAATATGTTTCTGCTTCTGGATGTATGCTTAAAGTCTCTGCAAGGCATTGGCTGGAATCTGTGTCTACAACAAAGGAGAACAGTCCTAGAGGCTTGTGGATAGGATTATACCAGGTGCTCTGAAGTATTAATACTTATCAGAGAATAGACACTTGGTTACAGGCCTCTGAACTGCTATTGCTTAGACAGGTTTCAGACCTAAATGAATGGAGTGAGTCAGAGTTTCCAGGACCCTTTATAGTCTAGAAATAGATGTATCTCATGAAGGCAGGTTGCTCATCCAAGATGCAATTGACACACATGAAACAAGAATTAATAGCCACAAAAAACAATGGTGAACTAACACCTCTTGTGTTATCCTGGATGGAGCTGGAGCCCATCCTCCTAAGTGAAGTGTCAGAAGAATGGAAAAACAAGCACTACATATACTCACCATCAAATTGGTACTAATTGATCAACACACGTGCACGTATGAAAGTAACATTCATTGGGTGTCAGGCAGGTGGGAGGGGGGAGGAGAGGATGGGTTTATTCATACCCAATGAGTGCAGTGTGCACTGTCTGGGGAGGGCACGCTTGTAGCTCTGACTCAGGCGGTGCAAAGGCAATATATGTAATCTAAACGTTTGCACCCCTGTAATATTTTGAAATAAAAAAAATAACTAAGACAAAAAAAGGAATTAATTGCATAGATGTGAATGAACCAATTACCCATGCAGTAAACCTTGGTGGGCAGGGTCACTGTAGAGAGTCCCCTACTAGGGCAATGCCTAGCAGAGCCATGGGTATGGGGTCATACCTGAGAGCCCAGATTGGTAAAGTCCCATGGCTCCACTAGGCACTGCCCTAGGCTCCAGGTGGCTCTATCCTTTGAAATCTAGGTGGAAGCAGCCACACCCTCACAGCTTGTGCTCTCTGCCAGCCAGTGGAGATGGCACCATGTGAACACTGCCAAGGTTTACCACCTGTGCCCTCCAGAAGGATGGCCATTGGGGCTTTTACTACACCTGGGCTCATAACATGTTATAATCAACTTCTCAAAATTCAAAGAGAGAATTTTGAAAACAGCAAGAGAAAATCAACTGGTCACATACAAGGGAACCTCCATAAGATATGAGCAGATTTCTCAGCAAACACCTTGCAGGCCAGGAGAAAGTGGGATGACATGTTCAAAGTACTGAAAAAAAATAAACTGCCAACAAAAAAATACCACACAGTTGGCCAGGTGCAGTGTAATCCTAGCACTCTGGGAGGCCGAGGTGGGAGGATTGCTTGACCTCTAATAATAACACCATGGTTAGACTCCAAGCCATCATTTTACAATTTATTAAGCAAACAAGGAATCAAACATCTTTCATCCATCCACCTGATGTGATCTTTTTATACACATACTAGTAAGTCCCATTTGGAACAGCTGAAAATCTTTTAGTAAAAGCTTTAAAGATGAGCTCACGAACTCAGTTTAAATTTCACCAGTCAAATTAGGTCAAATGAAAGGAACTCAAATAAGTAGATGTCCAATCAGAGCCCATTATTTGTAAGTCATCAGTCCCCCCAACCTTAAAACTCCTCTTTGACCCAATTATTAAAAACCTACATATAACAAAGTGAAAGGATTAATTTCCATTCTTCAACCTCTCAATCTCAGGTTTTCAAAGAAAAACCTATCTATGGACTACTTACCAAACTCAGATAGGAAAATTAAGGTCTGCATAGTTATGAATCAGATTTGTTCCAGTACAACCAGGTTACATACAGTTACATCAATTGGTTCTTTATACACTCTAAGAACTGACCAGGACAAAGTTTAGCACAGAAAAGCTATAAGAAATAGGTTCCTAACTACAGAAGTTGCAAAGTTCAAAAGGGTATGATAAAAACTAATTTAAATTCAAGACTCCCCCCGTTATTTTTACAAGAAATAGACTTTCTGTAAAAATACATACAATTTTTACAGACAAATACACTTACAAGTTGTTTTTGTCTTAAAAATTGAGGATATTCCATATTTGTAACTAATTATTAAGCCTTAAATCAAGTATTCTTGGCCATTACTAGGCTAATAAACTAAGAATCATTCAAACAAAGCCAAAGTAGAACAGTTATAAAAGTCCTGAACATTCGCCCAAGTCCATGAATGAATTCGTGGGCATATTTAATGAATTCTATGATTAGCCCGGCTACTGGCCACTCTCCTGTTCTCAACAAGGAAATAAGTCTTTCCACCCTACTATCTTCACTAAAACTAAAAGTCCTCTTCCATGGCCTCCCAAAGTTTGCTTGTTGCTGAAACTGAACTTTGCTTCTTTCAGACAGTGACTCTTCAATCAAGGGGGACTACTTTTCTCATGTATTTATTCTTGTTAGCCATAATTCTCTTTCCACTGGCTTTTCTGGCTAGGGTGCTAGAGTGGAACTCTTGGAGGTTACAGCCTGGGCAGCTTTAACTCCAACTTCATAAATCCGTTTGATTTGACAGACGTACGTGGTTCTGGTGGCTGTTGTTGGTTAGAAGTCAATTACTGCACTTACAAGCCTATCTTATTAGATATGCCAAAGCAGCTCCTACTCCAGCAACAACTGCAAAAGCCAGCAGCACATTTCTGATGCTGGCTTCTAGGTCCTCTACATGGAAGAACTCCACAAACCCATCCCAGCCTCTTTGTCTCACTAGCCAGTCCCGTTTTGTCCCGACAAGAATGTCTGTGATACTTTCTGCTAATGGTTCGATGCAGCTTTCTTGGTTTATGCTCTTCAAGTGTTTGGCCACAAAGGCACCAAAAGAAATCAGAGTCACAATCCTGCACCAGTTTGTTATGCCGTCACTGAAAACATCGATCATCACCGGAGACAAAGATTTGATATCGTCTTTGTTTCTGATGTCCAGTTTCCGAAGCATGCCTTGGAAGGCCGTCTGGTGTTTGCGCAGCACACCGTCCCCGACCCGTCGTAAGGTCTCTAGCGCCTTCCTGCTGGCGGCCCCAGACCTGCCCATTGGCTTTGCGTCCTTGGCGCCGGTTGCCTGCTCCCGAAGGTACCGAAAGATGATCTCCAGTGACTGCCGGTACAACTCGTCATCTTCCTCCTCTGCTGGGGGCGGGGTCGAGGTTAGTGACCCATCTGTGCCGGGGCCATTACTGGCCTCCCCGACCAACTCCAGCAAGGGAAGTACAGCCTGCTGCTTCCCGAGAGGCTCCGGCTCGTACCCGTCCAGCTCATCTTCGGGGGACATGATGGCGTCGGCTGCAGGGACTTCCATCTCCTCAGGTGGCAACGCGCGGCGGGTGGGCGCGAAGAACAGCAGCCTCGCGGGGGTGGCGGTGACGTCGGGGACCTGGGCACCAATGGGCGCCAGCCGCAGGACCCGCCGGGCGTTCGGCGTGAGGGAGGCCGCGGGGGTTGCGCCGGGGCTTCTGTCAATCACCGCGCCCGCTTCCCCTCCCCCTACTTCTCCCGGGGCCGTGGCCTCCTTCTCTGCGGCCAAAAGCCGCCCTCCCGGGGGGGTGGCGCTGCCGCTGCCGGCCCCCACTCCGGCCCTCCCACAGTCGAGGTTGTGTCCCATTACCGCGTTTCTTTTGAGGCCAAACATCGCAAGCCGCCGACGCCTGGGTGAGAGAAACGGGGAAGGCCACGACTCCTTACTGGAAGGAAGCGGAAGTAAGGTATAAGGAGTGGGAGAGGAAGCGCCTCTATCACGTTTTTGGGGCGGGCCCTACGCGGTGGCGTCAGCCAACTCTGCGAATCTTAACTACTAATAGCCAAGTGTTGACTGGAAGCCTTCCGATAATTTAAACAGTCGATTAACACGTATTGTGTTAAGTTATATGTATTATATACTGTATTCTTATAATAAAGTAAGCTGGAGAAAAATGTTATTAAGAAAAATCACAAGGAAGGGAATATATATTTACTATTCATTAAGTGGAAGGGATCATCATAAAGGTCGTCAACCTCATCGTCTTCACCTTGAGCAGGCTGAGGAGAAAGAGGAAGAGGAGGGGTTGGTCTTGCTGTCTCAGGGGTGGCAGAGGCGAAAGAAAATGTGCAAATAAGTGGACCCGCACAGTTCACACCTGTGTTGTTCAAGGGTCAATTGTATTTTAACTGACAATGCTCCAAATTAAGGGAGTTCCTTGCAGCAGCAGCAGCAGCACTTCTGATTTTTACAGCCTGCCTCCCCCTGGTTGAAATACTGTGCGGACAGAGCTGGGGCAAGGGTAGAGGGAAGGTGATGAATGGACAATTGGGGCAGGCCCATGCAAGAACACCACAGGCTTACTTGTTTTGTACCCACATTATATAGTTTAAATGTTTTTCCCCTCCAGATCTCATGTTGAAATTTGATCCTCAATGTTGAATGTAGGGCCTGGTGGGAGGTGTTTGGGTCATGAGGGCGGATCCCTCATGAATGGCTTGGTGCCCTCCCTGGGATAATGAGTGAGTTCTCACTTTATTAGTTCATGTGATAGCAGGTGGTTTAAAAAAGCCTGGCACCCCTTCCTCTCTGTCTTGCTCCCTCTCTGGCCATGTGATACGCCTGCTCCTCCTTCACTTTCTGTCATGAGTAGAGGCTTCCTGAGGCCCTCATCAGAGGCAGACGTCAGTGCCCTGCTTCTGGTACAGCCTGCAGAACGATGAGCCAAATAAACCTCTTTTCTTTATAAATTACCTAGCCTCAGGTACTCCTTTATAGCTACACAAAATGGACTAATACACCAAGGTTCAGAAGTTCTCAGTTTGTTGAATCCTTGGGTCAATTTCCAGAGTGCTAAAATGGTTGTTTTTGGCAATTTGTCCAGCTTTTTAGTTGTTATGCACATAGGTATAAATTTCCCAAACTTGGGAATTTATTTACGCAAATATAGGAGGATTTCCTTCATCAAGGTAAAAAAAAACCTTTCAACTGAAGGAGATGGCAGTCTGTCAGTCCTTGACCACCACCAGTGCAAGAACCAACAGTAATGCTGACTGGGAGATTTTTCTACTATTTTGCAATATAGCTGTTAGCCCAAACATGAAAAAAGGAACTAATATTTCGTAGAAGATAGAGATCAGTTTTTTTTTCTTTTAATAGATTTAGGGGGTACAAGTTGAATTCCATTGCATGTTGGACATCAGTTTTGATATACACTCTGCTGATGTGATTTGGACTTTGAGCCATGTGGGCAAATGTAGGTGGCAGAACAAAAGAACAGAAGGCCATATGTCTTCAGGATGTAAATGAGAAATTAGGAATGAAAGGGATAGAGAAGAATGTGAATAGAGCCTAATGACTTCTTTTTAAGGCTCCTTTATGCCTAGATCAGTTTTCCAATTACTTTGTAAATCCTTCAAGAGCAAGAACAGTCTTTTATGTGCTGTAAGATGCTTTAATGTAATGTCAGCACTGCACATGTGTTAAATTAAAATAATAGTAACTAGCTCCAATTGTGTGAGTAGTATTAAAAGTTAGATTTGTTAGTATTATTTAAGAATGAAGCCAAAATTCCACCTCTGTAATGTGATGTGGGTCTGTCCCCCCAAATCTAGAAGATGGGGCACTGAGGCATTGGACAGTAATAAAATCTTAGACACACAAGAGTCAAATTTTCTGACCTTTATGTAAATAATATCTAAAAGCAGACACATTAGGAACCAAAGATAGATGAGCTGCCAAAATTCAGAGTACTCGTCATGTAATGAGGAACAGCATCTAGGCACGACGATACCATTTTAAAAATAACTAGGAGACTTAAATTTACTAAAAATCATTGAATAGTATACTTGAAATGGGTGAATTTATATGATTTATAAAATATGCCTCAATAAAGCTATTAAGAAATACCTGGGGGACAGAAAAACATATTTTTCAAGTTATCATATGTATTTTAGAAAATATACAGATACCAAAAAAATAAATTACAATAAAAAAAAAATAGGCACTCTGTTAGGTATTCTAGATATTTAATTCAAACAAATGTCTTACATAGCTGTACTTTAATATAGGTGATACATGCCACTTTGGAAGTGGATTTATTAATGAAATGTCAGATGCAATTAGAACTCTAGCTATTTGGGAATAGAAATTTTGACAAATCTATTTTTTTCTTTTTCTGGAACATTTATTATCATGAATACGTTCAGAAATTTGCAGCTCATATAACCAACCCATCAACTACTTTCACCTTGACCACAGATTTATGTGTATGGGAAAACACAACAGTATTTGCTAAATATATGCAGTATCTTCCACCTAATTAGTACCTCAGGGTAGGTTGTTTATAAACAGAAAACAATAAGGGACATGTTAAATATCCCCAGCAGTACTCTCTGCATATTATTAGGTTTAGAAATAAGGAATACAGTTTGCATTTTAAACAATAAGCCAGCTAGCTACCAGATTGCCATTAAGTACAAAGGGAACCAACTAGAATAACTTGTGATCCATGAAGAAATAATACTGTCTGCAGCTTCATTATATAATTCCCTTTAGCTTCAAACCAGAAATATGTTTAGAGGGCAATGTGGAAATAGATAGCATGTTTTTGTTTTCAATATTAATAAAAACAAGAATGCTACTAAAACTATTTCTCCCTTGATGCTAAATATGGCACAACTGTGCCCACCCCCCACCTTCCAACAATCACTCCCAAATGACTACCTAGTATCCATTAACTGGGATCACTATAGAAATCAGCCACTAGTCAGGGAGCATCTGGCTCGAGGGCCTGTAATGGGTTGCAGAGGATTGCACATCATGTTTCACATGCAGATGAGGTTGCCATCTGGTGGATTTTCTCTAACTAAAAACTAATAACATTTATAGATACAAGCAAAACAATCCTCTTGTAGTTGGGCAAATGCTGTCACTTTTAGAAAACATAGTTTCTTTTAACAAATATTGTGTCCATTTTCTGATTTGCAATGAATGGGTACCTATGCTTTGTAACTGAAGTATGAGAACAAATATCGGGAAAGTACATACACTAAGGCCTCAGATTTAAAAGGTAATAAATGTGACTACACATTTTTTTAATTTAGTAAGTTCTTGCTAAATAAAATTTGTTACATTAATATTAAGAATGTCTATAAGACCTATGACATCACATGGCCACTGTTTAAAATATTAAAGTATTAGCTTCTTCTGGTTGTCTATTATAAATAAATAAATTAATTAATTAAAAAAAACGGTAACTTTTGGTGTCATGTATTTCTTTACCTAATAGCCTTGCCATGGGAATTTACGGTCAGATACATGCAAGAACTGTAAATGGTTCAATCTCTAATCTACTCTAATACAGAATGACTGTTGATTCACATACCACCACCCACCTTTTCAAGTTTTCCTTTTCTCTCTGTCCTTTACTGAATAGAACTTCTCTAAAAGTGATCTCCCATATATTGAAATATGACATCTGTCACTTAGAAGGCATGACATTGATTGAAACAGTGTGCTAGGAAACCACAGTCATTCGTTCTATACTCACACATAGGCCAGTTACCTGAACTCTGTCTCATGGTCATCAGCCAGCCATCTCACAACTATATATTGTTTTGTTATTCATAAAAGGGAGCAGGTTTTTAAAAAAGAGCGTGGGTTGAGTTAGATCTGGATTAAAATCTATCTCTGCTGTTTTTGAGTTATTTTTCCTTCATAAATTAGTTCTCCGAGCCTCATTCCTCAGCTATAAGAAAAAGAAGGGGGAAATGATATTATGGGAATGGCACTGGGTTATTATAGGAATGAAAGCACCTATGAAATAATAAGTTTTAACACATCTCAGTTAAATGTGAAAAATTTCTTTTGGAAAAGTGTATTTTGCTGCCTTTGTATAGTTGTCACGTCAATCTGTGCCTCTTTTTTTTAACTGAGGCCCTATCTACTTTTCTACTCCAAAGATTTCAATTAACAATTCCATGTTTGCATAAAATAACCTACATCAAAGCTAGTTTAAAGGTAAATATGAACAAATACATACGTACATACATACATAAAAATATCAATTTTATACAAATATAGCAACTGTTCTAGGAGTATTACATCACAACTGCAAATGTGATTTTATGTAAATGGGTATTTGTGACCTGAGATAAAGTTTCCTTGACAGCAAGATGATGCAAATAGTTTTGCATATCAAATAACTTAGAAATGAGGAAAATAAAATAAAATACAGTTATATGACAAAAATAGACTTCAGTGATGTTGAAAATGCACTGAAGAATTAAAAAAAATTATTTCATGAAATGAGGGGAAAAAACAACACAGCTAAATTAATATATTTATAAATGTAGCTTTAAATAATTATTTTACTAGATTGAAATTTTAAATGCCATAAGTAGATATTTGATTCATTCACCTATAACTCTAAAAGTTTATATAGTCCAGTTAATAAGAAAAACTTTTTAGGATTTTCTTATTGATGTCTCCTTGTATTCAAGGATATATAACATACATTGATGACTACTAAATCTGTATCTCTAGCCTAACCCTTTCTCTTGAACTCCAGACTCAGATATCTAAATACCTCCTAGACATCCGTATTAGCATATTCCGCAGGAGGGACAGCAGAGCCAAATGGTTAAGAGTGCAGACCAGAGGTTAAACAGACTGGGTGTGACTCCTGATTCCATCATTTACCAGATCTGTAACTTTGGGCAAGTTACTTAGTTTTTCTGAGCCTCAGTTTCTTTATCTATAAAACGGTGACAACAATAGTACTGACCTCAAAGGGTTATTATGAAAATTAAATGAGATATATACCTAACACACTTGGCAGAATGGAATCTAGTAAACACTAAATAAGTTATACATTCCATGTGAGGCAAATACAAAATAACAAGTCTGGTTTGGTATGCAAATCAGCACCACGGAAACCAGCATGGCATTGTTAAGCAGAGGGCAATCACAGGGAGCAGATGAGCTATGAATCAAAGCCTGAAGAAAACTGCTGCCAATGGGATTATGGACACAAATTGCTTCTCACGCTATGATTCCCTTTAATTCTGAACTAGGAGACTTAACCTTGACACTTCAATGGGCTAGATCATCATGGGGCCTCTCTTTCTCATTTGTAGCTCCAACTAACGAAACTGTCAGCCATTTAGAATGCAGACATCCAAGTATGACAGTGTCTTAGTTACTATTTCTAGTTATAAGGAATATACGTGTAGAAATCTTCAGAATGTTTTCTTATTCAAACAACAAAATAAATGTTTTTCTGTGTCAGCCATTAAAAAAATGTTACACATTCCGTTGAAAGAAATACAGACACACATATCTCTTTGAAACCAGCAATTTTTCCCCTGTGTGCCACAGCTGGCAGCCCTTTTTCTACACTTGCTTTATCTAAATTGCACTTTTTATTTCAAAATATTAAGGGGGTACAAATGTTTTTGTTACATGGATACCTTGTATAATGCTGAAGTCAGGGCTTTTAGTGTGCCCATCACCTGAATAGTGTCCATTGTACCCCATAGGTAAGTTTTTACACCTCACCCCTTCCCATCCTCTCTCTTTCTTGGTTTCCAATGTCCTTTACATCTCTTTGTACCCGTGTGTGCCCATCGTGTAGCTCCCAATTATTAGAGAGTACATGTGGTGTTTGTTTTTCCATTACTGAGATGCTTCACTTAGAATAATGGTCTCCAGTTCCATGCAAGTTGCTGCAAAAGACATTATTTCATTCTTTTTTATAGCTGAGTAGTACTCCATGGTATATATATATACACCACATTTTGTGAATCCACTCATGAATTGATGGGCACTTAGGTTGATTCCACATCTTTGCAATTGTGAATTGTGCTGCAATAAACATTCCAGTGCAGGTGTCTTTTTGATAAAATGACTTCTTTTTCTTTGGGTAGATATCCAGTAGTGGGATTGCTGGATCAAATGGTAAGCCTACATTTGTTTCTTTGAGGAATCTCCATACTGTTCCCATAGAGGTTGTACTAATTTGCAGTCCCACCAACAGCATATAAGTGTCCCTTTCTCCCCGCATCCGCAGCAGCATCTGTTGTTTTTGGATTTTTAGTAATGGCCATTCTGACATGGGTAAGGTGGTATCTCATTGTGGTTTTAATTTGCATTTCCCTGATCATTAGTGATGTTGAGTATTTTTTCATATTTGTTGGCCATTTGTCTATCTCTTTTGAAAAAACTTTTGTTCATATCTTTTGCCCACTTTTTAATGGGGTTGTTTGTCTTTTTCTTGCTGATTTATTTGAGTTCTTTGTAGATTCTGGATATTAGCCCTTTATCAGATGTATAGTTTGCAATATTTTCTCCCATTCTGTGGTGTCTTTAACTCTGTTGATTATTTCTTTTGCAGTGCAGAAGCTTTTTAATTTAATTAAGTCCCATTTATTCATTTTTGTTTTTGCTGTATTTGCTTTTGAGGTCTTAGTCATAAATTCTTTGCCTCAGTCAATGTATAGAAGAGTTTTTCCTATGTTTTCTTCTAGAATTTTTATGGTTTCATGCCTTACATTTAAGTCTTTTATCCATCTTGAATTAATTTTTGTATATGGCAAAAGATAGGGGTCCTGTTTCATTCTTCCACATGTGGCTATCCAGTTTTTCCAGCACCATTTTATTGAATAAGGCTTCATTTCCCCTATATATGTTGTTGTCAAAGATCAGTTGGTTGTAGGTAGGTGGTTTTATTTCTGGGTTCTCTATTCTGTTCCATTGGTCTATGTCTCTACTTTTATACCAGTACCATGCTGTTTTGGTTACTATAGCCTTGTATAATTTGAAGTCAGGTAATGTGATGCCTCCATATTTGTTCTTTTTGCTTAAGATTGCTTTGGCTATTCAGGCTCTTTTTTGGTTCCAAATGAAGTGCAGAATTACTTTTTCTAGATCTGTGAAATATGACATTGGTATTTTGATGAGGATTGCATTGAATGTGTAAATCACTTTGGGCAGTATGGATATTTTAATGATGTTGACTCTGCCAATCCATGAGCAAGGATGTTTTTCCATTTGCTGTGTCATCTATGATTTCTTTCATCAGTGTTTTGTAGTTCTCCTTGTAGAGATCTTTTACCTCCTTGGTTAAGTATATTCCCAGGTATTTTTTTTTCTTTCCAGCTATTGTAAATATTGTACTGTAAATGGTATGAGACCTCGATTTGACTGTCAGCTTGACTATTACTAGTATATATTAATAGAAATGTTACTGATTTTTGTACATGGATTTTGTAACCTGAGACTTTGCTGAATATATTTATCAATTCTAGGAGTCTTTTGGTGGAGTCTCTAGGGTTGTCTAGATACAAGATCATATTGCCAGCAAACAGGGATAGTTTGACCTCCTCTTTCCTGGTTTGAATGCCCTTTATTTTGATATATGTTCCTTCTTTATTGAGGGTTTTTATTATGAAAGAGTGCTGGATTTTATCAAATGCTTTTTCTGTATCTGTTGAGGTGATCATATATGGTCTTTGTTTTTGCTTCTGTTTGTGTGGTGAATCATATTTATTGATTTGTGTATGTTAAACCATGCTTGCATCCCTGGGATGAAACCTATTTGATCATAGTGAATTATCTTTTTGATGTGCTGTTGAATTCAGTTTGCTAATATTTTGCTGAGGATTTTTGCATCTACGTTCATAAGGAATATTGGTCTGTAGTTTTCTTTTTTTTGTTGTGTCGTTTCCTGGCTTTGGTATCAAGGTGCTACTGGCTTCATAGAATGAGTTAGAGAGGACTGCTTTTAAAGACGTTTTGTGGCTTTTTCAGAATATTGGCATATATGAATAGGGTACAAAGAAACATATATATTTGGAATTTTAGCTACATAATTCATTCTGTTTATATAGTAAGTTAGCAAAATGGAAAAATGAAAATACTTGTGTCATTTGTCACATAATACCATATAGAGTTTAGTAGTAATTTTGCATATGTTCTTATCTTCAACACTGGCTTATGAGATTTTTGATAAAATGGACAGCATCTTAGACATTTTTATATACTTTCCTCCGTAATGCCTATCACAATGCCTTACACAGAGCAGATACTCAGTAGATATAAATTAAGTAAGTAAGAAAGAAATCTACCTTGTTTTTTTACAATAAAAGAGAATAATACAAATTCTCAGTCTTAAATAACCTGCGGGCTCAAATATATCTTACTAGTCTTTTGAAAATTACTTAAATTCTCATATCCTCTCCAGATTATTTCCTTTAATCCTAGACCAATTTTATACATGTTCCAGACTTATGCATTCTTGCTAATTTGTTTGACTGAATATGTATTAAATCATCACAGGCTGATATTATTTAGGAGTTTTTTTAAAGGTTTAGTTGCTTAGAAACATCAGCCATGTTTCTTTCAAAAACAGGTTTTAAAATTATAGTAATGCCTTGGAAGGTTTCTCTGTCTTCTCTCTCTCCTTTTATTCCATCTCTTCTTTTACAAAGTATCTGATGTCATATTTTACAAAAAGAGTGAAATATGTGTCATTTGAACATTTATTACAAATGCTAAATCAAAGCTCCTGCTTGAAGTTCCAAATCATTAACTTTCAAATTCAAGTAGCTAAGATAAACTATTTAATATTAACATACTGAAAAACAGCAAAGAGCAGATATAGTGTTCAAAATTATGTTATGAATACAAATAAATCTATAGTAGTACTTGAGAAGGTAAGGAATGGGAGAGGGAAAGGAAATGAGAACATTATGACTCTTTGGTGGTGTTCTCTCCCCACTCCTCCTCCTTACCATTTGTCCTTTCATTTTTACTATTTAAATGTATTCATTAAATAATCACTAATCACATGCTATGAAGTAATTCATGAAAAGTGCACAGTTATTGGCACACAGTAAACACACAATAAAGGTTAATAAATGTTAGTCATTATATTGTGTGAAACCCCACTTCTTTGCCCTTTCCATGCCTCTTTTCCCAAATTTACATATAGGCTGGGGTGTGTGGTCAGTGTTGGAACAGAGGAAGACAATGCAGACTCTTTTTTTAATACTTAAGGTCTGTCTGAATAATTTTTTGAAAATAGTGTCTTGAATTCACCCATTTCATAAAGCTACAGCATTAAACTCCCTGCTCCATTCCTCCAATCAGGAGCTGTTCCAACTAGTCACTAAATGGCATGCTTCTTAAATTTCCTTAATGAAGGTAATTAATCTCTAAAGGCATTTTTTCATAGAAATACATTCAGTACCCAAAAAATACTAGACAAGCCCATATATTTTATTTTGATATACCAACTTAAATTACCTGTAATTTTAAGTATTCAAAAGTTGATATAATCCAGTTTCTGTAGCAACAGACCTTTTGCTTATTCACAGTGCAGTGAATGGTCATACATGGCTTACCTATTATAGAATTACTTCATGTTTCCCTAAAACAGATTTTCACTTTTTTGTTGCAAAGTGGGCTTCTTAATCTCCCACCCTTAATGTTATTAGTTTTTGACTGTATTATTTCTTAATATAGAATGTGCTATAAGACTTCCAGTTAAACGAGGCAGATTAAACACATGTATTTATCTCTGCTGTCTCATGAAGCTCCACTAAAATGAATGTAAAGGACTTTTTTTAAAGGGTACAGAAGGATAAATGCAGAGGGATGCCAGGAGCAATGGCACATGCCTGTAGTCACAGCTACACAAGAAAGTGAGTTGGGAGGATCACTTGAGTCCAGGAGTTCAAGGCTATAGTATGCTATGATTGCATCTGTGAATAGCCACTGCACTCCAGCCTGGGCAACACAGTGAGACCCCATATCTAAAGGGAAAACGCAGAAAGATAAAGAGAACGGGAGAGAAGGCAACAGCAAACAAGTGAAGTCAATAAAAATTTGGAGACTGAAAAACAATACATGAGATGAGTGCTAATGCAACATAACTGGAGGAAGCTGGAATCTAACGCTGATTGTGATGGGCTCAGTTCTTAGAGGTACTGGATACCTCTGAGGTACTGGGTGAAGGGAGGGCTATAAAAAGGAGGATTGATTGAAAGTCCATTTAAGAAAAAAATAGATCTCAAGATCTATCTTTTGTTGGAATGGATAAGGGGCTAAATCAAAGCTCCTGCTTGAAGTTCCAAATCATTAACCTTCAAAATCAAGTACCTAAGATAAACTCTTTAATATTAACATACCAAAAAACAGTAAGAGCAGGGATAGTGTTCAAAATTATTTTATGAATACAAATAAGCCTACAGTAGTACTTGAGAAGGGAAGGAATCGGGGAGGGAAAGGAAATAATGGATAAGGGGCTCTTATCCATTCCAACAAAAGATTCAAGTTCTATTTTCTGGAGTAATTAAATCATCTCTCCAGAAATGAAGCAGGCATAGCTGAGGGCTGGGGTGATGAACTATGAGGAAAATGGGGATTGAGTCTACACACTAAATAGTAAGACATCACCCCCCCCCACCCCGGCCTCAAGCCCCTTTCTGCTGCTTGGTTTCTAAGATATTGACAGCTCAGCAGGAGATTGGAGAAATCTGAAGAAACTGACCAGATCTAGAGGAAAGCCCTATAGATACTGATGTTCTGGATTCTCCCATTGAAAAGACTAAAGTTCTGCCCAGTTACTCTTCAGCTTAAAAATCCATAAGTTCCAACAATGTACACAGAACTTCCAGTCATCTTTTTAGTGCCTCACTCTTATTTATGGCTGGCCAAATCTCTAGATATTTGAGGAAAGCTTCTGAAATGAAAGAGACCAAAACAACAATGACAGCAACAAAAATCAAAGGGAAAAGAGACAACAGAGAAAACAACAACAAAAAAGACTTAAAAAGTATAATTAATGATATCTTCAGAGAAAGATGAGGAGATACTACATTCAAGATACAAGAACAGTATGCTGTAAAAATGTGACTTTCAAAAAATAAAAAAGAGCTCTTAGAAATCCAAAATACTATAGCAGAAATTTTAAAAAATCAATAGAAGAATAAAAATTTAAAATTGAGGACCTCTCCTAGAGAGTAGAAGAAAAGGAAAAAAGAAATGGAAAAATAGAGAAAAGATGAGAAAATTCAAGGATTCAGTACTAGAGAGACACATTAGACCAACAGAAGTTCTAGAAAGTGAGGGTAGAAAAAGCAGAAGGAGGCTGGGCATGGTGGTTCATGCCTGTAATCTAGCACTTTGGGAGGCCAAGGAGGGAGGATCGCTTGAGGTCAGGAGTTCAAGATCAACCTGAGCAACATAGTGAGACCTTGTCTCTCCAAAAAAAAAAAAAAAAGAAAGAAAGAAAGAAAGAAAAAACAGAAGGGAAGAAATTATTTTTTTAAAAAATGAGGAAAATTCCTAGCACTGCTGGATGAGTATACAGATTAAAAAGGTCCACCAAGTACACAGAACAATGAATGCGAAAATGATGCCCAGTAACACACATCACAATAAAATTTGAGATGATACAATAAAGAGAAGATTCTAAAAGCTTGCAGAGAGAAAGAAAACAGGTTGTGTACATAGGATCACAAATAATATTGGGAAGAAATTTAAACTGTATCCCTAGAATCTAGAAGACAAATTTTGAGGGAAAATAATTTCCAATTGTGGTAGGCTGAATAATGTCTTCCCTCCCCACCCAGAGATGTCTTTGTCCTAATCCATGGACCTGCGAATATGTTTCCTTATATGGTAAAAGAGATTTTTCAGTTGGCATTAAATTAAGAATCTTGAGATGAGGAGATTATCCTGGATTATCTGGGTGGGCCCAATGTACTAACAAGGTTCTTTATAACTGGGAGGCAGGAAGACCAAAGTAAGATGTAAAGGAGATGTGGTCTGAACCAGAGTTTGGAGTAATATGCTTTGAAGATGGAGGAAGGGGCCATGAGCAGAGGAATGCTGGCAGCCTCTAGAGACTGCAAAAGGCAAGAAAAGTATTCTCCATTAGAGTCTCCAGAAGGAACCAGCCTTGCTAACACCTTGACTTTAGCCCATTGAAACTGATTTCAGAGTTCTGATGGAAAGAGGACAAATTTGTGTCGTTTTGAACCACTAAATTTGTGGTAATTTGGTACAGCAGCAATAGGAAACTAATACACCAACCTAGAATTCTATATTAGTTGAACTAATAATCAAATGGGAGATTAGAACAAGGTGTTTTCAGACATGTAAGACCTCAAAAAATTTACCATCTTTTCTCATGAAGGATATTTATCCACCAAGATGAGAAAGTTAGGTCAAAAGTGAGAAAGACATAGGGTCCAAAAAAAAAAAAAAAAAAGAGTCCAACATAAGAGAGAGGCAAAAGGTATTTTCAGAATAAAGGTAAAGGGAAATCCCAGGAACACAGCTATTCAGAAGAACTAAACCAGTTCAGATTGGAATAGAAGGACAAAGCTCTCCATCACAGACATCTTTAATAATAACAATAAAAAGAAAGTTGTAGATAACCTGATGTATTTGAACATACAGAGAAAAGATGTATAGATCTTTTGGGGAGACCTGTTTGAGGATGAATAAGTGATAGATTCATAAAGGAAATCCTAAGCACATAAAATTAAATAAAATGTGGCAAAACAAAATTTTTATAGGAAAGGAAATGTAATAACATACTCAATACACAGTTAAACTCTGAACAGTGTTTATAAAATCATAGTAATATAATCACTTAATATTGATTTCACCAAGAATTGTGATATAAATATTCTGGGAAGAAGGGCAATGTATGTTTAAGGGTATATAAGAGAGCCAAATTGCCACCTTTTGTAATAGAAAATCAATAAACAATATCTAAAGAGCTGAAAAATCAAGATACAGCAATATAAGCATGTTATATAGAAACATGGTAGTAAACACCATAGGGAATAGCTCAAGTTATTTAAGGTTATTCCTTCTGTGAGGATCAGGAATGGAGAGGGATGGGATAGGGGACTATTGTTTTTCCCCATACTGTTTTTTTTTAATCTATGTACACAGTATTGATTTAATAAAATTAAAATTCTAGTTTTAAAAAGAGTTATTCTCATGAACAATATATTTGGGCTTAGCTTAATTCTTCTGAGATACGTTGTGTGATGTTCTAATCTATTATAGAAATCACAATTTTTAAGACAAGTAAAAATCCTCTTAGATATGTTGACACGTTTGCCACTTACTCGGTTCTAGAGGAACACAAATCAAACTCCTTACCTTGACCTGTAGGGCTTGTTGAGCTCTCCACTGACTCCTTTGCTTACTATACTCTACATACACTGTCCTTTTTCATTTCTCTGTTCAAACAAGCAAAGCTCCTTCCCTGATGGACTGCCCACAATCTATTCACTTTTCTTGGAAGGTTATTTCCTCTGGCTCCTTATCTTTCAAGCCTCAGTTTAAATGTCACTTCTGCAGAGCAGCTTTCCCTGACCATTAAATCTAAAATTGGTCCCCACACCACCCTCACACAGCCTGTTATTCACTCTTGCATGGCTCTGTTCTTTATCACAATTTGTAAAAACATATTTGCATACATGTTTGTGTGTTTCCTCTAGACTGTAAATTGTCCAGCATATCTGTGCATAGCAGAGGGACTTGCACATAGTTAAGTGCTTAATGAGTATTTTTGAATGAACTTGTTTTTATTAAGTGATATAGCCATGTCTCTGACATTTATAAACAATGGTGTGTTACATTCTGTAGTTTTTGCTGTATATTAGCAAAAATTAGGTAAAGAAGATTGAAAAAAACCCAAATAATACAATTCAGACCTTTCTGAAAACTTGAGTTCTTCAAAATTTTCCAAGTCATAACAGCTCTTGTCTCATCTAAGCACTAGCCCTTGTATTATATAATAGATTCAGAGCAAGGTCTGGAATTTGAGTGCTCAGAGTAATGATTAAAGGAAGCTATGCTTAGACTATACTCAGTCTCCTTTAATCAAACATTTTATCATTTGGAGTTTAGTTGATTATGACAATTTTACAAACCAAGGGATTAGTTAACAACCTCACTGATCCATGCAGAAGGCATATACTCCTATAATCCGGTTCATGTGAATGTCTTTTCCTTTTTTCCAAAATACTTAGTAATTAAATATATAACTTAGTATAGTAGTCACTATAATAGAATGAAATGTGTGATTGAGGTGACTTGCTCCATATTCAATTGGATCTTTAAAGAGAGCCTTTCATGGGTTTTGGTCTTTGTCATTGTGGCCTAGGAAGGAATGTGAGGTAAAAAAACCACAAAGTTTCATTTTAATTATTTCAGTAATATAGCTTTAATATGATTTGTAATATAATTTTCTATAAGCAACAATTTCATGTACAGATAAAATTCATAAAAATCATAAAATTTTAGTCTGATAATATGAGATCAGACATGTAATGTGTCTACCACAATGCTTGGCACATTAGGAGTGTTCAATAAAAAGTAGTTTCTTTCTCTGTGTCTGATGACCAAGTGGTGGTACAGTCAACCCTCATTCATTATATAATCCATTAAAACTCCAATATTGTACTTGTGTAGTCGTTTTTTTTAACCTAAGTCTAAAACTTTGATCTGATTTATTTCAGCTGATTGTTTCTGCTCCTTCCTATGCTTAAAATTTTCCTTCATATCTTTTATTGTTTCTTTTTGAATCTTGATTTTGTCAGCTCTCTTGCACGCTTTTGGGTAAATGAAGCCCTTCATTTTACTTGCTAGGATCTTGAAGAAACTAGGTAACCTATTCTGAACATTTTAAACATCATCAAAATAAAAATATCAATTAATAAATTAAACCATTTTCTTTAGAGTTCTCCAAAAATTGACACTATTAAAGTATTATTTTAACTCAGGCCTTGACCAGTGTAGCTAGGAAATAATTATTTTGTTATCTTTAAAAGTAAGGTCATTGCCATTAATAATATTTGGGGGGGCATGGAGAAAAAGGGGGGTTAGGTTTTGGAGACTTCTGAAGAACACAAAGATCCACAAAATGGAGATTAAAAACAAATGTTTTATAACTTGCAACTTCTCAGCTTTGATAAAAGACATTTGCTATAATAATAAAGAAAAGATATACAGAAAGTTTTGATGAATGGTGGGAGACTAAAGAAGTAAATCTAAAGGCACCTCAAGGATTCTGTAATGTACTGTGTTTAAAGGATTAAGAAGAAACATTTCTGATTTATCCTCCTTTAAAAGTTATATTACTGTAATTGCTTTACATTATAATGCAGATGCCATTGTTGTAGGTTCATCATTAAAGGATGGCTTATCATAGTGTAGAGGAGCACTGCACAGGCATCAGGAGGGTTGGGTTCAATCCTTGGCTCTGCTATTACCAGTATAATCTTGGGAAAATAACAATCAATTTGAGCCTGTGTTTCCTGTCCATAAAATAAAAAGAATGGATTCCATGCTTTTTACTATTTTAAAAGTTCACAAACCATTGATCAGCCAATGAATAAAACAGGTCATCTATTCTTGGGATAGAATAGGAACTTCGTTATATTTGTCTTGGTATTCCCTACGGGGCTTGGCATGGTACCTAATAATTTAATTCTTTTTAGGTCAATAAACATTTATGGAGTATCATCAATGTTCCAGAAATAGCACTAAATGCTGGGGATTTAGAGATGATTTAGACACGGTCTCCACCTTTTAAGATTTTGTAGTACAGAGGATGAGAAAAGTATACAGGTGATTTAAACATCAAGAATTAGCATAAGCTAAGCACTGTGGTGTGTGCCTGTAGTGCCAGCTACTCAGGAGGCTGAGGTGGAAAGATCCCTTGAGTCCAGGAGTTTGAGACCAGCCTGGGCAACACAGCGAGTTATCAACTCAAAAGTAAAAAAAAAAAAAAGAATTATGACAGAGGTAGGCACATAATGTATTGTGTGTTACTGGCACATAATGGGCACAACCTTACAAAGGGGTAGAGAAAGGCTTCCTGGAGGAAATTGCAACTCTGATGAATCTTGAAGGAATAGTTAGCCACATCGATTGAGGAGGCAGAGGAAATATCAAGAGCAAAAACAAAGAAATCTAAAGATTATAAATAAATGAATATGGTATACATTTATTACAAATTCCTTCTAAATTATTTTTAAAATAAAATAGATTCTCAGTTATATAAAATGAGTATGAAACCACCCTTATAATAAGGATAATTTATGCGACTTTATTTTCCATTTTTCCTTTAGATTCTCAGCAATAGATACATGTTTATTTTATCTGGGCAAGTGTGTATGATATTTCTTCTAAAATGTATGCTAGAAGATCTGCGTTTTATATTTATGTTAGTAAAATTTTATCAAAACAAACTTAACTTAGGGAAGGTTGAGTGTCTCTTCTGATCTATCAACTCTTCCCATTCAACTTTTACAATAGTAACACGTAAGAGTTTCGATGAGGGTTACACCTGAGAATAAAATAATATTATGGACAAAGAGGGCACTGAAAATCAACAGGGACTTCCCATAAAAGATACAATTTCTGGAACATTTATATTAATGACATTTTATCAAAACAAGCAACTTAGGAAAGTATGAGTATCTCTTTTGATCTAACAACTATTTCCAACATCTCTTTTTATAAGATTAGAGAATGAATCTTTGTGATTTTCCAGAGGCCCTCTGAGAAATCTCAGTCGTTTTAGGTTAAAAGTTTTAGTTCTAGGTATAAAATATATCCTGAAATTTTTATTTTTAATTTTTTTGACATTAACCAGGCAAGAAGATGAAATTTTTATTTTATTTGTTCTAAATTTAGGAACTGATTTGGGGAGGGCAAAATTAAGAGTTGTCAGAGGAGATTTGTGCAGTTGAGTAGGTGAGATCGTAAGTGCCTGAGAAACAATACTTCTTTACTTATTTTTTATAATAATAAATAATGTAAATAATGTTTATTTTAAAATTTTAGAATCTTTCCATAGATAAAGAATTGAAAACTCAGTCATGTTTGCCAAACAACAGAATGTAAATGTTTTCAGTCTTTTTTTTTTTATTTCAGAATATTACAGGGGTACAAACGCTTGGTTACATAAATTGCCTTTGCACTGCCTGAGTCAGAGCTACAAGCGTGCCTGTCCCCCAGATGGTGCACACCACATTCGTTAGGTGTGAATTTACCCATCCCCTCCTTCCCCCTCCCACCTGCTCGACACCCAATGAATGTTGCTTTCATACGTGCACATAAGTGTTGATCAATTAGTACCAATTTAATGGTGAGTACGTGTGGTGCTTGTTTTTCCATTCTTGTGATACTTCACTTAGAATGGGCTCCAGCTCCATCCAGGATAATACAAGAGGTAGTTCACTATTTTTTATGGCTGAGTAGTACTCCATGGTATGCCACATTTTATTATTATATTATTACTTCTTTACTTATTTAATCAAAGTAAAAATAAAGCATTTAAAAAGAAACAGAAGGTAACACTATTGTAAAGAATGTTAGCCATTTCATAAGTGAGAAGTATATGTTCTATGGGTTTTTTTCCCCTTAAATAATCAATCAAGGACATAATAAAGTCAACTTAAATCATAGAAAATTTTTCTTGTAAGATATAGAATTTCTGCTACCCAGGCAGATTACACAGAAGGTAAAGAATAATTTTTCATTGTAGGTGGAAGCATTAATTACTAAATAAAGGAAGCAAAGCCATCTAAATTGAGGGACCATCATAAACATTTTACTATATTTCATAGCTTCTTTTTGGACTCAGGTATTATAAACAAAGGCAAATGAAATTCACTTTCCAAGTTTTATCTTTCTTTCTGCTCTTTCATATTCTTTTAGAGGATTTTTGAGGTCAAAATGATTTTCATAATAATACTAAGGTGTTATCTGTCTTTTTGACTCTCATCCTCTCATGAGTCTACAGTGGAGTTTTCCAGAGGCCACGGGATGTGTGATATTGCAACAGATTAAATGTAGAATCAGATATAAGGATCCAGCTGTCTGCTACTAGCCCAGATAATAAAGAGTTATAAAAAAATGTAAAACAATGATATTCTCATAAAATTTTTATTTTGAAAAATAGTTATTGTTCATAAAAAATAGGTGCTTTATGTCAACATGCAATGTGTTCATCATTGCTATTTTCCAATGAATCAATAAATATTTTTAAATGTTCCCATTTTTTAGTCTCTAATGTGATAAAGAGCAATAATTATAACCCACATTAACAAAAGTTCTTTGAGGTTCTCTATAATTGTTAATAGTGTAAGAGGGCCAGGAAAACAACAAGCTATTTTAGGAAAAAACTACTCTTTTTCCCTGAAAAACAAAAGCACATATACTGTTGTAATTCTCTGTCACTGTTATTCCTTGAAGAGTCTCAATCACCCATGTTAATTATAACTTTTAACCAAAGTAACTAACTTCTATTTTAAAGAGAAAAGACCAGGGTGGATAGTTGAGAACTGTTTGGCACATAGAAGTGTTTTAAAAGAGTAGCGGAGCTTAAGAATACACATGACAAAACTTTCTATATCCACACAAATCCCTTTTATAACTTCCTAAAGTGTCAAAAATAAACACATTCATCACATGACTCCAAGATATAGCATCTTCATAGCATTTAAGAATAAGAAGCAAAAGTATATAAACTTAAAATTATACTTAGTTTAAACCAATGTTTGAATATCCTATTTTACTTAGAAAATAGAGTATTTCTGCTCAATGATTACCCCATTAATTAACTCAATTTAATGTCAGTCCATGATTTTAAGTTGCTTAAAGATCTTGGAAATAATCTTCAATATGGCATACTTCAAAGGGTAGTTGCTGTTGAAATAGTTTGTTAGAGTAATGATTTACGTTAGTTGAATACAAATTTACCTTTTCATAATCATAAATATTTTTGGAGTAATGTTAACCTATTTGATCAGTAAACCTGTGCAAATTTAGGAAAAACACACCCAGGTAAAATAAAATATATGCTTGTATTATATTTAACACTAATAAATCAGAAAAAAACATAATTGCCAAAAATTATGTTGATTGTAATCTTGGTTTCTGAATTAGTTTCTGTAAGAAGATATTTTATTAAAGTCTAGTACATTTAAAGTATTAGAAGTCGATTTTCTGGGAACTTAAGAACAGTCCATTTATGGATATGCTTATATTCTCTAATCAGAACAGTGCTCCTTTAATTTAATTTAATATCTTCCAGATATAGAAAAAGATTTCACACATGCAATGAGAGGTAAAGGTCTTTCTGAATTACAGCTACACAGATACACAGCTTATTTCAGCCACAGACCAAGAGTAAACACAGAAACACAAATTCTCACCAGTCCAGATATCCAAAAGCTAGTCTTCTTCCTGGTGGCATAAATTCTTAATTGACTTGGGGACAAAACAGACAAACATACAAACAAAACTAATAAAGGCATTCTGTTGTCTCTTGCCCAACAGAGAATAGGCCTTTACTATTCATCTATATAATCCATTAACGTAGAGATCAAATAGTCATACCATAAAACCAAATTTCCAGCTGTTGCTGCTACCAAATGGGAATGCTTTACTGGTCATGTGTAAATCAGAAACAAAATAATAATAATGAAAAAAAAAAACAGAAAGGAAAATAACTAGTGAAACAGTGCCTGCAAAGTTAGTTCATTTGTTGCTTGGGATGCCAAGAAAAGACCTGCCCATGTTTAAGCAGCTCAAGAGTTGTACTTCTGAAGAAAGTTGCTTCCTAGCCATGTGATTTTTTTTCTTCTTTTTAAAAATTTTTAATTATTATGAGTACATAATGCTTATATATCTTTATAAGGTACATGTGATGGTTTCTTTGTGTTAGGGACATTCCAATTCCACTCTTTTAGTTATTTTAAAGTAAACCCTCACTTATTGTTGGTTATAGTCACTTTGTTGTGCTATCAAATATCATTTATTCTATCTAACTATCTAACTATATTTTTGCACCCAGTAACCATCCCCGCTTTATCCCCCCCTCCCCGCTACCCTTTCCAGCTTCTGGTAACCATCATTCTACTCTCTGTCTCCATGATGTCTCCATCAGTTGTTTTTAATATTTAGCTCCCACATATGAGTGAGAACATACAAAATTTGTCTTTCTGTGCTTGGCTTATTTAACTTAACACAATGTTCTCCAGTTCCATCCATCCATGTGATCTTGAGCTTAACTCCTCCCAGTCTGTTACTCCATAGGTATGGTGTGTGATTAAAATATGATGATATGGCTGGGTGCGGTGGCTCACACCTGTAATCCCAGTACTTTGGGAAGCCAAGGCAGGAGGATTGCTTGAGGCCAGGAGTTCAAGACCAGCCTGGGCAACATAGCAAGACCTCCTATGTACGAAAAAAAAAAAAAAAAATTAGCCGTGCATGGTGTGTATGCCTGTAGTCCTAGTTACTTGGGAGGCTGAGGTGGGAGGATCTTTCAAGCTCAGTAGTTCAAGGCTGCAGTGAGCTATGATTGAGGCACTGTGCTCTAGCCCGGGTGACAGAGTGAGACTCCATCTCTACAAAATAAATAAATAAAATAAAATGAAATATGACAACAAACATGAAGACATTTAGTAAAACTGTAAAATGCTATACAAATCTTAGTTATAAATATAAGAGTCAATATGATTAGTACAGATATAGCATTAACATTAAATGTAAATTTGCATTATATATTAAGAACTACTTTAATTTTTCCTGCTTTGTTATCAAATAGCAGAATAGTTACTCTTAGAGTAATGGAGTGTAGAGCTAAAAGAAGAAAAGTCCCAAGACCTAATCTGAATCTATTGTTTTCATTAAAAGTGAGGAAACTGAGGCTCGAGAGGTTAAGTGATTTCACTAAGGTCATATAGTTAATGAGTGGCAGGGTGGGGTGATGTCTAGGACATGTTGGTCTATCATACTTCTAGTCTAATGTATCACTTAGAAGTTGTTTGTAAACTATTTTTAGGGTTCTATTTTAATAGTTAATGTATTTCTTTATTAACCCACATATAAGAAATGGTTTCTGCAGCTTATTGTGCTTTGTGGTATAATTCAGAGCAAGTGAGGCATGGTAGTCACCTCTGATTCACATATAGAAACTGTTGTATAACCCCAAATTCAGGCTCATGTACCTGATGTGCAGCTGAAACCAAACACTGTGACACCAGTGCTTGGAGACAGAGAAAGGTGTATTCGATTTGGCCAAAGCGAGCAGGTGGGAGAGCAAAATCTCTCAGATCTGTCTTCCCAAAGGGATGAAGTGGGGAGGTTTTATGTGGTTAAGTGGGTAAGGGAGGGGTCACAGGGGACCAAGGGTGAAGTCTGTGTTTCTTTAGCCTCAGATAACATCTTGAGCAACCAGACTTCGGAGCGTCAGCAGCTAACTTCTTTAAAGGCATTCATTCTTTCTGCACAACAAACCTATAAATTTTTCTTGTGACTCTAGAGTTGTCTCCTCCTGCTTAACCAAAAAACAGTACACCAGCAGTTAATGATTACTGTGAGAACAAGGGGTATTGGGCAGGAAGTGAGTTGTTATCAGGTGCATGAAAACAATGGCCTAATCAGAATTTACATTACGTTGGTAACTAAAAATGCTGGAGTACTAAAATCTCAAGGGGCCTGGCAATAAACCTCCACTGTCTTTTCCCATCCTCATTCAGGTAGGTAGAGAGCATCATTCTTTTCTGGCTACTTCCTGCTGAAAATGGGGAGAAGGTGGGGAAACTGAGGAACAGAACTTATTTGCTTGAAGTTGAAGTGCTTATGGGTGCTAAGCCTGCATTCTGCACTCTGTAATACCATTATCTGAGTACTCTTATCTATAGTCTTAGAACACACTTTTAATCTGCATTTGATAATGACATCAACCAAGATATAAGCTACAACAATGATTAGTAAGAGAGATAAGCCAAATTTAAAGATGCCAGAAAATATGGATCAGATCCTTTGTGGGATCCAAGAACAGTCCAGAAAACCAATCATCTAATCCTGGTTTTACATCTTCTTTTACCCATTGCAACCGTGAAGCTTGCTCCCTTATTTTATCTATGTGCATTTCAATTCCAGCTGAGGTGTTAATATAAGTACAGAGGGATGAGTGTGCTACTACCTCACCTTGTTTAGCTAATAGGTCATCTAATGCTATGCAATTGTCCAAGACAACTTTAGCTAGAGAATCCAAAGACTTTTGTTGTGCTGCAATAGCAGTAGCAATCTCATTAGCTATAATCCATAAAGTGATGGATAAGTTTCTAAGTACATATTGATGAACATCCATCCTCACCATGGGAGCAAAGTGTATCCAAAGAAGTACCCTGTGTCATTGTGAATCCCTCCCAGCAAACTCCCTTCAAGGGTCCCCCAGATGGAATCTCCTTCCAAAATTCTTTGGGAGATCCTGGAAAACAGTTTTAGGGAGCTCGTCCAATGTCTGGTAACACTTTCATTGTATAATGAGAATGGTATAACTGAGCATCCCAATAAACATTGTCCACAACCCCTTCCCCTAATGCATCTATAAGCCTAGGGTGGTTTTTCCTGAATGTAGACAAAAACATAACCCCCCCAGGAGCACAAGTCCCAATGTCATTAACTGAGGCTGTCATTAAAGCCACTTTTTCCAGCCATGGATCTGACAGACTATTGTCACATTCGGGTAAGACTGGGCCTATCCAATGTCCTTCCCATACTACAAAATTGGGGTCAAAAGGAGTGCTATCTGGATCACCATCTGGTGAGAACTGTCATATGCCATCCTTTAAGAATGGGAGGGGATATCCCAATCGAGAAGCCAGATAGAAGCAAGGGGTTTTGGTAGCCCCAGGCATGAGCCAGGTGAGGCTTATGGAGATATGCCACTCTTTTGGGGGTCTTTGGATGCTCACACGTGCAGATAGGGATATGTGAAAAATTATAAACTGGCTGGATCAGAGAGTCATGATGGTCTAGGGCAGAGTGAAGTTCTAGGTGACATATCCAACACCGGGATAAATTAGCAGAAGCAGCTAGGGTTTGGGAAATTCGGACCTAAGAATTAACCTTAAAAGAAGAAAGGATTCATAAGGCAGCCACGACCCAAAACACAAAGACCCAATTCATTTTACTTCTCTGTTAGCAGACTTGGCTCAAAACAGCAACCTGTTTGTCCAGTGGCTCACAGGACCAAGCCTGTTCTTTCTCTTGCTCGGGTTCTGGAGGGGCAAGTTTTACTTGGGTGTAATGGATCCAAGGTTTTATTCCATCTAGCTTGACAGACAAGTGGGTGGTCAGGAGCACTTCATAGGGGCCGGTCCACTGGGGCATGAGTTGTCCTCTGGTCCATGCTCTTTCCCCGATTTCAGGAGGACCAGGTTGCCCGCTTTGAAGTGGTGGAGGGGCACATCAGTTGGGAAGAGCAGCCTGTTAGAAGCAAACTCATGAACAGAGGTTAGAATTTCATTTAAGACTTCTTTTAAATATTGTCTAATTGCTATTTCCTTTTGTTGTACAGGGTCCCCTCCCCTCAGGGACAGCAGGAATGGTCTCCCATACATCATTTCAAAGGGGCTCAATTGGAGCCTACTTCAGGGGGCCACCTGGATCCTCAACAGGGCAGAGGGTAACACCTTATCCCGGGTTAAGTTTGTTTCTTGGCAGATTTTGGCAATCATTTTCTTCAAGGTATGATTCATTTTTTCAGTCTTTCCAGTGGACTGATGTTGCATGTAGCATGAAGTTTCCAATCTACTCCTAAAACATGGGATACTTCCTGAGTTACCTGGGAGATGAAGGTGGCCCCCACTGTCACTCTGAATTGCTATAGGAAGTCCATACTTAGGGATTATTTATTTAAGTAGGACTTTAGCCACTCCTGTGGCCTTTTCTGTTGTGGAGGGAAAGGCTTCAACCCATCCTGTGAAGATGTCAACAAACACCAAAAGATACCTGATATTTCCAGAGGCTCAGGGCATCACAGTAAAGTCCACCTGCCAGTCCTCAAAGGGGGTTGTTCCTGTGTTGGAGTCCCTTTAATGGAAGGGGAAGCCCTACCTTAGGGCTATTTTTGGCACAAATTATACATTGTTGGATGACTTTTTGGATAGTCCATTGCAAATTAGGGCCAATCAAATATTTTTGGATTCATTGCAATGTGGCATCCCTCCCATAACGAGTGCTCTGATGAATATGACATGATTTCCTTTAAAAGGGCCTCAGGCACCAGAACGATGCCCTCTGAATTACATTTCCAGCCAGGGTACAAAGAAATCCCCATTCTTTGGCTCTTTTCAAGTCCTCTTGGATATCTCGAGGCTGATAGTTGGTAAAGTCCATTTGGAGAATCAAGGGTGCCAGAAGGGCTTCAAAACTCTGAATGTTTGCAACAGCCTTAGCTGCTTGATCTACCAGTTAGTTTCCTTTTGCTATTAGGGAATCCCCCTTCTGGTGTCTGGGGCGGTGCATACTAACCACTTCCTTAGGGTCATTAACAGATTCCAATAAGACTAAAATGTCTCAAGCATATTTAATGTCTTTATTTCCAGTAGTTAAAAGTCCTCTCCCTTTCTATATGGCCCTGTGTGCATGCATCACTGAGAAAGCATACTTTGAGTCTGTGTAAATATTGACAGTCTTGTCCTTACCTATTTAGAGAGCCTTGGTGAGGGCTACAAGTTCGGCCCTCTGAGCTGAGGTGCCTGGAGGCAAATCCTTGGCTTCTAAGGTGCCCTGCAAGGTGAAAACTACATATCCTGCTTGAGGATGTTCTTGTCCATGAAGCTGCTTCCGTCAGTAAACATTTCCAATTCCAGTTGTTCCAAAGGCTGATCAGTCAAGTCAGGGCGGCTAGAAAATACTTATTCAATAATCTAAAGACAATCATGAGTGGCAGCTTGCTTGAACTTAGTAGGTAGCAGGATGGCAGGGTTTAAAATGGACATGGCTTTGAACCTCACCTCTGGATTATCTGATTAGATGGATTGATATTTGCCTAATCTTCCCAAGGTTAGCCAATATCCTCCCTTTTGTTTTAGTAAGGGTAGGACACAATGAGGAGTATGCACAGTGGTGGGTTTCCCTAGTGTAAACCTGTCAGCCTCCTCTAATATGTCACAGGTGGAAGCCACCACTTGGAGGTAAGGAGGCCCTCCCTTTGCTGCCTGATCAAGTTACTTAAAGAAATAGGCCACTGGCCTCTTAATTGGTCCAAGGTTTTGAGTTAGGACCCCCAGGCTTAGGCTTTGTCTTTCATGTAAGAAAAGGTCAAAAGGTTTTCTCAAATCAGGGAGTCCTAGAGCTGGAGTGATTAGCAGTTTTTCCTTAATTTGATTGAATGTATTTTGACACTCCTGGGTCCATACTAAGGGTTCAAAATCCCCTCCCTTAAAAGCTTCATAGAGGGGCTTTACCATTAGTCCAAAGTTAGGTATCCAAATGTGACAGAAGCCTGCCATTCCCAGGAATCCCTGCATTTGCCACTGGATGGTGGGAGTTGCCACTCAAGAGATGGCCTCCCTCCTATTATCTTCCAGGCTTCTTTGTCCTTTCGATAATTCAAATCCTAGATACTTAGTCTCTGTGCAAATCTGGGCCTTTTTCCTGGTTACTTCATAGCCTCTAACAGATAGCCAAAAAGTTTAGTGTCTGAGTGGTGTTCTCAACAAGAGGCTTTTTGGGTTTTACTAGCAATAGGAAGGTCATCTACATATTGTAAAAGGATTCCGTCTGTTAGTTAGAGGCTTCTCAAATCCCTGGCTAGGATGTCCCCAAATATTGCGGGCAAATTCTTAAAACCTTGAGGTAAAACAGTCCAACAAAACTGTTGTTTGGCATTAGTCTCAGGATCCTGCCATTCGAAAGCAAACATCTCTTGGGAGCCTTTTCCAATGGGATGCAAAAAGAAGTATCCTTTAAATCTAAAACCATAAACTACCATAGGTTTCCTGACAAGGTGATCAGTAGAGTATATGGATTTGGAAGTACTGGATACACTTCCTGGACAATCTGGTTTATGGCTTGGAGATCCTGAATAAACTGGTATTACTGTGAGTGAGGCTCGCGCCCCAGCAGGATGGGCATATTATAGGAAGAGCAGCACAGGTGGATTAGGCCTTGCTTTGGGAAAACCTCCAGTAGGGGTCGTATTCCCTTCTGTGCTTTCTCCTTTAATGGATATTGTCTCAAGTTAGGTAAGTACCTCGTGTTCCTTTTTAAGATGACTTTTGCTGGGTCGGCCATCAGGGCCCGAACTGGTTTCCCACCTGCCCAGATGCTCTCTCTTGCCTTGCTCAGAATTTCTTCAGGTATCTCATAAGGAGATCCATTGTCCAGTTGCAGCAGCAGCAGCTGGAAGGTGCAGGCATGCTCAGGGGGAACCTTCACCTCCAGATGTCCAGGGGAAAAAACAATTTGAGCATTCAATCTAGCAAGTAAATCTCAACCCAGGAGAGGAACAGGACATTCAGGCATATATAAAAAACTATGTTTCAGGTTTGGGTCTCCAAGATGACAATCTAAAGGTTGAAGGAAGGGGCAAGTCACAGCTTCCCTTGACACTCCTATTACCATGATAGTCTCCTTTGGGTCAGGGGATAAGTGGGTATTAACTACAGAATATGTCCCCCGTATCAATAAGAAACTCAATCAGTTTGTTCCCCAGTGTCACTCATACCTGGGCTCCTGTGGGGATGTGACAACAGGCTGTTTCAGGTCTATTGGAGCCCTTGAGTGTCTTCATTCTTCATCTGTATCTCCCCCCTCCACTTCCACCATCTGGGTTGAGGGGGTCTTACCTTTCTTTGCTACCTTCACCAGTTTGGGGCAATCCTTCTTCCGGTGTCCCTCTTTTTTGCAATATGAGCACTGATCCTTTCCCAAAGGATCTTCTCTTACCTTCTATGATTCTCCCTTTCCCGCCTTCCTGTCTGTTCCGAGGTCAAACGCTGCCACCAGTAGGGTTGCCCCATCACTTCATCTTCCTTTGTTCTCTCATGTCCTCTTTGTTGTTGTAAACCTTAAAAGCAAGCTCCACCAAACGTGAAATTAGCAGCCCAAGGACCCTGAACACTTTTTGCAGTTTCCTCCTGATAATCTGGGGCACTTTGGCTGATAAAGGTCATATTGTTATCAAAAGTTCAGTACTTGTCCCTGAGGCCGAATCAGTGAGAACAAAGAATGATTTGTTGGCAAATGAGGAGGGCAGTGGACTAGCATCTCAAAGACTGCCATCCTGCCTTTAAGCAGAAAAACAGGGCTTTTTAAAAGGGGAGTTTTCGGCAGTTGGGCTCGGGTCTATGTGACCACATATTGTGGCTTCAGGCTATTGTTGTTTAACTATAATTGGTAGTTTAGGTAGGCCTTATCTCCAGTGACAACAATCTCATCTTGTGACCCTTCTCAGGACAATTCTGTTGAGTGGTCTCCTGTGGCTTAAGATACTAGAAAATAAACAGCAAAGAACATTTTTCTGCCCCTTTCATTACTGGCCTCGGGCAGGAATGCAGGTTGTAATTCCCAAAAAGGGTGGGGGTTTTAGAGAGACAACTCATCAAACATTTCTTTGCCCTTGTCTGATTTTTACCTCTGTTAAAATGTTCACTATTCTCTGATTCTCAGGGGCCTTGGGATTAGCATCGGTATATTACCTATGTGTCTGATATAACTGCTCCAAAAACTGGGAGGGGTCCTCCTGGGATGGTTGCTGAACCTCTCGAACTTTATTGAGGCTTTTCAATTGCAGGATTCCTTTCCTTAATCCCTCCAGAATACAATTTCCCTAATGCTCAAGGTGGAGCAACCCTCCGTAATTTACATCTGAGGTCCCCAACCCCCAAGCCACAGCCCAGGACCGGTCTGTGGTCTGTTGGGAAAACAGGGCCCACATTACTGCCTGAGCTCCACCTCCCCCACCCCCACCCTAGCCACCCCACCCCCACCCTCATCTATGGAAAAATTTTCTTCCATGAAACTGGTCCCTGGTGCCAAAAAAGGCTGGGGACCGTTGGTTTATATCCATCCCAGTTTGGCTCAACCATGGGGACAGCGTCAGTAGATTCAGGGCAGTTATTTCCATTCTTAAGGTGAAGCTGATGGGCTTCCTCTCTTGCCTTTTCAATAACCATACGGCATTCCTTGGCTGTGAGTAAAACATTCATTATGCTTGAATATCAGCCCAGGTGGGATGGTATGTCAAAAAGATGGAGGAAAACAACTCAGCTATGTGTCTAGGGTCATCCTGATAAAAGAGGTTATTATTTTTCCAATTAAATAGGTCCAAGGTGGGAAATGGGCAATGTACCCACATTATACCCTCTGGCCGTCCATTGGCATTTAGTCCTCCAACTGGGAATTGGTGAAGTGCAGGTGCATGAAAACAAGGGTCTAGTCAGAGTTTACATTATGTTGATCACTAAAAATGCTGGGGTACTAAAATCTCAAGGGGCCTGGCTACAAAACCATAAGTCCTAGATTTTTTTAGGACAGGTAATATTTTTGAATATCTTTGTCTTTATATTTCAATAAATATTCACATTTCATTCTCTTAGTGGGCAGAGAATATGATTGTGCTTATTTTTATTCAACCATGATCTTTCTATATTTATTGTTATTTTTAAACTGTAGTTTCATGTATCATTAATTTGTGAAATTTGGTATTAAAGAAAGAATAGCAGCATATCATGCCTCAAAAAGACAATTGCCCAAGCTACAAGATTTAAAAGAAACATCCTGTAGAAATAGGTGTAAGAGTCTCCTCAGACTATGTTCTAGGCCCAATTCACTTCCAATCCTTTTCCTCCTTAAAATTATTTCTTCTCACAGCTTCTCTTCTGTATGTATCTAGGCAGGGCACAGCATAAACATGAACTAAAGTGAGATTTTAAGTAGGAAGTACAGAAAACACAAGGCGATAGAGTGAACAATGATGTTTATAATGGTATGATGGTGGTAGGAGAAAAAAGGGGAGTTTTGAGGAATCACCTCTCTAGCACCTGCTTGCCTAAGTATAACTTATGTGTGGTACTTTATCATGTTAATGTATAATTTTACATTTTAAATGATTCAATGGAAGGGTTCAATGGATAATAGATGTAGGTTTCAGGTCTTACTGCCACTATTTCACAAACAATGCTTGTTAATCTTGGTTAACTGGAGCTTCTAAGAGACCCTACAGGGCCTTGGATTCTTGAGAACCACCATTGGAAAAACAGCCTGTGCTGGATTGATTTTTAAAAGGCACTTTTAGTTTTCATATCTCCTTAACTGACTCAAAGTAAAACCATTGCTCAAATTATCTTGTCAAAACATCGCAGCAAATAAAGCATCCCAAACTTCTCTGTCATTAAAAGATTTGTAGTACCCAAGCAATGATGCCAACACAATGCTTAGGATAGGGTATTAGCATTTTTGTTATTAACCACCATTTTTTAAAAAATAAATTGCATTTGGCAACCGCTCACCCCTTATTGTGCGGGGTCTCATAAGCTCCTACACGCAAAGGGCTTAAAACAGTGGCTGGCACATGGGCGGCTACTAATCTTTGGCCCCACCCCACCAGTGACAGAGCCCAGCGTCCCACCGCCCCCTGGCGGCCACAGTTGACTTCCGCCTCCCCACAGCGCGTGGCTGCCGCAGACCGCGTGGCCTCCGCTACGTCACATCCGGCCCTTGCACTTCGGGGTTGCAGAACCCGCGCGATGAAGTGCGTGTTTGTAACTGTAGGGACCACCAGCTTTGACGACCTCATTGCGTGTGTGTCGGCGCACGACAATCTGCAAGTGAGTGGGGGGAGGGGGAGCCGGCGGCCGCGTGGCTCGCAGGGCTTCACTCGCCGCTGCCCGCCAGCCTTACTGCTAGCCTCGGTAATCTTGCCTGACCGCAGCGCTCGGAAAGAACCCCCCGCAACTCTACCACAGGTGCCGCCGCTCCTTTGCTGGCTCCTCCCGGCTCTCCGGCTACTCGGGGTCCTCTGATTCCTCTGCCCGGTCCCCCGGCCGCTCCGCCCCGTCCTTTCTCCGGCTCCTCCTTCCCTCCCGGCTTTGCCCCCGCCGATTCTCCGCCTCCGCGTCCTCCACCTTCGCTCCTCCTTCCGGCTCCGCCCCTCAGAGCTGCGGCGCCCGCCCGCCGCCCGGGCCTCGGCCCGCCTCGGTCGCGGCTCGCTCGTCAGGAGTTCCGAGTGCCGCGCGGTCGGTGCCGGGCACCTCAGCCCGCCGGGCCCGCTGTCCCGGCGCCTCTGCCGTGCCGCCGCGCCCTGCCCTGTCCCCGCCGCGCTTGGCCCGAGCCCGCGCCATTCCCCTCAGGCGCCCTCGCGGCCGGCGTCCTCGGGGCGACGCGGCGGCGCCGCCGGAGCGCGTCCTCCCCTCAGGGCTCGCGGTTCTCTCAGTCCAGCCCATGAGGCAGAACGAAGCTGTTCCTTGGTCGCTCCCCCTTCCTGGTTTGCGACTTCTTTTTCGAAGTCTCTTCTTGCTCTCGTTTTAGCGGGACCGGTTCTTTCCCGACTCGGTGAGCGGGGTCGCTTAGATTCGTTAGGGCTAGTGAGGTACTTGTCGGGCTCGGGACGGGTAAAGGGGTTCGTGTTGAAAAACTAACTGAAATCGGCCACAGCTAGGCTATTTGACAGCCGTGCACCGGTCTGAACACTGAACTTTAGGATTCGTTGTTGTTCCTGCTGTTTTTACAGTAGCTAGTTTAAAAGGCCCGCTTTTTCTTATTTCCTGTTTCAGATAATCAAGAACCTTGGTTACAACCGACTTATCCTCCAAATTGGTAGAGGAACGGTGGTACCAGAACCATTCAGTACTGAGTCATTTACTCTGGATGTTTACAGGTACAAGGATTCCTTAAAAGAAGACCTTCAGAAAGCAGATCTCGTTATTAGTCACGCAGGTAAAGTATCTTAGACTCTCAGGGTTCGGTCTTTGATTAACAATAAGTCAGTAACTGACACTTGAACCTTTTTGAGGTAAAATAAAATCACTAGAGTAACTGACTGTAGCTCTTTGGAAGATAACACTTATTTGAATATAACATTTGAGAACTTTATTGTAGAGAATGTAGTATTTCTGGGCGAGAGAAGGATGGGAAATTAATCACAGTAGCCTAGCTTTACAATAAGAAACCCTAAACACAGAGAGGGGCAAACTAATTTACCCAGTGACATGTATAACAAATTATCAACTTGAAATGAGCACTTGGGCTTAGATGTGAAGGAATGTTCAGCCTGCTGATTGGTTGGATTGGTAATGAGAAATTGGCTTTGAAAGATTTTTTACATTTCTTTTAAATATGAGCATGAAGTGAATGCAATCAAAAATACTCTTCAACAATCACATACTGTGTAAATCATTGGCTGCTCTTCAGAGAACCATCCTGATGATCTAGTTAGACTTCTAATACTTTCAGAAGAACTGCTTTTGGGGAACATTGCAATTTTGACTGTGAGGTAGGGTATTTCTTGGGTTTCTAAAAAGTCTAGTTTGAGGAGAGTAAAGGCTTTAGACATACACATTACCAAGATATTGGTGATTAAAAATGCATAGCACTTGAGCCTGTAGTCCCAGCTACTTGGGAGGCTGAAATAGGAGGATCCCTTGAGCCTAGGAGTTCCAGACCAGCCTGAGCAACATAGTGAGACCTCATCTCAAAAAAAAGAAATTTTTTTAAAATAAAAAAATTGTATAGCATAGTAGCTAACAGTTTTTGGCACTGCTCTGCATGCTTTTCGTATGTTAACTTGTTTACTTCTCCCAAACAATCCTGTGAACTAAGCATTGTTTGTATTTCCATTTTACACAAGAGAAAACCGAGACACAGAGAGGCTAAGTAGCTTGTCCAGCAAGTAAGTGGTGGACAGATAACAATCTGGTGCTGGAGTCTGTGTTCTTAAGTGCTACCCTAGCATGGCATACCCAAAAAAGATTTATCTACTCACTAATCAGTCTCCTCACTCCCATTTAAAATACCTAGGTGATTTTAGATTTCAAAGCTGAATTGATTCTAATATTGTATATATACATATCCATGGAGATCTATCCTGGACTGTTTTGGGGCTGGCACCTCACATGAAGACTCACAAAGAGTGGTCAGAGTTTTTCTTTATTGGTGCCTAGCACTATTGTAGGCTTGCTTTTTCTACTTGCGTTTGAATAGAAATGAAGTATAGTTTCACATACAATATGTTGAACCTGGATCTTATTTGGATTCAAGGCCACGCCCAGGGCATACTGCAGATGTGCTGACTTAAAATAGTTGGACTTAGGATTTTTCAACTTTACACTGGTGTGAAAGCGATACGCATTCAGTAGATACCATTCCTCGAGTACCCATACAACCATCCTTTTTACTTTCAGTGCAATATTCAATAAATGACATGAAATATTCAACACTTTTTTACAAAATAGGCTTTGTGTTAGATGATTTTGTCTAACTGTAGGCTAACATAAGTGTCCTGAGCACGTTTAGGGTAGGGTAGGCTAGGCTATGATATTTGGTAGGTTTTAGGTGTATTAAATGCATTTTTGACTTAGATTATTTTCAACTTATGGGTTTACATGGGGACATAACCCCATCATAAGTACTAGAGAGCAAATGGCATAGCACTGAATCATAGGCCGTAATATCATCGTCAGTGATGAAGTAATGTATTTTTCAAGTCAGGTTTCTAACACCAGAGAGCAATCAATATACTTTGTCATTTTGAATGTATAATTGAAAGGCCTGGTTTGTAGTTCTGTCATGTAAGTTTTTCAACTTTTGGGTTCTAGCTATAAAGCTTGGTGGAACACTGTAACTTTTTAAGAATTATATTATCAAATTTGATTTATCTTTGTAGGAGCAGGAAGCTGTTTGGAGACTCTAGAAAAAGGAAAGCCACTTGTGGTGGTTATAAACGAAAAGTTGATGAACAATCATCAGCTGGAGTTGGCAAAGCAGCTACACAAAGAGGGGCATCTCTTCTACTGTACCTGCAGGTACACTAGAGACTGATTATTTGATCTCTTGCCTTAGTTCCTCCCTAGCTGTTCTTCTTACCCACCTACCTAACCCATCTGTCTCTTTTGTTTCTTACCGTTTCCCACCTATCAAACATACTTTGCTTTTCTCACCAATAAAAACCCTCTTATTTGTTTGTCTCCCACTTTAACTGTGATCTCTGTGTTGAATTTCTATCTGTATCTGTGGCTATTTCTTTTCATGTGAATATCTGAGAGAGAGTGTGTGTGTTTATCTGGGTGTGCAGGTCTCTGAGGATCTAATTTTTGAGTTTACTGTTTAGATTTTCATTGTTCAAGGAAGGCATTTGCTCATTTTAGTTAAGGTTTTGCCTTCAGTAAATCTACTGGTATCCCTAAATTAAATTTACTCATTCGTTTATTCAGCTACACCTAATATGTAGCAGGCACTGTCTTAGGTGCTGTGGATACAGTGATAAACATGAAGTCCCTGCTGTCATGGTGCTTATATTCTAGTAGTGGAAGATTGACAGTAAACAAGGTCACAAATAAATGTTCAAGATAATTTCACATGGTGAAATGTGCTACAAAGAAAGTAAGACAGGGTTATGTGAGAGCTGGGGTGAAGACCAGTTAGAATTGTCAGGGAAGGCTTGACAGAGTACATGACATTTGAACTGGGACCGGAATTACAAGGAAGAGCTATAAGATGAGGCTGGGTGGGGATAGCTCATGTAAGAGTTCTGATTTTATTCTGTGTTTAGTGAGAAGGCATTGGAGTATTTTAAGCAGAGAAATTGCTTTATGGAAAGGAGTATTATTTTCTAGAAGTATATTAGAATTCAATAAGAACTGATCACCACAATAGAAGGATGAAGAAAATTGCTGGTTGGTTTTCTATTAGTTCTTCTTTGAGAAACTAGAAGCTTGCCAAAAAGCCAGGTCAGTAATTCCCAATTGTTTGATTTTAAAACCTATCCTAATTTGGTATTTTAAAAAGTAAGTATCTCATTGAAGTATTATATATATTTATGTTATAGTAAATTGAAATTAATTTTAAAATAAAAAATAAACCCTAGAAGAAACTGGTTAGAACATAATAAGCTTTTCTTTTAATTTTACTGCTTCTGTCTCTCAGGTACTCAGTAAATACTTGTTCATTCATTAAATATTTATTGAGCACCTACTGTGTGCCAGGCATTGTTCTAGGCACTTGGTATATATCAGTGGACAAAATAGACAAGGATTCCTGTTCTCATCAAGAGGAGGCAGATTCACTGATTGTTTCAGGAGTAAAATTGTTGGTGCTCTCAGACCTATAATGATGGAGGAAAGGGAATGTCAGGGTGGCTCTGTGATATAGAACTAGTCATGACCTATCATGAGTCAGGGGAGAAGCTAGATAATTAAAATTATGTATGCTTCAGATAATGGGCATATCTTCCCTTGGGTAGTTGAGATTGTTAGAGGTTAACATCATTTTTTAAAGGGGAATAAACTCTTATCTTCCTAACTGGCTTATGCAAGTCAATTTTTCCAGACTCGTGATGAATATTTTAATTCTAAATGTTAAGTCAGCTTTGATTTTATGTTAGTACATGAAAGGGAAAACATTGATTTCATAAACACATCCTGACTTTTTACTCAGGCTGAAAAGGAAACCGTACTAGTCTCCAATTTATTCATTCTTTTTTTGCAGTTTTAGAAGTCTTTTTCCTATATTAATTTCAAGGAAGTCATACACGTGAAAGCAGTAAGAATCAATAATTGGTTGTATTTTCATTTTAGGTAAATCATTTATTTTCCCCAAACCTAGGCTGGGTGATGGTATGTCTGTTTTAATTTAAGTGGCTGGTTTAAATAAAATTCCGAAGTAATAGTCTTACGTTGTGATTTAGAACCTTATTTCCAACATGCATAGTGCTTGTGTGTTGTGTAATTATATGTGGATTTATGATGGTAAATTACCAGCAAAAAAGTTATTTCACAATCTTCATGCATGGTCTAATAGTCTCCCCAGCTTATTTTCTTATCTGGCAGCTATTACTTTGGCTTCAGTTTTTGGTTTCAATTTTTTTGTTCTATTTACATAAGTTAATTTTGTTTCAGTTTAAATCTGCCCAATCCTAAGAAGTATTACAAAGCCATGTGAACAAATTTTTTGTGAAATAACATTTCTGAAATATTTCAGTTGACATAGGAGATAAAGTATCTGCTGACTTTATGTTGGCACTTTATAGTACTCTTTGTATTACTTTAATAATTTTAGTATGTATATGCATAATATTAAAATATATAAAATTCACATGTACAGTTTTAAGAAGCACCACTATATTCTTGAAAACTAGATTCAGTCATCAAGTGGGCAGCAGATGAAGTATGGAATTTTCTCCCATGTTACCTAATATTTTTCTTCTTTTGTTTTAGCACGCTTCCTGGGCTGTTACAGTCAATGGACTTATCAACACTGAAATGTTATCCTCCTGGCCAGCCAGAAAAATTTTCTGCATTTTTGGATAAAGTTGTTGGATTACAAAAATAAAACTAAACTCTCAACACTTTAAAAACACCCCCCAAATCCAACCTATGGAATGTGATTAAATCAAATTAAATATATAATATACGAGTATATTTGCAGAATAATATAAGTTAGTAAACTTCCTATATCTATAGAATGTATAGGAAATGTTATGGTGTGCACATTTGGGTCCAAATCCTAATTGTAGTTTAGTAAACTTACTAGATTTTTCCTGATCTTCAATATGTAGTGAACATTCACAGGTTTTATCCTAGAATCCCAAATGGATTTGGAATCATGAAAAAAATGAATAAAACTTGACAAGGACCATAGATGTAGTTAGTTTGATATTCCTCAGAATAAAAAGTGAAATAGTAACAAATTTGCACGAGAGTTGGCATCTTTTAGCTTCATAATCCAAGTAACCAAATTGTAAAAACCCAGAAATGATGGATTGTGCTCTGTGAAATAAAAAGTTCAGTCATTGCTTAGAAAAGATTACCAGGTCAGTTGATCTATTGTACTTGGAGAAACTACTCTTACCCTGATGAATAGAATGGAGTGGATATGTTCACTTTTTTAAAATCTAAAATATACATAGAAAGTGACAAAATAATCTTGCCCAATGTCAAAGCTTTACTGGTTTGAGAAGAATAAATCAAAAAGGACTTATGCCGATAGGACTTGCTGTTATTTTTAAAGGATCCCTTCTCACAGTGGTAATGAAACATTTACTATAACGGAGAAATTTACAATTCATGTGCTTATAAGATTAGTTTTACAAGTGAATAATAAATGATCTGATGTGTATAATGGCTTAAATATATTGTTTTAAAATTCACATGCTAACTTGAGATAGACACATTATAAAATTCTTTCTGGTTAGAGTACATGGTCTCAAGACCTTTAAAATAAACTAGGTTATCCTTAAGTGTCCATAGTTCTCAGGTAGAATGTTTAGGTATAGTTTATTTATAAAAATTGAACATTCACTATGGAGACCTCCTTTCCATTGTATTATCCCAAATGTTAAATGTTCCAAACATTTTACTTGGGATGCATTTATAATGTTTTTGTAGATTTATTTTCCTGATTGTGTTTTACTTAGGCGAATATTAAAATAAATTTTTACTAATGGTAGAAGGTGGTGGCTGAGAAGTGCTCTGGGTAGCAGGAGGAAGCCAACTTGGATTAAAATTTTGCTGAGAATAATCTAAAAAGTGAGTAATCTACACAGTTGAGAATTTGTAGCACCATAATCATAATTGTATGTTAATGTTATACTAATGTTTTAGGAAAGGTCCTATTCAAATCCACGGAGAGAATCTTAAGTGTTTTCTGGTCCCTCCTTTAAATGTTTTTATGAGAGAAAAATTGTGGGTTAAAGTTTATGTTGGTCCCTCAGTTTTTATAGTTATTTTATGGCAAGAAGGACTAACCATAGAGAATCAGAAACAAATGAAAGGATCTACCCAAATACCAGACAACTAAAAAGCCATATGGGCTCTCATACCATCTGCTTTCTACTTCCCGCAAGAATGCATAACCTAGATTCCATTATTTCATTTAGCAGAGGCTTAAGCCAGTGGTGTCAATTGTGTGTAGTAACATCTGACTATACTTTAGGGAATTTTATATCAGTTGTGGGTTTTTAAATCAAAGGAGACTTTAGAACAATTTTGATTTGACAGGGATTCTCCAGATTATGTAGTCCAATACCATCATTTCTCAGATGTTACAATTTGCCAAAAATAATAGCTTTTGGCAGAGCTGCTACTAGAAGCAGCTCCTTAATTCCCTGTCCTGTGCTCTGTCTACCATACATAATATATATTGTAAGCTTTTTGTTTCTTTATCGTTGTTTGTCTAGTATTTTAGTTACTCTAATTCCTTCCAAGGAAGGTCTATTTCCAGAATTTGTTTATTTTAGTAGGAATTGTGCACTTAACTGGATTTTCCTTTGGTATATGACAACCTTACCTAGGATTTACAAATCTCTGATTCCTGAGTTTTTGGAATCTAGCAAAATTCTCTGGGTAGGATTGATACTAGATTGAATGAATTCAGATGTTAAAGAATTGTAGACTTTTGGAGTTGGAAGAGAATTTAAAGAATTAATAGTTGTGTTAAACCACTCATTTTACAGATGAGGAAAGAAGCTAAAAGAAATTAATTGCCAAGTTTACAACTTATTGGTCCTTATGAGAAAATGGTATTCAAAATTCTATTTGAAATATTTACTCAATAAAACTAAATTTGTTTGGTTTTATTACGTGACAGCTTCAGGTTCTTGAAATCAATGAGTAAGTATAATGCAATTTATTTAGCTGTTTTCTATTAGAGATACTTAAATTTCCAGGGATAAGGAAGTACAAGAGTTTGATATTAGGAAATTTACATCATAGATAGGTTCAGAGGTAGACAGTAAATAGTAGAAGGTTTATGGTGTTGGAATAGATGAAAAATGATGTGATATTATGGGATGACCTTGGGAATTAAGGATTTTAGGTGACTACATGCTTATAATTTGGGAGGAAAGAAAGAGCTGGAAGGATTTGGTGGTGAGACAGTACAACCAATGAATTTGATGTAGAGTTCTGGAACATTTAAAAGTAGTCACTGAAAGTACTAACGAGTATCTGATTTATGACACTTTTGAGCTCTACTTTGTGTGCTTTTAAGGGCAGGTCATATATAGGCACAAAGGACAATATAAAAAGGTTGTTTATCACTTTGATAGTTTGAGGAAGAGTTTTTCAGGACTAAAGTCAGGAATGACTAGCAGTAATGTAGATATTTTTCTTGTGCCTTTATTATGGTAGAGGTACTTAATCCCTCTGACTTGTTTATAATATGGAATTTGTGGCAATGTCCAAAAATCTGCATATAGTCTGAGAAATGAGGTATATGGGCAGATTATTTGAAATTGATTTTTGGGAAAGATTTGGAAAGGGTAGTCATGATAGCCATGTGGTGATCAATTTTCTGCTGTACAACTGGTACCATATTTTTATGGGAGAGTGGGGAATGAGAAATAACAATTTCAGTTAATACTGGTTGAGTATTTAGTATGTATCAGGTACTAGTCAGAGCATTTAACACATACAAACTTGTTTAATCTTCACAATAACTCTATGAAATAGTTGCTATTGTCCTGTTTTGCAAATGAGGAAACTGAGCTCAGGACAGATGTGAAAAAGGAGTTTAAGGGTCCGAGGGATGGTCTGGAAATTGTAATTGGAACACTGAATTGCAGTATATTTCCATCATTTATGGGGATAGTAGGACCCATAAATTTGAAATCAGGATTATCCCAAGAAATTCAGATTGTATGCTAGCCATAGGTGTATAACCTATTTGAGTTTTCACATTGCTACTAAAAAATCACACTGATTGCTACTCATAGAATCCATGTGTCGAAACTCTTCCAGTTGGTTTACCTGGCTACAAGTTATTCACTGGTCTTTTGTTTTTTTCTTAAATATTTGTGTTTTAAGGTTCTCTTTTTGGTCCTCTTTGCTTTATATATTTTTTTTCTTGGCATTTTCATTACTCCCAGAGCTACTACTGTTGACTCCCCTATCTATATCTCCCAACTCTGATTTGAGCTCCTGAATGGTATTTCCAATTGCCTATTGGTCATGCCTATCTGTTAATTCCGTAAGTACCTCAAACTCAATGTGTCCCAAACTAAAGTAATATTTCTTTTCATCCTTCTGAGATCCTTATCTCTATTAATGGTGTCACCATTTAGTCAATCCTCCAGGCTATAACTCTTATATCTCCAACCCCTTATATCTAATTGGTCACCAGGTACTCTGAGCTTTATTTCCTAAGTGTCTCAAGCCCATTTATTTATTCACTCATTCTTTTATTATAAATGCATAATGAGAATCTACCTTTTGTATCAGCAGGACTCAAGACACAATTCCTGCTCTGGAGAAACTCCTACAGTCTAGTTGGGGAGGAACTATATCTTACTCATTCTTGAGTTCTCTGCCTGAAACACAGGCTTTCCATAAATGATGAGTGCACTTCATCATTTATGGAGACACTGTCATCTTACACACATTTATTTCATACTGACTTTGATTTGACTCTAAAGTACCTAGTATGTCTCTTGTTCAGAAGAAAGATATGATCATCACGTTGTATGGTAAGTTTGTAGGATCAAGCATTTTCAGGAATGGCATCCCAAATATAACAGTGCTGATCCTATATAGTATCCTAATGGTATTTAAGGATCTGTCAGATGATGCTACCTATTGGAGATTTGTGGTAAAACATTGTTAAAAATCAGATATATAAAAAGCAGTAGCTATAGTGTTTTCCAATAAAAGATTACATGGAGCAAGGTTTGGGATACTACCAAATTATATTTAATTATTTGTGAAATGGTTAATTCCCTATATGAATATTCTAGTACAATCTTTATATTCTTTTAATTCTAATTTTTGTAGGTGACTGAACAAAAGGTGGACAAATAAATCTAGCTAGCTTCAAACAGGAGTGTGGAATACATGCTTCTTAATGCTGATATTGATTCTTGAAATATTTTGAGGAACTTTTTGTATCATTATACATCATCTATCTTGGTATTTCACTTCTAAATCTTTATTGTTTTTATGAATTTTTACCACATCCTGGCCAAAATTATTTATTTTGATTGACACTCTTATAGCTTTGAAAATGGTTTTATTTTGACGGCTGCAGTCCTGTTCTCTAAGACAGGGGTTCCCAACCTATGGTGAGTTGTATAATTATTTCATTATATATTACAATGTAATAATAATAGAAATAATATCCACAATAAATGTAATGTGCTTGAATCATCCCCAAATCATCCCCTTCCTCCCTGGTGTGTGGAAAAATTGTCTTCCGTGAAAACGGTCCCTGGTGCCAAAAAGGTTGGGGACTGCTGTTCTAAGGCAGTGGTTCTTAAACTTCTTTCAGTGATGAACCCTTTAAAATACTTAAAATTATTGCTTTTCTCCCTACTCACACATATACACAATTTTGCAGTGACTTGGGGAGTTTACAGGCACCTTGAGGCCCCAGGTTAAGAATCCCTAGACTGAGGCCAACTTCAGTAATTTCATTTCTTGATCATTGTTCGTTAATATTTTGGTATAACTCCTAGACTCTCCTTTATAATCAAACCCTTCTGATTAGATATGTTTAAGTTTAGTAATTCCCAGTTTTTATAATGTAATGCAAATTAAAAACTTTTCTCATGACATTTAAACATACCAAACAACACATTTGTAGTTAACATTAATACTGTTACACTGTTAACTCAGTGTCTGTAACCCATAATGTCTTGTATAGCACCGTTTCTAATGATAAAAAGGACTAAATGAAATTTTTTTATTTGTAATAATTATTTTAGAATATACTCCATTAGACTATTTGGTGAAGATGACCAGTGAAACAATACAGTATTGTATTTACTCAACTTATTGTTAAGAGTGCTTCTAAAGTACTTGTTTGCTGAACTCTGATCATCACTGTTGGAATGTTATCTGTGAGAGGGCATATATTTTGTCTTTTTTCATTTTTCATTTCCCCTTTTGTACAGGATAACATACTGGTCATTTCTTCATTGCCAGTGTGAAGTGGGTGGATAATACACTCCTCAAATTTAGGAATGAAAAACATTCCTAAATCCTGGCCTAAATTAGTAATTTTCTGGATCTCAGTTTTCCCACTTGTGCATTATAGAACTAACTTCCCTTATAGGTGATTTCAAAGACATATAAAACCAATTGTGTGGCATGTTTAAAATAAAAAATGCCATTGAAATGATACATTTTCTCTTGGTTTTTGTTTTAAGAAGTAGGACTAAGAAATGTTTTCCTAGACTTCGCAATATGTAGTCCTAAATGATACGGAAAGCAGAGTCTTCATTGAATTTCATTTTTAAATTCATATTCAGTTTCTAGTTGGGGTTATAGTTAGAAAATTTACTTAGGAGTTTAAGTGAATAGGTCTTTATTCCTCCTTCCCCCAATCCCCTGCTAGACTGATCAGACACTGCAGGTATCTTAAGTCAAAACATGACAACAAAAAACAACTTTCAGTTTCTGTGCTAGTGTGATATATTTTAAAGCAAAGTACTATTTTCTTTTTTTTTTTTTTTCCAAATCTGTATCATGCTTCAGGTAGAAATGGGGAAGAGAAGGAAATGAAAGCGAGTGGTTCTTGGTAATATTCACTGTTTTGCATTTCTGTACAAGGATCACTGATCTAGGAAATCCATTCTTTCTCATCTTTATTTACTTCTTCCTAAAACTTGAGGAGGAGGTTGAACAGGCCTGTGAGGTAATGTTTTGTTTTAGAACCATTGTGTTCCCTTCCCACATAAATCCTGCTTTGCTAATTCTGTTTGAATGTCCACCATGAAAAGTTGACAGGTTCTATTCCAGGGTGCTGTTAAAAAAAACATTTCTTAAAAGTTTACCATTATATTTTCAGGAATGAAAGATCTTAAAAAGAGGTCTATAGAGTTGAGTTATTTTCCCCAATTGGCCTCATGTTATTTGGTACTAAAAATAATTGAAATAGATTATTTAGGAGTAAGTTTTCAAATACTAATTGCCTTTTCAGTAGGTTCTGTTACAAGTTGTTATACATATATGTTTATCTTTAAAAATCTAGGTCTGTTTATTTCATTTGGTAAAGTAAGATTTATCATTCATTTTTATGTGGGCCAGTCAACCCCACTTTTTGCCAGAATAGTAGGCTAACACCCTAAAGCTATTTTTAATGTCGATCACAGATTTGGCCACCTCAAGGAAGGGCAAGTCTGTTATCCACTATTAAATCACAGAGTAATTCCTTAGACTTGGAAGAGTGCTTAGAGATCATGCAGCCCATCGCCTTCATTTTACAGATGAGTAAACTGAGACCCAGAGAGAATAAAGTGGCATAACCAAGCTCATAGTATTCTTTTCATGATGCTGTATTACCTTTCAGAAACTAACAACTCAAAAGCATCATATCCTACAACTGTACCTTATATGTCACAGATAATGTATGCTTTAAAAAATAATTCCAGGCGTATACCTCATTTAATTGGTTGAAATGTGAAGGAGTGTTATCTTAGAATTAAAACCATTAGTATTCCATATGTTGTACTACAGTTTCCCTGTTTGATCAGTGAAAGAAGAAATAATTTTAGCAATTAAAACCACAAATCACATTTTCTAGCTAAATTTCAATATTAAAAAGTAATTATAAAGTTAAAGCACATTAATTTCATGATAGGCCAAATATGTTAATTATTTTAAGTTATTTTAATTTTCTTTAATTTGTTTTAATCTGTATCCAAAGGTACAGTGCTTAAAAAGTCTTTAAGACAATCATTTTTCTGTCCATTATTTTCAGATGTCAAAGGGAAGAACCCTGTTAGGGGTGGGGAAACCTGATGGGGAGCCATGTTCAAACTTTGGCTTGATTTCCAGTAGAATTTAGGATAATTGTTCTTTTTTAAAAAATTTTGACCAAAGAATAGTTACTTATTGAACTGCTTTGTCAGGTTACAGCTAATAGCAATCGATATTTAAGCACTTACGGGCTAAACACTGAACATGCAGTATCTTATGTAATTATTCCAACAACCTTAGGTTTAGATCACAGAGAAATTTCTAGAGAACATTTCTCAAACTTTGAAATGTTAACAGGTGATCTGTGGAAGAAAAACATGTTTGGGAAAAGCCAGGTCAAAAAAGTTACGCAGTTACTCTGAGCATTCCTTAGAGCCTTTAATGTTGCTAATGGGCACTATAAATCTCAAAGATAGGATTATAGTATGCAGTTTTCCTGAAATTTTGGCCTTGAAATTCTCTTTTTAGGAACTTGTAGAATACATTAGTCTAGAGCAGTAGTTCTCAAAGTGTGTTCTCTGGACCAGCAGCATCAACATCACCTGGGAACTTGTTAAAATGCAGATTCTTGGGATCCATTTCAGACCTGCGGAATCAGAATCTCTGGGCTAGAGGCAGTCTCTTTTAACAAACCCTCCACTTGAGAACCACTGTTCTAGAGGTTTACAGGATTGAAGTAGTTTGCTGTGGAAAAATAGCCAATTGGAATTTCAAGTGCAATAGATATTTCAAAGGATGGTATTAAACACTTTGAAGTGACTTATTATTATATGCAAGATAATGTCAAGCATTGTCCCACAGGTCTTTTTTAAAAAATCCTGTTGTATTAATTTGGAGAATGGAACCCATGCTTTACCACTTCTGAGCCTTTGTTCATATCTTTTCTGCTTTGGTATGTGATTCCTCTTTATAATAATGGTGCAAATATCTGTAGACTATAGTTTTAGTTCCAGTAGTATTACTGATTCAGTATGAAAACTTGGGCAAGTCTTGTAATTATTTGAAACCTATTTCTTCATCTGTAATAATAAGAGGTCCTTTGTAGCCATAAAATTCTACTTATTTTCCCAGTTTATGATGCTATTCTGTTTCTTGCTCACTAACAATAAAATGTTTAAATTTAATTTTTATTTTTTAAATTAATGTAATACATGTAAATAATTTAAAATATTAACTAGTTCTACAGAGCTTATAACAAGAAACAGTAGTACTGTGTCCCACTCCTCCCCATCTCTGATCCTACTTCTTATAGGTCACCATATTACTTTATAAGTTTTATAAATGTATATGCTCAAATTGTTTTTTTAAATTTGAATACCATCTATAGGGTTCTTATATGGAAGAGGAGACTTTTAAAAAATATTTTAAATTTACAAATCATAATTGTATATACATTTATAGGGTACAGTGTGGTGTTTTGCCACGTATACAATGTGGAATGATTACATCAAGCTAATTAACATAGCATCACCTCACCTATCATTTTTTATGGTGAGACATTTGAAATTCTCTTAGTTATTTTGAAATATATAATAAATTATTAACTATAGTCACCCTGCAATAGATATCAAAACTTACGCCTTCTGTCTATCTGAAGCTTTGTACCCTTTGATCAACAACTCACTCCCTCCTCTCCTGTTCACTCAGCTTCTGATAACCATCGTTCAACTCTCTACTTCTATGAGTTCAACTTATTTAGATTCCACATATAAATCATGCCCTGTTTGTCTTTCTGTGCCTGGCTTATCTCACTTAGCATAATGTCCTCTAGGTTCATCTATGTTGTGCAAATGATAAGATTTTCTTCTTTATTAAGACTGAATAGTACTCCATCGTGTATATATAACACATTTTCTTTATTCATCTGTTGATGGACACTTAGGTTAATTCCACAACTTGGCTATTGTGAATAATGCTGCAGTGAACATGGGAGTGCAGATATCTTTTTGACATACTGATTTCATTTCCTTTGGATATATACCCAGAAGTGGGATTACTGGATCATATGGTTCTATTTGTAGTTTTTTTGAGGAACTTCCATACTGTTTTCCATAATGGCTGCACTCATTTACTTTCCCACCTACAATATATGAGCATTACTTTTTCTGTACATCCTTGCCAACACTTACCTTCATCTTTTTGATAAAATCCATTCTAACAGGTGTGAGGTAATATCTCATTGTGGTTTTAATTTGCATTTCTCCAATTTCTAGTGATGCTGAACATTTTTTCATGTACCTGTTTGCTACTTGTATGACTTCTTTTGACAAATGTCGCTTTAGTTCCTTTGCCCATTTTTTAATTGGGTTATTTGTTTTCTTGCTATTGAGTTGTTTGGTTTCCTTACAGGTTATTTGGGTTCTTTTTTTTTTTTTTTTGCTATTGAATTATTTGATTCCCTTATATATTTTGGATATTAACCCGCTATCGGATGTATGGTTTGCAAATATTTTCTTCTATTCTGTGGGTTTTCTCTTCACTTTGTTAGTTATTTTTTTACTGTGTAGAAGCTCTTTAGTTAGACAATTTGTCTATTTTTGCTTTTGTTGCTTGTGCTTTCAGGGTCTTATCAAAAAAGCGTTGCCCAGAACAACGTGGGGCTTTTCCCCTGTGTTTTCTTCTAGTAGTTTTATAGCTTCATGTTTTATATATAGTCTTTAATCCATTCTGAATTGATTTTTCTATGTGGTGTGAAATAAGGGCCTAATTTCATTCTTCTGCATGTGGATGGCCAGTTTTCCCAACACCATTTTTTAAGAGAGATTGTTTTTTCCCCATTGTGTGTTCTCGGTACCTTGTTCAAAGTCAATTGATTATAAATGTGTGGGTTTATTTCTGGGCTTTCTATCCTGTTCCATTGTTGAGTGTGTCTGTTTTTATGCCAGCACCATGCTGTTTTGATTATACTTGCTTTATAATATGTTTTGAAATCAGGGAATGAGATGCTGCCAGCTTTGTTCCTTCTGCTCAAGATTGTTTTGTTTATTTGGGGTCTTTTGTGGTTCTATATGAATTTGAGGATTTTTAAAATTTCTGTGAAAAATGTCATTGGAATTTTGATAGAGATTGCATTGAATCTGTTGATTGCATTGGGTAGTATGGACATTTTCACACTATTCTTTCAATTCATGAACATGGGATATCTTTCCATTTGTTTATGTTTTCTTTAATTTCATTTCATCAATGTTTTATAGTTTTCAGTATATAGGTCTTTCACTTCCTTGATTAAATTTACACCTAAGTGTTTGTTTTGTTTTTTGTTGCTTTTGCAAATGGGATTGTTTTCTTAATTTCCTTTTTGGATAATTTGATATTAATATATAGAAATGCTACTGATTTTTTGTTTGTTGATTTTATATCCTGCAACTTTTCTGAGTTTATCAGTTCTAACAGTTTTTTGGTGGAGTCTTTAGGTTTTTCTATATATAAGATTATGTTGTCAGCAAATAGGGACAATTTCTCTTCTTTTCTATTAGGATGCCTTTTATTTCTTTCTCTTGCCTAGTTGCTCTGGCTAGGACTTCCAGTACTATGTTGAATAGAAATGGTGAGAGTGGTCATCCTTGTCTTGTCCCTGATCTCAGAGGGAAAGCTTTCAACTTTTCAGCCCTTAAGAATGATCTTAGCTCCGGGTTGGTCATATGTGGCCTTTATTGCATTGTGATACATATCCTCTATACGTAATCTGTTGAGGGTTTTTATCATGAAAAGGTTGAATTTTGTCAAATGCTTTTTCTGCATCTGTTGAAATGATCATGATTTTTATCCATCATTCTTTTAATGTGGTGTATCAAGTTTATTGATTTGTATATGTTGAACCATCCTTGCATCTGAGGGATAAATTCTACTTGATCATGGTGAACGATTCTTTTAATTTGTTGTTGAATTTAGCTTGCTATGATTTTGTTGAGGATTTTTGCATTTATGTTCATCAAGGATATTGGCCTGTAATTTTCTTTTCTTTTAGTGTCCTTGTCTGGTATCAGGGTAATGCTGGTCTTATAAAACGAGTTTGAAAATATTCCCTCCTCTTCAATTTTTTGGAAGAGTTTAAGAGGGATTGGTATGAGTTCTCCTTTAAATGTTTTGTAGAATTCAGCAGTGAAGCCATCAGATCCTGGGCTTTTCTTTGATGGAAGTCTTTTTATTACTGATTCAATCTTTTTACACATTGTTGGTCTGTTCAGGTTTTCTATTTCTTTATGATTTAGTCTTGGTAGGTTGTATGTGTCAAGGAATTTACTCATTTCTTCTAGATTATCCAATTTGTTGGCATATAATTGTTCACAGTAGTTTCTTATGATCCTTTGTATTTCTGTGGTATCAGTTGTAATGTCTCCTCTTTCATGTCTGATTTTATTTATTTGAGTTTTCTCTCTTATTTGTTACTCTAGCTCAGGGTTTGTTGATTTTGTCTCTTTCATTTATTTCTGCTCTGATCTTTATTTCCTTTCTTCTGCTTTGGGCTTAGTTTGTTCTTCTTTTTCTAGTTCTTTGAGGTATAATGTTAGATTATTTGAGATCTTTCTTCTTTTTTGATACAGGCAGTTATCACTAAATTTTCCTCTTAGGGTTGCTTTTGCTGCATCCCATGAGTTTTGGTATGTTGTGTTTCCATTTTTGTTTGTCTTAAGGTATTTTTTACTTCCTTTTTGATTTTTTTCTATGACACATTGGCTTGTTTAGGAGCATGTTGTTTAATTTCCACATATTTGTGTATTTTCCAAGATTCCTTCTGTTATTGACTTCTAGTTTCATGCCATTGTGATCCAAAAAGACATGATTTCCATTGTCTTAAATTTCTTAAGACTTGTTTGTCCTAACATATGATTTATTCTGGTGGATATTCCATGTGTGCTTACGAAGAGCGTGTATTCTGTTGCTGTTGGATGGAATGTTCTGTATGTGTCTGTTAGGTCCATTTGGTGTAAAGTAGAATTCAATAATGGTTTTTTATTGATTTTCTGTCTAGGTGATCTGTCAAAAGTGGGGTAATGAGGTCCCAAAGAGGAGACTTTATCTTCCTCTTCCCTCTCTTCTTCATTTTTCTTCCCATCCTCCTAATTTAGTTTTATCAGTTCTTGTGAGATTCATTTTCAGTGTTGACATTATTATGATTACTTAAGTATAGTTTTTTTTGTTAACATCTGAGCCATGTAGTGTTCATTGATTTTATTTCCTTTTCTGTAAAACTTTGTTTTACCTCATTTTGTTTATTTTTTCATTTTCCCAGTTTTTGGTAGAAACATCCTTACACTCTCCAGCAGAAGTGTACATCTCCCCTTAGTGTATTCAAACACATCAAAGTTATCTATGGCTTTAATTACCTATTTATTATTTTAGATGTCCATGCTGGAGTTCTCTGTTCTCCTTTTATCTGAACTACTCATTCTCTGTCTAGTCCTATTGAGTATCTGTCTTCTTGGATTTCCCCTTCATACTTATCCTGGAAATTCTCGTTGCTTTTCTCTTGTGTTGAATTTCCTATTTCCAGGACTGTTTGGCCCCCCTCTTTTTTTTTTTTTTTTTTTGTTTTGGTTTAACTTCTTTATTTTGGAATATATTTTCAAATATATTCCAGTAGTGTTCTTAGAAAAGGTGGTAAAGTTTTTGAATCTTTCCTTTCTGAAAACACCTTATTTTACTTTCCCATCAGATAGCTTGGTATGGAAATTAAGGTTGGAAATAATTTTCCCTCTAATCTAGAACTTCATTATTTTCTTAATGCTACTTTTTCTTTTGAGAAGTTTATTGCTATTCTTATTTGTGATTTTTTGTATATGACCTGTTTTTCCTCTCTGAAAGCCTTAGGATCTTCTCTTTATCCCATGGCTTCAAAAACTTTATTATTATGTGCAGTGCCAATAATCTTTTTTGCTTTTGTTGTGGCTACTTCATGGACCCTTTTGATCTCAATATGGATACTTGTGTCCTGGCTCATGAGTACCTTGGGTATTTGATTTTATATGAAACTGATAACTATTTTTTAGAGTGGCTGTACTATTTTACGTTCCCATTAGCAACATATGAAAGTTCTAGTTGCTCCACATCCTTGTTAACACTTGGTATTGTCAGTTTTAAAACAAATTTTATTTTAGTTATTCTAAGATGTATGGAGTGGTATTCCATTAAATATATACAAATGGCCAATAAGGACGTGAAAAAATGCTCATCATTATTAACTACTTGGGAAATGCAAATCAAAACGCCACTGAGATGCCACTTCATACTCACCAGGATGGCTATAATCAAAAGATGGACAATAACAAGTGTTGGTAAGGATACAGAGAAATTGGAACCCTCATATGCTACTGGTAAGAATGTAAAATGGTGCAGCTGCTGTGGAAAACAGTTTGACAGTTCCTCAAAAGGTTAAACATAGTTACCATATGATCCAGCAGTTCCACTCCTAGGTATATACCTAAGAGAATTGGAAACATATGTCCACACAAAAACTTGTACATGAATATTTATAGCAGTATTATTCATAATAGCCAAAAAATAGAAACAACCCAAATTTCTATCAACTAATGAATGGATAAAGAAGTTGTGGTTTAACTATACAATGGATTGAAATAAGTACTGATACATGCTACAATGTGGGTGAATCTTGAAAACCTTATACTAAGTGAAAAAAACCAGTCACACAGGACCACATATTTTATGATTCCATTTATTTGAAATGTCCAGAATAGGCAAATCCGTAGATTCAGGAAGTAGATGAGTGGTTGCCTGGGGTTGGTGGAGATAGGGTATTTAGAGGTTGACAGCTAAAGAATGCAGGGTTTCATTTTGGGGTAATGAGAGTGTTCTAAAGTTGATTGTGGTGATGGATGCACAACTCTAAAGATACAAAAAACTATTGAATTATACACTTGGAGTAAGTGAAGTGTATGGTATGTGACATATCTCAAAGCTGTTAAATTCACTAGTTTTAAGAGTACAATTCAATACTTTTTAGTTAATATACAGAATTCTGCAAACATTACCACAAAATAGTTTTAGAAGATTTTTGTCATTCCAAAAAGATTCTTTGTGCTTGTTTGTAGTCAGTGCCTATTCCCACTCTAGCCCCAGGCTACCACTGATCTGCTTCTGTCTCTATAGATTTGCTCTTTTGGCATATTTCACATAAATGGAATCATATATCTTTTGGAATCATACACCTTTTGCATCTGGCTTCTTTTACTTAGGGCTGGTTTCTCCACATCCCTGTTAACACTTGTTACTGTCTGTTTTATTTACTATAGCCATCCTAGTAGATGTGTAGTGATACCTCATTGTGGTTCTAATTTGCATTTTCCTAATGACTAATGATTTTGAACATCTTTTTATGTGCTTATTAGCCATTCCTACATCTTTGGTGAAACATGTATTCAAATTTTTTGCCCATTTTTAAAATTGGATTGTTGTTTTCTTATCATTGACTTTTGCAAGCACTTTATATATTTTGGTACAAAATTTTTTTATTAGATATGTGATATAAAAATATTTTCTCCCAGTCTGTGGCTTGTGTCTTCATTCTCCTACCAATGATATTTGCAGAACAAAAATTTTTAGTTTTGATAGTCAAATTAATCAATTTAAAAATTTTATGACATATGTAATAACTCTTTGCCTAACTCAAGGTCTTGAAGGTTTTCTCCTATGTTTTCTTTAAAAGTTTTGAAGGTTTATTTTACATTTAGATCTGTGATCCATTTTGAGTTAATTATCCTACAAGGTATGAGGTATAGGTTGAGGATCGTTGTTTTGGCATATGGGTAGTCAATTATTCTGGCACCGTTTGATGAAAATGCTGTCTTTTCTCTATTGGGTTGCTCTTGCACATTTGTCAGAAATCAATTGACCATATTTGTGTGGGTCTATTTCTGTATATTTCCCTGTGTGTTACTTTCCTTTTTCTCCATCTCCTTTTGTATGTATTCCTGCCCCTAATTTTTTGTGTTTCCAGTTTTCTCATATTCTGATTCTCTCTCCCCCCCCAATTTTCCTTTCCCCTATTCCCTTCCTCAACATGAAGTATATAGATTATATTGTTTTATATACCTTATTTTTCATTTAGAAGCAATAGATATGAAGAATCTGTATTTTTCTTTACAAGTAAAATATGTCAAAATGAATTAAAATTTTAATTATAACACTTAATTAATTTTTTCAGTGAATCACTGGGCATAAAGAAAGATGGTGATCCCTCTTCCCAAACAGTATGTTTCAGAACTTTTGCAAAAGGCATCACTTCCCTAGTGTTACAGTTTCTTTTAAAAAAGAAATTGGTTAAGGTAATTGCAAATTGGCATGTTAAGGAAAGTCCAGATTTATTCGTTTTTCTACCATGTTAACTATTATTTCATTCCTAAATGATAAAATTGATTATTGATGCTTTTCTTATGGGGGCAGTCATGATTACTCCTGGACCCACAAATACAAAAAAAATTTTTGAAAGAAGGTTAATGTTGTAACTTCTCCAAAGCCAGCTTTTGACCTATTTATTTTTTAAAACTTAAAAAAAGTAAGGAATGGGATTTTGGCATTTAAGTAAAAATTACTTGATAGTGGCATCAAGTAATACAAGTAACTGGTCTTGTCTTTGACCCTTAATATTTTACTTTGTATTTTTCAGAATCCAGAGCAGTTTTTCTGGAAAAGTACCATAATAATACATTGAAACATGCCTCTCATGTCCAATGCCTCTCATGCTGTGCCACAGCATTTTAAATGTAGCCTATTAGTAAGTTTGTAGATAAGATATTCTTTTCATGCTGCTTCCATTTAAATTTTTATTGTTTCCGTTTTTTAAGAAACACATTTTTTGCATTTTTCCTTTTTATTAGTGCTATACAATACTTTGGAGACATTAGTCCAAATTGTATCAGGGTTTCCTGGCATATAGCTAATAGATTTAGTTTCTGTGATCCTAGCAGAGAGTTATTATCTAGAATTAAATGACACCATTACTTCAACCCCATATCTGAAATATCCAAATAATTGCTCTGACACTTTGCTTGAACTGTGACCTCTGCCCCTATAGATCAAGAGAGGTCCCTCCCCCTTTTTTTGTTTTTTAAAAAGATATTCTTAATGCAAAAGCTTACTAGTTAATTATGTTCAGATTCCCACTCCCCTTATTTCCCTGAAACTATGAAGGGAACAGGGTATTTGGGCACAGACTAGTTGAAAATTAAAGCAGAGAGCTTAAAGCAATGTAATGTTGACCAGGCTGCATCCTGCACACCTGAGCCTTATTGTAGTCCCTTTGCAGCCTCGTGCAGCAGTTGCCCTGAGTTAAACTGCAAGCTCGGTTTCCTTCTGGTCCCAAAGCTCAGCTGCTTGTGCATACTTTTCTCAACCTTGGGCTGATTCGGTTAATCCCACTCTTCCCCAGCCAGGTAGCTCTGTAAGCACCTTTTCCCTCCCTTGTCTCCTCAAGTCATGTTCCCTATTCCTAGGAGCATCGGCTCTTCCTCTTCTTTTCACAGGGTCCCGACTTGTTCTGGGCAAGCCAGCCCATTGCTTCTCCTCCTGGGAAGTGCCAAGATTCTGCTGCGCTGACTCCAGCTGCCTTCTCATGCCTAGACTTTGGGCTGCTTTCCGGACACCTGCATAAGCAAGCCTTTGTCACTGCTACCCATTCCTGCCTGCGCCCTGCTTTTTCTTTCTTGCCACATTTCTGTTCCTTTCCCCCTTTCACCCCCACCCTGTGCACAATGCATAAAGGGTGGAAAAAGTACTGCAGCCAGAAGTCTCTGAATGAGGCATCAATGGATGAATATTTAGGCAGCTTAGGGCTGTTTCGAAAGCTGACTGCCAAGGATGCCTCTTGCCTCTTTCGGGCTATCTCGGAGCAGGTAAAAGGAAAACGAATATATCTTCCCTATACTGAGTTTTCAGAGTTTGAGATGTGGTATGGACCTGTAGCTAGACTTGTAGCTCACCATAAGAAACAAAATTCTCTTTTCTGTTTTCTAATGAAAACATCCAGGCCTATCAGGTCCTGGAAAGAGGCTGTCTGCTCCTTATTTACCTTGGTGCGTGCCTTTGCTGATTAGTCTAAATATATTGCTGTACCTTTGCTAACTTTTCTGTTTTTTAAATGTCAGTTTGTAATGTAGGAGCAATGAGAAAATGGGGTTAAAGACAACTTTGAAATGTATCTTGATCCTTTGTAAGCACCCTCTGCTTCCTGTAGGCTTTACAGGCCTAAGAAAAAATTTACAGGCTGTACACATAAGGAGTAGAAAAAGGGGTGGGTCATGACAGAATCATCCTTTCCCAATCTCACTAAAGATGATAAATGAATTTTAGTAACTAAGGATTTAATTTTCCAATTTCGTACATATTTTCTGAATAAGGGAGGCTTAAGTGTCCAGTTCATAGTCTTGATTTAGGAGCTTCTATTTTAAATGGCTACTGACAGTGACCTGGTGTTTCTCTTCTTTTTAGTTGTTTTGCAGCCAGGTCCATCATTTGGAAGTCAGGAAGGCTTGTGTCTCATATATGAGGGAAAATCAACAAACTTTTGAGTCTGTAAGTAGAATATATACCAAGGGGAGAATTGTCGGTAGAGTATATAGCAGGTGGGAAAAGAATTGTGAGCACCTACGTATGAAAATTATATCATGCATTCTCCTCTAAATAGCAAATATTTAATTCCCAGCTGGCTTGCTTCCCACTAGCTAGCATGCTTCTGGACCTTCTCCCAGAATTATGTTGTTTTGTACTCTAATTAAAAATTAAGGGAAAACAGTTAACCTGTATCCTTCCCACTACTTCCTTGCCCCTACACCAAAAACCCCAAACCCTAAAAAGTTACATTTGTTTTGTATTATCCATATACTGTTTTCTTGAAAAGTTAATAATAGTTCATGAAAGGTTTGGCTCTGTTAATATTTTAAAATGAATATTTAAAAATATGTACAAATGAGAACTCCCTCCATTTTCTTGCTTAATGCTGTGCACAGTAATTTTTAGCTAGTTTGAGAAATCTTGTAAAACTTAATTGTAAGGAAACAAATTAGTCTAAATATCTAGTCTTTTCATGTGACAAATTGTGGTAATTGGAGCTCTGCCACTAATGATTGAGTTTAGATAAAACAACTTTTAGAAGATATCTCTGTACACGTTCAAGTATTTGAATTCTTGTTAACAAAACTGGAGGTTTTATCAAGGTTTGATTCCAAGTGTGCCCTTTCGTGTGGCTACTTTTTTTTTTGTTTTGTTTTGTTTTTTAACACTTCTGGTTCTTCCAATACTATTTTCTTCTGTTTATTATGGATATTTGCCTGCTGTTCTAGGTTTACTCTTAATTTTCTCAACAGGTTTCAGTGAATTATAAAACTATGTTGAAGGCTTCTTGACTTGAAAGCTTGTTACCTTGAAGTTGATTATAGGCTTCTCCACACCTGGGGAAAGGATTATTAGTGACATTACTTCAAGTGCAAGACCATGGTGCAAAGCAGTGCATCTCAAGTATTTTTGTGCATACAAATCACCTGGGGATCCTGTTAAAATACAGATTCTGATTCAGTAGGTCTCAGCTGGGGCCCGAGATTTTTACATGTTTAAAAAATTCCCAAGCAATGCTTGCTATTGGTTTGTGGACCACATTTTGAGTAACAAAGATGTGTATAAAGTTTTAAAACAACATGAATGAATCTCAAAATAATTATACTGAGTGGTAGAAGCCAGACCCCTCCCCAGGTTTGTGCTGTATGGTTTCCTTTATATAAAACTCTAGAAAAAATACAAACCAATCTATAGTGACAGAAAGGAGATCAGTGGTTGTATATCAGTTATAGAGGGGCACAAGGAAACTTATGGGGGTAATAGAGATATTTACTGTCTCAACTGTGGTGATGATTTCATGGGTGCATACATAAGTCAAAATTTATTTGTACTATTTGTGCAGTTTATTGTATGTCAGTTATACCTCAAAACTTGTAAAAATTAAGGGAAAATTTAAAAATTGATTCTTTAACATCTAGTGATATATATGCATGGAACTAGAAATAAATCTATTATATTCTCTGAGTTTAATTTCATTTTTATTGAGGTATTTTTTACATACAGTAAAATTCACCATTTTAAGTTTAGCATTTTTAGTTTTGGCAATGATATACAATTATGCAACTGCCACAATTAAGATACAGAACATTTCCATCAACCCCAAAAGTTCCCTTGTGCCTTGGGCTTTTTTGAAACTAATGAAATTCTCTTTAAAGTTCCTCAATTTAACTTTGTAAATACTTGTCTCCTGTCAAAGTTGAAATTCTTATAATTACTGGGCTTGCTTGATTTATGAAAATTATCAAGTTACTTAAGTTGGCATTTCAAAAGAAACTCGAAGGCATATCATTTGAGGAAATGCACTGGTTTGTGGATAAGCCAGGACCAATTTCTAAAATACTTTTATACTCTAGCTTTTCTCCACTCATAACTTTCATGTATGTGCAAATCTTCTTGAGGTGCTATGCAAAGTAGTAACTTAATATAATAATTGTTGAGCTGAACAAAAAACCCATTGGAGGATAATATTGCAGAATATAACCAGATTTCAGTAATGCTATGTATTTGGTTAAGTCAAGTTTGTTTTATTTTTGAAGTATGTGGAGGGATCTTTTGAGAAATACCTGGAACGGTTGGGAGATCCCAAGGTAAGATCAAATATGGGGGTTAATCTTTTCAGAGTTATTTGGAATAGTAACCTAAATATTCATTCGACTGTATCACTTTAGCTAGATCCAAAATATTTTCTTTGGTAGCCAGCTGTGTTGGATCAAATAGTTCTTGCAAAAGTTTAGAGGCTGTCAATTGACCTATTATTTTGTGTTGAGTATTGAAAATTGTTAATAATCCCATCATCCATAGACTAACAAAAGAATATACACTGCTTGGAAATAGGACAAGCCTAAGCCTTTTCACTTTAATGGGGGAGGAGGGTGGTAATGAATGTTACTAAAGAGATCATTATTTCGTTTTATTAAGTAATTCCCCTGTAGTTATCCTCCTTTTATGTGGAAGTGAAATCCATAAACCCATACTTTATTTAGAAATAATTTTATGTGATAAAATTACATAGTTCTAGACTTAAGACACATTTACTAAATACCTGGTTACCTTTTTATTCTTACACTAGTTCCATTTTTATTGTGCTTTTTAAATCTCTCTTACTAGCTGTCCTTAACTACTTAATGGCTAACTAAGAAGGGCTTTGGGTCCATTTTCTTCAGAATAAGTTACTTTATGTTCATGAGTAGCTATTGCAATATGCCAAGCATCAAAACAAGTTATAGTGTGTTCTGCAATTTCTTCATCTAAAACAATGCTAAGCAGCTTTAAAAAATTGTTGAACTTGACTTCTACCTCCTTGCTACAGAATGTTTTTAAAAACTCTATGCATTATTTATGTTTAGGAAAGTGCTGGTCATCTGGAAATAAGAGCTCTTTCTCTAATTTATAAGTAAGTTGTATCCCCTTTTCTTTGAGTGTGTGCATGCCTGTGTGTATAATGTTTCTATTAAAGTCCCTTTAAGATTGGGAAGATTTGAGATTTGATGTATTAATATGTAGAATGAAGAGGTCTAAGCAAAGTCAGTCTGGTGTAGTTTTTGGGTGGAGAACCTATTATAGATGCTCTTCTTTTAGCTTTTGTGTCTGTTTGGATGATTAAAAGACTTTAGGAACTGCTGATATTCCTGTAGGAGGTCAGAATATTTATCTTAGAATTCTTGTGTATTTAACTTTTGCCTCTTTTGCATGCATTCTTAGTGGGGTAATATTGCTCCCAATATGGTAGAAATTCGTTCTGGGAGGGGCAAAAAATCTCAGATATTCCAGTGGTTTATGGTCCTTCAAATGGTCACAATACATAAACAGATATGCAGTACATCTGTGGTATTGAAATTTCGTAGAGAAATTAAGAAAAATCTAAAGAGGCTGATTGGTGGTGATAATTGGGGGGAATATTTGAGAAGCATTGCTCTACTGCTTTGGAAATTCTTTAAAAGTTGGTCTTTAAAACTGCAAAAGTGGCATTTATGCAAGTTGTAGGGCTTTAAAAAAATGCATAGGTTGGAGGTTAGTGGAAATTTTGTTCATTTGAGGAGTCTGGCCTGTATAAGACTCCCTTATATCCCTTAGGATGGTGAGATGGTATATACCTTGGTAGAATCAGAACCCTCTTGTTATGGGGACTTGTTGAAGTCAGTATTTCACCATCTGCTCATTTCTCACTAAATCTAGCAAGAAATATAGAAGAGGCATTGGGCAGGTGGCTAATCAGTTACTTTTAAATCAGGAGTTGGCTTTTATATTGGCCTGTTCCCTGTCTTTGTATGGCCTTCAAGCTAAGAATGATTTTTTAAAAATATTTTAAATGGTTAAAAAGTCAAAAGAAGGTTTCATGGCGTGTGAAAATTATATAAAATTCAAATTTCAGTGTCTGTAAATAAGGCTTTATTGGGACACAGTCATGCTCATTCACTTATGCATTATCTATGGCTGCTTTCATGCTATTAAAGCAAAGTTGAATAAACCATATGGCCTGCAAAAACAGAAATGCTTATTATGTGGCCTTTTGCCAAAAAAGATTTGCCAACCCCTGCTTAGATGGGGAGAGCTCCCAAATCTCACAAACATACATATAATTGGTAATTTGTTGTCTTTACCCCTCCTACCCCCAAATTGAGACACATTTTAAACAATCCATAGGACCTTAGGAGTGGTTAGCTGTTGACGTTGAATTAACATCATTTAGCCTCTTTGGACTATTTTAAAGCCAAACAGCCTAATCTTTGTATTATTTTATATTAATAAAGTAGACAGTTTAAAAGCACAAATACTTGTTCCTAAAACTCTCTCTTACATATACGAAATTATCTCTTCCCACCCACCTTTGTTTTCTAACCATGTAGTCGGGATTTCATTCTTTATCGCTATCCTGGAAAGCCTCCAACTTATGTCACAGATAATGGCTATGAAGACAAGGTAAGAAGATAAATGAATGTTGACTTAAATAAAAAGTTGAATGATGCTGCTGGCTTACCTGGATATTAAGATTTTTTTTAACCTAGTAATGAAAAAGTAAGCAGTCTAAATGACAAGGTGTTCTGTCACCAGCCTTTTCCTCTCTAGTCATCCTCAGTGTTGTTAGCTACCTCTCTAAACAAATCTGATCTTGTCACTCCTGTAATTGGGAAAAAAAACCACCTAAAACCCTAATTGGCTCCTCAGTGACTAGAGGATAAGGTTCAAACTTTGAAGCTAGTCATTCAGTGTCCTAAAGGGTCCCAAACTAGCTTCATTGCCTTCCATCCTTAGTATACTATACTTCCAGTTAGTCTGGCTTTCATAGCAGACTGTTCCTTTGTACCTGAAATGTCAATTCCTCTGAAACTTTCCCAACTCTTCTGGAGTTATTTCCTCTCATTATGTTCCCCTAACAGCTCCCAAGTAATTATAGTATTTATCACATTGTATTTGTTTACGTGTCTATTTCTCTCACTAATCTGAAAGTTTCTCGAGGGCAGGGACAAGGTTCTACTACCTCATAAAGTACATGGAAAATGTAGGAGGTTGATGGTTGAGAATACTCAGCAGATAAGTTGTTTTTCAGCATGCAGCTTTTCTTCCAAAAAGTTTAAGAAAAGCCTTTTATCCTGATTATTTGATTAGTGAATATAGGCTGCACAGTATTTGAATTTTATAAGTCTTATTTCACATCATGGAGCACAATTCAGGCAACATTTTAATGATGTTAAGACAAGACTAGACACTGGGAGAACTGTTAGGATGCTTGTTACAGTATTCCAGGAAGAAGACCTGAGCTAGAAGTAGAATTAGGAATAGAGAAGATTGAGTAGAAGATAACTTAGAGAAGATAAGTATAAATTGGGGCACATTAATTATTTTGCCAAATGGCTGCTATCTAATTTGTTCAGCAAACATTAAGCCCCATATTAGTGTAACAAACACTTTCTGGGCTTTGGGGATACCAAGATGAAGACAGTGAAATCCTTGCTCTCCAAAGACTTAAGAGGCTATGAAGACAGACATGCAAATAGTTAATTACAGCAAAGTGATAAATTTTATGATTAAAGTATGTACAAAGAGCATAAAAGAAAAAGCCCTTCTCTCTGCTTGAGGGGTTTTAGAAAGCTTCATACTGGTGGTGACATTTAAGTGGAGTATCAAAAAAATGAGTCCATCAGGTATGAAGAGCAATCAATTCAGAGGAAACACTATATGCAAAGGCGTGGAAGCAAGATACCCTCTGAGACTTAAGTAGTTGGGTGTGGGGAGGGTGATGCTGAGAAGATAGGTTAGAATGACATAAGAGGTGGGGTAGGCCATGCCAAAGAATTTGTCTTTTCATTGAACAGAATAATCAATTGAAGCTTTTTTCCCAACATTCTGTTATGAAGATGTTGAAACATAAAAGTTAAAAGAATTTTATAGTGAGCATCCATATACCTACCCACCACCTAGAGTTTGCTGTTAACATTTTAGTATTTTATAACATATCCATTCCTCTATCCATTCATCAATCCATCTTTTTTGATGTATTTCAAAGTAAATTTCAGACATCAGTACACTTGACTCTCAACACTAATTGAAAGTTTTTAGGTGAAGGTGTGACATAATCAGAATTGTTTGAGGAAGAGGAGTGTTAGCTTTTGTATTTTAACAGTTGTACACAGCATTGCCCAAGATGAGATTTGGACATTAAGATCTTTACCTTCAGTTTAGTTTTTTTCCCCAACATTTTATTCTGAAAATTTTCATACAGAGAAAAGTTGAAAAACTCATATAGTGAACATTCATATACTTACCACTTAGTTGCTACAGTTATGCAGTTCTATTTTTAAATGAGTCTTGTACATCTTACAGAGATATTGAGCTGATCAAAGGGAAACATTACCCATTGGTAATCATAAGAATACAAAAATGTCAGACTTTTTGAGTGAGTACAACCAGCAAATATAATGTTTAAGGCTGATTCATACAAGTAGGCAGAGCTAATACTTACCATTAACTGGGTATTTGCATGCACAGGATAGCGTGTATATAGGTCTGACCTGCGAAATTATAAAGTGCGTGTTTGTTCATATTGAAATTTAAGTATGGAAAAGCTAGGTGCTTTTGTTGTGTGGTGTTTTGCTTTGTCTAAAACTTTGTTGCTTTATCTCAGTTTAGGCTCCTAAGATTTACATTTGAATTGTTTGGGTTTTTAAAAATGACTTTATTGAAGGTAGTGAGCATTATCAGTGAGGCTTCTAGAATACATTTTAAAGCAAACTTTCAAAAAAATAAATTCCTAATGTTCACCTTGGTACCTTTCACCTTCTATGTTGACTTGACTTTGCATTCTACGTAGTTATCTTCAATTTCCTAAATGTATTCAGTGTTAAAGTGAATACTGAAAGCTAGCCATCTTCACTCAGCTCACTTGCTCTATCTAGAAAGAAGTACATATACTTATATTAAAAACAAAATAAAACTTAAATTTGAAAATGTAGAGTAAAAAGTAAAGTCCCCATTCATGCCCTTCAATCACATGTGCTTGAAGGCAAACAACTAGTAAGTATTGGTGGGTATCCTTCTGTATCATTCTCTTTGCATTTGTGTTTTTTTTTTATGTAGATGGGCTCATACTTCACATTCTGTTACTTGTTTTTAGATATCTGTCCTTATCAGTAATGCAGATCTACCCCATTTTCACTAGTTCACTGCCATTACATCCCACCTGCCCACTCCCAAACACTACCTATGAGTGTGAATGAGAGAATTACTCTTTTATGTTGGGATACCACCAGGAATATAAAAGCCAATGTGCCTTGTTTTGCCTCTTCCAATCAAAATGGAACTTTTGCCACTTGGTTAGAGAAATTATAGAGTCACCAGCTTTCTTTCTACAAGAACTACTTATTTATTCATCAGTTTTGGTTAGCTGGGTTCTTTTACTCCTTAACAATGGCCTCTGGTTATTAACATTTCTTAGTTGGAGTTTTCAGTTCTTGTAGCCCAGAGTACAAAGGGCTTCTCCGCTCACTGTTCTTATGAGTTAATAAACTCCTCTTAAATGCAAATACCCCTTGTGGTGGGAGAAACTTATTCATAACTTAAACTTTACTGTGAGTTGCTTTAGGTTACACTTGACCTCAATACTTTGAAATGGATTATTACTGAAATGGAATTGTGATTTCAAAAAAGGCTAGGATAGAATGATAGACCTGGCATCAGAGAACTTGATTATTATGAGAAGTTAGCCTAGAGTAGTATAGGAAAGTAGACAAAAAGAGTTCTTAGGATACTAATTATTTCTGCCGAGGATGCTTGGCAACATCCTTCCATAGATCACAGAATCGTCTTCAGGTTGCTGATATTGAAGATAGCTTCAACATGAAACAGCCTTAATCAGTAGTAGGAATTATATCTTTATACAAGGCAGATTTTTTTTTTTTTTAAAGAGACGAGGTCTTGCTCTAGTGCCCAGGCTGGAGTGCAGTGGCTGTTCACAGGTACGATCATATCACACTACAGCCTCAAACCCCTGGGCTCAAGTGATCCTCCTCCCTCAGCCTCCTGAGTAGCTGAGACTACAGGTGTATGCCACTGTACCTGGCTAAGACAGATTTTTTGAACCAAAAATCAGGTTTTGGAGCAGTTACGTAAACAAATTCATCTCATGGAGTGTTTTTACTGAAAAAATTTGGTTAGCAAACATGACCTTTGAATTGTTTTGGAAAAAAACAACAACTAGGGATTGAAGGAATCAGTTGAGAAGTTAACCTCTCATTTTTGTAGCCATCTCAGTGCTTTAATTCATTTAGGAAGTCTCTCAAGCAGTATGGTTGCCGTATAATGTATTGATATATTGCTATTCAGTACAATGGGTGACCTTTTGAATAAATTGAAGTCCCTCTCCTTTCTTAGTGTGAGTTTGGAATATTTGGGTATTTGCCCTAATTTCTTCAGTCATTCTTAAAAATTAAGCAGAGTCTCTTGACATCTATTAGGCTTTCTGTTATTTATGTTCAGTAACTCAATTTGTGAAAGTTCCTATTTTTTGCAAATTTGTAAATCAGAACTTGTTTCGTATATTAAAGGAATGTGATTGAGGTGAACAGCGTAACCTTAGTAGTGATTTTAATCTTAGCATTTAAAAGTCACTGCTAAGAAAATCTCTTTATGAGGTACAGCTTGCATTTTATTATATTTAGATTTAAAAAATAACTGAAAAAAATGATACATTTAGTTTAACAATTGCTGACTACCAGCTTAATTCCAAGTTAATTATCAACATAATTTCATGGTTGTAAGACATGTAATATTCACTTAATTGTTCTGTGTGTTTTTCTTTTTAGATTCTACTCTGCTATTCAAGTAATGGTCATTATGATTCTGTGTACTCAAAACAATTTCAGTCAAGTGCAGCTGTTTGTCAGGGTATGTGAAGGCTTTATAAATTTTCAGGTGTAGTTTCAGATGATTTGTTGCTTGTCTTTTTTAAATTTCAGAATATTATGGTGGTACAAACGTTTTGGTTACATGAATTGCTTTTGTACAGTTTGAGTCAAAGTTATAAGTGTGTCCATCACCCATATAGTGTGTGTTGTACCCGTTAGGTGTGAATTTTCCCCCACTTCCCCCCTGCTTGATTTCCATTGAATTTTACTACCATATGTGCACGAGTGTTGATCTATAAGTTTCAATTTAGTAGTAAGTACATGTGGTTTTTGTTCTTCCATTCTTGTTATATTTCACTTGAAAGGATGGTCTCCAGTTCCATCCAGGTTGTTACAAAAGGTATTAGTTCACCATTTTTTTATGGCTGAGTAGTACTCCGTGGTATACATATACCACATTTTATTGATCTACTCATGTATCGATGGGCACTTGGGTTGTTTCCACATCTTTGCAATTGTGAATTGTGCTGCAATAAACATTCAAGTGCAAGTGTCTTTTTTATAAAATGTCTTTTTTTCCTTGGGGTAAATACCCAGTAGTAGGATTGCTGGATCAAATGGTAGGTCTACTTTTAGTTCTTTGAGGTATCTCCATACTACTTTCCATAGAGGTTGTACTAGTTTGCAGTCCCACCAACAGTGTATAAATGTTCCTTTCTCTCTGCATCCGCACCAGCATCTGTTAATGGGACCTGATTAAATTAAAAGGCTTCTGCACAGCCGAGGAAACAATCAATAGAGCAAATAGACAACCTACAGAATGGGAGAAAATATATGCATACTATACATCTGATAAAGGGCTAATAACCAGAATCTACAAAGAACTCAAGCAAATCAGCAAGAAAACATCAAACAACCCCATTAAAAAGTGGGCAAAAGACATGAACAGAAGCTTTTCAAAAGAAGATAGACTAGTGGCCAATAAGCATATGAAAAAATGCTTGTCTCTAATCATCAGGGAAATGCAAATCAAAACCACAATGAGATATCACCCAACTCCAGTGAGAATGGCTTTTATCAAAAAGTCCCAAAACAACAGATGCTGGCGTGGATGTGGAGAGAAAGGAACACTTAAACACTGTTGGTGGGACTGCAAACTAATACAACCTCTATGGAAAGTAGTATGTTGCCTGTCTTTAATTTGGAGGACCTACCATAAATAGGCCTTTTAAAACCTTGGTACCCATTGAATTTATAAGTTGGGTTATAGCTATTTTCACATTGTTTTAAAAAATATCATTTTGACAGTCAGAATTTTGGCTGTTTTTTCCTTCAGCTGTGTTATATGAAATTCTCTATAAAGATGTGTTTGTTGTGGATGAAGAAGAGTTGAAAACTGCAGTTGAATTGTTTCGAAGTGGTTCTAAGAAGAATAGAAATAATGCTGTGACTGGAAGTGAGGATGCCCATATTGATTACAATGGTTCAACTCAGGATAGGTAATAAAGGGAAAGGGGGTGTCAATTACATGATAATTATGTTTCATGTTTCTGTGCATAATTTGAAAGTGGAGGGGCCCGGCAAGCTTATGATATAGATTACATATTCACACATACACATATGTTAGGGATATATATAATATTTTTTAATGCAGGGAGAGTTTTACCCAAAAGATATATTGTGAGATGCTTAGATTTTGGGCATTTTGTTCAAGGCCTAGTCTGTTTTTTATTGCCAGAAGAGGCTTTAGAACAATCTAATCCTCACACACCTGTAATCCCGGCACTTTGGGAGGTTGAGACAGTAGGATAGCTGGAAACCAGGAGTTCAAGACCAGCCTGGGCAACATAGCAAGACCCCATCTCTATTTCAAAATTTAAAAAAATAGAACTATCTAATGCCATGATTCTCAAACTTCAGTTGTATGCGAGTTACTCACAGTGCTTGTTAGAAAGACAGATTCCTGGGCCTACCTTCACAAAATTTGAGGTAAGGATGGGGCCAGGAATCTCTTTTTTAAACAAGTGCACCCAAATATTCTGATGTAGGTAGGCCATGGACCATACTTTGAGAAAATACTGATTCTAAACCAGCACCATCATTTTGTAGCTAATAACTGAGGTTGAGTGGTTACTTGACACACACATCCAGCTAGTAGAAAATCTCTCAGGCTAAGGGGGGTTTTAGGAGCTTTTGAGTGTCTGCCTTTAGTGTACACTATGTAGATTGTGTGCCTCTGAGGAAACAGCTATTATTGAACAGATCTAGTCAAAAACTTTTGGTTTGAAATAATATAGATGTTGTCTTATATTTCTTCCTGATTGCTAGTTCTGTCTGGAAATTTGAATATGTTTGGTGCCAGTCAGGTGTCACCTTGTGTTTTTGTCTTGCAGTTCTGTTTCTTGGATGTTTAATACTTACAACTTTTTTTTGTAGAAGAAGGTTTTTTAAAGTTTATTTGGAACTTCAGGGGGTGGCACCCATATATCAGGCTAAAAGTTGTATCGTTTTTTACTGATTACTTGTCTTAAGGACTTTAGGCTTATGGAAACTATAGTAGTAGGAAGGCAAGATATATTAGTTGTCTATTGCTATGTAGCAATATTACCACAAATGTGGCAGCTTCAAACAACACACTTATCTCACAATTTATGTGGGTTAGGAATCTGGTCATGGCTTAGCTGGATCTTTTGCTGAGAGTCTCACAAGACTGTATTAAAGGTGTTGGTCAGGACTGAGTTCTTATCTGGAGCTTTGGGGAAAGATCCACTTCCCCACTCATAATACTTGGCAGTATTCAGTTCATTCCAGCTGTAGAACTGAGAGCTTCAGTTTTTTGCTGGCAGCTAGCCAGAGGTAACTCTCAGTTCCTTGCCACGTTGGGTTGATGGACATGGGTGTTTGCTTTCTTACAAGCAGCAGGGGAGAGAGAGACAAGATGGGTGAGGTGGGGATCATGGGACCATCTTAAGAGTGTGTCCTCACAGGAGGTATGAAATGTAGGAGGTAATCTGCTAAGTGTATTGTAGCACTTACTTATAAAAAGAAAGTATAAATGCAAATGTTGGGATGAAAATATTTGCCTCATTTTTAGAACTGAGCTACTTTACCACTAGGTGGTGATATGGTCATTAGACTTAAATAACTATGCATTTATATAAAATTCTTAAAATCTTTTCAATTAGGATGGAAGAGTGGGGTGCCTGCTGCAATGTTGAAAATACACCAGAGGGCTACAGTCAAGGAACAGAAGAAGCAAAGGTTTGATATTTTCTAAGGCAAAGAATTTTTATACTCTTGGCTTACAGTATCATAACTTAAACTAGTTAAGGTCAGGTGGTCCATTCTAGTTAAATGGAGTGGGGGAAGAGTTGGTCATGTTTTCCTTTGTGGAAGTCTTAACCTATCTGAAAATGTAAAATGTTTGCTTAATTTTCTCTGAATTCTTATGGAATTTTAGATTTTTCAATACAAACTCTTAACACTTGAGAAATTTCAGAAGCTGTTGTTTTCAAGTTAAAGTAATATTACAAACCCAATATTTAGTTTGTAATCTTCTGACACTAAGTTTGCTTTTTTTTTCATTAAAGAATATAATGCCTATCCTTATTCTATTCAAAGAAACTAGGTAATAATCCTAGTCTATTAAAGTTGGAAAAACAGGAGAAATTTTACTATCAGTATAGGCCTAAAATCAAGTAGGTCTTCATGTTGGGGCTAGCTAAATAGGGCAAATACTACTACAACAATCTCTATATACACCTGCAGTGCTGGTACTTTTGGAACAGTATTAAATATGGTGAAATTCTAGGAAAGCAGAAGAAAAATGGTAGTTCCTTTTGAAATTTTAACAAAATTTGACCTAAATGAAGTGAACTTTTCTAGGTGATTTTAGGGTACAGAAACACTTGCACCTCCACGTGCATATGAAGATGATACTTGTTGAATAGTTCTGAATTTTTAATTCTGGTCTGTGTTGCATTGGTTTATATGAGGTGTGTCCTGAGTTGGCTGCTCTAGACATTATTTCCCTTCTTCCATCTAAAACCTTTTAGATTATTTGCATTTCACTTCTTTAGTCTCCTGGTTTTTAAAATACACAGTAAACTTTATCGTGCTGTTTATTTTCTTGTTTTAATAAAGAAGGAAAAGGCGTATGTGTAAACAGTTTAAAAAAAAAAAAGAAGGAAGAAAAGAACCTTAATTCTTCCTTCCTCATAGAAGGAAGACTTAAGCTAAGGATGGTGAGTTTGTAGCATGATTATTTTTGTTTTAGTCTCCAGAAAATCCATCAAAGATGCTCTTCCCCTATAAGGTGCTCAAAGCCCTGGATCCAGAAATCTATCGTAATGTAGAATTTGATGTTTGGTTGGACAGCAGAAAAGGTAATGAAATATCAACAGGATACTTTTGAATCCTGACAGATCCAGGAGAATACTTTTGCAAATTGTTTCTTATAAGAGACATTTTCAATGTCCTGTTGTTAAAAAAAAAAACAAAACAAAAAACCAAAACAAAACCAAAAAAAAAAAAACCAGCCTGGTACTTTTTATTTTGCTCCATAGATGATTTAAATCCAAAAGAGGAAATGAATTGGTTTAGAAATGGGGAGGGATCTTTTAAAGCCTGATGTTTACCTGGGACTTCAACTTTGCAAAGACTGTGTGGTGATAAGAGTACCAAAAACTTCTAGTGACTGGAAATAAGCTCATCTTAAATTTAACCTGTTAAGGCCACGCTCACTGATAAATGAATAGGTCAGGCCTGTGGACCAATTCTGACCCACCACCTGTTTTTGTGTGGTACATGAGCTAAGAATGGTCTTTACATTTTTAAATGGCAGAAAAAATTAAAAGAACAATATATTGTGACACACAAAAATTATATAAGATTCAAATTTCAGTGTTCTTAAAGTTTTACAGCAGAGTTTGAGTAGTTCTGACAGAGTCTGTATGGCCCATGAAAACCCTAAAGTTTACCAACCCTTGAAATAGGTACTTATTTGTTTCTCCTTGTAAGATATTAATAACTAAGGTGATCAAACGAGGCCTTAAAATTCTGCCTTCAAGATAAGCCTTGCATATTTCACATTCAACTCCTTGAACTTTGGTGAACCTAGGTATAGTTAACAAGCTAGAATGAGGGTAAACCTCATGTAACACAGTAAGTTGTTAAAAGATAATAGGCTGCTTTGAAGAAGCTGCATAGTGTTACTTTCAAATTGTGCCTTATGAGTGTTTCGGCCAACTCTAAGATTGCAAACTCCCAATTTCCACCTATTTTTTAAAGCACAAAATTATTCTGGCAGGTCTCTTTAAATTGGCTACAGAAATAACCCATGAAGAGTGATAGAATGGCCCTTTGGGACTTCCCCCCCCCATATTTTCACTTATAGTGGTAGTGTGAAAGGCACTATGGTAAAGGTAAATTAGGAAATTAAATGTTAGGAAAGGAACCAGTTCCGTTGAGCTTGAATCTTCATTTTCTTTTAATAGAACTTCAAAAATCTGATTACATGGAGTATGCTGGGAGACAGTACTACTTGGGAGACAAGTGTCAGGTTAGTTCTTTCTTTAATGAATCAGTAATTTGTTTCTCCAAGATTGTGCTTTTGGTCATTAATATGTGTTGAGTGAGACTTATTTACAACGTGCTAGAAAAATATTTTTTAATGTTTGTGTTAAATTTTAATTACAAACTTTTGTGATTAGAATAAGGCTCTTTCAGATATGCTGCCTCCATTGACCCAGACTGGCAGTGTTGATATCAATTACTTTAAAAAGTAGACACTGAACTCCATTTGGGGGAAAGTGATATTTTGTTTGGCAGAAGTCATATCTGTCAATAGACTTTAGACTAGATGTATTCTCTTTCAGGTTCGCTTGGAATCAGGGGGAAGATATTATAATGCTCATATTCAGGAAGTTGGAAATGAGAACAATTCAGTAACAGTTTTCATTGAAGAACTGGCAGAAAAGTAAGAATATAATAATTTGTTGAACTACTAAATTCTTTGGCTCCTGGTACCTTTTTGTAATACTAAATTGGTAATTACTAGGATGTTAGTAAGAGAACCAGGGTTACATCTATTAGGGGTGGGGAACCTGTGGCCTTCTGGATCCTTGAGTGTAGCCTTCTGACTGAATCCAAATTTTACAGAACAAATCCTTGTAATAACTTTATTAGTTTCCAAATCCTAGGCACTAGCCAACTTACTGGAAATATTAAATTTAAGAACAACTATTCTGATACAAAACTATTCCTAGTAATTGGAAAGGGGGTTTGCTAAATAAGCCCCTGCCAATATCAAGATAAGCTAGTCTAGTCCCTTTCAAACTCTACCATGCATCAGAATTACCTGGAGGGCTTGTGAAAACACAGATTAATGAGCCCAATCTCCAAAGTTTCAGATTTCAGTAAGTCTGCGGTGTGGAGCCCAGGAATTTGAATTTCTAACAAGTTTCCAGGTGATGCTAATGCTGTTGGTCCACTTTGAGAACCATTAAATGAAGCTATGCTGCCCTAGCAAACAACCAAAAAAAATCTCAGCAGCTTAAAACAATAAAGTTCATTTCTCACCTCATGTAGCATGCCCATAGTGGGTCAGCATAAGGGACCCAGGCCAACAGAGGCTCTATTTTAACACATACTTCCATGATCACAGGCAAGGAAAAATGAGAACATGACAAATGACTTGCTGGATCTTAAAACATCTCACATTTTATTGGCCAAAATGGTTTACATAGCCAAGCCTGATATTAATGGGGTGGGGAAGTAACAATCTTCCTCTAAGGAAGGGCAGCAAATATTTATGAACTAATAACAGTCTACCACAGGCTTTCTTCTGGAATGTGTTAGGTACTACAGACAGCTATGAAATTATGCAAACTACTCTTAGGTTTTCTAACTTAAAAAAAAAAAAACAGGACAGCTAGTGTCAGTAGGTTTAAATAGAATACACTTGAAAATGAAGTAGAAGAGGTGTGGGATATGTGTACCAAAGGAGAGTTAAGTCTGTATTGCAGTGGCTTCATGGTGATACCTTTAACTTTTAAGGCATGTTGTTCCACTGGCTAACTTAAAACCAGTTACCCAAGTGACACCTGTTCCTGCCTGGAATGCTGTGCCCAGTCGGAAAGGAAGAGGTTACCAGAAAATGCCTGGGGCCTATGTCCCAGAAATAGGTTTGTATGCTAAAGTTTTTTATTCTTTTATTTTTCCTTTCTTGTAGCCCCTTTTACTTACCTACATTGTCCCTTTTTAAGGGTATATCATATATCTTGTTCTAGGGTAGGTTTAATCAACTTTAGCACTACTGATAATGGGATGGATAATACTTTGTTGTTGGGGGCGGGGGACTTCCTGTACATTGTAGGATGCTTAGCAGCGTCTCTGGCTTCTGTCTACTAGATGCCAGTAGCATTCTCTGCCTAGTTGTGACAACCAAAAATGTTTCCAGACATTGCCAAATGTACCTTGAGGGAGGGAAGGGCAAAATTGTCCCTGCTTGAGAACCACTGTTCTAGGGGACTTTGTGTAAACTTAAGCACTCATATATGTGAGAACTAAGAAAAATTAATCTCATGGAGGTAGAGAGTAGAAAGATGGTTATCAGAGGCTCAGAAGGGTACTGAGGAGCAGGGAATAGAGAGGGGTTAGTTAATGGGTACAAAAATACAGTTAGAAGGAATAAGATCTAGTGTTTGGTAGCACAGTAGGGCGACTATAGTTAATAGTTTATTGTATATTTCAAAATAACTAGAGTGGATTTGGCATGTTCCTGACACAAATGGTAACTGTTTGAGGTGATAGATATCTCAATGACCCTGGTTTGATTATTACACACTGTATGCTTGTATCAAAATATCACATGTATCCTGTAAATATGTATAATAATTATATACCTATAAAGTTAAAAATAAAATAATTTTTAAAAACTTAAGGTGGTGTAGATTTTAGACTCTAAAACTTAAGGGGGAATATTTCTTAAGGAACTGGGAAAATACCTCATAGAAGCAGCCAGAGATATTAACGGGTATAATTTCTTAGAGAATGGTAATGTAGGTGACTGGATGACTCAATGTTTTAATGACCTATACTAAACTGCCTCTACTAAAGATAGTGCTGAGGTACCCATTGATCTAGAAATTACCTGCTGGTTTTGCCCTTCCAAATGAAAGATCTAGTACATCCTTGAAAAATAGAAAAATTTCTACGTTATATTTATTTCATTTGTTCCTAAGAAAAGCATCTGAGAGTTTAAGGCAGTATTGGAGGGGGGGGGTTGGTCACTGAACCTTTTGCTTTGGTTGTGAAGCTTATTTGCTGCTTCTTTGTCTGAAAGCTGTGTCAGAGATGGATGTGAAGCAGCGGAAGAAGATGTTCAAGAAAGTTCGAGGGAAAGAAGTTTATATGACTATGGCTTACAGCAGGGGAGACTCCTTCCTTCCGCCCAGGCTTCAGCACAATGTACATTATGGGCATGATCCTCCAATGCAGTACTCACAGACAGCTGGCAATATTATGTCTAATGAACATTTTCATCCTCAACATTCATCTCAGAGACAAGGTCGGGGATATGGGATGCCCAGGTGAGACATAACTGACTTTCAAGATAATGTATGTCTCTGTTTAGTTCTTGGAAATAATTCCTGGCCAGAATTACAATAGAATTGAGAAACATCTTAATTGTTTAGGTTTCTTTTATAATTTATGCCTAAAGAGAATATAGAAGAGGGAACTGATGTATACTTAAATTCTTGTCAAATGAATTCATTGGCAGATTTGTATTCTCATAGTCTAGGAAAATATGAAGCAGTTGAAGAGATGCTAGAAGATAGAATGCCATCAAGATGAATGTCCATGAGATATATGGCACTGTGTCCATTAATAATGGATAGGCCTAAGGCCAGTACTGGGGAGATCAAAGCTCTTTCTAGTAGGATATTTTTAGAAAGGTGTGTTAATTCTGTGTAACCACAGAGACTGGCTACTTGGGCGTTAGTGAGCAAAGAGTTCTGTTTTTCTTTCCCTTTATTGTTAGGGATTCATCTCGTTTTGTAAACAGGCACAACATGGCGGGCCCTAAAGTTGGTTTTTACCCTGGCCCAGGTAAAAGATGCTGCCAGAGCTATGATAATTTCTCCTATAGATCTCGGTAAGTATTGGTTGAAAGTCAGAGAAAATGGGTAAGTTTGGTTTCATTGCTGAGTACTAGTTTTTAAAAAATGTCAACTTCGAGATGTTTGAACTATTACTTAGAAATTAGAAACAAGTTACTACTATATTTTATCATTTTTTTCTCTTTTTTATTCTCCAAACTACTTAAGTTCCTTTAGACGTAGTCACCGCCAGATGCATTGTATGAATAAGGAGTGCCAGTATGGCTTTGCCCCGGAAAATGGACAGGTGCCCAGGGGCTTGGAAGAAACTGTTACTTTTTATGAAGTTGAAGAAGGGGATGAGACTGCTTATCCAACTTTACCTGTGAGTGGGTCAAAGCTTTACTCAAAAAGCTGTTTACTTTTTTCTTTTATTTTTTTTGAAGTAAAGGCAATGTGGATAAACTTTAGATTTTGTACGAACAACCAAATTTCTTTCTGGAAAATGGGAGAATTTTTCCAGCTGTTCTTAGAGAAAGGGGGTAGAGGTAGACAAATAATCTTGCCTATATAGTATGAGCTAATATTTTCTACTTTCTTAATTATTACTTCACACTTTATTCTAAAGTACATTTAAAATGTTTAATTATGGAGTTTTTGTACAACAGTTCACATTGTTAGGCTAGTTTTTTTTTAACTGACTTTCAAAACATTCCTCTAGCTTTTTTTGTTTTTCTGACTATATATGGATGACTGCATGTGTTTATGTCTCTTTGGTACAGAATCATGGAGGTCCCCCTACAATGGTTCCTGCTGCTTCGGGATACTGTGTTGCAAGGCGGGGACATAGCTCAGGCAAACAAACTTTGAATTCAGAGGAGGACAATGGCCAGAGTGAGAATGGTGAGTCAATGACAGTTAAATATTATTAAAAAGGTGATTCTTGTGGCATTAGCACATCAGGGCTTTAAAGTAGACCAAAGGTTTAGTTTTGGGGTCTCATTCTGTTCCAGTAGCTTAGTTTTGAAGGAGTTGTAAGTTTGCATCTCAGAGCTTGCTAGGTTTTTGAAGATGTCCTGGTATTTCTCAGAAGAATCGACTTCTAATTTCAGTAGGCCACTATATTATCATAAGTTACTTTCAGCCATCTGCATAGGTCTTTCGTGAGTTTTGATTTGGTGAGAGATCAGTATGGAAAACATGTATTCCTCATTAGTAAGGCACTGTTCATAGTTGTCCTCACCATTTGTATAACTACTTTAGTCTTTTCATGTGACTAGCTATTATTTTATAAGACTGCTATGAAATAACAACTTTACCCAAAGACATCTACTTGATCTTTAAACATTATTTATTGAATCCTTTGTGTTATCCATTCTACTAAGTAATTATAATTATAGTCCTTGCTGTATTCATCTAAGGAATATGGTATCCATATTTTATGTATGAGGAAATTGAGGTTCAAAGGGTAAATGACATGGCCAAGGTCATATTCTTGGTAAATGGCAGAGATACAATTGTTTTGTAACAGCTCTGAGATACAATCTACATACCATACGATTCACCCATTTAAAGTGTACAATTCAGTGGTTTTTTAAAATATTTAGCGTTAATAACCATCACCACAATTAATATTAGAACATTTTTAATCACCGCAGTCAGAAACCTCATGCCCATTAGCAGTCACTCCCCATTTCCCCCAACCCTGCTGCCCTCAGCCCTTGGCAACTACCAACCTGTCTTTTGTCTCCATGTATTTACCTATTCTGGACATTTCATATAAATGGAATCATATTAATATGTGGTTCTTTGTGACTGGCAGAGATGGATTTTGAACTTGGATTTGTCTGACTCTAAAGCCTGTATATACATATACACACACACACACACACACACACACACACAAACAATAGTCATTATATTGCCTCCCACCATGGAGTGTGTTTATTTTTACCACTTTACTGTTTTTTAAAAAATTATATTAGTATTTTTTCCAAAATATTAGGGGGGTACAGATGTTTTTGTTACATGGATACCTTGTATAATGTTTAAATGATATTTATATGCCTACTGAAACAATTCTGGAGGGTTGGGTGGCTGAAGGAGGTGTGAGGCATTCTGAATAACTTGACTTATTAATACATTCTTTATTATGATATTCTTTTTGCTATTTATGTGGAAGAAAATACATGTTTCTAGGAATTTAATGAGAATAAAAATCTAGTATCAGAATGATCTGTGAAAACTTTGTCCATGCATGTGCATGCATGTGCTTAAGGATGCTCATTCTCTGCTCTTATTAAGATGACCCTTTCAGCCCTGTGAGTAGTTTCAGATGTACTACTCACCTGTAGTGGCATATTTGAAGTAACCAAATCTTTGTTCTCACCTAAAATTCCTGCTGTCTGGAGGAGTTGCGTGCATGTGTGGTTGATAAGTGGTATGTTTAAGAATCAAATCCAGTTTAGACCTGTGGGGTTTTATTTGGTGGAAAACTGTTCAATTGAAGATTAACTTTCTCTGAATTTCAGTGGCACAGAAATCTTAAAAGTACTTCAGTCTACTGAGCCATCATTTGAGGATGAACTGGTTTTACGTGTAGTACTTCCATGAAACAGGCTGAAAAACAGATGAGGCATGATATGTTCCTTTATTATCCACCTAAGGAAACAAGGGGTTATACTCAGATTGCTTTATATAGTCATCATTGAGTGTTTATATATCTTAAGCACCGTGCTAAGTTCTTTTCACTTCTGTTAACCCTCCTTAAACCCTTATGAGCTAGATAATCTTATCTCATTTGACAGTGAGGAAATTGAGGCACAGCGATTAAATAACTTGCCTAAAGTCATGTGGTTAATCAGGATTCAGATCTAGGCAGTCTTTGCTACAGAGCCTATGTGCTTAATCACTACACTGTGCTGCTTTACTGGAAAAATTGGATACAGCTGGGTTTTCACCTCTGCCTGAACTCTGAGCTAAGGGAATTTTCGCAGGAGAAATTTGTACTGTTTAGAGCTAATCTCTGGCTTCAATATCTGTTGACTAGTATGAAAGCTCAAATCACTTTCTAGGATGTATGCATTTTAGTTTTGAACATATATCCATAAAACTTGAGAAAAAGCAAGTGCTGGCTGTTTGGCTCTGCTGAGCTAAAAAGACCTATGTAAACATACTTCTGTCTTTTTTTTTCTAGGGGGATATCATGAAGAATATCTTTATCCTTCAGGTCAGTGAGATCTAGATATAATCTGACATTTCATCATTGTTTATGGAATTTCAAACTATAAAATAATGCTCATTTTTAACTTTACTTTGGCTATATCCTCTAGAGCCAGACTATGAAACTTCAGGTGTTTATAGCACAACTGCATCTACAGCAAACTTGGTAGGTATTTAATAATAGCAAACACTTACAGCTCCTACTGTGTACTAGGACACTGTTCTAAGAGCTATACTTATAAGTGTATTTAAATCAGAACAACCATATGAAACAATTGGTATCATTCTCATTTTGTAGATGAAGAAATTAAGACACAGAAATAAAGTCACCCAGAATCATACCCCTTTTCTGAAATTTATTTAGAGGTATTTGTAACATGTGTTGGTGTAAGAGGAAATTCTAACATTGGCAGTCACGATCTTTCAGAGGACTTTATTATTTTTGTATCAGTCAGAATGGACCATAAATCTCACTCAATGTAACAAAAATTTGCTTCTTTGTTATGCTACATATCCAGTGGAGGTCTATAGGAGGGCTCACTTAGGGGCTCAGGCTGATGGAAACTCCATCCATGATTGCCAAGACAGGAAATAAAAGGTAGTACAGGGTGCACTGGCTCTTACAGCTTCCACCAGATATGGCACATGTCACTTTCTTTTCCATTTCATTGGCAGGAGCAGGTCCCACTGAAGAGTCTAACTTCTCTGTGCCTGGAGGGCAAAAAGTTAGAAACATTTTGACAGCACCAAGGACTACAACATTCAACTTGTTCTCCCTCCTACAGGCAAATACTTGCTTCTACCCCAAAGGAGGCAATCTAAAAGTCCCATTCAGTGTAATCATACTCAAAGCCCAGGATTTCTGGGTAATGTGTAGCGCTCTTTATATTGGGTCCAGATGTGGCTTATATTGATCTTGAGGCCTAAAACCAAAAATACAGAGTTTTTTTTTTATACCACTACCCCTCCCATTTACAATGGTGGAGCAGGGACTGAAAAACTACAGTAAAAATTCCTACTAAGAAAGGGGGAAAATGGGGAAAAACACAATTACTGGCCTATAGAAAGTCTGAGATCTTCATGAGTAGACATTGTAAAGACCCCCAACATATGCATGGGGATTGTTCCCTGGAGGAACTCCCTGGTTCATTGTTTTCTGAGGCTCTTGGTTACTCCACGGCCCTTTTTTCCTTGGCAATATTTGAAGTAGGCATTGGAGAATAATTCATCCTTGGAACTGAGTAGCTTTCTCAGCCTGCTACTTACTCATAGAAGATTGGGGGCCCAGGGTCCTTTCATCTCAGTTGAATGGTTTTAGTACTAGCTTATGATTTCTTTGGCTGTGAGATTAATTTATTCTGCCTCTTTGATTTCTGTTGATTTCATGTACCAATAATCATACTGACAATTCTTTTTTATTGATGTACTACTTTGATTTGCTATAATTCTTTGCTTTTTTATCCCTATGTTTCTTTCTACTTGATTGCAGATACCTTGAGCTTATCAAGGCATTGATGGAATAGCCATACCTTTTGGATACTTGGATACTTTTCCATGAGTCATTTTATCCAAGTGCAAGGATTTACTGGGTGTTAGATCCTTAGTTGAACTCTTTCTTTGAGACATCTTAATGCACTCAGATTTTAACGATGATTAGATTCTTGCTGAGAGGCCAAATTTTAACTGGCTTTTGTTGTTCAAGCATCTATCAATTTTATCTTTTACTATTTAGGGTTGAAACAGTTCCCTCTTTAGCCCTGTGAGACCCTGTATACAAGGACTCTCTCTATTCCCTTTGATTCCTGCCTGCAAACTGCTAATTATTTTCTACACACATCTATCTTAAAAATCCTTGCTCTAAACTCTGCCAATAGTAATCAAAACACAGTACTAACATTCTTCTAAACTGCTTCCCCTAAGAGCTACATATTCGTAATCTCCTCCTAACTTAGGTTTCTGTTATAGCAGCACCCTACTTCTAGTTACCAATTTCTGTTTTAGTCAAGCTAGGTTATGCTGCAGTAACAACCCCCCAAAATCTCAGTGGCTTAATACAGGAAAAGTTGCTTTTGCTAATGTATGTCCAATGTAGGTTGGTAGCAGGCCCCTGTTGATCAGTCACTCAGGGACCAGGCTGATGGACACATTCTTTCCCAATCATCTCAGCAGGGCGAAAGATACAGAAATTGAACATTGACTCTTAATATTTCTGCTCATTATTTCATTGGCCAAACAAGTAACATGGCCATACCTAACTTTAGATGGGGCTGGGAAGGGCAGTTCTACCATGAACTGGAATAGTTATGGAGAACTTGAATAATTACCTTCTATTCTCTAATTACAATTAATCTTAACAACTTCATGTACTAAGTTTTTGTTTTTATTGTTTAGGCCATAAATCTTAGAAAGGAGAAGAAAACTCTGATACATAATTCTCTTTCCCTTCTTTCTCCTTCCCTTACTTTGCCCCTTTTGGAGAAGGAGTCTCCCCCCACCCCACCATTACTATTCATATATCATGTGCTTTTTTATATTATCTCTTGAAAATAGCCATCCAAGTGAAAAGGCAAGTAAAAATCTCACCATTAGGGATGGCAAGAGTAGACACTATTTCTTTCTGTCCCTTTAATTTCATTTGTCACATATTCCTTTTTGTTCTGAATTTACTTAATCATACACCCCTAATAGCTTTCAATCTCTTCATGATATGCTTCACTCTCACCCTCCAGTCACCAAATCCGTAGTAAATTTCTAAGTGATTTTTTTTTACAGCATTCTGATAGGCGGCGGGCCAATGTAGGACTTGAATAAAAATGTCCAGGCACAGAACCTTCTAAGAAACTATGAACATTTATTCTTACTTCTTATTTCCATGCCAAACACTCAGCTAAATCCTTCTCTAGAATTGTTGAGCATTCACACACAGGACCTTCTGAGTTAGGGCAGATGTTTGCTTTTTGACAAGTACTTTGGCTATACTTGAACACAAACTTTGGAAATGTGCAATCTTAGGTGCATGTTAAGTGGGCTCATCTTTTCACAATATGGTTCCTCTTATTGTTTCCTGTGATTATTTTCCCCATTTCTCTCTGTGTTTTTACCAATATTGTCAATCTGATGCTAGAGTTTTTGCTGCAATGCATAAGTCTGAGCCTTTCAAAATCATTACTATCACAAAGACAAGGTCTTGAACTAGAGGAGAATAGTGTTTGGGTCCTACTATATCTGTTACATCCTGCTTAAATAGGATGCAACTGAATAACAGGTTAACTCTTGGTCCCAAACTACATCATCAGATAGAATGCTTTTTTAAAGCAAAACTATTGTTGATCCTACTGCATTTGAAGCTTTTAAGGCAAGAAACACCCCTGAGAAAGTGTTTAAATTTTGATACTTAGTTACATTTAGTATCTGCATTGGGACTAGAGTTGGATGTGATGAGGATCTCTCTAGATAGTTAAGAGTCACCTAAATCAGATGCTAGAGTGATACTTCCTGGAGCATTGTCTTAGTAGTCACTTCCAAATTTGAATTATTTTAGGACAGATCACTTTCTTTTTTTTTTTTTTTAATTTATTTTTTTAATTTCAGAATATCATGGGGGTACAACACTTTGGCCATACACATTGCCCCTGTTATGGACAGATCACTTTCATTTAGTTTTAGTAGCTGTTGAAACAAAGCAGATCTTTTATTGATGTGTTGTTTGGTTTCTTTATTTCCCCTTATTTAACTATATTTCTGTATTCATTAAAGTCTCTTCAGGACAGAAAACCATGTTCTATGTCTCCTCAGGACACAGTTGCCTCATACAACTACCCCCAGAAGGTAATCTTCACGGTGTTATCAAGTAGTCAGTTACAATGGTCTGAACAGAGGAAAATGAATTTTCTTTTCTTTTTTCATCATACTTAAAAGCAGCTTGCTTGTGTTCCTTTATGTATTATACCTTGTGGTATCTGGCACAGTGATCAGTAAATTCATTGAACAAATTACTGAGCATCTGCTGTGTTCCGGACACTATTCTATGTGCTGGCCTTGGACTACTCATAGTCTACTATGAACCTCTTAATGTATAATGAGTGAGTTAATAATTACCTGTCTCATTTACTGAAACTTAAAGCTCTCCTGTAGAATGGGGAATCAGCATTAAAAAAGTAGCTGAAATCATAGGAGTAAATAACATCATTCTGGGAAAAGGAAGAGATTGGGAAGAGCATCTAGAACAGAACCAGTAGATCACCAAATTTTAGAAAATGGATAGAGAAGAAACAGCCAAGGAGGGAGGAAAAGCAGGAGAGTGGAATGTTATGGAAACCCCAGGAAGAGAATGTTTCAAGGAGCAGTCAAGTGTCAGTTGCTGCCAAAGGGTCAAGCAACATAAGGATTAACAAGAATCTACTAGGATTTGTTGCCATCGAGATCACTGGTGACCTTGAATGGAGTTTCAGAGGGGGTATCGGCCACACTTCAGTGGGTGGTAAGGAAGTGGAAACTGCCATTAAGGACAGTGTGCTCAAGAAGAGGAGTCTGTTATCGTTTATTGAATACCTCTCTGCACAGCCCTGTACTGGGTGCTGAGGGGAAGTAGTCTGTACTCTTGAGGAGCTGTGGCATAAGCAGAAAAAATTGCAGTCTCATGAAGTTACAAAAAATGCAAAGCACCTTTTCTATTAAAAGGTGTATGCTTACGTGGGGAAATATATATGCATATATGTAAAAAGGAATATAACAAATCTCTGGAATAATGTGCAGGAAACCCAGAGGTTACCTGCTCAGGGAGAGGGCAACTAGGTAGCTGGAGGGCAGGTGTGGGAGAGAAACTTTTCATTGTATACAATTTGATACTTGATTTTTCAAGTCATATTAATATATTACCTTCTCAGAAAAATGATAAATTAAAAAATTAAAGCTCTCAAAGTAATCTGGGATCTTCTAAAAGAAATAACCTTTCTATATAGGGTCTACATACAGATTGATTTCTCAGTGTTGTAGTTATCAAAACAAAATACTATTTCTTGAAATGTAGGATCAGATAACAAACTAATACCGTTTGAGAAACCAAAATTAGAGTTTTGAACTTTCTTTCATACTTGCAGGTGATGGGAAATTCTGCAGCAATTGCAGCTTCCTGTGCCAATAATGTTCCAGCTCCAGTCTTATCTAACTGTGCAGCAGCTAATCAAGCTAGTAGTTCCACTTCAGTTTCTTCACAGAATGCTATACAGCCTCTATTTGTATCTCCACCTACACGAGGCAGGCCAGGTAGGTTATTAGTGGTTACTTACTTTGGAAGCCTCTTTTCCTGTTCATAAACATGCATATAATAGTGATTCTTGATTAGATAAGATTAATTTCTAGAATTTAATTTAACCTACTTAAGTATGTTCTGCCATTGAAGAATCCATGATATTTGAGAGTTGGGGTTTCAACTTTTTTCTTGCAAATTTGGCTCTAAGATTTTGTACCTATCGTTTTGCTACCCACTGAATTTTTAGAGGATTTGTACTAGTTTGTCAAACTTTGAGTTGGGTTTTATTCTACAGGAATTAACAGAAATGTTTCTCATTTTATAGAACAAATTCCTGAAAAGTTTGTTATAAAATACATTCCTATGTAATGAATTACTGTCCTGTGAATGTCATAATGAAGAATATAGGTTCCAGAATTTAAGATCTAGTTAGAATCCTGGTTTTACAACTTACTAACTGTGTAATTTTGGACAAATTATTGAACCTTTCTTATCTATGGCTTGGGAGTACTGATAGTACCAATTCATGAAGTGGTTGTGGAATTTCAGCAAGTTAATATAATTTAGAATTCTCAGAATTCTGGGAAGGTGGTGGTAACATTAAAAGCATTAGCTTTTCAGTCTGAGTACCCAAATAAAAATGGAAATAGCAAAACCAAAACCCATGGACGTCATCTACAACAAAACTAGGTGACAAGTTATCCCCATGAACTCCAGTATTTAAGTAGGCGGGGATAAACCACCAGTTACAAGACCTATATGCTGTCAGGGTCTGTGAGGGAGCAAGAATATAGAAGCATTGAGGATGTTGTCTTATGGACCTGAGAACAGAAGACGCCCAAAAGAGCTAATAAGAATTCACTGGAAAGTGGGGTGGACATTTTGGAAGTAGCAGCTAAAACTGGGAAGGGATTTGAGCTCTCCAATAACTAGATGAGTGCATGAGGCATGCGGTAGAAAGACTGACAGGCTTAGAACAGTTTAGCCCTAAGGACTCTGCAGAAGTGACCTGCCAGGGCTCCCTTTTAAGGAATAGTATTGCTGAGAGTAGAATCAGAATTGATCGGGCCAGGGAAAAGAATAAAACAGCATTAAGGCCAAATATCGTACAAAGATCTCTTAAAAAAAGGGAGAATAATATCCCTACACACAAAGCATGTTAGGAATGTACCCATTAAACAGAACTGAATAAAAACTATTTCAAAATGAACTAAAGACATTAATAAAATACTAAAACATTAAAGACTAACATAAATCAGAATTAGAAAAACTCATATAATGTGACCAAATTCAGGAAAGAATTAGAAAGGGAAGAAGGTCGTTTCAATAAGAAAGGTTAAACTATAATGAGCTTGAACAAATGTAGGTTGAGTATCTCTTATTCAAAATACTTGGGACCACAAGTGTTTCGGATTTTGGTTTTTTTTTATTTTGGAATATTTGCATTATACATTATGCTTACTGGTTGAGCGTTCTTAATCCAAAAAAATGAAATCCAAAATGCTCCAATGAGCATTTCCTTTGAGCATCATTTAGGCACTCAAAAAGTTTTAGAATTTGGAGCACTTTGGATTTCAGATATTCAGATTAGGCATATTCAACCTATAATGCACAACAGATAATGTTTTAAGAGAAATAATGATGTAAGAAAGGGAAAACCTAAAATTGAAAAAAATGAAGATAAAGATTCAGAAGTGACATTGAAGTTAGGCAAAGGGGATGAAATACCGATAGAAGTTCCTGAAGGAGAAAACCAAAGTAAGGGAACAGAAGAAATACAAATAACTATAATTTAGAAAACTTTGCTGAAATTAAAAAAGCTTTAAGAGTACATACTGAAACAGCACACTGCATATCTGAGAATATTGACCTGGAACAACCAACGGCAGAATATTCTAGTAAAATTACTGAACTAGAAAGAAAGTCGTTTGAGTATCTAGCTAAAAGTCTATGGAATATAACAAATAATCATCAAACTTTGGCAGCATTGCTGTATGCCAGAAGATATAGAATATTTTTACCATCACAGAAAGTTGTATTGGACAACAATGTACGAAAGAATGAGCTTTGAGTTTTAGACTACCAAAACAATTAGAGACATCAGCATTAAGACCTGGTGATAAATATTAAATACATAGCTACCTGTAGAATTAAGACAAAATGAGGGCTGAGAAGTTGAGAATATGCTATAAAATAGCCTTATGTTTGAATAATGTAAATATGGCTATTTTAAAAAATGATAGAATTGAGAGAGAACATATGCAAAACATTTTTTAATGCTCTCAATGACATCAGGTTCTTTTATCTAGATACTCAGAATGTTATTCTGAGACTGTGTAATGTGGGCTAAAATAAATAAGTAACTATCGGATGTTCTAATTTTATGGTTTCCTGTATCCTCTTGAACCAGGATTTTTAGTATGGAAAAAAGGTAATACAGATGTAGCAAAGAGATCATTTCTTGGCCTTTTGGCTAAGATCAAGTGCAAATGTAGCAAAGAGGCTAAGTAAAAGGTTTTATAGTCTTGGATTTGAATTGGAAGTATCAGTATGAACTTGAGATATTTTATCTTTAAATATACATATAGGTTTCTTAGCTCTGTCCACTGAAAAATGTAGAAACAATAAGTATGCCTAGCACCCAGTTTGTGGTTTTAAAATACCATTTATCGCTTTTACAAAATAAGGCTTTGTGGAGAAATGGCTGATTATAGGTCTAGGCAGGAAGTGTTCGAGATGAGCCTGGAATATCTCATTACACCAGATATCAAGGAAGCTATCGAGAGTACTAGGGTCTTATCATAAGGACTCAGGAGCCATCTCGAAGAGGTTTCCACTGGCCAGAGATAGAACAGTTTGAGTCTTAACAATGACAATTACAATAGATTGGAACATAGAAAAAAATGTTAAGTTCCTAATGATATTTAAGAATTGGTCACCTTAAGAGGATGAGAGGAAACGAATTCATTTTCTTTAAAACTGGAAAATAAAGTGAAAGAATCAAGCCTTTATCTTTCCTTTCTCATAGGAACTGTACCACTGAGTAACCAAATAATAGATATGGGGAGGTATCTCTTTATAATAGTATTCTAACTAGTCAATAAAAAAAGTGACAGAATATAATCATTTTGTAGTCCCTAATGAATGGATGGACATTAAACATCAGTAGCTGCTAAGATTGCAAAGACAAGCATTAGCTATAGATGTGCCAAAGGAATCAATCCTGAGTCTGATCCAGCCTCCTGGATCTAGCTGCCTATTGGCAGGAAATACAGAAGAACATGTTGAACTGCACCATGAGTATGTTATCAGCAAAATCCAGAGTATGGAAAGCTTGACAGGTCAAAGGGCCCAGGTTCTTCAAAAGAAAAAGCTGTTAAGGAAATGAAAGGGATGAAGGAGAGACCAATAGATTAAAAGAGATCCTAGATATGTCAAACTTTTTAAAATGGGTAAGATTAAAAAACTGTCCAGGGATGCACTTTGAGTGACAAAACTCTAAAAAAAAATTACAAGGAAGTGATTACTATTAAAGCCAGAATAATGGTTAATTGTGGTGGAAGGGAGAGGGCTGTGATTGGGATGGGGCAAATGCAGATTTTCTGGGGTGATTGGCAAAGTTTTATTTCTTGACCTGGGTAATATCTACCTTAATTCATTAAGTCATACATTGATTTGTTTTCTGTGTATATTTAATTTATAAATAAAAAAGTGCTTAGCACAGTGCCTGAAACAAAAAACATGTAATAAATGTTAATTAATGTTAGAAATTTTTCACTGGAAATGTTAATGTAGAGCCTGATTTTACTACTTTGTGTTAATTGCAGGGGAAAACATTGGCTGTCTGCTTCCGGCAGACATATGAGCTTAAATAATTCAAGTAACTGGTGAATCAGCCATTGTAATGTCTCATGTGGAATAATTGAAAGCTTACCATTTAAATGCCAGATTTTTCTAAAAAATATATACTTCATTTATTTTACTTTTTGTTCTTTGAATCACAGGAACTGTACCACTTATAAACTTCAACTATAGCTCTGCTTTACTAGATCTGGCTGCTTTTTAGTTCTTTGTCATTCTTGTCAGTTCCCTGGATGAAACAACTGATTGTTTTCCCACTTTGTTGTTCATGTGTCTCTTTGGCAGGCCCCTTTCATCCTCCTTTAAATTACTGCTAATCTGGCAGGTAACTAACTAGATGTGATGATTGCCTTTAATTATGAGTCTCCTCATAGGCATTAAATCCTGTCAACTTCCAACTTGTAGTTGTGGTAACTATTCCCAAGGCTTTTGCCAGGGCAGGGACTAGTCACTCACTTGCCCTGAGTGCAAAATTTAAGGGGGTGCCAAAATATCATCACATTAATTCATTGTTTTTTAAAATCAAGATTAATGGGAAAAATCCATGATGAACAAAGTATCAATTTTAAGTAAAGACGGGATCTGTGGGTTAAATTTAGGGTGAGTCGAGTGAGGCATTTACTCTTGGGGTCATACAAGTGCAGAATTGGATCCTGTCTTTATAGAAAATTTTGATATTTTATCCATCATAGATTTTTTTGCATTAATTTTGGTGGCTCTTTAAATTTTGCACTGGGGTGTCTTACCACACCTTAGTCTTGGCCCTGCTCTTTGATCTCTAGAGAAGCAGAGTGTTGTATATTAATGTTCTTTTCTGAAATTTCCTGAAACAGACTGCAACTGCATGGATGGGGAAATCAGTATTCTGAGTGCATTACCTTGATTTCCACTAATATTTTAGAAAACTTTGCTTCCATTGTTCAGAGTCATCTCTTGAACTGTATCTGTTAAGCCTACAGAGCCCTTTAAATCTGAGGATGATCTAGATGCTCATGTAGAGCATCTTGAAATTGTAAAAGCAACTCTAGCAACTTGAAATTGTAAAAGCTTTTTCTTCGAGGGCTTATTGTAATACTATGCATTTATAAGGAAGGTGAAAGTAACCTTCAAATTTCTTCTACCCATGATTCTTTCAGGCCTGTGAGAATTTATTTAGCTACCTCTGTGTCTAGTAGTTGGTTTAGACCTAGTGATCATAATCACATTCTGCTATCTTTAGCTAATTGACTTTACTCCATTTGCTTTTTAAGAAAATGATGTGATTCATTTTGAGTGCTAGTTTAAAAGGATTAAGAATAGAGCTTTGTTGGAGAAGCCATTATTTTATATTAAAAAAATCCATAGATTTAGAGCATTTGGGGATATTCTGAAAATTAAATTCCTCTTTCAAAACTGTAAAAGAGATTTCTAAATGTATGACAAAACTCCAAAACAGTTGAGCAAGCTTTAAAAATTTACCCTTTAATTTAGATGTAGTGTAATTCATTTTTTGGTGCCCAGTTCTCTGAGTTTTGACAAATGCATTGAGTTGTGTAACTACCACCACAATCAAGAGAGAATAGTTTCATCACCCCGAAAAAATTGTTTATCAAGTTTTAGATCACCCTAAGACACAGATCTCCTATTACTATTAGCCTGTATAACTGTATAAAACTGTATAAAAAACTGTATAAAACTGTATAAAAGGTATAGATAAGTATATTGTTGGTATTTGCCAGTGAATAAAAACAATGTAGATTACTTCTTGCTAAATTACCAGAATAACAAATTCAGCTTGTGTGGACTGTTCCTATACTAAATTCAGTATGCTACAACTCTGAATTCAAACCTTTATTGAATAATCATACTAAACTTTATGTACTTCTCAGGGTTAAAATGATAGTGCAGATAGTACAATGATGAAATTTGGTACTTGAATTTCTAAGTTGGCTAAAATGATTCAGTTAAGCTTGAAGTGTTATATTCATCTTTTGTCAAAAAATTTAACAAATTTAGCTGGCATATTATATAGATGGAGATATGTGTTTTTTCTAGGTTGGAACCACATGTTTTCTTTATTGTCAGAAAGGCTTCATATTTAAATATAATTATATTTGAATTTCTTATGTCAAAAACTGTGAAACTTTTAAATGAGTATTGTTTTTAAACTATAGTAACAGATATAGAGAGTTAAAGGAACAAAATATTGTATCTAGCCCATTATGATTTAGATTCTGTATCTCCTTAGAAATAGAACCACCATGATTTAGAGGTCCCTATATTCCTCAGGTGTTACCAGTAGAAGAAACCTTCAAGAATTGCTAAAATCTGTAATCTCTGCAGTTTAGTCTATCTCTTATTAGTTTCTGCATCTTGTGATTTGACTGAGAGTGACAGATTGCTGAAAATATCCTTAAATATGCATTGGGTATTAAGTTAAGTAAAAATTTTGTTTTAATGGTGTTTTATTTATGTACCTGTTAGCTAAGTGTTCAGAGTCTGATAGTCAAAGCTCTGCTGCTTCCAATTTTTTCCTTTTAATTTCCAGTAGTTTTCTTAACTCAAAATGACATGTAATAAACCAGTTTTTAACTGCAGTGTCTAAGAGAATATGGGCAATTCACCTTCCAAGTTTTTGTTAAGTCAAACCATAAGAATTTGTGCACATATGGAAATAACACTCAACGGAAATCAAGCTGGGGGGTGGGGTGGGGAGAGGAGGGGATGGGTAAATTCATACCTAACGGGTACAGTGCATACTATCTGGGTGATGGGCACAATTACAACTTTGACTCAAATGGTATAAAAGCAACTTATGTAACCAAAACGTTTGTACCCCATAATATTCTGAATAAAATAAAAAAAAAAAAGAGTTATTTTACCATCCTGGGGACACAAGAAAAGTAGAAGATGAGCTACTGTTTATAAGGAGTTGTGCATTGCTACTTTGTTTTGTTTCTTTGTTAGTGATTGCCTCGCCATCCTATCCATACCATTCTGTTCCTATTCCTGCTGCTGCTGCCTCTCTACCACCACCACCACCACCACCACCACCACCTCCTCCACCTCCTCCTCCACCTCCTCCTCCTCCTCCTCCTCTTGATGTGGGAGACACTTCAAGCTTACCACCACCACCTCCACCTTATTCCTGTGATCCAAGTGGCAGTGATCTGCCTCAAGGTAAGTAGATTTTGAGACTTGGGTGAGAGTTATTTAGACCTGAGATTTTTTTTTTTAAATTTTAGAGCGTATCTCTCTTTGGTTGATCTATGGGGAGGGGTGGGGTGGGGAACCAAATGGAAATTGACATGAGAGCTTAATGCTAGGTAAGTGATTAAAGAAAGGAACGATTAAAAGCTGAAAGCTGAGAATATCTTCTACATAATCAACAAGGGGATGGTTGGTTGACTCATGCTGCTTTTTTGGGTAGCTACATGTCTGTCCTAAAGAAGATTCTCAAATGGATATCTTTGCTTTTCTTAACGATGTTTCTTGAAAAGCACGAGTTGGTATTAAAATTTTCTTCATTTCTTAAATTCTTTCCACAAGTCTATGAAATTGTTGCAATCTTTGACATTTAGGATTCCAACTGAAGTTTAAAGACTTGGGGGAGGTATCAGGGATCTGATCTGCCTTGGATTTCAGCCATGTGCTCTTGTTTTCTTAAACAACTAAGGAGTAGTTTTCCATTGGAAGTTCTTTGTTACCTCTCAGTTTGGCAATATTTCTCAAAAGAGAATTGTAGTTGAGAGTTGTTTGTAGTTTACTTTATACTTCCTTTGCTATAACATTCTTTTGATTTTTCTAGCTACTTCTCGATTCTATTTTGGGTTTTTTCCCAGCCCTTAAAGTAGTCACCAAGATTTTCTTCAAATTTTCCCCTACCTTTAAACTTCATTATTACTTCTATGTAGTTGATTCCTAAATCTAACTAGCCTTGGCCTTGGAAGTTGCAGTTACTTGTCTCCAGCTGCTTGCTAAACATTTTCACTGAGCTTTTTAATTTCCATTTCAAACTTAAAATGTCTATAATGAAATTCCTCATATTTATCTCTTTCTTCTACTCAGGCCGCATGAAACATTGACTTTCCTCCTTGGTTTATTATTTTGTTAATAGTGGTATCATTTCCAACTAATTTACCCAGTATCTAAACTCTAATTCCTTTACTCCTCTCCCCTCCCTTACCTCCTTGTGCCCAATATGTACTCAGTACCACTTAAGGTTGATTTTGCATTTTTCCAATATTTTATTATGAAAATATTCAAATGTTCATCAAAGTTGAATTTTAAAATGAATAGTCATATCTATCACCTAGATTCTTTTCTTTTAGTAATTTATAAATAATAGAAATTTATGTTCTCACAGTTCTGGAGGCTGGAAAGTCCAAGATCAAGGCTTGGTGTCTGGTAAAAGCCTTTTCCTCATAGATAGTGCTATGTAGGTGTCTTCACATGGTAGAAGGAATGGAAGGGCAAAGAGGGGACAAATGCCATGTCTTCATGTGGTGCAAGAGCAGAAGAGAACACCTAGATTCTATCATTAACGTTTAACTGTACTTTATCACATTTCTGTTCATCTTTCCCTCCATCTGTCTCTGTTGATTAATAAAATCCATCTTATTTTTGATGCATTTAGAAGTAAATTGTAGACATCAATATACTTCCCCATAAAAACTTCAGCATACATATCATTCACTTGAGTTCAGTATCTAGTTTTTCCTTTTGATGTAAAATTTACATATAATGAAATGCACAAAACTTAAATGAACACTAGCTGATTTTTAAAAAATGCATGCATGTACATATGTAACCCAAATCCCCATCAAGGTCTGAAATATTACCATTATTCCACAGAATTCCTTCATGCCCTTTCCCATTCTTTCTCTGTGCCCATCCCCATTTCTCCCCCAGAGGCAACCACTGTTGTGATTTTTTTCTACCACCAATTAGTTTTACCTGTTTTAGAATTTCATATACGTGTAATCATACAGTAAGTGATTTTTATAGAAGGTTTCTTAAACTTGGCATAATGTTTTTGAGACTTATCCATGTTGTTGCATATGTCAGTAGTCCATTTTCTTTTATTGCTGAGTAGTAGTTCATTGTATGACTGTTCCACAGTTTGTACATTCTCCTACTGATAGTCATCTGGGCTATTTCCAGTTTGGGGCTGGAATACAAATAAAGCTGCTATGAACATTCTTATAAAAGCCTTTGTGAACGTATGTTTTTTATTTCCCTTTGGCAAATACCTAGCAGTGGAATTGCTGGGTCATAGACAGGTGTGCTTACTTTTATAAGTAACTGCCAATTTTCCGATGTTGTACCATTTTATACTTCACCAGCAGTGTATAAGAATTTCAGTAGTCTCTTATCCTCACCAACATTTAGTGTTGTCACTCTCTTTAATTTTAGCCATTCCGGTAACAGATAATGAGCACCTTAAAAAAAAAATTTGTAGAGCAGTTTTCTGATCACAGCAAAATTGAGAGGAAGACATAGGGATATCCCATATACCAACTGCCCCCACAGGTGCATAGCCTCCTGTATTATGAATATCCCCAACCAGAGTAGTACATTGTTACAATTGATGAACCTACGTTGACACATCATTATCACTCAAAGGCCATAGTTTATATTAGGTTTCACTCTTGCTGTTATAGTTTCATGAGTTTGGACAAATGTATAATGACATGTATCCACCATTATAACATCACACAGAGTATTTTCACTGCCCTAAAAATCATCTGTGCTCCACCTGTTCATCTCCCCACAACCCTTGGCAATCACTGATCTTTTTATTGTCCCCATAGTTTTGACATTTCCAGAATGCCATAGTTGTAATCATACAGTATGTAGCCTTTTTAGATTGTTTTTTTTCACTTAGTAATATGCATTTAAGGTTCTGCCATGTCTTTTTGTGGCTTGATAGCTCATTTCTTTTGAATGCTGAATAATAGTCCATTGTCTGGATGTACCACAGTTTATATATCCATTCACCTACCAAAGGACATCTTGGTTGCTTCCAAGTTTGGACAATTATGAATAAAGCTGCCCTAAATATCCATGTGCAGGTTTTTGTGTGGAAATGTGTTTTTAACTCCCTTGGGTAAATACCAAGGATCACTAGTTGCTGGATCAAATGGTAAGAGAATGTTTCGTTTTTTAAGAAACTGTCAAACTGTCTTCCAAAGTGGCTGCACCATTTTTGTTCCTACCAGCAATGAAAGAGAGTTCCTGTTGTTCCACATTCATGCCAGTATTTGGTGTTGTCATTGTTCTGGATTTTGGTCATTCTAATAGGTGTGTAATGGTATCTCACTGTTTTAATTTGCATTTCCCTTATGACATCTGATGTGGGGCATCTTTTCATGTGCTTATTTGCCATCTATATATCATCTTTGTTGAGGTGTCTGTTAAGGTCTTTGGCCCATATTTTAATCAGGTTCTTTTCTTATTGAGTTTTAAGAGTTCTTTGTATATTTTGGGTAGCAATCCTTTTTTAGGTATGTCTTTTGCAAAGATTTTCTCCCAGTCTGTGGCTTGTCTTTCGCAGAGCAGATGTTTATAGTTTTAACAAAGTACAACTCATCAATTATTTCTTTCGTGGATCATGCCTGTGGTGTTATATCTTAAAAAGTCATTGCCATACGCAGGGTCATCTAGATTTTCTCCTATGTTATGTTCTAGGATTTTTATAGTTTTGTGTTTTATGTTTATGTCTGTGATCCATTTTGAGTGAATTTTTGTGAGGGGTGTAAGGTCTGTGTATAGATTCATTTTTTTGCGTGTGGATGTCCAGTTTGAATACTTTTTTACATGTGCTTATTGGCCATTTGCATATTTTTGTAAAGTGTTCCCATCTTTTGACAATTTTTTTATTGGGTTGCTTGTTATTGAGTTATAGAAGTTCTTTACATATTATGGGTATTAGTCTTTCAGGTATGTTTTGTGAATATTTGCTCTTATTCTGTGGCTTATCTATTTTCTTCATGATGTCTTTTGATGAGCAGAGGATTTTAATTGCAATGAAATCTAATCAATTTTTTTTGGTTTATTGCTTTCTCTAACCTAAGAAACTTTTGCCTACCACCAAGTCATGAAGATATTTATCTTAAATGGTTTCCTCTAAAAGCTTTGTTTTCAGTTTTATGTTTAGGTCATCCATCCATCTCTAATTAATTTTTATGTATGGTATGAGTTAGGGGTTGGGTTTTTTTTTGTTTTCTTTATGGAGATCCAGTATTCTAGCAGTACCATTTGTGAAATGGATTTTCCTTTTTTCATTAGATCACTTTGGTGTTTTAGTCAAAAATCAAATGACTGTTTTAAGTGTAGGTCTATTTCTGAGCTTTCTTCTTTTGCATTAATGTATTTTTTAATTCTTATGCCAGTACCACACTGTCATTTTACTAAGTTTTGAAGTCAGGTAGTATAATTTGCATTTTCTCTTTGATCATCAATTTTTAGGACCCCCCCATAAAAAAACTGGAGAATTTGGGATTGTATTGAATCTCTAGCTCAATTTGGGGGAGAGTTGCCATATTAACAATATTTTCTCCTTGAATCCATGGACACAGTATATCTGTCCATTTATTTATGCCTTCTTTTTGGTTTCTCACCAATTTTTGTTTTGGTGTAGCAGTCTTCTACATCTTTTGTTAAATGTGTTCCTACGTATTTGGAGTTTTGGCACTGTAGTAATAGAATTTTTAAACTTTCCTTTTGCAGTTTTGTCCTGCTAGTATATAAAAATACAGTTGATTTTTGTATGTTAATCTTGGCTGATTTATTAAAAATCTGTCTTTCGCAGAGGGTTTTTAAAAATATCCACTGCCTTTTTTATGGGTCATGTCTTTGTTACCTCATCCCTGAACAGTTAGAGTAGCTTCCTGGTTGGTCTCACTGCTGTGATATCTGTACTACTTGTCTCTTCATAGCTCAGAAACCTTCAGTGATTCCCCAGTTTCTGTAGATTATAGTTCAATGGATTAAGTATGGCATTTATGACTTTTCACAATCTAGTCTCAACTCCATTCTAACCCTATCTTTTTCTATTCTTACATGAACTCTGTGCACCTGATTGTCTACTCCTAAGCCTTTGCTGGCATGGTGATTCTACTCAAATTCTTTCCCTATCCACTTTTCCATCTAACTTCCTATTAACCCTGTAACTATTAGCAAGCGTTCTTCATTCTCCATGGCCCTAGCAATCACTCCTCTACTTTCTATCTCTGTGGATTTGCCTATTGTGAACATTTCATATAAATGAAGTCATTCAGTATGTGATCTTTTGCAACTGGCTTTCACTTAGCATAATGTTTTCAAGGTTCATCCATGTTGTAGCTTGTACCAGTACTTCATTCTTTTTTATGGCTGAATAATATTCCATTTATGGATATACAGGCATACCTTGTTTTATTGTGATTTGTTTTATTGCCCTTCGCAGATAATTGCATTTTTTTCCACAAGTTGAAGGTTTATGGCAACCCCATGTTGAGCAAATCTCTTGGCACCATTTTTCCAACAGCCCTGTGCTCACTTCATATCTCTCTGTCAGCACTAAAGTATTTTTTAATTAAGGTATATAGATTGGTTTTGTAGACCTAATGCTATTGCACACTTAGAAGACTACAGTATAGTGTAAACATAACTACTATAGGTACTAGGAAACCAAAAAATTTGTGTGACTCGCTTTACTACAATATTCATTTTATTGTGGTACTCTGGAACCAAACCCACGATATTGAGGTATACCTGTACTGCATTTTATCTATCAGTTGATGGACATTTGGGGTGCTTCCACTTTTGGGCTGTTAATAATACTGCAGTGGATGTTTGTATACACGTTATTTTGTTGAGATATATATATATATACACACACACACACATATATATATACATACACACACACATACACATACATATACACACACACATACATACTAAGGAGTAGAATCCCATGACACTTGTGAATTTACTTCCTGCTATTATCTTTTCATATTGTTTAACTTGAGCATTAGGCTTTGTACTATATTCCCACATAATAATAATATAAGCTTATTCTTTAAAAATGGCTGTAAACATATTTGTATGTATAGGGAGTCTCCAAGTTTAAGAAAGGGGTATTTTGAGAGTTCATCTGTTAGTGGAACTCAGGTTATATTATTTTATAAATAAAAATATATGTGGATCCCAGGTCAATTAGTAAAAATACATTTAGAGATACGATTGGAATGCTAAGAATACTCCCTCTTCTCCCGTACATCTAGTTTTTATTCATTTATGTAATAATTTAATTCTATAATGTCTGGAGAAATTTTATCACCTTAGGATATAACTCGTTTTAAGTTACCTTGCTCATTGCCCTTCTCTTTAGAGTTCTACTGGTAGTCATGGTAAATAAAAACAAGGTAAATTTTTTCCTATTGTGCTGGTTGTCTCAAGAGGCATCACTGATCTCAGAATTGGTAAAGCATTAGTTTGTACTGTATAGTAGCACTAGTAACTGAGAAACAAAATGATTGTTTATGTAGTAGAGTTGTATTAAAGTAAAATTTTCCTTGAAACAAGCAAGAAAATGCTTTTACTGGATTCTTCCTAAATATTAACCAAGTGGCATTCCTGTAACATCTGCCTAATGTTTCTTTTTTTTTTTTCTTCCCTCCTCCCCACGTGCCTAATATTAAGACTAGAAATAAAGTTGTATTTGGTGATTATACCTTGGATCAGAAAATGATCTTACCTATATTGGTAGGTAAATAGTCATTTACCATAAGGTAGAATTGAAGGCGGTGTCAATGTGGGAAGACTACATTGATATCTACCCTAATGCTCAAAGAGAAAGCTTTTAAATAACAGTTCTAATTGCTTATGTCAATCTAGTTACTAAATTTAAAATTTTTAATTTTAGATACAAAAGTTTTGCAGTACTATTTCAATCTGGGATTGCAGGTAAGAGTCATGTTAAAATTGCTTTGATGAGCTCTATATTCAAAATATAAGCTGTTTTGATAATCAGACTCTTGGCCTTCAAAAAGCCAAGAACACTATGAGGGGCCTGAAAATTTTATTTCTAAGAGACCTCTAAAGATGATATAGGTAAGTTTTCTACTTTAGCCTCCCTGTGCTTCATTTTCTCTTAGTATAAAATAATTGTTAAATTGAAGAGTGGGGACTGGGCTCTAAGCAGCACAACTTCAGCATATGCCTTCATATTTAACATTATATATCAACCCTTCACTTGTGTTTTTCTGTCTCAAAATAAATGTATTATTTATCCTGCTTACTTAAAATATTTCATGGATGTGTCTGCATTTTATGTGAAAAGTAATCAGACTGATTCAAAGACATTTAAAGAGCTGTATTATTTTTGAAGTACTCGTGTGTTCATAGATATATTTGCCAAACACTGGTTTTCACCACTCCCCTGAGTTGTAGAGGCACAGGTACTGACAAATGTCTTGATATCACTGAAAGGTGTCTCTGATTTGAGGTGAAAGCTCTTTTATTCTTTCAGGGATCATTTTTTCCCTGAAATACACTTGACTTCTGATGTAATAAAATGGAATATTTCCTGAAAAGAAATAATGCATCTTAAGATTTGGCAGATGATAAACTATATGGTCTCCTGGATAATGCTTAGATTAGTTCATATTCCCTGACACGGATTTCCTTAAAGCCTTACACATGTCAGTGCCAGAAAACCGTCTTCCCAAGTAGTACACATCTATAAATTGAGTAGTAGGGTGGGTTTTGTTCTTTGAGACTGTTTTTCCTAAATGCAGTTTCAAGAATTGATAAACTACTTGCCCCTTCAGTTATGTTAGTTTATTACAGTCACATGTGGAAACTTTGTAATCTGTTTCACAAGACTGAGGCATTTTAAATAGTCTCCTGCCTTTTACATCATAGGAATACCAGGAAGTGCTGAATAATTTATTTATATATGTATGTATGTATTTAGAGAAAGGGTCTCACTCTGTGCAGTGGTACGATCATAGCTCACTGCAGTCTCTAGCTCCTGGGTTCAAGCCATCCTCCTGTCTGATATTTTAATACTTTTTATATTAGAAGTAATAACATCCATTATAGTACATTTGGAAAATACTAAGGTATAAATAAAACCAAAATCACCTGTATAACCATTGTATACTTCGATATTTCCTTACAACTTTCTTATATTTTACACGGTTTAGATTATGCTATATAATATTGTAATGTTTTAACAGCATGAGCATTTTTTCTTTATATATTTGATGGCTTGATTTTTATTGCCTGTATAGTATTTCATCATATTCATTCACCCAGTTCCCCATTGTTACTTATGTTGTTGAATATTTTTTGCTTTTAAAAATAATGTTATAAAAAACATCTTTGTATACAGGTCTTTGTGTATATCTCTCATTTCCTAGGGCACTTTCCTAAAAGAATTCCTAGGTCCAAATATGAGATACAAATGCAGCAAAAGATCTTAAAGTTCTAATAGAGAACAGACTTTGTACATGTTAAGTCTTTTAGGTTAAAAAAAAAAAGTCATTGCTACCTCACCTGAAAATCATGTCCCAGTTTTTTTTTTTTTTTTTTTTTTTTTTTTTTTAGTGAAGAGCTGTACTGTGTTAAGAATAGGAACAGTAACGTTTTTTTGGTTTTTTGTTGCCCTTTCTTGTTCAAGTGCTATCACCATAACTACTGGCACTCCATGGTCTACGTGCCACAGATGCAGCAGCAGCTTCATGTAGAGAATTATCCAATCTATACTGAGCCACCTCCTCTGGTAGATCAAACCATTCCTCACTTGTACAGTGAGGTGGGGAGAGCAGATGGCGCACAGGCAGAAGCATCAGCAAATGGTGAGTTTATAATGAGATTTCTGGCAAAAAAGACAGCTGGATTTTATTGTGTGTAATTTAATAATAGCCTTCAGATATTTCATTAGGTCCATATATTAGACCAGTGGTTCTCAAAGCATGATATGTGGACCCCTTGGGGTCCCTAAGACTCTTTTAAGGGATTCATGAGGACCAAAGTATCACAATAATACTAAGATTTTATTTGCCCCTTTCACTGTGTTGCATTTGCATTGAGGGTATAAAAGTCAGTGGTGGGTAAAACTGCTGGCCCCTAAGCACAAATTGGCACTGGCACCAAACTCTGCTAGTAATCAGTATCTTTCTCATGGCCATACACTCATGGTACAAAAATGCCAATTTTATTTCTTTTTTTGTTTAATCAGAGACATTCTTATTTTTACTAAATTTTTATTCTTGAATAATTGTATTTAATTTTTTTGTGACAAAATGGAAACTCTTCATAAAACACTTCTGCATGTTGAATGAAATATGATTGTTAACTTAAGGAAAAGGACTTGTACTATTGAGTTATGAGTTGAACTAGCTGACTTCATGGAATACTCTACTTGAAAGAGTGATAGACAAACTATGATTATTCAGACTTGGTCTGGCTGACATTTTCTCAAATGAACAAAGTGAGCCTGTCACTTCAGGAAAAACAACTGGTAATATTTGTCGTCAAAGATAAAATTCTAGCTTTCAAATAAAAATTAGAATTTTGGAAAACTTGCATCTGCCATTATGAGCTTGACAGCTTCCCAATAATTAAAACTCTTATAATAAAATAGGTGGAGCTGAATGTAGTTTCTTAAATTGTATAATGTGTCAACATTTGTTAGATCTACATAACTGAGTGAAGTAATGGTTTCCCAATTACCAATACATGATGTTAGTCATGCCCGATTTTGTCAAAGCTCTATCCAAAGTGCAAGATAAAACAGTAGTTTTTTAATGTAACAGAGTATGAAAAGTCCACATTGCTACTGACCTTTGAGAAACTATCACTTGTGCAATTTTGGTGTACCATCAAAGAATATCTACAATTATCAGAAAAGGCTAGTTATTAAAGGACTTTGCTTTTCCAACTACATCTCTCTGTGAGGCCAGATTTCTTCATATACTTCAACTAAAAGAGCATATAATAAACACAGAAGCATATGTGAGAATCCAACTCTCTTCCATTAAACTATACATTAGGAATTTGCACAAGTATAAAACCAGGACACTCTTCTCATAAATTTTTTTCATTTTGGAAAAGAAACTTATTTTTTTCATAAAGTTTGTGTTAACATGTGATAGGGTAATTTTTATATGAATTAATAAATATTTTCAAATTTCTAACTTTAATTCCTAATATGGAAAATATCAAATGATATAACCCACATAAACAAAAGCTATTTGGGGTTCTCAGTTTTTAAGAGTGTAAAGGGATCCTGAGACCAAAATATTTGAGAACCACTGTGTTAGACCTTAAGGACAGTTGCTTTATGAGTTCGCAGTATAGTACAGATGGGGATGCATTTTGGGGAATTTAGAATAGGATCTTCTGACTGCTGTTCTTGGAAAGAATCAGCAAGAGGTAGAAGAAACCATGTGAACTAACCTAACCAAATGTGTTTCACATTCCAGACCACTTGATGGTTGTGATCTCCACTAAGTTAAATCTCCCTAAGCTTGATTTTCTGTAATATGGGAAATACCTGACTTGCCATGGTTGTTAAAAGAACTAATTGAGACCTTATGTATAAGTATATGGTACCTGGTGCATATTAGGAATGCTAATTTCCTTTCTCTTTTCCCTTTTTAAAGTATATTAATGGTTTTGGAATGTTGTTAGTGCTATAGAATCTTATCCCTAGTGTGCTGGTGTGATGTTGTCCATGGTAATAAAAACTAAAGTGTCGAACTTTATTGCATTTTTGTACAATATACTTTTTATAGAGCTATTTTTAATTGTAGTAAACCATGAGGCAGTGGTAGTCTTAATTTCACAGAATGAACTAATCTAAGTTAGCCCAAGTAATGAAAGATTCCTTTTTGTCTAATATGTATAGTCACTGTAGCAAGGTCAGAACACCATCTATTTCCACTGAAATGGACTCATGGTAGCACAAGTGCTATAAAATTAAAATGATGCTAGGATTGTAATGACATTCAGTAGATGACACTTTTAGGAATGCTCTCAGAACTATACCTTTAAGTGTAGAACAGACTGAGTTTTTCATTGCTCAAGTGGTACAAAATGGTTATTTGGATGGTATGTGTTATACTGCGAAACTATTGGATAACCTAATTATGACCACCTTTTATGAGAGCTTAATCAACTAGAAAGACTCCAGAGCATGTTTATGTATTTAGCCTGTTGATATCTAAATCATCCCAGAAAGATAGCTATCTATAGGTAGAATAGATTTGACACATTTTATATATATATATACACACATTTACATTTTTTAAATTTGGAAATTTTCATATAATCTTTTGGTAGCCTGTTTTAGTCACTACTGTTTATATTTAAAGTGCTCCTGAAGTTGCTGTGATCTTTCTTATAATTAATGATAAATTTTATTTTCACCTGTAAGAACATGTTTATGTTGCATGGGGTTCTGTTTTAGTGAATTTTCGTGTATAAAGTGTACTATATACATTCTTTGTTTCAGGTACTTTTCCGAATGCTGACCCTACCTCTGTCCCTCATGGAGCAGTCTATTATCCAGTAATGTCAGATCCCTATGGTCAGCCACCTTTGCCAGGGTTTGATTCCTGCCTTCCTGTTGTGCCAGATTATCCCTATGTTGCCCCCTGGCATCCAGTTGGTGTAGCATATGGTGGTTCTTCTCAAATTCATGGTGCTATAAATCCTGGGCCAATTGGCTATATTGCTTCACCTCCCTCAGCTTCTCATTATGTGCCTCAGAGTATGTAAGATTCAGCAGTATAAAGTATTCTTGCACTGCCATTTTCTTGCTGTTTTGGTTTTTAAAAGGTTATTTTATGTTTCGTGTTTAAGTGCTTTAGGTGGTTAGAGTGTTTACTATTATATCTGTCTTTAAGATTATTTTATCTTTTGATTTAAAATAGTACTTTAAAATAAAGGAATATTACTTTGGGCTGTGAATAAGGAAATTGAGATGGATGTACAACTAGCCCAGTATTGAGCATAGTTCATTGTATTCAGCTGTTTTCCTATCAGCCAGCTTGTCAACTTTGTATTAGCTGATGGTACCAATTGATAAAAGGAATAAATCATACAAACTGTTTCCTTGGTTCAGAAATCACATATCATATTAAACCGTGCAGAATTTGAATAACTTCCACTTTTTTCTCGAAAATAAAAGAAAACCAGGAGCATTTGCTTTTGGGTAACTCAATATTAAATGAGAGAGCTCTTCGGGTTTCTTAAGAATTGTCTGAACTGAGTTGTGTTCTGTAATATTGATCAGTTTGAAGGCACATGGTGCTCTGCTTTAGATTTATCCTATATGCTATTGTTTAATATTAGATTTATGTAAGTGTTTTACTGCACAGTATTGAATTGGTGTCTTTTGCACAGTTAGCAGTAAATAAAAATTAGCATTTAAAATTGCCAAAATGAGTGGGATTTTCTTTTTTATGGCAACAAAGAGTACCAGACATTTGGTGGTTTGAACATATTTTTTTCCCTGGCATTTTGGTTGCAAAAGAATGTGAATTTATAGCATGAACTGGTAGGGAGTAGTTGCACAGCCACTTGAAATGTTATTTAATCTCAAATCATTGCAATGCATACTCCATATCTAGTTCTTTTCTCCTGAGAATGTTCCTTTTAGGTTGTATTTCTGTTTTTTAAAAACATCTGTAACCCCCTTATGGCACTTTGATCTAGGCTTACTTTCTCATTATCCTATACTTCCAATAGTTGTCGTATCTTGCTGTTTTTGTTTTTAGACTTACCTGTATCTCTCAAGGCCTGGCTTGTCTCTGACTTTCTGTGAGACATATTTCTTCAGCCCTTTTGCCTTCTCCCTTTTATCTGCCTGAAGAACACAAGATCTTCTGTAGGGTAACTCATCCTGAATGCTCTGCTGTATCTACCTGACAAATAGCTATTTAAAAAGTTGTCTTTGGTTGCCGCAAAACCTATACATTAGGCTATTAAGTATGAAAAGTCTGATTTCCTAAGTACTAAGTTTGACAGTTGATATCTCTGACGTTTCACTTTGGCACTTCTTGTTTTATTTTTATTGTGAAGGTACATCCTCATTCTTTCAAACACACGGTTTGGCTTGTGATTATCTTTCAAATATTTTTTTTAGAGCAATGTTGTGAAACCATGGATAAGTCAAAAATTCGTGTTATTTTTGAATATGAGTTCTGTTGTGGAACCAATGCAGCGCAGACAGCTTGAAATATCAACAAATGTTTGGGAAAGATGTGGCTAATGAATGCACAGTACATGGATGGTTAGAGAAGTTCTGTTCTGGTGAGTTTAATCTAGAAAATGAGCCATATGGGCGACCTGAGACCAAGGTGGATAATGATAAGCTGAAAGCTGTAGTGGAAGCGAATCCATCTCAACCTACGTGTGAATTGGCAGCAAGGTTTGATGTTACTATTCCAACAATATTGGACCATTTGAAGCAAATCGGCAAGGTAAAGAAGCTGGATAGATGGATACTGCATGAATTAAACAAGCATCAGAAGAGAAATTGTCTGGAAGTTTGCCTTTCTTTGCTGTCAGGACATAAAGGCGAACCATTTCTACACTGTATTGTTACATGTGATGAAAAATGGATTCTTTTTGACAATCACAAGTGTTCGACACAATGGTTGGATAAAGACAAAGTGCCAAAACACAGTCCAAAACTGAATACTCATCAAAGAAAGCTAATGGTGTCTGTTTGGTGGTCCAGTGCTGGTATTATCCACTACTGCTTCATGAAACCTGGTCAGTCGATTACAGCGGATGTCTCCTGCAACCAGTTGGATGAAATGATGAGGATGCTTGTGATTAAGTGGCCAAGACTGGTCAATAGAGACAGGCCAATCCTCTTGCAAGACAACGCTTGACCACATGTCGCACAAACAATGCTGCTCAAACTACAGCAGCTGGACTTGAAAACTCTTCTGTCATCCACCGTATTCACCAAACCTTGCACCAACTGGCTACGACTTCTTCCAGGCTTTGGACCACTTCTTGCAAGGAAAAATATTCAATTCTCAACAAGCTGTGGAAACTGCCTTTTGTGATTTCATCACCACTCACTCTCCAGGCTTCTTCGCTGCCGGCAAAAACAAGCCACTGTTAAGATGGCAAAACTGTGTGGATAGTTTAGGCACATACTTTGATTAATTGTACTGCTTCTTGTTTGAGATATAATCTAGATTTTTTTATTTGAAATCGGACATTTCATATTTAATGACCTAACGTATCACCTTTTTAAAAAGTTATTTATATTTATGAATCAGTCTATTTTTTATTCCCTGTGGCTACACCCCAGGCAGAAAGAACCATTTGAGATATCAGGACTTGAGGTGCTTGAACAGTTGTAAGTACTGAAAGTGGAATCCATTGCAAAGAAGGTATCTTATCTTCAATGTATTCTCAAGATGATTGATATTAATGAGCTCCAAATAAGCCAGTGTACTATTAAAGGGTTCTGCTTCATAATAGATAGTACTTGTTGGTTTTTTTGTTTTTGTATCCTTGGTCTTAAGAAGGCCATGAACTACAAGTTGACATCTGACAATTTTAAGAAAGATGGATGATAGCGCACTGATGTCTACAACAACCTAACTCTGTGTGTATTAATGTTTTAGCTTCCTCTCTGCTAACCCTCCTGTGTTCTCAATTTGTGCAGCCTACAAATTATCTTATGTTTTTATTTTAGTCAAGCTTGTTAACATGGAGCAACCCCTCCCCAACATTTTTCCAGTGTGTTAATGTTTCTGAAATATACATAACTCATAGCAAGTGATTGTCCTGTATCTTCAGCTGTCAGCGGGTCACTAACTAGCTTCTAAAGGGGTATTTTAGAAGGTCATAGTCTATCTTGAGAATATGGGTCTGGAATTTAGCTGGTTTTGAGACAAACATGTCTGTCTTAGGTTTCCAGTTGATTTGTTTTTATTTCAAACTTGTAGGTCGCTGCCTTGCCTTGCATTCCATTACCAATTAATGCAGTTTGATCACATGATATTAACTTAAAAACCTGAAATCAACATTTGTACTAGATTGACCTAATTGTTATCAATTAAAATCAGTATTTATAGTCTATTTAAATCATACAGATCTCTTTGTTTATGTATTACAATCAGTCTTCTCTAAGAAATAATCAAGGAGTGAGCCCTGGCCCTCCTGTTGTTGGGGGAGTAGTGAGGGTAATCTGTACTACTGCAGAAGTCTGCAGTGGTTTTTGGAGGCATCTGCCAGATAAAAAGGAAGTGGTTTTTCCGTTTAAAAAAAAAAACCCTAAGACTTAACATGTTTAATCAGCCTATAGGATAAACATAGTGGTAGACGTCTCCTTTTTAAATATTACCTCTTTAGTTACCCTTGTTACAAAAGATATTCTATCTTTCCTCCACTGTTAAGCAAATTTCATCCATTTAGAATTGTTGGGGGAAGGATATATAAAGGCACTGTGGTTTGTTTGGGACCCTTTACCTTCACCTCCTTCCTGACATAAATCTGGTTACACAAAAGGTAGAAAACTGGATAATTTCCATTGCAAGGAAAAAATTAGAGTTCATTTTTATGCTGTATATATTCTCAAAACTAATTGTGGCTTTCTACCTTGATTAGGAGCAGATGAAAATATTGAATCTGTTTTACTGTTGAAATTCAAGACTCATGAATTTAAAACATCTTTCATTTCCCTGGAGCCTATAATCAAGTCATAACCTTTTAATTAGCTTTGGAAATAAAAATATAAACAAACAAGTCATAGATTTTTTTTTATGTGAACACCATACATTCAGAGCTTAATCAGACATAAATCTCCATGAATAATGAAATAGTCCATCAGGGAGGATGGAGCATGAACTTAATCTAGACTTTTCTAAATCTGGGACAAATTTAGTTCATTTTATATGAAACCTCTTTGAGGCCTTTTATATTTCCATTTATAATAAAAACTAGGAATTCAAGAGAACTAATACAGTTAGTTGAGCATCCCTAATCTGAAATGCTCCAAAATCCAAAACCTTGAGTACTGACATGCTGCTCAAAGGAATGCTGATTGGAGCATTTTGGATTTTGGATTAAGGATGCACAACCAGTAAATAAAATGCAAATATTCCAAAATCCAAAACACTTCTAGTCCCAAGCATTTTGGATAAGGGGTGCTCAACCTGTATAGTAAAAGACAACCTCTTGTTTCCCTCTATCCTACCTGTAATGTTAAGTTTCAGTAGGAGCAACTTAATTTAAAACACTTGTCTTCTCTCCTGCCTCAATTACCAAAGGCAGTTTTTCCTAAAATACTTTTCAAGGACATGTGGGGTGCCTGTATATGTGGGAAGATGTTTTGGACTGTGTTTTGGCACTTCATCTGTATCCAGCCATTGTGCCGAATGCTTGCAATTGTCAAAAAGAATCCATTTTTCATCACACATAACAATACAGTATAGAAATGGTTTGCCTTTATGTCATGACAGCAAAGAAAGGCAAGTCTCCAGACTATTTCTCTTCTGATGCTTGTTTAATTCATGCGGTACCCATCTATCCAGCTTCTTTACCTTGCCGATTTGTTTCAAGTGGTCCAATATTGTTGGAATAATATCAAAGCTTGCTGCCAATTCACATGTAGGTTGAGATGGATTAGCTTCCACTATAGCTTTCAGCTCATCCACCTTGGTCTCAGGTCGCCCACGTGGCTTTTTCCAGATTAAACTCACCAGAACAGAACTTCTCAGACCATTGACGTACTGGGCATTCATTAGCCACATCCTTCCCAAACACTTTGTTGATATTTCAAGCTGTCTGCGCAGCATTGGTTCCACGACGAAGCTCATATTGGAGAATAACATGAATTTTTGACTTATCCATGGTTTCACAACAATTGCTGTAATAAAAACTTTGAAAGATAATCACAAGCCAAACCATGCATTTGAAAGAATGGGGATGTACCTTCGCAATAAAAATTTTAAAAAGTGTCAGAGATAACAACTGTCAAACTTAGTACTTAAGGAAATACGACATTTCAAACTTAATAACCTAATAGCTTCAGGAAAGGATAAATGTAAGTTTAGGTAACTACCTATTGTGTGACTAAAACTGCTTTAGAGTAATAGATACGGGAGTTACTTCAAAATAATCTCGGGATGAAGTTTATAGATGAAAGAAGATTAGGTGCATTTTACTAACTGTTGAATAGAAACTGTTGATGCTTGGGTTCATTATGCTATTCTCTACTTTGTTTGAAATTTTTCATAATAAAAGCTACCCTGGGAACTGGCCATCTGGAGAGGAGATGTTTATGAAGTTAATAAGACTTCAGGTTTTTAAAAATGGCTTCAATACTGAAAAGAATTAAATTTATGAGATTTTAGAGAGGCTGTCACATAAGGTCCATAGTTACCTTAAGACATCTGGAGGTTTGGAGGAAGCCTATGGGATAGAAAATGGGTTCTTGAAATTCTGTAATTCTCAAGAATGTTCACTAGCTACATGTAAAATCCGTTTTATTAAACACACAACATTCATTTGTAGTTGAAATTAATGGAGGTGAGTGAACCAGTTCAAGTTTTACTATTTCAATAACTTTTCCTAATAATCACCACCACTTTTGAATTCACTTTTTTCCATATGGCTGCTGGAGGGGATCTTGGAAACCAGAAGATCTGACTGTTGAACTGTTTGTTTGGTTTTTATCCTGGTAGGTGGCTTTTGCCACTGTCTAGACTTTTGTGAGGGTTGGGGTGGGGGTGTTTCAACAATATTGACGTTAAGCTGAATCAATTCTTACGAATTCAGATCAGCCAATGAATAAAAATATTAAGATCAATTCTAGCCAAACACTGTTGGTTAATTAGTATTGATTTGTTACTGTTATATAGGTGGTCAGTCCCTTCACATAATTAGCAAATTTTTCATGCAGACCTTATGGCTTTGTCTAAACTATGTAATACAGGTTTTTCAAATTGCAGAATTGTAGAAAAAAATTCTACCCTAGTATTAGGGTACTAAGGTACTAGACTTAAACTAATGTTTTATTTCCTTGCTCTGGTATATTAGCCACCTCAAAGTGAAAAATTTTACCTTGACAAAAGGCTATTTTATATTTAGTTGTTTTGCTTACTTTAGCAGTTGAACTTCGTTTTGATTTTCTTTCATTCCTTTAGCTCTGCTAAAACTACCCAAGTTTTTTCCTTCCTAGTTGTTTTGAAGCATGGCATAGATGTGGATTTTGTTAACTTAGTTCTTTTCCTTTACTCACTGCTTATCTTTTCCAACATTTTATGATGAAAATTTTTAAACCTACAGAGAAATTGAAAGTTGTTCAGTGGACATCCATATATCCACCACCTAGATTCTGTAATTAATGTTTTACTATGCTTTTAAAAATAACCATCTATAAATCCTTATTTTTGATGCATTTCAAAGAAATTGCAGACTTAAGTATACTTTACCCCTGAATATTTCAGCATGCATATTGTTAACTAGAATTCAGTATTTATTAAAGATTTTTTTTCTTTTGAGGTAAAGTTTACATGCAGTGAAATGCACAAATCTTAAGTGTTGGATGCAGTTCATTTTGACGAATCACATGCTTGTGGAACCCAAGCCCTTATCAAGATAACATCATCACCCCTGAAAATTCCTTCATGTTCCTTCCCAGTCAATCCCTTCTTCTATCCCTGTCCCCCAGGTAACAACTGTTGGTTCTGAGTTTTTCCCCATCATAGATCAGCTGTTTTTCAAACTGTATATAAATGAATTAAAGTATGTGCTCTTTTGTGTAAGGCTTCTTTCAGCATAATGTATTTGGGATTCATCAGTGTTGTGTGTATCAATAGTTTCATTTTATTGCTGAGTAGTATTTCATTGTATGGATATGCCATAATTTATCCATTCTTTTGATGGGCACCGGGCCTTTTCTAGTTTTTAGATAATATGAATAAAGCTTCTGTAAACATTTTCCTGAAAGTCTTTTTTTTGTGAGCACGTGTTTTCTTTCCTCTTAGAATTGTTGGATCATAGATTAGGTATATATTTAGTTTTATAAGAAACTGGTGGACATTTTTCCAAACTGGTTGTACTATTTTAAACTCCCATCAGCAATGTGTGAGAGTTCCAGTTTTTCATCCCCATCAACATATGGCAGTGTCAGTGTTTTTTATTTTAGCCATTCTGGTGGGTGTGTAGTAAGTGGTATCTCATTGTGGTTTTAATTTGCATTTCCGTGATTATGTTTTTCATATCAAGCACTGTTTCATATGCTTGTTCATTAGTTGTATATGTTTTTTTGTGAAGTGTGTTCAAATCATTTCTATTATTGCATTATAGGAGTTCTTTATGTATGCTGGTTGCAAATCTTTGTCAGATATACTACTGCTTTTTAAATTGTCCTTATCTAGCCAGTGTGTAAATATTATACACTCATTTATGCCAGTGGTCCCCAACCTTTTTGGCACCAGCGACCGTTTTCATGGAAGACAATTTTTCCACGGACCAGGTAGGGGGCGATGGTTTCGGGATGATTCAAGTGCATTACATTTATTGTGCACTTTATTTCTATTATTATTACGTTGTAATATATAATGAAATAATTATACAACTCACTGTAGGTGGTGGCCCCTGATTTATGCTTAAAATAATTAGGCCAGGACTTGCAGGTGAGTTATTTAGCTGAAAGTTAAGCTGTCATGGTATGCTAACCAGTGCACTGGTGGCCTAGAAGTTCATTAGTAAAATAAAAGTAAAACTTCAGGAATCTGAATTAATTGGGAGACTCTAATTGCTGACAAGTCTATTACTACAAAAAAAATATCAAGGAGAAATATCAACTGATTCTTGAAGTATTGCTCAAATGTACTCAGATTACACTAGTTTTATCATGACCAGCTTAACCTCGGTTTATATGTCTTCTCACTGAATCACAGATTCAAACTGTTCTGTACAACATGTACCATACTTTGGGTAGTCAATAAAGAAAAATAAGTTTCCAGGATCAGGCCTATAAAGTTTCCCAGTGTTGTAAGCTATAGCTTTAAAGCTGTATTGGTCCCTTTAATTCATCATGTTATAGTTCTTTATGAATGATTATTAAACTTTTTTAAGACATGGGATCTTGCTCTGTCACTCAGACTGGAGTGCCGTGATGTGATCATAGCTCACTACAATCTCGAACTCCTAGGCTCAAGCGATCCTCCCATCTCAGCCTCCCAAGTAGCTAGGACTACAGATGCATGCCACCACACCTGGCTAATTTTTAAAAATTTTTTGTAGAAACGGGGTCTTGCTATGTTGCCCAGGCTGGTCTCAAATTCCCAGGCTCAAACAATCCTCTCACTTCAGCCTCCCAAAGTGTTAGGATTACAGGCATAAGCCACCGTGTCTGGCCTGATTATTACATTTTAAAATATTAGCTTTGTTTAATGGGAAACATAAAAATTAGAATGATGTTTATTAATCATATACTTTTCAAAATATATTGGACTATGGAGGTCTCCCATTAGTGTTTTTACTATCAAATTATAGTGTAAAAATCCATTGTTCATAAATATTTATTAATAACAGGTGGCTATAAATGATTACTTTGGAAAAGGGAGGAACAAAACACCTTAAATCTGAGTAGCCATACATTTCAGGGGGGAAAATTAAATGCTTTATTTTCATTTATACTGAAGCTAAAGATACACAAAATTATTTTATTGTACAAGATTCTTTTTAATACAGTTAAGGTTGACACTATGCACTTCTTACAGAAAGTGTTTAAGTAAAAGTAATAGTTACTCAAAGAGGTTTTAGCTTTTAAAATAGTCTGCAAAGCCAAAATGCCATTTATACAAACACATTTGGAATTTTCCCTTTTTGTGATTAAACTCAGGAGATATAATTTTAACCTTAAATTTGACACAAACATTTTCTGTATAGTGATGTGTGATTGGGGCCGCCAACTAGGCTGAGAGAGTGAATTAAGCCTAGCCTGTATTTTCTAGTATTCTTTCTTTCCAGCTATCAAATGTTAACCTGTTGCTCCAAACTACATTCATTGTTTTAAGTAGGAAGAAACTCCCCATCCTCAATTTCAACCCCATTTTTGAGAAATCTTGAAGAAATAGAATCCTGTTAAGTGGTTAAATATTGCTGTCTTCTTGAATACTATCTCTAGTGTGCATTCCTGTGTTACAAGAAACAAAAACAAATATCTTTGCTTGAGAAGGATGTTTGTCCTTATCTGAACTGAAATGTCCTAAAGAAGGTCTGTGTCTTTACAGTTGAAATAAGAGAACATGCGGCATTACTTTGGATGTAATTTGGGCAGTTGATTTTAAAGTTAGATTTCCTTTAACATTAAGCAAACCACAGACTAATGTGTTAACCCTTTGGGTTTAGAGGTCTCCTCATGCTCATACAACATTCATTTTAGTGCCATTGTTTCCAACGATCCTGTTAGACACTTGACAATTCTGACGACTCCTGCCCAAGTAAGCAGTTATCGCTGCTTATCAAACTACAGGTTACTTTGTTCTGGGTATTAAAACTGATTGCTTAAAATGAAGTCTGACAAGGTGTGACCACAAAGTGGTGAGGCTATATTTTAAATAATATGACTAGATCTTATAAAGGAAATACCTCATCTGAACACGTGATTTTCAAATGACCTGAAAATTCACCTAGCTGCTGTCACCCTCCTACTATAGCCTCCTCCTGCTGCTTCTGCTACTATGACTGCTTCTGAGTCCAAAGCCCTCCCCTCCATTTCTCTATGGAGGCTGGAGGTTTTTCTTTACTGCCCCCCTTTCCTGCTAACAGTGTAGTATCAGAGCCTCTGCATTATAAAATGTCATTTCTTATGGATCAAATAAGGTTGGGGGAGCCAATTCTGACTTTTATTTACAGCAAAGCCATTGCAACTCAGTGTATTTTACTATATTAAACACATAATGTTTCAAGGATTAAATCATTTATGGTTCCCAAACTAGTGGAGATTTTGTACCTAAATATGTTGCTCTTTAAAGTATCCTCTTTGGGAGGCTATACGCTTATTCCAGTAAGGCAGTCACTGCTCCAAGCATGTTTGAACCGGATTCCAGACTGCAGAAGAGAACGAGGAATCTTCAGGGAGTGATGGAAATACTCTATATCTTGATTTTGGTTGGTAGTTCCAGGGACATATGCAACTGTGAAGACTCACCGAATTGTAACTTTAAGTGGATGCAGGTAATTGTACATAAATTATTCAATAAAGTTGATAAGGAAAAAAACTAGATTCCAAAGAGCAGTTCTATGTCACTTTAAAAAGCATACAAGAAACAGTCTCATTATTTTATAATTGTGCCTGTCAAGGTGCCTACTGTGTAATTTTTTTATTTACCAGAAAAAGTAGTATTCAGCTTGATCAATGTTTTACCAAATATGGATCTAAAATTCCTTTTGACTATTTGTGGGGTACATGTGCAGACTATTTCTAAAAATTTAATCTTACAGGATCATGATTGTCTACCATTAAGGATATTCAGAAGTTTGTATTGTGGATTTTGAAAGTTATCCCAAAAGCAGAAGTCCAGAATGGGTTGAGTAATGGCAACATCATTAGAGTTATGAGTGTGGCTTCTTAGGGTGGCTACTTTGAAGGATAACATTCATTTGGGTGCATAAATTCTGGCATGTTTATGAAATTATCAGCCTCATTGCTTTATAATCCCACGTTATGTTTGTTCCAAATTTATGAGGCTAAAATATGACACCAGATAAATAATCTGGCTTTTTTCCATGCTACCCTCCCTTAATTTTAGCTTTTATTTCTCTTTCATGTAGAGTTTTAGCAAACCCATTTTATTTCTCATAAAATTTATAGAAATTAACCCAGTAATTGCTCAAAATGTACATATTTATGAAAGCCAATCTGTGATATTGCACGATTTAAAATGTAACTTTACTATGGGTATATTGTGTTGAACTTACAAATATGTACAGTGATTCAAAGGTGAGAACATGCTACCATCTGAAATATGACCCAAAATTTGAAAAATGATTTACAGGTTGTTCAGAGCTAGTTTTCATATACTGTTGTATTTCTGGATTTTTGTTGAAGGAGAAAATAATGATGTTAATGTATTAATTAACCATTAATGTTTTAAACCACATTTTTAAAATCGGGTAACTCCATTTCAATTTGGTCATCCAAAAAATTTGACAATTTGGTGGTTTAGCCCTATGTTTTAAGGTGCTTATCCACATGTCCTTTCTTTGAAAGCAATTCTGTCTCTTTGCTACCACCATCTAAGTCCCCCAACCCCGGTAAAAAATCCAAAGCCTCCTTTCTTTCTTCCAAGGGTCAGTTTTAAGGGTTGTATAAGACTGGAGAACTGTCAAGAGGGTTTCTAGGTTGGAAGCAGTTGGTGGCAATGAGTATTTTGGGGATACAGTGAACTTCCTGGGAAAAGACATAAAATGGCCAAGCCCAGCTTAGGGCCACTGAGGACAATACTTTGGGATGTGTGTGCTTATCTTGTACAGCTCTTGGGATGTTATGTTGCTCTGAAACCTATCAAAGTGCAAAATATGCTGCAAATTGGTGAAAATGACCTTCACAATTGTAGGCCATTCCTACCTACTTCTTCAGCTAGTCTTTTTTGGTTCTATCAAGTCACTTAGAGTTGTAAAGTTTTTTTTTTAGGGGGAGAGGAGGGTAGGACAAATGCAGGCTACGTTCACAGATGTATGTGAATGTATGTATGAAGGTTGATTACAATGATCAAAATTTGTGGGCTCTGTTACTACAGAAATTGTTTGCCATTCATTTGTGTAGTAACCGGAAGCCTCCACAGAGCTTTCACAACTTACCACATCAGATAAGAAAACTAGGTTTTGGCATAAGGACATTCCACTTAATTTTATATTTAAATATTATAATTCTTAATATGTGTATGTCTCTCAAGTACCACGAACACTGATGGGATAGCTTTAGAAAAATAAAGAACACAGCTCAGGTCCATTAAACTAACAAGTACAAGTTACACATCCACTCCAGAATAGGGGATAACGCAAATACTGAGCTTAAAGATGCTACAGCACCCTGGCTTGCTGCCTGTATCATTCCAGCAATTAACTCCTGTTTCTTAAACATTCCATTTTCTAAAAGCAAAGCTCTCAAAAGCCACCTACTATTACCTCCTCTGGATCACCACTCAGCAGATAGATGAAAATCCTAGGCCACATATCAGCATGTGAATAGTAATTGCAGCAAATCTCAGGTATGCAGTAAATCTGAAGCATGCAGACATGCAGGCTTGCTTTATTTTGCCAAAATGTGTATTTTTATATTTTACAGGTAAATTGTTTTTCTTCTGACCTAAATGCTTTATTTATTTTTAAAACCAGAAACCCCAAATCCTAATAGCTGTCAATACAACAGTTGTGCTGCAGAGGATGTTGTCATGGCAGTTCATTTTAGCTACTCCTTGCCACATCTCAGGAAGTGTCTTTCCATTGAAAAGTTATTCCTGCTTCCCCTCTCTTCAAAATGATCTAGTAATTACCAAAAGGGATGAAGGGCTAGAACAATTAAATGCTATTAAGTTTCATTGTGTGTGTGTGTGTGTGTGTGTATATATGCAGACAAGGTTCTCACTTTTACAAACATCCCCCCAAAGGCAAAGCAAGCTAAAACTCAACATCTGTTGGAAAAAAAGTTACTGAGAGGGTCATTGGAAACGCAGTAGAAACAATGTTTCTCTGTACTAAAGTAAGGCTTACATTCAATTGGGGTACGCAGTTCCCAGTAGGTAGTTTTACACCAACAAGGTGGATATTTAGAGCAATTATCTAGTTAATAAATCAAGCCAAAGAAATAATCTACACACAGTTTTGAGGTAAAGCTACAGGGATTGGGGGTGGGGGAGCTGTGAAATAGGTATGAAGGGGTTATTTAAAGGATCCAAATACTTACATCAATTTACATTGACTATGTCTATATGAGCAATCTGTTTATTGGTGCTGTTTTGAAAACTTGATTACCAAGATAATACGCCCAATTTTTCTTATGTACTTTTAAACAAACAGGAATTTCTGCCTAACTTCAAGTACTTTTTACCTGATGATTTAACCAGCCAAGATCTGGGCCACTAAAACTATTAGTCAAAATACCACTTGAGTCTCACCCACAATGCAACCTGAATGCCAAATGGTTATTTATGTCTTCTGGCTAAGATATGGCCCATTGAAATTTTCAGAGGAGGTTAACACTGTCATAAGAACTATAAAGTTCTTTTCGAAAATGGTATTTAAGTCATTCAAAAGATGGAGGCCTTAGTTTTTCCAAAAAGTTCTTTAATCAAATTGCAGGCAGGTATTTGGATGTTTTGGACTTAGTTGAAATAGCCTAAATTAGGTCACAGGGGAATGAAAAATGATTATGAGAGGCAGAACTGGGAATTTTTCAGTATCCCCAGGTAAGAAGACAGGAGCGTAACTTGGAGCATTTATATCCCTGTAAAATTTGGCATCTTCCAAAAATGATTTTGAATTTAGAATCTTTCCTCTGTCTTTGTACTCCACTGGACTTAAAGCTAGAAGTGGAGGAGATACTTCAACAATGGTCACTTTCTAATATAATTCAGACATTTTCTTTGTAATAGTTTTATCCTTATTATAAAGGAGACTTTATGGGATCAAACAAATGAATCCAAGGTGAAAGCCAATAAGAAATCCAACTGTAATGGAGGTGAACCTCATGATATGGATATTTTAGATAAGTGGTGAATGATTCTTGTATTTATAACTTGACTTTGTAGTACATTTTTAACTTTACATTTAAATATGTCAGTCTGGAAGTTTGAATTCACAGCATTTTAGGCAAATGAACAAAAGGATGCAGTGGCCATTTCATTTTCACATCTCCTATATATAACATATGTATAATAAAAAATGTCTTGTTTCTATGATCTAGAAGATTTGAGTTTATCAACTGGCTCTGTGACCTTGAGCAAGTTATTATCCTTTCCTGGGCCTCTTTTTTTTTTCCTGTTTGTAAAATATGAGGGAATAGAGTAGATCCTCTGTAAGCTTCTCTTTACCTCTGACTTTTACGTTTATAAGTTTACTCTCAAGTTGGCTTATACCTTCTCTGGGGTCAGAGGATGTACTTAAGCATTTTCATGTGAAATACCTTTTTTGATAGTAGCTGATCAAGAGGATAGAAAAGTGAACAAAATCTCTTTTCCTTCCTACTTTCTACTGAGTTAGAATTAATAAAAATGTTGGTGTCACCAACATGGAAGTTAGGGCAATAGCTGTTTAGCTTTAACTGCCCCCATCCTAAATGAGGCCTCAACATAGCTAGTGAAGTCTTAAGCCCAAATCACAAAGACAATTACCTTGAGAAGATCTGAAAGGGAATATACTCCCATGAAATATGGCACTGGTTTCTTCCAGCAGTAGAGACAATTTATACATATTCTTTCTTTGGAACATAACTGACAAGACTATTTTGGAGCATGTCTCCTTGTCTGCCTACCCTGTTTTCTTGACAAATTGCTTAAAAAAATGCCAGAACAGTTATACCTAGATTATCAGAAGTTACATACATTTGTGAGAAACGTTTTTCTTTTGATGAAATAGGGTCATATACTGGGGGGTTTTTAGTGCCATTAATATGAGTTAGGAATGTAGCCCAGGTTCTATTATTATTCAAAGTGAATTTGACAATTGGGAAAGTTGAATCTGTAACTTTAGAAACCTTTCTGGAAAGTAACCTGTTATTAGTGTCTGGGCCATTTATGAGTCCCTCTTACTGAAGTGGGGAGAAGTTGGGAGAAGTTGGGTTTGAGTAAATAACCACTTCAGAAATGATCAAGGGATTATTTTAAGACAACCTCATGCCGAATGGGTCTTGATGCAGCTTTTTCTCTTAATCACTTTTCCCTGGTTTTATTCTTCAACACCACCTCCTGTTCCCACTCCCCCCCCCCCCCCATTTGGCTCTTCTCCATGTGAAACATTTTGACCATTAGTCACTTAGGATAGGGACAGAGATGGGAATCAATTCAAATAACGGAAACTACACTGTCAAAACCTAGTTTTGAGGTATATTTGCATTGTTTGAAAATTCCTCATTTCACTTTTACCAGAAATTATGTGCATGAATTTAAATGGATTCCTGTTGATGTTGACATTTAAAAGGACAGGGTGACACCTAACTAACTCACTTTTCTGGGCTACACTCTGTTAATTTAATCTCCAGGACCCAGACCTAGAGTTGTTTCAGGTTGTACGTTAGAGTCTGAATTGAGGAAAGCTTTGTGCTAATGTTGGTAAAAACCATCCTCGCTCAGTAGGTTATCGCTGAGTGGTTATCAGGTCTAAAATGATAACCATACGCATTATGGACTTCATTTTTTAACTTGAACCTTTGTATTCTGATGAGATACTCTTAAGATGTGGAAAATAACTTTTTGGATGCATAAATGCAGCTTTCTTTGAAGACAGAATTTGGATCATGTTCATAGTTCCATGAATCCACTAGGGTTGTTTTATTTCTAACATAAGTTTCCACATGCAATTCCTCTGCCCCCAAAGAATATTAAAACTGTGACCTGAATTAGGTTATCTAGACCTAAAATTTTGTTATTTTATTTTTTCATAAAGCAATTAATTAAAATGAAGATGTTCTTTTTTCACATTTCAACATCTCAGCAAATATGTCATTTTTCTGATAAAAATAATTCAAATCCAGGCTTTTATCTTAGAAATGCTTTGATAGCAATGATTCAAACTATCAAGAGTAGATAGGACCCTACAAATATAACAGCTAATTATTTTTTCTTGCCAAAGTATGAGATGTAGTTACTATTTGTTAGAGTGTAAGAAGTTTTTAAAAAACAGTACACATCCTAAATACTAGTTTTGATACTATCAAATTTTAAAATGTAAGTTAACTGAAACACACAAACACAGGAAAAGAATTCACCTAACTTATTAGATGTGACATATACTATGGGGTATATATCTCATTGGGACACATCAGGAAACTAACACATCTTTAAGAAACAACAAAAAAAAATCAACAGCCCCCACTATAAGAAGTTGTAGTGTTTAAAAATGAAACAAAAAAGCCAATTATACCTAGAAGCCATGAGCTGACAATTCTCTGGAGTCTGTTCAGCCTTCCTTTGATGCTGTTAATGAACCAGCACGGGTAGCGTGTAGCACTGAATGGCAACAAAGATAGGCATGTTAGTTTGCCTTATCTGATAGCTGGTGGGGACTGCTGACCACATCCCTCAGCTCTGTGGGAAAATGGCATGATATCCTGAGGGTGGTCAGGAATCTGTGCAGCAGCAACAGTAGCAAAGTGGCACCTAGAGCTTCAAGGAAGCAAAGGTAAGAAAAGCAAAGCAAAAGGATTTAATCACCTGACTGCACCTCTGCTGATTAGGGGCAACACCCCCTCAGTTGGTTGTGATATGGACTTAGTGTTTACAGATATAAAAAGGCAAATAATAATAAAATAAAACAAGAACAAAAAATGGAGAATGTGGCTATAAAAGATGGTGAAAATAATAGGAGCTTCATTCTCCTTTCTAGGGAGGGGCACTGAGAGAATCATATTCTATGTTACTTCTGAAAGCAAGGAAATTACAAATTTTCTGTTGAGTTCCAGGAAAGGTTATAGGGGCTTGACTTAGAGCCGAGTTGTAACTTGTTCTTCCTGTCCATCACCCCATTTGTGCATGAGCAAGTCACAAGCCTCTCCCCAAGTTTCAAATACATCCTCTGAGGAGTCTAAAAGTTTAGAATTTGAGGAGCAGATGCTGGATGCACAGTGAAGAGAGCTGGAACAGGCTAGGGGGCATTCACTGCTCTGAGCAGCACCCCGGACTTCACCTAATTCTACCTCACTGAGGTTAATATCACTTTGAGAACAGGCCTCTGCTTTCCCTTTCTCCATCTGAGAATATCTGATGTCCTGCCACATATAGTGCTGCTGAATGATTCCATCAGAAATTGTGTACATTGGCTCTGAACTGGGCTCAGACATATGACCGTTAAATTTGGAGAATAGGAGACCCAGTTTCTTGAGAGAAGGACCCATGAAGGAGCGTTTGCTTGATGATTCAGCTTTTGACTTCCCTTGGGCACCACTGGCTCTTGGCATGGTTCTGATGAGAGGTGGGCCGTGGCAGGCCTTTTTCTTGCAACCTAAATTGAAAGAGACACTCTTGGATTTGGCCCGAGCCCCACCACTGCCATCATTGGTATCATCCCTCTGAGAGAGTTCAGTGCTGCTAGTGGAAAAGCTTCTCCTTGGGTGTTTTCTATTTCCTAAGAGGTCAAGCACTTCATACCGGAAGCTGGAGATGTCCTGCTTTAATTCCTAGGGAAAGAGAGGAGAACCTTAGTCTTTAGTTCAGAGTAGGCACATTGTATACCTTTGGAATGTTCCAGGTTTTGCCTAGTAGCAAATCACAAAGTACACAAACTACCAGAAAAGTCTCCCATTATTCAAGCACAAGGAAAACATATTAATAATTCTGTGGGCAGGGCTGGCCATTGGAGAAGTTGTGCAATGGGTTGATTCAGAACTAGTTAACACTTTAGCAGAGCTTAGTCTGTTGATGTGTGTCCATCAGTACCAATCCATGCTGAAGTGTTACTTAACAGTTAAGGTATTAGATTAGGGCACCGGCTCTCACCTCTGCACGTAAAAGGACTACTGAAGAGGAAAAAGCTTTTAGGATTCTCAGGAATGAAACTAGAGAAGTGGAATGTCAGGTGATGAGACTGCTTTGGGACAGGGGGTCCTGTTTGTTCAAGTCCCTGTGAAATGTCTTCTAACTGGCTTCTTAGATACTAGATTGCTCCTTTAAGAGCCATCTTAAAAGTTTAAATATTATGTCATTCCCCTGCTTAAAATTTGTTAGTAACTTGTCACTGACCTTAGGATAAAGTAGAAATGCCATACCATGGACTACAAGGTTTTTCAAGGCCTACTACCTGTCACTTTCTCCAATTTCATCTCTTCCTACTCTTTTCCCAGGCTTTCTACTGTCCACCTATACAGACATATTCTCTCTTGCCTCTGGGCCTTTGCCTGTGTTGTTCTTTCTGTCTACAACACTCTTCTTCCCAACTTCCTTTTATCTGGCTCCTCTTTCAAGCCTCAGCTTAAACATCACTTCCTCTGGAAAAGCCTGTCCTGATCCCTCAATTCCTAGTGTCTCTCCTCTCTGTGTTTCCACGTTCCCTGTCAGAATACTCAATAATTCATCACCCTATATTATTATTGTTTGTCACTTCATGAGAGTAGGGGCTGGTTAGATCTTGTTCATCATTGTACCCTAGCAGAGTGCTTGACACGTAGCAGACCCTCAGTAGATGAGTTATGTCTGTGGATTAGGATAATTACCTTCCTATGTGCCTTAGAAAATATAGGTGTGTTCTAGAATAGGATTTCTCAACCTCAGCATTATTGACATGTTAGGCTGGATAATTCTTTGTTGTAGGAGGCCATCCTGTTCATTGTAGGATGTTTAGTAGAAACCTTGCCTCTACCCACTAGATGCCAGTGTGACAACCAAAAATATTTCCAGACATTGCCAAATGTGAACTGGGGGACAAAATTGCCCCTGGTTTGAGAACGATTGTTTTAGGCTAATACTAATAGTAGGAGAATTTTAATGTTTAATGGTAGAGTTTCTTAAGACCTTAGATTTAGTAATAGAATTTTTGGTCTTATATCTTTTAAGTAAAGAAGACCTTTAAGTCTCCAGGCATCTTCTCTTTGCTATCTTGCTTCTCACTATGCATCCTTGCCACATCATCATTTAAAGCATTCAATTGCCACAATAAGAAACATCTAGAATATTAAAAGAATGCATAGGGCAGATTTCTTTTGTTTATAAAACTGATTGTGGTGTGACAGACATTGGTAAGATCTCTCCATCTACTGAATGACAGACAATTCTAAGAGAATAAGAATTGTAGCTGGTTTTGCTGTATTATCTGGACAGGTGAAATTTCATCACCAGAAACCTCAAACACTGTGAAGATTAAATGATGCTTAAGGAATATGAAATGAGAAATTAAATCATGAAATTTAATTCATGATTAAATTACCTTGAAATTTTCTTCTGTTAGCCCCTCATTTGTTTTGGAATTTCTTATCATAGCAGCCACATATCTTTTGACTAAATTTCTGATAACTTCCTGGAATTAAAAAAAATGAAGAGGCATTCAGTTTACTTCTCAGGCTCTCAATAAAATAAGAAACATATATAGGCAATAAAACATGCTTAGACCACCTTTGCAATAGAAAATCCTCACAGGATCCAGACTTTTACTGCAAAAAATGAGTTAAATCCATTGGCTAAACAAATTATTGTGTCTCTGAATTTGGTGGCAGAGTGGTCCAGTAAAATCAAATTTACCCTAAAGGAAAATTTTCTACCCAAGCATAAAGTAAATATGTATTCACATTTATAGAATAATGAGAATGGAATAATCCTTGAACGATCATAGTTAATATCCTTTCCCTTTAGGCTGGATTAAATTTTAATGCTCCTAGTATAATAAAATGAGAGTTTTTCCTCATTTTATAAAGTTGAGACAGTCTTCTTCAGAGTCACTAAGTCTGCTGATTTCAATGTCCACTAATTACGTAGTGAAGATATTTTTCTGAGTCAATATATACATCTCCTTTACAGAAATGGCCTCTTTTTACTTAGCCTCCAGGGGAATGGCACACACGGTCACTATGATTTGTATTAGTGATGGTGATGATGAGACTACCACTTATCGCAATCTGTCAGGCACTGTGCCAGGCAGCGTGCCAGGGAGCACACACACATATCACTCAATATTCATAACAACACTGTAAGTTAAGTTTTATTTTTTTTTTTATTTATTTTTAAAATTTCAGAATATCATGGGGGTACAACACTTTGGCCATACACATTGCCCCTGTTCTGCCTGTGTCAGAGCCACAATCGTGGTCATCCCCCAAACTGTGCTCCCCACATCCATTCAGTGAGAGTTTTTCCCATCCCTTCCACCCCCCTCCCGCCCGCCCGCCTTCAGATGAATGTTATTGCCCTGTGTGAGGTAAGTGTTCATCAGTTAGTACCAGTTTGTTGGTGAGTACCAGTGGTGCTTGTTTTTCCAATCCTGTGACACTTTGCTTCGAAGAATGGGTTCTAGCTCCAACCAGGATAATACCAGATGTGTTAATTCACTGTTGTTCCTTATTGCTGAGTAATACTCTATGGTATACATATACCACATTTTATTGATCCACTCGTGTATTGATGGGCACCTGGGTTGTTTCCACAACTTTGCAATTGTGAATTGTGCTGCTATGAACATTCGAGAGCAGATGTCTTTATTATAAAATGTCTTTTTTTCTTTTGGATAAATACCCAGTAGTGGGATTGCTGGGTCAAATGGTAATTCTACTTTTAATTCTTTGAGGTATCTCCATATTCTTTTCCATAGAGGTTGTACTAATTTGCAGTCCCACCAGCAGTGTATGAGTGTTCTTATCTGTCCACATCCCCACCAACATTTGTTGTTTGGAGATTTTTTGATATGAGCCAATCTCACTGGAGTTAAGTGATATCTCATTGTGGTTTTGATTTGCATTTCCCTGATGATTAGAGAAGTTGAGCAATTTTTTATATGTTTGCTGGCCATTATTCTGTCTTCTTTGGAAAAGTTTCTGTTCATGTCCTTTGCCCATTTTTTAATAGGGTTGTTTGATTTTTTCTTGTTGATTTTCCTGAGTTCTGTATAGATTCTGGTTATCAGCCCTTTATCAGAGGTGTACCATGCAAATATCTTCTCCCATTCTGTAGGTTGTCTGTTCACTCTAGTGATAGTTTCCTTGGCTGTGCAGAAGCTTTTCAATTTGATCAGGTCCCATTTATTTATTTTTGTTGCTGCTGTGATTGCTTTGGGGGTCTTCTTCATAAATTCTTTGCCTAGGCCAATGTCCATAAGAGTTTTTCCAACATTTTCTTCGAGAATTCTTATGGTTTCATGTCTTAGGTTTAGATCTGTTATCCATTGTGAATTGATTTTTGTGAGAGGTGAGAGGTGTGGGTCCACTTTCAGTCTTCTACATATGGCCATCCAGTTTTCCCAGCACCATTTGTTGAACAGGGAATCTTTTCCCCAGTGTATGTTTTTCTGGAATTTGTCAAAGATCAGGTGGCTGTATGAGGTTGGTTTTATATTTGGGTTCTCAGTCCTGTTCCATTGGTCTACGTCTCTGTTCTTGTGCCAATACCATGCAGTTTTGGTTACTATAGCCTTGTAGTATAGTTTGAAGTCTGGTAGACAGATGCCTCCCAATTTGTTCTTTTTGCTTAAGATTGCTTTGGCTAGACGGGGTCTTCTCTGGTTCCACACGAAGCATAGAATTATTTTTTCTAGATCGGCAAAAAATGATGTTGGTATTTTGATAGGGATTGCATTGATTCTGTAAATTAATTTAGGTAGCAAAGCCATTTTTACTATGTTGACTCTGCCTATCCAAGAGCATGGTAGGGCTTTCCATCTATTTACGTCCTCTGCAATTTCTTTTCTCAGTGTTTCATAATTCTCTCTATATAGGTCTTTGACCTCCTTAGTTAGATATGTTCCTAAATATTTAATTTTCTTTGTTGCTATTGCGAAAGGTATTGCATCTTTAATTTGTTTTCTCGGCTTGATTGTTATTAGCATATATGAAGGCTATGGATTTGTGTGTATTAATTTTGTATCCTGAGACTTTGCTGAATTCATTTATCAATTCCAGTAATCTCTTGGTTGAATCTTTGGGGTTTTCTATGTATAATATCATATCGTCTGCGAATAGTGAAAGTTTGACCTCTTCTGCCCCCATCTGGATGCCCCTAATTCCTCTGTCTTGTCTAATTGCTGTGGCCAGGACTTCCAGCACTATGTTGAAAAGAAGTGGAGATAGTGGGCACCCTTGTCTGGTGCCAGTTTTGAGGGGGAATGCCTTCAATTTTTCCCCATTCAGTATGATATTAAGTTTTATTATTATCCCCATTTTACAGATGGGGAAGCTGAGGCTCAGTGAGGCTCACTGACTTGTCCAAGGCCACAGAACTAGTAAATGTCAAAGTTAGAATTTAATTCTACTTCAATCTAATTTCAAGGCCTATGGTAATAATAGCCAATGCTATATTTATTACTTCTACTACTATGTAAACTTGGAGTCACTGAGATGTGCAGGAACCAATTTTTTGTGAGGACTATGAAGCAGAAAATGAAGGCAGTGAATCTTGCCTAAGATTCATTATTGTGAAAATAATAAGGGTTGGAGCTGGCAATAGTGAGAGAAGGGTTACCTACCAAATACTGTATTTTCTGTTTCTTTTTGTTACTTGTGGCCTAAGAGGAACAAAGTTAGGAGAATTGACTTGTAGAATAAGGATGGATTTCCTTCATGCCTGCCAGAACATTTTTCTACTTTGGGTTTCTTTTGATTGGAAGGGGAGAGAGAGTTGTCTCTTATTTGTGATTTGAAAGGATTGTTTTCAAGAGATATTCCAGATATTTGGATGCTTGGTTGTTTTCTAGCTGGTGAGAAGAGTGCCCTAATGTTTAATAGGTTTATTACTTGTTTTTAAAATGCTGACATGTTTACCAATTTCTTTGGTTAAAGTCATGTTGTAATTTATCAAGATGAAAGTTCCTGACATTCAGATAAGCTTTTACTTCATTGAGATTAGTAGTTTCCTTCTGTTATATATTCCTTGCTTATTATATATTCCCATTACCCTATGTACTTTTTCTTCATGGCAGGTTTTATCCTTGTAATCACTTAATTTTAATACAGTTGTCCATTGGGATACATGGGGGATTGGTTCCAGAACCTCTCATGTATACCAAAATTTGTGCATACTCAAGTCCTACAGTTGCCCTACAGAACCCACTTATATGAAAGTTGACCCTCTGGATAGGCGGGTTTTGCAGCCTACAAATACTGTATTTTCCATCTGCTTTTGACTGAAAAAAAATCCACGTATAAACGGACCCACTAAGTTCAAACCTGTGTTGTTCAAGGGTCAACTGCAGTTGTGATAACTTGTTTAATGTCTTTCATCCCTGCTACATGATAAACTTCATAAGAGCAAAAAGACCTCGTCTTTCTAGTTCATAGTGATTTCTCTAGTGTCGTGTTTGATGTACAGTAGGTACTCAAATATTTGTTAACTGACTGACCAACCACATATTCTGTTTTACTTACTCTCCAGGAAGATGGCTTTCTAAGCCAGGGAAGTTGCTGATCAAGCTGAGGCAGTGTTAAAGGGCTGTGAACAGGATTTTAAAGCAGGCGATTCCACTCTGAAGAGCTACTTCAGCCTTTCATAAATTATAGCCTTTCCAAGCCTCCCACCCCAAACAGGATCATGTCCAGATATAGCCAGAGCAGACTTCTACTCCACAGAACCAGCCAAGAGCTATTGTGCTTTGTCCCTGTGAGGAAGCTTTACCTGATAATGTTGATTTTGTATCAGGCTGTCAGCATGGCGTTCCTGTAATTGAAAATGGAAAGAGAGGTTACCTCAGCAGTCTCCCAGCACACTACTCACCCACCCATCCGAATATATTTCTAAATATGAAGACTGGAGAATGACACAGGAGCTCCTGCCTGACAACCCCCCAAAGCATGTGTATGCTGGAGTTGTTTTATGACGTTTAAGAAAGGGAGTGTCAGGAAGGAGGGAGGGGAGGAAACAGTTTTGTTTTAAAAGATACACAATTTTTAAAATCCTTACTGTGAAGCTTCTCAAGTTGTGCCTTCTCCGTCTACCATCAGGGTCTCTTTTGGGGCAGAAGGTGTTGTTGAACCAGTTACCAAGGTATAGAAATGACTTGGGACTGGGGATGATGTTGAAAGGAGGTGGCAAAGTGCCACCTTCATCAAAGTAACTCATCCAGAGCTTTGTCCTTGCAAATTTCCACTCAATATCTGCATGGTCCTGTGAAAGATAGAAGTTCAAGAATTTGGGATGGGAAGCTGCAAAATGCACCCATATCTCATTCTAAACTTTTTACTTGCTTCTATTGAGGGTAATATGTCAGTAGCTATGTAAATTCAAATTACACATACCCTGTGACCCAGTAATCCCACTCTTAGAAATATATCTTATCAATATACTTGCAAAAAGATGTATGCACAGGGCTGTTTATGGTAGCACAGCTAGTAATAGCAAACAATTGGCAACAACCCAAATATCCAACAGTAGGAGACCAGTTAAGTAAATGAGGTTTTATCTACAAAATGACATATAACTATTAAAAATATAGTAGATCCATAAACATTTTATGTATAGAAGGTATATGTATATATATATGCATCTGTCTAAGCTTTCTAAGTGAAGAAAACAATATAAAACACAATATATATTGTGTACAATGATCCCATTTATGCAACTGGAAAATCTTTTATGTTACATGCTTACATCAGCATGGTACACACGAAATTGCCAATAGTAGTTATTTTTAAGGAGTGGGATTATGGGGGGGAGGGTTTTTTTTTTTTAAATCAACTTTATTGAAGTATAACTTACACAGAATAAAATTCAACCATTTTATTGAGTTTATTGATGAGTTCTCACAAGTATCCACCATCATAATCAAGACACACACATAAACACACACATTAGTGTACATTTTTAGGAGTTTTAAGATGTGTGTGGACTGATGTAACCACCACCATAATCAGAATACACAATAGTTCCATCACCCTTCAGAATTTCCTAGTGTTGTCCCTTTGTAATCAAACTCTCCCCAACCCCTAACCCCTGACAACCACTGATGTGTTCTCTGTCCCTGTAGTTTACCTTTTCCAAAATGTCATACAAATGGTATCACACAGTAGGTAACCTTTTGAGACTGGCTTATTTCACTCAGCATAACAACTTTGAGATTCATCTATGTTTTTGTATGTATCAATAGTCCATTCAATCTTACTGCTGAGTAGTTTTCTATTATATGGATGTACCACAGTTTGTTTATTCATTCACCCATTGATAAACATTTGTATTGTTTCCAGTTTTTAAAAATTATGAGCAAAGCATCTATGAACATTCATGTACAGGTTTTTGTGTGAACATAGGTTTAATTTTTCTAGCTTAAATATCTAGGAGTGGTATTGCTGGGTCATGTGGTAAGTGTATGTTTAACTTTATAATAAACTGCCAAACTGTTTTCCAGAGTGGTTGTACTGTTTTTCATTTCCACTAGTTGCTCTATATCCTCATCAGTGCTTGTCGGGTTTTTAAAGTTTAGCCATTCTAACAGGTATGTAGTGGGATCTCATTATGGTTTTAATTTGCATTTCCTAAATAGCTAATGATGTTGAACATTTTTTCATATGTTTACCATCTATCTATCTTCTGTGATAAAGTGTTTTTTCAGACCCTTTGCCCATTTTTATTGTGTTAGTTGTTTTCCCACAGGTGGGTTTTGAGAGGTTTTTTTTAAAAAAGATATGTATATATATTCTAGATACAAATCCTTTGTCAGTTATGTGACTTGCAAATATTTTCTTCCAGTTTGCATCTTGTCTTTTCATTCTCTTAATGGCATCTTTCCTAGAGCAAATTTTTCTTTTGATAAAGTCACAATTATCAAATTTACCACATTATCCACATTATCAATTTTTTTATACATTGTGCTTTTTGTGTCATGTCTTTAGCTAATCCAAGATCATGAAGATATTCTCCTATGTTTTCCTCTACAATTTTTATAGTTGTAAAATTTGTATGTAGCTCTATGATCCACTTTGAGTTAATTTTTGTGTAAGGGAAGAGGTTTGTGTTGAGGTTCTTTTTTTTTTAAAATATGACACCATTTGTTGAAAAGGCTATCATTCCTCCATTGAATTGCTTTTGTACCTTTATCAAACATCAATTGGGCATGCTGGACTACTAGATATCCACATTCAAAAGAATAGAGTTGAATTCCTACATCACACCACATTGCAAAACTTAACTCAAAGTGGATCATAGAGCTATATTTAAGAGATTAAAAACTATAAAACTCCACAAAGAAAGCTTAGGGGTAAATCTTTATGACCTTGGATAAAACAATAATTTCTTAGATATGACACCAAAAGCCAAGGGACAAAAGAAAAGAATAGGTAAATTGGACTTCATCAAAATAAAAAACTTTTGTATTTTAAAGAATACCATAAAGAAAATGAAAAGATAGCCCATAGAATGAAAGAAAATAATTGAATATCATATATCTGATAAGGAACTTGTATCAAGATATATAAAGAACAATTACAACTCAACAATAAAAAGACAAGCCAATTTAAAGAATAGGCAAAGCATTTGAATAGACATTTCTCTGAAGAAGATATACAAATGGCCAACAAGCACATGCAAATATTCTCAACATCTTCAGTCATTAGGGAGATTCAAATCAAAACCACAATGAGATACTACCTTATACCCACTAGGATGACTATAATAATAAAAAAAGACAGATAATAAGAAGTGTTGGTGAGGATATAGAAAAATCTGTGCCCTTCTACACTGCTGGTGTGAATGTAAAATGGTGCAGCCACTTTGGAAAACAGAACGGCAATTCTGCAAATGGTTAAACACAGAGTTACCATATGACCCAGCAATTCCCCTCCTAGGTATATAAACCTAAAAGAAATGAGTCCACTCAAAAACTTATACACAAATGTTCATAGGAGCATTTTTATTATAGCCAAAGAATGAAAATAACCCAAATGTCCATCAACCAATAAATAAACAAAATGTGGTATATCCATATTATACAATGGAGTATTATCCAACATTAAAAAGGAATGAAGTACTGATATATGCTACAACGTAGATGACTCTTAAAAACGTTATAGTGAGTGAAAGCAGCCAGTCACAAAAGGCTGTATGTATGATTCCATTTCTATAAAATCCATAGAAACAGAAAGTAGATTAGTGATTGCTAGAGGCTGGTGGGAGAAGGGAATAGGGAGTGAGTACTAGTGGATATAGGGTTTCATTTTGAAATGAGCAATGTTCTGGAATTAGTATTGATGTCTGTACATATATGTACACAAAGAGCCATCACCTCTGCATATATATGTACCACTGAATTGTACAGTTTTAAAGGGTAAATTTTATTGTATATGAATTATATATCAATAAAACTTTTTTAAATGCAAAAGAAAAAATCAGTTGGAGATATTTGTGTGGGTCTATAACTGAATTCTCTATTCTGTTACATTAACCTATAGTTCTATTTCTCCTATCATACAACACTGTCTTGATGACTGTGTCTATATAGTAAGTGTTGAAATTGGATAGAGTGATACCTCCCACTTTAATTTTCTTTGTCAAGATTGTTTTAGCCATTCGAGGGCCTGTGCCTTTCCATATGTACTTTAGAAGAATCTCATCTATGTCTATAAAGAAGCTTGCTGAGATTTTGATAGGGATTTCATTAACCTATAAATAAATTTTGAGAGAATTAATATTTTTTATTCTGTTGAGTCTTCCATTCCACACACAGAGTATGTCATTTCTTTCATCATGTTTTGTAGTTTTCAGTGTACTTGTCCTGTACATGACTTGTTAAGTTTATACCTAAGTATTTAATTTTCTTTGCAGCAATTGTCAATGGTACTGTCTTAGTTTGTTCAGGCTGCTGTAGAACAAAATACCATAAACTCTGTGGCTTTTAAACAACAGAATTTATTTCTCACAGTTCCAGAAGCTGGGAAGTTCAAGATCAAGGTGCCAGCAGATTTGGTGTCTGGTAAGGGCCATCTTCTTGCTGTAATTACACATGGTGAAAGAAAAAGAGGCAAGGCAGCTCTCTGGGGCCTCTTTTATAAGGGCACTAACTCCAAAGTTAATTACCTTCCAAAGGCCCCATCAATACCATGTATTGGTGATTAGGTTTTCAATATATGAATTTGGGGGAACACAAACATTGAGACCATAGCAGATACTATCTTTTTAAATTCCAGTTTCCAATTGTTTATTGCTAGTATATATTGATTTTTGTGTGTTGACCTTGTATTCTGTGGCCTTATTAAAACTCACTTTTAGTTCTAGGAAGCTTTTGGTAGATTCTTTCAGATTTTCTTTATGCAGAATCATGTTGTTTCCAAATAAAGACAATTTTCCTTCTTCCTTTTCAATCTGCATATCTTTAATGTTTTTTCTTTCCTTATTGCAGTGTCTAGAATCTTCAGCACAATGTAGAATAGAAGTTGTGAGAGTGGATATACTATCTTTGTTACTGATCTTAGACAAAAAGCCTTCAATCTTTTACCATAAATGTCAGCTATAGGTTTTTGTGGATACCTTATATCAGGTTGTGGAAGTTACATTTTATTCCTAGTTTGTTGATAACTTTTAAAAAATTATAAATGTATATTGAAGTTTATCAGATGCTTTTTGTGCATCAATTGATATGATTGTGGGGTTTTTCTTGTTTAAACTGTTAAGATGATAGGTTACTTCGTATTCCTCAGATAAATCCCATTTGGTCATTTAAGGAGAGTTTTGCTGGATGTAGAATTCTTGCTTAGCAGTTTTTTTGCTTTAAACATTTTGTATATGTCATCACAATGACTTCTAGTGCCCATGGTTTCTGATGAGAAAAATCAGCTATTATCTTATTGAGAATCCCCTACAGGGGAATGTAGTTATTTTTCTCTTGCTGCTTTCAAGATTCTTTCTTTTCTTTGACTTTGACAGTTTGACTATGATGTGAATCTCAATGTATTTATCCTGGTAGGAGTTCTTTGAGCTCTTAGATGTGTAGATTAATTTTTCGTCATATATGGGAAGTTTTTGTTGATTATTTCTTCAAATATCCTTTCTCTTTATCCTTTCTTTTTAGGACTTCCATTGTGTGTATGTTGGCACATTTGCTGGTGTCTCACAAGTGTTTGAGGTTCTGTTCAGTTGTCTTCATCGTTTTTTCTTTCTATTCCCTAGACTGGACAATCTTAATTAATCTGTCTTCAAGTTTGTTGACTCTTTCCTGTGCCAGTTCAAATCTGCTGGTGGGCCTCTCTAGTGAATTTTTAATTCTGCTGTTGTGCTTTTCATATCTAGAATTTCAATTTAAATTTTTTAGTAATTTCTATAACTTTATTAATATTCTCTATTTGGTGAGACATTCTCATACTTTCCTTTAATTCTTTAGACATGGTTTCCTTTAGTTCTTCAAACATACTTAAAATAGCTAGTTTAGTCTTTATCTTGTAAATCCAATCTTGGCTTTCTCAAGGACAGTTTCTATTGACATCTTTTTTCCCTATAGTTTTCTGCTTCTTTGCATGATTTTTAATTTTTCTGTTAAAACTAGTCATTTTAAATAATATAATGTCACTACTCTGGAAGTCTGAGCCCCTCCCACCAGGTTTTGGTTTGTTGGTGTTCGTTTAGTGACTTTCCTTGACTAATTATGTTAAGTCTGTGCTATTTGTCATGTGAAGCCATTGAAGTCTCTTCTCAGTTAGCCTAGTGCTCAGTTAATGGTGGCACAGAGATTTTACTAAATGCCTTGAATCTGTAAGTCTCCCACTCTTTGCTAAGGGGCTCATGCATTGTGACATACCTTTGATGCTCCTTCAGTTTAAAACTCTGCCTAAGCCTTTCCTTACTGCTTGTGCAGAGCTCAAGGTTAGCTAGAGAGGAGAGATTGGGGCCTTTTCATATCTTTCTGGGCATGCACGCAGCCCTGCACATGGGAGCAGCCTTCTAGATCCCTACGACTACATTGGAGGTTTTCAAAGCCCCCTATGGACATCTTATTTCCCATATTTTCCTTTACATTGTTTGGTCAGCCTCTTGTTAGCTTCAACTGGCTTTGTTGCCTCAGGCTGCTGTGTTGTTAAATAATTGCCACTTTAAAAAAAATAAACATCCTAGGGACTGCTTTCCTCCCTGAATGATCTCTGAATCAGGTCAGATAAGTCCTGCCAATGGGGCTTTTCCAGGGAGCTGCTGGAAATGTCCATTCTAGGTCAAATGGGCCAATTATCTGGGGATGGGATTATTCGGGAGCTCCAAGCCTGCTCTACCCCTTCCAGTGGCTGCTAGGATGCTGTTTTTCACAGATACCATGGTTCTAAGACTGCTGGTTTTCAAGGCTACAGTGAAGCAGAATAGAGGGGGATGGTAATAGAACAAGTTTAAACACTACAAAATTCACTGTTCTTATTGTGATGTAGCCATTTTTCTGTAATAAAAGCTCCTCAGATTGTTGAAAGCCTTTGGTTAATTTCTGGGGTTCTGAAAATGTTGATTTTGATAATGTTTGCCATTCTTCTCCTTGCTTTTATGGAGGAGTTGATTTTCCCTGGTTCTTACACCTCCATTCTGGAAATTATTCTCCTTCAGTCTTTTTGAGGGGACAGAATCCCTATTATTTTCCCCAATGCCTTAAAATCATAAGGGGCAGAGGGAAAAAGTATTGATGGAAAAGTCCTTGAAAAGAAAAAGAAATTTACAGGGCTGATATAGATATTTCTCTCCCCACCTGGGTATCCCACTTTACTCCGTGAAGGAAGTGTAATGTAAATTTTGGAGATCCATCAGTAGATTATTCAAGATCTTCTAATAAATCTTGTTTTTTTAATTAGATGCCCTTACTCAATGCCTGGGTCTTTAATGAGATCCCCATGGGATCATCCTGATCATCCCTAGGTTAGGCATCCAAAATGAAGATTAGGAAGAAGGAATACCACATCATCAATGTATTATTCCTGCCAAAATGTTCAACCTGCATTTGATCGTGAAGAAACTCAGACAATCCAAATTGTGAGGCTTTATACAACACAACTGGCCTGTACTCAAAATTGTCAGTGCCATTAACCAAAAAGGGGGGGGGGACAAAGGGACTATTCTAGTTTAAAAGAGACTAACATGGCATGATAGTCAAATGCAGTGAGTGATCCTTGATCACCTGTAAAGGACATGTTTGGGAAAATAAGGGAAATTTGAATATTAACTCCAAATTAGTTATTATTAATGTATCAATGTTAAATTTCTTGAGTGTGCTAATGGTATTGTGATAATGTAATAGAATATATGCTGCAATATTTGTAGTGAAATGTCATTTTGGCAATTTACTTTCAAATGTTTCAAGAAAATAATTTCTTTGAGCCCTCACCATTTGTATACAGTGGTGCAAGCTTTGTTTCAGGGGCCACAGTAATTTATGATGTATACCTACCAACTTTTAACTTAATGCCAAATAAGATGGTTCATGTGGTAAGCAGAATAATGACCCCTAAAGATGCCCTCATTTTAATCCTGGGAAACTGTGACTATGTTATGTTACATGGAAAAGGAGAATTAAGATTGCAGATGGAATTAAGGTTGCTAATCAGTTGACCTTGAGATGAAGAGATTATCCTAGATTATCTGGTTGGGCTCAAGGTAATCGCAAGGTTGCTTGCAAGTGAAAGAAGGAGGTAGGAAAGTCAATGTCGGAGGAATGCAATGTAAGAAAGACTCAGCCATCCATTGCTGGCTTTCAATATGGAAAGGGTCACCAGCCAAGGAATGCAGGCAGGCTCTAGAAGCTGAAAAGAGCAAGAAAATGGATTCTCTCCTAGAGTCCCCAGAAAGGTCAGCCAAACACCTTGATTTTAGTCCAGTGAGACTCATTTCAGACCTCTGACGTCAGGAACTGTAAAATAATAAATTTGCATTGTTTCAAACCACCAAGTTTGTGGTAATTTGTTACAACAGCAATAGGAAACTAATACAGTTATGTATTAAAAAAGCAGAGATCATCTTTTTGAGGCAGAAATAGTACATGTTATTGGATACTAAATTTGGCCCAAGGTTTCTTGGAAGTTAAATAAAAAAGGGAAACAGCCTGAGTCAGTTATCATGTTTTAGTTGTTCTGACAAAAGAAATTGAATGTATCCGTACAGACATTTTATCTGGAAGCATTGTTATTACAGATACTCTGGGAAAAAATGGGTTCTGGAATAAGGAAACAACATAGCCTCCTCTGTCAAAAGCTGACAGTGTTAGGACAAAAATAAAAATCTCTTTCTTTACTAGCACATGAGATCTTAAAAAGAAGAGCTATGCCTTACAGTGTTGGCATAGAGTGGTTTTTGAGTGAACATTCAGTCCATCAGTGAGTCCTAGAATTTGCTCCTTGGCCTATCAAATATTCCGTGAAAGCTTTTATTTTGCTCTCCAAGGTAGCAGTGCTTAGCTATCATATTAAAGGATTAGCAGATTGAGTTCAAGAACGACATTCAGTAGAACAGGGATTTTTAAACCTGATTCCATGAATGAAGTTAATGGAGACAATTAAACTTGTATGTAAATTATTGGGTGTTTTGCATTTTTCTGGACTGTCATTATATTCTCAAAGGATTCTGCATTCCCCAGAATGCTTAAGAACCACTGAAGTAGAGGATTCTGTTGACTTCTGAGACCCCCATTACCTGTTTCTGAATAAGAGATACTCATCAGCTATTAATGGATAAGTTGGAGATACCTCTATCTTTTCTAGAAGGGACTAAATGGCTTTGGGTCAAGTGAGCAGTAAATTCAAAATAAAAATGAAGACTCTAGATAAAAATTAGGCACTTATCAGATCTATTGCTAGGTTTATTATTTAACGAGTTAATAGAGAAGCCCATATATTACTGTATCACGAATTTGCTTCTTAAAAAATTTGATAACTGTATTTCAATATGATTTCTATTGTAATTCTATATATTTTTTTTCATGTAGCCCAACTTATCTATTTTCTCTTTTTGTTGTTTGTGCTTTTTCTGTCCTAATCTAAGAAACCATTCCCTAACACAGGTCATGAAGATTTACTCCTCTGTTTTCTTCTACAAGTTTATTTTTTAGCAACAGCTTTATTGAGATATATTCCATACACCATAAAATTCATCTTTTAAATTGTACATTTCAGTAGTTTTCAATATAGTTGACCCACGTGTTTTAACTGCATGGGTCCACTCATACATGCATTTTTTCCAACAAATATATTGAAAAATTTTGGAGGAAATTTTTGGCAATTTGAAAAAATTCATAGACTAGCTACATGGCCTAGAAATATTGAAAAAATTAAGAAAAAGTATCTCATGAATGTATAAAATATATGTAGATACTCGTCTATTATATCATTTACTACCATAAAACATACACAAATCTATTGTAAAAAGTTAAAATTTATTAAAACGTACACACACAAACACAGACCATACACGGTGCCATTTGCAGTTGAGAGAAATGTAAACAAATGCAAAGATACATTATTAAATCATAACTGCATAAAATTAACTGTAGTACATATTGTATTACTGTAATAATTTCATAGCCAACTCCTGTTACTATTGTGGCACGCTCAAGTGTTGCAAGTATCCACTTAAAACTCCATGTGACGCTAATTATCTCTGAATGAGAAGTTCCTCTGTCTGGTAAATTGTGTATCATAGTAAAAAGTGATCTCTTGCAATCCTTGTGTATTTTTCATTGTGTTTAGTGCAATGCCATAAACCTTGAATAACACTAGGGGACCCAAATGAAGTGCCACTAGCGATGCTGAAAGTGCTTCCAAGAAGCAGAGAAAAGTCATGACATTACAAGAAAGAGTTGAATTGCTTGATATGTACTGTAGATTGAGGTCTGCAGCTGCAGTTGCCTGCCATTTCAAGATAAATGAATCCTACATAAGGACCATTGTAAAAAAAAGAAAAGGAAATATGTGAAGCCATCACTGCAGGTATGCCAGCAGGTGCAAAAACCTGATACATTTTGTGAAATACCTTTTTACCTCGTATTGAAAAATGCAGTTTTTATGTGGGTGTAGGATTGCTGTAAGAAAGGCATACCTATAGACTCTAATATGATTTGAGAAAAAGCAAAGTCATTATATGACAACTTAAAGCAAAAGGAGGGTGAAGGATCTAAAGGTGGAGAATTTAATGCCAGCAAAAGATGGTTTGATAATTCTAGAAAGAGATTTGGCTTTTAAGAATGTCAAGATAACAGGAGAAGCAGCTTCTGGCCACCAAGAGGCAGAAGATTAGTTCCCTGATGCCATTAAGAAACTCATTGAGGAGAAAGGATATCTGCCTGAACAGGTATTTTATTTTTATTTTTATAGATTTAGGGGGTACAAGTGCAGTTTTGTTACATAGATGTATTGTCTAGTGGTGAAGTCTGGGCTTTTTGAGTAACCACCACCTAATTAGGGTACTTAGTACCATTAGATAATTTCTCATCCCATTTTCCCACCCCCTGCCATCCTTCTGAGTCTCCAGTGTCTATTATTCCATTTTCTTTGTCCATGTGTACACATTTAGCTCCCACTTATAGGTGAGAACATACAGTATTTGACTTTTTGTTTCTGAATTATTTCACTTAAGATAATGGCCTCCAGTTCCATCCATGTTGCTGCAAAAGACGTGATTTCATTCTTTTCTATGGCTGAGTAATATTCTGTGGTTTATATGTACACCACATTTTCTTTATCCATTGCATCCATTGCTCAGGTTGATTACATTTCTTTGCTATTGTGAGTAGTGCTGCAATAAACATACGAGTGCAGGTATCTTTTTGATACAATGTTTTGTTTTTCCTTTGGGTAGATACCCAGTGGTGGGCTTGCTGGGTCAAATGGTAGGTCTATTTTTAGTTCTTTGAGAAATCTCCATACTATTTTCCATAGATATTGTACTAATTTACAGTCCCACTAATGGTGTATAAGCATTCTCTTTTCTCCACACCCTCGACAACATCTACTGTTTTTTGACTTTTTAATAATGGCCATTCTGACTGGTATAAAATGGTATCTCACTGTGGTTTTAATTTGCATTTCTCTGATGATTAGTGATGAACATTTTTTCATATGTTTGTTGGCCATCTGCATGTCTTCTTTTGAAAAGTGTCTATTCATGTACTTTGTGCACTTTTTAACGGGGTTATTTGTTTTTTTCCTGTTGAATTGTTTGAGTTCTTTGTAGATTCTGGGTATTAGGCCTTTTCCAGATACATAGTTTGCAAATATTTTCTCCCATTCTGTAGCTTATCTATTTAATCTATGAACAGTTTTTTTCCCATTTATTTTTTATTTTTATTTATTTATTTATATTTTTTAATAAAGAACAGAAATTTATTTCTTACAGTTCTGGAGGCTGGGTAGTCCAAGGTCAAGAGATTGCATCCAGTGAGGGCCTTCTTGCTGGTGGGGACTCTGCAGAGTCCCAAGGTGGCACAGGGAATCACATAGGCAGGGGGCCAAGCGTGCTAGCTCAGATCTCTTTTTTCTTCTTATAGAGCCACTCCCATGATAACCCAATAATCCATTAACCTATTAATCCATGAATGTGTTAAAACCTAGGAGTGGAATTGCTGGGTCATATGGTAACTCTATGTTTAACTATTTGAGGAATTTCCCTACTGTTTTCCAAAGCAGCTACACAATTTTACTTTCTTATCAGGAATATATGAGGGTTCCAATTTCTCCACATCCTGGCCAACACTTGTTAATGTCCATGTTTTTGATTATAGCCATCCTAATGAGTGTGAAGTGGTATCTCATTCTGGTTTTGATTTGCATTTCCCTAATGCCGAATGATGTTGAGTATGTTATCATATGCTCAGTGGCCATTTGTTGTGTATTTTATTTGGAGAAATGTCATTTCATTTTCTTTGCCCATTTAAAAAATTGGGCTGTCTTCATATTATTGGGTTGTAAATATTCTTTGTATGTTCTGGATACCAGTCCTTTGTTAGATCTATGATGTGCAAGTATTCTGTCCCATTCTGTGGCTTGTCATTTCATCTTTTTGATGGTATACATTGAAACACAAATTTTTAATTTTGATGAATCCCAACTTATGAATCAACTCTTTTATCACTTGTGCTTTTGGTGTCATATCTATGAAATCATTAGATATCATGGATATCTAATTCATGATCACAAAGATTTACTCTTAGGTTTTCTTCTAAGAATTGTCTCTCTTACATTTATGTCTATGTTCCATTTAGAGTTAGTTTTTGTGTGTGATATGAAGAAGGAGCCCTACTTCATTCTTTTGCATGTGGATATACAGATGCCACAGCACTGTTTGTTGAAAAGACTAGTCTTTTTCCATTGAATTGTCTTGGCACCCTTGACAAAAACTCAATTGACTATAACAAAATGTTTTTTTCTGGGCCTTCAATTCTATTCCGTTGATCTATATATCTATCCTTATGCCAGTACCACACTGTTTGACTACTATAGCTTTGTAGTAAGTTTTGAAATTTGAAAGTATAAGTTCTCCAAATTTGTTCATTTTTTTAAGATTGTTTTGGCTATTCAGGGTCCCTTGCATTTTGATATGAATTTTAGGAGTAGCTTGTGAATTTCTGAAAAGGAAATTTTTTGTATATTTAAAAGTATTATTCTAGATAAGGAATCCAAAGGCTTCACAAGTCAGTCAAAAAGATCTGTGCCACTAAAATATTAAGACATCTTTAATTAATCTACCATGTATCTGTGATGGGCTTTCCTATCACTCTGCACTTTATAGTATTTCTATTAAGGGTGAATCTTGGCATTAGAAACAGGATATTTTGGCTGATTTGGGGATATCGGGATAATTTGTAGTGGGATGGCAAGAGTGATGACAATTTTCTTTTAATGACCTCAACTCTCCATTCCCCAACCATTGTCAAAGAATACATCACTCATGAGGGAGAATTCTGTGAAGCAAAGCAAAAAGTAGCACTAGGAGAAATATTGAGCTCTATGTCACTTTATTCTATCCTGGTGACAAACTCATAGCAAGCCTGCATGTTCTGTCTATCTATCCATCTTTCTGTCCATCCTAGAGTCAGAATTTACAGGTGAGATGGTCATCACAGGGATAAGTATTGACATATTTATTGAGTTGAAGTCTTTTTTGGGGACAGAAAATAAATCTGATTCAGCTAATTGGTTTGAAAATGATGATTGGCTTTGCCAGTTAGGCTACATGACAGATATTTTCTATAAACTGTTAAATGTGAAGCTCTGAAGTTTTGGTGAAATTGTATTTAAAGTATGTGATAAGACAAAAGCATTTTATTAAAAATTTCCTATTGGTGAAGGTATATTAAAATTATTAAAATTTCTACAACATGATATTATGCTATATGTATGCATTGTAAGATGATTAAATCAAGCTAATTAACATATCCATCACCTCACACAGTTACCATTTTTCTCCGTGTGGTGAGAACATTTATGATCTATTCTCCTAGCAATTTCAAGTGCGCATTATTATTAACTATAGTCATCATGTTGTACACTAGAACTCCAGACTTTTGTCACATTCTGTTTGTTAGAAGTGATGTCTTAGGTCCAGTCCACATTCAAGGGGAGAGGATTGCATAAAGGCTTAAATACCAGGAGGTGGGGACCATGGGGAACTATCTCAGAGGCTACCTTCCACAGTAGCACTTCCCAGAAATTGAGAAACTGAATGACTGTAATCTTTGGTAACAAATCCTTTTCTAAGTCAGGTGGTTTCTAATTCTTTGCCTTCAATAAAATTTGAGAACCTAATCAAGTTGTCAGATGATAAATTGTTAAAAATATTATTTTATGAAAAATCATTATATGACTTTGGCATACAACTCAAGTTCAAAAAATTGAGTGACAATAGCATAATAAAACTCTATCAATTCACATATACTTATTGATATGAAAAAGGTTTCTTAGCACTTTTATAAAAATGGAAACTAAAAGCATAATTGATACTGAATCCATTTCCTGAATACTACTCAATATTCATCTATGAATATAATAACTAGTTAGGAGAAAAGCTCCATTCACATCTTTAAGAAATGCATTTCCAATGAAATTATGTCTAATAATTATTTATCAAAATTTGTTACATTTATGTTCTTTTGAGTGGTTTTGTACTACTGATAATTGAATGATAACTAAATTCAGAAGAATGGTTTTAATATTTATTACCTTATGGCTACAGGGAATAAAAAATTAAATTTCAATTTATACTTTTGTAATGAAAAAATATGACAAAGTAGTCAAAAATAATAAAAGACTTTAAATACAAAAATTATATAACATTAGGATAAAATTTTGTGGGTATGTGGAATGGAAATAATTCAAGGAGAAAAAGGAATGAGGTAACCTTTCTGCCCTTAAAGAAGAGTTTAGCCATTTTTCAACATATGGTTATGAGTAATAAGTTGCTATAGTATTCAGATTCCATTGGATACATTTAAGTAAGTAATTAAATAATTTTATTTTAAATGTCAATATCTACTATAGTCCATAAATTACATTCTTTGCAACTGTTTAAACTTATGATGAAAAATTTAGATGTCAACCCAAAAATATATAAGGAAATACATAGATTTTGTTTTTCCAAATCCGTTAGAGGGTATGCCAGCAAAATGTTTGAATGTTCTTGATGAAACCCTGAACTGAGACAGCTTCAATATATAAATTGTGTGAATGTGTGTATGAGCACACACACATACACACAATTATGGCTATAATAACTCTCACTGCTTTGAAATTCTGCCATGCATGCGAGGCAGTGTTGTTGGAGGCAATTTCAGATGCAGAGGAGGATAGGAGGTAAGAGCAGTATGAACTGGTGAAAGGCAGCATGCCATTGTGGAAAGAGCAGAGGTTTTGGAGTCAAACCAACCAGGGTTTGGAATACTGCTCCATTACTTACTAGCTGTGTGACCTCAGACCAGTAAATTCAAATCTCTGAGTCATGGTTCTCTCAACTGTAAACATAGAAGGAAATACCTACTGAGCCAAATTGTTGCAGAGTCAATGTGAAATTCCTAGGCTACTGCCTGGTATGTAGTAAGAGCTATATAATTGTTGGTTCCTTCCCCTATACTTCTGAGCCTGTAATACTAGGAACAAACCTTGAATTCTCATTTTACCCTTTGATGGCCCAGAATAGCCAATCTGTCATCCTTGGAAATACATTTATGTTTTGCTAGCACAGCTCTTAAAATGAAGTAGATTTTCTGTAAGCATTTCTTAAAATGAACTGAGTCACATTTTCAAACACAGAATTCCATCTCTAGACATGTTCAAAAAGGGAGAATTATGATACAATTCCTGTGGGTATTCAGCTGTTTTCTAATAAACTTGGCTAGGTGACCCGGTATCTGGAAATGCTCTGTTTTTTTTTTTTTTTTAAATCCCTGTCTGAGTTTAGCTTTTTGTTTGTATTGTTTTAAACAGTAAGCAGTTATGTACTTTTTAAAATATTCTAAAAGTCTGGGGGAAAAGTATTTGATTTTGACAAAGAATAAAAACATGCAGTGGGCCAAGTTATAAACTATAGGCCTTTTTTTTTTTTTTAAGCTTAGGAGGCTTTCTAATGTCCTTCATTGCATCTACTCCACTCAAGTGAGAATATGATTTTAGCTAAGCATTTTGAAAACAGCTCAAGGGCCCCAGTTGCTCCCATTCCATTCCCCTGGTGCTCAGGTGACCTCAGGTTGGGAATTACTATGTAGTAATTTAGCAGAGAAGTTATTGCAAATAATCCCCTTAATGAACAGTCTTTTCCCATTCATTTACCATGTATCAATTCATTATCCACCTATCCATTCATTCTTTGATTCCTGTGTTGAGCAACTACCATGTTCCAGGCATTCTGCTAGGTGTTGGGTATAAAGAGATGAATATCCAGTGGTGGTGGTGGGAATACCACACAGAACACAATTAGAGTACAGAGGTAGCACCTGAATCCTAAAGATCAGCAAATAATAGATCACCTGGCAGGATTGGAGAAACAGGATGAGCTGTTAATTGATGAATAAGAGAAGTATTCATTCATACATTCATTCATTCAACAAATATGTGTTGGTTGCCTGCTAGATGCTAGGTGTTGGAATTATAGCAGTGAACAGTGAACAATATGGACAACAAGATCATTTGGTATATAGAAATCTGTTTTATTTCCAACCCTTGATCTAAATTGAATTGTAAGATTATGGATATGCTTTTGTAATCATACTTATATAAAACTCCCCTAAATATATGATGCCTAAGAGGTTTTCATTCATCTGCATGGGACTAGCCTTTCACTTTATGTGATAGACCTATGGTCCCCAACCCCAAGACCGTGGACTGGTACCAGTCTGTGGCCTGGTAGGAACCAGGCTTTACAGCAGGAGGTGAGTGGCAGGCGAGCAAGCAAATCATCTGTATTTACAGCTGCTCCCCATCGCTTACATCACCACCTGAGCTTCCCCTGCCCCAGTCCGTGGACAAATTGTCTTCCATGAAACTGGTCCCTGGTGACAAAAAGGTTGGGGACTGCTGTGATAGACAAATCAGACATTGGCTCTTCCCTTGCTTACTTTTAGTGTTTGGCGGTGATGCCCTTTTCTACTCTCTGCCCTACCTTCTCTACCCAACTATGACTTTGGAACATTTTCCCAGATCAGCACCTAGCTGGGTGTTTTTGTGTAAAGGATAACTACACAACCATAGATGGTTGTCTTGCCTCTTCCAAAATACTAAGGACTTTTGTGCTACTATAATGTGCACTGAATGACACATAGCCTTACAGATGTGTTCTAATTCATGTGTGTACCCTGCATTGCCTTTGAGATTGTCATCTTCTGTAGAGCAGGCCACAGCTTCTATTTGTTTTAGTTCCTTTTGCAGAGCCAGTGTAATATACTCTGATTGTATATCACACCCTCAAATACTGTTGACTTGCTCTGATTCTGAGCACCGGCCATAGCTTGGTCAAATGAACATGTCTGTTCAATTTCACATTTCTCAACAAATCCAAGCTCAAGGTTATTTTCCTCGCAATCAAACTACAAGGCCAATTTCCTACCAGTTTTTGACAAAGTCTTATGCTCTTTCTCAGATCTCCTGCCAGCAATTATCTTGCTTAGAAAATTGGAAAGCTTTATAAAGGGAGAATGGCAGGCACAAACACAGCAAGAGCAGAGCTGATAATAAGCCTTGGGGAGAAAGGCTCCCAGGAATCTTGGGTCCTATGGCAGACTGGTTGGAAGGATATTTTGGGCAGAGGGACATTTCAGGAGCCTTCACATTAACTAGTGGTTGCTTACTTCATTTGTGTATAAGACCATCTCTGTTTCCCTTTGCTGGGAAATCAACACAAATTGCTGTGACATATATACCCAAAAGAGAAGGGAGAAAATTCATTTTCCCCGACATCTCAAGGGAAGTCTGCCTCTACCTCACTTGGACTGCTTTATTCTCTTGGTTGAATTCAGGGCATGCTTCTCAAATATTGGTGTGTATCAAAATCATATGGGGCATTTATTAAAAATGCAGATTTCTGGACCTCACCAGAAGTTACACATTGTGTTGTAGTTTTGCCTCAGGGCTAAAAATGCAATTTAAAAAAGATTTTAAAGATGTTAAAATTTAACTCCATTTTTATTTCAGTTCATTTAAAAATATACAGGAATCTTCAAAATATGGAAGGAGTCCTCCCTCAACCTCTTGGAATCCCTGAAGCAGAAACAGTCCCCTCAATGAGTATTCCCATACCTTTCAATGCCCTTCCCTCTAACTAAATACATGTGTGCAATGTGGTCTGGTGGAGAGCCAATTCCCTGTCACAAAATAGTCAGCGATCCTCATCTCCTTCCTAAGGTTTTCAGGTAGTTAGAATTTACTGTTCCAATCATTCTAGGCCCTACTTGGAATTACTTTGAGATTGGTTTATCTAGCACAGAGCTTGTAACAACCTCAAGTGTACAAACTCAGCTGCAAAACATCAGGGCCAAAAAGAGAGCTCTCCCTCCAGCTCTAATTCACTGCCAATCCATTGCCCCCAAGACTCCCTTGCACCCTAGTACTAATGCCTCCCAAATAGCTCATTTAACCCTTCCCACACTGCAAGAGCCCCTTCAGTGGGTGTTACAAACAGGTCCTCCTCCCTACTGAACATGTACAGTGGTCTAGTGAGTGGCCATTATGTCTGTTTGTCCCTCACCCCCATCTTCAGGAATGAAATGGCTGCTAATCCTTCTCCCCAATTATGGTTGCTAGGTGGTTGGCATTACTGCTTTGACTATTCAAGGACTTGTTGTATGTTACTTTTTTACTGGTAGCCAGCTTCTAGCCCTTGTAACCACTTCATCTCTAGTATGCAAACTCAGGTGCTACACCTCAGGGCAAACTCATGCTCCAGCTCCATTTCAGCTCTCCTGTCCTCATGCTCCCAACTTCCCTCATGCTCCACTACTGACATCAACCAATATCCTGTCTCATTGCTTCACGAGAGATCCCAGCTATTTGCAGATGGGGAACAGAAAGCAGGGAAGGCATATTTGAGCTAGGCCTTGAAAGATAGGCAGGATATCTCTAAGCAGAAATGGAGAGAAAGAACCCTCCAGAAAGAGGCAACAGTATGAAAAGTCAGGAAGAGGATAGAGATTGAGCATGTCCTTTGAAGCCAAATGAACTAATCAGGATTTTTTTCCATCAGTGGTTTTCAAACTTCAGTGATTATCAGACTCACCTGGAGTGCTTGCCAAAATGCAGATTCCTGGGTCCCACTGCAGATCTACAAAAACTGATGCTCTGGGGGGGGGAGGCCCAAGAATCTTCATTGTTTAACAAGCTTCTTCGGGTGATTTTGATGCAGGTGGCTGGTGACCACACTTTCAAAAACATTAATTCAGGGATGGATTCTACTTGCTGCTCCAGATATATTCAGCAGGCCAAAGCAGTTAAGCAGCAGCTCTTCCTTCTTCCTACCTGTCTCTGTCTTCCCCTGCCCACCCTCCTTCCATCTCTCTGTTGATAGGACAGTGTAAAATAAGCAATAATTTGTGTATCCCTGGTGATCATGTTATCAGGCCATACAGCAAAATGAACAAAAACTAGCTTATCAGGCTACTATGGCAAGAAGATAATGGGGATAAAGAAAAACAAAGAATCAAAAAATGTAGTCTCCCCAGGCTTTCCTGGTGTGTGCACAATACAACCCAAAGAGATGACCTTCCAACTAATGAATGGGGAGGAGGAGTGGGGGTAAAAAGGATATTAGGTGGTTATTCAGGCATGGCACTCTCTGGTCTTTCTAATGGAAAGCCAGCAGACTGGCTTGCACCAGGAACCATAAAAAGTGTCAGAACAAAAGACAATTGCAAATTGACCAATGCATTAGGTTTCTGAGACTGCAGAAGGATCTCCCTTCTGTCTTCTAAAATGGTCCTGCAAGGTCCTCACAAGCATCACTGGATTTTATTTAGAGAGACTGTCACCGACCAAGAGCATTTAGTATATAGAACACATGTGCACTTATAAAAAATACACTCCATAAACAATGAACCTCAATTATCTTTCCCTCTCTGATTCCAAGGGACATGGCAGGAAAAGTGGCAAACAATTTGGTGATAACACTGGATCCCCAGGGTTCCCTCTTCTATGATTCACCTCTGACCCACTCTATTGCCTTTGAAGAAGTCATTTACTGAGAGTCAGAGTGAAATTTGGGCAGTTTTTAATTACTAATTTCTCATGAAATTAACCAGTAGGATTACAGGGCTTCTTTAGTCCCCCACAAACTCCTCCTTAGTCATCTTGCCAGTTTCGATTTTTATCCTTTTCTTGTCCTTCCTGTCCTACCACAAGGCAGGGTGGTGGTGGTGGTGGGGAAAGGGAAAAAAGAGCTCAAGGGAATTGGAGGCTGGAAATGTAGAAATGTGGTTCATTCCCAGTAGACACCATCTTTCTCTATTGTTATGGAAGGAAAGTGGGGCCTCAATGGAGTAGGACACAGTACAAGTAAGTGGGTTTTTTTTTTTTTTTTTTTTTTTTTTGAGACAGGGTCTTGCCCTGTAACCCAGACCGGAGTGCAGTGGCATCATCATGGCTCACTGCAACCTCAAACTCCTGGGCTCAAGTGATCCTCCTGCCTCAGCTTCCCGAGTAGCTGGGACTACAGGAACACGCCAGGACTCCCAGCTAATTTTTCTACTTTTTGTAGAGACGGGATCTTGCTCTTGCTCAGGCTGGTCTCGAACTCCTGGCCTGCTCTCGCCTTGGCCTCCCAAAGTGCTAGGATTACAGGTATGAACCACCACACTCTGCCGACACAAGTAAGTTTTGATTGATGGATAGGATGGAGGGAGAAGTGTGGAGCAGGATACCCTATGTAAAGTCAGAAAGAACAGCACCATAGAGGCCTCTGGTTAACCTAAAATATGTATATCATTGAGACTTGGGAATAAACCATGTTCCTTCCTTTAGGCCTCCAGTTTATTACTGCAAAAAAAAATACTCTTGTGATAGCTCAGGTGGTACTCAAAGGAAATAAGCTCCACCTTGGACTCCCAGGGCCTACTGAGCTCACATGGAAGAAGAATCCTCCCTACGTTCTTAGAAGGGGTGCTTGCCATCTGGATGGGGACTCTCTTTAGTGTTTTCTGGAGCTACTGTCCTCTCTACATAAGTGCTTTCTAACCAGTATCAAACAGATGGACCATAAAATGAAATGTCAAGTGTTTAACCTGTCAGCCTGCCAATGGGAAAGAGACACCAGACAGCTAGCACCTCACATTTGTCTAGAGCTTTATGCTTCTCCTAGCATGTTCACATACTTTCTTTCATCTGATTCTCACACCCACTCTGTGAAATTGGCAGGACACTGATTGTTACCTTGTATACACGTGGCCACTGAGGTCTGGAGAGAGAACTTCTCTAGGGTCACACATCTAGTTAGTGGTAAAGCAGATCTAGAATCTGAGTCTTCTAACACCTGCTCCCATGCACATCTTCTATTTACTTGCTTCACTTACTATCTATGGGGATAATGCCTGAATAGGAGTATCCCTCACAGGATTCAGTGTGATAATGGCTGGATAGCCCAGCCTCTCTTTAGCATCCTACTACACTCCACTCCCCATCAGAAGTGCCAGCTAGCCTGACCTTCTTGTGTCTTTGCTCCAAAACCCCTGTGCCTGTTTTTCATTGTCCTGCCAACACTTCTGAGCCTTGGTATGGGCACACCAATACCCACTGAATAAATGCTCCTTCTGCCCTCTTTCACATTCCCAGTGAAACTGCAACTCAAGGCTTGCAGAACCCCAGAACCTCCTTAGAATGACTGAAAGTATAAAGGCCTGGATAAAAGGAGATGGATTGGGGGAAATTTTTTTCCTTATATATTTTATTTGGTTTTTTCCTAGACAAAAACATAGAGCTGGCCTATTCTCATCTGTCAGTTCTCAGTTCAAATATCACTTTCTCAAAGAGACCTTCCCTGAGCAACCAATTTAAGGTGGGCTTCTCCATTACTCTATCTCACAGCACCCTGTTCTGTTCTCTCATCCCAATAATCACAAATAAATAGTTTTAATAGATTCATCTCTATTTGCTTATTCTCAGGCTATCCCACTACAAGCAAAGCCCATTGACATTAGGGACTTTTTCTTGTTCATTATTATAGTTCTAGAGCCCAGTCCTAGGGCCTGGCAGAAAGTAAGTGTACAGTCAGTTTTGTAGAAGGAAATACTTGAAGATCCAAAGGCAGATATGAAAGCAAGGGGAGCATCAGTAATACTACCTACCACGTTTCAAACATATCATCTTATTTAAACTTCATAACGGCTCGATGAGGCAGGTTCTATTACTGTCTCCTTTTTATGGCCTGGGAAACAGGCACACCAAAGTAAATAAACTTGTCTAAAGACACACAGCTAGAAACTGGTGGACCACAATTCAAACCTGGGTCTGGCTGACTCTAGAGCCCAAGTTCTTAACCACTAAAAATACTGTCTTTTTGGGAAGTGCACCAGGTATCACGAAGGTACCAGCAAAAGGTGCAGAAATGGAAACAGAGTCTGATGAGAGCTTTGAGATTTTGACGAAGAGATCCCTCTATACACTCAGCCAGGCCTTTGATTGTCCAGGTTTCTCTACTGCATGTGTTTCCTGCAGAAAAACCAGCTTTTTCTGCTTCAGAAGTAACATTTGCAGGGATCCGGCATTCATCTATACACTGCACAATTCTGTGAGCATCATTCACAGCAGCTGTAGCAGTCCTGAAGCCCACTGAACTGCTTGTTACCTTTTCTTGGGGTCTACAGAGATGTAAATTGAGCCCTTCAGTCAAGGAGGCACAGATCATTCTGCCTGCCTGTGTCTTTCAGTTGGGGAATAGGGGAACCTTTTCCTTTGGGAAGGCAGAAGCAATCATAAGGTGGTGAGAGTGGTGGTTTGCTGTGTTCAACCTTCAGTTTTCAGAAATAACTGTCACTAAGCCAATCAGAGCTTCCATTTTTGATCCTGGACAGAAGACAGAGGTATGTCTTATCACCTGAAACATGGGAAAATATACAGGCGTGTTCCCAGTTGGGATTGTCACTAGTCTTATGTACTCAGGTAGTCATAACATGTGTCTTCTAACTTCCTGCCTCGCATATCAAGAGCTTACTTTTAACCTCCCAGGCCATACTTCCATCTTCTAGATAGCTTTTAAACATCACCTCAGGTGTCACCGGACCTGAGTTCACCCTGACCGAATTCCTTGCACACAGCAGACTTACAAGTTCTTGTGGAAAGAATGAATGAACAAATGAACAAACTTGTAACCCCAGGCAAATCTCAATCTTTGGAAACCTGTTTCCTCATCTGTAACATGCAGATAATAGTGCCTACTTTCACAGAGCTCTTGTGAGGATCAAATAAGACAATGTATGCAAATGTGCTTTGGAAAGTATTAAAGCACTGTATTAACATATAATTATGAAATCCATCAAATCCATCATCTAGGTGCATTTTCTTTCAGTTAGAGAATTCCCTTACCCATTGCCATAGAAATTTATTGCTCTCCAAACAGTAAACACTTGCAATGGATATAAATCCACATTATTTATTTTTTTAACATGGTTGACAAACTATAGATCAGAGATTTCCCCAAGCTTCTCCCTATCAATTGGTGAAAAAGTATTTATTGAGTACCTACTATGTATCCCACATTTTACCAGGCACTGGGGTAATATAAAGAAAGCCTAAAGAAGAGTCCCTGTCTTCATGGAGCTTTAGTCTACAGAGGTTGAAGACAGACATATTTTGAAGCAACTAGAGTAGGAGTGGATAAAGTATGGCTTGCAGGCCAAATCTACGAGCTAAAAATGGTTTTCTACATTTTTAAATGGTTGAAAAAAATCAAAAGAATAATATCTTTGACATTTAAAAATTATATGAATTTCAAATTTCAGTGCCTGTAAAGTTTTATTGGCACATAGCCATGCCCATTCATTTATGTATTGTCTATGATTGCTTTTGTGTTATAACAGCAGAATTGGGTAGTTGAGACAGAGATCATATAGTCTCTCTACGCCCAGGAATTTTTAGGGCTAGGGCAATGGGAACTCTGATGGAGTTAGTCAAGAGGGTTCTAATCCTATTAGTACAAACCTTTAATAACTTGTGTTGATTTCCTAATGAATAAGGAGGCCTACAATACTTTCTTTTCTTTCACTCTAGGAGATTCCTGATATGCCACATTTATTAGGAGGGGCATTGAGATAAATACATTTCTTATCAAGTCTTCATGATTAGCCCACAATTTTATAGTTCCAGGAATTCTATAAGTTCAAATATCCAGGGAAAATTGGGAAAGAGAACAGATGAAAAAGCAAAATCCTACAAGGGAAAAAATGGGGTTAAAAAAAGAAATACAATGACTTTCCCCTACCATTTTTCCTCTTAGATTTTCTCTTTTAAACAAAAGCAGATTTACCCTGACAGCAGAGATAATACAATTCTGCTGTCAGATCGTAAGTAAAAGTCAGGGTAATACGCTGGGTTATAACCTTTGATACTCCTCTGGGTATTTTGACTTCTGTGTTGTAGCCAAAGGACATTTCCTGGCCCATTTTGCTTCCCACATTGAACCAGCCTATAGCACAGGGCTTCAGTGACCACAGGAAGAGAGAGAGGCCTTATTAATAACTCAGAACTGACATTCAGTTTTTAAACCTCAAGCTTCTCAGAAATTAAAGAATATTTGTATCACTTAGCTTTTGAGTCAACTGATTCCTGGCACCCAGATCAATGATTATGGGAATACGGCAAAAGCCAAGAAGAATCACACTCTCGGACAACACCTTTGGGCCATGGGCATTTGACTTGTGTATAAATGTTGTTTGTAGCCTATGATGGGAACACTCAGGGACCAAGCCTTAGGAAGGCTAGGTCTTCCACAAGGAACAATTTTTTCTGAACCTCAGGCTCTGAATTTTTTTGAAATACACTCATTTTTACCTCAGGAATGTCCACTGGTAATTTTTATTTTATGTAGAGGCTGAAGGCACCTTTGGCTTGGTGACTGTTGCACAAACCTGATCCTTTGCATATTGTGATGGTGACATTTTTCCTTCACTGCCTCCAATCTTTTTTCCTTGTTGGTATTTCCTCCCCAGTCTTCCTCAGGTACATTCCCCTCATGGTACCTCTCATTTGCTTGGCTTCATATGAAAACCTGATCTCAGTAAGGGATTGGACATACTCATTTACACTGAGTCTTAAGTGACCTACTCGCAGCTCAAAGCATATTTGCATTATAACTTGGGGACAAAATCTTAAGATGAGGAATTTCTGGATGACAGCAGGAGGATATCTGTAAACCCTCTAAAATTTTATCCTAAACTTTGTGTATGTTTCCTCATATGTACTTTTTTCTTATTCATATTAATCAGATTATCAAAGGAGTCCATGACCCAAAAATGGTTAAGGGAAGTCTTGCAAATAGTGAAATTTAAAATTGTAGTCCCTTGATTGTAGACTCCATGAGAACAGGGACTGAGTCTGTCTTGTTCACCTATCACCTATTGTATCCCCACTGCCAAGAATGTAGTGTGGCACATAGTAGTCTCTCAATAAATGTTCGTTAAGTTCATTTATTTATACCTCCAAGAAATATTTATTGTTAATTTGTTGTTAAGCGAATGAATGAAAAAGAAAAGAACATCAGCTAGCAGATGGGCAGAGGTATTCTTTGAGACTTTTCTGTCACTGGCATAGTTGGTCTTGTTTCTGTTTGAATTCCCAAGGTAATGTCTGCATGACAATTACTGATGTTTCTGATGAACATCTCAGGTGAATCTGGGATACAGAGGAGCAGCTCAGGCACCTTCCTATTTGGTTGCCCTTTGGCACAGGGAAAGAAAATCCACTTCCTTTCATTTGTCCTCTTTGCATTTCCACTCGCATCTTTGTCAGTCACCAGAGTCATTAGCAGGCAGCAGCAGGAATCAAAGGCTATTGCTGCTGTTGGAAGCAGAGGCTGCTGCTCAGCAGAGACCTGTTGAAGTACGCCCTGAGAATTTTGAGGCGAAGAGCTCTGGTCCCCGGCAGATGCAGGCTCTTAGCTCGCTGACAAAACCAGGAGCAGGTATTGATGCAGAATGACCAAGAAATCTGTTGCTGTCAGACCACCAGGGGGAGGGCCAGGCCAGGCCGGGATGCAGAGGTCTGTCCGAAAAGTCAGCCTTTGGTGCCCCCTGCAGTGTTTGCCGAGATAAATGCTCCTCCCTCCTCCCCCGAAGCTGTATGTTGTACAGTCCATTTGCTGGTATGGATATATTGTCAAGAGAGGCTTTAGGCATGCAAGAGCTGTCTAGGAAAGAACAGAGCTGAGATGTCCCAAGGCAGGATGTGTGAGTTGAATGAGCTTGGTAGTGCTGACCTATTTACTCTCTGTGGGTGCGGTGCTCTTAGGTGGGTTGTTCCACTGTTCATGTGGGGAGGCTGGGAGTATTAGGGGCAGAGTTGAGAAGAAACAGGATGTGTGAAGCCTGGCGGACACTCTAAAGGAGAAAAAGATAGCTAGTGGGTGTGTGGGGGGGAGTGGAGGATCTCAGCTTAGGAAATAGGGCATTTGGTCTCCAGAACCAAGGGAAAGGCTCCTTAGAGGATCCCTCCGGTTAGAACCCAGGGAACAGTCAATGAGTCAGTCAACCAAGTGGACAGGTGAAGCTGGGAAGTCTGAGGTTGGGTGGGGGACCGATGCCGCATGTGTATCAGGGCCTGGGAGATTGGGATGCAAGCAGGAAAGGAGGAAGTATGGTATTGTTGTTACTTTGGGTCAGACAAACCTTATTAAGAGTGTGTTCTTGGGCTAGTCACTTTAATCTCTGTGCCTCAGGTTCTTCACTTATAAAATGTAATTAATAATAGTACCTACTTCATAAGGTTGTTGTAAAGATTTAATAAGATAATATGCACAAAATTTTTGTCCAGTATTTGGCACATAATAAATGCTCAAGAAAAGGTAGTTGCTAATAACAGTTATAATGATAACAGATAGAAAGCACTTAGTCAATGCCTGGCATTTAATAAAGGCTTATCTATATGCCAGATATTCTTATTTATTGTATTACTATTACTGACTTCTGTAAGCCTTAGGGAACTGAGAAAGAGCTCAGCTTGGGCCTAGAGGAGGAGGCCCGGGGCTTCTCCAAGTCAGGCAGTTAGTCTGGGGTGCTGTGCTGAACCAAGTAGACAGCAGTATGAGGGTCTAGTCACTGAAATATTAAATACTGTTATATTAATACCCTAAATTTTTAGGGTTCTGCCTACTAATGGGGATGTGGGAAGCCACAAATCAGACCTCATCTCCTTTTATTATTTTTCTAAAGGCAGGCTCTGAACCTTGTCATGTAGCTCCTAGAGATATGACTCCTCTATATGCTTCTCCTCATTGCCAGGGCAAATTCTCTGTTGGGGAAGGGAGAACTTCATTGCCATTTGAACAGAGAGTTTCCTAAGGAATCAAAGGATGTAAGGCAGAAAGGAGTGAGGCTGGCCCCTACAGTCTTACTATCTCCAATAAACACCAGGCCAGTCCCCACTGGTGTGCAAGCTATTTCCTTGACAGAAATGAGATCTGAATCCCCTCTCCCACTTTTCTGTCTTTCAAAATTTGACTCATCCTTCAAGGCTTAGTTCCATTTATGCTTCCTAAATCTACCTCACAACAATCCAATCAGATAGATATTGGTTGAGATGCAGCCAGGAAAATGGAAATCACTCTAGGTCTTTCAAACCTAGGAGATTTAATACAAGGATTGGTTGCACAGATGATGGAAGAGCTGAGAAGCTAACCAGGGGACAGTGAGGCAACTCAGAGATTAGCAACAACAGGAAGCTCCTCTTATCTCTAGAGTTTGATGGACAACAGGAAGAGGTAGTGTTACCAAGCCCAGAGACTGGGGCTTTCTGGCAGGAGCTAGAGCCAAGATAGAGCTGCCATGAAAGAGCTGTGTCCAAGGAGGGAGGGGATGCTAGGTGGTAGTTGGAGGTGAGCCCCTGAGGAGATACAGCTGCTGCTGGAGGCACCACAATAAGTGAGTGAGGTTAGAGATGGGGAAGAAATATCTTACCTTCTGATTGGTCAAATCTGCCCAGAAGCCAAAGGGCAAGGGATTGTGGGGAATGTAGTTTTCTTGATATAGGAAATGGGTAGGGAATGGACCTGAAAGTAACCAGCAGATGAAAAGCCTAATTATCATTCCCATTTTACAGAGAAGTCAAATGAGGCAGAAAGAGGTCAAGTTGTCCAAAACCACACTAAGTGGCAGTCCTGGTTTCAAATCCAGACAGTCTGACTACTCTTGAGCCCATGCTGTCTGTAATCACTGCTACTATACTCATGATAATAGCGCTATTGTTATTTTACCTGTGTCAGACTTTTCCCTTTAAACTAGACTTCAGGCTTCCTAGAAGCATCAACTGTGTCTTTCCCTTTATATAATTTATAGCATCTAGCCCTTGTGTCTTTTACAGAACCTACCAGAAAATCTAAGTTGTTGATTGAAATGGGACTATCAGCAGGTTTTCATAGGTTCTACATTACCCAAAGGAGGGGGACACTATTAAAGTGTCCTGGGTAGTTCTGAATGTTTGCTTTCTCCTTAGTGAAATGTAGCAATTCCTGATCAGATTCCAGACAATGGTTTGGCAACAGGGAAAAGCACAAGCTGAGATGAGAAAAATAAATATCTAGATTTCTTGAGGGCATCCCAAAGGGAAGAGAAACAGTTATTAAAATGTGAAGTGGCTCTGCTCCAATGTCATAAAATTCCTACAGCTTGAATTGAGCGATTCCTTCATCTGAAAAGAGGTTATACTATTTTTCAGACTTATTATAGCTTCCATAGTTTGTACTGTTCAGTGGGACTGAAAGCTAGCAAGGTTTGTATGTTTCGTTCTGTTTTCTTAAGAAATAGCTCTTGGGAGCAGAAAAGCAGACAATGGTATGTTGGATGAAGCATCAGTGATTCCTATCCTGGAAGAAGTTAGGGCAGATATTGGGCCCTTTGTCCCTTCAGGATTGTAACAACCTCTTTCATCACTGGAACTGGTAGGACAAGGAGACTGAACATTTCAGAATTGTGATAAAACTAGGAAAGGAAGAAGGTGTTCTAGGGCCCTTGTAGTAAAAATGCATCTCAGGTGCTTTTTGCCCTTAAGGTAAGTGTCCATAGGATGGTAGAGGTTCTGTGTGTGGGTCCTGGGGTTAGACTACCTCAATTCAAATCCAGACTGTGCCACTTACTAGCATATGACCTTATCAGCATACTGGGAATAATATAGTATTATAGTATATTATCCTGCTTTTTCTCCTATCTCTCTGGCTATTCTTTCTCAGTCTCTTTAGGCAATCCTCATTTTTCCAACCTCTAAACATCAGAGTGCCCCAGGCTTCATTTTCAGGTCTCTCCTCTTTTCTCTCCACACTCACTCCCTTAGGGATCTCATCCAGTTCCATGACTTTAAATGCCATGCATATGCTGGTGACTCCCAAATCTCTATCTCTAGCTTGGACCTATCCTCTAGACCAGTAGACCACTGCCTACTCAGTGTCTCCACTCAAATGTCTAATAGGCATCTCCAACTCCACATGTCTAAAACTCAACTCTGGATCCATGCTCCCACCCCCCACCTCTTGAAAATGCTCCTTTCCTACTTTTCCCCTTCTCAGCAATGGGCAACTCCACCCTTCCAGTTACTCAGGCCAAAAATCCTTGGTGTCATCCTTGATTCCTCTCTTTTACTCACACCCCACATCTAATCTATCTTCAAAACATATCAGAATCTGACCACCTCTCATCACTGCCATCATGACCACCCTGGTTTAAGCCACCATCAGCTCTTGTCTGGGTTAATGCAATGGTCTCATAATTGGTCTCTCTGTCTTTGCCCCTACCCCACTCCAGTCTATTCTCAGTCAGACACAGCAAAATGCAAGTTAGATCATGTACCTCTTCTGCTCAAAACACTCCCACGGCTCCCCATCATTCTCAGAGTAAAAGCCCAAGTCCTTACAATGGTCCATGAGGCCATATGTGATCTGTTCCTCACCCTTATTACCTCTCTGACTTCATCTCCCACTTCCTTCTCCTTCGTTTACTCCATTCCAGTCATGCTGACCTTCACAAGGCTGAAGTCAAGGTGTCAGCGAGGCTGAGCTCTTATCTGGAGGCTCTGGAGAAAAATCTGCTTCCAAGTTCATCTATGTTGTTTACAGAATTCATTTCTATAGTGAGAGCTGGGGGGGCCCTCTCATCTTTTAGAAACTGCCTGCATTTCTTACCACTTGGCCTTTTCCATCTTCAAGCCAGCAATGGCACATCAAATCTTCTTTGTGCTTCAGATGGTTGATGTCCTCTTCTGCTACCAGTTGGAGAAAACTCTGCTTTTAAAGGACTCATGTGATTAGATTAGGTCCACCTAGATAATCTCCCTGAGTAGTAACCTTAATTACATCTGCAAAATCCCTTTGGCCACGTGATGTAACATAATCACAAGTGCGATACCTCATCATATTCATAGTCTTGATGATTAGGGTGTGAAATCTGGGGTGAGCATTTTAGGGTTCTGCCTATTAAAGTGATATTCAGACTGTTTAAGAAACCAATCAGTCCAGATGTAGGCCAGCTATAGTACTGGAGCAGAGTCCTGGATACTACCTGCTCTTCCTAATTATGAGGATTTACTGGATTGTGAGGAGGTCTGGGGGTGTCCCAGAGGGAACAGCTGGAATGGCAGCTATTTACCAACTGACATGGAAATATTTCAGTATTTTAATAACTGAGTAGCCATATTAGTGCATAGCAGTTGGCTATTAGTCCTGATTAGAGGGTTAAAAATCATGGTGTAGTGTGTGAATTGCTGCTTTGAGAGTCTGAGGTTGGTCCTGGATGACTGGGGGTGGGCAAGGAGACCACCTTCCCTGCTTGGCACTTCAGTGGTGTGCAACAGCTCTCTCTAGCCTTGCCTACTATCTTTGCAGTGCCACATTTGTTCAGATGAATGTCTTCATTTGCATGGCTGTCTTTTGCAGTGGGAAAGTCCATCCATCATCTGAACTTCCAAATGCTGCCACCCTCAAGGAGACAACCGATCCTATGTATCTGGGCTCTCCCCAAGCCACCCAGCAGCTGTGGCTCAGTGAGGCAAGCGCTGTTTACTTATTCTCAGCATTAGAGTGAATATTCCACAGTAGCCAAAGAAACCAAGGGTTCTTATTAACTTGCTAAATGAGGCTTTATCATAGACCATCATGAGGCCCATATTTTGTGATGACTGGTCTCATGCAACAGAGATGTTCCTTGTAGGTGGGGTAGGAGGTAGGAATAGGGCTTAAGGTAAATGAAATTTGTGAGACTGGTCTATCTCTCCCACCTGATATTTTTTAATGGATGCATCTTATTAAAATGGCTTAAAAAGCAGCTTTTCTTGTGCATACACATCAAGAACAGCAGTGACAAGGTGGCTGTGTTGAAAGAAGTGTCACTGAGGGTAATAAGCAGCTTGAGGGAGATATAAGGATAAAGGTAATTTCTAATAATAATATACGGCTAGCTTCACCTGCTGATGCTGGCTCAGACTACAGAGCACAGGCCTGGAGTGATCCCTGCTTCACCATATCTTGAGGATAACTCTATACACTACAAAGGTGGAGCCTCCTCTGACATAGAAATACAGATTGCTGTAGAGCCATATATCCACATCACCAGCAGCTCTGAATCCTGCATGGATCATTGAGAAAGAGCTCAACCCTTCAAGGGATTGCTATTACTTGGTGATCTTGAGCCCTGTCCTAGAATATACACTGAATAGATTCACAGTGAAGCACATTGACAACTGAATCTCTACATAGACTGAGCCAACCTATGATACCTTTTGAAGTAGGAGAAATTTGTCTTCCCCTTCTGTAACCTCCCCCCACCCCATATTAGGGCCCTTCTAAAAACTGCATTGACTACTGAAGTAGAAATGTTGCAAATGGAATTAAACCTACTTTCTGGTCTTTACCACTTAAGAAGATCCATATATTTTTGGAATCAGGTTGCCCAATGTCGGGATCCCACTGGATACATTTCCAAATGGTAAAAACATGCTCCCAGGGGATCTGAAAACAGCAGGTACTATTCAGAATGGTTGGCCATGACTCCAGATGTGTGAGATGGTATAGACCCCACTCAAGCCATCTACCCCAGGCTCCCTCCCAAGCCAAGGTGTTTTCTTCAGGTGCAGCAGTAGCTGGCATTAAAACAAAACCTACTACCAGCAGGTGGTGACAGGAGAGCTGGAGTTGATTATTTCCACCCTTCCTAGAAAATGTCACTGAGCTCAGTGGGAAACACCACAGCCCTGCATTAGGTGACAAGAAAATATCTCTCTTTTTTACTGTCACAAGGAACACTCAGCTGCCAGACACCCAGTGGGAAAACTACAAATGCTTTAGCGTGAATATTGTCATCTTTGGCAGGGGTAGAGGATAGGATGCCAGGCACAGGGGGTGGAAAAGTCAACTCCTGAGATTCCATGCCTGCCATCGCCCCCTTATAGATTGTTTCAGAATTCTTGGTCTAGTTGGGTTTGAATGAGAGAGAGAGAGAGAGTGGGGGAGTGGGGGAGAGAGAGAGAGGTTGAGAATATGAAACTGAATTATATTCCATTTCAAATGCAACAGATGAACAGAATTTCAGAGCTAGCACGGACCTTGCGTGCCTATCCTGTTCATCTGTAGACACCCAGACTCACAGGATATCAGAGCTTACAAAGATATTAAAGATCATTGATTTCAATTCCCTCACTTTTTGGATGAAGAAACTGAGGCCCAAGAAGGGAAAGTAAGTCACTTAAGGTCATTCAGTTATAAATGACAGAACCTGGACTAAGAGTCCCTGGTTTTTAAACTCCTAACATTTTTTCACTATAGTCCCCTCCCTTCTCTACCACCTAAATACCTAATATTTAAACCATCCTAATAGACAATTTTATATCCTAGTTTTTTTTAATATCCTAGTTTTTTAAACTCTCCAATGACAGAAATTCTACTAACTCATCTGTGAGAATATATTTCATTGCCATTTATAGTTAGGAAGTTCTTCCAAACAGGTAACTCAAAAGTCTCCTGCTGCAATATACATCTGTTCCTTTTTGGTCTGTCCTTAGTGGAGACGGATCACAGATGTTCACTATTACCAATAATATTTAAGACATGTGTGTGTATGTATGTGCATGTGTGTGTATGTATATGTAACCAATAATTCAAGCTTCTTTTCTATAGCTTAAATGACTCCTCAGTGGCAAACCAAATATGAGAAATAGCATCTAGGAAGGAAAACAAGACTTGGGTGTTTTGATTCTACGCCTCCTGTGCCACAGCAAAAACTTTCAACAGACTGATCCAGAGGGGGTGATCTAGCATTGTATTAGGAACTAAACATCCAAATTCACTGATACCCAACTAAACAGGACCTCAAATAACCAGAACTCCTTTGCTAATACTCCATTTCTAGAAACAATAGACAAATTATAAGAAAATATGCTAAGGTTAGATATTTACTTTGGCATCAACAACCAGGGCAGGGTCTGAACTGATTCCATACCCAATACCTTTACCATTTCTAGTCTAGGGTAATAAACAATGCTGATCTAAATGGTAACATGATGGTCAAAAAAGCATTCAACAGTGGACACTACTTAAGAGTGTCTCATAGTGGAGTGCAGTTACTCATATATACTTCTCAAAAAATAGCTACTTTTTCTCTGAGAAGGTCATCCTTGTCGATAGAATTTTCAGTTTTGGGAGGGAGATGTTTGCAGCAAAGAGGGAGATAGGGCTCTCCTGCCTAGAAAACCAGATCAGCCGGATTAACCCTGGAGATCAGTGAGGTGGTATGTTGTAGCCAAATTGTGCTCAAACCCCTGAATTTTCCTTATCGAGGCAAGAAGATGGATTCAGAAATTTAAAAATATTTTAAACAGTAGCCAGAAAGGCTTACTAACTAGAACAACCTATTCTAGATGACAAAATTCAGTAGAGTCCAAACAGAACTGCCTTGGAAAGAGAGAATTCAGTCTAACAACTGGGAAAGCTATTATAAATTAATTGAGGCAGACCGACTCTTTCATTGAGCTTCCTTCCAATGGGCTCCATGCCAGTGTGACACCTCCTGTAACCCAAGTAAACACCCTTGTAAAGCAAAGCCACTCACGGCAATAAGCTGGTAGGAGTTGTTCATCATGGCAATCAGCATGTTCAGCAGCACTACCAGGGAGATGACGTTGTACGTCCCAAACATGGTGGCTCCCACAAACTCGGTGAACTCGTGTCTGGCTTTCACATTGGTTACATATAGATTTAAAAGGCCAAATACAGACCAGAAGAGTGACTGAAGGGTCTCAAAGAGCCTAAAAGAGATCAAAGAAAGAACAGGTTAGTTAATTCTCTAGGAAGAGCAAGAAAGGAGAGAAAACATAAGGTGGTCTGCTTAATAAGGGGGCTGCCAGACTTGCAACAGGTAGACTGATGATCTCCCATACTGTGGTTTCTTCCCTAACACAAACCAGCCAGGTCAGTTTATTTATTTGTTCCCAGTTCTATGTCTTCTACTTTGCTTTTCTACCTGGAATTCCATCTCTCTCTTCTCAGCCTATGCATAGCCTAAAAATTTTCAAGGCTTATTTCAAGAGCTACTTCCTCTATCAAATTTTCTCTTTCATCTTCAGACCATGTGATTTACCATCTTTCTAATTATGCAGAGGCAGTAAATGCAGTGGTTAAGAATATGGTGATTGAGTTAGATTGCACTGGGTTAGAATCCCAGCTCTGACACTTGCTAGCTGGGTGAATGTGAGAGCAAGTTACCACTTCTGATACTTCTTTTGTGGCTCTCACAGGGCCCAGATGGTGATAAGCTCTGTGGAGGAGCTTGAGGATTCTCAAATTAACATTTTCTATAGATTGCTATTAATATTTATTAACCAACTATTATTGAGAACTTACTATATATCAGCATAAAGTTTTAAGCACTTTTACATACATTATCATTGTGATCCTTATAAACTTTATTGTTGCTAATGAGGAAGCTGATGTTCAGAGATTGAATGACAGTCCCAAGGACACCCAGCTAGTAAGTGCTGAGCCAGAATTCAAATCCAGGTCTGTCTGACCTCCCAAAACCACTGCATTAGTCTGTATTATTTGATGGCTTCACAAACTATTGTTTCCTTTCATAGTCTCTACATCCAAACATGTAACTACAATAATATGCTTTTGGTGTCTACAGTTTCTTTTGCCTTATAGTCAGAAATCTGCATACAGCAATAAAATGCCTCCAGCTCATGGGTGGCACAGATCAACCATTTCCCAAACCCTTGGAAGCCATGTAGAACATAAGAAATGCTACGCTAAGAATGGATGCACTCTTCCAATTTGCTTGAAATGTGTTGTTCTTGAGGAGCCTGATGTATTTTGAGAGGGTTAGGGATTTGTTCTTGGAGGTGAGTGGTAAGTGTTTTAAAAGTCCCTCTGTCTGGGAATGGTCTTTCCCCAGATTTTTGCATGGCTGTCTTCTTATTATCAAGGTCTCAGCTCAAATGTCACTTCCCAGAGAGGATTTCCTTGGTTGCTCTACCTAAAGTAGCTTCATCAGTTATTCTCTATCCCATTGTCTTGTTTAATTTCCTTTGTAGCACTTGAAACTTCCTAAAATTATATTAAGTAATTTTTGTTTTAAATGGTTATTTTCTGTTCCTCTCCACTGGAATGTAAGCTTTATGAGGGCAGAGACACACAGCTACTATGTACCTGGCACATACTAGGTACGCAATAATATTTGTTGAATAAATGAATGAATGCATGTTAACTATTACTATTACTGTTATTAAAGTAGAGAAAATTTGAATCCCATTGACAATTGCACAGTCAGTGGGCTGCACAGTGGGGGCTATTTCATTTTGACGAAGGCTGTGCTCTGCACTGGCCTGACTGTCAGGGAGCCCCCTTCAGGGCTGCCTGGGCATCATGCACATGGTCCTTCTCAACTTGTTAAATGGCTCTTCCCTGATCATCATAAATAACTTCCACGATCCCTTCAACATCACATTGCTTGTGAACTAGCCTACAAGGAAGAAATTTGGTTTTTATTTGATGAAAGTAAGTGTCAGTTGATGAAGCATTTGAGAATCAACAGTAAGATGAGAATCTGGAGTTCAGGGGCCAGGGCACAAGAACCAGAAAATATGGTAAATTGGACCTATCACAGGATCTAAATTTCCAGGAGACTCCACCAGTCAAGACCAGGCAATGCAATGCATCACAGAGCCAGGCAGAGGGTCAAAATATAGGGAAGATATGGGGTTCAGGAATCTGGTCTTGCTAGGAGGGCATGGTCAGGACCTGGTGATGTCCATTAGATATCGGAAGTCAGGGCAGGCAGGAGGCCAGCAATGGCACAAGCAGCTGGGTAACAGAAGGTGGGGCAGATGCAGTTCAGAATAAAAGAAAGCAGCTGCAGTAAATAGGAATGACAGTCTGAGAAACCAGAGTTCCTGGAAGCTGAATGACCTCAAACATAAATGCCTTCAATAAGTGTTTGTTGATTGCTTGACAGACAATAATAAGACCAAAAACCAGGGCAAGTATGTCATTAATATTCATTGGCCTTACTGAATTGGTTGCTTCTCCTGAATGGATGATGTTACACTCCCTCACCTCCACCCCCACAACAATTAAAATTGCAATGGTTTATGTTTGAGTGTAGAGTTTATTGCTAGTTTTTCCACTGACTGATACAAAGATTCCCTAAAAGTGAAAGTCTGGGCATTTAAAATCTTCCCTCAACTGTGGTGATATTCTAGTCGGGGAGACCCTATGGATAAAATTGTACAAGAGGGGAAAAGCATGGGGGTGGGGCCAGGGAAGATCATTCCTCAACTTTGGTGGTTGGTAGTGAGAATGCCCTCAACATGTTACACAAAATGTCATAATATGGTCTGGTCACGAGGAGAAGCTGGCCTGCTGAAAGGCATGCCCAGGTAAAATGGACTGGCATGTGCGATGGATAAGAATATTCTGGTGAGACAGCTGTAGGAAGCTCTGAGGCTTCTATAGTCAGTTGAATTCACAGGGACAGAGCCACCAGCTGGGTCCATAATAAAGTCATCACAAGGATGGAAAGATTTGTTGACCAAACCCTAGAATCCTAACAACAAAGGAATATCTTTTCAATTTTAAAGGGGATGGTTGTAGAAAAAAACAACCAGTACATTTTTATTTAGCAGAGAGTAAACAAACATATGGAACTTGCTAGCTCAAGAAAGGGCACAGACTGAAGATACAAAGATTCAAGAAGACTTGGTGTTAAATATATGGAAGACAAATCCATACCAGGTGGTTAAGGGGGAACTTTGACATGTTGGGAGCCATCTGCAAATAGATCACAAAACTAAGAGGAGTACAGTAGAATAGAGATGGAACTGCAGTCCTCTGGACATTTGCTGAAAGTCTCATCTTTGAGATGAGGAATTAATCTTTCAAAAGGTAGAAAGAGGATGGAGAGGATTTACCCCGCTGGACCTAATTCAGACCAGCAAAGAACGGGAAGGTGAGCTAGAAGAGAAAGGCTCCTTGGGAGAAAGCAGTGACACCATCCTGTATTTCACAACTTGTGTTTTGATAGCCCAAACAGAGGCCCCTGATTGGCCCTGTGGCCTCATCTTACCCATTCTGCAGTTTCCTGGACCTGCTATTTCTCATCTCACATGCCTTCAACAAGCTTCTAGCTCTGGATGGAATGTACCTGCCCTGACCTGAACCTCTAGCCTCTATTTCTGTCCTGTTTCCCTTTCTGCTCAACTCTGGTTTGACCTTAGAGGTTCAGCTGACGCACCACCTCTTCTAGAAGCCTGCCTTAATTCCTTTCCTACAAGGTTGGATTAGATGCTCCTCTTTTGTGCTCCGAAAGCACCCTATCCTTGTTCCACAAAGGTGCATATCACACTGAGGAGGAAATAGAGGGGAGTGGCTAAGAGCAAACTTTAGACCCCTCCACTTATTAACTACATGACTCTGGGAAAGTCACATAGCCTCTTTAAACTTCAAGTTTCCTCATCTCAAAAATGTTTATTAGTAATAAAAATACTAATTGCTATGCATATACAGTTGTCCCTTGGTATCCATGAGGTTTGGTTCCAGGACCAGCCCCCCATACCAAAATCCATGGATGCTCAAGTCCCTTATATAAAATGACATAGTATTTGCATATAACCTATGCATACCCTCCTGTATACAGGCAGCCCGCAGGTTACAGATGAGCTATGTTCCTGAGAACGTTTTTAGGTCAGATTTGTCTGTAACTTGGATCCCTGATGAACAGCGCATATACAATAATGATAATAATAATAATAACAATACTATAATGTCTCATATGTGGTAATAATACCATGTAATACTGTAATAATAATAATAATACCCCTGTACTGTAATAATAAGTTACAGAAGCTATTGTGCTCTTTCTTTTAATTCTAACAAACAGAACATAAAAACAAACTCATACAAAAAGTTTAGATAGGAGATAGGAAAAATTTCAGAAAAGATTATTAAAAGTTAACATTCACCTAATGTTGCATCAATGCTAGGCTAATAGGAATGTTACGTTTATTTTGATCTTCTAACCAAATCAATAATAACCTTTCCATTTCAATAACTAATCCACTATGCTGCTTAGTAATAATTGATGCTTTCATTGGAGCACTACCTTTCACATGTCTATTATTCTCACTTTATCCTTTATAATTGTTCTGATAGTAGAGCGACTGAAGCCTAATGCTTTCCCAGTGAATGATGGTGTTTGGCCTTTCTCTGAATGCTTAATTATTTCTACTTTTGTTTCCATTGTGATCACCTTTCTCTTTGCTGCAGGCTCACCTGGACTTGCAGTAGACTTTCGCTTTGGAGGCATGGTCATAAGGGTAAACACAGACTCACAAAATCGAATAAAAAAGTTAAGACGAAAGTGATGCTGTGTGTAAGCGACCATATAAACAATGAGACTAGCTGCTAGTGTAAAGATGCTGCACCAACGAACCACTTACCCCATGTGGGTTTGTTTACATGCACGGAAGCAACTAGTTCCTGAATTATTAATTTAATTATTTAATTATAATTATCCTTATGGGGAGCCTTGGGAGCCCATTCGTAAGTATGGAACTCGGTAAGTTGGGTTGTTGGCAAACCCCAGGACTGCCTGTACTTTAAATCATCTCTAGATTATTTATAATATCTAATACAATGTAAATGCTATGTAAATAGTTGTTATACTGTATTGTTTAGGAAATAATGACTAGAAAAAACGTCTGTACATATTCAGTACAGACTACCCTTTTTAAAAAAAGTATTTTTGATCCATGGTTGGTTGAATCCACTGATATGGAACCCATGGATATGGAGGGCCTACTGTATTATAATATTTGATTTTAATCCTATAGTGGTAGCTACTATTATTCTTCTGTTTTTCAGATGAGAAACTGAGGCTCAGAGTGGTCACACAGGCAGGAAGTGGCAGAGGTAGGATTTGTACCCAGCTCTTTTGACTCTGGAGCCCACACACTTACTCCATCACCTAAGATACTGCATGTAAAAGTGCTTGGCATATGGTAAGCATTGAAAATGGCAGCTATTTTAATTGTTTACTTGTGTTCTCCATTAGACTATGAGCTTCTTGAGGGTAAGGATGCCTTCTTTTTCAGTATCCTTATCACTTGGTACATAGGAGTTGCTGAAGAAATGTTTGTTGAATAAATCTATAAAAGATGACCAGAGAAACACATAACCAAGGAAAGTACAAATGAGTGGCACTATCCAGTGATAACAGCAGCAGGAAGGAAAATGAACTGAAATTAGGGGGAAAAGCTGGAGATGGCCAATACAGACCTTTATAACCTTATTAGAGCAAAAACAAGAGCCTTTGATGGGAACTATATATCTGTGTGAATAGGATGGGAAAATATTGGCTGAATGATGGGTAGAGGAATCACTGCTGGTTAAGTAGGAGTAGCTGCAAATGAATGGTAATAGTGTGGAAGGAGGTCGCAGTGGCCTGCTAGGTCGTGGCTCTGTCCTATTTAGCTTTACATGTATTTAAGATTATTGCAGCTTCATGCAACAAATCTTACATAACTTTACAAAACCAGTCTTACACGTGTATCCCGGGATAAAAGAGCAGACTGGATTGAAAGGTCTGGATTGAAATCCTAACTCTGCCACTTACCATCTACGCATCTGGGGGCAGCCTGCTTAACTGTTTTGTATCCTAGTCTCCCCAAATGTAAAATGGGTAATAACAGTAGTGTCTACCTCATAGCCTGGTAGTGAGGATTAAGTGAGTTAATTCATGTAAAGCTGATTTGTAATAGTGCTTGGCCCTGGCACTAAGTAAATATTAGTTATTTTTATTACTATTGTTAAATTTTCCACCTTGTTGTTTTGCATACCTTTATTGTCTTTATAGATTGTTATTTGTTTGGATAGCTAGTTGTACATAGTTGCAATCATAGTACATACAATTTTGTGTTTGTAAAAATTACACACTTGGGGTATAGACACTTCTTTTTGTGTATACAGTCTTCATGTGTATCATTTTAATAGCTGCCCAATGTTCCACCCAGCGAATACCAAGCCTGCCTGACAGCCTTATCGATGCTTTGGATGAGCATCCATGGCTTCTCAGATCCTCAGATGACACATACTGGGAGGGATAGCTAATAAATTGGGTGACAGGATAAAGATTCAGAAAGATTTCAACAGCGTGGAGCAATGAGGTGGAACTAATGAGATGAAGTATAATAGGGATCAATTTAGAGCTTTGCTGTCAAGCCATGTGCCCAAGCACAGGATGAGAAAGGTAGGAGAAAGACCAAGGATTTTTGCTGAAAGCAAGCTCAAAGTGGATCAGCAGAGTGACAGCTGGCCAGATACTTCAGTTATCCTAAGGGGAAAGAAGCAGAAGTAGATCATCATCTGTAATTAAAGATAAGATTGCTCCAGGCCCATGCATGTTGTTGCAAATGGCTTGCATGTAAAACTGGTGAAATCTGAATAAGGTCACTGGATTTACCAACGTTGATTTCTTGGTTGTGACATTATACTATAATTATGTAAGATATTACCACTGGGGAAAATCAGGTGATGGGATTACAGGTTTCTCTCTGTATTATTTCTCACAATTACAATGTAAATCTCCAATTATCTCCAAATAAAAAGCTTTAAAAAAGATAGAACTGCTGCTGGACTTCATTCTTTCATGCAATTGTTCAGTAGGCATGTTGAGCACCTTTATGTCTTAGGCTCCTCTATGGTGAGTGCAAAGCTTACTAAGATGGGAGTCTTAGTCTGGTGGGAGAGAGAGACACAAATGACTAAAATACAACTGGTTATGTAATGTAATGGAGATGTGCTTAGAATGCCATGGGAAACACAGAAGAAGCCTGCAGCTGACAGTGGGGTTGGAGTGGGTAAGAAAGGCTTTAGAGCAGGTAGCACCTTGGCAGAAGCTAGGAGGATGGGTAAGAGTTTGCCAGGCTGGCTAGGTGGGGAAGGGCATTCCAGGCAGAGGGAATAGCATGTGATGTATAAAGGTCTATAGGGCTGAGATGCTCTCCTGTAGCTGAGGAACAGCAAAATGTTGACTACAGAGGGAGGAGTGAAAGCCTGGAGAGACAAGGGCCAGATTACCAAGGCCCTGTGTGTTATAGTAAAGAGGCTGGATTTTATGGAGACGATTCAGATACCCTGGCAGGCATGAAGCCAGGAAGTGATAGGATGAAACTGGTATTTAGAAAGAAACTTCCATGTGGAAGGTGGGAGGTTGTTTGGAGAGGAGACAAGACTGGGGGCAGGGAGACCAGTTAAGAAGCTGTTACAGTAGTTCCTGGGAGAGATGATTTAGGCCTGAACTGCGACAGTGGGGGGCGGGGGCGGTGTGTAGGATGGATTCAAGAGATATTTAGGAAGTAGAACTGACAAGGCTGAGTGAGACATTAGATGTGTTTCATGAGGGAAAGGGTAAGAGTCCTAGATGACTCCTGGGATTCTGGCTGGTATCATTTAATGAAATGAGGAATTAAAGGGGAAATAGGTCGGGGTGAAAATGTGGAGATAAGGAATTTAATTGTAGACATTCTGTGTTTGAGGGGCCTGTGGAACAGCCAAGTGTGTTCAGGAGGCATCTGCAGGTAAGGGCTGGACCAAGTTAGCTTCTTGCCACTTCTACCCTTTTTCTCTCACAAGTCCTGTGCCCTCAGAATTGTGATGCCTTCCTAATTGCTTCTCTCGACAGCAGATGAAGGCCATACTCCCAGTATGGAATACTGAACTCAAATCACCAACAGTGCTGTCATGTAGTTGTCAGCAAGGACAATGCGTTCCCCTTAAATTGTATGCCTAGGGAAAAAAGATATTTTTTTTCTTTTTTAAGTGGAAGAATAGCAATGACATCTCTGGAGAATTAGAGAGAGAAAGATGATAACAAGCAGGTACCAAACTTTCCACCGATATATAAACAAGCTCGCTTTCCCCTTCTCTAAAGCCTAAGTCTTTCTGATGCTCTGGCTGAGTAACATGTTTTTTAATGGGTATTATAAATGCCTGAGTTGGGGTGTTTAAAAGAAAACATAAATCTGAGTCAGGCTTCTATAGAGGAAAAAAAAAATCAACTGATAGAGGGAAAGTTGAGGTCACATTACTGCAGATGTGGCCCCAGCACAACACTTCTTCATACCTCACACCCCAAGATATAATTTTGTATATGACAGGTGCCCATTCTTGTCAATTGTCCCTGCTGGGCAAGTGATGGGAGCAAAATGTCAGTTGGCAACAGGGGTGTTAATAATCACTAAAAACTTGCAAGGAGGCATTTCATAAACATTCTTTGCTTTTGGTCAAGCAAAGACTCCCCCCCCTTTCTCCCCCTGGCCTTTGTTATTGAACACATTTCTAGAATGTCTGAGTCCACTGAACTGCCTTAGTTTATGGAGTTAAAGGAAAACACTGTATCTTAGTTTAGTGACTAAGAACCTTGCATGACCTTGGGGTCATTGCTGTGAATACCAGTGATGAGTTGCACTCTCCAGAAGTAGGGGTGGAGTTGGACAAGATGTAGGACACTGAGTCCAGGGCAGCTGCAATTGTACATTTTGCTTAACAAATTGTCCGACATGTGCTTATTTTCTTTCTCTTGTCTATTTCCCCTAACATTGATTTGTAAGAAAATGAAAGCTATTCTAAAGGGTTTGAAGGTCCCAAAAAAGTAGGTCTTAATGGTACTAAGAAAAAGCACAGGAGTTCCCTGCGTTCAGAGGCAGTGGACTCATGGACAAAGAGTCATGAGCTGTGTCTGAGTCCCTAGAAGGAATAGAATCAGTGCTTGGTGCCGCTTGGCCCACTTGAAACCTTAAATTAATCTAGCAGGTAAGCTGACTCTAATCCTACCTTCCGCTTGTCCCCTCTCTAGTTTATTCCTGTGCATGAGAGTGCATCCTTCCTTGTTCTTTGGCCTTGATTCAGAATACTTAAGTTAGCTTTGGTAGCCACTTGTTTAAAGGACCAGCCTTGCTATTTCATATCCTTGGTGGGTGCCACTTTTTTGAGTGAGGAATTATCTACCCCATCCCCGTCAATTCTTTTAAAAATATGGAATGCTATCAACATGGTTCAGAAACAGCTCTTTAGATGACTTCCTGGGAGCCCATGTGTGTTTGTTTCTTTCCTCCCTCACCTAACTTCACTTCCTCTCCTAATTCCCTGTAGTGAGAGAAGGACCTTCCTCCACCTCAGATCCTTTGCGTGGATCCATAGTGAGCTTTACCTGCATTGTCAAGAGGCAGTGACAAAGCTGTGGGCTGAAAATAGGGCAAAAAAGAAGGCAGAAGGAAAGGCAAAAGAGGAGAGGGGGTGTCTTACGTGGAGAAGGCATTGTTCTGTTTCTCACATCGGATCCCCTTGCAGTTGTTAGGCTCATCGATAGCTCTGGTCTCATAATAAAAGTAAAGCTGGTTCAGTCCATTGGCAAAAGCCAGCAGTACCAGGCAGTAGATAAAGAGGAATTTGAGGATATCAAGCAGCATGCGCCCCAAAGAGATCTGCAGAGGCCCTAAGTGGGAGTTGGCTGTGAACAGGGATATGAGACGCAATGAACTTAAAATGTTGGATATGGCGAAGAGCGCTTCTGCAATCAGGGTCGGGTGCCACATTTCCCATTCCTCCCTTGGACGAGAACCATTATACTGAAAGAAACAAGTGCACAAGATGAGAGAGAGAGAGAGAGAGAGGGAAAATGAGCATCTATGACATTTTCCCCTTTTTCCTCCCTTCCATACCCAAATAAAGCCACCAAAATATGCATCAAGCATTCATTTATACAACAACCCCATACATGGCACTGTTTGTCTTTTTTCCCCCATCCAATTAATACATGATGCTAATAACTCTCTTCCTCCCACGCTCATCCAAATATATACCCAGCATATACACATAGAAGAATGAATTTCAGTGCAATCATCTGGAGCAACCACCTGTGGTTTATCAACAGAGATTTTCTGTGGGTTTACCACATTATTGGGGAGTGTCACTGAAATGCACTGTGAAATGTGAGCCACTGGTATGTCCAAGTTAGTGGGGAAAAATCACCCTTCTTCCTAAATATTTCAAATCATGTCTACTTCCTTAATCCCCCATTGGATTCTGAGTACCATAGACTACTTGTAGTTACTAAAGGACAAGGGGTAGATGCAGCCTCCTTGATATGCAGGGTTCATTTTCTCTCCCCTGCTGACTATAGTTTGGGGCTGATAGAACACCCTTAGGGACCCATTCATTAGAGCTTTCTGCTGAATTTTTAGCAGTCTGCAATGTATTTTACACTATTGCAAATGGCATGTCAACCTTTCAGGTAGTGAATTTAGTACTGCCCCACACAGTGGCATATGGATATATTTTACTGTTTCTTTGACAACCCTACAAGTTAGAATGTCTTTCTAGCACAAATGATGAGCCAGGGGGTTGAAGGAGGGGAAGATCCAATATTTATTGGGTTGGTTACCCATTTTTCAGCCCTATCCCAGGCTTCCAACTCCTGGAACAATGAGGGTAGCTTTGTAGAAAGATGACTTCATTGTGAGATCTAAGCTCCAATTTGGGCACCGCCACTTAAAACTGCTTGTATCTTTTAATTTCACCATAAAATGAGGATAATGCCTACTCCTACCCACTGCACATGTTTGTGATTCTGCATGCCTATGTGAAAGTCTGTGTACGCCACAAGGGGAGATGCTATGGAAATACAAGGAACTACTTATTACCTTCCCCAGGACACAAGTATATTTTGCCTGGGATTCAATTTGAAGCATATTGCCTTGAGCTCGCATCTAAATATCACAGTTTCTTAGGACTCAATGTAAACAACTTTCCTGAGAAAATGTTCCATTGGGGGCCAAATTATATTGTTAGCATTCCTAAATGTGTTTTAGTTCCAACAACTGAGGAAACTGGTGTTTTGAAATCACTTGTGTGTATCCAGTATTCTTCACTGTCAGAGGAGTTTGGAGAAACTCTGCCACATTTGTACTTCTGTTTCAGATAGACTTTTAGGTGGCCAATTGGTTTTATGTATTTTTGGCAAAATCTTGTATTTCTACATTTTTCCTCCCCAAAAAAACATTCACTGCATTGCTGTGAGGGGTAGATGTTGTCATGCCTGTTTTACAAAAGGAGGAACTGAAATCCAGAGAGGCACAGTGACTTGCTAAAGATCACACAGCAAGCTGGTGGCAGGGTCGGGACTAAACCACAGGTCTCCAGACACTCAACCTAGCACTATTTTTATTAAATGCTACTTATATGATAGTTGATATCATAACACAGATGTTAGATTGGCCTTTAAAGGTTTTGAGGTATATGTGAGAGATAGAGACTTTTTGCTGATAACAAAACAGACCCATGTTTTAAAACTAGAAATTATCAACTGGAACATTTATAGCTCATAATTTGGGGTTTTGTCTCTCCACAGCCAGAACTGTAATCACAGGGAAGTCTACTGCCCATGAGATGGTAAATCTGGATTCACAGAATACTCAGAAGTGTGAAAGACAATTCTCATGGCAGATCTATACTTTGCATATACACTTTTGGAGAAAGATATCATAGCATGTGAGTGCGGAGAATAAACTTGGAGCTCATCTAGCACAGAGGTCAACAAACTTTTTCTGCCAAGGGCCAGATAATACATATTTTTGGCTTTGTGGGCTATATGGTCCCTGTTGTAACTACTCAATGCTTCCCTTGTAATGCTGAAGTAGTCATAAACAATACGCAAGCAAACGGACATGGAAACAGGCCAAATTTGGCCCACAGACCATAGTTTGCTGACCCCTGATCTAATGCAGTGATTTTCTTTCTTTCTTTCTTTTTTTTTTTTTTGAAATAGAGTCTTGCTCTGTTGTCCCGGTTAGAGTGCAGTGGCGTGATCATAGCTCACTGCAACCTCAAACTCCTGGGCTCAAGCGATCCTCCTGCTTCAGCCTCCTGAGTAGCTGGAACTATAGGCACGCGCCACCATGCCCAGCTAATTTTTCTATTTTTAGTAGAGATGGGGTCTTACTCTTGCTCAGGCTGGTCTCGAGCTTCTGAGCTCCAGCAATCCTCCCACCTTGGCCTCCCAGAGTGCTAGGATTACAGGCGTGAGCCACCACGCCCAGTCTAATGCAAGGTTTTCAAACTGAGTTCCTTACTTAGAGCCTGAAGGTTCAATGGAGGCATTTAGTGGTGACTGTGGGAGCCAAAGAGGAGGCCTAGAAGACTCATTCCTTAAGCCAAACTCAGTCCTTTGGGCTTTTTAATATATTGGAGTTCTGTGTAAGTTTTTCCTTGAAGATGTGCTTCTATGGGAAAAATTGAAAGGTTGAAAACCACTGATCTAGTACAATCTGTTTATGTATCAGAGGTGGAATCTAAGGCTCAGAGAGGTAGAGCGATTGCCTACGGTAATCCTGCTCATGAATATCAGAGTGGGGATTAAATTCAGGTCTCCTGACTCTTGGGTTAGTGATACTGGGAGGAAAGTGATTTTTTTTATATTTTTTGAAATGGAATGCAGCTTGAAAATTGGCCTCTTTGCCTTTCAAAGCAGTGTGAATTGCATTCTGTCAACCCAAAAGCAAAATATCAAAAGGAATAGCCTAATGTAGGAACTCAATAGTAATAATAATTTGAGGTGGGTGTAACTGTGTCTTTAGCCAAGCACTGGCTGAAGAAAAGACCACAACTCAGTGAGTAGCAAAGTCCAGATTTAGTCTGTGCACATATAAGTGGGGTGGTGGTGGGTGCTATCCTAGAAGACAAAAGAACAATTATTCTCCACTTGTGGGATTACCTGGGGCACTGAGGGCCAATCTTATGTGTATTTGCTCCTTTTAAGTACTATGTTGTGTGCCTTTTGGTCCTTGTTGTAGACCATGTGAGGTGGAGTATAGGTTGTTGACTAATTTTTCAATCTAATAAAGGATCTTCTTTAAGTCCAGCTCATCCCTTGGCACTTCTGTACTGCCTCAGTACAATGGTGATCAGAAATGTTTCAAAGAGCCCGTGGAGCAGTTCTTGTAGCTTTACCTCATAGAGGTTGGCTCAGCCTGCTTGGGGGAGGTCATCTCAGACTGGTGTACCTCTGTGGATGAGTACCTCTGTGGACTAGACTCTGCCCATTTAGAAATTCTCCTTGCAAATCCAAATTCTGCATGTGGCATGTCTTGCTTTGTAAATTCTCCTTTTGTGAGAAGGACTCCAACTACTTGGCAAAAGTCTCCATTGAATTAAGCATTTGTCAGTTGAGGGGCATTTACCCAGCTTAATAGAGCAGATTTATCCTTACACTTTGTGGTGGGGAAGTGTCTAGTGAACTCTAGCTCTTTAGAAGTCTTTTCAGTGAAGTTGTACAGGTTATGTGATTAGCTAATGTTGAGCATCTATAGACACATTTTCATATCCCCAAATGTTAATCCGTTTCTTCATCATTTATTCTAAACTTTCCTGTTTGAACAAAACCCATAATTTCTAGATTGATAATTTATGGTCCCTCCAGTATATAAATACCACTTCCAAAGGAAGAAATGCTTTTTTTTTAGGCGAACAGTGTTACTTAGTCAGCAGAGTGCCAGAACAACATGGATTTCACCCAGCCACACTAACCAGGGATTCAAACATTTTCCTCACTAGCTTTTTCTTTTAAGGCAGTTGTAAGTATGTGTTAAATGATTACCACATGTATAAGGCATACTCTTGGGCTTTTTTCAGAAATGTTTCATGACTGCATTCAATATTCATGCTCTACATAACTCCCAAGGTCTTCAAATTTATGCAATATGCATATTAGGGATATAAAAATAAGCTAAGTTGTTGGAGATTTGGGGGAAAGCCATATTTCCATTCTAAAACTCCTTAATGTGGAATTTAGTGCCAAAAAGCATGACTGACTAGACAATCTTGGACACTGAATTGTCAGCCTTTCCTCATGGAAAAGTTCAACTCAGGGTAGAAGGAGTACAGCCATACCGTTATTTAATAGACACCAGACCTGAATTCAGAGCCTGTGATTACTCAAAGTGGGGTGTTGGACATGAAACTATTTTCAGGATAATTCAAGCTGCACGTTGTGTGGGAAAAGCATTAAGGTGGTGGTGGTGGTGGTGGTAGTGTGTGTACATTATCTGAATCGGTACAGAGGCATAGCTTAGGTGACACTCAAAGAGCTAGATTCGTAACTGCTTGAATGATTATCCTGGTAGTGATGAAGGAGGCAGAGGTTATTAAAAGTCTGTGTCTCCTGCAGTGAAATTTCTGGGGTTCTGCTACCTGTCATATGAAGAGTTGAGGGAAGTGGGAATGTTTAGCTTTGAGAAGAGATGATTCAGCATGTTAGGGAGAGATGACTTCATATTGGAAGCACTGTTAGAAGAAACAGCCGTGTTCTGTATGACCCCACAGGGAAGAAGGATTGCCAATGGATGTGGCACAGGGAGAATAATATTAGACAAATATAAACCAGCTCTTTTACGTGTAGTGCCAAGAGTTAAGAGAGGCTTTTTGGGATAGTGAATTCAGTGAATTTCCTGTCCCTGCCCTATGCAAGCATCACTGGGCCATTCTCTTGGCAAGGACATTGTGGAGAGGATTTAAACACTGAAAGCTGAAGACCCTTTTACCCCCGAAAGTCTCAGAAGCTTCTGATTCATCTGCAAATTGTTCCATTCTGCACTTTCTTTGCTTAGGTGGACACTGCTTACAAACCACTCAAAGAATGTTTGTTTATATGGTACTTTCCTGTGTGGATTGGACCATCATCATTACTTTTCCCCTAAACTCTTTATGCTCCCAGTGCAAAAGCTTAATGTAACCAAAATCATTGCTTAAGAAAAATGGCAGACATTCCAATTTACCTTGACATAGGCCACAATCTTCAAGGAAATAGTTGCCAGGTAGAGGGAGTTCATTGCAAAATCCATCAGGTTCCACCAGTCATGGATGTACTCAGTAAATCCACCATCCCACATTTCCTTAATCTCCCCCCAAATGAAACCTAAAGAATAGAGGCGAACAGTTTATTTCTACATAGGGTCAGTCATGGTCATCATAGTAGGATCCCCCCTCCAAGTGAATAAAAATGAAATTAATGAATGGATTGGGGTTAGTGGAATAAAGCCCCGAGAGACAGTAGTAATCACTTACCTCTCTTCCTTTCCTACCTCACCTCCCAGTTTTGAATGTGCCAAACCTGGTAGAATTTTCTTGAAGATGCCCATATGTTATACTTTTCTGGTACTACTCACTTTTAGCATTTTTAGTATAGTCACTGGAGTGCTGTTGCAATTTTGGGTGCCTGATTCTACCTTCTTCCCATTTTGAAGTGGGAGTAATTTCATCAATAAATTAATTAGATCATTATTATCCCATAGTCCTTAGTTTCCACTAGGTGCTGGAAAGAAAATTTCTCAATGAGTTTTGAGATGAGCAAGCTGATCATGGACCAAATTACCAGATGTTGGGGCTAAAGCTAGGCAGTGGGGCCAAAAATAATTTAGGATCCTTTTGTCTCTTTTCCCCTCTCATTGTGTGGGGGTTTTATGGAATTTTACCTGATGACATAGACATTTCTTTAGCCTTGGAATATGGAAAACAGTAAAAGGTGTAGCTGTAGTCAGGGTAGTGCTTTCTCAGACTTTAAAGTATATGTGAATTACCTACGGATCATGTTAAAGTGCAGATCCAGGATAGGACCTGAGATTTGATATGTTGAACGAGCCCCCAGGTGATGCTGATATTGCTGGTTTGGGGACCAAAGTTTGAGTAGCAAGAACTTAAAGGATGACCACTTGTTGGAGGGTTCAATGCAATCTAATTATGCCTGAAGACTACTGGTAGGGCTGCTTTTACCAAGATGTGTGTGAATTTCCCAGGTTTTCCCCCTGATTGTGGAATCAGTGTCCAAATAGAATGTGGACCCTGAACAAGTACTAGGATTGTGTGAAGTAGCCATGAGAAAGCAGCAGATCCATATGCCCCCTGGTTATGGGAAAGAGGGTTTTGAATAAACTGATCAGTACTTGCTCTACCTAGCTTACCTGAGGCCCACTCTGACTGATACTTGGCTTTCCCTCTAAACCAACTGACCCACAGCTTCTCTGTCCTTGAAGATGTTAGGTTAGCAGAAGTGAGCCCTGGGCATACTGCCAATCTCACTGTGGACCATGCAATACTGAGTGACCAGGGCCTGGGAAAGAAGGAATCACATTTCTCAGACTCCCAACAAAGGACTAACTCACTACACGGTGGGGAGGTGCCCTAGTTCAGAGCCAGTTCGACTGCCTGTTCTAGTAGTTTCTTTAGATAGGACCAGCAGGCAGTCTGGCCATATCTCCTGGTTCCTTTGACTCACCTAGAACCCAAGGCAATATCATCCATTCCACGACAGTTGGGGGAGGCCCCTGTACATGGAGGTCTGTCCTGACGATGTGCTGAGAAGCCAGGAGAAGCATGAAGAGGAAGGTCAAATAGGATGCTGTGTGGCAGATAAACTTGATAAAGGGTTTCTTAATGAATAGTCCAAGGTTGCTCCTGGGTGAGATCAGATAGGCTATAGACAGCATGGGAAACAGGAACCCAATGGTCATGCAGGTCAGAAGCTTGACTACCCAGTGTTTCCGCCGCCATCCAGGGAAGCCGTCATACCACAGGGTGGCAAGCAACTGTTGGCAGTTGGGCTGAGCAACAAACTGGAAAAAGAAGAAAACAAGTTAGGCATCTGGAATGTCAGGAGGAAGTCTACCTTCATAATACCTCTCCTGGCTTACAGTCAGCTCTGGCAAGGGGCTGTACGGCCAATCCCCAGAAGAGGCCTGTTTTCCAGGTTCCCATGAATGAGTCTAACCCCAGAGACAGTGCTACATGTCAAGCTATGAGACAAAGTATTTTTTAGGGTTTGTTATTATTTTCATATATTAAAAAAAAAAATCACTGTATTCAGTTTGTGCTCTGGTATGCCTTCTTCTTCCCCCTCCCATCCTGTTAGAGCAGTGAATCCCCAAACCTGGCTTTACATCAGAATCATCCAGGGAACATTAAAAAATCCAGATCCCCAGGTCCCACCACAGACTGAATAAATGAGACTCTTTGGGGTGGGGGTGGGGGCATAGAGCCTGGGCAGCTGTTTTACAAATTCTCCTGGGAATTTGCATGCCTCTTAGCAGAAAACCATGAGGATATTTTATTTCAAATTGATTCACATCTACTCACTCCCTTAGACAACGTGAGGTTATCATCATTGTGCACTTTGTTTGGGCAAACACAAACTGGCAGGGAATAAGCCCCTGCCTGTGGCTATGGTTTGAAATGGAAATGATTTTGTCTTTTTTCCCTGTTTTGATTTTGTCTTTTTTCCCTGTTTTGTTTTGAGCACCTCTTGGTTAGCTTGTAATGAATCAGGTTCCTACTTTGCCATCTATTTAACACCCTCTCTAGTCTAGACATGCAAAAGAGGAAAAAATCTTGGGGGGGCCAACATTATAATATTGTATACCAACCCAGCTGGGATTTTATTTAAAGGCAATCTACAAAGTGTTAGTGATTAATAATTAAGGAATCATCAGCATTGCAAGTCGTCCTCCAGCTGCTACTTCCTGGTAAGTGACTCAATAGGGAGCACAATTGTCAACCATGATTTTAAATACTGCCCCTGTTCCCCTACCCCAGCTTCCCACGGGACAGGTTAAACAGAGCAGCACCATACAACTTACTAGTACAAAGGAAATAAACCTCTTCCATCATTTTACACAACACCCAAGGTAAACTAGCCCAACTTTACTGTTAATATATCTGTGAAGGTCACTAGTTTCCCACCACAATCACTCTTCTCCTCCTCGAGCACACGGCTGGACTACATCTCCCAGTCTCCTTTGCAGTGAGGTGTGGCCACATGACTAAGTTCTCACTGATGGAATGTGAAGAAAAATGATGTGTGGAGCGGCGCGGCGCCTCACGCCTGATTAATCCTAGCACTCTGGGAGGCCTAGGAGGGAGGATCCAGCGAGACCCCTGTCTCTACTAAAAAACAGAAAAAATTAGCCGGCTGTGGTGGTGTGCACCTGTAGTCCCAGCTACTCGGGAGGCTGAGGCAGGAGCATCGCTTGAGCTCAGGAGTTTGAGGTTGCTGTGAGCTAGGCTGACGCCACAGCACGCTACCCCGGGAGACAGAGCGAGATGCTGTCTCAAAAAAAAAAAAAATGATGTGTGGTACTCCCAAGCCTGGCCTATGGAAGTCTCCCATGTGTGCTCCTCCATGTTCTTTCCCCTTTCAGGCTGACCGGGATGTGATAACCCAGGGTGACCATGTCGCTCAGTTAACCGTGTGAGGAGAACTATCCTGCTGACCAAGAATATCAAGAATACATGACTGAGAAGGTTCTATTGTGTTTGAGCCATTATATATTTTGGGACCTAGCCTACCCTAAAGCAGTTTACTATTCCAAAACTACCAAAAATAAGCTCTAAAATGTTTTCATCCTGTGATTTCATTTCCTCCAAAGATGTTCATGATCCCCATTATGTCCTCACATTTCCTTTCCGCACATTCATACACAAAAAGACAAAATCCTATAGTCCCTTTCTACTTTTCTTGCCATTATAGCTTATGCCAAAGGCTGGGATGAAGAAGTCCTAGAAAATACAGAAAAGTCGAAGGGTGAAGCAAGACTTTTGGATGCGGTGGAAAAATTGCTGGGATCTCACAGTCTAGCGAGGGAGTCAGATGTATAAAAAGATCGTTATACAAGTGAATTGTAAGGGCAGCGAAAAAGATACGAACAAGGCATAATTCAGACACAAAGGAGGGGCAAATCTGGATTTCTCCGCGAAGGCTTCCTGCAGGAGGTGATACCTGAGTGGAGCATTAAAAGACGTGCAGCAGTTGGCTAGGTGCAGGGGAGGAGAAGGAGCCAAAGCAGAGGGGATAACATGACTAAAGGCACAGAGGTGAGAAAAGCATGCCTTGCGTGGGGAACTAGAGCAGTCTAGGGTGGCTGCAGCTGGAACTGCAGGGCTGTGCATGGCAAGAGACCAGGCCAGAGACGTAAGCTGCAGTTAGAACAGAACAAAATGATAGTCTTTGGGCACTATAAATAGTATGGACTCATTTTAAGAGCAATGGAAAGCCAAAAGCAGTATCTTTATGTGTGTGAGTGTGTGTGTGTAAGTGAGCGTGTGTGTGTGTGTGTGTGTGTGTAGAGCAGTACAACAGAATGGTTACGACTGTAGATTCTGAGGCTAGCTTACATTGGCTCAACTCTTGGCTTTGTCACTTACTAGCTGTGTAACTGAACAAGTTACTTAACTTCTCTGTTCTTCACTGTCTTCATCTAAAGAATAGAGATATTAACATCTACCTTATAGGGTTGGTGTGAGGATTAAAATCAGTTTACTACATATGAAGCGCTTAGAACTATGCCTGGCACATAGTAAGGGCACATGAAATCTTTGCTGCATCTATTATTATGCATGTGACAGAATTAGACTGAGATGTCAGAAAGATCCTCCTGGTTATTGAGTGGAAGATGCATTGAGGGCAGAGGGTGGGCAAAACTAGAGGCAGTGACTTAGACTAAGGAAATGGTGGTGGAAATGGAGACACTGTCAGACTTGAAATGTAGTGAGGGGGTAGAATTGGCAGGATGTAGTGATGGATGGGGAGTGGAGAAATAGATGGGGTGTGAAGGTAAAGGGGAGGGAGGCTTCTAATTCAGGTGAATTGGTGATAATAGGAGATAATAGGTGATAATGGAGAGAGGATAGGTTTATGGAGGTGCATGCATTTTTAGACCTATTGAATTAGATTTGTGTGTGGTACATCTAAATGGAGATAACTGGACTGATGCACTGATGTTATACAGCAGGGGTTGGCAAGCTTTTTCTGTAAAGGGCCAGGTAGTAAGTATTTTAGGTCTTGTAGGCCATATTATCAGACAGTAAGTATTTGAGGCTTTGCAGGCTGTACTGTTGCTGTTGCAACTACTCAACTCAGTTGTTGCAGTGCAAACTCAGTCATAAACAATATGTACATGAATGGGCTTGGCTATGTGCCAATAAAACTTTATTTACAAAAAAACAGGCAGTAAATCACCCTGTTCTATGGTATTACTCCCAGCTGCCAGAACCAAATGGATATTTGGAGCTCTTCAGCAATGGTCTTTATGACCTCCTGGGATGCCCCCTTGTGTATCTCCAAGAATTCCAACCTCAGAAATCACCTTCCTCTAAGGCAGAAATGCAAAGTTGAAGGTTCTTTTAATAGCAGATACACCATCCAACCTTTACCTTTAGTGCCTCTGGACTCTTATTTTCGATTTGGCTCAAGATGGGCAATTTTAAAGTAGGACAGGTTTTTATCTTCTGTTTTTATATCTGACAGAAGTAGTGTAAGATGGTGTGGATTCTGGCAGAACAAGCTGTAATTAGAATATGATAAAATAAATTTTTATTGAGCCATTATTTAGTATCTAATCTAAAAACATTTGTGAGCTTTGAAAGCACAATCCTGATTCCTGCTTGCATATTGAAGTTCAAATCTGACAGGTTATTTAATCAATTTCTTGTTGATTCTAAGAACATCTCAGAAAGAGGAATTGTAGGAAAAACTGCAGAGTGTGTATGCCCCGGATGCCTGATTGCACTAAAAGCCAAACTGTACGGAGCCTAGATCACTAGTTTTTAATTTTGATGAAGTCCAATTTATGTTTTTATTGTTGCTTGTGCTGTTGTCATATCTAAAAGAACCATTGCCCAATCTAAGGTCACAGAGATTCACACTTATGTTTTCTTCTCAGAGTTTGATAGCTTTAGTTCTTATATTTAGGTCTTTGATCCATTTTGAATTAATTTTTGCATATTATGTGAGGTAGGGTTCCCATTTCATTCATTTGCATGTGGATATTCACTTACCCTAGCAAATATTTTTTTGAAAAGGCTATTTCCCAATTAAATTGTTTTGGTACCCTCGTGGAAAATCAGTTAACCATAAATGTAAGAGTTTATTTCTAAACTCTTAATTTTTTTTTTTTTTTTTTTTTTAGAGATAGGGTCTCACTCTGTGGCACAGGCTGGAGTGCAGTGGCATGATCATAGCTCACTATAACCTCAAACTCCTGGGCCCAAGTGATCCTCCTGCCTCAGCCTCCTAACTAGCTAGGACTATAGCACATGCTACCATGCCCAACTAATTTTTTAAATTTTTGTAGAGATGGGGCTCTTGCTATATTGCCCAGGCTGGTCTCGAACTCCTGGCCTCACGTGATCCTCCTGCTTTTGCCTCCCAAAGTGCTGGGATTACAGGCACGAGCCACCATGCCCAGCCTGGACTCTTAATTCTATTCCATTAATCAATAAGTCTATTTTTATGCCTGTACCACACTGTCTTGATTACAGTAGTCGTGTACTAAGTTTTGAAATCAGGAAGCATGAGTCTTCTTTTTCAAAATAGGTTTGGCTATCCTGCCTCCACTGCATTTCCATATGAATTTCACAATCAGCTTGTCAATTTATGTGAAAAAATAAACCTGGGGCTTTGATAAAGACTTCACTGAATCTGTAGAATAATTGGGGGAATATTCCCATTTTAACAATATTACGTCTTCTAGTTCGTGAACATGGCCTGTCTTTCCATTTATTTAGGTCTTCTTTAGTTTCTTTGAACAATGTTTTGCAGTTTTTTTCAGTGCACAAGTCTTACACTTCCTTTGTTAAATTTCTTAGTATTTTATTCATTTTGATGCTATTGTAAATGGAAATATTTTCTTAATTTCATTTTTGGATTGTTCATTGCTAGTGTATAGAAACTGCTAAAAGACAAAATTACAACAAATTTAGTTATAGATCTAATTGGCTTTTATTCATGATTCATGAATTGGGGCAGCCTCCATCATACAAAACAGAATGAGAGCTCCCACTGGGCAATAGCAGAACAGTGGGTTTTGTAAGGTGGGAACAAGGAAACAGAACAATAGGAAAAAAAGCTGATTGGTTAGTATCAGGTTACTTCAGGTTACTTTTTTTTGGTAAAGGTTAAAGCAAAGGCATCTTCTTTATTGTGCTGACTCAGGTAGGCTGGAATCTCTTATTTTCAGGAAAAACTGGTCTGTTTTGGGGTCTATATGCTTCCTTAAAGTTTCAATTTGATTATGTGGCATTTAGTGTGACTCCATTTTGGTTTGGTCTGGTCTGTTGGGGAACTCTGGTCTGTACAGGAGCTCAGTGCAAAGCAATGGTCTTCCATAATTGTTATTTAACAAAACACAATTGACTTTGTATATTTATCTTGCAACCTTGCTGAACTCATTTATTAGCCCTAATAGTTTTTTTGTTGATTCCTTAGGATTTTCTCTATATAAGATCATGTTGTCGGTGAATAGAGATAGTTTCAATTCTTACTTTCCAAACTGGAGGCATGTTATTTCTTTTTCTTACCTAATTGACCTGGCTAGGATCTCCAGTACAATGATGGATAGGAGTGGTGAGAGTGGACATCCTTGTCTTGTTCCTGGTCTTAGGGGAAAAGCTTTCAGTACTCGTCTATTAAGTATGATGTTAGCTATAGGTTTTTCATAGATGACCTTTATCAGGTTGAGGAAGTTCTCTTCTGTTCCCAGTTTTCTGAGTGTTTTTATCATGAAAGGTTGTTGGATTTTGTCAGATGCTTTTTCTGTGTCAACTGAACTGATCATGTGTGGCTTTTTTCTCTTCTTTCAATTAATGTAAAATATTACACTGATTGACTCTGTTATGTTGAACCACCTTCACATTCCTGGGATAAATTTTACTTGGTTATGGTGTGTGATTCTTTTTATGTGTTGATGGTTTAGATTGCTTTTCATTTAGCCTATTGTTTGCCTCAACTTTTATCCATTGCCTCAGGCAGCCTTGATGTTAAACAACTGTTGCTGATTTTTTTCAACACATGCCCCAGGAAAAGGGCTATTGGTTCTGAGTCAGATCACATAAAGACAAGCCCTGTAAAATGGGGCTTTTTTAGAGTTGTCTGACATGTCATATAGTGACAATTCTCTGGGGATGGGTCTTTTTGGGGTGCTCCAAACCCAGTCTTCTCCCCTCCAGTGGGTGCCAGGCTACTGCTTTTTACAGCTACTGTGATTCTAAGGCTGTTGGTTTTCAATGCTACTGTGGAGCTGGGTAAAGGAAGATGGGAATAGAGCAAGTTAAATTACCAAAAAACTTCTTGTTCTTACTGAAGTTCAGCTGTTTTACTTGAATAAATGCTCCTCTGACTGTTGTAAACTTTTGGTTAATTGCCACAGTTGTGAAAAAGTTGATTTTGAAAAATTTTCCAATGTCTTGTTGCTTTTTTGGAAGAATGGATTTTCAGAAGTTTTGACTTTGCCATTCTGAAAGTGCTTCCCCTCATAACTTTTTAACTTTTCACGGGAAGTGATGTTATATTTGTGTGTGCGAATGATAGATTCCTTGCCCTATTCCCCTGCTCAGGGACTTTAAAACAAACAAACAACAACAAAGTTTGAGGAATAAAGGAGCTTCTTAAAAGCCAGAAGACTGGGTGTTGCTCAAGGACTTTGGGAACTTGTCTTATTCTCCATTATATTCCCAACATTTTGCAAAATGCCTGGTGCAAGGTAGATGCCCAATAAATATTTGTTGAATGGGTGATTAAATAAGTAGATTTGTGCTGTATGAACCTTGGTTGAACACTCTTTTTGCAACATCTTCCTTCCTTAGTGTGTGAAAGGAGAGAAGTCTGTTAGCTAAGATAAGTCTCCTGGGAGAGACCAGCAGTGATCCTGGCCTGGGGGAGCTCCTTGGAAGGGAGATCAGCCTAACTCATGTGAAACAAGTAAAGGACAATAATGTTTGTGTTCAGATGCCTGCATAAGTGGTACAGATGGTAAACATGTCAGGTTCCCAGATGGTTGGCACTCACAGACCAGTTAAGGCCATTCCCCTCCAAATCTGGGGAGATTATTTTGCCAAGTAAGGATATGAAAAAAAGCCCACACCCCTTTGATCTCCTGTTACCACCATTTTATAAAAGAATGGGAGGAATAAAAGGCAGTCATTCAATCTGGATCCATTTAGTTTTAGGAAAAGCTCACTGCTTTGTCATGAGGCACCATACTTTGGGAACTTAGGGCAGTCAGAGATGAAAAAAATCAGCAGGCACTAAAGTCCTAAGGAAAGGCTGCAGAGAGTTATAAAAGCAGAGAAGGTCACTTCCTTCTGGAAGCCTTCCCTGATTGCTCCAGCCAGAGATGACCTCTTCCTCATCCTTGACCCTAGACCACTTTGCTTCTTCCTTGGGGTACCTTTCAGAGCCTGCCTTATGTTACACTTACTTCTATGTAGAACCCATGACTCAGCCTTCTTATTAGACAGTAAGCTTCAGAAGGGGAGGAACATTTCTGTATGTGTTATTCCATACCCCAGAGGGCTTTGCAGGCATTTACTGTATTTGTTAAAGTGAGAAAATTCTCCTCTCTCCCTCCCTGCTAAAATTCAGACTTGGATGTTCAACTGCCCAGTGGGCATTTCCCCTTGGCTGTTCAAACACATTCCAAACCCATAACCCACACAGAACTCTTTTCCTCCAAACTCCTCTCTACACCTTGCAATCTGTGTGCCCTTAAGGCATTTCACTAGCAGTAATCATAATAGTCACAGATAAAATATACACAGAACTTCCTGTGTTTTAGATACTTTTAAAAGCACCTTAAATATATTAACAAACCTAGGAGGCTGGTACTATCTTTATTCCCATTTTACAGATGAGAAAACTGAGGCTCAAAGAGGTTAAATAGTAATAATAATAACAGTTAACATTTGAGTGCCTACTGAGTGTCAAGCACTGTAGTAAGTGCTCATTTAAGAATAGTGAGCTAGGGATAGACTTCCCTGGTTATTGAGTCCCCACTCCCTGAGGAGGCAATGGAAAATGAGGCAAAGTCCCCTCATAGGAACAGAGGATCTGGAAGTGGGAGTGGGCTCTTGAGAAGTACGCCAGACTGTGAGGCAGAAAAAAAAGCCAGCACCAGTGAGCTTCCATTGGGAATGGACAATGGTCAGAGGAGAAAAATCTTTCTTAACCTGCTCAGTCCACCCTGTTCCCTGCCATGGAGGCTGTCAGCAAGAAAAAAAATTAGATCAGGATAAAATAAGTCAGTCTCACATTGAGTCATCTAACTGGTTATTTTCAGATGATTTTAAACTGTTGGGTGTGTACAAAAAGTGCAATAGGTGAGATAGGAAGAAAGGTCGCCTTGATTCACGTTTAACATTTAGAGATTTGTAAAGTAGTACGGGCCTGTGATTCTCAGAATTGGCAATGAGTTATCTTTGTGTGTTTCCTAAAAGACATCAGCTGACTTCAAGCTGGGAGACTTACAGCTGTAAATACTTCTTCCTTTAGTTCATTCGGAGGAGAAAATTTGAAAGGTGAGAATGAGTCGTCCCCCATCCCGGGGGAGAAGATGAGGATCAGGAAGGAACAGCAATTTACTGGCTGTGGCAAGATCTGGGGTAAGGGCCTTTCTGAGTAGTTTGGAAAAGTCTGCTCTTTCAAGAACTGCCTCCTGCTCCCTCAGTGAATGGCTGCACACTTAAATGGGTCCAACTTTCATTGCATCAGATGTCAGTTCTTCAAAAGATAGTTTGGTTGTAAAGGGTATATACAAGAAGCCAGCCCTGCAGAAATGACCAGAGATAGGATGAGTTTTGTTTGTTTTGTAGTTGCCAATCAAGCTGGGCTCTAAAGAGGAGAAGATGCTCAAAAAGGAAATCAGTGGCAATGCAAAATTTCCTGAAGAGGGAGAAATGTTCAAATACCTTCCTTCCCTCACCATTGCCGTGAGCTTGCTGAGCCATGCTTTCATTAAGCAGTACAGCTTGTTGTTGTTGTTTTAACCACTGTAGCAGACATTTGAGATCAAGAAATAGGTTTTGGCAAGTTTAGGCCCAGATTGTGATTGGAGGAGGCCCCCAAACTTTACATGTAGTCTCTGTCTAGCATAATTTGACATTTATGCACTCAGGTCGCTAATTCATGGTGAATTTTATGAAAAAAAAAAAAAGAGATAGGTTCTTACCTAGGGATTGCTGAGACATTTTGTACTAAACTGGCTCTGTTGTTGCAATTAGCTAGCAGACTTAGTTCCGGAGCTGGACTGCCAATATCAACGGCAACACAGGTGCGGACTCACGAAATAAGTCAACTGGAAACCATACCTCTAATTTCAAACTAGAGCTAAATCTCACAAATTTGAACTAAGTGGAGGAAGGTGAGGCTAGATGCTGGAAACTGTTTTAGAACACATATATTTTTTAAAAATATAATTTTCCATTTGCAAGTGTATACAGTAGCGGGATTAGCTAAACGGGGTTTCCTAGCAGATGTTATAATTCCGTGTTGGTGGTGATGGGCTGTAAAAGGAGCTAGTGCAGCTGAATTAAATCCAATGCAATAGCTTATTCTAGCCATGAGATGGCAGCAGAGGGTGATGGGAGCTCACTTCCTACTCCAAAGAGGGGAGTCGTGGAAGTGAAGGGGAGCCTGTGTTGGAAAGCTTCTCACCAGGGAGGGAGCAAGTAACATAGCATGTCAGAGCAATTGAAGAGGAGAGCCTGGAAACTTACTAAAGCCAAGTAAGAAGTCATACAAGGTGTGGTCGTGTCAGCTGGGAGTTGCAGTCCTACCTGGTTTAAATCAGGAAGCTGGAAGGGGAGATACCTCAAGGAATAAACATAAAAATAAACCATTGATCAAGCTAATGACATATAGAACAGAGCAAGGGGAAATCTAATGTGAGCTAAAGAGACAACCCATTCTGATAGTATAAGTCTTTAAGAGGTGGTTGCTCTTTGAGAGCTGGGTCCTTACGCAGTATCAAGCCTAGTGCTGGGAGGATGCTACAGGCCCAGAAGTCCACAATCCCTATTTCAAAACCCTTGGGGATAGATGTGTTTTGGAATTCTAAATCTGTCAGATTTTAGAACAGTAATATGCTGTCTATGCCATATAATAGGTAACACTCTCAGTGAGGTTTGAGGAAGCACCCATAATTAGAGTTGCCAAATTTAGCAAATAAAAATACAGGACGCCCAGTTAAATTTAAGTTTCAGCTAAACAACCAATAATGTTCTAGCATAAAAAGGGACATACTAATGCTAAAACATTATTGGTTGTTTCGCTGAAATTCAAATTTAACTGAATTGTTCTGTATTTTATCTGGCAACCTTATTATAATCAAACCTATTTTTCAGCAGTGAAACCTATGAATTCTTAGACTCAGTGGGATAAATAAAGGCCATAAATTGCCTCCCATCAGTTCATCACAGGTTTTGCCACCATATGAGTTTTGATAGGGAATTTATTTTTTAAAAACTTTTGCTTTTCAGAACTTGATGGGTTTTGGAATTGAGGACCTGTCATTGTTCAATAAATATTTTTTAAACTGAGAGATCTGTGGTGAGATGTGTTCATACCCTCAGTGTATCCAGTTTTTAAGGGCCATGGTCCCTCTTTTTCTTCCCCCAAGACATACATAGGATGTGGTCAGGCACTGCAGATCCTGAAGGGTTGGGGGTGCATGGAAGACTAACTCAGGTGTACCCAAGTAGTTTTCACATTTATAAGAAGGCTTGTCTGGAGGTTTTATGACCTGTTATGGGCTGCCCATTTCCTTTCAAAACTTCAGCATAAAATCAGAATAAAGGAGGTAGAGGAAACTTAGCCCCTAGCTATACTAAAGACCACATTTTGAAAACATAGACTGTGTACTGAACTCTGACTCTGGCTTGACCTCTGATTTGTGGTGGGACTTGGGGCAAGTCTTTGTGTTTGGCTGTTTAGCTGTGTAATGTTAGTGCTGCCACTGCCCTGCCTTCATCATAGGGCTGCTGCGACGATCAAATGGATCATGGGTGGGAAAAAGATTTGAAACATTCTTAACACCAAATGGATGGAAGGTGGCATTCCTCATTTGTCTTTTTTAGCATAACAGCACGATACAGGCTGCATACCCGAAGATGTTTCCAGTAAGATGGTGTGGTATGGTCTGGAGCATGATCTTTATAGGCAGACAGACTGACCTGGGGTTCAAATTCCAGCTCTACCACTTCTTGGCTGGGTGACCTTGGGCAAGTTACTTAATATCTCTGGCCCTTAGTTTCCCCATCTGCAAAATGAAGATTATAACAGCAGTCCATGTCATAGGGTCGTTATGAGGATTAAGAGAGTTAATTCAATTCCTGGCAACTAAGAAGCAAATATTATTCTTATCATTTTCATCATGGATTATTGTGAGAATTAAACAAGGAAGCACTCAATAAATGTTAGCTATTTTCTCCATTATGACTATTATTATGAGATGGAAAATTGTTGCTTCCTGGATATCTAGTCTTGAAGTGACTGTGTGTGTGTGTGTGTGTGTGTGTATGATTTGACACACTCCATATGCTAAGGTTTGGATATGGTTTGTTTGCCCCCACCAAAAGTCATGTTGAAATTAGATCCCCAATGTGGCGGTGTTGGGAGGTAGAGCCAAGGGAAAGGTGTTTGGGTCATGGGGGCAGATTCCTCATGATGGTTTGGTGCTGTTCTTAGAGTAGTGAGTTCTCACACTTGCAGGACTGTATTAGTTCTCACAGGGATGCATCAGTTCCTTCAAGAGTGGGTTGTTATAAAGCCAGGATGCCCCTCAGTTTTTTTTCTCTTCACACCTGTCTGCTTTCCCTTTGACCCTCTCCACCATGTTGTGATGATGCAGCACAAAAGCCCTCACCAGAAACCAGGGCCATGCCCTTGAACTTAGCCTTAGAACCGTGAACTAAATAAACCAACACAAAATGGACTAAGGCGCTATGCCTAGACAGAGTTTGCATGCATCAGCACTGCTTCCATTATCAGTTCCTGTGAATGTTCTGAGGGTGTGTTCTGTCAAGCCAATTACTGGCTTGGAATTCTGGAAGGAGACCCATAGTGGTGGTGGTAGGGGTAGGGATGGTGAAGTAGGGAAGGAATAGTGTGTTGGAGAAGTACATCCAATTGGAGTTAGTATGGTACTCATTGTATAGTCAGATCCTATAAATAATTCTAACAAATTCCAGAATGAAAAAAACTGGATTATTATGCAAGACACAATTTAGAGGATGAGAGACAACTTCATAGATAAAGGAGAGAATTTTTCATTGAGAAAGATTGGCAAGTCAGGATTGCAGAAAGTATGGCTTTTTCAAGACCGATTGACAAGCTGAGGTATCTCAGGGATTTTTATTATATAAAGCTGAGATGGGATATTACATGAATATGGTTTTGATTCAAAGCAAAAAACTTGCTCAGGTGGGGCGTGGTGGCTCACGCCTGTAATCCTAGCACTCTGGGAGGCCGAGGTGGGAGGATCGCTTGAACTCAGGAGTTCCAGACTAGCCTGAGCAAGAATGAGACCTATCTCTACTAAAAACAGAAAAAATTAGCCAGGCTTGGTGGCATGTGCCTGTAGTTCCAGCTACTCGGGAGGCTGAGGCAGGAGGAACGCTTGAGCCCAGGCGTTTGAGGTTGCAGTGAGCTATGATGACTCCACTGCACTCTAGCCCCGGCGACAGAGTGAGACTCTGTCTCAAAACAAAACAAAACAAAACAAAATAAAAACAAAAAAAAAACCTTGCTCAGAGTGGCTTTCACCGGGTAATTATTCAGGAGCATGGCCGAGAGACACCAATGCAACTGAGGCATAGTATGTCCTGCACTTTCCTGCCCTCCCAGCCATCCCACACACTCCTACATTTTTCCTGCTCACCCCAGAGGTAGAAGAGAATTCTATCTCTTTCTGGCAGAGAAAGGAGGGATCCTCAATGCTTGGAGTGATTTTAAGGAGTCACTTTCTATCTGCCTCCAGGCAGGACCACCCTGAATGTAGCCACCTCAATTAAGCCAGCAGCATTTACTAAGCACTTACTCTGCACCAGGCCCCATGCCAGGTACTCAAGACACAGTCATGACTTCAGTGGTCAGAATCTCGTTCCTGAAGCAAACACCTACCAAATAATGACAAAATCAGATTCCTGTCCTCCTATGATGGGGTTCCTAGGGCCTGACAAGAGCTATAATGAGGCCAGGAGATTTTCTCATTAATAACTGAAACAGGAAAGTAAACTCACAAGAAAATATGGTTCCTGTAGCTGAAGGAAAACTCACATTAGTCGGAATCCCAAGGGAGTAGTTATTTCTGCTGAGTATCAAGACCATTGGGGCCTTTGATGGCTTAATTATAAAGAGAGTGGTACATATCCTAAAGTGTGTCCTTTCTCCTTCCTTCTGGGGACCAGCCTTGTGATGGGCTTTTAATAATAATGACTTACTGAGTACTTTACTATGGGCCAGGCACTTTGTTTTTTCTTATTTTTAAATTTCAGAATATTATGGGGGTACAAACCCTTTGGTTACATATATTACCTATGCACTGCCCAAGTCAGAGCTACAATCGTGAACATCCTACAGACGGTACGCTCTGCACCCATTAGGTGTGAGTTTACCCATCCCCTCCATCCCCTTACCACCTGCCCGACCCCTGATGAAAATTATTTCCATGTGTGCATGTAAGTATTGATCAGTTAGTACTCATTTGATGGTGAGTACCAGTGGTGCTTGTTTTCCATTCTTGTGATACTTTGCTTAGAAGAATGGGCTCTAGCTCCATCCAGGATAATACCAGATGTGTTAATTCACTGTTGTTTTTTATGGCTGAGTAGTACTCCATGGTATACCTATACCACATTTTATTAATCCACTCGTGTATTGATGGGCACCTGGGTTGTTTCCACATCTTTGCAATTGTGAATTGTGCTGCTATAAACATTTGAGTGCAGATGTCTTTATTATAGGATGTCTTTTTTTCCTTGGGGTAAATACCAAGTAGTGGGATTGCTGGGTCAAATGGTAGTTCTACTTTTAGTTCTTTGAGATATCTCCATATTACTTTCTATAGAGGTTGTACTAGTTTGCAGTCCCACCAGCAGTGTATGAGTGTTCCTATCTGTCTGAATCCCCACCAACATTTGTCGTTTTGGGACTTTTTGATATGAGCCAATTTCACTGGAGTTAAGTGATATCTCATTGTGGTTTTGATTTGCATTTCCCTGATGATTAGAGAAGTTGAGCAATTTTTTATATGTTTGCTGGCAATTATTCTGTCTTCTTTTGAAAAGTTTCTGTTCATGTCCTTTGCCCACATTTTAATGGGGTTGTTTGATTTTTTTCTTGTTGATTGTCCTAAGTTCTATATAGATTCTGGTTATCAGCCCTTTATCAGATGTGTAGCATGCAAATATTTTCTCCCATTCTGTAGGTTGTCTGTTCGCTCTAGTGATAGTTTCCTTGGCTGTGCAGAAGCTTTTTAATTTGATCAGGTCCCATTTATTTATTTTTGTTGCTGCTGTGATTGCTTTGGGGGTCTTCTTCATAAATTCTTTGCCTAGACCAATGTCCATAAGAGTTTTTCCAACATTGTCTTCGAGAATTCTTATGGTTTCATGTCTTAGGTTTACATGTGTTATCCATCATGAGTTGATTTTTGTGAGAGGTGAGAGGTGTGGATCTAGTCTCAGTCTTCTACATGTGGCCATCCAATTTTCCCAGCACCATTTATTGAATAGGGATTCTTTTCCGCAGTGTATGTTTTTGTCTACTTTGTCAGAGAACAGATGACAGTATGAGGATGGTTTTATATCTGGGTTCTCATTCCTGTTCCATTGGTCTATGTCTCTGTTCTTGTGCCAGTACCATGCTGTTTTGGTTGCTATAGCCTTGTAGTATAGTTTGAAGTCTGGTAGATTGATGCCTCCCAATTTGTTCTTTTTGCTTAAGATTGCTTTGGCTAGACAGGGTTTTCTCTGGTTCTACACTAAGTGTAGAATTATTTTTTTTAGATCTGCAAAAAATGATGTTGGTATTTTGATAGGGACTGCATTGATTCTGTAAATCACTTTAGGTAGTATGGACATTTTAACAATGTTGATTGTACCGATCCAAGAGCATGTAGGGTTTTCCATCTGTTTACATCTTCTGCAATTTTTTTTCTCAGTGTTTTGTAGTTCTCCCTATATAGGTCTCTCACCTCCTTAGTTATATATGTGCCTGAATATTTAATTTTCTTTGATGCTATTGTGATAGGTATTGCATTTTTGATTTGTTTCTTAGCTTGACTGTTACCAGCTTATATGAAGGCTACTGATTTGTGTGCATTGATTTTGTATCCTGAGACTTTGCTGAATTCGTTTATCAATTTCAGGAGTCTCTTGGTTGAATCTTTGGGGTTTTCTAGATATAATATCATATTGTCAGCAAAGAGTGAAAGTTTGATCTCTTCTGCCCCCATCTGGATGCCCGTGATTCCTCTCTCTTGTCTAATTGCTCTGGCAAGGACTTCCAGCACTATGTTGAATAGAAGTGGAGATAGTGGGCAACCTTGTCTGGTTCCAGTTCTAAGTGGGAATGCTTTCAATTTTTCCCCATTCAGTATGATATTGGCTGTGGGTTTATCATATATGGCTTTAATAATTTTGAGGTATGAGCCATCTATGCCTATATTGTTAAGAGTTCTCATCATAAAAGGGTGCTGAATATTGTCAAAAGCCTTTTCTGCATCTATTGAGAGGATCATAGTCTTTTTTCTTGCTTTTATTTATATGGTGAATTACATTTATAGATTTGCGTATGTTGAACCATCCCTGCATCTCAGGGATGAAGCCCACCTGATCGTGATGAATTATTTTTTTGATGTGCATTTGAATTTGGTTTGGTAGGATTTTATTGAGAACTTTTGCGTCTATATTCATAAGGGGTATTGGTCTGTAGTTTTCTTTTTTTTGTTGTGTCCTTTTCTGGCTTTGATATCAAGGTGATATTGGCTTTGATATCAAGGTGATATTGGCTTTGTAAAATGAGTTTGGGAGGATTCCATCCTTCTTGATGTTGTGGAATAATTCCTGCAGTATAGGTACCAGTTCTTCTTTGTAGGTTTGGTAGAATTCAGGCGTGAACCCATCTGGTCCAGAACTTTTTTTTGTTGGAAGATTTTTTATTGCTGCTTCAATTTTGGTGCTTGATATTGGTCTGTTCAGGAATTTTATTTCTTCCTGATTGAGCCTAGGGAGGTTGTGTGTTTCTAAGAATTTCTCCATTTCCTCCACGTTTTCATGTTTTTGGGCATCGATATTTTTATAGTATTCAAAGATGATGTTTTGTATTTCTGTGATATCAGTTGTGACCTCTCCTTTTTCATTTCTAATTGAGCTTATTAGGGTCCTTTCCTTTCTGCTTCTGGTCAGTCTAGCAAGAGGCCTGTCTATTTTGTTTGTCTTTTCAAAGAGCTTACTTTTTGTTTTATTTATCTTCTGTATAGTTCTTTTGTTCTCGATTTCATTTAATTCTGTTCTGATCTTGGTTATTTCTTTTCTTCTGCTGGGTTTAGGGTTGGTTTGCTCTTCCTTTTCCAGTTCCTTGAGACAATTCATTAGTTTGTTGATTTGTGATCTTTCTGTCTTTTGGATGTGGGCATTTAAGGTGATGAGTTTTCCTCTCAGGACAGCTTTTGCTGTATCCCACAGATTTTTGTTTTTGTTTTTGTTTTTTTTAAGAAAGACATATGACTAAATTTAATGGAAATAATATTGTTTTCCATTATTGACCAGTTACTCATTGCCATCATAACTCTCACCAAATGTATCCCACAGATTTTGATAACTTGTGTCCCCATTATCATTTAGTTCAAAGAATCTTTTGATTTACATCTGAATCTCCTCCTTGACCCAATAGTCAAGATTTCCATCTGAATCTCCTCCTTGACCCAATAGTCATTCATCAATAGATTGTTTAATTTCCATGTTTTTGTGTAGAGATGAGTGTTACTGTTGGAATTGATTTCTGATTTTATTCCACTGTGGTCTGAGAAGATACATGGTACAATTTCTATATTTTTTAACTTGTTGAGATCTGTTTTGTGGCCTAGGATGTGATCAATTTTAGAGAAAGTTCCATGAGCTGATGAGAAGAATGTATATTCAATGTTATTTGGGTAGAGTGTTCTGTAGATGTCTATTAGGTCCAAATGTTTTAGAGTCCTGTTTAGGTCCATTGTTTCTTTGCTTATTTTTTGCTTGGAGGATCTGTCCAGTTCTGTCAGTGGGGTGTTGAAGTCCCCAGTTATTATGGCATTGCTATTTATTATGTTGTCTAGATCTAGCAGTATTTGCTTTATGTATCTGGGCACTCCTGTGTTGGGTGCATAAATATTTAGGATTCTTAAGTCTTCTTGTTGGATTTTTCCCTTCACCAATATATAGTGACCATCTTTGTCTTTCTTTACTTTTGTTGCTTTAAAGTTTATGATATCTGATATAAGAATGGCTACCCCAGCTTTCTTTTGGCTTCCATTTGCCTTGTGCCAGGCACTTTGTATTTATGCATCCCTTTAATCCTTAATCTTTACGATGACTCTATGAGGGAGGTATTGCTTTTCTACAGATGAAGAAACTGAGGCAGGGAAACTAAAAGACTTGTCTAGTAAGTGGTGAGAGCCAGGTCTTAAACCCAGGTCTATCTGAGTACACCATTGATGTGCTAACCCGGGGTCATGAAACCATCAAACTACAGCCTGTGGGCTAAATCCAGTCCTTTACTTATTTTTGTAAATGAAGTTTTATGGGAATACAGCCATGCTCATTTGTCTATGTATTATCTATGCCTCCACTTCTGCTACAATGGCAGAGCTGAATACTTATAACAGAGACCATATGGCCTACAATGTTTGAAATATTTGCTATCTGGCTCTCTACAGAAAAAGTGTTCTGGGCCCTGCTCTACTACACAATCTCTGGCATGTAGGCTTTGCAGTTAGACAGACCTGAGGTCGAACTCTGGCTTTGCCACTTATTAATTAATAGCATGCCCTTGGACAAGTCCTTTTACTTCTTTGTGCCTCAGTTTTCTCATCTATAAAATGGGAATAATAATACTACGTATCTCCTAGGGTTGCTGTGAGGATTAAATGAGATACTATGCATTAAGGTTCTTAGCACAGTGCTTAGTTGCCTGGCACATAGTAAACTCTTGAAAAATGGTAGTTAAATTATTTGGAATAGTAATGACAACAAATAGAATGTAGCTCTGTGCCTGTCACATAGTGAATGTTCAACTTAAATACCAAATAACTGTATTCGTCTTTTTCTTATTCTTGCTGATTTCTCTAAGGCCTTGGGTTGCTGAAGAAAAGACTGAAGTTTAGGGTTGGAGGTAGAGGTATGGGGATTAGCAGGACAGGACAATGAACAGGGTGGGTTTGGCCTGGGAAGGGATTGACAGCAGGGGATTCACTCTGGAATAAATTGTTTAATGCTTTAAACCTGAACCATATCATATGACCAAAGTGAAGTGTGTCTATATGTGTGGGGGATGGGTGGGTGGGGAAGGGGGTGAGAAAGAGAGTCCCCAGTTCTGTGGTGTTTTTCACTTGGTTTTTTTTTTTTTTGGTATCTTCAAAATCCCTCTCCTTGTGTTACACTTGAATGGACTCTGATTCCATTCTTTGAAAAATGTAAAGATTCCAGTGCATATTGACCTTCCCATTCTTCAAGTTCCTGGAGCAACTATAGAAAAAAAAATGACTATGGGATGTACTTCTTTGTTTTTAGTTGTGACTGGCTGGTGTCTCTGATTAGACTCTAAACTCCTTTAGGGCAGAAACTATAACTCTCAAGTTTAGGGAGAAGGAGGATGTGGCTTCTATTAAACAATGAGGGGATGTGTGTTTGTTGTGTGTGTGTGTTTCTGACTGGGGAGGTACCTAAAATAAAGGGAGAATGAATTTCAGAAGCAAGATCTTTGGGAGATAAATGTTTTAATGCCTCAATGTCCTATTAAGTGACAGAGAAAAAACCAGAAAAATGAATGTGGTGAAAAAAAGGCAGGACCCTAGTTGGGGGAGCCTTCTGCTGGGGGGTGGCCTCTATCTATTAGTTACCTACATGGAAGAGGATGTTACCTAGGATGTGATGAAAATTCCTGCCCATTAGGTAAAGCCTTTGGGTTACAGCTCTGCTATTTCTGGTAGCCATCTTTTTCTAATGTCTCTGTGGAGGTCAGCCCTTCACTCCCAAGGTGAGTTACTTCATAAACAATTTACTACTTTCAAGTGTCTGAGAGGAGACAGAGGATAGATGAGTTTTGCTGAGGGAGGAAGGGATGAGCTCTCTTTCTTCTCTAGGGAAAGCACTTGCCTTCTCCTTCAACTGGCAGTTTTCACTTTTCATAACCTATATTCAAAGTCCCCCCCTTATTGAAATGGGATACATATTTCCTGTCCCTGATATAAACATCATTCAAGCAAATTCTCATTTTCCTTGCCAGTCTGGGATGGAAAGCCTATGGCTCTTGCAGTAGGGATAATTTGGGAGTAGGGCCACAGATGAGTTAAGACCTAACAGCCTAAGGGAGCAAGTGAATTTCCACTCAAGCTTAGTTTCTGCATAATGTGACTTCCAGTTGATCCTGTCTCTGATGAATATCAAGGCTGTAAAGGGTCTGTACCACCCACAGTTCCCTGGCAATACTTACTTTCCTTAGCTGTGGTTGTCATATACTTCTCTGAAGAAATGAGAAGATGCAAAACTGTAACCAACAAACTCAAGAGTTTCTGGCTTCTCAAGGGTATGGTGGTTGTTTTTGTTTTGTTTTGCTTTTCCCTTTTACCTATAGCTCATATTATTACTTGGTGCATTTTAGGCATTCATAACAAAATTTCTTAGGTATCTCACTGTGTAGTCATCATGCTCAAATACCTGAGAGCCTGGGTTTAATACTGCTCTTGGTGTTCATTCTGCAAGACTTCCATATTGATGAGGAGATGCCTACCTGTGCATGATAAGATTTGTGTTTCAGAATGATCAATCTTTGCAGTTTGGAAGGTGAATTGGCAAAAGGGATGGGAGTGGGGTGATGGAGTGACTGGAGGCAGGGGGGCTGATTAGGAGTCTACTGTAACTGTTCAGGTGAGAGGTGATAAAAACCTGAGTTACAGAAGTGGAAGTTGAAAGGAGGTGATGGTAAAGGAGATATTTTGGAGATAGAATTGACAATATTTGGCAATCAATCGCGTGAGTGGGTGGAAGGTAAAGAGGAGTTGCGGTTTATGCAAAAGGAGGCTATCTCTGCTATTAAATGACAGAGGGGAATCAGGAGATCATGAGGAGGGCTGACTTTGGGACAGATACTGATGAGTTCATTTTAGTTATGATGACTTACTGTTCTTTGCCTGGGATTGAGGGAATTTCCAGGACATCAGGCTTTCAGTGCTAATACAGGGAATGTCCTAGGTAAACCAGGATGATTTGGTCACCCTGAGCTTAGAACATTTGGGATTTGAGGTATCTGCAGACAGTATTCAGCAGATGGTTGGGCAGGTAGGTGTGGTGTGTAGTAAGGACATCAGAGTCAGAGGCAGTTTAGGGAGTTGCCTGTATAGAGATGATGGGTGAAACCATAGGAGCGGGTATGATAATTAAGGGAGAATGCATAGTATGAGATCGTAACTACCTCAAATCCCTTGCAGAATGAGAAGGGATGTAAATGAATGAATCAAATAATTAAGAAGAAAAGGTGAGTGAGCAAAAGGCAGCAGGATGGAGTTTGAGGCATGCCTACCTATGTAGGTTGGCTGTGGAAAGAAACCTGAGGCCGAGCCACAAGTGGTCAAAAGGGAACCAGAACAGGATGACAATGTCATAAAAGTCAAGAAGGGAGGAAATTTCAAAGAGGTAGGAGTCCAGGGAGATTAATATTGAGGACAGGTCATTGGCTCTGGTGCTTAAGAAAAAAAATTTTCTGTGGAGTCCTGAAGTCAGATTACAAGATGCTGATTAAATAGAGTGGGAAGAAAGGAATTATGGGCAGCAAGCTTAGTTATCTTCCTCCCAACAGTGAAGAGAAGGAAAAGAGTAGTAGCCTCTTTTAAGCACCAGCTCAAGACCCAACTCTTCTTTTAAGTTTTCCTGAACTTCAAATGCCTGTTGTTCTCTCCCTTTCATAATGTAAACACATATCAAAGCATCACACTGTATCTCATAAATAAATATAATTATTTGTCACTTAAAAGTAAAATAAATTCCAAAAAAGTTCGTGTAGTACCCAGGGACTATACTACATTATGTAGAAAAAAAAAAAAAAACTATGTGATACATTTCTCTATTTTCTGGCTGCTTCAGTGTGCTTGGTTGGTCTCCCTATTAGACTCTAAGCTTCCTTAGGGCAGAGATCATGGCTTATATATCCCATAGTGCCCACAAGAAAGGCCTTCAGGAATATTTGCTAGTTGTCAGGATAGAAAGGATGGACAGTTTCTCTAGGTCAGATTTTCTCAACCTCAACACTATTGGCTTTTTGGGCTGAATAATTCTTTGTTCTGTGCGTTGTAGGCTGTTTGGTAGTTCCCTAGCCTCTACCCACCAATTGACAGTGGCAACTCCCCTGTCAACCCAAAGTTGTGACAACCAAAAGTCTCTCCATACATTGCCAAATATCTGGGGGGGGGGGTTGGGGGGGCAGAATCAGCCCTGTGGAGAACCATTGCTTTAGGTGGTCTGGGTGTAGTCTATGTATCCCCTTGTCCTTCAGTAGAAACAATCCAAAGCCATTTTCGAATGAGAAACATTGGCACCCAGTTCACAGCCTCCAGAAAGAGATGTATAAGTTTCTTGGTTATTTGTTTTCAGTTCTGAGACCCTTAAATTCATTCCTTTCTCTACATCTCCCTGGAGTAAGTGAATGGCTCAGTACTTGCACTTCAACACCAAGTACTGAAATGATGCCAACATACTTCCCTTATGATCCTGAATATCAAAACAAAGCTGGAGAGAGATCTAGTTACAGCAGTGGTTTGTAATGTTTCAGCAACTGTAAGGGAAGTACTCATGAATTTGTTCACAAAGTGCAATTAATAGTTAATAATACTTTTTCTTTTCAAAGCATCTTTCAAATATTAAATTGTAACTCTGTTGGTAGCCCCCTCAGAGATTACCAGAGATTGGAGAAATCAGAAAAAGAGGCTGGGCGTGGTGGCTCATGCCTGTAATCCTACCACTCTGGGAGGCCGAGGTGGAGGATCGCTTGAACTCAGGAGTTCCAGACCAACCTGAAGCAAGAGCAAGACCCCATCTCTACCAAAAATAGAAAAATTTAGCCGGGCGTGGTGGTGCAGGCCTGTAGTCGGAGCTACTTAGGAGGCTGAGGCAGGAGGATCTCCTGTGCCCAGGAGTTTGAAATTACAGTGAGCTATGATGACTCCACTGCACTCATCCATGGGGCAACAGAGTGAGACTCAGTCTCAAAAAAAAAAAAAAAAAAAAAAAAAACCAAGAAAGAAAAGAAAAAAGAGGGAGTGTTTAAAAGAAAGGTATAGAAGGTTTCAGTGCCCAAGCAGAGCAGAGAACCCAGGCTTTTCTTCAGGTTAAACCTGAAATGTCTCCCCGAGACTTTTATGTGTCATCCCAACGTGGCCTGTGGTCCCAGGAAGATGATTCTTTGTTATGATCATAGGGAATGAATGGATGTGGGTTGAGCTGGCCTAGGGGTAAGGATAAGGAAAAGCTCTGATCTCTCGCCTTATTCTATCACATTTTCCAGGCTTCTGAGATTCCTTGGTATTGCCCTGTGAATCTTCTTACTGCCCTATGGTGAAGTGCAATAAACCAGTCAGCCAGTCAGCACATGTTCATTGAGTACCTGCTATTAATAAGTACACTTAAGACACCAAAGAGTGAAGTGAATAAAAAGGAGCGAGGTTGCACAAGGTATAGTTCATTCTTCCTGGTTCTTAATTTATTAAACTAAGCATTTTCCATGTTTTGTAAGATTTTGGCCCCACGACAGCCCCATGAGTTGGGTATTATTAGTATCTATCCTCTTTTTACAGAGAAAGAAATATGAGGCTCAGCAAGGTTAGATCACATGCCAAAGGTATACAGCTACAGGGTGCCAAGAGCCGAGATTCAAGCCCCCATCTGTGCTACGCCAAAGCCTGTGATACTTATCTACGGTGCCAATATGATTTATAATTTATTCATCTAGTCCAGTTTCCCTTAATTTTTTTTCAAATGATTAAACTACTCTATTTTATAGAAGGGAGAACTGAAGACCAAAAAGTATAAATGACTTGCCCAGGGTGACATGGTAGTAGTGGTGGTGGTGATATTGGGAAACATCTGTTTTCGTATTTTTAAAATGAGGATACTACTCATTTGTTGTTGCTATCTTTTTGACCACATGGCTGTATGCCTATCTCTTTCCCCCTAATTCCTACAGCTATTCTGTCATTTTGGGCTTTGCCCATCAAATCTGACCTTGCCCTGTGTTTCTATTGCACATAGATTGTTTTAATCTAGGCCCCAACTCATGGCTGTGCAGACCCTGCTCTGTTTTTGTTTGTGAAACGAAAACTCCATGAGCTCAAGGGCTGTGGCTATCTGTGCTTGCCATGATATTCCCAGTATTCAGGATGATAGCTGGCACACAGTAGATGTTTAATAAATATTTATGAGATGAATGAATGAATGCATAAAGTCCTTGATCCTGGTGCCCAGGTCAATCCTTTTGACCTATCAGCTATATACAGCCTAATGTAAGGAGGGGTTACATCCTACAGGCACAGGCCCTGTTCAGGCACTATCCTGTGAACGGAGCTATTTACCTGCTTTGTCCTGGAATAATACCTACAAATTTCAGTTAGTAGGTCACTACTGAGTCACTGTGTACTTGAAGGAGTTAATAGGACTTTACATGCCTATATAAGTTTAACTTAGAACTTGATACAGATGACAAAAATGATTAGTTGGGCCGAAGTGAACTCCCAATGTGGAATGAATCAAATGCATTTTCCTAACAAGTGAATGTATACAAATAGATACTTTCAAACAAAATAATATCAGGGGTTTGGAATCAATTATTAGTCTTTCATAGCTAGGAATCCATGAAACCATTAGATAGAAATAATTGTTCATTCTCTGGTCTGGATTTATCATCCTATTCTTGAGTCATTAACTGAGGACTTCAGCATTGTATAACAGGCCAAGCCAGTATATATCAGACTGGCTACTTCCTCACAGTAGGACTGATAAGCTAACTGTGGAGAATTCATAGGGTCTACAAATGCTCAGGGTTCAGCCTTGTGAAGCTTACACTCCCTTTACTGCAGTTCTAGTGCATCAGCTATTTCTCTTCTTAACTGCCAATTGCATATTATGTGCAAAAGCTGCAGACAGGCCTCCTGTACTCGGGAACACTTTCTTCTATAACTGTTACAAACTTGTTACAAAATATAGATGTCCTGGAAGGAGTTCTACAGACTTGTTTTGACTGGATGAAACGAACATATACTTCCAGGTGGAGTGTTACCTAAAAGAGTATCCCCTGGTTTCTCGGGGGATGTTAATTCAGTGGATGCTTCCTGTTTTATACTATAAATACGTCTGGCTGCAATGAGGCTACAGGCAGTCTATTTCCTGCTGCAGTCGGGTGAGGTAGGGGTTATCTTCATTCCCTCTTTCTGACCCAGAGTGCAGCCTGAGACTGCAGGATAACTGAGGTAATTGCAGATACAAACTAGGGGAGGGGAGGGCTAGAAATAATATGATTGCAGTGACCCTTCGTAAAGAGTAACTGTGACTTAGCCAAGGCCTGACTAGTGCTTAATTAAGGCAAAGCCAGGCCCAAGGCCTTGTTAAGGCCTAGCCAGCACCTCAGGTTAGATAAGGCCTAGCTAGAGCTTTAGAAGCTCTTAGCCTTGGACTTGGCCAAGTTGAGGCCTAGCCAGGTTCAAAGCCTAGTTAAGGCCTACTCAGTCCAATTAATGCCTAGCCAGCCCAGTTACTACCTAACCAGGGGCTAGGCCAAGTTGAGGCCTACTCAGAAACCAGTTAGGCTCAGAGCCTAAACGTAGTTAAGTTCTAGTCAGCTTAAATAAGACCTATCCAGGGCCAAAGCTAAGTTAAGGCCTAGCCAGAGCCTAAACATAGTTAAGACCTAGTCAGAGCATACTTAGGCCCAGCCAGAGCCTAAACATAGTTAAAGCTTGTTAGAATCTTTTTAAGGTGTAGCCAAGGCCTAAGCCTAGTTTAAAGCTAGCTAGCTTGGTTAAGCCCTCATTAGCATAATGTTAAAGTCTAGCCAGTGCCTAAGCCTAGCTTAGATCTAGTCAGAACCCAGTTAAGCCCTAGCTAGTGCCTAAACCTAATTTAGGTCTAGTCAGAGCCTAGTTAAGCCCTAGCCTGGTCCTAAGCTTAGTTAAGTCCTGGTCATAGTCTGGTTACCTCCTAGCAAGGTCATAAGTTTGGTCCTAGTCAGAGCTTAGTTAAGACTTAATCAGGGCTGAAGCCTAGTTAAGTCCTAGCCAGCCCAGTTAAGGCCTAGCCAGAACCTAAGCATAGTTAAGGCCTGACAGAATCTTAATAATATATAGCCAAGGCCAAAGCCTAGTTAAAAGCTAGCTAGCTTGGTTAAGACCTCATCAGGGGATTATTAAGGTGTAGCCAGTGCCTAAGCCTAGCTTAGTTTTAGTCAGAGCCCAGTTAAACCCTAGCCAGGTCCTAAGCTGAATTAAGTCCTGGTCATAGTCTAGTTAAATCCTAGCAAGGTGTCATAAACATAGTTTAGTCCTAGTCAGAGCTTAGTTAAGACTTAGTCAGGGCCTAAGCCTAGTTAAGTCCTAGTCAGCCCAGTTAAGGCCTAGCCAGAGCTTAAATATATTTAAGATCTAGTCAGAGCATAGTTAGAGCTAGCCAGAGCCTAAACATAGTTAATGTAGTCAGAGCATAGTTAAGCCTAGCCAGAGTTAAGGCCTGTCAGTCTTTTTAAGGTATAGCCAAGCCCTAAGCCTAGTTAAAGCTAGCTAGCTTGGTTAAGACCTCATGAAAGTATTATTAAAGCATAACTAATACCTAAGCCTAATTTAGGTCTAGTTAGAACCCAGTTAAGCCTTAGCCAGGGCTTAAGTGTAGTTTAGGTCTAGTGAGAGCCCAGTTAAGCCCTAGCCAGTGTCTAAGCTGAGTTAAATCCTAGTTAAGTCTTAGTCATAGTCTGGTTAAGTCCCAGCAGGGTCATAAACATAGTTACTCCTGGTTAGAGCTTAGTTAAGACTTAGTCAGACGGCTGGGTGTGGTGGCTCACGCCTGTGATCCTAGCCCTCTGGGAGGCCAAGGCTGGAGGATCTCTTGAGGTCGAGTTTGAGACCATCCTGAGCCCTGAGCAAGAGCAAGACCCTGTCTCTACTAAAAATAGAAAAAATTAGCCGGGTGTGGTGGTGCGCACCTGTAGTCCCAGCTACTCGGGAGGCTGAGGCAGTAGGATTGCTTGAGCCCAGGAGTTTGAGATTGCTGTGAGCTAGGCTGATGCCATGGCACTCTAGCCCGGGTGAGAGAGCGAGACTGTCTCAAAAAAAACAAAAAACAAACAAACAAAAACCTTAAAGTCTAAGCCTAGTTAAGGCTTAGTCAGCCCAGTTAAGACTTAGCCAAAGCCTAATACTACTTCAGGTCTAGTTAGCCCAATTAAAGTCTAGCCAGCCCATTTAAGGCCTAGTGAGAGTCTAAACATAGTTAAGATCTAGTCAGAGCATAGTTAGGCCCGGTCAGAGCCTAGGTATAGTTAAGGTCTACAGGTCTTTTTAAGGTGTAGCCAAGGCCTAAGCCTAGTTAAAAGCTAGCTAGCTTGGGTAAGACCTCATCAAGGTATTGCTGAAGCATAACCAATGCCTCAGCCTAGTTTAGGTGTAGTCAGAGCCCAGTTAACCCCTAGCTAGTGCGTAAGCCTATTTTAGGTCTAGTCAGAGCCCAGTTAAGCTCTAGCCAGGTCCTAAGCCTAGTTAAGTCCTAGTCATATTCTTATTAAGTCCTAGTAAGGTCATAAACCATAGTTTAGTCCTAGTCAGAGCTTAGTTAAGACTTAGCCAGGACCTCAGCCTAATTAAATGTTAGTCAGAGCCCAGTATGGGCCTAGCCAGTACCTAAGCCTAGTGTAGACTTTGTTAGAGCCCAGTTAAGGCCTCATCAGAGCTTAAGCCAAATTAAAGTCAAGTCAGAGTCCATATAAGGCCTAGGCTTAGTTAAATATTAGTCAGAAACTAGTTAAAGTATAGCCGGTCCTAAGTTTACTTAAGGCCTAGCTAGAGCTTTGTTAAAGTATAGCCAGGGCCTAAGCCTATTAAAAGCTAATTGACTTGGTTAAGGTATTATCACAGTATTGTTAAAGACTATTCATGGCCTAAGTCTAATTTATGTTTAGTTAGAGCCAATTAGGGCCTAGTAGAGCCCAGTTAAGGCCTAAGTCTACTTAAATATTAGTCAGAAACTAGTTAAGGTAGAGCCAGGGCCTAATTTTGTTCATGCCTAGTCAGAGTCTTTTTAAGGTATACCCAGGGCCTAAGCCTATTAAAGGCTAGCCAGCTTGGTTCAGGCCTCCTCAGGATAGAGTTAAAGTATAGCAATGGCCTGAGTCTAGTTAAAACCTAGCAACCTAGCCAGCCTGGTTAAAGCCTAACCAGGGCCAAAGTCCAGTTGAGGTTTAGTCAGAGGCTAGCTGAGGCCTAGTCAGGGACTAAGCCTTGGTAAGGTCTAGTCAGAGTTTAGTTAAGGTCTAGCTAAGCCTAAGCCTACTTAGGACCTCCTAGTTGTCCTAGTCAAGGTCACTTAAGGTCTAGCCAGCCCAGTTAAGGCCTAGCCAAGGCCAAAGCCTAGTTAAGGCTTAGCCAAAGTCTAGTTAAGGCAAAGATAGGGCTTAAGCCTAGTTAAAGCCTAGTCAGTCCAGTTAAGGTCTAGTTAAGTCCTAGTCACAGCCCAGTTACCTTAGCCAGGGACTATGCCTAGTTCACATCTGATCAGAGTCTAGATAAAGCCTTGCCAGGACCTAAATCTAGAGAAGGCCTAATCAGAGTCTAATTGAAGATGTAGCAAGGGCCTGAGCCTATTTAAGGTCTGTTCATCCCAGTTAAAGTCTAGAAGGGGCTAAGCTTAGTTAAGTCCTAGTCAGAGTCTAGTTAAGGCAAAGCCAGGGCCTAAGTTTGGTTAAGACCTAGTCATCCCAGTTAATGCCTAGTCAGGATATTGGCCTAGTTATGGCCTAGTCAAGACTAGGGTGTCCAACTCATCCCAGTTTGCCTAAGACTTTCTATATTTAACATTGAAAATCCTGAGTCCTGGAAAACCCTTAGTCCCTGGCAAACTAGATTGGTTGGCCACCCTAATCAAAGCCTTTTAAAGAAAACTTTTCTTTGTCTTGGAGTTTATGGTTTATAAAACACATTTGTAACATTATCTTGTTTGATTATTATAGCATCCATTTGAGATAGGTGTCATCATAATCCTCAAAATATAGATAACTCAGGTTTAGAGAGAACCAATACCTTCCTTGATACCATACAGTTAGTAAGTGTCACAGGTAGAGTTTAAATCTATGTTTGAACTCAAAAGCCATGCTTTTATATATATTGTATTGACTTCATTCCTTTTATTTTTGAATATCACTTCAGCATATAAATATACCACAGTTTTATTGTATACTTATATCTATGTATGGACATTTGGGTTGTTTTAGTTTGAGGCTGTTACAAATAAAGCTACTATGAACATTTATCAACTGGAGCCCTCATAAATTGCTGGTAGGTATGTAAACCGTTATAACCACTTTTGAAAACAGTTCTACATTTTTGTAAAAGGGTAAACATACACCTACCACACAATTCTATTCCACTCCTAAGTATTTATTGAAGAGAAATGAAAGCATATGTTTATAGAAAGACTTGTATATAAATGTTCATAGTAGCTTTTATATTTTTAACTAAAGTAATGGGGTATCTCCCCATAATTAAACATTGTCTAAATCACAAAAGTGATAATTGCTCAAGGTATTATCATCATCCTTATTTCTGATCAGGAAGATGAGTCACAGTGAACTTAAGTGACCTGTTAATAAGAAAACTTTTAGACTTGAATCTAGATCTCTCTACCTCCAAAGCCCGTATTCTCCTTAAAATAAGGTCTCTTTCCTCCATGATTCTGACTGCCCCAGTGACAAATACTTCAGCATTTGCCTGCATGGCTGAGGTTGTTCCACGTTTCTTCATATTTTAGTGGTGTTTGCATTCAGGTATTATCTAAAGTCTGTCAAGCATTTGGTGGATTGCACTTGCATCCCGACACTTCTGTTTTCTGCCTGAGGTTTATTTACTGAACTGATGCTTGCTGTTTCATTAGGGGATATTTGTTGAGCCTGGCAACAGAGCTGACTTGGTAGTAGAGTCAAGCCTCACTGCTTGATTTGCTATGATCTTGGAAAGGACAGTTCTGAAAACAGCACTGAAGACAAATCTGGTTTACTCAGTAATACTTGTGGGAGGGAGTTTACTGGCTACATTCCTGGTATAATGACATTATGGGGGGCAGGGAAATAGATCAAGGCCTCCCTCTTTCTGGTACTTTGGATTCAGTTGCTAGAAGGCACTGAGGACTTGGCTTGCCTTTTCCTGGCTGTGCCATTTCTGTCTCCTCCTGTGAGCTTACCAGGGGTGTCAGGCGTCTCTATTAAAAAGCCTGTATGTAAATATAGCTGCATCTTCCACTACGTTATCCTGAGGACAAAATAGTTGCCACCCTTGCAGAATGCAGCTTCTGGATTAGATGCCAGTGGTAGCAGTATGCCAAGCATGAAAGTATCCTGTTCTCCCCCTGCCAAGTAAACACCAGCTTCTTGTTTGGTGGTTCATTTAAAGGGACAGTCACTTCTTGTGTGGCAGTGGCAGTGGGGGAGAGCTTTCAACATGGACAGTTAGTGGCCTAGATGGTGGCACAGTGGAAGAGGCCACTGGGATGTACTTTAGGTCGCAGATGCCTTCTTGGACTGTAATTTCCCTTTTTGTGCTGTTATATTGCTTTGGAGAACTATTTGGTTTAACGTGTAATGCAAGAGGAAGGCAGAGCTGGTTAGGAAGAAACAAATGATTTATTCCACTGAGTAGCTGGGATATTCAAATGTTGCTTTCTTTCTTGGAGAGAGTGCCATTTGGGAATCATTTTCTCTGATATTCACAAGGTGATTCCCCACATAAACTCGGGTCTTTAGTTGACTTCACATGTTTGTCTTCCCAAGTGCTGGTGAAACACATTAAGCTTCAAGACAGTGGGTTAATGGCACAAGCAGGGCATGTCTCTGTCCTAACAAAGAATCTAAAAGATCTTTCCTCAAGGACTAGGGGCTTTGCAGTATAATATTGGAGGATATGGAAAGAGGGCACAAAACTAGGTTCCTGGTTTTACCACATTCCAGCTATGTGACTTTGGGTAGATCATTTTGCTTTTCTGGATTTTGATTTTCCTAAATGTAAAATGGAGATAATAAACTCTGTGTTGCCCTGCCCACCTCACATGGTAATTCTGAAGATCAAATGAGATACCATGTGAAAGCACTAAAAAAAGTATAAAACAGTACACAAATGTTAAGGAATTATTAGTTCTATTGTTCATTCAACACATATTTATTGAATATGTACTATGTGCTAGACACTACTCTTGCACTTAGACAAAACAGAGATCCCTGCCTTCATGGAGCTTACATTTTAGAGAGGGAGACCAGAAAATGATAATCATTATAAATAAGTAAACTATATAATATGTGCAGAAAGTGATAAGTTCTAAGAAAAATGAAAAAGTAGAGCAGGGTAAGGAAGACTCAAGAGTGCCAGGTTGGGAGGGGGAGGTTCAATTTTCAAAAGGTGGTAACTGAAGCCCTCGTTGAGAAGGCAAGATGTAAGCAAAGAGTTTGAAAGAGGTGAAGGATTTCGTTCTTCAGGTATCTGGGTCTCGACCCACATTTAAAATGCTAACCTTTGGGCCTCTTTACAAACCTTGGGAAGTAGCAGTATGAAATCTTCATTCCATTCCAGGCAGAAAAAATATCCAGTGCAAACCACCTAAAGAGAGAGTGTGCCTGGTGAATTTGAGGAATGACACAGAGGCCAGAGCAGCTGGAACAGAGGGAGGGGGGAGCGAAGTAGAAGTTGCAGATTGTATTATGGAGGGCTACGCTATAAGAACTTGAGTTTTACTCTGAAGGAAATACAGGGTCATCAAAAGGTTTTAAATGGAGGAGTGACATGATCTGACTTCTGTTTTTTTAAATCAACATTATTAGTGTGGAACTGGTTTCTATTTTAAAGGGATCGCTGGCTGGTGTGTTGAGAGGAGCCTGTAATGAGATAGGGCAAAGAAAGTCCTGTTAGGAGGCTGTGGAAACAATCAAGGTGAGAAGTGGATGATGGTGGCTCACAATGACAAGTGATCAGATTGTGGATATGTTTTGAAGGCAGAGCCAATAGGATATCCTGGTGGATTGGCTGTGGGTTGTGAGCAAAAGAAAAGAGTTAAAGATAAACCCAAAATTTTTCAGCCTGAGTAGTTAGAAGGATAGAATTGCCATCTACTGTGATAGAAGGCTATAAGTGTAGTAGGTTTTGCAGGTAATACCAAGGATCTAGTTTTAGACATACTGTATTAAATTTTAGATATCAGAAACCAATGTGAAGGCAATTAGACATACAAGTATGTGATTTTGGAGAAAGGTCTGAGCTGGCTAAATAAATTTCAGAGTCATCTGCATATAGGTGTTATTTACAGCCTGTATGACATCACTAAGAGAGTGACTAGATGAAGAAGAAGAGGGTGTGGGGAGTGATTGACCATGTTAAATGCTCCTTGTAGGACAAGTAAAATGAAGACCAAGAACTGACAATGGGTTTAGTAGTGTGGAAGTCACCAGTGACTCTAACAAGGGTAGTTAGGTGGAGTGGCCATTATATTTAATCAAAAGTGTATTTCAGAACATAAATATTTAACCTGGTAATATCAGCCATGAGAGATGAGAGAGAAATTTTGTTCCTATCAAGTGAGCCTGCCTTGAGATTCCCCTGCCTCTAGCTAATATTAAAAAGTGAATCCTATAAGGAAAATCTCATTCATCTTCTCACTTGAGCAGCATGCTGGTTTACTATTGCAAGGGCTCTTGCCGAGGACGGTGCTGTAGCCCTGGTGTGCTTTTCTGAGTGTCAAGCATATTAGGCAATGGGATTCACTCTTTACCCACATTTAAAACGCTAACCTTTGGCCCCTTTACAAACCTTGGGAAATAGTGTATGAAATCTTCAGAGGGAAAGGAAATTCATGCCCAAGAGCAAAGCATTTTTCTTTTTAGGATATTAGGAAATTTTTTTCTGCCTCATTTCCTTCAATTTATTCTGGATATATATATCTCAGAGGTAAAAAATGGAGATGTTAGAAAGCAGGAAACCAAGTAGTTGTCTTTTGTTTTATTTTCATGGATCAGCATGTGGTCTTAAGGTGATTTTAATGTTCAGCTAGGCTTTTGGTATCTTTCATTTTTACTAGGGCTTTGTAACTCTAAGTACATTCTGGCAAAATGTTATGTAGGGATGAAGACAATGAAATGGTTGTCCTCAAGGGCACTTTTGGCCTTTGATTCATTTGGTAAGCAAACCATCATGGCTACACAGTTGGTCTTCCATATTCATGGATTCTGCATCCATGGATTCAACCAACCATGGATCAAAATTATTGAAACAAAATCGCATCTGTGGTGATCATGTACAGACTTTTTTCTTGTCATTATTCCCTAAACAATCCAGTATAACAGACTATTTACATAGCATTTATCTTGTATTAAATATTATACATAAGCTAGAGATGATTTAAAGTATATGGCAGGGTATGTGTAGGTTATATACAAATACTGTACCATTTTATATCAGGGACTTGAGCATCTGTGGATTTTGGTATCTGTGGAAGGTCCTAGAACTAATCCCCCTCAGATATAAAGAATAAATGTATTGAGTTCTTGTTGATATCTTAACACTGTTTCTTATTCTGCTGGTGATTTGGAGGTTCCCAGAGCATCATTAGGCAGACCAGTGTAACAGATTGCACAGAGGGACAACAGTTTGAAGAATCAGGTTTGTTCTTGCTCTGCTACTAATCAGCTGTGCAATCTCAGCAAGTCTTTTACCCACTTTCTAAGTTGTAAAATAGGGATAACCCTTGCTGCACAGGATTGTTATAAGTTAATATATGTGAACATACTTGAGGATATAATTATTAGAAGGAGGAAACTAAAATACTGGAATGAGCTGCCAAGGGAGGTTATGGAATCTTATTTTGAAATCATTAAAAACAGAAAGACCCTTCCTTTGGTGGACAGGCATTGAGCATGTTTGCAGGCAGAAGAATGTGATATATGAAATATATGATCTCTGATCTTCTTTCCAGATGATAAATAAACAAATCCAGTCTCTCTTGGCAAGTTGGCATTTGCTACAGAAACAGAGAGGAGGCTGTGACTGTGCTTAGTTTTGCTCTTGTCAAATTTCTGCGATGTATTCCTGAAGTTTGGGACTGAGTCCAGGCTAGGATGGTAAGGGGTGAAGGGTACATGAACATACTTGCATGGTGCTCTCCTTCTTACCCAAATGATTCACATAGGAAGACTTAAAAGTTTGGACTGCTTTGAGTGAAGTCATGCAAGACATAGGCTAATGGGCCTTCATTATCTTGCCTCAGTGACCTTGCCAATTACTTTTGAAGTGGATATTTCCAAGGAATAACTGGTTCATGCTTTGAAAGAATCATTGCCATGATTCCAAGTGGATAGTCTTCTCTATGCAGCTGGCAGTGTATTGGAGGCATAGTCAATGAGTTGCCTGTACTATAGTCAGCTTTCAGCAGGCCAGAAGTGGTGCCTGTGTAGCTATAGCCCTGCCAGAGCTCAAAGCTAGAGTAAGAAAGTGCTTCAAAGGTGAAAGGGAGTTAGACTAGGAGGATTTGCTAATTCTCAAAGATTCCCTACAGCCTTTGATTGTTCTTAGGTCTCCTGAAGGTCTCCTTAGGGTCATGTGTAAACTATAGCCTCAAGACAGTCCTGTTCCCTTACATCTTTATCCAGGCTCTAAGCCATCATCTAATCTTGGTTCTAACTATGAGATGCATTGTATCTCCGGTACTTCTTTCCTTTCCTTTCCTTCCCCTTCCCTTTCCCTTTCTTTCTTTCTTTCTTTTTTTTTTTTTTGACAGAGTCTCGCTCTGTCACCTGGGCTAGAGTGCTGTGGCATCAGCCTAGCTCACAGCAACCTCCAACTCCTGGGCTCAAGCGATCCTCCTTCCTCAGCCTCCCAAGTAGCTGGGACTACAGGCGTGCACCACCACCCCCGCCTAATTTTTTCTATTATTAGTCGAGACGGGGTCTGGCTCTTGCTCAGGCTGGTCTGGAACTCATGAGCTCAAAGCGATCCTCCTGCCTCGGCCTCCCAGAGTGCTAGGATTACAGGCGTGAGCCACCACGCCCAGTCTCCTTCCAGTTTTTGTAATGCCTGCAGCTATCTTCTCTCCTACCTTCCAGGGGTCACTAATCAGTAGCCAGGATGCACCACACACTGTTTCCTAGATCCTGGAATTTCTCCAGCACAGTTACACCAGCTAGCGTTTATTCAGTGCTTCCTAAATGCCAGATACCATTCTAAACTCACTGCACATATTAACTTGTAATTCTCACAGCCGTTATTATCTTCATTTTACAGGTGAAGAAACTGAAGTGCAGAGTAGTTTAGCAAACTTCCAGTTAGTAAGTGGTAACATTGGCATTCAAATATAAGTCTGTTTGATGCCAGATCCTACCCTTGTAACCACTAGCATCGTTTTCAGTCATTTTCACTGTTTTGTTTTTTTTTTTTTTTGAGACATGCTCTCCTTCTGTCACCCAGGATGGAGTGCAGTGGGTGTGATCATAGCTCACTGTAAGTAACCTTGAACTCCTGGGCTCTAGCCATCCTCCTGGCTCAGCCTCCCAAGTAGCTAGGACTATAGGCATGCACCACCTTGCCTGGCTAATTTTTAAAATTTTTTGTAGAGATGGGGTCTTGCTACATTACCCAGGCTGGTCTTAAACTCCTGGCCTCAAGTGATCCTCCCGCCTCGACCTTCCAAAGTGCTGGGATTACAGGTGCGAGCCACTGCACCCAGTCCCCACTACCATCATTTTACTGTCTCTCCCAAAAAGAATATACAAACAAACAACACACAACTTTTTATTCCCCTCTCAGAAAGCTAAGGAAAGACTTGGAAATAGAATCCCTTTTCCTGTTACCTCTAAGTTCTGTTTTTATTTCCCTTATTTTAGACCCTGTCCTCTGCACTGGTAATATTTAAAAACCAAAAATCTTTCTAGAAGTATTGCATCTTTTTCCAGACTCTCTGGGGGCCTGGGGCCTCTTATAGCAGCCAAGCTTCAGGGTCAAGCCTGTGCAGGGTCCCCCCGAGTCAAGATTGGGTGGCTATCCTCATGTATTGAGGAAACTATGTGTCTGTCTAGGAAAATAACCAAGAGATATATTTTCAAAAGTAGTTGTTTTTCTCCAGTGACTAAGTTGTTTTTCTGAAGGGTATGCAAGAGTCTGTGATTTTCTCTGTAGCAACGAACAAATTTGGAAGACAAAAGAAATTCAGTAGAATTTGGTTTAAGTTAACCATAAAGACATTTCCTACTCCCCTTTTTTCAATTTCTGTTTTGAATTTTTCATATATTTTCAAGAAAGGACCATGTTTAGCTCCTCAGCTGCACAATTCTTTCCTTCCTTTCTTGATAAATTAAAGATGGTTCAAGGGGATTTTAAATGTCAGATCCTATAACTGGCAAATGCCTTATTGCACACAGTTTTGTTAAAAAGGCAAAGGTTTATAGCTTTTAAAAAAAGAGTTTAAAGGGTAAATACCGTTGCTTTGTTCATTGTATTCCTCCCAAGATACTACTGTTATGTCAAAATTATAAAATTTGCCCTTTGGGAACAAGGTTCTCTCGATGTTTCCAGGGGTGAAGAAGTAATGTAAGTCTGGAGGTGTTTTTCTTAAAAAACCTATATTGAATGTATATATCCAAATGGTTCTGCAGCACTAGAGCAGGGAGCACTAGGAAAAAATTTCCTGTTTGTAAATAGGAAACTGGCACCCATACTCACCAAAGGCACATTTTAATCTCTCCCGCACAACTGCCTTTGTTCCCCTTGGATATGAGCTAATTTACCTTGCCCGATGCAGAGAAGCTTATCGACTAGAAACATAGACCCAGAGGATATGGATTCCTTTGCTCCTTTTCCATCCTACTGTTACACACTTATTGCCAGTTTTCCAGTTAGGAGTATCGCAAAATAGCCAGGTAGGACTTTCAGCTAAAGTAAAAATGGTGGCTTTTGATTAGTTGTGCAGACAAAAATGTCATGAGAGAGAGATTAATAAAAATCTAATGGGGCTAAAGATCCTAGTTATCAGATCGATAGCATGGCCTCTGCCCCAGCTGTCTTTATGAGCTACTTGTAAGATGTGGGTTATCTCATCTTGTATTGATTAAAAACTGTCTGGCCATCAGGGTCTCTTGCCTTAGCACTGCCATGAAGTAGAGGCCTCAGGAACCCTTCCCTGCACATTCATATTTCATCCCATTTTCATTAGCTCTGATGACTGGCTTGCCTGAACCCTGGCAAGACTCTCATCACTGTCTTGCTGTCCTCATTATTTTTATAGGAAGGAGATATAAAATTTAAAAATAAAACAATTTTTTGAGGTATAGCATGCATACAGTGGAGTGTACAAATTTTAAGGGTGCAGCTCAATGCTTTTTGGTTCTTTTTACATATGTAATCATATCAAGATATAGAACCCAGAAGGCTTCCTCATATCCCTTCCCAGTCAATAATCACTACCCAAAGGTGACCACTCTGTTCACTTCTCTTCCATAGATCTGTTTGCCTGTTCTTGAATTTCATATAAATGGAATGATAAGATATCTACTTTTATGCATCTGGTTTCTGTCAACATTCTTGTAAATGTATTGTGGTGGATATTTATACCCTTTACTTTTGGTTATATACTTAAGAGTAGAATTGCAAGGTCATGTGATACAGGTATGTTTAATTTTAGTAGATACTGCCAAATAGTTTTCCAAAGCAGTTGTGCCAGTTAACACTTTCACCAGCAACGTATGAGAGTTCCAGTTGTTCCATGTTCCTTTCAGTGCTTGGTATTGTTGGTCTTTTCAATTTTAGCTCTTCTGGTGGGTTTTGCATATCTCATTGTGGTTTTAATATGCACTTCCCTGATGAGTAAGAGTGATGAACACCTATTCATGTGCTTGTAAGCCGTTTGGAAATTCTCTTCTATGAAGTGCCAGTTCAGTTGTTTTCTTAATACTTTTTGTAAGGGCGGCCTTGCAAAAGTAACAGGAAAATACCTAATCCTACAATTTCCCCAGTAATGGTTAAAGATCAATCCTATGAGTTCTCTCACTAAGAGGCACCCTGCAGGAGTTCTGTTTTGCACAACTGCTGAAAAGGGCTGAATGGATGGAAAAGAGACGTAAATCTCTCTCTTTCAAAATTGTTTTTTGAGACTCTGCTTTTACAGAGTTCCTGAGTAAACAGCAGGAGAACTAGCTACAGCCTTAACCCTATCTTGAGGACAGAGTCACATCTCCTGTGATGATCCCTTCTCCAAGGAAGGGCAGGAAACCAACTCTTGGACTTTGACATCCTTGCAGTTTTTGTTATCTACCTGCTGCTGCTTTTTTGTCATCAACTGACAGCCATTGCTATTTTTTTCTTCTTTCTCTTTGTCCCCCAAAAAAGCAGCAAGCCACTTGGCCTCACTACTGGCATCTCCCTTCTCTTTCTTTGGGATGCCACGCCCTCCCCTTCTCTCTCTCTCTCTCTCACACACACATACACACACACACACACACATTCTCTCTATCCTTCTAAAGGATAAAATAAACGTTTTACTTTTATATCTTAATCTCCACGTAAGAAATCTTTCTCCACCTTCACCGTGAGCACCTACTAGGCATTCCACCCTAACATTTTTAAAAATTAGATTGTTATCTTTTTCTTACCAATTTGTAGGAGTTTAAAATATATATGTATATAGTGGATATAAGTCCTTTGTTAGATATATATTGTGACTATATTCTCCTAGTCTGTGGTTGGCTTTTTTACCCTCTTAAGGAATCTTTTAATAAATGGAAGCTCTTAATTTAATGAAATCCTATTTATTAATCTTTTCTTTCATGGTTTATGTTTTTTGTGTCCTATAAGAAATCTTTGCCTACCTAAGATCATGAAGATTTTTCTCTTGTGGTTTGATCTAGAAGCTTTATTGTTTTATCTTTCATATTTAGTCCTATATAATTCATTTTAAATTATTATTATTATTTTGGTATCTGGTGTAAGGTAAAGGTCATGGTCCCATTGATTATTTGTCTGTCCTTGTGCCAGTACTGTGCTATCTTAATTTCCAGAGCTGACTAGCTAGCCTTGATATTTGATGGTATATGTCTTCCAATTTTGTTCTTCAGGATATTTAGCTATACTAAGCCCTTTATATATCCTTATACATTTTAGAATCACTTTGTCCAAATTGCCCTTTGGGTATGGTTTTGATCTCACAGACTCACTAGGCTTTCTTATGTCCTTCTAACTTCAAAATCTAGGTAACCTTTTCAGGTGGAGACCAGTAGCCTGTTTGTGGCAGTCCCCTTCCTTTAGTGAGAATTTGTCTCTGAAATACCAGGAGACCGTGGGAGATTTCACGCTGCCTTTCCTGCCCAGGTGCCAGCATAGAACTCACCTAACTTCAGGTAAGAAAAACCAGCCTTGTATTTCAGGCTTCTCAAGTTTCCAACCCATTAAGCTAGCCTCCTGGCAACTGTCAAAAGTTATGCTGATTTCTCCTTTTCCTCAGTAGAATCCTCCTGCCTTAGGGCCAAGCCTTATCTTCAACCTGTGCTCAGAATTAACAAATGCCCGAGGAAAGGAAAAAAAAAACCCTGCAACTGTCAGCTCCCTTAGGAAGGGCTCTCTGCTTTCCTAAATTTTAGTTCATCTTGTCTTTGTTTCCACAGCGGATATCTTTAAACCTATCTGTTTTACAATTTGTCTTCTCTTTTTTTGGGGGGGTGTTTTAGTTGTGGCAGGAGCATTCACATCCTGTTTGGAAGCGGAAGTCTAGAAATCATTTATTAGGCAGAGCCTTGACCCCCTCATCCAGCTTGGCTCTATCACAGGTGAGTAGTTTATGAGGGTTTGGGCCAGTTCAGTAGGTCAGTGGAAGGGCACATGATGGACACATCCCTCAACCTCCCAGTCACAGATGATGGGGATTCCTTAGGGGACTGATCTGCCTTAGTCACATTCAACTTGAAATTCAGCCAGTTTCTAGGGATAGCAAATGACGTTACCATTATCAGTTCTATTACTGCTTAGGAGGAGATGTCAGCTCTGGCCCTGACTATGGCAAATTTGCTCTTGTGGGCACCTGAATTTGTGCCCTCTAGAATAGGACTTTAGAAGTTAGACCTGGGCTGACTTCTAACTTTGCATCTTTACTTACCATGTGACCATGGGCAAGTTACTTAACTTCTCTAATCCTCAATTTTTCCACCTATAACTTCATAGGGTTATTTTATTATGAGGATTAAATATAATACAGGTTAAGCCCCACGTGGTGGTGATTCGGGAGGTGGGAGGATTGCTTGAGGCCAGGAGTTTGAGACCAGCCTGGGCAACATTGTGAGACCCTGTCCCTATATTTAAAAAAAAAAAAACCTCACATGGTGGCACGCACCTATAGTCCCAGCTCCTCAGGAGGCTAAAGCGGGAGGAGCGCTTGAACCCAGGAGTTCGAGGCTGCAGTGAGCTATGATTGCACCACTGCACTCTAGCCTGGGTGACACAGTGAGACCCTGTCTCTAAAAATAAAGTAACTACAGGTTGAACATCCCTAATCTGAAAATCTGAAATCTGAAATGCTACAAAATCCAAAACTTTCTGAGTGCCAACATGATACCTTTGCTTTCTGATGGTTTAATGTACATAAACTTTATTTCATGCACAAAATTATTAAAAATATTGTATAAAATTACATTCAGGCTATGTGTATAAGGTATCTATGAAACATAAATGAATTTTGTGTTTAGATTTGGGTCCCATCCCCAAGATATCTCATTATGTATGGACAAATATTCTAAAATCTGAAAAAATCCAAAATCCAAAACACTGTGGTCCCAAACGTTTTGGATCTTTGTAGCCCCTGTTATCCCCCTGCTTGGTTGAAGCTTGATAATATTTACTGAATAAATGAGCTAAAAGTTGTTCCTCCCTCCATTCTACCTTTCCTTCCTTTATTCAAGGACATTTACTGATTACCTACTATGTGGCAGGCACTCTTCTGTGCCTTGGGGATACAGCAGAAAACAAAACAGATGAACTTCCTAATCTCATGACATTTAGATTTTAGTCTATACGTGTATGGGGGTTGGGCTTGAGAACAAAAAGCAAATAAACAAGAAAATATGAGCTAGTAATAGGTGCCATAATGCGAAAGTACAGTGTATGCTTGATGGGAAAGGGATGATTAGGGATTTTTCCAGGTTGGGGAGTAGGAAATCTGAGGGTGTGATATTAAAACAGAGATCAGAATGATAAGAAGTCATTTTTGCCCCTGGGGGAAAGGGATCCCAGGCAGAGGGAACAGCTAATAAAAAGCCCCTTAGAGTGAGTTGGGGCTAGGCATAAATTATCTAAAATACCCCTTTAGGAAAACTAAGGTGTCTGGGGTTGGTTGCTTTAGAAATTACCATACCTGGAATAAGCTGATGCTATATTCTTGCTTTTTCTTAGTATTGCAGTACTTAGCAGTTTCTCAACATCCTCCCTGCCCTCTCCTCACCCCCTAGCTGCTAGGTTTCCAAGATGCTTTGAAAATAGGAATTGTGGATTAGCTAAAACAAGGGTCAACAGAGTTAAGGCTAGGTCAGGAATTTTTTTCCCATCAAAACTGACCAAACCATAGAAAAAATAAATCAGGGGCCACATAAAGTAATAAGTAACTACTTATTGTATACTTGTCTTATAAGAGAGCAAAATATGAAATGTTCTACCTCTCTGCTTTTTACATTTAGATTGTATAATATACAACTCAATAAATTACAATATCAATTTGATGAATATAATATATTTCTAAATTTTTCCCAGTTTAGGGAGAAAGATATAAGAAAAGATGATGGAAAAGGATAGGGGGAGATGGGGATGGAGAGTGAAATAGAGCGGAACACACAGGTGAATAAATGGAGGCATATTGACCAAGAGGAGGAACGAAAGAATCCTAGAGGGAGACAGAGAAGCTGGGAAAAAGCTGGGTGAAAGAGAAGCCAGAATTTAAATAGGTTTTGTGTGAATATGCTCCTGTCACCCTCTTGTGCCTTTGGGCTATGGATATCATACGATAGTAGGTTATTGCTTCTTTTGAAAAATGTGATGGTGTTCTCTAACAATATTTACTTATTTTATATATTTTTTAGACACAAGGTTCTTACTCTGTCGCCCAGGCTGGAGTTCAATGGCACATCACACATAGCTCACTGCAGCCTCCAACTTCTGGGCTCCTTTTCCTCCTGCCTCAGCCTCTTGAGTAGCTGGGACTATAGGTGCATGCCACCACCATACCCAGCTAATTTTCTAAAAAATATTTTGTAGCAATGGGGTCTCACTATATTGCCCAGGCTGACCTCAAACTCCTTTGGCCTCTAGTGATCCTCCTGCCTTGGCCTCACAAAGTGATGAGATTACAGGCATGAGCCACCATGCCCAGCCTCTAACAATATTTAACACACGTATTTCTTCTGTGTTTCCCTTCTGTTGAGCTGATGTATGCTCTTCATTAATGCCAAGTTCCTTTCATTTATTTCTTTCTATATTTCCTTTCACGAGACTGCTTTCTTTCAAATAAAAAAACCAGATCGTTTGAGTTAATAAAACAAACTGCTATGCCTCTAGTACCCATCCTCCCATTTCAGATGGAAAGTTGCCTCCAACCAAAATCATGCCTTCTAGTCATCATGGTTGTGATTCTTATCATCAGGGCAAAACCCCATGTCTACTGGTAGGATTTTGGACAAAAAAATTGTAGTAGTCTTACAGGACTTATGCTAAATAGAGACAGTATTATGACTGAGTGGATCAAACCAGGCCCTGTGAAGAATAGGAAGCTCCATGTGCAAGTCTCAGACCATCCGGCTGATGATTGCTGTACTCCTGTAAACATCCATGGAGTACAGTCAGTTGGAGGTGAAGCCTGTGGCTTGCTGGGCACCACTCTGGTCAGAACTTCTAGAAATTGGGCAATAACAGACTTGGCAGAATCCTAAAGGAGTGAAACAGATGGCTGCTTCCTAAGGCTTTCCACTAGGAAAAGCCTGACTGAAGCTGGAGAAAGAAAATCAGCCCAATATACAGGATTAATAGCCAGAAGTTTAATGTGTAGATATGCCCGAGAAAACAACTGGCCAAAGGTATATAGCTATGCTGATCAGCCATAGACTGGAGATATATGCTCTAATAAATGGAAAATTACAGACTGAACTATTATAGGAAAAACAATCTGATGAAGGGAAATATGAAAAGAAATCGATGAAAGGAATTTAGCAATTCATGTAGAACATGTATCAGCTTATCAGAACAAAAAACAGAATAATCTGTTTGGAATCAGAGAGGAGACAACCTGGGTCCAAAAAACTAATATAGACTCTGCAGCCTTGGAGACTCTAAGTTTCAACTTAGCTCCTTTGACAGTTCAATTTAAAGTTGCAGAATGGGCGTGTGAAACCTCAGGGCATATGAACATGAATGTACTAGGTAAGCAGAGGAGAGAGGGTGAAAAAAAACCTATGAATCAAACAAACAAGTGAGTAACCAATATGAGATATGTCAAATTACTAAAAACTTCTTACATCCTCAACAAACTCATTTTAAGGGAAGTGGGAAGCCAGACCCAACGTGGCCGGTAGATTATATTGGGCCAATCCCTAGATTTTTAAACAAAGAACATTGCCTTACAGAAGTATATACTCACTACTCAGGAAGATGGTTTGCAGAGCCCACCAGACACACAGATGAAAATAGTACGACCGTGGCTTTAGATAAAGTTGGAGGAACTAGCTGCTAGATATGGAAGATGGGCAGTAATAAGAAATATCAAGGAATTAATTTTATAACTGAAATTGTCCAAAGTTTGGCAAACTACGGAGAATGTGGGACTTTTGTTTACCATACATTCTCTAGGCTACAGGGCAATTGGAAGCTTTAATGAATGAATTATTAAAAACACAGAAAGAATTTAGCGGCACCAGTTATAAATGGCAATGAGGCAAAGGTGCTAATAAAGACAGAGTTAATTGAAAGACCCTAAGTAAATGTATCCTTCCTCAAAGGAGATGTTCAAGAAATATAGACAAACTACCTATGTTCACTTTGCTCTCAAATCTCTTAAAAAGTGATAAAGACCATGAGAAATTAAAAGGAAAGAGAAACAGTAGATCCTTATAAGGCTATCAAAAAAGGAGGAGCAATAGCTACAAGATACCTTTCAACCTTATGGGCAATTCTTGATAGGGGTATCCTATAGCCAGAACCTGATGGATAAAGGCTCAAGGATACTAATCTTTATATTTCTTTTTTCTATTATTAGATCTGCTTTGCTGTTTTCTCTTGGCTGTGACAATCTAGTGGTTATTATAACAGCAGTTCACTACTGGTACAAACAAGAGTACCGTATATAAATTTTGTGGGAGGTTCACCAACATCATCAAAAAGTTCCGTGATACCACTGGCCTCATTCTGTACTTGATCACCATCATAATCATATCAACATCCTTATTTCTCATCTAAACCAACCACAAAACCATCGTCAGCCCCATAGGATTCATTGTCACCAAGAGTCCATTTACTACACCTTTTAGTAATATTTTATCTGTTGAGAAAAGCACTGAAGCATGGAATCTGTGTCAATCCCTCTCCTAGTTGGTGGACTTATTGATTGTGTAGCCCAGTTAATAAGAATAGCTGAAGAGCTTTTACAATTGATGTCACAAGAACCAGTCCCTTGTACAGAACAAAATGATAAAGCAGAACAGATGGAAGCAGACGCATCTCCTCCTGAGGAAGCTTCACTACCTCCAGATCTTGCTGATCTTCCAGATCTTGCTGATCTCTCAGACTTAGAATCGATACTTATATCAAGAGAAGATGAAGACCTACTCCTTGATATAGATGAAGTTATGTTAGACATGGGTGATTTATATGAAGATGTGCTCTCTGGTATAAATGATGACTTAAGAAGTGACTAAGACCCAATTTGCCTCCACCAGCGTGTACGAACTGATCATTTCTCTGTTTCAATATATTCTGATTTTTCTGGACATTAACAATATATGTTTTCTCCCAGTTCTGCACATTTTCATTACTCATGAATTTTAGAATAAGTTAGATTTGTTTTACTTCCAGCAAAGACTGGTCTCTTTTCTTCTTCGTTTTTATTCAAAAAACTCTGACTTTATCCGTGTAGTTCTTCGTTTATCTGTACTTGTTCTCCTGCTAGGATTCCTGATGATAGGAGCAAACAATAGCAAAGAACAGAAGCTCCTCATCTAACAATGGAGTGAAGACCTGATGAATTCTATCATATCTTGGGACCCAATTTCACTGTTGTACAATGAATAGAAATGAAAAGGGGAATATCTCCCAGGATAGTATTACAGTGAATATGTTCACATTAACAGGGACAATGTTGGGATACTTTTACTTGAAAAGATACAACTCCTTACTGGTCCTTTAAGAGAGAATGTGTCAAACAAAGGATGCTATAGCAGACCAAGGGAAATAATTTTAAAAGAGCAGCATGTACTGTAGAAAGGTTTTCAGATGACTGTTGCCAGGGAGAAACCTTTGAAAAAGCTGAAGCCAAGAGGTTCCAATGCAGCACCGTTCTCACAAATGCTGACCTATATCACAACTATTTTGCAATATTACTCCCCAAGTGGAAATGGCACACTATACCAAATAACAAAGAAGAAGTACTCGAAAGGTTAGACAAAGTCCTACAAGGACTATTCACCAATGGAAAGTCAAACACTTTACAACATAGGCCTAGAGATGATGGTCCACAGTGGAAGTGGATAAAGAATATCTTCCTGGGTATAGATGAATTTAAAAAGAATAATTGATAGGCTTATTGCAGTGAACCTGCTGCAACCTCAACCTAGAAATATTTACTATTGAGAGATAAGAGCAAGAATGAATTTAAACAAGATGTGGAGTAGTATTTAGCCACAATAATTCTACATATGCCAGAAGAGGAAAATGCAATAGTTGAAGGACCTCTACATGAAAGCAGAGAGGGACCAAATGTGTGGAAAATTCACTGATCGCACCAATTCTATGCTGTACATTACCTCATTTCTATTTGGAAGAATAGCTACCCTTCAGACAAGCCCAGGGACACTATGGTCTTCCTTCCTTGAGCATCATCTTTGCCTTTCATGACATGGGCAACAACTATACCAATGGACAATGTGGTATATGCAAATTGTGAAGAAATGATATGTAGAAGGAAATCCACACTGGTGGAAACCAGACTATGCCAATTCATATAGAAGCCTAAAGCATTATACTCAAAAGGATTAAATGACATTTAATACAGATGATTTCATAGCAAACCAACATGACAGATGCTGTATATAATACTAAGTGAGAGCTGCATACACAGATAATTAGCTACCTTTAAAGATAAATGGGGGCAATTATATACTATATAACCAGGTCTTATTTGGATGAGTAGTAGCAGGAGAAACACAAGTTAGTTTTGCCACTGAATTTTAGGATAAGGCGATTTAACAAATTTAATAACAAGACTTTGTATCAGGAGAATCTACCGCAGACCCTTCTGAAAATCAGAACTTATGGAGCTATTCAACATATTAGTATGAGAAAGTTCCACAATAGACTGCTGTATGGAAGGATTGATAGGAGTCGATGAGGATTCAGGAGACTTAGAGGAGCAAACAAAGACACAAATAGGAAAAATAAAAATTGTATCATAGAGCAACTACTGTGGATAATTACAAGCCACATGGGACAGCAGATTGAGGAACTTTGCTGCTACAATAACTGAACAAACTGAACCTGACTTTCCCCATGTAGGGGAATCTAGATGTGCAGTTATGTTCAAAGTGGCAAAATATTGATGCAATGCAAAGGGACTATGCTGAATTAACCTAAATAGAGCAGTGGGAAAACAAGAAGAAACAAGTTTATCCCTCCATTCAAATAGAAACAGTTTTACAAGGAAGATTAGTGATAGCCGATAAACAAGGAAACCTAGACATTTAGCAAATAAGAATAACAACAGAGAACTGAATAAAAGTTAAAAGATATAATCTAGGTTTTAATTAAAGGTTTAGAAACAGCCAGGGAAGATACACACTCTTCACAGGGAATTTGGACTTTAGGAAATTGGGCTACAATTTTGTGTCAAAATAAAACTCAAAGCATAAATACCTGGACAAGATCAGGAAACATATTTAAGGAAAGACCACCAGTCTGTTACACATTCTATTTGGTGAGCAGTTTCCCCATAACAGGACAGACCTGGTGCTCCTGATAGATACTGAACATGATAGATACTGAAGGGTAGCTATTCCTCCAAGTTGAACTCTGGAATATGGACTTTATAACAATTCCAGAACTAATAGATTAGTGTGAGCTTGTTAAAACTGTTAGTGTCCTGTGAGAAAACACAAACAACCATACTAACTCAAGCAGGTCATCAAAATACATCAAGAGAAATTTGTGAGACTACTCTAGACCTTGAAACAAGATAAAGATTTAAAGCAGCCTATAAAACAAATAATAATCAATATGATCCTTAGGTGTCAAAGCAGGAAAGTGCTATAACCTCATAATATTTGGAGCTGGCTGGCCTCTTGTTTACTTGCATCACCTGGAAAGATTATACTGTAATGGGACCTCAGGACTTGATAAGCTCTATTTCAATGTTTACTTTCATTATGTGATTATATGTGTTTAAGGATTGTTAAGATGTAACCCTACTCCAAGGAATGGATTGTTGTATTCTTTGCTCTATGGAACAGAATTATAAATAGTTAATAATGATAAGAAATACATTTAGGAAACAAGAAAATACTTAGGAACAACAGCTGGTAGGGGAGGTGTTTTCAGGAGAGAGAAGAAAATTGTCAACAGTTATGTAGCTGTTTATGGTGGAAAGCCACAGTATGGAGTTAGTTTTTAAACAGGTTTATGAACCAAGCCCTGTTTTTGTTATATGCAAATTAGCCAACTCTAAGATGTTGATAGAAACAGCTAGTTGGCAATTGATATGTCATCTAAAAGCTCAATTAGATGGAGAAATATTGACTAATTTAGTCCACTGATTAAAATCCTGAATCTCCTCCAGGAGAATAGAGACAGTGGCTGGTCCTTTATTTAAACTAGCCCTTTTCTGGATCTTCTTGAGACCAATGTCAAAGCCAATTCTTGTATGGCATGGGGGAATAGAAAGAGAGGTTCATCATTCTGAAAGGAGCTTAAAGGTGTGAAAACCAAGGAAGATAGGCTGGTAGATGGCAGTGGACTAGTAACACAAATCTTCATCCCTATGTGCTTTGGCTAAAGTGTGTGGGCAGTTGTGACTACATACTTGCATCTTTATATATGCTAGTTATTGCCAGTTATTATAATTATTTACAATCCTTATTAGCTATTGGTCTAAATCAATTTATTGTTTTAAGAGATTTTAATGAATAAACTTTCATTCGAAAATCAAAGAACTTGTGGTCATCATAAATTACTTGGTAGTGAATTTAAAGGCTACCAAACCGGCATAAAAGAACCCCATTCAACAGAAGATAGCAGAGTATACCCAGAGAGAATGTTGTACCAGGAGTCTGAAGTTCTACTTCTGGCTTTGTCAGATGACCTTGAACAAATCTCTGAATATAGTCCTATCTAATTTGTAAAATGAGGGTTATAATAATTTTTCTGCTTACCTCAGTGGTAATAAGGAACAAATGAAATAATATAGTTTTCAAAGCCTTTGGTATGATATAGCTGACACTGGGACAGAATAAAAGAAATCGGGACTTTTCAGGAATATCTGAAAAATGTCTGTATGACAATACTGAAAGTCTATTTGACATGTAAGATTATCCAATAGTTTTACACCTGTTTTTTTTTGTTTTTTTTTTTAAGAGACTAGAGCTTCATTATTCTACTTCACGTCAAAAGAGTTTGGAATCAGCTTTTGTTTCATTCTTTGGAGCTTATTTTTTTACCAAATTAAATTCTTTTGGGGAGTCTACTTGAGTTCTAGTAGGAATAATAATGAGGAAAAAACAACAGGAAAAAGCCTTTCAGGAAATAATGAATTATATCCCAGTTCCTGAGGGGGTTATGTAACTCTTGACATTATTAACCCACCATAATCCAACTAGATTTTTACAATTTTTTAAAATCAACGCTGACTATTGTGTTTTTGTACTGACAGCTTTATCTTAACAGACTAGAGGTATTTAGGGATTCCTCTTGCATATACTTCTTATTTTTTCAGGGATCCTACTCTCTCTAGTCCACATTTAAGACTTATTTTTCTTCTGTCTATATGACCTCAGAAAGCTAACCAACCAACCAACCAACCAACCAACCAACAGAAAATCCCTAACGAAAAAAAATTAACTCTTAGTTCCTGAAGTTATTTGGGAGTGATTTGCATTGACAAATACAACTACCCATTGGTCTCCAATGTCACATCTCTTCGTGGTAATAAAGAATCCTTATCCTTGAAGGTGACCACTGTTAATACCTCTGAAGAATGGAACTGCATTTTAGCAAGGTAAGGAAAACCACTGAACTCTTTCTCTCTTGTCACAATTTCATTTTAAAGACCCTAGAAAAATGCTGAAAACATCTCAAGAGGTAATTTTTAGTTTAACACCAAGTATTCATGTAAAGTGGATTAGGGGGCCACAGTTATGAAACCCAACTTTAGTGTTTCAGCTTTCTTTCATCAAAGATGTCATTAACAAAATCTGTTGTTGAAAACAATTAAATACATATGCCTCTATATTATGACAAATTCTGGCAGTATTGATCATTTTTAATAGTTTTATTCTTACTTAAACTTGGAGAAACACTGGCCTTTCTTGAAACTATATTTTTAAAATTTTAATGTTGACATCTCCCTAACTACTAGCTTTGGAAAATCAGCTGTGTTGCAGTTCATTTTATAGATAAAGATATTGTCTGTTTTGTGTGGAATACAGCTTTTTAGCTCAAGTTTTAAGAAACTTGAAACCTAAAGTGTGAGTGGGCTTATCTTTAGGTCCTTTTCTCTGGTGCAGGAGCTCCTGATTGTCCTCCCCCACAATACCTTGACTCATTGAGAAAGTTTCCATTTGTATTGGGTATTTCTTCATTTCTTCCCATTTGGAATCACAGCATGCTTTAGAAGATTAAACGGTGTCATGAGGAATGGCACAAGGGAGTGGAGAAGTGGTACATCTGCTCTGTCCTGTTCCTGATTATGGACACTGAGAAAGTATCCTACCTATCCTTGAAAATAGAAGCTCATGGCCCAACTGGTATCAAGCATGGAATTAAGTGGAAAAGAAGGCAGTTTTTCTTGTTTAGCTCAGCCCATTCTCATCTAGAGGTTGTTTCTCTTTGAATAATTCTGGTCCTGGGAGATAATTCTTGTCCATTTTTCTACAGCCTTCAGGGGCTGAAGTTCATCTGAAAAAAATGTCCTTTAAAAAAATGTCTCCAACTTCTTTAGGGGCTCCCAACATATAACCCTCAGACCAAATATGTTCCACCAGATCCTAGGGTGTGACCCACTTAAAATGTCAATATGTTTTTCTTCTTCATGAGTTTACGCACATACATGCCTCCAAGGAATTTGAGGAATTTGGTCTAACATGGAAAAGCTGAGTTCACTTGCCATAAGTATAATGGAAGCGTAAAGTTATGTTTCATTTATTTCTTTGTGTCCAAAGTAAAGGTTTGTTTGCCTAAGTTTCATCATATTCTACATGAGCAGAGTTTGTACTGCAAAAATTGGTGATCAAGTGTGTTGTGTAATATGATAAAATAAAGACCAAGATCATGACCTTTTATATGTTTGTGGCCTTAAGCGCTGTGTGTATGTTTCACTTCTTTAAAGACTAGATTGTAAATATTTATTGCACAGACCTATTAGCTCCCTCAGCCCAAGGACTTTTGAGAATGAAGTTCTCACAGACACCTGAATTTTTGGAACCTCAGTAGCTCACAGCATTGTGTTTCTTATCCAAACACACTATAGCTAGAATTAAAAAGAAATACTCTCAAAACAAGGACATTGCTGATTTGTTCAAAAAGGTGAGAGTATTTAGCTTTACACTAGACATGTGGATTGAAAAGAGAGAAATTAGAGGCTGTACTCATTTGAGATTCAATGAAACCACAGACTTTAAAAAAAAAAACCCTGAAATTCATAGATTGGGAAGGATTACAGAGTTTTTAGTGGAAACGAAGTCACAATTCAGAAGGGATTTATAGATTTTGATGAGTATAAATCATGGTTTACATTCCTGAAGCAATGCCTTTGGAGTACAAACCTTAAGATATATCTGAATTCTCAAGCCTGCCCTTCTTCTAATCATTGTGTCTTAGTTTGAAGAGAAACTAATTAAGCTAAAATTGATCTGTGGCCATTGCTAGGATAATTTATCTTGGAAAATTTGAAGCAAAATATATAAATGCCCAAATGATTCTGAAGTGTCTGGCTATGAGACTAAACTTTGGGCCATATTTGAGTTTATGTGACTCTATTAAATTATATTCTTTATCATGAAATTATTGACATTGAAGTTGAGAGTCACTCACTATCCCTGCTGCAAACCTGGAGTAGGAGTTTGATGTACTCTGACTGAAATTATTCAGTCTTTTAAATACCAGGGTTCTCACTGATTGATTCACAATGATCAGTGAATTTCACCAGTGCTAAAATTGTTACCTTTGCATAAATACAATGCTTTTTGTATTACTGTTGAATATCCATAATTTTGAATAGTTAAGAGGTTGCTACTTTGACAGTGTTATGGATCAAAGACAATGTCTGCAAAATAGGAAACTCTACTTAGATAGGCTCACTATTGAAAGAAAAGTGGATACCCCCAAACTGGTGCATCCTCAAAAATGAATCCTAGTGATGATGGTTGCACCTGTGAATGTACTTAATGCCCCTGAACTGTAAACTTAAAAATGGTCAAAATGATAAAATTTATATTAATGTATATTTTATCACAATAAAAAAATGACTCCTTCCACTTTGGTGTTCACAGCAAATGGACCCTGGACACAATGTTGGAATCCCTGGTGCTTAATTAAGAGAGCAAAAAGAAATATAACCTATTGGCATATTCAGGTTGGTATGAGAAATGTATCATATGAGCCTATAGTAGCATAAAGATATTCTGTAATAGCAATGATAAGAGAAATTATGAAGAAAGGAACACAGGGGACAAAGTTTCATGACAGTAAAAGGACTAAAACAAAAAAGGGAAAAAAATGATGTGAAGGTTAGTGAGGGTTGGAGGGTAGTTAATGAAGAACCCAAAATTCCACGGTGATGTGCCAAGCAGATGCCCTTGAGAGTAAGAAAGTCATCACAGTGGTTTCCAAATGGAGCACTAACTAAAAACTGGCAAATGAAGATTACATGAGCATAAGGGATCAGATCATAAAATAGTTGGAGGGTGATCTATGAATATGAAATTGATGAAATATTGCAGTGAAGTTGTTTGAAAATAAATGTCAATTTTCAGGGGGATGAAGAGTGTAAAAATTGTGAAATTCACCTCCTATTCAGTGGGACGAGGAATGCAAACTTCAGTCATATTCTGCAATTATCTATTTTTTTAAACTTCTGCTCCCACTAACCATCCCGTCACTTGGAAGCATTTCATGTTCTAAAAATACCTGTGATTTTTTTTCTCACAGTATTATAACAATTTATGTAAAGTGAAATAAAGCACTGAAACTGTAATATATATCATTAATGGAAATATACACATATATTGAAGTGTAGAAAAAGCAATTAGACCTTACTGCAGACTACTTACCACAATAACTGATAGATACCACACATCAACAGCGGGGCCGTAGGAGGGAAGGAAGGGTAAGGGAGGGGATGGGCCGTAGCTATATCTATTACCTGCAATTTTAATGCACAGAATCAGACCATATACCATGGGGCCTCCATGTGTAACAATGAAAATGAATAACCATAGCAGCTCATATTTACTGAGTGCCCACGGTATGCTCAGCCTTGTGCTAGGCATAAGTGTATTACCTGTTTTATTTTATTTAATCTTTACATTTCTCTGGGGAGGTAAGTGCTCCTGTTATTATCCCCGTTTTTCAGAAGAGGAAAGTGAGGTTAAGTACCTCCAGGCTTATTGAAATAAAGGGAGTAAATGGCAAAAATAGGATGAGACTCACTGGCGGGCCTGGCCATGTACCCCCTCCCCCAACACAGCCCTTTCAAGCTCCATGTCGCTCTTTTGTCATTTGTCATCCCCTGCCAGGTCGCCCCTGGCATTCGCTTTTGCCTCATTTCAAAGGCATAGTAGTTTTTTGCGTGAGAGAAAGGCACCAAGTGAACACGCCGTGAGGTTGGCCTCAGAGCCTGGATCCAGGAAGGGACGGCGCCGCCGGTGCCCTTCAGCTGACAATACCTCTCACCTCCACCTCTTTCAGTCTGACTCCAGGTAGCATGGAAGGGAGATGGACATGGACATTAAAGCGCTTCTGGTGCCATGCGCTGAACTGTAGCTTTTCTCATGTATTTCCCACAATTACCCTATGAAGTAGAGAAATTGAGAAAACTAATACCCTGAAAATTTGAGTGACTTTTCTCTGGTCATACAGCTAGTGAGTGGGTTGACAGCTAGTGAGTTGGCATTCCATCCTCAGTTGCTCTGGCTTTATAGCCCCTGCTCTTTCCACGGTACCATGCTGCCTCTTGAAAGAGCTAAATTAGGCTTGCAGGAGGCTCCCCATAATTGTTTGATAAGATGGCATAGAACGGCACCTGCTATTAATAGATTGTAAATCTGGCCTAGCTGGAAAGCAAAGCCTCTCCTGTGATCTGCTTGAACAGACCTCCCTCAAAGGGGTGGACCCTAACAGTTTGGAGGTCACACCATAGCAGATGTTTCTCTAGCCCTCTACTAAACTATAAACCATGAGTATAACTCCTTCTTTCAAATGCATATCCCAGCCTTCTTGCTAAGGAGCCGCTAGGGATTCAGATGTGTCAACAATTATTAGCATCTGGACAGTGAGCCTTCCATGATCACTGCCCTCCATGGCCCCAGTAATGTAAGGTAGGATCCTTGGTCACGTGTTCTCACTGTTCCTTCAGAGTACTTATCTTAGTATGTTTATATATTCATTCTAATGATCATTTACTTAATGTCTACCACCAGCTTGTAAGCTCCATGAAGGCAGGGTCAATGCCTGTCTTCTGTATCCCAAGCACTTAGAACAGTGCTCAATAAGTATTTGTTGAATGAGTGAATGCTTCCCCATCAAAAAATCAGATGTCTACTTATCTGGCCCTAAAGAAAATATACAGAGGCTGTCTGTGCCTTGGATGAATAGGCCTTACTGTGGTGAGGCCTGTCTAACCATTTGTTTGTTAGAGGGCTAAATGGTAGAAAAATGCTGTCTTTCGCTCTGCTGCTCTGGACTCTGACGCCTTAAACTTCCCTGAAAGTAGAGGTGAGCTCAGCTTACCTCTTTCTGGTGGTATTTGATTGCCACCTTCAGCTTGGCCAGGTCATGGTACTTCTGAGGGTCAAGCTCTTCGCTGTGGTCATCTCGATGGTTGAGGATGATCTCCAGTTCCCGGGAGCTCCGAGCTTGGTCTAGCAGGTCTTTGGCAAAGAGCTTGCACTGCTGGGAGAGCTCCTCATACTCAGCCTTGAACTCATTCTCCACCTTGCTGAGCTCCTTGAGCTCCCAGCCCAGGCGGAAGGCGGTTAGGATGGGGTCCTCACTTGATAGGGCAATGAGTGAGGGGCTTGCCAGAGCCTTATAGATGTTCAGTCGGGAGCGGGAGTGGCGCAAGCTGTCTACCTCTGAACTAGACACACACTCCATGCAGTTGCAGCGGATCTGGTGGGGCCGTGGGATAGTGACCCGTTTTTGGACAAGTAATTTGATGATTTCATAGTTGTTGGTGTGGGCAGCCAGCATTATGGGAGTGATGTCTGGTGTGAACTCAGAGAACTGGGTGTCCATCATCAGAGTGGGGACCTAGGCACAAGAAATGAGAAGCATAGAAGGGCAGGATTAAAGTTGGGTGAGAGAAGGAGCATAGGGCCTATCAAATGTTAGTAATTCAGGAATTAGAATCTCCATTCTTTTGTCAATTCTCCCTACCTCCTATACCTCCTTCCTTATAGCTGACGTTTGTGGAATGCTTACTGTGTGCCAGGCACTGTTCTAGGCACCTTACATGTCTTTACTCAGTTAATCCCCACAACAACATTGTGAGGTAAATATTCTCCCCATATGAAGAAGCTGAGACACAGAGAGATTAAAGAATATACCTGAGGTTACACAGTTCTCAGTAGCAGAGCCAAGATTCGAGTCTAGGCAATGTGTCTCTAGAGCTTGGCTCTTAAATTATGCAATGACAACATGCCCAATTCTGTCTGAGACATAATGAGGGATATGGAGAAGTAAGGGGCATTTTTTCCTGACCTTCTGGAGCTTGGTTGGGTAGATCAAACTTACATAAAATTGGTAAACAGTACGTAGTAGTATTTGCTCCGTTTCAAACGAGCAGTAGAGACTGCAGGAATATTTGTTTGAAAGGCTAAAGACAACCAGTAATCTTAAAGACCATGTCACTAAATCAAGGCCTGGGGGTTGAAGAGAAAATTCCCTCAAATGGTTATATTGGCTTTGTATGTACATGGGACTTCAGGGGACCAAAGACCAAGGCCAGATAGGGTTCGTCCAACTTCTTGTAGGTCCCAGGAAGGTAGAGAGAATTCGTTATTGTCGGGAAGACGTACTCTGTAAATGAGGACTTCTAGGCTTGGGGAAGGGTACTAATAAGTAAAAGGACTTTTGATAAAACTGCTATGTCTGTGATATAATGTTTGGTGTAAATATCAGCTATAGGTAAAAGGTGTGGGGTTCCTCGGGTATTTGGGTGAGCATATAGAACCTGATCAATGAATAAAAATGTCTTTCAGTTTGAGTATGTGTCTTTTGGGACCCAATCTGTTCTCAGTCCAATAGGGAAACTGAGGCAGCTCACTAGACTCACAGAAGAGTCTAAGTGTGGTAGGATCTAGAGCTAGAGAACAGGGAGGACTGGAGTAGTCACAGGAAGCTTTATGGAGGGGTGGAGCTGAGTATTCAAAGCATGAATAGAATTTGAGAAGATTGGGAAATATTGATGTTATTAAACTTTAGGGGAAAAAAACCCCAGTACCAAATATTCATTTTAACTGGGGAGAACAGAACATGGACAATTGAGATTCTCATAGAATAGACAAATGGTGTTTTAATCAATAGTTCCTTCTTACTGTCAAAAGTTCTTTAAAAAAATAAAACAACAACCCACAGTTACTGGCGAACTGACAAAAGGATGAGTGACTGTTTTTCAACATTTTTGCCTCCCTCCCACCTGGCACGAGGGATTCCCAAACAGGGAAGTGGCCAGAAAACAGGGAGTGGGAGAAAGGTGGAGGAGGAGGAGTTTGCCAGAAACCTGTTTCCTTCACGGAGTGGTGGTTGCATCAGCCTCTGAATAGTTGAAAGCTGGCTGCACATTGGTCATCAATTGCTAGAATGGAGCAGCGAGTAAACATTGTTAAACATTTAGAGGGGGCAGCTACAAACAAGACAGCAGGAAGTGAGCAACTGGCTCATAAAGTCAATTGGACACAGGAAAGAATAATCTCAGAAATTAACATAAGCCTACAGGCTAAGGAAGAAGTAGGTCTGAGTGGGCCTGGAAATGAACATAAACATGATGGGCATAAAGCCTAGTGTTGCGAGAGATGGTAAGTGAGCAATTTGTCACAGTCTGCCCAGGAATAGCAGAGCTTGGATCTGGGAAATCTACCCTTTCTCTGGGCAGGGGCATTCCTCAATCTCTGTCAGGATCTAAAGGTGTTGGGGGGGAAGGGGAGAGGGGGTAACCTGCAGCACAGGATTCCCTGGGTTAGACTGGAGGTACGGGACTGCTTCCTACCATGCTGTTTCTCCTGCTCGCTCTCTCTCCCCTCCCTTGCTCTTTCTACTTTTTATACTCTTTTCCTTTCTTTTCTTCTATGTCAATGCTTCCAGTCCTGTCCAAGACACACAGGAGTACCCAGAAATGTTGCTTACCCCCTCTTGTTTCATGGAGCCACAAGGTTGCTGTCTATGCCTAGAATATGGAATGCTTTCAGAACTATCTGATTTCATTGTCCAACAAGGAGCTTTCTGATTCTCCATTTGGCTTTCTGGGTACGTGACACCAGAGAGGAAATGTTTTCAAAAGGAAAACTGGTCTACAGTGACCAACCATGCCCTCCCACCCAGACTGTCCCTCATAGGTTGCCACACCCACCTCATTCACTGCTGTGTGTATATCCTTGTGGAGTCCCCTGTGTGGAATGGTCTTGCCCCATTTCTCTGCCAGTCGAGGATCATTGCAAGCTCTGGCTTCTTCAGCAGCTTCTCCTCCTATCCTTGAGCCCATCCCTTACTGCCCACCCAAATATTGTGGGCGTAAGGTTACATCCAAGGTAATCCCTTTTCTGATGCTGCCTTACATTGTTCTTGAATTATTTCATACCTGTATTTCTAGCCTTCTCAATGAGGTTTTGAGCTCCTTGAAGGCGGATCTGTCCTAGCCTGCTCTTGTTTCCCCTATAGCATCTAGCACAGTGTCAGACACACAGTAGGTACTCAGCAAAAGGAACTGACTTTCCTATTTTCAAATTAAGAAACTGACTGTCTTGTTTACAAACCTGACTCCTACAATTTGGGTCAATTTGAGCTCATTTCTTTGGACCTTTCCTGCCCAAGTCTAGCTGAGAAGGTAGACATCCCAAGATTCTAAAAAGGGTTAGCAGACTGGCTTTATAGGGAACTACTGTGAGGTCCCAAAAACTTGGACCAGATTCTGCCTGTCATTTTCACAATTCTATTGCTTCAAAAATGGAGACTCTGATCCATAGATCACAGGTTTCTACTCCTTCTACCCTCTCTGTTTCTTCCTCCCCACATCATCCTTCTGCTTTTTCCCTTCCCAGGCTGTGCAGGGACCATGGACTATTGTCAGGACAGCCATGGTAAAGAAAGAGAAAGTTCTATAATGAGAGTCAGAGGTTTCTGATAATAATCTAGACAGCATGGTATGGTCTACAACAGTGGCCAAACAGGTAACAGAAATGAGGCCCAGGTGTAGGTGTACATGCATAATTTGGTTGAGTGGGTGGTAGGAAGTGATGAAGTGTAGAGCCCCTCTCAAAGGGGGCAGCTGCTGCTCAGCTCCTGAAAATTGTTGTTATAAGCACAAATGAAGGTCCAGTGTTGTGATTTTTCAAGAGAAGTCAGAAATATGGATTTTGGGCTAGAATTGCTTAAAGTTTTAAATGTTGTCTCAAAAATCACAAAGACCATGTGCAGGCCAAACAAAATACACATGTGAGGCAAATTTGGCTTGAAGGAGGCAGTTTGTGACTTTTGTGCTAGCACGTAAGTTCTGAGACGAAGGAGAGTTGGGAGAGGAAGCTGGGCATTTAGGCAGGAGCCAAATGATAAAAAAGGCCTTGAATGTCATGTTAAGGAACTTAGATGTCATCTGTTGGCCACGGGGAGCCACTGAAGTTTTTATCAGGAGAGTAGCATAGTTCATTAGTTTGGCCACAATATGGGAAATGGGCAGTGGTAAATGTTTAACAACCAGCTCTTCACCGAGGCGAGAGGGATTCTCATTTATAGTGTTTGCTGATTTCTGTGGTATAAATACTCTTGCTGTGGCCAATTTCAAGTTACCAATATGACATCACGAAACACAGAGTTGGGAAGAGAAGCAGCCAGCCAGGTCTTACCAGCTGGTATGAGCCAGCTGCAGCACGCCATCAGGTGAGTTGCAAAATGATAAGACTAGTTAAAAGATAGCATTAGCTCAGGTGAAGAGATGGTAAGGATTTTTTTTTTACCTTATATCTATTTATTTAGAACTCTTATTGGATTCTTTTTTTTAAATTTCAGAATATTACAGGGGTACAAATGTGTTGGTTACATGGATTGCTTTTGTACTGCTTGAGTCAGTTATGTGTGCCCATTGCCCAGATAGTGTACATTGTACCCATTAGGTAAGATTTCACCCATCCCTTCCCCTGCCCTCTCACCTGCACTATTTCCACTGAGTTTTACTTCCATCCATGCACATGAGTGCTGATCGGTTAGTTCCAGTTTAATAGTGAGTACATGTATTGTTTGTTCCATTCTTGTGATACTTCACTTAGGAGGATGGTCTCCAGTTCCATCCAGATTGTTGCAAAAGGTATTAATTCATTTTTTATGGCTGAGTAGTACCCCACGGTATACATATACCACATTTTATTCATCTACTCATGAATTGATGGGCACTTGGGTTGATTCTACATCTTTGTGATTGTGAATTGTATGCCAATAAACATTCTAGTGCAAGTGTCTTTTTGATAAAATGACTTTTTTTCCTTTGGGTAAATACCCAGTAGTGGGATTGCTGGGTCAAATGGTAGGTCTACTTTTAGTTCTTTGAGGAGTCTCCATACTATCTTAAATGGCACAGTGTTTCTAGAGACAGACTGGAAAAAACAAATTTAAGTCATTCATTGGGCCGAGCATGGTGGTTCACACCTGTAATCCCAGTACTCTGGGAGGCCAAGGCAGAAGGATCATTTGAGCTCAGTAGTTCAAGATTACAGTGAGCTATGATCACACCACTGCACTCCAGCCTGGGTGACAAAGCAAAACCTTGTCTCTAAAAAGAAAAAAAAAAAACAAAACAACGTTCATTGGATGTGTCAATTAAAGAGGGAGAAGAAATCCATGATGTCGGGTTGCAATGCCTGGCTGAATTGAGATAGTGCATACAGGAGTGTGAGGGAAACACTAAAAACCTTTTTACCCTGAAACGGACAAGCTATAGCACTATGTATGTTAATTGCTTAATCTGCTTCTGTAAGACTGCTTATCGCCACACCCACAGGAATGTTTGTGAAACTGATGTTATAAAGAAAGAAATTGAAACGCCTGCAGCTCATGCTCCCATAAACAGCTCCCCCTTACAACAGCTACCTTGTACATTACAGTAACTTCCTTATGTGTACACTTCCTGGTATAAGCCGCTCTGTACCACCTCCTTGCTCTTGAAGTATAAAAGACAAGTCCCCCTGACCGGGGTGGGGGGGGGGGTGCTCAGAATTTGGTGGAGGATCCCCTCTGAGCCCACCAGCATTAATAAACCTGATCTCTCTGCATCCTCGTGTACCTCTCGGTGTTTCTCTTGGCAACGTGACTCCGGTTTTTGCCGTTACAGGAGGAGGAGCAGGTTTAGGATTTTAAGGAGTTCAGTTTTGTATGTGTTGAGTTTGAAGTCCCTAATTGGGACAGCAGCAGGAAATTGTATAACTCCAGCATGAATCTTGAAGGAGAACTCAGGGCTGAAAATATAGATGTGACAGTCTTCAGCCAATAATAGTGGTTGAAACCAAGAGAGTGAATGGGATCAGCCTCTGCCTGCCCTCGCTCCCTCACAGCTGGGCCTGCTGATCTACCCCAAGGATTCTGTCCTGCCCCAGTTTCCAGAGCAACTGAGGTTTGAGGCAGGAAGCACTCAAGTGGCCTCGGGCTCCTCCATCCCAAATTCCAACTGCTGGGGCTTTGCATTGGGGCACTCTCCTTGTTCTGTTAGTTTGTGAATCACAGCTTCTTCCCTACCTGTGCCCTAGTTTGTAAAATGGGGCTTCTGCCTGGATCCCTGGTCTGAGTTTCTGGCCCACTAGCCCAGGCCTCTTTTAAGCAATGTGGCTGTGAAGGGAAGGAGATGAAGCTGCAGCTTGAGCACCTTGGTTAGATGAGGAGGAGGAGCCAGGGAGGAGGGGAGAGGTTGCAGACAAGGGAAGGAGGGGGCTGGTGGGTGGATGGGGGTGCCTGAGGAGACAAGGAGGGGGTGAGGTCCAGAGCAAAGGTTGGGGGGGGTGGAGGTTGATTTTGGTCTGGAAGAAGGGCGCCTTATCCTCAGAGACTGGAGGAAAATCTGAGTTGAGTGGAGCTGTCACTAAGTTTGCTGTTGAAGAGGACTGGAAGTCGAAGTACTTCCCATTTTAAAATGCTGTTTCCTCATTGAAGTAGGAGGTGAGATCAGATGCTATGAGTGAGGGAGGCAGAAGTTGGCAGGGTGTGTGGGAGAGTTGAATGTATGGAAGATTGTTAAGGGGAAAGAAAGAGGAAGCTGACCAAGGGAAAGTAAAAGGATGGCCTAGCAGTGCTGAAGTCCCAGGTAAATTAGAAGCTATACATTTGTAACGGCAGTGATGCACAGAAGTATGAGGCTTTTGTGTGTGTGTGTGTCTCTCTAGCAGCCTTTACAGTCCAGATGCAGGGATGGAGAATTCAGGTTTTTGGATTGATCCAGGGTTGAGGTTTTGCCAGGAGTGATAGGAAGTTGAGGATGAAGTAGTTCAGGTGATTAAGCATGAGGCCCAGATCAGGTAGGTCAGGGCTAAAAGCCTGGGAGAAAATGGAAGCATCGAGGGACTTGATGGAGGCATCTGTTGGGAGCTACTGAAGGGTTTTAATCAGGAGAGTGGCATAGTTGGTTAGTTTGGTCACAGTGTAGATTGCTTGGCAGATAGAGTCAGAGGGGGCAAACTGGGAGGATGGGCAACTGTGGCCAGAGAGTGGGGTACTGGTGGACATGACACCCACGGTGGAGCAGTGATGAGTAACAGCCAGCTCTGGGTTGGCCATGGACACAGTGGGCTGAAGTGGAGTGGATGTGGAGGTCAGTGGAGGTGGAGAGGCCAAGAAGCTGACAGGCCAGGATGCTGGTTGGGTTGTCCACATGGATGCTGAAGTCATCCAGGGTGATGACAGATCTTGGGCTGGAGATGACAACTGTGATCTAGGGGCCAAGATAATCAGCACTTTGGATAGTGACTAAATCAGTGGATGATGAGGAGATGGAAAGAGCAGGGGCTGTGCCTACATTATTCTGAGGAGGTCTTCCACAGTGCGATTTAGGCACATCTCTCTCAGCTTTGTCATTTACTAGCCTTTTTGGGCCTCAATTCCCTTGCTTATAAAATGGGAAAATAATAGAAGCTGGGCAAAATTATGAGGATTAAATGAGATTGTATGTGTATTGTCTACAGGGTTTTTAGAACATACTAGGTTCTCAACAAGTATGGTCTTTATCATTATAACAACAGATGTGTTATAAAAGTAGCTCAATCAAAAGCACAGTCCCCAGCACAGTAATGGTTTGGTGTTCACCATGTCCTGGGCAAAACTGTGACATATGGGAAGCCTTAAGAGCACCCCCCATTCTCTTTTGTGTACTTTTTAATGTTCTACCTAACTTAATAAAAGTTAACCTAGTGCTAGCTTGCAAGTCCCCTGCATGGACTTAACCAGTACTGCCTTCTATGGGTTGTTCTTACATTTTAGAGTATTTCTGTATAGATTAGGTTCACTCAATTTTATCAGTTTCTCAATCAGGTCCCTGGACCTTTGGATCCTTCTAGGTGGCTGGTCAGCTAATCTCTGAAAAAAATCCATACCAAGTTGTTAATATTGATAACCATATCTGGAGCTGTCCCTGGAAAGGTATATTTACATTTTAACTGATGGCACCTAGAATACCTTGGCCTTGACCAAAAGGTGAGTATGTCAAGGAGGAGTGTGCTGGTAGGGACATAAATTTGGTGAAGGCCTTTCCTGGGCCTTACATTCCACTGCACAGCTTGCTTCCTGTTCTACTTTCAGGTAGAGTGGACTCTGCTACTGGTGGTTGCTCTGTATATGAGCTTCCTCCTAACAACTGTCAGGAAGAATTGTGAAAGACTTTGGATTGTGCAAAAAAGAAAACTGGAAGTTCTGTCTATTTTCTGGATTATCAGTGCCTTTGCTTGTCTTTGAGTTACTTTACAACTCTGTAAATTGTAATGCAAATATTTCTTGCCTGGTGGAATGCAATTGGTTACTGCCTTGTGGATATTGTCCACTTCGTATCCATTTGTAAATTTATTTCAGCATTCCTGATGGCCTCGATCAGGGGAGAGCAAACTTTTTCTGTGAAAAGCCAGGCAGCGTTTTAGGCTTTGTGGACCATACACCTCTGCCATTAAAGCACAAGAACAGCCATAGGCATAAATGAATAGGCATGGTTGTACTCCAAAAATAATAATATATTTTATTTACAAAACAGATGACAGGCTGTATTTGGCCTGTAGACCATAGTCTCCAGATCCCTGGCCTACTGATGCCCTTGTTAATCAATGAGTTAAATAAAATCTTTGACATGTGTTCACTTTAAATTTGTGTAAGGATTATGATTTAACCTTTTTTAAAAAAATCCCTTAAAGCCATTTGTGTTCATATTGAGATCAGGTGGAAAATTAAGTTTTATTTTTCTTATCAAGTTTTGCCTTCTCTTTGAATTCCAAAATCATACTGAATGATCTTGGCCTTCCTGTTAAAAGTCATGTTTTTTGAAAAGAAAAAAAGGTAGGGGAAAGGAGGAAGAAGAGGGAAGGAAATCAACAGGCCAAAAAATGAGATTTCAGGACTGAGAACCCAAATATAAAACCAACCTCATACAGTCACCTGATCTTTGACAAATTCCAGAAATGTACACTGGGGAAAAGATTCCCTATTCAATAAATGGTGCTGGGAAAACTGGATGGCCATATGTAGAAGACTGAAACTGGACCCACACCTCTCACCTCTCACAAAAATCAACTCACAATGGATAACAGATTTAAACCTAAGACGTGAAACCATAAGAATTCTCGAAGAAAACATTGGAAAAACTCTTATGGACATTGGCCTAGGCAAAAAATTTATGAAGAAGACCCCCAAAGCAATCACAGCAGCAACAAAAATAAATAAATGGGACCTGATCAAATTAAAAAGCTTCTGCACAGCCAAGGAAACTATCACTAGAGTGAACAGACAACCTACACAATGGGAGAAAATATTTGCATGCTACACATCTGATAAAGGACTGATCTTTATCAGAATCTATACAGAACTTAGGAAAATCAACAAGAAAAAATTAAACAACCCTATTAAAAAATGGGCAAAGGACATGAACAGAAACTTTTCCAAAGAAGACAGAATAATGGCCAGCAAACATATAAAAAATTGCTCAACTTCTCTAATCATCAGGGAAATGCAAATCAAAACCACAATGAGATATCACTTAACTCCAGTGAGATTGGCTCATATCAAAAAATCCCCAAACAACAAATGTTGGCGGGGATGTGGACAGATAGGAACACTCATATACTGCTGGTGGGACTGCAAATTAGTACAACCTCTATGGAAAGTAATATGGAGATACCTCAAAGAACTAAAAGTAGACTTACCATTTGACCCAGCAATCCCACTACTTGGTGTTTACCCCAAGGAAAAAAAGACATTCTATAATAAAGACATCTGTTCACGAACGTTTATAGCAGCACAATTCACAATTGCAAAGATGTGGAAACAACCCAGGTGCCCATCAATACACGAGTGGATTAATAAAATGTGGTATATGTATACCATGGAGTATTACTCAGCAATAAAAAACAATGGTGAATTAACACATCTGGTATTATCCTGATTGGAGCTAGAGCCCATTCTTCGAAGCGAAGTGTCACAGGAATGGAAAAACAAGCACCACTGGTACTCACCATCAAATTGGTACTAACTGATCAACACTTACATCCTACAGGGCAATAATATGCATCAGCGGGCGGGCAGGTGGGAGGAGGGTGGAGGGGATGGGACAACTCTCACTGAATGGATGCGGGGAGCACAGTTTGGGGGGTGACCACGATTGTAGCTCTGACGTGGGCAGTGCATGGGCAATGTACATAAACAAAGTGTTGTACCCCCATAATATTCTGAAATAAAAGGAAAAAAAAAGAAATGAGATTTGGTTCATATTATTTACAACTGTAGTACTAAAGAAACCTGGTGCATCAACTGACTTTATTGAATTTTCAAATTTGCAATGATGTGGGCTAAGGACATGGCCACTAAAGAAGTTACATTGCCTGCCTCTCCCTGGGGCTTTGCATTCAGGGTCTAATGAGTTTGCTCTTGGATCTGCCCTAGGACTCCTTGTTGAAAAGCTAGTATCCTAGAACAGGATTCTAGATTAATAAGCATGGGACAGAGTCACTCACCTCAGAGCTCATCACATAAAACACTTGCAGTGTAGTGACAGAGTGAGCTAAAGTCAGCTTCTTCATATTTTCAGCTAAATTCCACTGCCAGAGGACACCGCAGAGGAGGAATAGATGTTCCTCTCTCTCCCCTCTCGGGACTTGCTAAAGCTTTTACAATGTTATTGTTCACAAGGGGTCCAAATGATACATGCATTTCCATTAACCCCATCACAGGACACAATCTGCTAATTGGAATTTTTCTGAACCCTATTGTTACCAGCCTTAGGCAGGCACCCTTGGTGGAGTTTATCACAGACTTCTGAAATTAAACCCCCCATTTGTAATTAATGGGCAGACCCTTATCATGAGCTACCTTATTCATACCCACAATGCTGTTTGTTCACAGACCCCACCCCTCTGGCACTTCCTCACACAGCTGGTCTGATAGCATCATGCTAGAAATGAATCTCTCTGTCTTGTGCTTGGATTTAGTGAAATTGTAGTCCTTCTTCTTCTACCTGCTGGGTCCCCTCCTCCCAACCCTAACATGCCAAATAAAATCAACATTCATCCTTTTTCAGCAGCCCAAGGAACTGGTGGAAATGTAATTTCATTTCTCTGTATTACTTAGAAATGAAAAACACCAGCATCTAATCACGTCACGTTACCAGCTTCCCGCTCTGCCTACCTATCGGGTTAGTCAGCTAGTAGTGGTGCCATATGAGCTACTTTGGAGCAGCCACTGGCATCATATGGGAAAGTATCTGTTTCTCAGAGTTTGGTAAAAACAGAACCATCAGAATTAGGATTTGCTGGATCCTCTCAGCTGATTTCAAGGCCAAGGTGTATATAATTTATTTTGGAAGACTAAAATGGACAAAACTTATTTGGGGATAATGTCACAGAACCCACTTGGTGTTTTAAAAATGTCAATATTGACATGTAAAAATCAATAATGTATCTAACAATGGGCAGCATTAGCCTGAGGAGCAGAGATAAAAATAATACTAATGGGTACCAGTTATTGAGCGCTTTCCATATGCCAGACATTATGCTAAGAGTATCTCATTTAGTCCTCACTATGGCTCTATGCTATAGGCATAATAATTTATCCCTATTTTTCACCTGAGGAAAACTAGCCGTAGAGAAGCTAAGTGCCTTGCTCAAGGTCACATAGCTAGGAAGTAGAAGAGCCACAGCTTGAACCCAGGCAGTTTGGTCCCAAAGCTTGTACTGTTAACCACTATACTACTCCACTCCCAGCCAGCAAAAGACCAACAATTTGATTTATTGCATCAATAAACAAATCTTAAAATCACAACCCTGAATATACAGACATATCTTAAGCACATATTACAGATTTTGTTGGATGTTAATTAACCTTATCAGCTAATGATCTACCTTAAACCCAGATAAATATATGGCATTGTTCAAGGTTTGGCGGCCTGCAAAACTATTCTTGATTTTTCATCAGACGGGGGCTCTTAATTTTTCAAAAGATAGGAGCTAAATCTATGAGAAGAAAATACATGGCTAACGCCATAGGTTATGAGAGTTTATAATTTCAGGGATCCAGTTAGAGGAAACCTGGAAAGGCATTTTTCTCAAATCTATATTGTCACAAAGGGTTAAATGAACCATTCCGTATATTTTTCTTTGCAAAATATGGATTATAATGAGTGACGGAAACCACTGACTCCAAAAGTGAGGTGCACCTTGGGATGGATATTAAAAACAAAGGAAAAGGTAAAAGATGCCAAAGTAGGAAGAGGATACACTGTGAGTGACCTTTGGGGAGCCAGCCTTCTGTGAAGGCATTTTGTATACAATTAAGATACGACATTTTCCAGGAAATTGTGAAAATGATTCCATGAGTTGGAAAATAAATCAATCGGAAGATGTGGGTTATTTTTTTTTATACATCATAGAGTCTTTATTTTTTGGATCTTTGTATTTTTTAAACATTGAGATATAATTCTCATACCACAAAATCACCCTTTTAAAGTGTACAATAGGCATTAGTCAAATCCATAAAGATGTGGGTTATTACTGAGACAGGAAAAACGTCAGAAGTGAAGTTGTGATCAACATGTTTCTAGCATTGCACAGAGAGATGAAACCCTAATCTGCCAGTGTGAGTATACAATTAGCTTTGCAGGTGGCCCTACATTGGAACTTGATTCAAATAGCTTTTCAGGAAAGCCATAGTTCTTGGTTCATTTTTTATAGGTCACTGTATGATTTTTACATTAAATTTCTCTTGTAGATTGCTTTACTGGAGAGAGGATATTAACAAGCTGATTTAGAGTTTTCCATGTCACTGCTCATCACCTGACTAGTGTGAGTTTGGATATCATGATGAAGGTTTCTATATGGACAGGGCTGAGAACCCAGATGCAGACACAGGACCATGGGAGGGCCAGGGTAACCAGATTGCCATCAAGTATATGATAGGACTCAATACAAATAAACATTTATTACTTTATAATTTTTCTAGTGGGTACTGATATTCACAGGAGCACATTTGCCAGCAAGACAAAATCAGAACGAACAAAAAGAGGTCTTTCGTGCAAAAAGAGGAGTCGAGAACCTCTATTTTGTTTTAAGCAGTTCATAGCTACGCAAATGAAAAATGGTAGGTTATCACCAGGAGTCTCAGTGTAGGCCTAGAAGAGCTTGGATGATAAAAATTAGCACAGTTTGTTCTTGAGTATAAAAGGAAAGTCACCAAGGGGATAGTTCTCACCATTACTCTTGAAAGCGATGTAGGATAAGCCTGAATAAAGAAAAAGGCCTAAAGTAGCCTGTGGTAGGTAAAAGAGGCCTTTTTTAAAGGGAAAAAGGAAACCACACCAGAAATCTAGAAACAGAGTTCATGTTATATAATGTCAAGAGCCTTCCCTTTGCCCACTAAGATTTTCATTTCGTGCTCCATATACATGCCAAATGATATTTTGTTTTAAAGTTGTTTGTTCATATGTACGCATCTGACTGAAGGGTTACATGATATGACTGGAGGACGAGGCTTGAGAGAGGAGATTTTGTCATATTCATCAAGCAGTTATTGAGTCCCACATTCCTGCTTCTCTTAGTTATCCACACCTGAGGCAAGCCAGGCAGCTGGCACTACTCTCCAATGGTAGAATGCTGCTGCTCACCTGTTGGCAGCTACTTTAAATGTAGGCATAGTCCCTGAGGGCAGGGGGAGTTAATTCCTCTTCATACAGCTACCCTTGATCTTGTCAGCAAAGGAAATATTATAGAGTTTTCAACTATATTCCAAATCTCCCAATAGTGGTAAAACATCTGCAGGGTTAAATTTTGCATTTCCAGCCCTGCCGATTGGTGTCACATAGAGGCATTTGGTGTGTAGTTAGACAAAGTGCAGTGAAAAGTAAGGGAAGATTATTTAGGATAGTTCAGAGTTTCCCCAAGCTCAAAGTCAGTGAAGAAAATGGTTTTTTATCTAAATTATCCAGTTTAGTTTTCTGGAATGAACACAGTAGCTTTTCAACTTTTCCCATGAAGACAACATAGGAGAAGATGTACCTAATTTGCAGCGTGGAGAAGTTCAGGAGACCTAAAAATATAAGATCTGGCCCAATGACTGGCTCAGCCCCATGGGCCTTCCAACCCAGATTTCTGTGTCTGAGGCACAGACGGGAGCGTTGGATGAGAGTGGGAATTCCTTCCATGCTATCAATTTCAAAGAAGCATGGCCCTAGTATTTCTGGCTCTTCTAAGTAGTCCCTTATGGTTTTAGAAGCTGCAAACATATCTAAATCCAGCCCCTTCTGAGAACATCTTTACCCTTTCACACCATATTACCTTTTGGGGGTAATGAGGACAAGTCATTTTATTATACACTGTGGAAATCATGGTCTATCACTCATCCTAAAACTCTGGCAGGTTTCAAAGGCTCTCTCTTCCTTCTAATATCCTAGCAATGGGTGAACTAGACCTAGTTCTCCCTCTTCATAGCTGTTATCATTTTAGAGATAATTCTGTTCTTTATCTGCACTTTTCCAGATTGAGGAATTGTTGGTTTTTAAAATATGTTCCTAATATGGAGAGGAGCAATTTCTTTTTAGGTAATTTGAAGGGAATAAACTGAAGGTAGTGTAAACATTGAACTGAATTCCTAGGGAAGTTAGAGACCTTTCGCATTTGGAGGCTTTTGAGAGCAGAATGATGCTCCCCTGTCTGAGATTGTTTAAGGATCCCTCTAGGGTAGAATTTCTCAACCTCAGCGTGGCTGACATTTGGACCAGATAATAATTTGTTGTGGAGAGCTGTCCACATGGTAGGATGTTTAGCAACATCCCTGGTCTCTATCCACTAGATGCTGGTATCAGCTCCACCCCCCAGAATTGACAACCCAAAATATCTCTGGACATTGTCAAATGTCCCCTGGGAGCAAACTACCCCCAGTTGGGAACCACTGCTCTGGGGTACGAGGCTTGTTTGGCAGTGGCTGACTGCAGCAGGGGAGGCAGGACTAGCCAGAATTAGTCATGCCAGTCTTAGCCTCTTCTTCTATCCCAACCCACCTGAGGATTGTAACACACTCCCATCAGTACAGTGCCTCACTAGGACAATGATTCTCAACGTCTGGAAGGGGAGAAAGAATGCCCCTCCCTTCCCCAGGAGACTTTGTTGGAATTTTATTTTGGGTGGGGGTGTAGAATTTGCAAAACTCTAAAGGGTGCTATGCATTATGATACCCCTAGCCATGTTTGACTATTAAAATCAAAATTAAATAGTATTTTTAAAATTCAGTTCCTCAGTCACACTGTTTACATTTCAACTACTCAATAGCCATATGGTGACTGCCTTATTGGGCAGCATAGATAGAAAACATTTCCATCATAGCAGAAAGTTCTATTGGATAGTGCTGCTATAGAAGCTTGATCGTCACTGGACAAGTGAGGCCTGCTGAAGCAATCTAGATGCATCTTAGCAATGGGCAATAGCTAACATTTACCAAATATTCAAAAACATGCCAGGAACTTTGCTAAGTACTTGACATGTATTATCTCTTTTATGAGATAGGAACTGCCACTATTTTCATTTCATAGATAAGGAAACTGAGGCTCAGAAAGGTAAAGTAACTCGTTTAAGTTACACAGCTACTAAATGGAGGGGCCAGGACTTTAATCCAAGTAGGTTGGATCCAAAGCTTGGGTTGTTAACAAGCATGATGTATGGACTCAAGATGGTTAGGTGGAATGATGGGTGCCTGGCATCAGAAGCAGCCCAGTCATGCTGGGGGTGGATAAAGGAGAGGTTTCTCAGTATGTGGCTAGAATACTGTATCAAAAGAGTGCGGATGTAGGCAAGGTCTAGGAGGAAAGTGATTATTGTTGTGAGGTCTGACAACATGAACGGGGATACTGGGCAGGATATAAGACAGGGATTCAGTTACTGGAAGTAGTCCAGGGTTTCTCAACCTTGGCACTCTCGCCTTTTTAGCTCAGATGATTTTTTATTGTAGGGAGCCATCCTGTTCATTGTAGGATGTTTAGCAGCATTCCTGGCCTCTATCCCCTTGATACCAGCAGCAATAAATGTGATAGCTAAAAATATCTCTAGACTTTGCTAAATGTCCCCCCTCGGTTGGGGGGGGGAAGCAAAGTCACCTGCAGTTTAGAACCATTGAAGTAGAATAAAAAACAGAGGTTTGGTCACATGGCCACAAAGTATGGGCTCAGGCATGGCTACCAAAATACAAGATTCAGAAGGGACCAGCAACTTGCCTGACTTGATGTTGAATTGCTGAGCTACTGGCCTCCAGTTCTAAGAGTCCCCATGACTAGGAACAGGATTAGTCTCAGATTATGGACTAGAAGAATCATCTCATGGGAACGAGTGGAAGAGTCACTCCATGGGAATGAAGTGTCTTCATTTGGGGGTGTGGGGGACTGGGGGCACTGAAGGGCTACAGTGGCGGGGAACTGGGTAGGTCATTATGGAGATTGCCTCTCAAAGGCATGGCGATGTTATCCTCAGCTGCACTGAAAAGGAGGCAGTGGACATGCATCTCATGGCAACACCACAGTTAGGGCCCTTGATTATCATTGGAATAAAAACTCCATGAGTTATGGATGCTCTAGGCAAACATGAGGCAAACCTACAATGACTACCATTAACCTGAGAAACATTTTTATTGGTTGGTATTGCTGGAGGCACCCTGGGACAATTTTGTATTCAGGGTCTTTCTGCTTGAACTGCCGATCTGGGATTTCTGAGTGGCTTCTCTCAGAAACACCCATGCAACCAGGAGCCCCTCATACTGCAGCAGGAATTGATGAGGGTTGGGAAGCCTTTGAGAAGAAGCCTAAGCCTGAACAATGCCAAAAAGCTTAAGTTCCTCTAGCACAGACAACTCAGTGGACGCATTTCAAGAATATTTCTTCCTTCTTTGGCAGAAAAACAGGATTCAAAAGTCTCTGTTTGGTGGCCATGACAACATACATCATGATGAGCAGTTGATTTTTCAGTACACAATGGCCAGGATTAAATTACTAGGTCACTAATAAAACAGAATCATTTAAAAAATATGTAACTTTTGGTTGACAAGAAAAGTAGCGCTCAAGTCATTTTGTGATTGAATCTATGCCTATCATGTTGACATCATTCAATTGCAAGCAAGTTCTTTCCAAACACAACCTTTGACAAGTGAAGGTTTTCTAATATTCTTTTAATGTACTGCCTTTACTCACACATTTTTCCCTCTATCACATTTTGAGAGAAAAAAACTCAAGACCAATGTACCTCTTCCATAATTTCCCTCTCTCATATTACTTTTAATTTTATTGCTTTGAACTGGCAGCTGCTTTGTCAATAGTGCTGTTTCAAGCAGAATGCCTTTTGTTCTTGTCAGAACAGTCCAAGTGTTAAGGAAAGGAACAAGAGCTTGGTTAGAGATGGGGGAGGGAGAGCTACTTTGGGCTTCTAACCCTGCTGCCACTGTCTCTTGCCTGCCTTTCTTGCTGTATGCTCCCAGGCTAGGGGTGTGGGCTGCTGTCACCCTAGAGAAAGGGTAAGCTAGGTGCTGATCTCGAATGAATTAGGAAAACATCAGCTGTCTTGTCCTTATTTCCCTGAAGTAAAAAATGCCACAAATCTGAAACTTGGAAAGGCAAAGACATTTAAAATGTAATGTTGACCTTTCAATCACTCGCAAAACATGTCCCTCTATCTGGAAGACACATGAAGCCAGACACCTCATAGCTTCAAAGCAATCTTTCACTCCGTAGCACCTTTTCAGGAAAACAGGCCGGGGCTAACCCAAAGGACGCCTTACAAGGGACTGGGGTTCCAAAAAAAATTGACTACTGCTTAGTTTTCTCCATCATACTCAGTTAATAGGGGACAAGAATTTCAAAGATGGATGAAAAGTTGCAAGTGGGGAAGGAAACAAGGCACCCAGCTCTTGGAGGGCTCCACCAATGCACAGATTGCTTGTCTTTTGTCAGAAAAGGGCAGCTAAGGTGATCAGGTATGCAAGGTGGAGCCTTAGCTCCCGGGAAACTCTTCTTCAACTGTGGTCTCATTTATGAACTTGAGACTCCCTAGTGGCCCCAGACATACATTTGAGCATTCTGGACAATGGACACTTGCACAGAATTGTTTTGGGACTTCTTTCATACCCTGCCAAGGTTCTGTTCCCTCAAATTAGTACTGGAGTGTTTAACTCTTTCAGAGGCTAGAGGTTAATACAGCTTGGATTGATTGCAGTGACAGAAGAAACGGACTAGATTGCCACTGTGTTTTATTTAATCCTGATGATTCTATGATTAAATGGGCTACAGCGAAAATAGATATTCCCAGAACGCTAGAGGTTTTATGCTAGAAACATGTCAACGATATCTTTGCCTGTGGAGTTATTAGTGAACTCTCCTGTGGTTTTTATATTTACTAGGGCTTTCTGTTCTTTCCTCTCTACTAAACCAATTGTGTGTCAGCCATAGCACCTATTTAATGTGGGTTTATAAAGTACTTTTAGAATAATTTCAAAACATTGCATATCCCTTTGCTTTTCAATGGTAAGAGGTTAGGCTATAGAGACGTTGAGTAATTTGTCTCTGGCTACCAAATAGTTGAGGAATAGAGTCAATATGAGAACTCCACTCCCAGACTTTGTTCATCACATCATGCACCGTAGTTGATATACACGTTGCAAAATTACAGGGTTAGAAGAGACCTTGGAGATCACATAGTCCAGCCTCGTTATAGATGTTTAACCCTTTTTGTAATGCTCCTGCCTCTGCCTCTGCTCGAATGTGTCCCGTGGTGATATGCCATTCCTTTTCTCCCCAGTGCTGAGATTATGGTTTTGAAATCAGGCGGCCACATTTCCTTCTTCCCCATCAAACACTACTCAACACCCTCAGGCTGCTCTCCCTAGTATGGAACTCTTTATTAAGAATGCTTTCCTGAGCAATGATGTGGCATGCAGCAGGCAGTGAAGACATACTCCTTCCCCTTTTTCTTCAGGGTAGTGGCAGTGGTGGCTGCAATTTGGTAGCCGACATGCAGCTCTTTGTCTGTACCCAGGACACGCAAGGGTTAGAAGACAGTAGCCCAGATCAAGACTCATGTAGCCTCAGTGGAGGCCATTGCCCTGGAAGATCAAGTGGTGCTGCTGGCAGGTATGCATGCCTATGGAGGATGAGGGGAGAGGCCCTGATCACTCTGGAAGTAGCCAGCCACTTGCTTAGAGGTGAAGTCCATGGTTCTCTGGCCTGTGCTGGGAAACAGAGAGGTCAGACTCCTGAGGTTGCTGAAAAGGAGGAGGAGGAGGGGGAGGAAGGAAAGGAGGAGGAGATCTGCTGCCGGGCCAAGCAGCAGACGCAGTACAATTATCACTTTATCAATGCTGTGCCCACTTTTGGCAGATATCTACAATGTGTTGTTAAGGGAATAAACCAAGTTGCAGAACACTTGTAAAAAAAAAAAAAAAAGGTCTGTGCGTGTTTCTGCTTAAATAGTGATAGAAAATACCTAGAAGGGCACGACTAAATTGTTTGTAGTAATGGCTTCTAGGGAGTTGATTTGGGGAGTGGGAAATGGGATGTTTTTCTTCACACGTTTTTATATTGTTTTGATTCTTGCAGTAAGTTAGCATGTTTTACTTTTATAACAAAAACTTCAAAATAAACAAATGAATGTGAAGGGTGGTGGTGACTAGGACCTGATACTTGAATGATTTCACATTATTAAGTTATGAAGTTAAGAAATAAGGGCGTAGGGGGAGAAAACTGCTTGCGTAAATACGACACACCTTCATTTTGCTTGGGTAGACAAAGCCCAAACCATTCTAAACTCTGGCTATCTCAGGGCAGATTGAAAAAAACCCTTCCTTGTGCAGGCACATTGGGAGGTAAGGAGATACTATCTGCCTGGTGGCTTGAGTACAAGGCTGATTTGATGACAATGGAATGGATTAGAGGATCTCTGTGGGTCATTTGTAGCTCCAAAGTTCTAGCCACAATTCTGAGACGGATAATGGAACTGACGGTGGCTGCAAACAGCAAATCACCACAGGCTGCCCTTGAAGAGCAGGGGAGGACTTAGAAATTCTGCTCTCCAACCTCACAGGTATTTGTGATAGGTCATCATCCCCCCCTTTTCTGGGGGAAGAAGTAAAGGTGGTAGACTCAGATGTGAGTCTTTCTCTTCTTTTGGGACCAGCTTCCTCTTCCTTCTTTGATTTGGCTCTCTTTGGAAGATTCTTTCAGTACCTTTTTCTTATCTGGCTCACAGGTCTCCTTTACTAATGGACAGGCGGTGACAATCCACTGACAGCAAGGTCAAACAGGAAGCTTTCCTTCCTTCAGGCTCCTGAAAATCATGTGCTATTCCCTCCCCTCCACTGAGAACTTCAAGGGGTGGACATAATTCTTAGAACAGAGAATAGCTGCTGCATTGGGGTCACTTAATCCTGCCAGACACAACAAAGTGTTTGGGTTCATCAGAAGGTACCTGAATCCAAGATGGCCCTCACAAAGATGGATTTCCTTCTGGCTGTGGAGACTTCCTGCTGATAGAAGAAACTCCTTCCCTTATCCTATCTTGCCTGTTGGCCTCAATATTCCTCCAAGCCTAGGGCTAGATTTACCAGTGACAATTCAGCATCATTTGAGGGGCCACTAACCACCCCTCTTTCCTCAAACTGTCAACCCTGCGCCTATATTTTGAACTTTATTCCATAGGAAATAAGAAGCAACTACAGACCTCTGAGTGACATGATCAGACACCTTTGCTCCTACATATACAGCACACTCCTCTTATCTCTAACAGCGCATCTGTTTCCATTAATTGTTTATATATTTGCCTCCTCACCTCAGTCAAGTTATGCAGAGGGACTTGGTAACTAACTGGGTGTGGGTGGCTGAAGAAGAGCATGGAGAAGAGGATAACTGAAGACAACTGCAAGGTTTCAAATGTAGATAAGTAGAAGGGTAACAGTGCCATTGCCTGAGAGAGGAAACACTGGATGAAGGGGAGGATTAGGGGGGTGAAATGAGGCTAGAAAAGGGATTTAGAACCTAGATTCTACTGCCAGACTGCCTAGGTTTGGATCCCAGGATGTTCACTTACTAGCTGTACAGGCATGGGCGAGTTATTTAACCTTATTGTGCCTTGATGTCCCCATTTGTAAAAATAGATATTATTATTATCCTGCATCACAGGTTGGCTGTGAGTATTGAATAAGATAATGCATGAAGAAGACTGAAACACAGTAATTGCTCAATTAGCATTTACTATTATTATTACTAAACAGAAGGAAGTGAGTGAACCATGACGTGGGAAGTGGAAATGTCTTGTCCACAGTGGGAGCTGGAACGAAGGCTGGTGATGAAAGCAATGCTTGGGGCTCATGTCATCCTCATGAGATTAGCCTCATGGAGGAAGGCCCTGGATACCTCACTTAGAGTCAGGACACTGGGCCAGGTGGATCCTGAGTCTGATTACAAACAGTTGGGTTCCTGTGCTCACCTGCCCCCCTCTTTTTTCCGTCATCCCCTTCTTTCTACCTTTCCAGCTTAAAGCCTATTTCTTTTCTGAGTTGTTCCTCCCTGGAAAACTCTCTGTCTACTGGTGTTCAGAGTGGCTTCCTATATTGTCCACACCACACATTTTGGACAATGTAGCATACATTTCCTTGCACTGTTATATGACTGTCCCATGTTTGTTGTTAGCATATGGAAAGGAATCAGTATGGAGTAGTGTTTGGTGTGCTGGGATAAGATGGTTCAGCAGGGAGATGGAAAGATGGTGCTGAGGTTTGCACTGATGTTTCACACTTGAACTGAGTTTGCGATAAGAGCTTGTAAACTGGAAAAAACAACATTGAGGGGCCTGGGGGCGAAAGGAGACAAATGGCTGCCCACTAGACAACTGTACAGGCGAAGTGAAGGGGGAGGGGATGGTATCACACACAGATGAGACATACCGCCCAGGGACAGAGAATAGGAAACTTCCTAGCTGGATGTGTATGTGTGGGTAAGGGCTATACACAACCATGAGCGTGAGGTTAAGGGAAGGAAGCCCTGAGACCATGATAACCCTGAAGTGATGGTGGCTGCAGCTAAAACAACTCATATGCTTTTATCAATATTTAGTGAAATAAAACTTTTGAGGTTAGTTCATGGTTTCTTCCTTGTGAAGTGTCGTGCAGCCAACTCCCTTGATCTACTCGAGATCAAGTTTAAATAATTATCTTTTTTTCTTTCTGAGAGGCAAACATCACTGTCTTAAGTCTTTTGTGTCCCTTGAAACACAGAAAGCCATGCCTACTAGAAGGCATGATCTGGCTGGCCACCATGTGCATATCTGTTCTTCCCATAAGACTATAAATTCTTTTTATATGCCATGAATAATTTATTTTTATTATTATTTTTATTTTGTTTTTAATTGACACATAATTGTACATATTTATGGGATACAGTGTGATGTTTTGATACATGTGTACATTGTATAATGATCAAATCATGGTGGTTAGCATATCCATCACCTCAAACATTTATAATTTCTTTGTGGTAAGAATATTCAGAATTCTCTCTTCTATCTATTTTAAAATATGAAATATTGTTAACCATAGTCAACCTGCTGTGCAATAGAACACCAGAAATTATTCCTTCTATCTAACTGTAATTTTGTAGCCATTGGCCAACCTCTCCCCATCGTACCCTCCCCCCTACTCTCTCCAGTCTCTGATAACCACTATTCTATTATGTACTTCTATAAGATCAGATCACTTTTTTTAGATTCCACAAATGTTTGAGATCATGCAGTATTTGTCTTTCTGTGCCTAGCTTATTTCACTTTACATAATGTCCTCCAGGTTCATCCGCGTTGCTGCAAATGACAGGATTCCATTCTTTTTTATGGATGAATAATATTATATTGCTCATATATAAGCCATTTTCTCATCCGTTCATCTGTTGATGGACACTTAGGTTGATTCTATATTTTGGCTATTGTAAATAGTGCTGCAACAAACATGGGAGTGCACATATCTCTTTGACATACTGATTCATTTCCTTTGGATAAATACCCAGTAGTGGAATTGCTGGATCTCATGGTAGTTCTATTTAAATTTTTTGAGGAACCTGCATACTGTTTTCCATAATGGCTATACCAATTTACATTCCTCACCATCAGTGTATAAGGATTCCCTTTTTTCCACATCCATGCCAGCATTTGTTATTTTTTGTCTTTTTAATAAAGGCCATTAGAATTGGGGTGAGGTTCTATCTCACTGGGGTTTTGATTTGCATTTTGCTGATGACTGGTAATATTGAACACTTTTTCATGCCTGTTGGCCATTTGTATGTCTTCTTTGGAGAAATGTCCATTCAATTCCTTTGTCCATTTTTAAATCAGATTATTTGACTTTTTGCTATTGAGTTGTTCCTTACATATTCTGGGTATTAGCCCCTTGTCAGATGCATAATTTGCAAATATTTTCTCCTATCCTGTAGGTTGCCTCTTCACTCTGTTGATTATTTCCTTTGCTGTGCAGAAGCTTTTCAGTTTAATGTAAACCCACTTGTCTATTTTTGTTTTTGTTGTCTGTGCTTTTGAGTCCTTATCCAAAAAATCCTTGCTCAGACCAATGTCACGAAGTGTTTACCCCTATGTTTTCTTCTAGTCATTTTATATTTTGGGCTTTACATTTAAGTCTTTAATCCATTTTGAGTTGATTTTTGAATATAGTGAGAGATAGGGATCTAGTTTCATTTTTCTACACATGGACATTGTTTTCCCAGCACCATTTATAGAAAAGACTATCCTTTCCCTAATGCATTTTTCTTGGTGCCCTTGTCAAAAATCATTTGGATATAAATGTGTGTATTTATTTCTGTTTTCTCTGTTCTGTTCCTTGGTTTATGTATCTATTTTTATGCCAGTACCATGCTGTTTTGGTTAATATAGCTTTGTAGTATATTTTAATATCAGGTATTGTGATGCCTTTAGCTTTGTTCTTTTTGCTCAAGATTGCTTTGGTTATTTGGGGTCTTTTTTTGGTTCCATATGAATATTGGGATTGTTTTTTCTATTTCTATGAAGAATGCCCGTGGTATCTTGATAAGGATTGCAAAGAATCTGTTGATAACTTTCGGTAGTATGGACATTTTAACAATGTTAATTCTTCTGATCCATGAACATGAAATGTATTTTGATTTGTGTCCTCTTCAATTTCTTTCATCAATGTTCTCAGTGTAGAGATCTATCACCTCCTTTGTTAAATTTATTTCTAGGTTTTTTTGGTAGTTATTGTAAATGAGATTGCATTCTTGATTTCTTTTTCAGATAGTTTGCTATTGGTGTATAGAAATGGTACTGAGTTTGGTATGCTAATTTTGCATCCTGCAACTTTACTGAATTTATTATTTCTAACAGTTTTTTTTTTGGTGGAATCTTTAGGGTTTTCTATATATACAATAACGTTATCTGCAAACAGGGACAATTTGACTTCCTCCTTTCCAATTTGGATGCCTGCTATTTCTTTTATTTTGCCTAATTACTCTGGCTAGAACTTCCAGTACTATGTTGAATAAAAGTGGTTAAAGTGGGTATCCTTCTCTTGTTCCAGATCTTAGAGGAAAAGCATTTAGTTTTTCCCTGGTGAGTGTGAAGTTAGCTGTGGGTTTGTATAGATGGCCTTTATTGTGCTGAGGTACATTCTTTCTATATGTAATTTGTTGAGCATTTTCATCATGAAGGGATGTTCAATTGTATCAAATGCTTTTTCTGCATCTATTAAGATGATCATATTTTTTCCTTGATTCTACTTTTCTTTTTTTGAACTCTAATTCAATAATAGATTATCCTTGATTCTAGTAATATTATTTATCGCATTTATTGATTTGCATATGTTGAACCATCCTTGCATCCCTGGGATGAATCCCACTTGGTCATGGTGAATGATCTTTTTAATGTGCTGTTGATTTCAGTTTGCTATTATTTTGTTGAGGATTTTTGCATCTATGTTCATCAGGGATATCATCCTGTAGTTTTCCTTTTTTGTTGTGTTCGTGTTTGGTTTTGATATAATGGTGATGTGGACCTCATAGAATGAGTTTGAAAGAATTCTTTCCTTTTAAATTTTTTTGGAATAGCTTGAAAAGAATGGGTATTAGTACTTCTTTAAATGTTTGGCAGAATTCAGCAGTGAAGCCATCAGATCCTGGACTTTTTTTTGATGGGAGACTTCTTATACTCATTCAATCTCATTACTCATTATTGATCTGTTCAGATTTTCTATTTCTTCATGATTTAGTCTTGGTAGGTTGTATGTGTCAAGGAATTTATTCATTTCTTCTAGGTTATCCAATTTGTTGGCATATTGTTCACAGTACTTTCTTATGATCCTTTGTATTTCTGTGGTTTCAGTTGTAAGGTCTTCTTTTTCATGTCTGATTTTATTTACTTGAATATTCTCTTTGTTGTTAGTCTTGCTAGAGTTTTGTCAATTTTGTTTATTTTTTTAAAAAACAACTCTTTGTTTCATTGATCTTTTGTATTTTTTGTCTTTATTTCATTTATTTCTGTTCTGATCTTTATTATTTCTTTCCTTCTACTAATTTTGGGTTTAATTCATTCTTGGTTTTCTAGATCCTTGAGATGTAATGTTAGGTGATTTATTTGAGATCTTTCTGATTTTCTGATGTAGGTGTTTATTGCTATAAACTTCCCTCTTAGAACTGCTTTTGCTGTACCCCATAGGTTTTGGTATGTTGTGTTTCCATTTTCATCTGTCTCAAGACATTTTTAAATTTCCTTCTTAATTTCTTCTTTGGCCCATTTGTTGTTGAATAGTGTATTGTTTAATTTCCATGTATTAAAGTTTCCAAAGTTCCTCTTATTATTGATCTCTAGTTTTATTCCATTGTGGTCAGAAAATATAGTTGATACAATTTCATTTTTTAAGAAATTTGTACAGACTTGTTTTGTGGCCTAACATATGATCTATCCTGGAGAAAGTTCCATGTGCTAATGAGAAGAATGTGTATTCTGCCATTATTGGGTGGAATGTTCTATAAATGTCTGTTAAGTCTATTTGGTCTAGAGTGTGGTTTAACCCTGATATTTCTTTGTTGATTTTCTGTCTGGATGTTCTATCCATTGCTGAAAATGGAGTGTTGAGGTACCCTGCTATTATTGTACTGCTGTGTATCTCTCCCTTTGGATCTAATAATATTTGCTTTATATATTTTGGTGCTCCAGTGTTGGGTGCAGATATAGTTACAATTATTTTATCTTCTTGCTGGACTGACCCCTTTACACTTATATAATGACCTTCTTTGTCTCTTTTTACAGTTTTTGACTTGAAGTCTATTTTATCTGATATAAGTATAGCTACTCCTGTTCTCTTTTGGTTTTCCTTAGCATGGAATATCATTTTCCATCTCTTAACTTTCAGTCTATGTGTGTCTTTATAGGTGAAGTGAGTTTCTTATAGACAGCATATAGTTGTGTGTGGGTTTTTTTTTTATCCATTCAGCCAGTCTATATCTTTTAATTGGGAAATTTAATCAGTTTACATTAAAGGTTACTATTGATAGGTGAGGACTTACTCCTGCCATTTTGTTATTTGTTTTCAGGTTGTTTTGTGTGCCATTTCTTCCTTTGTTATTATTTATCTTTGTGATTTTGGTGGTTTTCTGTAGTGATAAGCTTTGATTCTATTCTCTTTCTCATTTGTATACCTGTTGTCATTTTTTCTTTGTGTTTACTATGAGTCTTACATTAAAAAATCTTATATTTATAATAGACTATTTTAAGCTAACTACTTAACAGTCATATACAAATACTCTAAACTTTTACCTTTCCCTTAACTTATAATTTCATTGCCTTAATTTACATGTATTTGTATTGTGTGTTCCTTAATGTCTCATTGTACCTATAATTATCATTGACTATTTTGACTTTTAACCTTTATACTAGAGATTTGAAAGATGATATGCCACCCTTACATTTATGGAGTATCTTGAATTTGATAGTGAATTTACCTGTATTGGTACTGAATTTGATTTTGAATTTACTTCTAATAGTGAGTTTTATACTTTCATGTGTTTTCATGATGGTAGCTATCATCGTTTTGCTTCTAGGTATAGCATTCCCTTAAGCATTTTTTATAAGGCCAGTCTAGTGGTGATGAATTCCTTCAGCTTTTGCTTGTCTGGGAAAGACTATTTCTCCTTCATTTCTGAAGAATAGCTTTGCTGGGTATAGTATTCTTGACTGAAAGTTTTTTTTTTTCTTTTAGCACTTGGACTATATCATCCTGTTCTCTCCTGGCCTGCAAGGTTCCTGCTGAGAAATCTGCTGGTAGTATAATGGGGAGTCCCTTATATGTGATGATACTTCTCTCTTGCTGTTTTTAGAATTCTCTCTTTGTCTTTGACTTTTGACAGTTTGACTATAATGTGCTTCAAAGAGGACTTTTCTGAGTTGAATCTTGAGTTTCTATTTGGGGATCTTAGAGCTTCTTTAATATGTATGTCCATTATCTATCCCAAGACTTGGGAGGTTTTCAGCTATTATTTCATTGAGTAGGCTTTCTATGACTTTTCCTATCTCTTCTCCTTATAGAATTCCCATAATGTGAAAATTTGTTTGATTAATGAGTTCCATAAGTCCCACAGTGGCCCTTCATTCTTTTAAAATTCTTTTTTCTTTTTATTTCCATCCAACTGGGTTATTTCAAAAGACCTGTCTTCAAGTTTAGGCATACTTTTTTCTGTTTGAGGTAGTAGTCTGTTGTTGAAACTCTCGATTGTATTTTTTATTTCATTTATTGAATTCTTCAGCTTCAAGATTTGTTTGTATCTTTTTTTAAATGAAATCTATCTTTTTGTTGAATTTCTAATTCATATCACTAATTATTTTCTTTATTTCATTGAATTATCTATCTGTTTTCTTTTGTATCTTGATGAGTTTCCTTATGATAATTATTTTGAGTTCCTTTTCAGGCATTTCATAGATTTCCCTTTGGGTTCTGTTACTGGAGAATTATTGTGTTCCTTTGGGGGTGTCATGTTTCCTTGTTTTTTCATGTTTCTTATGTCCCTACATAGATATCTCCATGTCTAGTGGAACAGTTGCCTCTTCCAATTTTATAGAGTAGCTTTTGTAGGGAAAGATTTTTTCTTATAAATGGGTCCTAGAGTGTCAAATTTGGTAGTGTGCTTTGGCTTTGGTTCTAGGTAGGCACAGTAGTGTAGTCTCCATGTAATTTCTCCAGCTGTAATCAATGTCAACAGTGTCTGTAAGTGCCTCAGTGCCCTGGAGTGCAGGTGTTTGTGGAGCCAGTGTTCTGACTTTGATGGGGCAATGCTGCTAGGTCAGCCAGTCCTCAAGCCCTGAGGGGCCCACAAAGCATGGCAGATCCACCAATCACTGGGGTGGCTTCCCCACTGTGCAGGGCCACCTGTTCCTTGAAGTGCAGGGCACCATATGGTCTTGGGCCCCACTGTTCTGCTTCGTCTATGCTCTGAGTAACCAGGGTTGTGACATTGCAACCACTTGTGTGAGTATAGTATAATGATGGTGGGGCCCCAGGGACAGGGAGATGCAGTGGCTATTGGCCCCCAGATAAAGATGCACTCCAGCAGTGTCTCCAGTCTCAAGATAGGGGCCCCACATGGGATCCTTCTCTGGAGCAATGCAGCCACGTGGACTCCAGGCAGCTCCCTAACCTGGCCTCAGTGTCTGTGAGGACTGAGGACTGTGAGGACTATGGGACTCTGCTATAGCAAGGACTTTAGGTGTCCATGGCAATAATGGAGACTGCTGGGGATCTTCTGTTTACCTTTTCCCCACAATGAGAAGCCCTTCCTGGCTCTGAGATGATCCAAGCCGGGAAGACAGGGCCACAGAGGCAGTGTGCTTTGCTACCCTCTCTGTATTGCCATCCTGAGTTTCCATGCTCCATAGGGATTTCACCAGTCCCTTGCTGTATTCTCTAGATACTCTAATTGAAGTGTAGTTGTTTATTTGTTGTTTTGGTCCATTTCTGTGGGGGTGGGGAATGAGCACTAGGCACCTCTAGTCAACCGTCTTGGTGATGTCACTTTATCTGATGACAAATTTCTTGATGTCACTAACTATATCTTTCAATTTTATTGTGAAGCATATGATTAGTAGTAAAAAATACTTATAAAATTGAATAGAACTGAATAGAGTTAATCATCTGCTGAAACTCTGTCATCAATAAGTTGTTCTTGATAGACACTACTTGTAGCTGCTTTGTTTATTTACAGCTTTGTTTAAATGTTACCACTTCTGATGGTTCCTCAGAAGCAGAGTGGGGTAGCAGAAAGAGTGGCTTGGGAGACAGGAGGCATTTGTGTCAGTTCAGGCTCAGCTGAGTGACCTTGGACATGTCTCTTTAGACCAAATGATCTTGAAACGTCCTACGATTCCATTCTGTGAGAGAGGTAGGCCATGTCTATTGAAAGTCAGCACAGATACATGACAAGAAATAACTCAGTTCATCAGTTTAGCCAGTATGATGCCATGCTGTTATTCTGTCCTTTTCTCTCAATTTAAACTGGCTGATTTATTTTCTTGACTTGATTGACACAATGCATTGTTTTAACCTAGAACTTTGACTTTGGAATGGGAATCAAAGCAAATAATAGAATTAAAGCTGTTATTCAGATTATTAAAGAGATAAAGAGCCAGTCTTATATTGGGTAATTCAGGTAACACAGAGTTAATATTAATACTATTTTGTATTAAGGCTAATGATATGGGTGTCATATATTGAAGGCTATGTGAAACAAATTATGCCAAGGGTTAAAATTTAATTATCATTTAAATCTTACAAGAACCTATGATGTAGGTGATATCATTAAACCCATTTTACAGATAAGGAAACCGATGCTTAAATAAGGTGAATGACCTTCCCAAGGTCACTTAGTCTGAATTCTTAATCACTATGTGTTACTGGGCGCTTAATACATGTTTTGAATGACATTAGCCAGCAAGTGATATCAGATGGCTTCAACTAGTAGAAGTAGGAGTAGTACTAGCTACCATTTATTGAGTACTTACTACATATCAGGGAATGTCTAGGTAATATACATGTATTATTTCATTTAATTCTCACTGTAACGCTATGAAGTAGACTTCAATATTGTTGTTAGTTACAGATGAAGAAACTGCTGAGGTTTGGAGAGATTAACTGACTTTTCCAAGGAAACACATCTGATAAGTGGCTGACTCCAAAGCCCTTGGTCTTTCTCCCACTGCAGCTGCCTATAAATAGCAGAGTGACTTTTATAATTTTCTCCTTTATGCTTTCATATTGAGTGTCTGAGACTCTTTATGTCCCCTCTCTGTGTTCCAGTCCCCTTTTTCTGGGCCCTCAATGTCCCCCTCCACACTGTGCAATCTCACCCTGAGATCAAGAGTCAGAGAGGAAGAGTAAATGGAGTGTCCTGTTGCTGAGTTTCTATAATCTGAACACAAGCATTTATCAGTGTTGTTGAGATTTAATCTCTCTAGCTCATTTTAATTTGAGACCAATTTTAATTTGGAGCCATCTGCCACAGACAAATGAGTAATTATGGCAGAGCTCAGAGGGGCAGGCCCTGGGGAGAAGGTTGGCTTAGCCTTTTTCTGCCTGCCTGCATTGACGCAAGTGACCAAGAAAGAAAATTACTTGGGTGGGCTGTTGGTGCAGAGGCCAGCAGATCTACTTTCCTGTTGCTCAAATCCTTAGACTCCAGTGAAAAAGGAAGGATGACCTTGAGGTTATACAGCTTGCCTGGCAGCAGAAGGGAAACCATTGCCATCAAGGTCAGGCAGAAGGAGGTAATCTGTGAACTGGGCCAGCTTGCTTATCAGCTTCTCCTTCTCACCGTACTAGGAGTGCCTTGTGATGAATACCACTTGCCAGCTGGTCTCTCCACACAATATGACATGCTAAATTAAACTGATAGAATAAAGCTGAAAATAATAGTGATTGACCATTGTCTAGTATTTTTAAAAAAACTTTTTTTGTTCAAAAGACTTTGACATATCTTAATCTTATTTCATCCACACAGCAGGTCCCTGAATTAGGTAGGGTTCGGTATTGTTAGGTTCATTTTACAGATGATGAAGTTGAGCTACAGAGAGAGTCTGTAACTCGCCCAAACTCACTCTGTTAGCTACAAGCTGGCTAGCACCATGAACTCTAAATTAGAGGCTGTCACTGTCTTATAGGCCAGTGGTTTTTAAGCTATGCTCACTCCTCAGGGGCCAAGAAGGTACGGGAGTAGAAGAGTGGGACCCAACCTGCACTTAAACTAGGGCAGCTGTGCCTTGGGTCTGTTTGTTTCACATCTGAGTGGGATTTCATTTAATGAAAGACTCTGCTGCTGAAAATGTTTGAAAACCACTTGTTTAGACCAGTATTTCTCATAGACAGTGTAGTGGGTAACTCTGTCCCCGAAAAGGATACGTTCAAGTCTTAACTCTTGGTCCCTGTGAATGTGATCTTTACTGATGTAATCACGTTAGAATGAGGGCATCCTGGATTAGAGTTGGCCCTAAGTCAAATGACTAGTATCTTTATAAGAAAAAGGAGAGGGAAATTTGGATACAGAAACACAGAAGAAAAACATAGAGGAGAACTCTATGTGACAATGGAAGCAGAGATTGGAGTGACACAGCTGTAAGCCCAGGAATGCCCAGGATTGCTGGCAACCATTGGAGGCTAGCAGAGAGGCATGGAACAGATTGTTCCTCTAGAAGGAACCAGCCATGCTGATACCTTCATTTCAGACTTCTGGCCTCTTGACCTGTGAGGGAATACATTTCTTTTGTTTTAAGCCACCCAGTTTATGGTAATTTGTCATGGCAACCCTAGGAAACAAATACAGAGAAGTACACGGCCCTCTTACCTAAAAATAGGTGAAGGTGGGTTCATTAAAATACTGATTTCAGGCCTAAACCCCAAGATTCTGATTCTGTAGGTATGTGATGGAGCTAAGGAGTCTGCATTTTGACAAGTTTCCCATATGCATAATATTTGATTTTTGAGTTGATTTTGAGCATACACAGATACGAGTCGCCTCTCTGGATTGTGGCTAAATTCGCTCTCCCTGCTGACAATGATCCTCTACTGCTTCCCAAAGCCAGTGGCCCAAAAGTAGCAAGAAAATAGATCAGAAATAGCCTTGCATTAGACTTTATGTTGTCAAAATATGTTCAAATATGTTTGAATTCTGAAACTAATTGAAGAGGGTTTACCCCAAGGAATCACAAATCCTTCAGATTGTCAAAATCTACCACTAAGGAAATAGACCATAGTGGTTAGGAAGTGGGCCAAGAGGGTCAGATTACTGGAACAACAAGAAGACCACAGAGTCACACACACACACACACACACACACACACACACACCCCTATCTGGTGCAGAAAATTCTACCTAATAAAGTATCAACATTTTTACTTTAAGATTTGGTCCCTATTAAAACTGCAGGTCTCTATGTGAGTGTTGATACTTAAAGCTAGTGTCACCCACTTTTGCCCAGCCCCTGATCTTTATCTGAGAGAAGTTTTGATAGGCTAGAAGAGGAGAAAGAGTACAAGGGGCTAGGGTTAGGATGGAGTGGAGGAGTGTTGCTGCCAATCTGGAGCTAAAGTCCTTGCCCAGTAAAGCCAAGGAGGGGACTGGTTTGTCCACCCAAGATTGATGGAGATCAGCTGTGCCCAATCCCTTGGCGAGATAATGGAGGGCCTTGGTGAAAAAGGACAGCTGTTTGAATTCCGTGTAAGAGGAGGGCCTTCCTGAGAGTGGCCTGCCAATCTCAACCCAAGGTCCTTCAGGAGGCCTGTGTTTGCTCTCTTCCCTGATTGCTCCCAGGTAAACAAACCTTGTTTCTATCTCCCAGAAAGGCAGAGCTCCAGCACTGTGGCAGCTTATTGTTATAGTTACTGCTGTATGACTTATCACAATGATTGTCAGAGCAATGGAAGAAAATGGAATTTAGCAGAGGCTGGTCGTAGGGGTTGGGGGAGAGAGGAGAAAGGGGGGAGAAGGCTACTGAAGAGACTTGGGAGTGGAGCTGATGGCTTTGTGGGTTTGTGTGTATAGTGTGATATCCGAGTATGAATAAAGAAGGTCTTATATTGGCAGTGTGTATGATAGAGTCCTGATAGAAAAACTGCCTGCCCCAAATAGCTTCACCCAGGTTCCATATGCCTGACTTTCCACCATTAGTGGTTCATTCCTATGAATTAAGTAAGCACTGCCTTTCCCCAGGGAAGGTCATGTCTTTGATTGCACTTTAGTATAAGTTTACCTAGTGCCTTACCTCCTGACTAAAAAAGCCTCACTGTTTGCTAGAGCACTGGAGAAAGATGGTAGAAATGGGGACATCAACTAAGGACTTGGCCTACTTTCAAAACTCAGACAGGGCTAGCATTACTAGCCTTTTTTTTTTTGGAAACTCCCATGTGTTCTCCTCTTTCTCAAAACAGTTATGAAGCTTGATGGGGTTGAATATAAAAGTCCAGAAGGTCTCGTTGAATCAGCAAGCTATGTGCTTTTCTGGGAGATACACTTAATTCCTTCATGTTCCTCAGCAAATATTTATATATTGCCCATTACATACTAGGTACTGGGTTAGGTACTGATGGGGGAAGCACAGATGCCATTAAACATTAGATTTATGCCTCACATTCAAGAAACAATCTAGTTACATAGATCATATATTTACACAAGTAAAGCTAACCAACAGTACAAAATGGTATGTGATTAGTGTCAAGTAAAAGGAAGAGCCAGTGGGCTGCAGGTTCTCAGAGGTGGGCACGGTCATTTTGGAATATGGTAGCTGGATGAGCCTGAGTGCAGATTAGCACATTAAATCATCCAGGCACTTGGAAGGGTTCTGGGGAAATGGGGCACGGAACAAATCAGTTTTGATGAGTATGGTGAGATGGACTAAATAGGAAACATGTTCACACCCCCCTGCTCTGCTATTCATCCAAATCCTTCAGGCCTATCCTTTCCAGAAGACTCATATATCCTCCACTGATCTACCCTGTCTCAGAACTCCTGTGCTGGGAGCCCTAAGACTTATGCAGACTGCCAGGGAAGCATTATGGCCTAGTAGTTAAGAGGGTGGGTTCAGGAGCTAAGCTGTCTGGGTTTGAATCCTGGCTCTGACATCTACTAACTGCAATCTTGGACAATTGACCTAACCACGCTGTGACTCAATTTTTATTATTAGTAAAATGGGGATGGTAATAATCACGTCTACCTAATAGAGTTGCTGGAAGTATTAAATGAAGTAAGTTGTGTATGATGCTTAGCACAGTGCTGGTTTTATATTACTTATTCATTAAATAAGTATTTATTGAGTGCTTGTAATGTACTAGGCACTTTTCTAGTGATGTTATAGAGCAGTGAACAGGGATACAAGGTCCCTACTCTCTTGGCACTGTGTTAAATGGTGATGGAGAAGCGGGGGATTCAGGCTCTTTATTCAAGGAACTTTTAATATAGTGTCTTGCTTTCTGCTCCGTTGATTACAATTCTTAGTCTGTAAGTTATCACTTAAGTTTATTTTCATTCATTTTTGTTTCATTAGGCAAGTATTAAAGCTATGAATTTCCTTTAAACTCAGCTTTGGCCATAAGATTTAATGTTGAGTGTTTTCATTACCAATATTTTCTAAGAACTTTGCAATTTTGGTTTTGCTATGTACCATTTCTACTTTTTGGAATGTACTGAAGTATTCCATTTTTGATGATTCAGTATTTTTTTGTCCCTACTATGTACCCAATGCTATGCTCCCAAAGAAGAATGACAGTGAAGAGACCTGTCTGACTTGAGGGATATTTAGAAGGGACTAGGGGAAGACAGGACTGGAAAATACCATTGCATGAAGGTTACTGAGTACTAGGCTTCATGGGTTGGCTTCTCTTCTGAGGAGACATTGTAGTTACTGAAAGTGTTGGGGTGCAGGAAATGATTCCCCAAAATATGGCACTTTAGCATGTTGAATGCCTTGAAAATTAAAAGGCCTCAGAAATAAGCCTTATAACCAAGCTCTCTCTCTCGCTCTGACCTTCCTCCACCTCCCTGTCTCTCTGATCTTGTTTCTGAAGTGCCTGGAGGGACTCTCTGGAATTTCCTTATCTGACTAAAAAAGCTTCTTTCCAGAAGAAATGCAATTGTTTTAAGACCTCATCCCTAGAAATCCCATCAAATAACCAGGAAATATTAACCACTGGAAAAGAGAAGTGACTAGGAGTCATCACCATGCCCAGACAGACTTGTCATCTATTCTTCTGAGGGAAGCTCTGAGAGATTACCTGGGGACTTTGCACAATAAGACAACCTTTGTTCCTGTGCAGTTCTGCCCCTAAACTTCCTTAACTTGTTGGTACCATCCAGCTTCCAAAGAGGATCATTTATAAAATAATGTCTGTCTCCTGGGTCCATATATCTTTTCCCTATGAAGAGAGTATTTAAGCCTCAACCATCTGGCCTCTCTGTGAGTCTCATACTCTGTATATGGCTCACATGTCCATATGCATGTTAACAAATTTTGTATGCCTTTTTCTTCTATTAATCTGCCTATTGTAAGTTCATTTTTCAGCAAACCTTTAGAAGGCAGAAGGGAAGCTAAAAAAGGATGGATAGGAATGACAGGATCGTTATGCTATTTTAGTGAGAATAAACCATCATCCTTGTTCAGGATTGCTTGAGAGCGGGGAAGAGGCTAGAGGCAGGGAGACCAATCAGAAGAGTTTTATGTTAGTCTAGGACAGTGGCTCACAAACCTGAGTGTGCATCTGAATCCCCTAGAGGGCTTACTAAGGCACAGCTTACTGGGCCCCACCCCAGAGTTTCTGATTCAGCAGGTCTGTAGTGGAGGCCTGAGAATTTGCATTTCTAACAAGTTCCAAGGCAATGCTGATGCTGCTAGTCCAGGGACCACACTTTAGGAACCACTCATCTAGGAGAGAGATTATGAGAATCAGGTTGGAGTGATGAAAACTGGGCTAAAGAGGAGAGAAAGTATGTAAAAGAAATTGGGGGCTGGGAGTGATAGCTCAAGCTTGTAATTAATCCCAGTGTTTTGGGAGGCTGAGGTGGGAGGAACGCTTGAGGCCAGGAGTTTGAGACCAGCCTGGGAAACATAGCAAGACCCTGTCTCTACAAAAAATAATTTTAAAAAATTAGCTGGGTGTGGTGGAACATGCCTGTAGTCCCAGCTACTTGGAAGGCTGAGGTGGGAGGATCGCTTGGGCCAAGAAGTTTGAGGCAGCTGTGAGCTATGATTACACCACTGCACTCCAGCCTGGGCAACAGAGCAAGACCCTGTCTAAAAAAAAAAAAAAGAAAGAAAGAAAGAAAGAAAGAAAGAAAGAAAGAAAGAAAGAAAGAAAGAAATTGGGAAGTGTTTGGGAAGGAAGAAACCACAGGGCTCAGGAATTGGACATGGAGGCAAGAGAGAGGGAGAAATCAAAGACGACTACAGAATATCAAGTCTAGTTGCCTTGGAGGATACAAGAATCACAGAAGCAAAAACCCAAACATCTAGGGATGGAACACAGTTACTGGACAGGTAGTGGGAAAATATGTGAGGCCCTATATCCATGTGCATCTGCACCAAGGCACTCAACTTTAAAGGTCTCCTGTCTTGTCTTCAGGAAAGATATTGGTGAGAAGGAGAAACCCCAGATCTGTGTTTGATCTCTCCTTGAATGGAGGAAGAAAATGAAGATAGAAAATAGGGGGTAGAAGGGGTTTGAATATTCTGGTAATGGAGAGCACATCTTTGGGTTGTTAAGTATTGAATGTACATAGGCAAATACTAATAAGGAAAAGGCAAATGAGAAAAACTCAGCGCAGGCCATGCAGGGTAGCACTCGGATACTACCTGACATCACTGATGCAATTTCCAAGATAGAGCTTCCCAATAGCAGACTACCTAACCTTCCCTAGTTTCCAGGCTTTCTAGCCTGTAGGGATCTCTCTTACCTGCTTCTCTCCACTGGGCCGCCTGTAGCTGAGCAGTAGCTCCACAGCACCCACCACTTCCTTGCGAATGGCATAGAGCAATGCATCGCCCACGTACACGCTGTGGTTCAGCAGTAGCTCCATGATCTCCAAGTTCTCGTTCTCGATGGCAATAAGCAGGGCGCTCCGGCCCAGAGGGTCCATGCAGTTGATATTGACATTGTAGTAGATCTCAGCCTCCTGTAGGGCCTGCTTCACAGTGGCATAGTCCCCTTTCTCCACAGCATTGAGAAAGGCCTTCTCCTCTGCAGAGAGCTCTGTCTCGGCCCTCACAATTTGCAGGGGAATGCGGTCTCTGTACGGTGAGTAGTTGACCTTTTTGTAGTACAGTTGGGCCATGGTTCATAGCAATTTAGAAAGCTGAATGAGGAGAGAGAGGAAGAACAAAGATATTCTTAGATAACTGAAGGGTCTTGCTCTGTCTGGCTAGTTATGGAGGCAAATTTTGCTAAGGTGTTGGAAAATCCTAAACAGTTTTAATGATAATCTTTTTTCCTCTTGCAAAGAGGTATAAAAGAAAAAGCCCTGGTTTTACCACTTTCCAGCTCTGTAACCTTGGATAAGTTATTCAAGCCTTCTGTGCTTTGTTTATTATTACTAAGGTTATCAATATTAATAATTTTACCACCAGTTATCATTTAGTGACTGCTTACTGTGTGCCAGGTCCTGTGGTAGAGAATAATTACCACCTCATAAAGCTATCCTGAGAGTTAAATGAGACATACGTGATCAAAGCAATTGGCACAGGGTAAACCTCTTAAGATATGGCGCAAGCTAGTTTCTTCCTTCCTTCCCTTCTGCTGCCTGACAATACACATGGTAATACTTCTGATTAGTAATGCAAAGTTGGAGCTCATTTTTGTCCAGCTTTCTTTGGGCTCTGGGTCTGCGGGCCTGTGTTAATTTTCAAGATTACATTTGCAACTGTCCCAGATGCACATCCTGTATTGAAGTCCTGTCTTAGTGCTAACTGAAACCCTGCTTGCTTCTTGCTGCTGCTCACTGGGGAAGAGATATTTACTCCAATAGGCCAAAGCCATCTGCAAAAGATAAACATGTACCCCCTCTGCCCGCTCATGATTGTTTCCTCTGCCATTCCAAACCAAGAAGCTAACATACCTGAGAATCTATTTGATTTAATTCTGAAAAGTGAATAGTCTGTTTTATTTGTACCATATCTAAAGCCAGATTACATTTAATAGAAATGATTTTAAAGTAAAAGCCTATTTATTGAGCTCCTACAGTGTGTTTAAACTTTCTCTGGGAGACCAAGAAAAAAAGACAGTCTTTGCCTTCAATCGCATAGAATGAATCACAGTATATAGCTCTTGCCTCATAGTTTACAGATCAAAGTCATGCATGTGCCTCATTGACTCTGTACTAGCCCTGTGATATAAGAATGATGATCATCCCCAGGGGAGAAAATGAGGCTCAGATCCATTAGGTGATTGGCTCCCCTCTCCCTCCCATCCCTGAGGCCTCTGGGACCCTCTGGAGGCTGACTTAGGCTGGACCCTTTTTAATGTCTTTCACTACTGAACTGTTTTGCCAGCAAAAGAGCCCCTTGTCTTATCTTCTGGATGTAAGAGAAGATGAAGACATGAAGCTTCCACAAACATTTACCTCACTCTTCCAGGTAATGACATCCCTGCTTTGGCAGAGGGAGAAGCATATATTATATCAAGTGGCATTTGAAATTCATGTGTTTGTGATCTTCTGGGAAGTTAGTATTTGAAGGTGAGTGTTGCCCTAACAGGCCCAAATGACAAATTTATCTCTGCATCCAAATCTCAGGAGAGCAGGGTGCTGTTTGGCTGTCTTCAGAAGCACTGATATTTTCTTTCACTACTTTCAAGTAACTCAGCAGTGGCTAAAGGAAAGCAGCATTTAGAGTAAGCATTTGTCACTACATAGCAAATGACTTTAATAATACTAATTGTAGATTGCCTCCCTGCCTCTATCTTGTAAACAAAAGGGGGCAGGGGAGAGAAGAGATAGTGTGACCTCCTGAAGAGAGAATCAACAACCCAATTCAGCTTATATTTATTTAGTTAATCCATATGAACACACTGAGAGCCTCCAGTGTGCCTAGCACTCTGCCAGTAACTGTGCGGATGTGAAAGAACAGCTCCCTGCTCAGTGAAGGCTGGAGATCTCAGGGAAGGTTTCACGGAGGTGGCAGCTTTTAAACTAATCCTTGGAGGATGAATTAGATATGAAAATGTGAGGGCAGTCTAGTCACCGGGGAGTGCAAGAATAAAAGTGGTGAGATTGATTAGGGCCTAGTTGGGAGATGGGTTGGAGGTGAGCAGGAGGCCTATTTTTTTCAGGCTATAATAAAATATAGGGATTAGAGGTGAGCTAACATTCCAAGGCAATAGCTCATAACCTCAGTTTCCCCATCTGAAAAATGGTGTTGAACACGTGCTGCCCATTTGCCACTTAACAGGCTACCATGGAGGAAAAGTCCAGATGTCTTTTCAGATGGCGTCACTGGCGGTGCTGGGCTAAGCACTATTGCTACAGGAAGATCTGCAACCACTTTAGGAAGGCACAGCTGTGGGGGAAACAGAAGAAAAATGTATCTCAAGGAAAGGTGAGAACGAAGGGAACAAGCTCAGTCAGTACCCTATTATGTGCCAGGCATTTTGCCAGGAGCTGAGGCAATAAAGATATAAAAATAATTATTGTAGTTTTGAATACTTAATATGTCCCAGGCACTGTGCCAGATACTGGGGTGGCATTATTACTACTACTACATCTAATAGTAATAATAATGAAGGCAATAAGCAGTACCATTTAGTGAATTCTCACTATGTGCCAGATGCATTGGTTAAAGTAGTGAAGACAGGTGACAGTAAAGTCATGGTAATTTGAGACTTGAAGTAAGTATAACTGGATGATATATAGTCGATTCAAAGTCTAGTTTTACTTTTCATCTTTTGCATTTAAAATTAATCTGGTCTATTTCATTTCCAGTGGGCTGTGTTATGAGAGACATCATAGTATTTCTCTGTAGGAAAAAAATTTTTCCAGAGATTTATCTGAGATTGTACTATTAGAGAGTCCCTCTTTTGCTTTAAGGTAATACATCTCCAAAACTACCCCTGAAAGGAAAAATAAATCATGTGGCTAACAGCTAGTAATATCTTAACATAGATTCCTTTATTAGGAAGGTTACTGTGATCTTGGAAGTAAAGAGCTGTCTGGTTGGGATAGGGGAGATGTGCTGGAGGGTAAAGGAGAGGCCCAGTGTCCAGCCGTGGAAATCTCTGTTAAGTAGCCATGCCTAACTCTACACTACACATTAAGAATGATGCAAAAATGGGTGCCCTGTATTGCCTGTCAACATGCAGGCTCATATAGATGTCTAATGACTTGCCTAGTTCCCTGCCCTCGTCTGGTCTCCACAGCTGGAGCCACTTGACTCTCACTTATAGCTTTAGCCTCAGCCTCGCTCCAGGCCCTGAGACCAATCTTTTCTCCATATGCTTGTTGTTAGAACCACTGTGCTATTATTCTGAAAATAGGTAACTAATGATGGAGTTTCTGGCATCTCTTGAGGATGTATTATTAGGACGGTTGCTTCCCTTCACCCTTTACCTTTATACTTGGCAGATGCATTCATCTGCTATTAACCTAAGCCAAGTCTTGAGGTATATTCTTCACTGAAGAAAACAAGACCAGCCAGTATTTCATGCCATTCTGCCAGTGAACCCTACTCCCAATGTAGTCTCCCAACCATGAAAGATTAAGGATGGTCTAACAGGCTGCCTCAGAGGGCTTATCATGTTCTCTCTTTTCTTTGCTGCTGGCCAGAGGAGTTTGTCTAATAGGATCTGTGACATTTGTGGGCTTAAATGATGTGATTTAAAGAGCTAAATCAATGGGCTTGGCAGAAGGCCAAGGCACAAAGTGGCTTTGGCAAATCCCAGCCCACATTGCTGCCTGGTACAGGACTTCATTTGTGAGGAGGAAAGGCTGGCTTTCTACCAAACTAAAAAAAATAGTGCCTTCAGAGGGACCTGGTATCTGTGCATGGCTTGCACTGTGTGCCATGAAGGATTATAGCTTCAATGGTGAAACACTTGTGACCTCTCACCATTATCCAAACTTATCTGTCCAATTGTCCATCTCTTCAGGGCCCTTTTAAGGCAAGTAAATTTAATCTGACAAGTGTATACAATTTAAAATGTGAATGGTAGATAACACATTCTGACCATAGAGGAGGTCTACAGAATAAAAATTTTAAGAAAATAAAAATGATAACACATTCAATGGAAAATTCTTACTATATACCAGGCACTGTAACAGAAGCTGGTGATAATGGCTGAGTGGCTTAAAGCCATACTTCTTCTAGAAAAAATTACATTTGAACAGAGACCTTGAATACCCAGTCCAAAAAGTGACTATAGTGGAAATTTTATGTACAAAAGCACAGGAGTGGGTCGGTCAGAGGAAGGTTGTAGGGTGTTGATTCTGAGAGCATTTTGGCTCCTTTCAGATTACCACTTTGAGAACATCCTAATTTTAATGCAGTAACACTAGTCTTTCCCTGAAAGGTCCAGATCTTGAACTTCCTGTAAGGAACCCCAAAGGTCATCTAGAATGACCCCCAGCCCAGTGAAAAAGTCCCCTTGACAATATCCTTGTTAAGTGATTTTTCAGTTCATGAGCACCTCCACTAATGGGAAACTTATCAATTCCTCATCTGCATGGTGAGCACTGACTTTCAGCAAATGCTTCTCTAGGTTCAGCTGAAATCACCTGCCTACAACTTTTATCCCCTGGCCCCAAGTTCTGTTTTCTAGGGCAGCATCAAGCAAAGCTGTTCTTTTTTCCACATGACAACCTTCAAATGCTTGGTGTCAGCAATCATGTTTCCCTCTGCCCAAGTATTCCCTTCTCTAGAACTAACATTCTCATTTTCTTCAATTGTTCTTATTAGATAGTTTCCAGATTTTGGAGCATCCTAGTGGTCTGTTTCTAGTTATACTATACTTGGTTTCTCTTAAAGCATGATGATCGGAAGTGGACACAGTGCTCTAGAAGTGGTCAGGCCAGCACAGATCACACTGTGGCCGGCTTTTATTTCTTTTCATTCAACAATTCTTTGTTGAGGTCATGACGCTATAACATCTTGTTTCAGAGGCACTTTAAACAGTCCTGTACAGTGATGTATTTGCAGTATTTTATTTTTCGTGTGTATAAATCTTATCAATCCAACAATTTCATTAATTTATAAATAATAAATTAATATTTAGAATTTATGGTGTGCCAGACACTATGTGTGCTAAGTGTTTCATATATATTATTTAATCCTCACTTTTCGATAGTTACCATTATTATCTCCCACCGTACACAGATAGGGAACCTGAAGCATAGAGAGGTTAAGTAAATTTTTAAGGCCACATAGCTAGTAAGTGGTAGAAATGGGATTGGAGCCAAGCTTCTGACCCCAGAGTCTACATTCTTAACTACACAATGAAGGTAGATGCTTCTATATGCTCCATAAGTCCTATAATAGTGCTAGCAATAGTAGATATTCAGTGTTTCAATTCAGTAAGTACTTCCTGTGCACTTACTATTTGTCAGGCCCAGAGCACTTGGTAGTAGGGAACACAAATATCCATATATAAATGACATCGCTTTTGCCTCCAAGAAGCTCCAAGAGGAGGGGAGACAAAAATGTAAATAAGTTAAATATAATATAGTGTGATAGAAATTCTAATAGATAGAATCTATAGATTCTAATCTATAGTAGGGACACAAAGAAGGAAGTGTTCAACTCTAACTGGGGAGGTAAGTGAAGGCTTCATAGAGGAAGTAATATTTGATCTGGGTCTTGAAGGGTTGGTAGGAGTTTGCTAGATAGCAATGTAGGGATGGTCATCCTAGACGATAAACACAGCATGTGCCCAGGTGTGGGCATATAAAACACAATGGTATTTAAGAAAACATTGGCCCTTTTTCTATTCTTCAAACCTCTCAAGCATGTGATCACTTTGGGGCCTTCACACACGAGTTTGCTGCCTGTAATCCTCTTCCATAGATCTTCACAGTTTTGTTCTTAACATGTAGGTTTCAGATCAAATGTCCTCTCCTTAGTGAAGCCTTCCAAGACCACTCTTTCAAGCCCCACACATATCACTCTTCATCTCATTACCCTAGCTTGATTTTCTTCAAGATTTTCTTCAAAATAAATTCTTCAAGAACTTATCATTATTTGAATTGACCATATTTTTATTTGTTTACTATTTTAGCATCTGGCTCTCCCAACCCAAGTGTAAACTCCATAATGGCAAGAACCTTATAAGTCATGTTTACTACTCTATTCCCAGAACCTGGCATATAGTAAGCTTTCAATAAATATGTATTGAATTATTACATGAAAGAGTAATGGGGATAGAGATGGGGAAATTCTCTGTTGGCAGAGCCCTGCTTTTGTTTGTATGATTAACCACCTCCCCATGTAGTCATGTGCTCAGGCAAGAAGCCCCTTGTTTACCTCAGGGAAAGAGTCTTGATTAGTATAAGGCTAAGTCAATATTGGTAATTCCATTTCTTTGGCCAGTGATAGACCTAGATTTGGGCATTTGGTGCAATTCTGGCCAATGGGATGTGCTGGACGGCTTCTGAGAAAGGTTTCTTTGTCATTAAAAAGAGATATAAAAGAAGAAACATTCTCCATTTTGCCTCTGAATTTTGTCATTTCCATGGGACACCAAAGACTTTGGTAGCCATCTTGAAACTATGAGGAGAGCCAACCTAAGATATGCAGCCTACATGCTGGAGATGGCATAAATTGGGTCTTTTATGATGTCTTTGAGCCATTGAATTAACCAATTTGGGAGCTGCTCAACCTCCAGATTTCTAGTTTTGTGAGATGATAAGTCCCCTTTTTGTTAACACACTTTTAGTTACGTTTTTCTGTTACAAGAAACTGAAGACATCTTAAATAATAGCATTTTCTAAAATATAGATTACTGAAATTAAACTATAAAGAGAAAACCTAAACAAATTAATAATCATAAAGGAAATTAAAATAGTTTAGAATATCTACCAATTAAAAGTCATTCAGCTAAGGTGGTTCACAGCTGTATATAGAACTTAAAAAATACAGCTAGTTTTCTTGATATTAAAAATATTTTAGATCTTAGAAAAAGATTAAACACTCCCCAATTAATTTTACAGAGCTAGCATCTTAATACAAAACCTGATAAAGATACCTCAAAATAAAAACTATAGATCTATTTCAGCCATGACAATAATTCCAAAAATTCTAAATAAAATATTAGCAGATTGAAACCAGTAATATATTTGAAGAATAATACACTATGGCCAAGTGGAATTTATCCTAAGAAAGCAATCATGGTTCAATATGAGGAAATCCTCAATACAATTCAGTGAATGAGTCAACAACTGAAAGGAAAGAAAACATGATAATATCAATAGATGAAAAAAATAATTTGATATAATTCAGCACCCATTTCTTTAAGCAAATTTGTGATAGAATAAACTACCTATACCCCAAAAGACTAATATCATAATAAGTACAATAAATTGTGAAATACTAGACCCACTGTCATCAAAATCAAGACCAAGATAGGGATGCTACTATCACTACTATTATTCAATTTTAATGTTCTGACTAATGTAATAAGAGAAGAACATGAAAATATTATAAATATTTGAACAGAGACAAAATTACCTTTATGCGATAATATACTTGTACAATAAAATACCAAAGATCTATTAGATCTATTACAAAAATCTATTAAAACTAACAAGAGACTTTGGTGAGGTGACAGAATACATGAAAGATATACAAATATAAATAGTTTTTAAAAAATTTATATCAGCAATCATCATCACTCAGAAATTGAAATGGAAAAAACCAAATTTATAACAATCATAACATCTTAAGACACCTAGGAATAAATTTAACTGGAAAGGAACAGTATCCATGTAAAAGAAGTTATTGAAGGGAATAAAACAAGACCAAAGAGAATAGGGAAGCACATTATGTTACTCAATAGATAGACTCAATCTAATAAAAATATAATTTCCTCCCATATTAAGATATAAACAACAAAAAGTATCCAATTCAGGTTTTATATGGAACTGGACAAAAATTAAAGTTTAAATGGAAGGATAAATGTGTGAAAAATTCCATGAAAATTATGATTTAAAAAAAGGATGGCACCAAAAATGGTGTAGTAGGGAATTCCAAAAACCTCATCCCTCCACTAAAGTGTTGATTAACCTCGCAAAAACCATCATAATCAACTTTTTCTGAACTCTGGAATCTAATTTTAAAAACTTACAATAACCAGGTTAGTGTTTAATGAAGAAAGAAGCTACTAAATTTTGGTAAGAATTTTGTGGCATTTTTACTAAACCACCTACCATCCCCCACTTGCTTGGAGGTAGCAATGGGGGGAGCAGCCCACATTCCTAGTATAGCTTGCTGGTGCTGGAGGGGGCAATATGGACCTTGTTCTCAAAGAACTGTGACTGTATGTTTTGACTGGCCAATACACATGTATTGAATTATTGCATGAACAAGAGGAATTGGATTAGAGGTGTGTCTTTGTTTTGTCCTCCCTTGGAATTTTCTCAGAGTTGGAGTAGCCTCCCCAGCAGTGTTTGCCAAATGCTAGACAGCATATTTGAGCAGGTAGACGAAAGAATCAGTGAACTTGAAAATGTATCAATTGAAAGTATTAAGTCTGAGGAGCAGAAAGTAAAAAGAATGAAGAGAAATGAACAGTGCCTCAGACATGTTTGAGACACCAAGTGTACCAACAGATTCATAATGGGGGTTCTGGAATAAGAAGAGAAAAAGAAAGGGGCACAAAGTATATTTGAAGAAGTGATAGCCAAAACCTTCCAACATTTGACAAAATATATGAATCTACACATCCAAGAAGCTCAAAGAACTCCAAGAAGGAAAAAATCAAAGAGATCCACACTGAGACACATTATAATCGAACCGTCAAAAGCCAAAGAGGAAGAGAGAATCTTGAAGGCAGTGAGGGAAGTGACTTGTTACACACAAGGGATCCTCAATAAAATTAACATCTAGTTTTTCTTCACAAACCATGGAGATGAGAATGCAGTAGATGATATATTTAAAGTGCTAAAAGAAAAAAAAAATGTCTGTCAAGCAAGAGTTCTACATCCTGCAAAACTGTCCTTCAAAAATGAAGGCAAAATTAAGACATTCTTAGATAAACAAAAGCTGAGGGAGTTTGTTGCTTACCAACCTGCCCAATAAGAAGTGCTAAAAAGAGTCCTACAGGCTAGATAGCAATTTGAAGCCATATGAAGAAATAAAGAACACTGGTAAATGTAACTGCATAACTAAATGTAAAATTCAGTATTATGGTACTTTTGGTTTGTAAGACCTATTTTTTTTGCATATGATTTAAAAGACAAATGCATACAACAAAAATTATGAATCTATGTTAGTGGACACATAAAATGTAAAAAGTCATTACAATAGCAACATAAAGGGGGAGGGACAGAGCTGCATAGGAACAGAGTTTTTTCTACTATTGAAGCTATGTTGTTATTAATTCAAACTAGTTTTGTATAAATTTAAGATGTTAATTGTAATCCCCAGGGTAACCACTAAGAAGAAAATAACTAAAAAAATACAGAAAAAAATGACAAGTAAATCAAAATCACACACTACAGAAAAGTCAACTAAACACAAAAAAGGCAGTAATGAAGGAATTGAGGAACAAAAAATGTATAAGACATATAAAAAACAAATAGCAAAATGGCAAATGTAGGTCCAGTAATTACAATTTGAAGGATTTGAGTGAGGGCAATGGGACATAATCTTGTCACATTTGGATATGTTGGTATTTGAGGTTTTTGTTGGGGCATCAACAGGAGAGATCCAGTCAGCATCTAGAGCTCCGCACTGAGAGCTAGAGATACAGAATTGGGAGTCATCAGCATATTAATCAAAGGTTCTCAGCCCTGACTACACATTAAATACCCTTTTAAAAAATACCCATGCTTGGGTCACCTATTCCCCCACTACCTTGGCATTTTTAAATAGCTCCCCAGGTGAATCTAACATGTGGCCAGGATTGAGTACCATCATTGTAAGTGGTAACTGGAGCTGTCAGGAGTGAATGTGATCATCGGGAGTGTGCGAAGAAATCAGGGAAACTAGAGAGGAAATTTTTACTTAGGATGGAAAAGGGCATAGACCTCCACTGTCTAGTACAGCAGCCACTAGCCACATGTGGCTATTCAAATTTAAATAAATGAAAATGAAATAAAATAAACTGAGTTGCTCAGTTGCACTGGCCACATTTTAAGCACTTAATAACCACATGTGGCTCATGGCCCCTGTATTGGATAGTATAGATATAGAACATTTTCATCATTGCAGAAAGTTTGATTGGACAGTGCTGGATGACCCAAATGCCTCTTCCACCTCTAAAATGTCTATAATACAAGAGACTCTTTCAATTTTAGGGCAAAAATATGCAGTATCTATGTTAAAATTTGGGTACTTTCATTTGCATAATGTATTTTCTTGGCTATGGACATGTGGTGTTTTTATTTTTGTAAGCTCTTTTTTCTACTTCTCTTTTATGTCCAGGGGAGTTTTGCAGAACCACTGGCAGCTGGATTAAATCAATACTTTTCATTTTCACTAGGGTGAAGACATGACCAAAAAGTATATATTTGTCTCCCTCAAGTCACTCAGCTGTGTGGGGGAGTTTAAATCTGTTGCTCAACATTCATTATCACTTTGTCTGCGTGATGTTCCTTGAAGTAGTCAAGGGAAAAGCAGAATGGAACACACTGATTATAGCAAATAATAGGCAGTGTAATTGGTTAAAAGTCTTGCATCTGATTACTAGTCTTGGGGTGGCTTTCATCCCAGATCCCACAGGCCATGAAAAATGAGTCTGTCCCCTTTCTGTTGCTCCTTCACTTTGGAATCTAAAGTGACAATGTTCACATAGGAGCTTATTGGCCAAACCTCCTTAAATAGGGCAGAGGGACTTCTTAAAAAAAATTATTTTTATGATAACAGGGAATCTGGGTGAAGGGTACATGGGATTTTTTTGTGCTATTTTTGCAACTTTTCTATGTCTCTGAAATTATTTCAAAATAAAAACTACAAAAAATTACCTAAACCAGCAAATCACAAATATAATACATACAAAACCAAACAATATAGCTTAAAATAATCTTTCCAGTCTTTTTCACCCATGCATTTTTAAATGAGCTCACCCTTAATGTACATTTGTTCTATCAGTTTTCTCTACTTAATATTTTGTAGGAATTCCCCACACATAATTATCTGTAATAACGCTATTTGCATTTCCTGCCCTTCCCACCACCAATTTCTCTTCTGGGGAAGAAGCTCTGCCAGGTGAGATCGAGACAATATGCTTCATCATATGTTAAAATATCATGTTAAAAGGCTGCGTAATATTTCACTGGGTCAGGTCAAGTATACCACAATGTACTTAACTAGTCTGCAGTTTGGGAATATTTAAGGTTTCTTTGATTTATCTCCATTGTTGTAAATGAAGCTGAGATAGATATTTTTGTACATAAAGATCTTTATATATATTCAGTTATTTGCTCAGTATAGCTTCCTAAAAGTCAAATTACTGGGTCAAAAACTGGGAGCATTTTCAAAGCTCTCAATATATATTGCTGAACTTCTTTCTAAAATTGTTTTATTAATTTATCAGCAGTGGCTTTCTAATGGGAAAGAAAATATATCAGAAATCCCAGGAAGTAGAAGTGAGTCTCAGTTTTCTCATGTACAATGTATGAGTGATAATCCAAAGTCCCATTCCTCTCATATATTCTACAATTCTCTGATTCTGTAACAAATGGATAATGTGTCATGAATAAGGTACACAAGATGTTCTGACAGATATTACTTTCATCTTGTGAGGAAGAAAGATTGGGGAACCCTTCAACTGATAGCCAGGCACTCCCCATAGTCACAGAGAATCATCAAGGGCTATACAGGCATACCTCCTTTTATTGTGTTGCACTTTGTTGTGCTTCAAAGGGATTGTGTTTTTTTAAAAATTAAAGGTTTATGGTAACGCTGCATCAAGCAAGTCTATCTGTGCCATTTTTCCAACAGTATGTGCTCACTTGTGTTTCTGTGTCACGTTTTGGTAATTCTCACAATATTTCAAACTTTTCCATTATTATTGTATCTGTTAAGGTGATCTGTGGTCAGTGATCTTTGATGTTACTATTGTAATTGTTTTGGGGTGCTACAAGCCATGCTCATATGAGATAGCAAACTCAGTTGATAAATATTGTGTGTGCTCTCACTGCTCCCCATCTCCCTCTCTCTGCTCAAGCCTTCTTATTCCTTGAGACACAACAATATTGAAATCAGGCTCATTAATAGCCCTACAATGGCCTCTAAGTGTTCAAGTGAAAGGAAGAGTTGCGCTTCTCTTACTTTAAATCAAAAGCTAAAAATGATTAAGCTTAGTGAGAAAGACATGTCAAAAGCCGAGACAGGCTAAAAGCTAGGCCTCTTGCACCAGTTAGCCAAGTTGTGAATGCAAAGGAAAACTTCCTGAAGAAAATTAAAAGTGCTACTCCAGTGAACACAAGAATGATATGAAAGCCAAACAGCCTTATTGCTTATATGGAGGAAGTTTAAGTGGCCTGGATCAGCGGTCCCCAACCTTTTTGGTACCAGGGACCATTTTCATAAAAGGCAATTTTTCCACAGACCAGGGAGGGGAGATGGTTTCGGGACTGATTCAAGCACATTATATTTATTGTGCATCTTATTCCTATTATTATTACATTGTAATATATAATAAAATAATTATATAACTTACCATAGATTGGGGACCCCAGGTCTGGATAGAAGATCAAACCAGCCAAAATACTACATTCCCTTAAACCAAAGCCTAATTCAGAACAAGGCCCTAACTCTGTTCAATTCTATGAAGGCTAAGAGAGATGAGGAAGCTGCAGAAGAAGAGTTGAAAGCTAGCAGAGGTTGGTTCAGGAGGTTTAAGGAAAGCAGCTGTCTCCATAACATAAAAGTGCAAGGTGAAGCAGCAAGTACTGATGGAGAAGCTGTAGCAAATTACTCAGAAGATGTAGCTAAGATCATTGATGAAGGTGGCTACACAAAACAACAGATTTTCAATGTAGACAAAAGAGCCTTAAATTGGAAGAAGATGCCATCTAGGACTTTCATAGCTAGAGAGGAAAAGTCAATGCCTGGCTTCAAAGCTTCAAAAGACAGGCTGATTCTCTTCTTAGGGGCTAATGCAGCTGGTGACTTTAATGCTCATTTACCATTCCAAAAATCCCGGGGCCCTTAAGAATTATGCTAAATCTACTCTGCCTGTGCTCTACCAAGGAACAACAAAGCCTGGATGATGGCACATCTGCTTATAGTGTGATTTACTGAATATGTTAAGCCCACTGTTGAGGCCTACTGCTCAGAAAAAAAGATTCCTGTCAAAATATTACTGCTCATTGTCAATTTACCTGGTCACCCAAGAGCTCTGATGGAGATGTACGAGGAGATTAATGTTGTTTTCATGCCTGCTAACACAACATCCATTCTGCAGCCCATGGATCAAGGAGTAATACCAACTTTCAAGTCTTATGATTTGTGAAATACATTTTGTAAGGCTACAGCTGCCATAGACAGTGATTCCTCTGATAGATCTAGGCAAAGTAAACTGAAAACCTTCTGGAAAGGAGTCACCATTCTAGATGCCATTAAGAATGTAACTCATGGGAAGAGGTCAAAATATCACCATTAACAGGAGTTTGGAAGAAGTTGATTCCAACCCTCATGGACGACCTTGAGGGGTTCAAGACTTCAGTGGAGGAAGTAACTGCAGATGTGGTAGAAATAGCAAGAGAACTAGAATTAGAGGTAGAGCCTGAAGATGTGACTGAATTATTGCAATCTCATGATTAAACTTGAACAGATAAGGAGCTGCTTCTTATGGATGAGCAAAAAAAGTGGTTTCTTGAGATGGAAACTACTGCTGATGAAGATGCTGTGAACATTGTTGAAATGACAACAAAAAAATTAGAATATTACATAAACTTAGTTGACAAAGCAGCGGCAGAGTTTGAGAGGATTGGCTCCAATTTTGAAAGAAGTTCCACTGTGGGTAAAATGCTATCAAGCAGTATCACATGCTACAGAGAAATCTTTCATGAAAGGAAAAATCCATTGATGAGGCAAACTTCATTGTTGTCTTATTTTAAGAAATTGTCACAGTCACCCCAACCTTCAGCAGCCACCACCCTGTTCAGTCAGCAGCCATCAAGATTGAGGCAAAACCCTCCACCAGCAAAAATATTATGAGTTGCTGAAGGCTAAGATGATCGTTAGCATTTTTTAGCAATGAAGTAATTTTAGTTAAGGTATGCAAATTGTATTTTTAGACATAATGTGATTGCATACTTAATAGACTACATTATAGTGGAAATATAACTCTTATATACACTTTTATATACACAAGCCAAAAAATTTGTGTGAGTTGCTTTATTGTAATATTCACTTTATTGCTGTGGTCTGGAACCAAACCACGATATCTCTGGTATGACCATATAAGCATTTGCCCATCCCTCTGCTTCAGAGCAGGACATTGTTAAATGGGTTCCAAATTTTACCTGTTAATTTTTTCCATTTCTAAAAAATGCATGGAGGATATCAGTGTCTTGAGCATAGCTGGCACTAAATAAATTGTAAAGATTAAGATTAGCTGGAGTTATCAGGGGGTGGTTAGGAAAGGTATGTGGAAGAAATAGAATCTGAGCTGAATTTTAAAGACTAGGTAGGATTTAAATAGGCAGTTGTAGGAGTTGGGAGAATACCTCTGCTATATGTGGGGTTATATGTTATATGTGGGGTGGGGGTGGAAGTCAACTGTGGGAATTGGCACTGTCCTGGGAAGGGCAGTATTTGAAAAGAGTGGGAAGAATGTAGGAGTAGGTAAGCTGGGCCCACTTGTTGAAGGATATTCAACATCTGGTTGAGAAGGTAGGACATGAGCTTATAGGCATTGGAGAGCCACTCTAGGTTCTTAAAGAAGTGATCAAGAAAACTGTATGTTATAAGGTGACTCCTATGGCTGTACCAATGGTGAATTAGAATAGGAGAGAATGGGACTTTTGTCTTAAGTTAATGGAATCCCACCTAGAATGCTGGCAGTCAGAATGGAGAAGAGGGGAATTTTAGAGTTATTTCAAAGGACGAAAAAATAGGACTTGGTAATGGATAGACTACAGGGGATGAGGCATAGGGCGAACCTTAAAATGATACTCAAGTTTAAGCCTTGGTGACTAGAAGAATAGTAGTGCTGCTATCTGTGTGACTGAGAAAGGCCATTCACTAAGTTGGTTACTACGGCCCTGATATTTCCAGGGTAAACTGACTTCCTGTCAAACAGATTTTATTTCTTCATGACTTCCATTATTCTTCAAGGATGCTTATTTCACCTTTTTGCTCTTTATTTGGCAGTGGCTCTTAACATTTTAACTTCGTTTCTCTGTCCCAGAGGGTTTTGCTAAGTAATGAGCTTAAATGCTTAAATGCACTGAAGAAGTTCTGCTGAGTATTCCCTTATAATGCAATCACCTTCAGTGTGGCTGTTTTGTAACTTTCTCATTTTGCATATTGGGTTCTCTAAAACCAAGTCACCCTTGTTTCTCAGAGAGTTTTACTTTTGTACAAGGTCATGTTTCCTGCAAAGCTGGTTAATTTTCCACCTCCCTGCCTGCCCCAACATACAACATTAGGACTTCAAATGTTACAATAGTACAGCTTCAAAACAAAAGAGAAAAAATTGTCAGGGGACTTATGTAGAAATAATGGTACATACCTCTATTTGTGAAATGGTGCAGTTTAAAGAATAGTGTCCTGGGAATTAGGAGATCAGGATTCTAGTCCCAGCTCTGCCACTAACTTGAAGCATAAGCTCAGGCACGTCACATTACCTCTTCTTTATGGCTACATTTCCTTTTCTGCAAAATGAGGGGGATAAACAAGGTGATTGCTAAGATCAATGCCAGCCCTAAAATCAACTAATTATTAACAAAATAAATGTTTGCAAAGTATTACAACATTTATAGTACTTAGAGACCACTGGGTTAGATATAGCACCAAGTCAGGGGCACATTTATCAGTTATCCATTTGTTTACTCCAAGAAGACAGGCAAACAGGATGACTCAGGCTTAAAGAAATGAAGTTTGAGACCCAGTTATCAGTTTAGACTGTTTTTATAGATGAAATAAACTAGCTAATCCCGATAGAATCTCCATTCCCTTTGACAACTGGAGCTAATCCAGCATTATAAGCCGGTACTCCAAAGGTAGAATGGAATAAGACATGAAGATGGAGTTGCTCTGATTGTTGAGGTTTGTGACTGTAGCCTCTTGAGCACTGATTCCCAGAAATAGCAGTCATGCTGCTCAGAGCCATCTTAATGAATCGTTGTGATCATGTGATTTCCATTCTAAAGGGAACCGCCCAAGATCTTTCCTCTAATGGAGACTGAGTATTTTGTTAGAAGAGAGGGTTTTCTTCCATTGTGTTCCTTCCAAGAATTAAGACTATTCCTAGGGTATCTTTATCACCTATTAATGATCCCCTATTGTTATCCATAACTTAACCTTAATACTTCTCATATCTGGATGGAAGATCACCTGGAAGTTAGGATGTGGATCCTGTAAAATTGCTGTAAGTTTAATTCAATTTCTTTAAGCATTTCCATCTAGTTCCTCAGTATGTACTGAGCCCCATGTAAATAGAGCGGCATGCTAACACATACAAAAGCTCTGTTCAACAAGTCTTTCATCTCCTGCTCAACTCAAACCCCCTTCTCTCATGCTGTCTGTTCTCCCAGCTTTCCATCCTATCCATACCTTGCTCTCTGAATTAAATGCTGGTGTGAACTGTTTTCTTCTTGGCTGCAAATTTTGGCTTCCCTTTTCAGAGTTTTCTGCCTCTTGTACTGCCTCAGGTTACGATTGTCCTGTCTTGTATCTCCTTCCCTTTCCTCTACCACTTTCCCTTGTGGGGAAGTGGCTTTTCCAGGTTGGATTGAGATAGTATGTTTCATGCCATTATTATGACTACAGGGAATTTTTACTAGCAGTTTAATGTGCAGGCACAAGTATGTGACCACAAACAAAAGCAAGCTATTGATGGATGATACCATTGATATCTACCAGCAGTCACTAAAGGATTTAAGAGGAATCTGTGATTGAAAAACCTGAAATGGAGAAAATTCCACCTATGAACTAAAATTATTTCTGCAAATCAAGAAATGACTTCCACAGATTGATTTTGATGGCAGAACACCTTGGTGCAACCTGAAGAACACCAGTGGTTAGTGGAACCATAATTTGATGAATATCAGTTGACCAGAACCTTTTTATAGTGTTATTTACATAATTAATCATCCTGTACTACTTCTAATAGTAAGCAGTTTTGTAAGTTTTGTTTAAGTCAAGCTCTGTAAGTAAGTTCTGTAACGTACTATGCAAGGTGGGATTTCTATTTACCTTCGGATGTCCTTGAATACTAGTATCTTGGGATTTTGGGCCTCTCGTTAAAAAGGTCCCTCTTGGCCATTGTCTCTCCTCGATGAGACGTGTCTCTGGAATCAAGAGGCTTTTAAACTCTCTTTTTAGTTTTTATTTATCTGGTATTTACTTAGAGCTTCATGATGATAAATTTCTTTTACATGCATTGTCTCACTCAATTCTTTCACTGACCCTTGCCTACGTCACTGAATTGTCATCTGCCTTTTAAAAATAGATGAATATTTTCAACATCACAGAAATTAGTAATTTTCTCCAAGACCCAAGGAGTAGTGAGTGGCAGCGTCCGAATTATAACCCAAGTTTTCTGATTCCACACTGTAGGCGTTGTCCACTTGTTGGTCCGTTCAGTGTCAAATGGAGAGGTGGAAGAATGCTCTGTAAAATGCATTGACTGGAGCAAAAGCCTTTGTGTACGTTACCTCTGCCGCCATCCCTGGGTTCCACTTCACGTTGCATTTGAAGACACAGCCACCATGTTCTACCTAAGCTCCAGAGAGGATTCTGTCCTTGGGCTCTTTACCAAGTTGGTCCATGTTTACAATCCTTTTTAGCGACAGAGACCTTTCCCACTTTAGGTTTCTTCTTACCTTGGAAAAATTCCGAAGTCTGAGGAAGGTATCATTCACGTTCCAGCAGCTGCGTAGATGAGGACAGGTAAATTCTCCCTGTTTCTTTCTGGAGCGATACAGTCTAAATTACTAGACTCCATCCATGGTATACAGCGAGAGGTTGCCCGGGATTTGGGGTTAGGAGGTAGTGAGGGGATCTTACTAGGTGAGTTGCAGGGGGGTGATACATGTCTTTTGTAGAGGTAAGGGGTCAGCAGTGTTCTGCCCCTGGAAATTCAGTGTAGCTGACTGGGAATTTGCACTCAAATGGGTCTAATAGCTTTGTACAGGAATTGCTAATTATGACCAGAGGGGCTTGGTCTGGTTCTTAGTTAGCATTCGCCTTCCTCAATGGTATTAAAAAGGCTGTACACATTTTAGATGTTTATTAATGGGCTACTATATATCACCCATTTATAATTTCATTTTGAAATTCTGAGCAAAAATATTTTGAGTCAAAAATGACAATTTCATCCCAGGCCTGGTTTTCTTTAGTAAATTCTTCTCCTTCATTTTTCTCTCATTTCTCATTAGTCTTCCTTTTCTTACATGAACTGCTGAACATTTCTAGCTTTTTTATATCTTGGCATGGCTACAGTTGTAAGGTATTTTAAACTTGTGAGGTTTATGAATGACCTTGTTATCCTTTTCTTCTTTCAAATTTTTTTCCCCAATATTAGAATGTTCTTGAGGAGAAGGGCAAGGCAGAATTGTGAGCAGCTCATGTGACCTTCCCTGCTAGTGAGTAGTCAGGCCAAGATAGGAGAAGGCACCAGATATTTTCTTAGTATTTAAAAACCCAGTCCTATAAGTGGATATACTAAAGCTGACTTAATGAAAAGAGCATTTTTTAATTGGAGTGTTTCTACTTTCCCCTTTTAATCTTCCTCCCACATCTACCTCCACTGCCTATGCCAAGCACAGTGCCTATGGACCAATGACACAGGGCCTTGTTCTTACTTAGCTGCCTAATATCCATAAAGGTGTTAGCTGATTAAAAGGCTTAAAGTATTACTGCTCACAGGAAATACTTTGCCATTTTAATAGAGGATTCTTAGAAATTGAAAAGACTTTGAGATCCATAGTAATTAATTTTTAATGGAAAAATTTTGTGAACAGACTTTTTTCTGGAGAGAAAAAGGTGGTCGAATGCTTGCTTTTTGTATTTGTTAGGGTGGCTTAACATCTTTGGTGAGCAGGGAGAATGCATACATGTCCCTAGGTGGGTGAATTCTGCTCGTTGCATACTGGCTTAGAGTGATGCTTCTACAGTAATTATAATCTGCAGAGATAGAGGCAGCAGTGTACTGCAGATGGCTCATACTATCTCACAAAAGCGGATCGTTAAATTTTCAGAAATTTTGCAAGCTGTTTTTTAAATATACGTACTATTACAAATTAAATTGTATCAACTTACAATTAAATAAATTATGTTAATAGCAAAGTAATACTGAAGACATAGTTTCCTATTTATTTTACTACATTTTACTGTAATCTATACTCCTTAGGTTATTTACATCTATTGTATCTCTGTAGTAGAAATATTACATATGTTGGTAGCTTGAAATTGGCCATAGTGGGGGTATTTACACCCTACGAATTGACAAATGCTACAAATAAGGGCTAGATTTATTGTTTTGTTATTGGTCTAGACTTAAAGAAGTGATGAAGATGTTAACAATGCAGATGAAATTTAAAAATGTGTCATGGAGGGGATTTATGCTTCTGGCCCAAATGGGGTAACAGGGACTGAGTTTAACCTCCTACATGAAACAACCAAAAAATGAGACAAAACAGATAACACAATGATTTTCAGGACACTGGACATCAGTCAGTGAAGGACAGGGGTCTCTGAAAGATGGGAAACAAGTGAGGAAAGTTCTATGATTGCTGAAGCTTGCTACCTTGAGAGAGTTTCCAGGCCAGAGTTCAGGGAGAGGGAACTGAGGCAGAGCCTGGTAGATTCTCTGTGATGAGCAGATAGAGCTGAGAGTCTGGGGAAACCAAGGCAGCTAGAGATCACAGGACAGTGTAATGGACAAGAGAGAGTTGTACACAGAGAGAACCCCAAATATCTGCATAGAATCTTCCATAAGTATTAAGGGGAACACTGATCAGTGCCTGTATGAGAAGAAACAACTGAAGGCTGGAAAATGAACCACCCACATATTAGATGGAGAATTACCTGGTGCTCACACAGAACAGAGAATACATCCTATTGCCACTAGTCAGATTGGAAATCTTCTCATAAATCATGAGGCATTGAGTAGAAGGGTCTTGCCTTGGCAGTGAGAAAAATTAGCCCTGGAACAAACAAGTCTCTGGTCTCATCTAACAAATTTTAAACACAAGTTCAGAAAGGATCATTCTGTTTCCAAGTATCTTACCTGTGTCCTAAACAAAGCTGAAGAATATTTATAGGAATGTGAAAATACTCAGCATGGAGAAAGTATTTCTGGCATAGTGATGTAAGGATGCCTGAAAATCTGATCCTCCATAAAAGCAATAAGAACACTAGCAAAAAATTGTTAAAAGTGACATTTCAGAACTCTGGAAATTAACCGAAGGCTTGCAACAATCCAAAAAGGATTTATTCAAGAAAAACAGCTAAATCTTGATAGGAACAGAAAGCACTGTGGCATTTTTACTTGCCCTAGTCCCATAATCCACTCTCCAGCTTCATGGTGGCCTTGAAAGGCTACAACCTCAGAAATACAGTAACTGGAAAATCTAGCAGCCTAGTAGCCACTGGAGAGGACAAGAGTGGGTTTGGAACTCCCCAAAGACTCATCCGCAGAGAACTGTCACTATTTAGCTGTCTGATTTACCTGTCTGAAAAATCCCTGGGAAAGCTCCATCTTCAGGGCTTATCTTTATTTTGACCTTACTCCAGAGCTTTTTCAGTGAGGAAAACCTTATCCCTAAACTGTCTATAAAAAAAGAGTCAGTGGTAATTGTTTAACATTATAGTTTTCTGAGGCAATAATACCAGTTGTGGCAAAAAGAAGATGACCAAAAAAACCTTAAAAGGAACTATGGGATAATGAGATATCCACAGGGGGCTTTGAAGAGCTCTGAAAATTCCCCGGGACTCTAAAAGGTGATGCATAAATGTATGGCTGTTTGTATGCCCAGAAAAGACCTGAGAAGGCCCTAATCACTCATGTAAGAGTGACCTTGAGGCTCTGCAAAAGCAGGAAATGAAGGTTAAGGCAGAATAACTGCCTGCCGGGTGTTGAGAGTTGCTTCAACACACACTCAGAGCCCCTCAGCAAAAGGTGGGAGAAATATTAGTTCAAGGCATTTAAAGAAATCTCTGTCCAATCACTGACTACTAAGCTAACTGAGCAGAGACTTCAGTGGCTGCACATGACAAAGAATACAGACTTTACAGAATTAGTTCAGGGAATTCAATAAATAAACAAACAGCAGCAGCAGCAACAACAACAAAAAAACCCAACAAACAGCAGTAGCAACAAACACTGGAAAAGGGAGTAATATGATTTTCATAGGTGCCACATTATTTTACTTAAAATGTCCAGTTTTCAAGAAAAATTACTAGACACACAAATAAACAGGATAGTATGACCCAGACACAAGAAAAAAAGCAGTCAATAGAAAATGTACCTCCCAAAACTCCAGCACTGGACTCCTAGATGAAGACTTTAAGTCAGCTATCATAAATATGTTTAATGAACTACAGAAAACCATGTATAAAGAATTAAAGGAAAGTATAAGGACACTGTCTTACCCAACAATGGACATTAATAAAGAGATAGGAATTATTTAAAAAACCCAGAAATTCTGGAGTTGAAAAGTACAATTATTGAAATTTTAAAAATTGACTAGAGGAGCTTAACAGCAGATTTGAGCTAATTGAAGAAAGGATCTATAAACTTGAAGATAGGTCTATTGAGATTATTCAATATGGGGAGCAGAAAGAGAAGAGAATGTGGAAAACCATACAAAGACATTATAAGAAAAGAAACTACAGATGAATATATCTTATGAACATAGATGTAAAAATCCTCAACAAAATATTAGCATATCAAATCTAACAATATATAAAAAGAATTATACACCACAGCCAGGTGGGATTTATCATAGGTATGGAAGACTGGTCAACCTTTGAAAACCAATTAATGCCAAGACTAATGTCAAGAAGCTTTTTCCCACTGTTTTCTTTAAGCAGTTTTATAGTTTCAGGTAATATGTTTAAGTCTTTAATTTATTTGGGGTTAATTTTTGTGTTTGGTGTAAGATATGAGTCCAATTTCATTCTTTTGCATGTGGATATACAAAATCCAGCACGACTTATTGAAGAAACTATCCTTTCCCCATTGTGTATACTTGGCACCTTTGTTAAAGACAAGTTTACTGTATATGTGTGGGTTTACTTCTGGGCTCTCTATTCTGTTCCATTGGTCTATATGTCTGTTTTTATGCCAGTGCCATACTGTAGTTTTGTAATATATTTTGAAATCAGGACTTTTAATACCTCCAGCTTTTTCTTGTTCAAAATTGCTTTGGCTGCTCAGAATCTTTTGTGGTTCTACATGAATTTTAGGATTGTTTTAGCAATTTCTGTGAAAAATGCCACTGGGATTTTGACAGGGATTGCGTTTCTTGGATATGACACCAAAAGCACAGGCAACAAAAGAAAAAATAGACAAGTGAGAAAATATCAAACTAAACACCTCTGCACAGCAAATAAAACAATAAAAAATGAAAAGGCAATGTATGGAATGAAAGAAAATATTTGCAAACCATATATCTGATAAAGGGTTAATAACCAAAGTATTTAAGGAACTCCTACAATTCAATAGCAAAACCCCCCCAAATAACCCAATTTAAAAATGGGCAAAGGAACCAACTAAACATTTCTCCAAAGAAGACACACAAATAGCCAACAGATATATGAAAAGGTGCTCAATCATCAAGGAAATGTGAGTCAAAATCACAATCAGTTGTCACCTCATGTCAATTAGGATGGCTATTATAACAACAACAATGACAACAAAAGATAAGTCTTGATGAGGATGTGGAGAAAAGGGAACCCTTGTACATTCTTGGTGGGAATGTAAATTGATGCAGCCATTATGGAAAACAGCATGGAAGTTCCTCAAAAAACTAAAAGTAGAACTACCATGTGATCCAACAATCCCACTTCTGCCTATATATCCAAAGGTATTGAAACAGGATCATGAAGAAATATATGCACTCCCATGTTCATTGCAGCATTATTTGCAATAGCCAAGACATGCAAGCAACCTAAATGTCTATCAACAAATGAATGCATAAAGGAAATATGATACATACATACAATGGAATATTATTCAGCTTTAAAAACGAAGGAAATCCTGCCATTTGTGACATGGATGAACTTGGAGGATATTATGCTAAGTGAAATAAGCAATACACAGAAGGACAGATATTACTTGATACTACTTATATGAAGAATATAAAATAGTCAAACTCATCAAAACAGAGAATACAGTGGTGGTTGCCAGGGGCTGGAGGGAGGAACAGGGAAATATTAGTCAAATGGTACAAAGTTTTAGTTATGGAAGATGAGTAAGTCCTAGAGATCTATTGTATAGCATAGTGCCTATAGTTAACAATATTTTATTGTATATTTAAAAATTTTCTAAGAAGGTAGATCTTATGTTAAGTGTTCTTATCACAAAATAATAATGACAATAAAATAAAGAGGACAGGAGGAAACTTTTGGAGGGATGGATATGTTTATGGCATACATTGTGGTGATGGGTTCATGGATGTATACGTATGTCCAAACTCATCAAGTTGTATGCATTAAATATGTACTGCTCTTTGTATATCAATCATACCTCAATAAGGTGGTTTACTAAAAGAGGAAAATCAATATAGTCCATGACATCAACAGGCTAAAGAAGAAAAATCACATGACCTTATCAATAGATACAGATAAGTCATTTGACAATGTCCTATACCCATTTATGATAAAAACTTTCAGCAAACTAGGAAATGAGGGGAACTTCCACAAATGTATTAAGAACATCTACAAAAAACCTTCAGCTAATATCATACTTAATGGTGTGAAACTTGAAACTTTCCCTCTAAGATCAAGAACAAGGCAAGGATGTCCCCTCTTACCACTGCTTTTCAACATCATACTGATATTTTTGACACTAGGTCTAGTGGTATGAGGCACTGAGTGCAGGGACATGTGGCAGCTCCAGGTCCTGCTAGGGGCATAGTGTCCTGATGGTTCAGGCAGTGGAGATCTGTGACTTTGGCAACTGTATGATCTTCAGTGGTGAGAGTTGTGGGGGGTCTGTGATGGCTGTGAGGGGTGTTGGGGCCATCAGCCATGCCTCTGTGTCCAGCAGTGTCACAGTGTGCTCCAGCACACCCCCCCCAGTCAGTGACTCTGTGTCTCCCACCCTCCTAAAGGAGAAAGTATTTCATTAACAAAGCCAGTCCATAAAGTCTGGAAGAGGTGACAGCTTCTTCAAATGCACAGACACCTACACAGGGTACAAGGGTCATGAAAAATCAGACAAATATGACACTACCAAAGGAATGCAATAAACTTCCAATAACTGACCCCAAAGAAGTGAAGGTCCACAAATTGCCTGACAAAGAATTCAAAATAATTGTTCTAAAGAAGCACAATGAGCTAGAAGAGAACACAGATAAACAATTTAATGGAATCAGAAAAACAAAACAATAAAAAAATGAGATGTTTAATGAAAAATAGAAAACATATTAAAAAACAAATTCTGGAGCTGAATAAAACAATTATTGAACTAAAAAAATGCAATAGAGAGCTTCAACAGCAGATTCAATCAAGTACAAGAAAGAATCAGTGAACTTGAACAAAGGTCATTTGAAATCCAGTTGGAGAAGAAAAAAAGAAAAAAAGTAAAAAAGAGTGAGGAAAGTCTATGGAATTTATGGGACATGATTAAATAAACCAGTGTATGCATTATGGAAGGAAAAGAGAGAGAGAAAGGGGAATAAAGATACTTTTAAAAAATAAAAACAGAAAACATCACAAGTATGGGGAGAAATTTAGACATACAGACTCAAGAAGCCTACAGGGCCCCAAACAGTTTAAAAGCAAAGAGGTCTACACCAACACACATTATAACTAAACTGTCAGAAGTAAAAGACAAAGAGCATTTTGCAAGTAGCAAGAGAAAAGTGACTCATCACATACAAGACAATCCCTGTAAGCTATCAGTAAATTTCTCAACAGAAACCTTGCAGGCCAGGCGGTAGTGGAATGATATATTCAAAGTACTTAAAAAATTGCTAATTAAGAATACTATACCCTGGAAATCTACCCTTTAAAAATTAAGGGGAGATACAGAACTTCCCAGAAAAACAAAAACTGAGGGCTGTTTCCACTACCAGACTGTTCTTACAAGAAATTCTTAAGGGAGTTCTTTATATTTAATTGAAAACATGCTAAATAATGTGAAAGTATTATATATGGAAGGATAAATCTCATAGGCAAAGTAAATATATAGTCAAATACAAAATAATATATCAGTATATTGGTGGTGGGCAAATAACCTATAACCCTAATATAAAATTTAAAAGACAAAAGTATTAAGAGAATAACTATAACCACAAAAATTTGATAACAAGTTCACAATATAAAAAGAAGTGAACTCTGACTTCAAGAACACATAATGTGTGTAAGTGGGTAAAAGTGAAGAGTTTTTATATGCAATTGGACTTAAATTATCAAATTAAAATAGATCATTATAACTACAAGAATATTCACACAAGCTTTGTAGTACCCACAAAGGGAAAATCTATAGTATATGCACAAAAGATACAGAGAAAGGAATCAAACCAAACCACTATAAAAAATCATCAAATAACTCAAGAAAAAAGCAAGAGTGGAAGAGAGAAGCAAAATAAATGCAAAATATAAAAACAATGAACAAAATGGCAACAGCAAGTCCTTACCTATAATCACTTTACATGTAAATGGATTAAACTCCTCAATCAAAAGGCAAAGAGTTGTTGAATGGATTAAAAAAACCCTAATATACACCTATATACTGTCTACAAGAGACTCACTTTAGATATAATGACATCCATAAATTGAAAGTGAAGGTATGAAAAAAAAATTTTCTTCCAAATCTTAACCAAAATGAAGCAGGGGTGCCTATCCTTATATCTGACAAAATAGACTTTAAATAAAAAACTATAGAGACCAAGAAGGTTATTATATAATGATAAAAAGTCCAATTCAACAGGAAGGTATAACAATTATAAATATTATATATATACGTCCAACATCAGAACATTTAAATACATAAAACAATAATGAACAGATCTGAAGGGAGAAATTGACAACAATACAATAATAGTAGGAGACTTCAATATCCCACTTTCAATAATGGTTATAACATCTGGACAGAAAATTAATAAGGAAACAGCTAACTTGAACAACGATATAGACCAAATGGACCTAACAGATATATACAGAACTTTCCATCCAACATCAGCAGAATACACATTGTTTTCAAGCACACATGGAACATTATCCAGAAGAGATCACATGTTAGGTCACAAAACAAGTCTTAACAGATTTATAAAGACTGACATCATACTAAGTATCTTCTAACATCACAGTGGAATACAACCAGAAATCCATTATAAAAATAAAAGAGGAAAATTCACAAATATGTAGAAACTAAACATACTCTTCAACAACCATTGAATAAAATATAAAATAAAAAAGTTAAAAATAACTTGAGGCATGTGAAAGCAAAAATGCAATTTACCAAAACTTAGGAGATGCAGCATATGCATCAGAAGGTATAGGGTTGTTGAATGGGAAGTTTAAGAGGGAAGTTTATACTATTAAATGCCTACATTAAAAAAGAAGAAAGAGTTCAATTAACCTAACTGCAACTCAAGAAACTAGAAAAATAAAATAAACTGACTGTGCTCATTCCATTAAGGTATTTAAGTTGTTTATAGCTACATTTTAAAAGGGCAGTATATGTAACCTAAACGTTTGTACCCCCATAATATTTTGAAATAAAAAAAATTTTGACTGACACATTGTAACTGTACATACTTATAGGGTATAATTTGATGTTTTGATACATATATATGTTGTATAATGATAAATCAGGGTATTTAGCATGATCATCAACTGTGACAACAATTCAGTATCATGTATGGATATATTTTGAAAAAATTTTTTTACACATTGGTAAGTAAAACTTTTATTTTGGAGTACATAATAGTGAAAGATGAATATATAATTATATCATCAAAGATATCTAAGTTAAGATTATTGCATTCACACACTATCAATTACCAAACAAAATTTCCTGTGTTTTATGATGAGATTAAATTGCTATTTACAGTTATTCCTACAATAGTGATTTCATTAGAATCCTCCAGTGTCAAAAATACATACTCCATTTCTACTATGTTATGTTATTAAATATGATTACTGAGAATTACAATAGAAAACCTAAACTGAATCCAAATTAGCATAAAGAAGGAAATAATAAAGATTAGAACAGAAAGAAAGAAAAGAGAAACTAGAAAAACAATAGAAAATAAAACTAAGAGTTGGTTTTTTGAAAAGATAAAACAATAAACTCTTAGATAAACTAAGAAAAAAGAGAGAAGACTCAAATAAATAAAATCAGAAATGAAAGAGGAGACATTACCATAAATTACATGGAAAGAAAAAGGATCATAAAGAACTGTTATGAAAAATTATATGGCAAAAAATTGGATAACCTAGAAGAAATGAATACATTCTTAGAAACCTACAACCTACTTAGACTGAATCAAGAAGAAAGAGAAAGTCTGAACAGACCAGTAATAAACAAGGATATTGAATCAGTAATCAAAAATTTTCCAACAAAGAAAAACCCAGGACCAGATGGCTTCATGGGTGGGTTGGTAATCCTACCAAGCATTCAAAGAAAAGCTAACACCAACCTTTCTTAAGCTCTGCCCCCACAAAAAAATAGAAGAGGGAACACTTCCAAACTCACTTATGAGGCCAACATCACCCTGATTTCAAAACCAGCAAAGACAACACAAAAGAAGGAAACTACAGGCCAATATTCCTGACACACATAGGTGTGAAAATCCTCAGTCAAATTCTAGTAAACCAAATTCACCACCACATTAAAAAGATCCTACAAGATGATAAAGTGTGATTTATCCTTGGGATGAAAGGAAGTTATCATATATGAAAATGAATCAACGTGATATACCACATTAACAGAATGAAAGACAAAAACTACATGATCATCTCAATAGATGCAGAAAAACCAATTGACAAAATTCAACATGTTTTCATGACAAAAACTCTCAACAAAATAAACATGGAAAAAATTTACCTTAATACAATTAAGGCTATATATGGAAAAACTCAAAGCTAACATAATCAATGGGGAAAACTGAAAGCTTTTCCTCTAAGATCCAGAGCAAGGCAAGAATACCCACTTTCACCACTGCTATTTAAAATATTACTGGAAGTCCTACCCAGAGCAATCAGGCAAGAAACAGAAATAAAAGGCATCCAAAGTGGAAGGGAAGAAGTAAAGTTATCTTTGTTTGCAGACGACTTGATCATATACATAGAAAGCCCTACAAAATCCACCAAAAAAACAAAAAGCTTGTTAGCACTAATAACAAATCAGTAAAGTTGTGGAATAACAAATAACCACACAAAAATCAATGGTATTTTAAAGTACCAACAAGGAACTATCCAAAAGGGAAATTAAGAAAATAATCCCATTTACATTAGTGATAAGAAAAAGAAAAAAATAAATACTTAGGAATTAACTTAACCGAAGAAGTGAAAGACCTGTGCACTGAAAATCATAAAATATTGGTGAAAAAAATTAGAAAAGACACAAATAAATGGAATAGCAACCCAGGTTCATGGATTGGAAGAATCAATATTTTCAGAATGTCCATACTACCCAAAGTGATCTACAGATTCAATACAATTCCTGTCAAAATCCAAAATGGCATTTTTTTTGCAAAAATAGAAAAAACAATCCTAAAATTTGTATGGAATCACAAAAGACCCCAAATAGCCAAAGCAATCTTGAGCAAGAAGAATAACCTGTAGGCATCACACTTCCAGATTTCAATTATATTACAAAGCTACAATAATTAAAACATTATGGTAGCAGCATGAAAATAAACATATAGGCCAATGGAACAGAATAGAGAACCAAGACATAAACTTAAGCATTTATGGTCGACTGATCTTTGGCAGGGGTGTCAAAACACAAAATTTGCTTACAGGCTAGATCTTAAATTAAACCTCAGCACACACACAAATAGTAACTATGTAGAGGTGATAGTTAATTAGCTGGTGATCATTTCACAATGTATATGTATATCAAAAATTAACTTGTATGCCTTTAAATATATACAATTTTTATAAGTCAATGATACCTCCATAAACCTGTTTAAAGAAAACCTCACAGCTAACATCATACTTAATCATGAAAGACTGAATGCTTTTCTCCTAAAATCAGGAATAAGACAAGGATGTTCACTCTCACCACTTCTATTTAACATTATACTGGATGTTTTGGCTAGTGACGGAAAGAATAAGAAATAAAAGTTGTATACATTGGAAAAGTAGAAGTAAAACTGCTTTTATTTTAAGATGATAGAATAGTCTATGTAGAAAATCTAACGGAAATTACAAAAATGCTGCTGCCACTAGTAAGTCAGTATAGCAAGTGTGCAGAATAAAAGATCAATATATGAAAATCAATTGCTATACACTATCAACAATCAGAAATTTCAATTTACAAAGTATAATACCATTTACAATGACATCAAACATATAAAATACTTAAGGCATAAATCAGAAAAAAAATTATGATACCTAATAACTAAAAACTGAAAACTAAAAATATTGCTTTAAGAAATTAAAGGAGACTTAAATAGTGGAGATATAAATCATGTTAATGGGTCAGAATACTCAATATTGTTACGAAGCCATTCTCCCTAAATTGCTCTATAGATCCAATGCAATCCCAATAAAACTTCTAGCAGAATGGTGCAGAAATTGAGAAGCTGATTATAAAACTCATACGGAAAACCAAACACTTTAGAGTAGCCAAAACAACTTTGAAAAAGAGAACAAAGTTGGAGGATAAACACTACTTGATTGCAAGACTTTTGATAAAGGTATAGTAATCAAGAAAATGTGGTAGTGGCATCAAGAGAGACAAATAAATCAATGGAAAAAAATGGAAAGTCCAGAAGTATACTTACATACATATGGACAATTGATCTCTGACAAAGGTACAAAGGCAATTCAGTGGATAAAGGAGTCTTTGTCAACAAATGGTACTAGAACAATTGGATTTCCATATAAAAAATAACTTTGACCCATACTTTACACCATACACAAAGTTAACTCAAAGTGGATCATAGGCATAAGTGTAAAACCTAAAACTATAAAATGAGTGGAATAAGTATAAGGGAAAATCTTTGTTACCTTGGGCTAAGTAATGATTTCTTTGATATAACACCAAAGGTATAATCCATAACAGAAGAAAAGAAAGATTAATTAGACTCCATCAAAATTAAAATTCTCTGCTCTTGCAAAGACACTATTGAGAGAGTGAAAATGCAAGCTACAGACTGTGGGGAAATACATGCAAATCATAATCTGATAAAGGACTCATTCAGAATATATAGAGAACTCTTAAAACATCCTAATATGGAAACAAATAATCCAGTTTTTAAGATGGGCAAAATATTTGAAAAGACATTTCACCAAAAAGGATATATGTATGGAAAATAAATACATGAGAAGTTGCTCAATATCATTTGTCTTTAGGTAAATACAAATTAAATCCATAATGAGATACCACTATGCACCTATTAAATTAAACCTAAAACTAAAATGACTGGCCATACCAAATGTTGGTGAGAATGTGGAGGGGCTGTAACTCTCATATACTGCTGGTGGGGATGTAAAATGGTACAACTTCTTTGTAAACCAGTTCAGCAGTTTCTTAAAAAATTAAGAATATGTCTACAATATGATCCAGCCTAAAAGTACCTAGGTAGTTACCCAAGAAAAATCAATGTATGTGTCCATACAAAAACTTGCACATGAATTTTCATGGCAGCTTAATTTTTAATAGCCCCAAACTGGAAACAACCCAGATATTCACCAACAGGTAAATGGATAAACAAATTTGGTATATCCATTCAAAGGAATATTATTCAGCAATAAAATGGAATGAATTGTCAATATATGCTACAATATTGATAAATTTCAAAATAAGTATGCTGAGTGAATGAAGCAGGAGAAAAAAGAGTATATACATTATTATTCCATTTATATAAAACTCTTGAAAATTAAAACTAATCTATAGTGAGAAAAAAATTAATGATTGCCTATGGATACTAGGGGTGGAGAGGCATGGGGGATTACAAAAGGGGCAAGAGGAAACTTTTAAGGATGATGGATATGTTCATTGGTGGTGGTTTCATGAGTCCAATGGGACATATGTCAAAATCCATCAAATTTTACACTTTACATATGTGCAGTTTTTAATATGCCCTATACCTTATTATAATTGTTGTAATTTGCACAAAAAATTGAGGAAATATTCTTTTAGTATTTGAAAAATATTCCAGATTAAGCAAAGAATTCATTCATGCCATTGATGGATGAGTGAAATTCCAACACATATCTTTGTTGTTTCACCTTAGTTTCACTCATTAATTTAAATAAAAATATCAACCAATGTTCATGTCAGAATTAAACTCCTTCATCAATTGCAACCCATAGCCTGGCTAAGGATAAAAGCTTCAGCAAAAACCATTGAAAGCATTTCATGAGATTCAATAGGCTATATGAATTTACAATGAAGAACATTTTATATTTGAATATTATTTATAAATTGTATGCTACACATCATTTATATAAATAAAATTTGCAATATGTTTATGTATTAGTCAGGGGTTTTCAGAGATACAGAAACAATAGGATGTATGTGTGTGTATGTGTGTGTGTGTGTATATATATGTAAAGAGATTTATTATAAAGAATTGGCTCATGCAGCCATGGAAGTTGAGAAATCCCAAGATCTGTAGTCAGCAAGCTGGAGACCCAGGATGGCTGATGGTGTAGTTCCAGTCCAAAAGCCATCGGGCTCGAGATCCAAAAAGATCGATGTTTCAGTTTAAGTCCAAAGGCAAAAATGACTGATGTCCCAGCTAAAGTTGTCAGAAGGATCCCACATTTACTCATGGGAGGGTCAGCCTTTTTGTTCTATTTAGGCCTTCCACTGGATTGAGGGACACCCACATAATGGGGGCAATCTGCTTTACTCAGTCTACCAATCCAAATGTTAATCTTATCCAAAAATAGTCTCACAGACTCACTCAGAATAACATTTGACTAAATATCTGTGTACCCTATGGCCTAGTTAAGTTGACACATAAAATTAAGCATCACAAGTCCACCCCTTGTCAATCTGGCACCCAAACACATCTCATTAAGCTATGCTTAATCTCCAAATAAAGACAATAGCAAGGTTATAATTCAGCCTAACATGATACAACTGTCATGTGTACAACTGAAAATGCACTAACCCCTTCCCTAGAAGAGGAGGTAAAATCCTTGAGTGATGTTCACTCTGCCTTGATATCTCATAACATAAATACTATGATGTAAAATTAACAATGTTTACATACTATGACATAAAGTCAATACATCTTATGTTACATGATAAAGGAATAAGGAAGGGAAGAAAACAAAAATGTTTGCTTAATATATATAAACACAAACATTCATTATAAAATGAGGAAGAAATACTCATGACAATCACAGTTCTAATTTCTGTGACTGGTCATGTCATCACAACTGGCATTTGTAACTACCTTCTTCCACTACCAATTGTGTGTTCTCTTTGCCTTCAGCAAGCACCTCAGTCATGGTTCTTTACCTGGTGGGGTGAGTAAAACCTTCATTTCTGAATGTTCTGGGCCATTGGTAGTCCTGCCTGGATTGAGTTGTTGTAGTTTCCCATTGACCTTAATCACAGGGCATGGTAATATTAAGAGATGCTCTAAGGGATTTCCTGTATTTCAGACATACTCTTTCTTACATCCATCATGGAGTAGTAGTCCAATTTCCCATTGGTAGTCGGGATCAATCACTCCAGCCAGCACTGTAACTCCCTTTTTTGCCTGTTGATTCAGATTCGTGAGGAGCCCAATATGGCCAGGCAGCAGTCTTAATTTCCAGTTCAATGGAATTGTTGTTGTGTCTCTTGGTAGACGCATTCCTTTGGAACTAAGACCTCTAGGCCAGCAGGGCATAAGGTCATGGAAGCAGGAAGCAAAAATCTTGCTAGTGGGTTACTAGGGGTAATAGTGAGTGATACCACTTTCATTTCTACCCCTTGATACCTAGACATGTGAATCCTGGCTATGGGAGAACAGTACCATATATTGAATGCTGATTCAGAGTATGTACAGCATTCTCGAGAAACCTGCTCTGGCCCTCAAGGTATTGTCACCCAGCTGGTTTTGTAACTGAGTCTTCAAAAGGCCATTCCACTGTTCTATCAAGCCAGCTGCTTCAGGATAGTGGGGAATAAGACCAGTGTATTCCATGACCATGGACTCATTGCTGCACTTCTGTTGCTGTGAAGTGAGTTCTTTGATCAAAAGCAGTGCTGTGTGGAATACCATGATGGTGAAGAAGGCATTCTGTAAGTCCATGGATGATAGTTTTGCAGAAGGTATTGGTCTCTGCTGCTATCAGATTGGGCACTCAGCAGTGGCTGTAACCAGGCAGGCCTTGGTGAATGGCAGTTGATGTTGCTGAGCCCATGCATCACCTCCATCCCTGCCACCATGGCCACTTTCTTCATAAGCCCATTGGTGATGACAGGAGTAGCTGGGGAAAGAGGCTGATTGCTATCCACAGAATAGATAATCCTACCCACTTGATTATTAAAATCCTCCTCTGCTAAGGTCACCCTTTGGTAAACATTTACATGGGACACAAATATCTTCATGCTTTTTGTCCATTCAGAGAGGTCTCCATATCTCTTCTCCAAATTTCCTTGTAACTAATTTTCTAATCATGTTCCTTCCAAGTCTCTGACCATCCAGCCAAACCAATGGCTACAGCCATGAATCAGTATATAATCACGTCTGGCTATATCTCCTTCCCGTCTAAGTGAACAACTAGGTACACCACTCAAAGTTCTGCCCACTGGGAGGATTTCCCTTCACCACTGTCCTCCTTCAGGACATCCCCAAAAGAGGCTATAGTGTGGCAGCCATCTACTCTCAGGTAGTGCCTGCATACTGTGCAGAATTATCTGTAAACCAGGCCTGAGTCTTCCATTCCCCTGTCAACTGATCGTATGGAACTCCCCATAAAGTCATAGGTGCAGGCTGGGAGAGAGAAGGCAGTGTAGCAGGAGAGAGGACCATGGGTATTTGGGCCATTTCTTCATGTAACTTACTTATACCTTCAGGGCCTACTCAGGCCTGATCATGTATATGCCACTTTTATTTGATGATGAAGTGACACCCAACTTTATAGCTTGGTGGGTGAGATAATACCAAGTTCATGATGTGCAGCTCAGGTTGCATGGTAACTTGGTGGCCCATGGTTGAGCATTCAGTCTCTACAAAGGCCCAGTAGCAGGCCAAGAGCTGTTTCTTAAAAGGGGAGTAGTTAGTTATCCACAGAGGATGGCAGGGGTTTGTTCCAAAATCCTAAGGGCCAATGCTGTGATTCATCTATAGTGGACTGTCAAAGGCTCCAAATAGCATCCCTATCTGCCACTGATACTTTAAGCACCATTGGATTTGCTGAATCATATGGCCCAAGTGGCAGAGCAGGTTGAATAGCAGCCTGGACCTGTTGCAGAACATTCTCTTGTTCTGGGCTCCACTCAAAGCTAGTAGCTTTTGGGGGTCACTTAGTAAGTGGGATAGAATAACACACCCAAATGAGAAATATGTTGCCTTCAAAATCCAGAGTTCCACTAGGCATTTTGCCTCTTTGGTTGTAGGAAGGGCCAGATGCAACAACTTATCCTTTACCTTAGAAGGGATATCTTGACGTGCTCCACATCACTGGACCCCAACAAATTTAACTGAGGTAGAAGACCCCTGAACTTTTGTCAGATTTATTTCCCACTCAAATATCTTATCAATAAGTCTAAAATAGTTCCTACTTTTTGTTCATTAGGTCCAATCAGCAAAATGTCATCAATATAATGGATTAGTGTGACATCTTGTAGAAGGGAAAGGTGATCAAAATCCCTGCGAAGTAAATTATGAAATAGGGCTGGAGAGTTGATATACTCTGAGGTTGGACTATGAAGGTGTATTGCTGGCCTTGCCAGCTGAAAGCAAACTGCTTCTGGTGAGCCTTATACACAGGGATAGAGAAAAAGACATCTGCCAGATCAATACCTTCATATCGGGTATGTATCAGGGCAAGTGTTAATTTGCTTAAGCAATGAAACCACATCTAGTACAGCAGCTGCAATTGGAGTCCCCACTAGCATAAGTTTACAATAATCCATTGTCATTATCTAAGATCCATCTGTCTTCTGTATAGGTCACATAGGCCAGTTGAATGAAGATGTGGTGGGAATCACCACCCCCACATCTTTCAAGTCCTTGATGGTAGGACTAAGCTCTACAATCCCTCCAGGAATGTGATATTGCTTTTGGTTTACTATTTTTGAAGGAGAGGCTATTCTAGTGGTGTCCATTTGGCCTTTCTCACTGTAATAGCCCTCACTCTACAGGTCAGGGAGCCAACGCGGTGATTCTGCCAGCTGCTGAGTATATCTATTCCAATTACACATTCTGAAACTGGGAAAATAACCACAAGATGGGTTTGGGGACCCACTGGGACCAACGTATGTCAGACTTGAGCTAAAATTCTATTGATCACCTGACCTCCATAAACCCCTACTCTGACTGGTGGGCCACATTGACGTTTTGGAATTATTGTCACTTCAGAGCCAGTGTCCTGTAGTCCCTGAAATGTCTAATTATTTCCTTTTCCCCAATGCACAGTTAGTTGGGTAAAAGGCCATAGATCCCTTTGGGGAAAGCTGGGAGAAAGATTAACAGTATAAATTTTGGCAGTGTACTGGGGTCCTTCCTCAGGGGGACCTGCTTCATTCAAGGGGTTCTGGGTATGTAAACTGGCTGAAGTCAGAAAATTGATCAACTCTGTTTTCATGATCCAGGTTAGACTTTTGTTCACTTGACTTTTCTGCTTATCCAAATCAAGTAAGAATTTAGTAGGCTTCTTATCTATTTCACTTTTAGGAACTCCATGATCAACTAGTTAATGCCATAGGTCTGCAAAAGTCAGACTATTCTGATTGCTGCTTTGACTCTGTTGTTCTCTATGGTAACCATATCCACCCTTGCCTTTGACTGTGCTGCTCTGGGATCCAGGTTTAGGTTTCTCAAATGACTGCAGTCCCCACTGTAAGGTCTGTCCTACAGAGAAGAGCAATCACAGACTCTTCAAGAATGCTGAGGCTCCTCTCACAAATTTATTTCTCACTGTTGTGGTGAAAGATATGTCTTCTGGACCTTTCAAGGATGAGTGAGGAGGTCTTAAATAACAAATCCACTCAAACATTCCATTATCTATAAATATTTGAATCCTTTCCTCTACTTTAAACCAAGGTAGGTGTGGCATTTCCAACTTGCTCACTGGGGGCCTTGTTTCAGCTAACCAAATAAACAAACTGTTAAAGTCTTTTCTAACTTTATAAGCTGCAACATTAAATCCAGAATCTCTGCTTAGTGAGACCACATTCATAAATTTGTTCTGATCCAACTTTATGTTCCTTACACCATTATCCAACACCCATAATATCCATTTCCATACATGTTCCCTGTACTTCTTTCTGTGCACATTCGAAAGCTCAAGTAGTTCTTTTGGAGTATAGTCTACCTCCTCGTGGTTCATATGTTGTACCTCACCTTTCGGGGCTTGCTGGGACGTGAATCTAATTATCAATGTAGAAACAAAGAGGGGTGGGTTCTGAGAAGGCTCCGCATTGTCCTGCACAGCAACTGCCCCACAGGACTCTCAGGCAATGCAGGGTTAATCCTCTCAGTCAAGGGTAGAGGGGCCACTCCCACTGGGAATGGTGAGGCCTATTCCACTGGCAAAGATGACTCATCAGAATTTAGGGGCCCTATGTCCCCAGTTTCATCAGGGTCTTCCCACACATCCTTATTCCCAAATTCAGGATCCCATCTCTTTCCAATAAATGCCTTCACTTTTAACAATGTCTACTGTTAAACACCCTACAGGGCTGGGAATTCAACTTTCACTGTAATTCAGCCAGTTGTAGGATGAAACTCCGGGTCTGAATTTCAGTAATCTCAGTCCTATGGCTACAGGAGATAAAGGTCTCCTTCAGAGCACACATAGAAGATTCCAGATCATTTATGCAGCATTTAAGCTGGGAATTTGAATCCCTGAGCTCATCCTTTTCTTTCTCCATTTTGTCTAGCGACATCAGGAGCAACCAGCCAATCTCATTATATTTCTTAGCTTGTAAAAAATGTTTGAAAGTATTATATACAGAGTCATCCAGATTTTTGTTTCTTGTAAGTAGTTAATTAGGAGTATCCAATGTGATATTTTGCATATATCTATTGCCAGATCGTGCTATGGGCTATCAGTGCTGTCTTTACTACTGTAAATAAAATCATTAGTGTCTTTTTATAATTCATATTTTTATTGTATAAAGTGTGCAACATAATGCATTGCTACACATACACATAGTGAAGTGATTACTACATTCACGCAAATTAACATATCCATCATGTCACATAGCTATCTTTCTCTTCCTTTTTTTCTTTTTTGTGGTAAGAGTACCTAAAACCTACTCTCTTAGCAAATGTCCAGTATACAATAAGATATTAACGATAGTCCCTATGCTGTACATTAGAACTCTGGACTTATTCATCATGCATAACTGCAACTTGGTACTGCTTGACCATCATCTCCCCATCCTCCCTCCCCTGTAACCACTGTTCTACTCTCTATGTATTCAATTTTTTTTAGGTTCCCCATATAAATGAGATCATGCAGTATTTTTCCTTCTCTGTCTAGATTATTTTACTTAGCATAATGTCCTCTAGGTTCATCCATGTTGTCACAAGTGGCAGGATCTCCCTTTTTTAAGACTGAATAATATTTCATTGTATGTGTGTGTGCATGTATATATATATATCTCAATTTCTTTATCCATTTATCTGTCAACAATTCGAGTTGGAAGGCATGAAAAGACTGATGTTGCAGCTCAAGTAGTTAGGCAGGAGGAGTCCCCTCTTACTCATGGGAGGGTCAGCCTTTTTGTTCTATACAGGCCTTCAAGTGATTGAATGAGGTCCACCTATATTAAGGAAGGCAATCTGCTTTACTCAGTCTGCCAATTCAAATGTTAATGTCATCCCAAAACACCCTTAAAAAAACACACAGAATAATGTTTGATCTTTGCACCCCATGGCCCAATCATGAAATTAACCACTACAACTTATGTATAGCATATAAAGCAGCATACTCTTTTTTTTTCCCTAGAGATCTAGTTGTTAAACATTTACCAGCACACCACTGGATGGAGAGCAAGTATTTGGTTTCTGGTAAGTTTCTCCTGGTGGTAGGCAGGGTTTCTACCTCTAAGGCAGATGCTTCTCTTTGCTCTAGATCTTAGGAAAAAACCAGCCCACATCTAGACACACTGGCAACCCCTTTGTCATTGCTTCTAGTCAGAGAACAAGAACCTGCTGATCCTTTGTGTCAACAAAGTGCCATCTTCCTGTTAGTCAGCTGGTGAAAAAACCATCTTGTTGTTCCTAACTCTGTTGATTACAGCATTTTATGAGCACTCCTGTTCAATAAAGATGGTAGTTAATACTTTGTCATTTTGTACCCATTTCACCCTCCCTTCCTCCCTCCTCAGCTTGACACAAATATTCCCTTGAGCCTGACAAGACAAATAGCTTGGAAACATGAGGTTGTCACTTGAACTTGAACTTAAAGGTTTTAGGCTGGTGTTCAAGTACTGAGTGAACACCTGTTATGCCCTAAGCACTCTTAGGAGTATAGATTATCTTATTCAGCTTTATATTCCCCCAAAGTGTCTAGCTCATTGCCTGCATATAGTAAGTACTCAATATGTAGTCACTGAATGAACAAATGAGACCTCAAGGTGCTTATGATTTGACTCATATCTATATTCACAGTGCCCAACCCAATGTGCTTTACCATGCTTATCCTGGCTTGTCCATGGTACATAACGTCTCATGATTTTAACTCCATAAGGACAAAAACCTGGGTGTCATATTCACCAATATATTTCCTCACCTATATTTCCTTTGGCATATAGTAAAGGTAGCTTGGAAAAATTTTGTTGAGGAAATGAATGAACGAACAAGTAAGTTTTGGCCAAGTTATTTAATCTCTCTGAGTTCTTGTTTCCTAATATGGAAAGTAGCATTATTGATCCCATTATGCTAACGTATACGTAAAGTACCTAGAACACTGCTTGGCACATTGCAAGCAATCAACAAATGTCCATGTTCTTCCTTTCTCCTTCCCTTTGCTTCATTCTGACAATATATCTGGATGCATGTCATGTATCCATTTTCCATGATGACTTTATTCTAGCAAGCAAACTGGTAAACCAAGCTAGCAAGTGTCTGTTAATGGCCAGTATTACCTTAATTTAATTCTCAGGGAGTTTTATGGATGGGAAAGTCTTCAAGATCCAAAACTGTAAGTGTTTGGAAAGGAAGGCATTTCATACCCCATGAGCAAAGGTAGAGGAACTATTTTGGGCTGGGGCATGATGCTTCTCAGGGACTACAATGTTCCAGCATGCTTTCACTTGTTCAGAAATGTAACTCTGTCACAGCTATTTTTTTCCCCAGAGGTGAGCCTTGAAGTTCTTTAGCACATAAGACCATGGGTTAGGGGCTCTTTGGCTCACCAGTTCTGGGAAGTATGAATGTTCAGTATATTCCCACTGTTCAAGCCAAGGCTCTAACTTCATACTGGGCTAACTAAGACTTTCATGAATGAGCCTGGACAGCTAACTTTTGAGAAATTTATCTGCCTGTCATCTTAGATGTAGATTCTACTTCCAGTTGTGCCAAAACCTACCTTAGGGCAATCCTGTAACTTCTTTGAGCCTCAGTTCTTTCTCCATAAAGCAGAATTGTAAATGCTCATCAAGAGAGAAGTGGATAAAGAAAATGTGCTTTCATACAAGGGAATACTGAACTGCAGTTAAAAGGAATGATCTAGATCTCAAAACAATGTTGAGTGAAGAAAACCAGATGTATACTGTAGGATACCTTTGAAACAAATTAAAACACATAAAAATAATACTACATGTTTTCACGTATGTACAAGTACCAAAAGTGTTCTGGAAGAAAACCCAGACATCAATAATAATTCTTACTTTTGGGGGGAAAGGGAAGGCACAAGGAGGTGTTCTGGATTGGGAGAAGGTAGTCAGCTTTATCTGCAAAGTTCTGTTATAAATTAAAAATACGATTTTTCTAATTATCTAAAATAAAAACAATTCATTCTTTTAAAAAAGGGGGACAGTTAGACTAAGTAGTCTCCAAGGTCCCTTTGAATTCTGAAATTCTATGGCTCAAGATAGAAGGAAGAATTCAGCAGTGAAAGGTTTCAACAGTCTCTTAAAATTCTCTTGGGATAGAGTTGCACACTTTTTTCTGGGATAAACAGTTTATGTTAAAATGGTCCCAAGACAGGGAATTGAAGAAGATGACCTCCAGGAGCTCACTTAGGGTAAATTTTCCCTTGGGAGATCAGAGCAGACCACCCTTAAGATCTGTTTCAACCCTGAGTGTCTATGAAAACAAGTAAAGACGGTTCTCTTCAGGTCTCTTACATGATTGATTGCTTTCTGGGCTCCTGTATGAGCTATGTCCTGCCTTCAATGGAGTTAGGGATCAGAAGTGCTTGGCTACCAGTCGGCCTACTACAGAGAGGCCAAACTGTCTTGGATATTTCTGACCATGGAATACTTCCATCTTTTGACAAGAAAATCAAGGGAAAATGTTTTCTCTGCAGAATTTCCTTCCCCTGCTTACCTTTTCTTTTATGCTAGCTGCTGCTGCTAATAGAAAACTGCTCTAAGCAGAATTGCTTTATCTTTGATGGGTAGACAAGGGCTTGTCTGAAATTAAAAGACCCAGACATGTCACTGCCACTGACTGTGGTAAAAGAGAAAGAAAAACGAATTGGAAACTACTCTCTCACCCCCACCAGTTGTCTGTCTCTGTCCTCTTTCCTTCCTTTGTGTCTCTATCTCTTGCAGGTCAGCAATGCAGGGCTAGTAGAGCCCTTCAGTGCTGGGGATGCTCCTTTTCCCCTCTATACCCATTGCATTTGCTACACTCGTTCCTGCCTCTATATGCATTTGGAATACTTCCCCTTTCTCCTCTGGGCCTACATCTAGCCCCTCCTTCAAGAAGCCTTCCCTGGCCACCTCAGTACACAGTGACCACTCTTTTCCCTGTACTCTTATGACATATCAGCTAAACCATATAGATTAATCCTTATGTTATACTGCTTTGAATTCTGTCACCATTTAAATGACGTTAATCTCTTTTCCCCATCATTCCATTTCATAAACAGGGCTGGGAATCAGACGGATGGATGATAGTGGCCAAGGGCAGTGGTCTGTCAGGGCCCAGATGTTCACGCAATTCTTCTCCACTCCCATTTTTTTCTCCCCAGTTAGAGTGAAAATGTTAGGTTCATGTGTGGGTGGAGGACACCATGAGCAAATGAGTGAAGTTGATAGACAGATAACCAATTTGATAAAGAAAAGCCCTTTGGGGCTCCTGTGCATCCTTTTCTAAGAACCTGGTGGTAATCTATCACTTCTAGGTCTATTCGTCAAATAAACAGTTGGGTAGGTTTCTTTAAAAAAAAATGAATTTAGCTGCTGACTGGCTCTGCTACCTTTGTCATATCCTGGAAATCTCTCTGCTGGATAATATAGATTTTTCAAAAGCTTATAAATACGAAGCCCATTTCTCATAATACACAGGAGCCCAAAAGGGTCCCTGGGGTTTCAGTCTATCTAATAAATAATCTATATTTTTTTGTTTCTAAAAAAAGAGAATCAATCAGCCTAGCTGACTTCTTAGATTAGCTTTCTAACTCAGAGAGAATTTATCATCACTCTTCTTACTGTATTTAGCTTGAATGCCACCCTGAAGTTGAAGTTCACTATTGAGAATCCCAAGTCACAGATCAGCAGACTGTGACATTAATCAAATGAACCCAGTATATTAGGGATAGAGCTGGTATGATCATTTGGCAAGCAGAGACTCTCCTAAATTACTTCCTTGCACATTCAAAAAATAATTTGTGCTTAGGAACAGGGTGGGGGGCATAAAATGGTGGAAGGGAGGGCTTACAAAAAGGCATGGGAACTTCTGGAGGTGAGGGATATTTCTTTTTATCTTGATTATGATGATGGTTTCATAGGTATGTACATATGTCAAAACTTATCAAGTTGTACACTTTAAACATTTAAAATATATTGTATTTCAATTATACCTCAATAAAGCTGCTTAAAAAAGAATTTGAACTTATGCATTTTTAAAGATTGCATTTATTCATTGAGAGAAATTCTCATAGGGCATAATTTCTATGTTAACCCCAGAGGTTAAGAAAACTGGCTGTGGAGTTAGACAGACCTGCAGCTCTGTCATTTACTAGCTGAGTGACTTTGAGGAGGTTTCCAACCTCTTTAAATCTCATTCTCCCGTTTGAAAAATGGGAATTGTAATGAGAGTACTTAATTCATCTTTTTAGGGTTAAATTAAATAATGCATGGAAAGCACTTAGCACAGTACAAGTACTGAGTACACATTAAGTCATAAAGAAATGGCAGCAATTATTTTACCCACCACTGGGATATTAATCTTGTCTTGGATGAAAGCATGCAGAATCACCAGGAGATTTCTAAAGCAGTTTATTGATTGCAGTCAATCAGCTACCTTTATTAGACACTCACTTGTGGGCAGATCCCCATAACTGAAACTGCTGGGAAGTAAAAAGGTAAGCAAATCATGGCCTCTGACCTCACTGAGCTTACAAAATGAATGGGTGAGATGGGGCACGTGTTTGAATGCAGTTGTACAAAAGCATATACAGAAACATTACAAAGAAGTATTGATTTAAGTAGTAGAAGCAATGCAAACTAGTTGATTGCACAATGTGGGCAAGGCTCACT